>JAKCOX010000026.1:3273703-4539907 GCA_022605575.1 Laterallus jamaicensis coturniculus
CACAGAGAAAGATAAATCAGAATCTGGTTAAAATAGGCACCCCGGAGTCAGACTGAAAGATGGCGCTTCAGAAACGAGCCATAAACAATTAGTCTCCCTTTTAATGTTTTCTGCTGCTAATAACTCTTCTTCAGCACACAGGAAAAGGACAAAATATTCAACCCACTTCTCTGCCTCCAAATGGCATCCTTTCCTCCTCTTCCTTGCAGGCTGAAGTACAAACAGACAGGGAGCTGTGCCGTGTCATGTAGGGCTTTGCAGGCAGCTCTCACCATGCTCTCCTCTGTGCCTGCTAGCTCCTTTCATGGGCACTGTCAGTACCCCCTGCCAGGGATCCTCTGCTATCGATATTCACACAGACTCTACCAAAGTCCTTCTCCTGCACTTGGAAATTCAGAACAAAACCTCCCACTGCAACCAGTGAACTTGCTCCAGGCGACTCAGGAGAAAGCTTAGCCAAATAGATTAAATTTCAACCCCCCACCCCCACCCCCCCCCCCCGTATTTGCAAAGCCCTGCAGGCACCCTGTATTGTTTTCCCCCTGATTTTATTTCTTTAATGAGGAAGCAGAGGCTCAGAGATAAAGTCAGGTGCCCGCAGGTGCTGTAAGCAAATGGGTAAGGAGAACTTGGATGACATCTGAAGCTTGTTCTCAGCAGCAACCTCTCTGCATTACGGTACAAACCATGTCCTGGCTTACATAGCTGTCATGCAGCAGGGTTTGGCAGAGGCCTTGGCATCTCCTGAGGGCCTGGCCTCACCTCCCCTAGCTGGTAGTGAATAGTTAGAGCAGCTCTGCAGGAAAGTTTCCCCATACTGGAGATGACGTGCCCCCCAGACTAAGTGTAGGGGGAACGAGTACTTCTGATGTCTGACCCATGTACAGTGCCACTTCCTAAAAGTCTGGGGAGGGAAGATGCCAGCTGGAGCTCATCCTCTTTGCGTGCTGTCTGCTTTGTTCTGGTTCCTTAACCCCAACTGCCACAACTTCCCCTCTTGCATAAGGCATGAATTCTAACTCCGCTTCTAATCGGCCAGTGGGTCCCAGGCTCCTCGCGCTGCAGCCATCACTCCCTGAACGATGATGTTTCCAGAGCTGTGCAGATCAGATTGGGTTCTGTGTGTTGTGAAAGAGGCTGATTAATGTCCCATAAGGGCATGGGGAAGGCGATGGAGCAGTGGGTACAGATCCACTGGTGAGGGCTTTGCTTTTCATGTGTGGGAAGTGAACCAGTTAAAACCAGTGTCAGTAAAACAGCTCACAACAGAAAAGGCAAATAAACCTCTGTGTTAAACACACACCTGTGGGGTTGGGGGAAGCTTAGAGAGAGCTGTCTAGAAATGAGTGATGAGATAATCCTTTAATTTCATCTATTTCAGGAAGCAGGGGTAGGATAAGAGCTCTGAGCCCCTATTAGAAAGTTAAGTCATCACGGCAATGTCAAGAAAGGTCAGCACCTCAATCTGCAATCCCAGGGGACGTGTGGAAGAAAAGCCCAAGAGCTGATCAGGGAATGAGTGTGTTCAGGAGGACGTTTGTGGAGTTTGCCACCAGAATGTAAAACTCTCACTGCCTGAGGCTTCTGCTGGCTGTGGGTATGGCTGGCCACACCACACCAGAAGGTCTGGGAGAGTTGAAGTGTTTGTGAATGTAGAAATCCTGTTTCCTTCTGCTATGTCCTCTTACCACAGCTTGGATCTCAGGCTGGGACCTCCCTTCTGCACTGAATGTTGCATCTCTTAAGAGGACTCGACAGGACCCATCACTGGTCCCGTACTAGAACTGAGGCAGGACTGTGGTCTGTGAATCTGGAGACATGTTGCAGTGAATCTTACGAGACAAGACGGTGCAAAACAAGGGGCACTTCACCTTCCCTGAGCATGGAAGCTCTTGCATCGCTTAAGTCCTTTCTAAGCCGATTCTGAGGATTTAAGTGTTGCTTCTGCACCCTCAGCGCTGTGCGGGCCTGAGGCTGCTGCCTGCCTTGGGCTCCCTCTCCCAGACACTGATGCTTGCTTGGCTGGGAGAAACCCTGAATGGCAGCACAGCCCATCTGACTTACCTGGCTTCCCTTGCGTGGTGCCCTCTGCAAGCATGTTTGCAAGAAGGGGTCTGTGCTCTCGGTGGGCTCCAGAGCACAGTGAGGAGTGAGGACTGGGGAATCCTTGTTTTGGCCTGGGGATTTTGGCACGCTCTTGGTTTCAGCATCTGTTGTTGTCTTTGCTTTACAGGTAATGATATATTGCAGTGGATTCTCCAGCGCTTGCAGATCACTCAGGAAGGTGGGTAGGAGTGTAAACACTGAGGGATTTTCAGTTTTGAGCTGTAAAACTTTAAGGTCCCCCACAGACAAAACCTTTCAGATGAATTCTTCTCTTCTGAGCAGCAGCTTGCTTTTAAATTCCAGTGCTGTGTTTCTGTGCAATCAAAACACCTGCCTTTGTGTCCAGTGCTGGATTCCCTGGTATAGAAAAGCCAGGGATCTCCTGGAGAGAGTCCAGCAGAGGCTACGGGGATGATCAAAGGCCTGGAGCATCTCCCCTATGAGGAAAGGCTGAGTGAACTGGGGCTGTTCAGCCTTGAGAAAAAAGACTGAGAGGGGATCTGATCAATGGTTATCAATATCTGAAAGGTGGGACACGGGGAATGGCCAGCCTCTTTGCAGTATCTGTGGGGACAGGACAAGAGGCGATGGCCTCAAGTTGGAGCACAGGGAGTTCCATATCAATCTGTGGAAGAACCTCTTCCTGGTGAGGGTGAGGGAGCCCTGGGACAGGCTGCCCAAGGGGTGTGGAGTCTCCTTCTCTGGAGATATTCCAGCCCCATCTGGATGCCTCCCTGTGTGACCTGTCCTAGGGACCCTGCTTTGGCAGGAGGTTGGTCCCCATGATCTCTGTAGGTCTCTTTCCACCCCTACAGTTCTGTGATGCTGTGATTCTCTGTTTTCAGAGGCACTACACCTGGGGGACCTGTTTGTCAAATATGGGTACATCTACCCTCTTCAGGAGCCAAAGAATCTCACCCTGAGGACAGATGGCAGCCTGTACAGGTTTCAAGTGAGTTGCCCCTTGTCTTAAAAAAAACCCAACAAAAACCATAGAGAGGAGGTTCAGCACGAGCTGAGAAACCAGGCAGTCTGCAGGAGCTGTAGTTGTGAGGGCACGCTGTGTGGCTATGGTAATTGTTTGGTGTGCTGGAGGAAGGGTTCCAGAGAAGCCTCAGGCCAGTTCCCCCAGTTCTGTGTGTGATGACAGCTTACAGAGAACCTGTGATACTTCCTTAATTAAATGAGCAGATTTGATCAATGTCAGAATAGCCACACTTTCTTCCCAACGTGTGCTCCCTTCCAGGCTTCAAGTAGCAAATGGAATCACTGGTGGAAAGTGGGGTGGTCTGGGGAGACTGGATGATGAGTCCACAGAAAGCGCGGTGCTAACGGGATGCTTCTCCTGCGATGGGAGATTGGGGTACCCTTGTTGGTGCTTAGAATGGGGGCTCTGGTTCCTTCCTGGTGCCAAACTGAGCTCCAGCATCCCAGTCTGAACACACAGGCTGCAGTGAGAGGTTGGCTGTGGTATCCCACTGCAGAGCAGCAGTGCATTTGGCATTGGCAGCCTGCTCCCCTCGAGCCTCCCACACTGCTGCGTGAGCTGAGACACGGATAAGGAGCAGGGGCTTCCTCTCCCTGCAGCACAGGTGATGCTGCACGCCTTTTGGTGTGCATTGAAGGCTGCTGTGCACTAAGGAAAGGCTTCTTTTTCCTGCAGACCCCCTACTTCTGGCCGGTGCAGAGCTGGCCTGCTGATGACACAGACTACGGTAAGGGAGAGCGTTGTACGTGTGTTTGGGGTGTAGCACAAGCCCCTGTGTTTGTGTGCACAGTCCCACACGCTGTCTGTCACGCTACGTCCCACTCCTCTTGCATCCCACTGGGATACATCAGACTGAAACAGGTCTGAAATGCCCTGCTGGGTAGGGAGGCTTTAAATACCTCGTTAGCTTTCCCTGAGTAGGTATTCCCCAGTGTATTCCTGGATCTGAGCCCAAGCCTGTCGTACTGTAGATCTGGATCCAGCCCTGCATTCAAGAGATACTGCTATAAATGCAGGGGGGGGCCTTCCCACCCTTCCTGTGAGTCTGTAAGTCACAGTGACTCCCAATACCCTGATGGCTCTTTCAATATCAACTTTTTGTTATCTTAATGATGGCTTTTATTATAGGGCTGGTCCTGAAACTGGGGCTGATGAGCTTGGGTTGTTCCTGTGGGCTGTGCATTTTGCAGACTGATTTGTTTATACCAAGATTGTCCTCTGTGGCTTTTATCTGCCTCATGCTGTAGATCTGGAGATATAAAATAGTCCACTTCAGATTGCAATGTTTTTAATAGAACTGGGAACAAAACATTGGCCAGTGTTTGGCCAACACAAAATTGGAGGTCAAGCTCTGAAGAACCTTAACATGTTAAAGACTTGGTCCAGTGTCCTTTGACCTGTGAAACCTTGGCTGAATTTCCACAGGAGTGACTGCTGGCAGGAGCCACACACTGCCTGTTCTGGGTGGCAGCACCCAAGTTAACTTTTTTCTCCCCCATGAGTTTTTATGAGCTTGGAGCTTGTGCCCAGGAAGAGATCATAACAGACAGAGATGCCTGTGTTTGTCGGGCAGGTTAAAATTTTAATTATTCTTGGATTTGTTGGTCTAAGTACAACTGGCTGTTTATTTCCTTCTCCCTCAACAGCAATTTACCTGGCAAAGAAAAACATTAAGAGGAAAGGGATTTTAGAAGAATATGAAAAGGTAAGGAGGCGTTGCACAAGAAAGATGTGGAACTGTAGAGGGTTCAGAGGAGGCCATGAAGATGCTCAGAGGGCTGGAGCACCTCCCCTACAAAGAGGCTGAAGGAGCTGGGCTTGTTCAGCCTGGAGAAGGCTGTGGTGGGACCTCATTGCAACCTTCCTGTCCCTGAAGGGAGCAGAGAAACAGGAGGGGAATTGGCTTTTTAAAAGGATAGACAATGGCAGGACAAGGGGGAATAGATTAAAGCTAAAGGAAGGAAGGTTTAAATTAGATATTAGGGGCAAGTTTTTTACAGAGAGTGGTGAGGGGCTGGAACAGGCTGCCCAGAGAGGGGTGGGTGCCCCATCCCTGGAGGTGTTCAAGGCCAGGTTGGATGGGGCCCTGGGCAACCTTGTGTAGCTCCAGGCCTGAGGTTGGTGTCCCTGCCTGTGGCAGGGGGGTTGGAGCTCTGTGATCCCTGGGGTCCTTTCCAACCCAGACCAGTCTGTGATTCTATGATTCTTGGTCATTGCAAGCCCCTCATTTGCTCCATTAGCCTTCTGTCCCTAACGATTGGATCATGGGAAAAACCCCTCTCTGGTCACAGGAGGTGTTACTCCAGATGTGTCAGAAGCCAAAATTTTGCAAGTGAAAAAGTGGATGGGACAGGGGAAAAAAGCTCTGAAGTCAATGATAATTTTAGCAGGGGTAATTGCTCTCCTTACAGTGGTATTTTCATGCTGTTGCAATCCATGTAATTACGTTCAGAGCAATCTGGATTTCTTGGTGTGGTTGCCAGCCTGGCCTGGCTGAGCTTGGGAGGGAGAAGGGAACCCTGGCACAGGAGCACCTCATCCAGAATTTTCACACTAACTGCTTTTGTAATTTTTTTTTTTATTCCAGGAACATTACAACATGCTCAATCAGAAAATAAACTACAAGTGGGACTTTGTTATCATGCAGGCCAAAGAGCAGTATAAGTGAGTTGATTTGTGTTCCCTTATTTGCATCACTGGGGAGGATGTGAGGAGACAGAGCTTTACTGACTTTGTACACAGTCAAATTCCAGCTTAAAACATAACCTGCAGCTTTGAAATAACTTGCAAGTGCCCCTCAGGGTTGTGAAATAAACCCACTGTTCCTATCAGCTGGGGGTTTCTCTGTTTAGTGAGGAAACGTGAGTCACTTCTGGCTTTGAGTGAGGGATTTCAGCTGTTCCCAAGTGACTATTTGCCCCTTGCAAAGCTTTGCCTGTTGCGTGTGTGATTCTCTCCCTGCCTGACCTTTGTCTCCCAAAGGTGTGGAGTCAGTGGGGTTTGAGAGCAAGAGGCTGGCTGCCCTTCCTGCCTCTTGGCAAACAGCTTTTGCCTGTGGATAACCTCACAAGGGGAGGTTTGGATTCTGCCCCTCCCCAGAGAAGCAGCCAGGCTCTGATGCTGCAGTGTGCCAGCAGCCCTCAGAACTGACAGCTTCTTTTAGCCACAGGCTCATCCATGAGCATCTGTGGATTGGGCCACTAGACTCATTGATTATAGGAGCCGAATCCTTCAAATTCCAAGGAAAGTTCAGGAACATGAGATGGGATTACCTTTTTAGGAGATAGGATTTTTCCTGCTTCAGTGGATTCCTTCCACCTTTCTACCTCCCGGCGCAGCAGGCGCTGCCTCCTCTGTCTTCACTGGGAGGGTGGCCAAGCCATCAGAATACAGCTCATCAGATAACTGTCTCATTAAACACCAGACTGTTGTTCTTGTAAATTGAGGTCAGACACAGTCTAAGAGATGCCAAATGCAGTTTTAAAGTTAGATACCGAGTCTGTGTCTGAACTAGTGGATTAAACACGTCTGAGGCTGTTTGATGATGATACTGGGCCAGACTGGTGCAGAACAGCCCACATCCACCCTGTGAACCGCAGCAGGGTGGCCACATGCAAACAGCCTTTTGGGAACGCTCCTTTGCTCATGCTAAGTCCCAAATTGTGCCCAGGACTTGTCTGGGAAAGAATTAGTTGGTCCAAGCCCAAACCATGTTGGTGCTTCTTCTATTTAATATTAGAGGTGATTTGGGTTTAAATGCCTGGGAACACTGCTTAGTACCATTTCCAGAACACATTTTGTGAGAAATCTCCCCCTTTCCTGTGAGACAGGGATGAGACATGTTGGGGATGTATCTCTCTGCATGTCAGCCTGGGGACACTGGAGATGGATAAACATGAAGCAGCAGGATTGACCGCAAGTAGCGGGTTGTTAGCATAAAACTCCACCAAAGGGCTGTCTGTCTAATCAAAAGAGGATGTGTCTGCTCCCAGCTGAGCTCAGGAAGGTGGTGATTTCTCAAAAGCTATGGTCATGTGTGGCCATGTGAACAGCATGATCTGCAGTCCAGAATTAGCTGGGGTAAGATGTGGTGAGGAGGCTGTGTCAGAGCAGCATATAGTTTGGCTGGGACTCAGGGGTCTAGGGGTGTGCTCTTCTTTGCCATCCCCCTGGTCTTAAGAGAGAAACATTCATTAATTCCCCTGGTAGAGTTAAGTCCTGTTCTTGGCTTTGCAGGGCAGGGAAGGAGCGGAAGAAGGCAGACAGGTACGCCCTGGACTGCCAGGAGAGAGCCTACTGGCTTGTGAACCGAACTCCTGTAAGTATGGGGTGTTGGTGTGGAGCTTTAGTGCCTTGGGGGTGCTCTCCCTGCAGCCCCCAGGACAACTCCCCCATGCTCAGGGCACAGCTGCGGGCATGGCCGTGGGGCTGTGCACCCTGTCTTCTCCTCAGGGAAGGGGCCAGCCCTGAGTGCCCACCTTTCTCCTTGGCTCCTCTCAAAGGTGTGAGGGAAGGAGGGAGGTCCATCCAGCTGCGCTCAGAGAGGAGTGCTCCCAGGTTTGGGGAGTGGGGAGCTGCTGGCTGTGGGGCCCTGGGTGGGATGGGGGGGGTCTCCTTGTGCTTTTGTGTGAACCACAGGCTTGCAAAGAAGTGAGTTACAAATCTATCCCTGCTTCTTGCTCGTTACAGCCCGGCATGCCAGACGTCCTGGAGTATGGAGTAGACCGCGTGACGGATCCCAATGAAAATAAGGTAAACCAGGTGAGAGAGGTTTGCTTTTCCCACCTGTGGAATTTGTTTGGGAGGACACAGATGATGTCCCTGGGACTGTGGGGTTTTGGGCACCGCAGGCTGAAGGAATCAGCTGGGCTGTGACAGCCAAGCAGGCCAGAAGTTAAAGCCGTCTCATTGCCCAGGGGGAGGGGCCCTCAAAATAGGCTTTGGCAGCATCTTCTGGCTTGAAAATACTTTGTCAGCTTTCTTGCCACACCATTTAGTGTGAGTGCTTAGCTATGGGACATGTTTTCTCTGCTGGCAAAGCTGAATTAAGGAATCCTCCACCTCCAGATGCTCGTTGCTGCCTCTTTATTAGTGGTGAATGGTCTGGGTGGGGGTTGTGGGGTGTGAAGGGTCCAAGGAAAGACCCAGGTTTAAAATAAAACGACAGGATACTGCCAAGAGGGTAACGTGTGGAAGGAGATGGAGAAGTTGGTGTGGTGGATAGGAGATAGAAAATATTGCCTAAAAATATGTCATATAGCTAGACTGTAAAGAAACTGAATTGGTCAGCTGAGACTGTGGAGGCTGAAACTGGGTGGGACTGGCCCAGAGTTCACAATGAGACACATGCAGTCAATGGATGAGGAGCTGGAGCTGCTCTGCTCTTTTTCTATTAGTCCTTTTAAGCGATCCTGCCTTGGTGCACTTAGTGGTGTTCATTTGGAAGTGAAGGCAAAGTGTCTCTCAGCAATTAAATGCAAGTGCTGCGGTCACACTTGCTGTAATCCCACAACAAGTCATTTTTGTAACAGCCTTTAAACATCTCACCAGCCAGAGGCAGGATAATTGCTTTGGCCAACTGTGTTCTGTTGCTATAGAGACTGAAAATGAGCAAAATGTAGGGCTGGGTTTTTTATAGGGTGGTTTTTGTTGTTTTGTTTTGCTTTTAAGAGAAAAGGAGTGGAGGAAAGGCAGAGGGATGGAGAAGAGGAGGAAGCCAACTTCTCGCCCACAGTTTTACAGCTGACATGGAAGGAGATTGTAGGTTTGCAAACCGTCTGAAAGCCTGTAGCCAGCTGCCAGCTGCCTGGTAGCAGCAAGGAAGGGAGCTGAGGGGTGTTTGGTTCCCACCCTGGGCATAGAGTGGTGGTCAGCAGAGACTCCAGGGAGGGCCTGAGCTGAAGCACGCCAGCTCAGTGTAACCTCACTGCCTCTGTCCTGTTAGCTGGTCTCTGGAGGCTGAGCTGAAGAGGCAACACTCTTCTTGCTCCTCTTCTTGCTTTTGATAGAATGATTAACGGGGCACTGGGCAGCCAAAAGCCCTCATAGGGCCACTTTGAGACTAGCAGCTTTTCCAATTTCTGCCTGTGGTGAGCAGAAGGGATGGCCTGAGCTCTGGCTGAGCTGGACTGTGATTTCTTGGCCATATTTTACCCCTCCTGAAGGCTCTGTGGGGTTTCTCTGAGGGCCCAGGCTCTGGCTCTGACATAGGTGGAACGATGAGAGCTGAAAATGAGCATCTGAACCCAGTGCCCGTTCATTTGATTCCTGTCTCTGTTCCTGTTCAGTCTCTTCCCTTTGCTGGCCAATTAGTTTTCTTTTATCTTGACAGCTGAGAAAGAGAAGATATTCCCAGTGATAATTAATTTCTGACATCAGAATGACTTCTTTGAAGCTGACACTGGTGTGAACATCTCTCACTTGCCTCAGACCCCTTGGTGGGCTTTTCCCTCCAGACTTGATAGAGTCCTCTGGGGACAAACAGGTGCTCAGCCAAACATCGCTCCCTTGAAAGGGACTTTCCTTACTGACCCCTGAGCATCCCTCGGGGTTATAATGAGTTAGGAGTTGTAGTTGGGCAGGAGGGATGAGGCAGAAGTAGCCATCCATTGAACAGCTAATTAGGGGATGCTTTAGCCTTTTGTTACCCGGGTCTCAGACTCAGGATGGAGCTTCACTGCTCAGAGAGTTACCAGGCAACTGCTAGAGCCGCTGCCTGCCTGCAGGTCCACACTGGGCTCTCGCCTTGTCTGTAACCAGGGAAGCTTTCTGAAAGGTGCTTTAGCTTAGCCAAAAAATCACTGCACTAAATTTGGGGACTGCTGGATGAAGTGCTCTGGCTTGTTGTGTGCAGCAGAACAGCCACAGATCACGGTGATCCTTGCTGGCCTGTCATTTCAGGCTGTCGCAGTCTGGCTGCCTGATAAATGCTTATGATGTAAATAACGAGGGCAGAAGCAGGTAACAAGGTAGAGGAAAACTGGCAATTGGAACAAAACCTGGCATCTGGATGGTTCCAGGGCTGGTTTCCAGCAGTACCCTGGAGATGACCTTACACCAGACCCTGAAATCTGGACCTGGGCAGCGGTGTGGGTGTGTGTGCTGGGATGCTGCCTGCCGCCGAGGCAGTGCCTGCAGGCTTTTGCTGCACGGGGAGGCCGAGCTGTGCTGGGACTGCCCCATCCTCACTGGTGGGTGCTCTGTGCAGGATGCCTGTGGTCATCTTCCCAGCTTGCTCACCTGCATCCGTGGACAGAGCAGGCGTGATTCCAGTGCCCTGGTCCAAAGTGAGCGCTGTGCTTGTTCTTCGTGCCAAGCTCCATCTGGGCAAACACACAGACAAGCTGTCAGCCACGGCCTCTGTAAACACTGCATGGTGGCCAGGCAAACACAGAGCGGCCACTATCTCCACAGTGTGGTCAGGGAGACCCACACTGAGAGCAGAGGAGATGGTGTGAATTGTTAGCTGGAAATTAGCGGATGTCCCAGCTCTTCTAGGAGCTTCAGCTGGGTGGATCAGCTCCAGCCCACAGGGCTCCTGAGCAGGTCCTGGCTGGCTCCCAGCTGAGCTCTGCAGCATGGGGAGTGTTCAGTGGGTGGCAGGGGGGTGCAGTAGGGCTGTGCAAGGTGTCCCAAGTGCTGCTGCTGTGTGTCTCAGGGAGGAGGGTGTTTAACAGCACACAGCACTTGCCTGAGACAGGCCAAGGTCTATTGCTAACTGCTGTTCTGATTTGAAGCCTGCAGGGCTGGGGAGTTTATCCGTGGTAATTGTGATAAGTCACTCATTAAGGGCATTGCAAAATTAATCTCATTATAAAAAAATTGCTCTTTTGTTCCAAATATTATTTCCTTCCAAAGGAAGGAGAGAGGGTGAGTGGCTGGTACAGGGCACTTTGGCATCACTGCTGTTGGTAGCAGGGGGTAAGGATAGGGAGGGTGGTTGATAGGATATGGGGGGTGTTTGGGGTCCCTCATACCAGCTGGAAGCTGCTCATGGCATGGGAGTGCTGTGGAAAGAACAGGAATGAAGCGATGTGCAGCTTTGGGGTGAAATAGCTCAGATCCTTCCCAGTCACTGTGGGTTTGAGAAGGGGAAAGGTCTGAGCACAGCCAGCAGCTGCAGCCCTTGATGGGGTGTTCAGTGCTGGGCTCCTCTGACTCCGCTTCAGCTCAGTGTGTGCTCAGCTCTTCTCATGCCACAGCCCCCTTTTCTGTGTGAGCCTTGGCAAATGCCCTGCCCACCCTGGGGCACCCTGCCAAAGCCCCCTGGGTTTTCCTGGGATCAGCTGTCCAAAGGGCCAACCCACATGCCCAGGCTGTGGCAGGAGGGGATCCTCGGTGTAGGATGCACTTAAAAAACCCCCCAGTCTTCCCATGTTTACAGACATGGCATTAGCTTTGATTTTTACTCACCCACATATAATTTCTCTGTTGCAATGGCATTTTAATTTATGCCTTTCTTGCTCTATATAACATTTAACTTACTGCATTCTCCTTCTCTTTCCCACCAGCTGTTTGTCTCGTGTGTGTGTGGTGTGCTGCCTGCCTCTAAGAGCCCTGTAGAAGATAACACAACTTTCCTACCACGTGAGCTGCCTTCGAGCCATTTTGCTGGCTCCCACCTCTCCTCACCCTGCTGCACCAGGCCTGTCTGAGGCAAAACACAGGAAGAAATAAGGGGCCTTTAAAAACCATCAAATGATTTTAACATGTGGATTTTCCTGAAGTACATGCCCTAGCCACGCTCGAGTTCCATCAAATGGAGCAGTTCAGCTGGCACTTACAAATCTGATGGGGCTTGGTTTTCATCTCTGGTTCCCCAAGGAGATGAACTCCTGTGGGGGAGGAAATAGCTGGTCTGAAACAGAAACCAAGTTCTCTAAAGAGAGCACTTCTAGGACAGCAGGCACAGAGGGCTTCTCTGCACAAGCAGGTGATTTGTTTCCTTCCCTGTTGCCTCCTGTTTCTGCAGTCTGTCTGAAACAATGATGACACTGTAGAAATGGGAGGGAGAAGTGGTGTCTGCCTGGAAGCTGGCCTGGGATCAGAGGTGCAGCTAAGAGCAGAGAAAGGTGAAAAACTGTTCTTCCACCCCTTTGTCCTCCATTGCTTATATAAGATGTCCCAGGAGCCCTGGAATCAGCAGGGGAGGCTGTGTAGCCTGGAGACCAGTGATCCTGTGTCTAAGAGCTTTTTTCCTTCCCTTCACATGTCAGCCCTTAACCCCTGGCACACAGTTCCATGCATGGAGCCAGCAAAGCATCACTGCTGGTGCAGCTACTGTTTGCTTTCCTATTTGTCCCTGCTGAGGTTATGTGCCCTGCAGTCAGGCAGAGCTGGACATGGCATTTCCAGCAGAACACACTTCCTCCCCTCAAGATGCTCCAGTCAAGTTTTCTGTTAGTTCTGGCCCCTCAGATGGGCTGGCTTCGTGGTAGTGCAATCCAGGCTGGCTGATCTGCTGCATATGTGGCTCTTGCTGCTGAAACGGTGAGCTTCCTCCTCTGAAACAACTGAGCTTCAGCAAAATAGGTGTACTTTTTTTCTTCCATGCAGAGAACTGTTTCTCCCTCAGAAGGACTAGTTAAAAGGCAAAAGCAGATCTGTGCCTGTGTCCCCACCATGTTCCCCTGAACGACGCAGCCCTGGGAAAGCATCTTGCCTTGCCCAAAACAGGGACAGGTGCTTTGGGGAGAAGCAGGGTACCAGATGCTCCCTCCCTCATCACTCGCAATCTGCCCTTCCCCATGGCACCCTGCAGACCCTTGTCAGCCACAGGATTAACTCCATGGGATAATTCTGGGCTGCAGACCACCAGCCTGGCTTCTGTCAGCTAAAACAGGAGACGCAGAACTGAAACCCCACGTGAGCCTTTGAAGGCTTGCTGGGAGCATCCCTGACTTAGCCTGTCTTTCCCTCACCTTCCTCAAGTCTCCTTCACACAGAGTAACTGTGCTTCAAAGGAAGCTGGGTGAATAAACACCCTGCAGTTAATTTCTTGCCTTCAACTGCTTGCTCATTTGTGGATGACACGTAACATAGTCTGAGCTATTCAAATCACAACGTAAGCACCCTTTGCACAGCAGATACTGCTGCTGAGGCTTTTAATTGTGGTGTTTATATTTTGCAATGTGTTGGTTCCTGTCTCCTTTAGCTAATATTGAATGATCTAATCTGTGTCTCGTAAACGAATCTATTTTAGCTCCATTAGAATAACCCCTTAATTGAAGGCGTACAGGCAGCCTGTGATGGAAGAAGCAGCACTAAACAGTAAATACAGCTAATGGCATGATTTACGGTGTGTGGATGCTCTTAGCTTTGATGATACCCTGATTAGCTGAGCTGCTGTGTTTGATTTTAATTGTAATGAGAATTAATTGAAGAGCACTGCACAGCAGCAGCAGCCCTGCAACGGTGTTTTCACCTCTCAAAAAAGGCGACTGACAGCACCCATCCCAATGTAGTGATTTTTGTTTCTTTATTTTACAGAAAAAAACGATGGACGTTTATAGAAGAGAGGTGAGTGGTCTTGTCCTCACTTAGAGGTGCTTCTCCTGTCTGTACTGCTTACATTGGTGTTGCACAGAGGCTCAGAGCCCCTTTGCAGGGGGTGAGCTGTTTTAAAAACACTGGGGTTTGGCTGGCAGAGTCTCTGCCCCACGGATCTCCTGGTCAGTGTGCTTTCAGGACATACCCTGTCTCCTGCTGCTGGCAGCCAGCAGCTCTCCTGGTGACAGGAAGGCTCGAGCAAGGGCAGACACCAGGGCTAAAATCCAATAGATCAAATTTAGTGGTGGGGAAACCGTAGGAGATCCATCCAGTGGCGCCAGCGTGGAGACAGACGAGGATCAATGATAATTACATGTTAAATCATCCAGAGAGTTTGTAGGTGCCTGGAACGGTGGCTATTACCCAATTTTTATATAGCATGGGGGGTGTGTGTTTTTAATTACTTGCTCTTCTGGTGTTTGTAATAAGCTCTGTGAAAAGAGACATTTTATTCAGACAGTTTTGGTACTCTCTGCTGCCCTGCTGTAGTTAGCATCACTGCCTGGGAGAGGGCATGTTCGAGGCTCAGATAGATGTGGGTCTCGTCTTTGCATCTCCTTGCTCCTAACCATGGATATGTCTGATCCCTCTCAGATCATGTACTATCAGCAAGCTATCATGAAGTCCAGAGTGAAATCTTCTGTCTCTCTTGGAGGGTAAGTCCCAATTTCCTTCTGTCCACACATTAATTAGTCCTCAGCGCTCATCTCCTGATGAGATGATTAAGCTATCTGCTCTGGCAGCTGGTGACTCAGGCAGGGGAATAGATGTGGTGGCCACACACAGTGTTGTTTGTACTGTCTGGGCTCTGTGCTGCCTTGGCCAGGAGGCATAAGGCAGAGGACAGGTCAGAGTCGCAGTCACAATAAAGAGTCTCCCTTGGAGCTCAGGGGAGCTTTCAATGAACACAGAGCAACACCAACGTCTTGCTGAGACTCCTCTGAAATGAAGAGGTGTTTGGGCTGCTCAGCACTGGATGGTGGTACCTGGGGACTGGCACAGCACTGCAGTCTGGAAAAGCAGCTGCACGGGGGCTGCCTGGCAAGGATGTGTCAGTGTGTCTGTCCTGTACCAGTTCCTGTGCAGGATGGGTAAGCAACAGAGATGGACCAACTCTCTGTGCCCGGTCCCCAGCCTGCTGCACTGGATTCAGCCCCAGTGAGTGTTCTTGCTGGTGTGGTGATGCTCACCAGAAGGCAGCGGAGCTGGGAAGTCTCTGGCTATTCTGTGTTATGAAGCAGCACATGCCTCTCTGGGAACATCCAAGCAATTAATTAGTAATTCCTCTTCTATGTGGAAGTGTTTCCTGATCAGGCTTTTGATGAAGCTAGTTAAGTGCAAAGCTCCCAGTCCTAGCATCAGCCATGAGTGTGCTTGCTGCATACGTTTCTTACCTGGGCTTTTACGAGCTGTCCAGTTGCCCAGGGGTGTAGTCTGTGCCACTGTCTCTTGTGTGTAGCCATTGCTACCCAGAGTCTCATTGAATCTGAGATAAAGAAGGTGCTCAGGCCTGTTCCCTGGGAGAAGACAGTCATGGACAATGAAATGGGAGGAAGAGTCTGGAAAGTGAGGCTGTCTTCTGAGAACCACAGCTTGCAAGGCACCAGCACTTCTGCTCACTTCATCTGTCACCGACTCCCACATCGATTAAAACTCTCCTAGCTCAATTTCCCAAGCAAAGAGCTGGAGCTGGGGACACCTGACTACCTTCCAGTTTTGTGGTGCTTAACTGTTTGGTAACGTTAGTCCTAGTCTTCTGATGGCTAATGCCTATCACCGAGACCAAAAAGTCCTCTGGAAATTGGAATCTCCATCTGAGCTGCAGAATTGGTTCCCAATCGAATTCTTATTGATGAGGATAAAAGCAACAACTAAACAGTGTGCAGGCATCAGAGCATTGTATTGATTTGGGAGGAGCTGCAAAGCACTGACCATTAAAAGGACAGAGCAGTGCTACCCAAGTTGACAGGTTTAGGTTTGTAGCTTGATTAGAATATATGGATTGGAGTGAATTATGCAGGTGCTGGATGCCTTGGCAGGTCCAGTGAGAAGACAGGATGGAGCCCTTTTGTGCCAAACCTGTGGGATGTGGCGTGCAGTAGCCTTGTCTAACTGCAGGAGCTGTGCCAAGGTGGCTGCTAGCAGTGGGGCCGTGGGCAGCGTGTGCCTAGCTGTGAGTACAGGAAACCAGCTGGGCCTGGAGTGTTTTAAACACAGAAACCAGATGATTTTCTACAAGAATGAAAGGAAGAGAATGCTGAAATCAGTTGTAATCACAAGTCTGGCCAACTTAGTAGGTAGGAGAAGTGTTTGTCTGGATCCTGTGAGGAAAGAGATGTGTTTGCGTTGTGCCGAGCCCCCAGAGCCATGTGCAGGGGAATGAGCTGTGCAGTATGTGAGCGGAGGAAAGGAGAAGCTGGGATGTGCCCTCTGCACTCCCTCACCTCTCCTGGAGCTCCCCAGGGTCTCCCACACCCCCTGGGAATGCTGTGGAGAACCCACCCTGAGCGAATACAGCACTTGCTTTCCTCTTCTCTGGCGTTTTCCATCTCTTACATGTGGCACAAAGCAGCGCAGGATCATGCCTTTCCCAGTTGGCTGGAGGACACAGGAGCTGTTTGGGGGCTTAGTCCTGCTTCCTTGAAGCAAAAGGAGGTGATGGAAGAGAGTCTCATCAGTTCAAGTGCTGGGAGACACACAATCACTGCTTTGACAAACCAGGACATGACTGTTTGGGAAATGGAAAAGATTAACTGGGCTAATGAATCAATTTTTCTAGTAAGGCAGTAGGTTCCAGATCCCTGTGCTGATAGGGCTGCACCTCTGAATGTGTCTGCAGCCCGTGCAACCATCTGGTTGTGATGGGGCTGGCTGCAGCTCTGCCTGTTCGTGTTTTGATTCTGTTGTGTTTGCTTGCAGGCTTGTGAAGTACTCGGAGCAGTTCCTCTCCAATGATCCTATCTTGTCTGGATGTCTTCCCAGCAACCCCTGGATAACAGATGACCCTGAATTCTGGGATCTCAATGCAAAACTGTATGTGTTTGTGTTCTTTTGCCAGCTTGTGGTTTACATTGACCTTTATGCTGGTAGAAATCAGAAAAGGGAACCACTGATTTCATCACGATAACCAGTGTCTGGTGATGAGCAGGGAAGTGTTCCCTTTCTGGGACAGCTTCGCTGTGGTAAAGAACCTGTCTGTGGGGCATACTCCATGCTGAACTTTCAGCATTATCTTCCTCTAGTAGAGCTTTCCTTAACGTTACATGAGTTCCTCAGCCAGCAATGGGAGTATGTGCTCGGCCCTGCCAAGAGGGTCTAATCCTGCCCTTGGATGAGTGAAGTCTGCTCTTACTCCCATGGGAAAGGAATGTGTCTGGTCATGCTCAGGAATAGCACTTGGTTTAGTATTAACCTGGTTGAATTGGGTGCTGCTAATGGTGTGGCAATTCAGAGCTCAGCTGCCAGCCCTTGGCCTTTGTGCTGCTGTTTTAGGAGAGGGTTTGGGTAGGAGACATCCCTTCTCTGAGGTCTCCCTTGGTTTTCCGTTCTGATAACATTTGCTCATCACACAGTGGCATCTCTGGGCTTGAGGCATACAGCATATTGCTGGTTCTCACTGGAGCCCAGCAGTCCTGTTAGAGCGATAATGTCCCATTAGACAGCCCCAAAGGATACTTCCACAGGATGCTTTCATGAGAAGTAACCAGTAACCTCTGGGCAGTAACCAGTAACCTCTGGGCAGTAACCAGTGCCTCCCTCAGAACAGGGCTCCATCAAACCTCCAGCAAGGCTGAAGCTGGGCAGATGTCATGAGAGCAGTGTAAATCCAAGAGAAATCCTCATCTCTCTTTGCATTGAGCTGTTTAATTACAGTTTACTCAGCAGACTGACTTCAGGAGCTCGTTACAGCATTGGGGATAACAGAGAGTGCCGAGAAGTCTCTTGGTGTTCCAGCAAAGGGCGTTTTGGTTTTAATTCATCTCCTGATTAGATGGGCTGTGTGAAACTGGCTGTTTGTCTCCAACCTCTGCAGAGTGGAAATCCCCACCAGAATGCGTGTGGAGCGATGGGCCTTCAACTTCAGTGAGCTGATACGAGACCCCAAAGGCCGGCAGAGCTTCCAGCTCTTCCTGAAGAAGGAGTTCAGTGGTGAGTCTGCCGGGCCTCTCTTTGTCCCACGCAGGGGACAGAGCTGGGCTGGAAATCTGCCTCTTTGCAGAGTTGTTTTGTGTCTGCCAAGCCCGGACAATGACAAAGTCACCGAGTTAAGGAAGTAGAAGTGACTTTGGAGGCGGTGGCTGTGCAGCCAGCGTGTGCAATACCATCTAGTGGCACAGAACACAAAATACAGCCCAGGGCACTCCCTGTGCAGGGGATAGATCCCAGGAGAGCTGGGCCTGGCTGGGTTCTCTTCCAGGTGTCCTTTATCCCGGAGCAGGGGAAAGCTCTTCTCCTTCACTCCCGAGGGCTTTTCATGGCAGCTGTAAGAGTTGGGGAGGCTGAATTGGGGCCGATGTGTATTGCCTCAAATTCCGTTTGGGAGTTAGTAAAGGGGATTGCTCTTTCCTTGCTCTCTGCTGACCCAGTCCCTGTCACGCAGGAGAGAATCTGAGCTTCTGGGAAGCCTGTGAAGATCTCAAGTATGGAGACCAGTCCAAGGTTAAAGAAAAAGCAGAAGAAATCTATGCGTGAGTGTGATGATTTTATGTTAAACTCTTTGCACATGAGTCTCATCACCTTCCTCCACACGTTGTCATTCTTCAGATGATTAATTCCTGAAAGCTCCCTTCATTAAGCAGTCATTGAGTGTGGCTGTGCTACGTCCCCAGGTTGGAAAGGAGCTTCTGAAGCTGAAAGCTTTTCCTCTCTGTTCCCCACTATTACATTTAGGGCTGAGCATGTCCTTTAAATCAAGGTGTGGAACAGCAAAGATCTTGGGCCTGCCTGGAGGAGAGATGCTTCTTCCTTCCATTGGGCTCACATTTGGTTTATACAGGGTGTTGGCAGTGCAGGAGGAAGTGGCTGCCTGTTGTACTGCTGGAGAGGAGACTGCCCAAAATCAGGACAGCAAATTGTAGTGTGCAACTGAAGGGACTTCTTTCACCTATAGACAGAAGAATCTCCAGGAATGCCCAGCTGTTAATGGCACCATTGATTCCTCCTTGCAGGCTCTTCCTGGCTCCAGGAGCAAGGCGCTGGATTAACATTGATGGCACAACAATGGGCATCACAGTCAAAGGCCTCAAGCACCCTCATCGTTATGTTTTAGATGCTGCTCAGACCCACATTTACATGCTGATGAAAAAGGTGTGTTTGTTTCCAAAGCATTAGGGGGGTTCCAGTTCTCCACTTCCAAGTGGCTTTGGTTTGAAAATCCCTCAAATTTGCTGATTTAAGGAGCACTGGTTCAGGCCTTTGTATTTTGCTGCTGCTTCTTCCCTCTAAGGCAACCTGTCCCCAGGGTGGTGGGGGGCAGGTGTCTGCTGGAAGTCCTACATCCTAATGCCCAAGTGGGGCATTCACACTGGGGCATTAGGAAGTAGGACCTCCAGCAGACACCTGTCCCCTTTGTTCAAAGCTTGAACAAAACTTCACCCCATTAGTACCCCTTTGTGTGCCACATCCAGTGTCCCCACGGAGCAAAGTGTGTATCTAGCTGGGCAGTGGCACTGGGTGGAAAAGGCAGTAGTGATTCTGATGTAACTGCATGAGTTTTGTACCAAGAACATAACCAGACATGTCCCATCTCAAGTTCTATGAGGTTTTTTCACACCCTTTTAAGGTGATGGACACCCTTTTTCAGTCTGGCTGTTGCAGCAGACTGGTGGCTGATGTCCACATACAGTATGATGACCACAGAGAACCTGTGAGTCCTCCTCAGGAGTGACACCAAATACCCTTTAGCAGGAAGGAGCAGGGTGGGCCAGAGTGGCAGCTGATGCTGAGAGCAGCAGAACATGGGGGGTTCCACCAGTGGCTGAAAATTCTGGCTCCTGAATTGAGAGGGCTTCACACTGAAGTGGCCATGAGACACTACTGGCCCAGGCTAAGCTCAGATCAAGACCTATTGATGTGGATCTTACCTGGGAAGCTTCTCTGTGAGATGGGAAATCCTGGGAATTTTACACCCAGATGAAAGTCTATCGGTTTAAATAGCTACATTTGCCTGAAAGATGCAAAGTCCCTTGAGCTGCTGGGGGAGATTATCTAGTTCCCAGCCTCTCTGGCTCCTCAGCAGCTGTATTTGGTGGTGATCTTAATAAGGGTGTTTGCAGCCCGTAACTACCAGTTTCTCTTTTCTCCTACTAGGACTCTTATGGCCGCTATTTAAAGTCTCCAATATACAAGGAAATGTTGGCCAAGGCTGTTGTGCCACAAGAGACTGTCAAAAAAAGGCAAGTGAAACTGGATGTAATTGTGGGGTTTGTTTTTTCTTGTTGTAGCAAGGGTAGAAAACCCCTGAGTTGCAGCAAAATGACTGTGATTTAGATGTTCCTGTAATTAAATAAAATTTTTTCACTAAGAGGATGCCTTGCTTTGAGACTGACTGTGCTGTGAAGCCCTCTGGAAGTGGCTTGTATGCAGCCAGAATTGGCTGCCTTGTCTGTTCGGCCTGTTTAGAAAGGGTTTGATTGTTGAATTAATCACAGTCCTTTTCCTGGAAGGAGAGGGCACACTGTGTACAGGGCATGGGAAGACTCCTGCCCAGAGGTGATGCAGAGTCACAGCAGGATCACCCATGGGTTCTGGCCTGCTCTGTGCAAATGAAGGTGCCAGGCAGCCCCAGGGAGCAAACAGCATCTCACCAGTGAGGCACTGCTGGCGCAGAGCAGATGGGCAGGCTTGGGGGGGGGGAGCGGGGGGGGGCTTTTTCCAGCCCAAGGTGAAGGTTGCACAGCAAATCTCAGCTGTTTGAACAGCAGTTGCTTCTTAAAGCTGAGCGTGCAAGGTCAGTGCCAGACTGGGTGGTGTGCTGCTTTCTCTGTTCCTCTTCCACTCCTCAACCTAGCCAGCAAGAAAGAGGAATGATGGACTTTCATGCTGTTGTGACCAGGAACAGGACTGGCTCGATGCTTTTAGGGGTTCTGTAGCTGGTGTGTGGCACTGAGTTACCAGGTCCTGCCTTAAACCGCCTCGCCTGTGGTGTGGGTGACAGTAGCATGTCCTCTCTGAGGCTCAGCAGACAGCAATAAGCTTTGGGTGCCCTCCTTCCTCTGTCACACCCTGCTTCTCTCTGCCTCTCCCTACGCAGCTCTGCTTTCACCTTCGGACGCCGTCACCTCCGCTCCAGCCCCAGCCCCGTCATCGTGAGGCAGCAGGAGGAAGAGGCCAAAGCCAAGGAAGCTGCCACGACTGTGGACATCACACAGGTCATGAGCAAGCTGGATCGCAGGAGCCAGCTCAAGAAGGAACCTCCCAAGTAGGCTCTGAGCCCCGCAGGGTGAGCGCAGGGAAAAGACAAGGCCAGGCTAGAGTTGAGCTTCGGTTCCCCTTCCTGAAGGTGTCAGTGCTGCTTTAGATTTCCCAGGCCGGCTCTGCCAGCAGCCTGATTCCTGCGTGTGTCCGTGGCTCCTGGAGCAGCAGATGCCACTTGCCAGGCGTGTCCTGCGTGGGAGTGCTGCCGGGGCCAGGCTGCTGGCCGCACCGGATGCGGTACCTCGGAGGGGGGATGGCTCCTGCCTGCCCCGAGTCCCATCGGAGGTCGGGCAGCCCAGCTGCCTCTCCCTGCCTCCTGCTCCTCCTGGAGCTGGGATGGGATAGGGCAGAGCAAAGCTTTGCCATCCCAATCCTTTGGGTTCAAATCGACCTTCATCGGGGTGGAGGCAGGTGACCCCACTGGGAGCAGGATGAGGCAGCTCCCCTCAGACCGCATCCGTGCTGGTGTCCATCCGTTCAGGAGGTGTTCACCCTCCCAAGGGCTGCACCCTGGGCCCCCCTCAGAAGAGTACACCCCTTGCTTCAAGTACCCTGCACCTCCTAGCCAGCGCCAAGGAGCTGCAAGCAAAACAGCAGGGTGGAGTGAGAGGTTGGTAGGATGAGCGTTTCTGAAGGCTGAGGTGACCCTTTGGATCTCAGTGACACTCCCAATTCCCCCCTGGCATGCTGGAGATGATCAGTGGCAAGCTCTGCTCTCCCTGTGACTCCCCTGTGCTGTGAGCGAGGTGTGCAGGTGTAAGCAGGAGCCTGCAGGAGGGCTTGAGAGATGCAGCCCTGGCTCTGTGCTGCTTTTATCAAACCCTTCCTGCCTCTTGTCTTGTCTTTTTCCTGCTCTTCTATTTTCTGTTGTTTAAAAACCTAATAGAAGGTAGTTCCACTTGTCACTGGTGTGTAGCCCAGAGGCAAGGAAGAACTGGGGCAGAGGTGTTAAGACCTGATTTAAACTTTAAGTAGTGGGGTGGGGTGGGGTTTTTGGGTTTTTTTTGGGGTTTGTTTTTTTCCCATTTGCTCTGTTTCTTTTGCTCTGTAGAATGAAGCAACCTAAAATACCACATTAGTGCTAAAGAGCTCAGGAAGACTCCAGGCTCTGCTGGGAAATCCAGCGTGTCTGGACCAAGGCAGCGGTTACCAGAAGCAGGAAGATTCCTGCAAGGCCTGGTAATGGGAATTGGGAGGAGGGTGGGGGCAGAAAAGCTTCCTTGTTTGTTGGAAATTAGGGGAAGCTGAAGGACTGGGTAGGAAGCATTGAGATCTGGGAAGCTTCTCCACTCCGGTTCAGATTGTTCCTCTGATTTTACTACTGCTATGATTTTATAGGGAATGCTGAAAGCTGGGTGTGAGCCCTCAGGTACCGGGGTGCAGGCAGACCCCCCTTCCTCCCCCCACTAACAGTCAGGTGATAGCTGTGTCCTGAACACTTTGAACAGTGATTCCTGCCCTCCCCTGCATGTTGTCAGGGGCAGGAGCAGGGCTCTGGGGTCTGAACTTGTCTCCTTGGCTTTGTGGCTCAGAGGGGTTAACAGAGGTCATGGAAAGCTCCCTAATGGTGATAAACCCTCTGAGAGGAATTGAAACCAAGTTGTGTGAGTCTTCTTGCTCTGATGCCAAGGTTGGCTTGCTAAGCCTCTGCTCTTATTCCCAGTGGGAGCAACAGCAAATTCTGCAGTGTCACCAGGGAGAGCAGGCTCAGCCCATACATTTTTCTATTCTGCTTAAAACCACAGGGTGTTTTAAGTGAGGTTCTATGCACCATCCACCTACCCTGACATAAGAGCACTGAAGAACTTGAGAGGGTTGGTCCAAAGCTGCTTGGATGTGATGAGCTCTACGGTCTCTTCAGGGTGCATATAACATGGAGCACTGAGCATGCTGGGGTTGCTGGTGTGTAGTGTAACATGGGGAAGATTAAGTCAGGGTATAAATAATAAATAACAAACCTGAGTGTTCCAGTCAGCCCCTCTGACTCGACTTCTGTCCTGTCTGCAGCTTTGCTTTCTATGTTCTCTCTGTCCTTCCCTCTGATTCTTTCCATCATCTCAGCTGTCCCCCTGGCATGGGTCATTGCCACATGCTCTGGAGTCACCGTGCTTGTGAAGCACCATCCCACACATGCGGCAGAAGCTGGGCCTGTTCTGCTTACAGGCTGAACAAGCCAGCATGACCCAGTGTCCTGCTGCTCAGCCCTGAGAAGAGGAAGATCTCCTGGTACAAAGTGTGACCACGGTACAAACTGAACTTCTCTTTGTGCCAGCTAAGAAATTGTTTGTTTCCACTGGAAATCAGAGCAATATGTTGTTTCATTTCTTGGCCATCACTTCTGTGCATTCATCTGTCTAATAAAAAATAAATGTAGGGAATTAGAAAAGAGCTGAGTTCATCCCTCTCTGTCGTGTTCATCCCTCACCGTGTCATCTCTCTGCCATGCGTGCCTTCAGTTTCTGTGTGTGCCTCTGCTCCTGGCGCTTCTCTTGGGACACTTAGGCTTCATTTTGTTTCTGCTGGGGGTGAGTTTTTGGGAAATGGGTGTGACTGGGCCTGCAGCATGTCCTCCATTGATGAATCTGGACTCTAGCTCATTCTGAGGGCTGAATTAGCTGAGCTGGAGATGTCACAGCCCCAGCTGGGGCCACTGGGGGCTTTCAGCAAAGATGTGACTTCCTGTAGTATCATTCACTGGGGTTTGGAGCTTAGTGTCCTGTTTTTTGGCCACCATGGTGATGTGGGTGTGACAAGATCACATTTGTGGTACGGAATGAGACACTTGGGTGTTTCCTACAGCATCCCAGCAGGTGTGGGGCTGGCTCTGCCAGCACCTGCTGAAGCTGGTAGTGATGGCCCTGCTGCTCCCCATGGGCACCTTTGCTCTCCCACCATGGGAGGCAAGGCAAGGGATGGGGACAGAGCTGTGGGAGAGGAGGGCACCGTGCTGGGCTGGGGTGGCTGCTGGCTGCCCCCCAGCTGAGGCCTGTCTCTCCCAGCAGCACTGATGGCACCCAGCCGTTCTTCTCCTGACAAAGCCTGGGGTGGGGGGCCAGGCCTGACCCAGCCTCCCTCCTTTTCCTCCCTGCAGCTGTGCTACCTCACTTCCCTAGCCCCTCGCCTGGCTGCTCTCACTGTGACCAACACCCTGCCATCAAGCAGTCTGCCTCCTTCCTCCCGAGCCCTACCCCACAGCACTGCCTGCCCCCCAGGCCTAGACAGCACCATGGGTGCTGGGAGGGAGCAGGAGCCAAAGGAGAGCAGCCTTGTCCTTCAGCCAGTTCCCGGGGTGGGGCTGCTGGACCTCAGCCCATCTTCACCATGCTCTTGCCCAGGCATGGGGCTGTGCCCCTGGGAAGCGCGTCCCTGGATGAGCGGGCGCTGGTGAGCAGGTAAGCGCCATGCAGGCACCCTCGTGAGGAGCTCACCTCTGGGACCCTTCCAGTTTGTAGTGAGGTTAAAACAGCACCAGCTCAGGCCACCAAAGCAGGCCTTGTGCTTCATAATCCAGTCGGCTGCCACCATCTCTGCCCCATGGCTGCCTGCTGTGGGGCTGTGGCGGCTGCCAGGTATGGGTGCCGGCTCTGCTTCTCCCTGGTATCAAGCCAGAAAGGGCCTTGCTGCTCCAGCATTAGCAGGAGTCATTCTCCGTCCAGTTCAGTAATTTTGGTGGCTTTGGAGATGAGCCTGATGTCTCTGCACCCACACAGATGGTGAGAAGTCCAGGTGCTCGGGTGTTGGGACCCTGTGGCACTGTGAGCCTGGTCTGTTTGGATCCCTGAATGTTGAGAACCGCCCCTATATTTGGGTTTGTTCTCAAGCACTGTTTCTGGTCTGGTTTAACGATGTGAAAGCTAGAGGAGACCAAGAAGTAACAAGGCAGGAGAAATCTTAAGGGAGAGTCACGAAGCTTGTCATTCCAGGGCAGGATGTGTGAGAACAGGGATTTTTCTTTCTCCTGGAGAGGCTGTCACTGTTGAAATGAAACCCTGGCTACGTCTCTCACTAGGAGCAACATGTCCTCAACCTCTTTTAATCTGCCTCTGCTGCTGACCAAGCGGATGAATCCACATTAGAAATTCAAAAGCATAAATCTGAGGGCTCCTTCTCCACCTGGCTCCATGTGCTGGCTGCGCTGGAGCTGTGTCACACAGCAGTTTTCCTTCCAAAGGGTGGGAATGCACATTTCCTTCGTTTTTCCATCTCAGCAGACTTGTACCCAGGAGTTTTGCTTTGGGATTTGGGGGTTTGAGCAGTGGAAAACTCAAAGCCAGGCTCCGTGCTGTGTGTTCGCTGCCTCAGACAGCACATCAAAAAGTGATGTATGCATGATCAGGTTTTATTGCACGACGCAGCTTCTTCCAGATAAAAATGGATGCTCCTATGGAGAGCTGAATCTACTCCACAGGCTCTGAGGAGGGAAAGGACAGCTGCCACTGAGCTCGTAAGGACTCTGTGAAGGAGGTGATCTGCCCTTGGGAGAACCCCATGGAAGAGGGGATGGCTGGGTAACAAGTGGTCCAGACACTGACACTCTCTTTCCAGACCTAAGGCCACAAGCTTTGCCATGTACGGCTCAGTATATGTGCCATGCTCTTGAAGAAGTGCATTAGGGCCATCCTTCAGCATCAAGGATGCTCAGACGACCACAGCTATGACTAACAGACCCTGGTGTACCCGTCTGTTTGCAATTCAAGAATGTGAAGCATTTCTGGACTGGTTTTCTCTCCTATCTTTGGTATATTCAGCTCTGTTCATTACAAGCTCCTTGATAAATGAACTGTGTTCCTTGCCTTTGAGCAGATGGAGAATTTATGTGTATCTATATCAATCCTGGGAAACGCTGTCTTATCAGAATCACTCACTGGGCCATGAGGTGTCAGCACACTGTACACAACACAGCTGGAGCAGAGCTTCCCAGCATTTTTTGGGGTAGGGCTTAGGCATGTTTGTGTCCCCAGCTTGGGTCCACCTCTTGCTATGAATAACAGCTTTTTAAATTTTAAAGCAAGTTCATTAAGAGACAGCTGATCGCTGGGAAAACAAACTCACCCCCTTGTGAGAAGCTGTGTATTGTGTGGTATAGCATCATTCCTTAATCAAAGCCAAATCCCATCCCGGAGAGCAAGCAGTGCAGAAGGGCAGAGGTCCCAGAACTCCGTTAGCTCCTTTCCCTTCCGTGGCCTCTTGGTGCCAGGATGGGTATTGAAGCTGGGACTTGAACTGCACCCCAGATTTTGTAGTATCATATCTACTATTATGTACATATTGTAAGAGCTATCCTACTATTAATATTTCTCTCATTGATGTGGGGTGATCGCTGAGCGAAGACCAGGCTGCTATCCTGTGGTGCACACACTCTCAGGTGACCTGTTTGGCTCCTCAGGGGATGGACTGTGAAGATCAACCCTTCCTTGCCAAGGAATTAAATGGCACTTTGGCCTCATGATTATCTTCTAATACAGAGAAAAGACTTGAAGATCCAAAACTGGGAGCTCTGTCAGAGCCTGGACAACCTGGTACAGTTATATCCTGGAGGACAGGTACATCCATGTCCCAGAGGTCAGCACTCGGGGTTCACAACATCAATCCCTCCAGGGCACTGCTTTTTTCCCTCCCTATTTTGAACTTGAGAACTCCTATTTTCTTCTCGGGATGGGATAGGCCCCTTGTCATGCATCACAAGCCTGTGCCTTGCTTTCCTTCCTTCCTCCCTTCACCCACAGACCCCCCTGGGTGCCTGCTGAGGGCAAGTTGCAAACTGCTGCTCCAGAGGCTCTGTATCCCCCCTGCCACCACCCTACGCTCGCACGGTGACATCTGAGGATCTCACCCCAGTCAGGGGCCCGGCGTGCCGGCGTCAGGAGCGCTTTCAGCTCTGGCAGTTCAAATCCCCTCGCTGTGCCAGAGCCCATTTAACACTGCCTGGAGTCACCTGGAAGAATTAACTCGCTGCAGCAACTTAGACATCCAAGGTATTCCGATAATGTGAGGGATGTGTAAGGTTAATGACTGGAAAAAGTGATCGCTCCCTGTGGGCAGTTTCTCAGAGAACTCCCCGCTGCTCGGCTGACAGAAGAAAGGAGCCTCCAGCACAGCGAGGAAGCCCCGTGCCCTCGCCGCAGCGGCTCTGCTCTCCTGCCTCCCGCAGCTCTGGGGGCTCACGGCTGGCACAGACCCATGGAGGGGCCCCTGCTCCGGCTCATCCGTTCTGGGAGAGCTCCCCAGGCTCCAGGTCTGAGCTGATGTGTCACAGGAGGGGCTGCAGGGGTCCGACTTCGGGTGTTGTTTGAATGAACCTGGAAGGAAGATGCTTAGTTAGCTGCGTGGTCCTACAAGCATGCTCCACCCCCACCTATGGAGGTCCCACGCCCCACGTTTGGGTGGGCTCCTCTCCTCCAGCATCCCTGGCTCTGGCTGACCCAAAGCCGTTGGGATTTGCTCGCTCTGCAGTGTTGGGCCAGCCTGAAAAACCAGAGCAGCTTCTGGGCTTCCCCCAAACCTCTGTGCGGGCTCTTCCCAGGCTGCCTCAGCCATCAGCCTCAAGGGGACACTGTTGGGACAGGATGGGAGCGAGTCCCGTGCTCCTGAACCTCTTGCTGGAGCAATGGGTGGTGGATCCTGCACCGTGGGCTGCCAGCATTGGGCTGCCAGCTTTGGGCTGAGCCCCAGATGCTCCAGTGGGGCGGCCGAGCTGCGGCTGGGGTTGCTCAGTGGTCGTGCCGTGGTGCTGGGGGACGCACTGCGCTGTGCCTGGTCTGTGGGCTGGAAGCAGAGGTGAATGCGGGGGCACAGCCAGCTCCATGAACCCGATTAAAGTCTATGAATCAGAGATCTGTTTTCCAAGCAATCGGCATCTCCTGAATCTCCCTTTAAAACTGACCTCTCCCTCTTTCCTCTCCAGCTGGGACATCACGCTGAAGCACCAAAACCACTGAGGGACTGGGGTTGTATTTTTTTAAATCTGAAGTCTTGGACTGCACATTGCTCCAGTCTCGTTAATTTAAAAATGGAACAAAGAATGCTCAGCATCCAGCAGGATCAGGCCTCCGAAGCAGGAAGTACCAGCTGGCTCAGGAGAGGGCTTGTTCCCATGAGATTCCCAGTGTGGTTTTGGCAGGCGGCGTGGTTGGGATAGCTCTGTGAGCAGGCTCTTCCTGCCTGAAATGCCAGCCGTGGCAGAACAGCTGACTCAGAGCATGACAGCTCTTCACAGCATCCCCTTGTGAAAAGAGCCGTCAGAAACGTTCCTGACATCGCTGCCTTTACATTTTGTGAGAGTGGCTTGAAAGCTGAGATGTAAGGCGAGCCCCACGTCATGATGCTCTTAGAAACGGTGCTCTGTGGGTGGAATTCACCTCTGCGCAGGGGCTGCATCGCGTTACATCCCACTCAGGGCCCAGAATAGGATGCTGGGTGAAGTGGTTCATGGTATGTTCACCCCAGCATCTGAATATCTGATAAAAATATTCTGCGAGAGTCATGGTGACTTGGCTTTTTGGGGTGCAGGAGCCTCAGGGATGCTGGAAGAAACCGTCAGCAGGGTAATTCTCCCCTTCCTGCAAAGGATGTTTCATACATATCCAAGCAGGGGAGGCAAGCACCTCGCAGGATCCCTTTTAGGGTGGGGGTTCCCAGGTCTGTTCTGCACCACACCAAACAGGAAAAGATAAGCCCTTGCAAGTCAGTTTACTCTTTAAAATTCATGTTGCCATAGCAGCTTAGCACACTGTCTCAAGTCCTCCTTCTTGCAAAACTTTGATCACCATGAAAACAGAATTATGTTGTTCTCCAACATGTTCTACATATAAATATACCGAAGTTCCCATGGTTCATACTTCAGCATCTCTGCAAAGGCCTCTTTTATTTCTCACTCACAAAAAATTTTCCCTGGCCAGAGGATGGTATTTTAAACCGTTGAGCTGCCTTGGGCTCGGGCTTGGTGTAAATCCGGCTCTTCAGCACCTCCATCGTCCTGCTGTTCATGTTCCCAGCCAAGGTTCTGGTTCCAGTGGTTTCTAACACGCTCTGGTACACCACATCACTGAAGCTCAGCCACCAACGTCTGTCCCCAAAATTGCAGGAATCCCCTTCTCTCTTGGCTCTGCTCTCTGGCCATCAGCCTCATCCCTTCCCCGCAGTACTGGAAGAGCACAAAGGCCCTTGAGACGTCTGTCCACTTGTTACCCAGCAGTAGCACTGGGCTGTATCACCCCCCATCCCTTGCCTCTAGTCCCATCATGCTGGGTTCCCTCTGTCCCCAGGGAAGGAGTTGGTCACCCATCTTAGGACGAGGTGAATCAGCTTTGGAAATGGCTTATTCCTTCTGTTGGCTTTAGGAACTAACTCAGCCAGGGCACCATTGCTGGATGGGTGGGATTTGGTGATAGTTTATGGATGGGTGGGATTGCCTGGCACCAGAAGGTGAGACCTTGTGTATCCAGCACGTAGCATGTAGGCACCGGCTGCAGCTCCAGGTAGGAGGTCTGGCTCTTCACAAGCTCCACTTTAAGCCTTCCCAGACCTGAATTTATTCCCATTGTTGCCCAAGATGAGGCTCCCTCATTCTTTCTCCTAAACATTCCCTCTGCTGCGCATGCTGGGTGGGATGGAAAGAACTTCAACAACCAACATTTAAAATCCTTCTTGGAGCAATCCTTTGGTTTCCATTGGATGTGCCACTTTTTTGACCACCTTCACACCAGCAATATCAGCAAAGACAAAATATACTCAGGTGATGGACCAATTTGCCATAACGACCTACACAGCCATTTGGTTACCCAGTACATCCCCCCCAGCTACCCCTTCACTTCTGTTCTTCACATGATTCCTCCTCCTCACCCAGAGAAGACCCTTCCAGACCAGGACTGGGAAAGGTCAGTGAGATTTTTATTCATGTTCTCAGGCTTCTTCCAGTCAGATTTTTTCTCCCCCCCCAATCAACTGAAGAGAGAGAAAAAAAAAAAGTAAAAATTGGGGTAAAAGTTGAAGAACACTTTAATTTATAAGAAAAAGAACTAAATAATTGATGTAGTCATGGTGCCAAAGGTAATTTCTGCTGCTCCCTCTATCTCACAAAGACATTTAGCATTGATTGAGATCAAAGTATCAAAAACCCCTGCTGCTGAGCTGAAAGGCAAAACTTTCGGCTGCCTTTCTCCGCTCTAATAATATCGTCTTTATGTAGTTAATAAACTGCACACTTCAGTCAAACTATATCATTACAGAAGACTTAGGGAGCTAATAATTTAAAAGCAAAGAATTGCCTCTGTTCTTCGCTTTGAACTAAACAACATTCTGTTGAATGAGGGGGACATCAAAGCTTTGTTACTATTACCAGTGTGGCTGGAGCGCAGGGCCGCACAGAGTGTGTACTTCAGGCATCAAGAGAAAAAAAAAGAGGGGAAAAAAAAAAAAAAAGATTAAAGATATTGGCTTATCAAGCCACAGGCAGAACCAGGTGTTTTCTTTTCTGCTGTGCAAGCATCAGGTGGTTTGCTTATCAATGAGTTTTCTTGTTAAATAGATGTGCGTGACTTAGGTTGGTCCCTCCAATCCTGTGGGTCTTTTATTTTCTGGGAAATCTTTGGAAAAGTTGGGGTGAGGGGCTGTTTGTTTGCTGGAGGATGGTTAATTGGGCCTTTTGTCAAGGGCCATCTCCCCTTTTCGCTGTGCTGATGCTCTCCTGTTGTGCAGCTCCTCCTTGCTTCCCCATCTTCCTCCTGCACATGTGGGGCAGCCTCATCCTCTGGATGTCCCTTTGTCCCCCACCTGCTGTCTCATCTGGATGCTCCAGTTCCTGCAAGCTCTCAGTGGAGCAGGCTCTGCTCTCCCAAGGCAGAAGAGGTGTGTCCCTGCAAGCAAAGATGACCCTTTGGTGTGGCTGGGGGGGATGGAGGCACCACACCGCTCTGCTTCTCCCTGCGTGGGGAGGAAAGAAAGGATTTGCTGGCCTTCTGCTGCCTTCCCCAGCTGTGCCATGGCCAGGAACTGCATCCTTCACGCACCACACAGAGGTTTGCAAAGATTTGGCTGGTGCTGGGAGTGGGAGCCTGTGGAGGGTCTCAAGCATGAAGTCCCTAAGCCTGTCCAAGGATATGTGAGTCACTCCTGCACATGCCAGCAGTGCCTCCTTGCCAGATGTTTTCTCCTGGGACACTGAACAGGGACAGGATCAGTGCAAACTGCCCAAATTGACTTCAGGAGCTCTCCTTCCATCCCTTCTCTGCCAAGGCAGCATCTGCCCATGTTGTGTGCCTGTGCTGTGAGTCCATGTTGGACTCTGCCCAGAGACCTTTGGACACAGGGCTGTGATGTGAGCCCCAAGGTCTCACCAGGAGACACAAGGAGAATCACAAAATCATCACTTGAGAGGACCCTGGGCCTCTTAAACCCTCCTGCTCTGACCTCCTGAGGTGGATGGATCCCTGGATGTTCCAGGCAGGTCTGGGAGCTGGCAATATGGTGTGGGCTCTATTATGGGATACTTGCACTTCTTAAATGCTGCTTTTCATTTGCATCAAAATCTTTCCTTGGTTCTTGGCAGTCTGGATCTCATCCCCTATTAAAGACTGGAATTTTAAAAAGCAGAAAATAATGGCTTGTTTCAAAGTAACAATTCCACTGCTTTTTGAAATGCTGTCCTTATTCAAACCCACTTAAATTTATACATATTTCTAAGTCTTTATTATCCTCAGAGGCCGAACCAATTCGGATCTTCATTTCTGCCAGTGCTCTCCTTGATTTCTGTGTCAGAAACCTGAGATGGGATGTGAACAGGTTGGATGTTAACCACAGGTAACAAACGCTTTCCTGGGAACCATTGCTTAAGTTATTCTTTAAAATACTTTGCAAAGCCTATTACTACAGGGTGGAAATTCATAGCACAAAGACTTGCAGGAAGGGGTGATCCTCCTGCTCTTCATCCCGCTGAGCTGCAGGCTGGAGCGTGTGCCCAAGCACACATGTAGATGTGTGTGCATATATGTGCTCTTGTGGGCATCACTATTTTGTCAGTAGAAGTGGCTTCCCCATGCCCCCAGTGCACTATTCCAGCCCTGCTGAAGTCTGCTTTCTTACCTTTCAGTTTGGTAAGACTGAAGTTTCCATTTCTGAAGTGGGAGCAGGTCTTCTAGCAGTTACACAGGCGACTGACACACATTTTATGGCCAGATTAATGTAAAAATAATGTAAACTGCCCTGTAAACAGGGAGGAACACATCCCTGGCTGCTTCTGCAGGGTAATGGATGACCTGCAGATACCTCGTGCTGGTGGTGTGTGCTGTTTGGGGGCAGTCATGACCGAGTGAGGAGGTGGGAACAGACTTGCCTGCTCTGGCTCGGACATCAGGCAGTTCCCACACAGAGAAAGCTGATGCTTTAAGAAGTATTTTCTGAAACATTGGCCTCACCTGCCAGGGTGGTTTTGAGTTTGTCTGCTCATCAGGCTGTCACTGTTCTGGGAGGGTGAAGCGTGTCGCAGCTGAGCCAGCCTGGTGGGTTGTGTCTCCAAGAAAACCACCAGCCAAAGGAGACCCTGGTGTGTTCTACTGCACTTGTTTGGGCTTTCGCTGGTGGGATCTATTGCACCCAGAAACCAGAATGCAGTGGGTAGTGTTTAATACACCCTCTAGAGCAAAGTGTCTGTCTGTCTGCCTGTCTGCCTGCCCACTCAGGCAGACTCATTCATGGGATGACCATTTCAGCAGTGTTCAGAAACGCTCCATGCTCAGAGCAGCGCTGTGAGCCAGCACAATCCAGGGAGAGGGTTTCCAGCCGGACAGACGCCGAGCCCAAGGCTCTTGAGCCAAACCCTTGCAAGATCTGGCAATGCAAAGAGAATAAAGTGACTCTGATGGGAGTGCAAGGCAGAGTGAAGCTGTCTTTAGCCTTTACCAAAACCACTGTCAGTGCCTTTGCCTTTTCACAGCGCAGCTCTTCGCAAAGCTAATTGGGTTAGTGCCTCGCAGGGGGTTTTCAGTGTCTGCAGGAGATGGGCTGCTGCAAACACCTTCCCCTTCAAGGCACACAGCGTTGCCTTTTTCACACCACAGCTCTCTCCCCGGCTTCTGTTCTCGAAAAGCAAAAGTCCCAGGCTGTTCTTCAGTATCAGCCATTACAGTGCTTCAGTTCTTTCCTCCCAGCCATTTTCAAATGTTCAACTTAAAAGGAAAATGTTTCATTTTAGGCCAAATTCCCCCCCTCCTCTCCCTTTCCCCTCTCTTCTCCTTCACACCCCACCCCCCCCCCCCCCTTCCTCTGGAAGAAGAACAAAGTAATTCAAATCAGGAAGCTAAGGAACTCCGTGTATACTTTCCACTGGGACCTCGATCCCTACTGGTTTGGCTTGATTTGATTGAAGTGTAATTTAATCCTTCATCATTTGTCATAATGTCATTTATATATAAAAACAACACTGCATCCAAACTTCAGATCAGCACCGAGGAGCTCTCCAGGAGGCATGGAAATGGAACTGAGGAGGAGGCTTTGCTGATCTCTAGGAGGGTGTGAAGCTGGCAGGCAGCGGGGCTGCCTTCCTGCTCACTGGGAAGGCACTGGGATGAAGCGTGTCATAGTTAAGTCAGGTTGCATTATGTTACTGAGGATGGGTCTGGATTCACAGGGAAGTGAAGGGACGATTGTGAGCACATCTATGCAAAATAATTCAGGTTCTGTGAGGGAAACACCTGGTAGTGGGTGAACCACCTGGATTTCAGCGTGGGCTGAAAAATGGGGTGTATTTGGAGGTGTGCTGGGAAGTGTAATGGGTAATGCCACTTCGCTACCAGGTGGAACAAGGTAGGGCTGGAGTCCATATACCGCAGTCCATGTCTTTATTTTTAGTAGAGGAAAGGGAAGGGCCTTTCATGGTAGGAAACGTCTTCCTAGCTCTGTCACTGTGGGCTGATTTCCTTCATCCCCTCTTCTCCAGGAGGAAGTCCATTCTGGTGCCCACCTTCAGGTGTCGGCGCTGGGGTTGCAGTACCTTTTTGCCACTGAGTCCTCCTCGAGGAGCTTGTAAGTGAGGCAGCAGAAGTCACCAGGCAGTTGACTCAAGGCTGCAGGAAGCTGAATCTTCATCCTTGGACTTGAGTGTCTCATGTTTAGCTCCACGCAGATGAGATACTGACCATCCAAACTCTGGCATCGTACTGCTCCTCCATTCCAGTAGTATAGCAGGAGAGAGGACAAGCAGGGAGAGGGCAGGGCAGCAGCCCTGCTCCAGCTCCAAGGGGTCTGAAAGGCTCTCAGTGGTTGTGGACTTGACCGCACTCAGGCAGCGAGAGGGCACGTGGTCCCAGCCCTGTCCGGGCTCCCCTGTGAAACCTCCCCTCCACAGCAGCTTGCAGTGTCCTGGCCTGTGACACAGGAGCTCCTCAACCTGCATCGAGGCTTGCGAAGAGACACCCACAAACATCTCCCTGTGCCACTGCTCCTGCTCTTCACCGCAGCTCTCCAACGAGTGGAACCTCGGTAGAATAGGAGCAGCATGGAACAGTACCGACCTGGAACTAGGCAGCCCAGAGGGGACTGGGAGCGCTGGGAAAACACTGCACTCAAAAGCCCTGAGGCTTTTTGTTTTCACCTCTGGGCTGTGCCAGGGTAGGGTTTGCTCTCTGCGCTCATTTAACAGGCAATCAGAGGCACAGACCTGGCTTGGCATCTGGGCAAGGCTCCTTCTCATCCCCTCTCCAACTGCTTGGCTCACTGCTCCTCGCCCGAGCCTTTCTGGCAGTGTCTGGCCCCGCAGCCGGGCATGTCCTGGGATGCTCCGCAGCACGTCCCGCAGAGAGCCGCTGCAGCACAGGGAGGTTACAGCTAATCTGCACGTGGCTTGTGAGGTGGTTAGGCTCCAGGATGTTTTTTTGAGAGAGATGCTGAACATCTTTACTTTCCCCTTCCTATCCGTTTGCTGAGCACCCTAAAAGGAAGCATGAATGAGTGGAACAGATAAGCCTTATCCCACAGAAAGAAAACATTCCTGCAGTCAGAGTATATAAGCCAGATACCGCCTGCCTTTCTTCATCCCAAGCCGTGTGGCTATCACTGCAGCCGGAGCCTGGATCTCCGCCGGGGCTTAGGACAAGAGCCAGAGGTCTCAGGGCTGGTGGGTGACAGTGCCCAGCACAGCCCTCCCCTTCTCCCTGCTCCGCCCTCCCCAAGGGACCCGGCTGCCAGGCCGCCTGCCATCTGCTCTGGGGAGCTGGGAGCACCCGCTGTAAAACACTGACCAGAAACATAAGCAGGGAGGGTTGGGCGAGGGGCCCCCCTCACCCTCCTCATGCTCCCCGGCTCCTCAGTGCACTGCAGTCCAGGCTCTGCTCCATCCCTTCCCTCTAACAGCAGGGCAGAGGATCTATTCACAGCACTTGTCAAAAATTAAAGCAGAACCTCCTTTCAAAGCCTCTGCCTGTACTCCACTGCCAGAAAAGCAATTCTTCCTCCCCCCAAAAATTAGCATTTAAAATTCCAAATATGCACTTTTTGCTCAGACGAAGGAATGTGTGTTCCTGCTTTCAAGTCGGGCTCTCTGTGACCTCTGGGTTTTAATAATTTCAGCAAAGTGTCATCTGACAATTCAGATACAGGCAGTAAGCACAGGAAAGTAAATGTCCTTTAAGATAAGCGCATATTATATTGAGAGCTGATGATGAGAAGATTTCACCTACAGCTAGAGACTTCAGAGTGATATGTGCAGCTCTTCCACATATTAAAAACCTGCTTTGGTGAAATATTGGTATTTCCAGATTTCAGCTTTGCTGGCGCTGAAGTATTTCCACTGTTCAATTCATGAGTGAGTGTGGTGGCCTTGTATGCAGAGGTTTCACTGTTTGGCTTTCCAATTAAAAAATAAATCAGTGTTCAGATTCTGCCTGCTGCTTATAGAATCATAGAATCACAGACTGGTCTGGGTTGGAAGGGACCCCAAGGATCATAGAGTTCCAACCCCCTGCCACAGGCGGGGTCACCAACCTCCAGGCCTGGAGCTACACAAGGTTGCCCAGGGCCCCATCCAACCTGGCCTTGGGCACCCCCAGGGACGGGGCACTCACCCCCTCTCTGGGCAGCCTGTTCCAGCCCCTCACCATTCTCTCTGTAAAGAGCTTCCCCCTAATATCTAATTTAAACCTTCCTTCCTTTAGCTTTAATCTATTCCCCCTTGTCCTGCCATTGTCTATCCTTTTAAAAAGCTGATTCCCCAGTTGATGCATCTCAGGGGGAGAAGGACCACGAACCAGTTGGCCAAGATCTGCTCTGCCAACCCATCCCCTTGCAACTGAGCGATGCTGTGCTGGGTTCAGGGATCCCTCACCTGCTCCAGGGATGCACAGGAGGCTGGGGCTGACCCCACCGACTCTTAGCCCCAGGCAGACATGCTCCTTCAGCTTTGGGTTCCCCCCTCACGCTCTGGTTTCCTCAGATCCTCTTGCCTTCACTGTGCTCTCCCCAAGCCCTCGCACAGGGAGCTGTTATCACTTGCACACCCACCCCTCCGCCTGCAACTCAAGCTACCAGTCAGCAAGCAGATCAGCCTGTCACAATAATTAATAGGCCTCCCTGTGGTCCCTGGTAATCCATCCCAGGACTGCACAGCACTGGCTCTGTTTTACTTAGGTGTATGTAAGCCTTAGAACTGCCCTAAACAGAGCCTTTTTCATGAAACTGCTTCATTCAACACCTTATAAGGGCTGCGGGCGCAGGGAGGGGGCACGTTTACACAGATGCTAGTGTCTCAGGACTTGCTAGCAGGTGTCTCCTAACTTTACACAGACCACCCTCACACTAAAGGGACTCTTTTGCTTTGAGCCTGTTTGAGTTACATGACTTTGGTCTCGGGGTTCCTGTTTGGCAGGCAATTTATGACTTTCCTTATTGATAAGGCTCCTGTAAGCAGAGGGATGGATTGGTAGCTGGTGGTGTGGGTTTCACTGTGCCTTCAGATAGCTGAAGTTCCCTGACCATGCAATTCCTCAGGCTTTCTAGGGACAGGAAAACAACAACACCCATACGGGCTGTGGGGGTTTTGATTTGTTTGTTTATTTAAAGAGGGGGGATGGGGGAAGAGCTAATGATAGGTTTAAACAAGCAGTTTCCTCTGAATTTGGCCATTTTCTCTTGCTGAGGTCATATGACAGCTGAGATTACATGATTAGAGATGTTTTAAGGCATTCCTTCAGCCCCAAGAGGGGAGGAGGGGAAATATTTAAGGCTTGCTGTCTGCAGTTCAGGGAACGAACATCTGAAGGGCTCTCCTAAGTAGGGGTGATCACAGAGGGTGTTGCCTCTTTCTCAAGGGACGAAGCTGGGAGGCAGCGGACAGCTCGAGCTGCCATTCCTGATGGAGAACTGGAGGTCCCTCAGGCTTCAGGAAGTTTGGGCTGGGACAATCTATTGCAAAATTTGAGTCCTTTTTTTGCAGTTGTCTGAAACCTCTCCAGTTCTTGTTAGGAGTTAATGGGGAGGAAGTGTTATTGGGGGGACTGCCCTGCCCAGGAGCCCCACAGCAAAGAGCTGAACCCTGTCTCAAGCCTCTGTTTTCTGCAGGCAGTTTCTCCTTCATGTCTGACGTGGTGTTCATTGCTAGTGCTACCACTCCTTGTTACCCCTGCAGCTCTCACAGGTGTTCCCTTGCCCTGGGAGAAAGAAATTAGCCAGAAAGCCCTGTGCAGCCCAGGATGGTAACCAGGATTTATATCGACCTGCTCCATGATGGATCTATCACCATTGCAGCTGAACACTTTGGCCAAACCCTACCACATCTGCTCTCAGAGTCATGGCCTGTGAGACTCCATCCTTGTAGACAAATGTCTACAGCCAAGCCCTGACATTTCACCCACTGGTTCAGAAGCAACAATAGGTGCTTGGTGATATAAATGACATTTCTAGTTCAAGCCCTTATCTGGTGCAATGAGGAGCAGCCCCAAGATTCATCTCCTTCACCTGCTTTATCAGCTCTCATGGAAAGGGAAGGAGGAAGGTCTCCTGCTGATTAGAGGGAGGTTATTGGCTGAATTTGTTCTTGGCTGCTTGATAACTTTATGCTTCAGCCCTCATCCCTCAGGTCATTTTATATTTCTCTCTGACAGAGCTGAGAGGCACCAGTTGAAGCCCAGACCGTGTGTGTCAGGTACCAGATGGTCTCCTGAGAGGCAGGATGGGCCCAGGAAGCTGTGAGAAGGTCTTCCTGTGCCCCCAGCCCCCTCCCTTGCACACACACACTTTATAGAAGCTGTAAGGGGTTAAACGGGATAGACATGATAAAAAATAAATGCCTTTGTTGTGCTTTTGGAACCAAATAATGCTTTAATAGCAGAAACCTTTTTCAAAGTTAGCAGTTAAGAGTAAGCTCTACTTTAGGCAATCCAGGCATCTGCTGCGGGGACTTTCCCTTGTAATTAGTTAATGAGCTTGATGTACTTTTCCCATCTAATTAAGATGCCATCTTTTTAGCCTTGGTAGGAAAGGTAAATTTTGAGGCATATGAGAGACAGGTTTCCTACCTGATCCTTGGCTGTACTCTGATGAGCTGTCAGCACCTCTGGGATGGCCACACTGGGTGGATGGGTGAGGATGAGGTCTGTAAGTGTCTGCATGCATAGAGTCAAAGGAAGATGTAAAATACTCACTGCATAGGGAATCTGGGAGACTAAGGGAGAAGAACAGGGTCCATGGGGTTCTTCTCTGGGTGTGTGGTGAGTCAGTCCTCCTTTCCAGGGTTGAAAGTTTTGGCTACCTGAACAGGCTCTCTGTTCCCAAATCCTTACAGCTGACCTACAATTGCTGCTGGTTTTGCATGGTAACCTGAGTGATCACCTCACCAGGACCTCTTCTTTAGGGCTTATTCATCAGTGTCCCTCAGGAGTAGTGGCTGTGGTATCCAGGGACAGAGCTGGCCTCCCTAAAGCCCAGCATTGCAGGTTTGGTAACAAAGCTGTCTCTGAGACAATTGACCTTGATGAAAATCTGCAAGCTTGTTTCTCCCAAGAGCTCCCCAGTTCCTGAAGCTAGGGGAGATTGTGTCACCACAGTCCCACATCCATCACTGATATTTTCTACTTGTATATTCTGTCCTGGTGGAAATTTTGCAGGTGGATAGTACCTATCTTAGTCATTTCTGCAGTGGGTCTATTCACTTAATTAAAAATTAGCTTAGAAACACCGAAAAGGAATAATTTCATACACTGTAAAATCCTTTTTGAGCTCTTTTCCACCTCCCTTGCTGCCAAAGCACTTTGGGAGCTCCCTGGTTGCTGCATACTTGGACTCAGATCCAAACCAAACCTGCCAGGACCAGGACTTGCAGGGCTTCAGGGAGATGGAGCTCTGGGCCAGAGTCCCAGCTTTAGGTCCACCTGAGGAACAAATATGAGTCCCTTTTCATTTTTGGGCATTGACCCTACTGTGACTCCCAAGATAGAGGTGCCCAAGAGAGCCCAAGCACAGGGCTGGGAGGTCAGACAACTTCCTCCCTGCTGCCTGCATGCTCATGGGTGATTTGCTGGTTCTGTGAGCACCATCTGCATGAGCAAAGGGAATCACACTTAGCTGAAGATACCTCAGATCCAAAGAGAAGCAGCAGCTCTCACCAGAGCCAGCAGTTTCACCAAACTCAAAAGAAAGAGCTGCTTTGAAAGCCCACTGAGAGCTGGGAAGCTGTGAGCCCAATGGCTGGTCAGAGCTACAGGTTGAGAGCTTTCCCTGGCAGCAGATGAAAGCTGCATCAGCTACAGTAGCTGGAAGCTGCCTGTGTGCTGGAGCCCCAAAACATAGGAGAGACCATTGTGAGCATGAATCCAGAAGAAGAAGGGGTGGAGTGCTTGGCAGGGTGCTGAGCAAGGGCTGCAGGGTGATGATGGGCACCATCGCTGGGGTGCCAGGCTGGAGGGAGAGGCACTGAGGGGCAGAGGCAGCTCAGGGGACCATGGCCACCCTCGTTTGCTTTGCCCCATGCAGAAATCGTTTTGGCTGATGTGGGAGGGAACAGTTGTGGACCTACAGGACCTCACATCACCATTACAGCTCCCATCTGGTCTGTGAGAGGCCCCTGTGAAGCACAGGGCTCTGGGGTGTAAGTGTCCCCTGCCTGTGGGGGAGCAGCTCCTGCTCTTTCGCGGAGAGGCTGGTGCACCAGACCCATGTTAGGATGAAGGAGACTTGGCAGAACAGAGTAGCTCGCTGCCTTTCAAAACCAGAAAGTGAACTGGTGGCCACACTGGGGTTTCTGTCAGCTTCTTTTTCCAGCTGACCCCATTTTTATATGTTCCCCCTTCATAGCTGGGCTCCAAAGCCTGGATATATTTCTTCCTGGCCTGCCATCGTGCTGATGGGATTTAAATATGAAAAGCATTGCTCTCTGTGCAAGTTAAGCCTTTGGTTAAAAGTGCAGGATGTTAAGAGGTGCAGGATTTTTTTAGTCTCTTGTAAGGTCTTTTTCAGTGTCTCCTTATGAGATGGTGTTGAAAGTCTCTGTAACATAATGATCTCACACGCTGTATATGCAATCTCTCTCCTCCCTTTATGGAGAGTTTTCCTAGCTAATTTCACAGTATACTCCATTAAATCACCATCCTTTGCTGTGAGGTTCCTGCTGCCACATGGTACATGTGACGGCTGCTTGTGTATCTGCCTTGAATTAATGCAGACGGGTTTCATCTCCTGCAGCCTTTCTGCAAAGATCAATGGGCTTAATCCTTGGCCTTCAGAATCAGGCCCCAGAGCCACCCAAATGCCCTCCAGTGAGTTGTCTCTGCCTTTTACCCTGTGGTCCAGCTTCTTCTTGGCAGCCTTTGAGAAAGAGTTTAACCTCCTTCAGTTTGGGAAACGCAAAATCACAGGAACTCAGATGGATGGGCCAGGAGGTGTCCCTCAGCCAGCACAGGACCCTGAACTACAGCCTGCTCAGGTCTCTGGGGCTGGCATCTCTCCTGCAAGCAGTAATTATCCCACACTGTTGACATTGCTCATCATTGCCCAGGTTGAGATGACTGAGGGAGCAGAGAGCTCCCTTCTCCCCTCAGAAGCTTCAGAATAAGGGTAGAAAGAAAGAAAAAGGGAGTGATGGTGGAGTGGGGACTGCCAGCAGCACTTTGACAGCTAAAATGATTGTCTTCTCCAACCCTTCACTTATATTTTCTCGAGTCAGTCAGCCCAAGGCTTCATCCACAACCCAGTTCTGCCAGTGGTGTTCTTCCCATTGTCTTCAGTGGGCCATAAATCCAGCTCCCTGAAGGTGACCCTCAGCTGCCCCCCACCTTGGCACCAGGCACCCCCTGTGCCCTCTGGGATGGCATTTCTTGGCACAGGAGCCCTGGCTATAAGGCAAGGACAAAGAAGGAACTGTGGGTCAGCACTTTTGTGTTCACATGGCTTCCCCTTGCCCAGCCAAAAAAAAAAAGAAGGAAAAAAGGAAAAAAAAAGGCTAAAGCAGGGATGAGAAGATGAAGAAAGAACAAGAAGAACAAGCAGGGCAGAAAAACAACGTGAGGAGAAGGTTGTGGCTATAGAACACACTTTAGCAGAAGCTTCTCCTACAAACCACAGGCACAATGCACCAGGGTGAGCATGGAGGCAATTCTCCTCTTCCTCCCCAAGCCTCACACACCTCACTCCTTGCCACCGCAAGCCACTGCTGCCATCGCGGTCCCCCCAGGCCGGCCAGAAGGGAGCCTGCCAGTCATTCCATGGAGCTTTGATGCCGGCACAAAAGAGCAAGTCATTTGAGACGCTTCCTGACTGGTGGCCTGTATCAGCTTGTGAATCATCTGAGCGCTTCTGCTTAATCCGCTTGTGGATCTTTGAAGCCTTTTCTGTCTCGCAAACAAATGATCAACTGCAACTTATTTTTAATCCATTAAAAGGTTCCAGATATTCCCCTGTAAAAACAAAATACCCAGCCTCAGGACCTCGGGGAGGAGTGAATTCTGTAAGTATTGATCCGGCCTCCACTGAGCGGAGTCGAATATTAGCATCAATTTGTGAGTTACGTGCTAGGAAGAGATGTCAAAGGTTCAGCTTTTCCTGTGATCTAATCCCAGCGATTAAAATATGGGGAATCTTGAGGAAAGTAGCTGCAAGGCAGCGTCAAAATGGCTCAGACAACAGCCTTGTGTATGGCACGCTTGATTCAGAGGGGGTACAAAGTCAGGTCTGGTGTGTGGAAAGAAATCCTGGCCAGGGATGAGCTCAAAGCAACACTTCCACTGTTGGCTTTCATCTGCAGCTGGACGTACATGGAGGGGCACCACTCTGTGTCATGATATATTTATGCACCTACCCTCCCATTAAGTTTTATGTGAATTAATTGCTGCTTTTCCATCCCTTCTTCCGTGTTTTGCTCTAACTCTCTGAACAATAAACTAAAATTACAAAATCCAGCTGAAACTTAATTGAAAACACCAAGTTCCATCTGGCCTCACATAAATTATGGTTAAAGTTGCCATTTTAAAGAACAGTTGTTGTTGTTGTTGTTGTTTTTTTAATGCCAAACTATAAATCAGCTGAAATTGAGTTCAAACCAGCTCAAAATTGGGACCAGGTTTGCTCAAGGAGTTGCAAACTTGAGTTAAAAACTTTGGGCAAAGCTCAGTTGAACACTGAACTCACAACAAGCCAACGAGAGGTTTCACACCAAACCATTCCCACAGGTGTGCTCTTACCAAAGACCTGCTCAGGGCTGGTTTATGCTGGGCAGGGGGTGAGTAGGATGGTGGTTGGGGGCAGAGGTGGGAGGGGAAGGAGCTCAGGTGGGCACGTTAGGTGAGGGCTGCACAGGTGCCTCTTTTTTGCCTTGATGGAGCTGTGAGTGCCTGCCCCAGCCTCTCCCAGGCAGACGGCTCTTAGGAGCAGCTTGCAGCTCTGCCTGGCTCCTTCTCTGGGGTGTGAGGGGCTGAAAACCCCCTGACATGGCTCTCCTCAGGATTGCTGGGCTGTGGTGCCCTACACTATTGCTGCTTTGCCACACATCTTCTGTGGAGCAAAGGGCTGGATGGTGCCTGGCCATGCAGGTGAGCTGCGTGCGGGGCGTGAGGGTTTGTTGTGAGGAGAGTGGTTTGGGTTTGTGTTGGGGCAGGTAGCCACCTCACCTGGGAGTGCTGGGATAGGCTGTCCCCTGTTACGGATAGAGCCTGTGTTGTGCCCTGAGCCTGTGAGGCAGAGGGCTCTGCCCTTCACTGAGTCACCAGCTGTTTTATTTCACCTTAAAAATGGGTGCTCTGAGTGTGTTTTTAACCATGTGGCCTTAAAATCCCTTATGCAGTGCTTGCTTTTGGCTGTGTAAGTGAGCAAGTTTGTGTTTCACCCTCTTCCCTGGCTCCCCTGATGCTGAGGAGGGGTGATAAGGCTTTTCCCTGCACCCCCAGCTGGGTTTCTGTGCTGTGGTGCCAGCCTGGCACCCGTGTCCCTGTCCCGCTGCGGCCCTGCTGCTGGGGCTGGGCCTGGACGCAAGCCATGTCTCTGCAGCCCTGTCCTGCTGTTCAGCTACGGTGCAGCTCTCAAGGGGCTGTAAAAAACACTGGAGCAGTTCTGTGTGAGGATTTTGTAAGGGGGATCAGTAGCGAGATGAATCTGTGCCTGTAGGAGTGAAAGCAACTCTTAACCCTTTGGTGGGCAGAGGAGTCAACAGTTGTGTAAAACACGTGTAGGTTGTCGCAGTGTGAGGTGGCATGGCTCTTGGGAGGGCGGCTGAGGTTATCTTTCTGCATTTATTTAATGACTGCACACCTTTAAGACACGAATACTCAGCTGATCCTTCTTTCTTTGTGGCTGTTGTGTGTCTTCTGGAGTTGAGCACCTTCCTGTGATGTGTAAATAATGAGTGACTTCTGATGATCAAAGAGTATTGGGTTGATAGACATACTTCAGGTTCCTATTTGATACCCAGATGGCATTTTTATATCATTCATTTGGAGGTTTTTTGCTGTGACTGGTTGGGAAACATGCAGGAACTCACATTGCAGGGAGAAAGGCACTGTGTTTTAGTCTTTGCTTTTAAAGGGCAAGCAGAGCTAGTGTGCTTGCTTGGTCAAAGGCGACACCGGCCCACAGTAAGTGGGGAAATGCTTTAGCCTCTTCCCTTCCTGATACTTCACCTTTTCTTTATGACTAAAGACAGAAGGGCCACATCCTGGAGGAAGTTTCTGCAAAGAAATCACTCCCTGTGTGCAAGCCTGTGCTAAAAAGGCAATTAGCTATAGGTGACTTGTGTTTGGATCGAAAAGACCCTTTCTGCTGAGAGGGCATCATCATAGGAGCGTTGTCCAGCTCTGCTTTGCATTAGTTCCTGTCTGCTGGAGTGGGACTGGTGTGGGCACAGCCTCTCCTATTGCTGCTGCTGAGTGTGAAGCACACCAAAATGTGACAGGCAAAAACCAAGCTGGAGGCACGTGGTGGTTAGAAACTGTGTCCTTAGTCCAGAGAGGCCCATGTCCTTCTCGAGATGATGGTATGGTGTGTGATGTGGAAAACTGGCTTGATTTATTTCCTATTTGTCCCATGAGATCCGAAGGGTTTTCTCCACTGTCTTCAAGCTGGGGACAGAGCAGTGAGACTGGTGTGAGCCAAAGAGGCACTGCTTGGTGCAGAGATGTGGTTGTGTGTCCAGTTGCTGTTGTCCCTCTGTTTAACCTTCCAAAGTGAGGAAAAATACTCCAGACCACAGCAAGCAGCAGCAAATAGCTCCAAAACATTCTAGGAATCGCAAGGACTTTGATCCCCCATCACTCCAACCCCTTCTACTTTCTGTTGTTTGAGATTTACCAAACATTGCATCTCTTCACATAAAAATTCACCTTTGTGTTGCTACATATAATCAGTGAATCGTGATAATAACAATAAAACTCCTAGGAAATCTCCCTGTGGCAACAAGTAATTGACCCAAGAATTTTCACTACAAGGAATTTTTTTTTAATAACCACACAGCACTGGAGATGCTTGTTCATCAGGGGATACACCGCTATTGTTCTCATCAGTCCTGATGCTTTGCCTTCACCCTTTGAGTTTTCTCAAAGGATTGAGATTATTTGGTTTCTTTGAAGAACAAAGGCTAAAGAATTTTTTTTAGATGACTGGCTATTTTGATCTGCGAGGTCTGTGCGCAGTGTGAGGGAACAAACATCACTAAATCATTAAGGGAAAAGGGAAGGGTATGCATAATGGAAAGGAGAAACATAAAGCCACCGAGTCCGGTGGTGAGGGGAAGGCGCTGGCAGCCGATGCCTGGGTGTTGTTTGCAGCCCTGCTGCTGATCCAGCATGAGGTTTGCTGCCTTGGCTTCTCTCACCCATCCCTTGGCAGGGTAACTTACAGCCCAAAGACTTTGTAAGGTTGAAGGGAGTTAAAATTTCCGTTTCCTTGGGCCTTTAGAGAAGTAACAGATTTCTATTACATAGGATGTCTCATTTAAGCAGCCCAAGCATCTGTCTTCAAATGCAAATACTTTGCTGTGAGATGTAGGATGTCATGAATGTGTCTGTGAAAATCCTCCTGGGCTGCTCGGCCTCCCTGTCTGCTGCTGGACATGGGGCCGAGGATGCCAACCTCAGGTGTCTGACCAAGGCTGCGGTGAGCGCTGGGGTGAGGGATGCTCACTGGTCTCTGTTGCTGCAGCAGTGCACAGTCCTCAGTGTGTTTGTTCTCCTGAACGCTTTTTTTCCCCTGCTTGGCAGTCTGGGATGAGGTTTTGCAGCATATGAGGGTCTGTACATCAGCTGTTTGGGCAAGGCTCACAGCCTCTAATTTAGGAGCCATTGTCCCCAGGCTTGCTGGTGGTTAGTGTTGCATAGGAGACCTTGAAGGGGATGTGATGCAAACCATGAGACTTCTGCAAGGATTGGCCAAACCAAGGTGCCTCCTTTACCCCCTGGGCTGAGATGCTCTAGCGCTTGCCTTGCTTTTCTCCAGTGAGCAGCTCTAGAGAGTGTGGAGATCCCTCTGTGGAAATGTATGTCATGGGATAACACAGATGTACTTCCCATTCAAATGTGCCTTTTCTATTCGGGGCGATAAGGAAGTATCACACATTCTGAGGAAATGGGATTAGCCTGTAATTAAGCAAAAATCCATCTATTTAGCATAACGTATTTTTTAAGTTAGAGTGACTATTACCTGCTAATTATGGGGCTGAAAATATATAGAAGGCAACGACAAATTTGTATAGGACTATTTTTACTCTATTTTGAAAAAAATTAAATGTCCCTATAGTCATTTACCCAGCTGCACAAGTAAAAGGCATTTTTCTAGACTTCCAGCTACTGAACAGCATCCTGCTGAGCAGAGTCCATCACTGCTCCTGCCAGATGGAATACAGCAGATGATGCTGTAGCTGACTTAAAAATACAGTGTCCGTGCTCAGCTCCACGGTGTTGTGGTCATGGTAGTGAGCATGTACCATGACACTGTAGTGGACTGTCCTTGGATTGAGCAAGGTGTGTGCAACGGTGTTGTGGACCTGTCAGCTGTAAACTGTGGAGGACAGAAGAGTGTTGAACTTCTGGCAAGTTTTGCTCTGTATCTGAGCTCTGCAGCATGATCCTTGGCCAGGGCCTGGAGCCACACTGGACTTTTCCTGGTTTTATAAGTAAACTGTAAAAACCTGGTGTAGTTTTGGCTGGGTTTGGACTTGTACAAGTGAGTTTGGATGATGTTGTGGTTGAACTTTGACCTTTCTTAGTGTATCTTGGGAAATGGCTTGCTTGAAGCTGTGGAGGGCCAGTGAACTTATTCTCCTCACGTTGTGATCCCCCCATTACCCATCAGTTTTAGATTTAGTCCTGAACTCTGCAAACACTTAAGCACATGTTTTGCTTCACACACTTAGGGGAGTACTTGCTTCTATACGGTTGAACATATGTACAGGTTTCCACGGGATCCAAGAGCCTGCCACAAATATTTCAGGTTCAACTTTCCTTTCTTTGGAGCTGGTCTTGTTTCAGAAACAACCCACTGCCCTAATTAGTTGCTTTGATGGGCTAATCCCCTGCCTGCCCTTTGGAGGAATCGGCGTAAGGGGGATTTTTTTCCCAGTGACTTCAGGTTCTGTGTTTCTCTTTGAGATGAATGAGTGCTCCTGACATATGAGACTGTGGTAGCTGCTGTGGTGGTCGTGGGGTTAACCAGAACAAGTTCCCAAAACCCACAAAGGGAGAGCACATCACACTGGCTGAAGTGCCACTGCCATGTGTGATGCGTTCCCCAGCTGGGGCTGGAATGGTGGTGGAGTGCTGCACCTTGATGTGTTGACTGCCAGCATTGTATGGCACAGTGACCAGGCAGAGGGGGCAGTGACTGATGGAAGGTGATGCCAGATGATAGGCATAGGAACAGTGAGACCCAGCTTTTCTTTCAGGAATATGAATTGTTTTCCAAATCTCAGCAGTGCAGTTCAGCTCACACCAGCCCAGCATCTGAGCAGGTTGGCTTCCAGTCTGCTCTCATCCAAGAGCTTTGGGTGTGGGCTGCATGGTATCACACTCAATTTGGAGGAAGCAGGGCAGTTGCCCTGTTCCTTGTTGCAGGGTGCTGATGCCCCACTGGGACTGTGCTCAGTGATCCGTGTGGTCCCTCTGCCTTGGCCTCCTGGATGTAGAAAAGACATACTAAAATCTACCTGGCAGAGAAGTGAGGCTTCCTCAATTAATAAACGTGCTCTTGGGCTTGCCAGATGAAAGAAATGCAAAATACCTTGATAGATTCTTGTATGATCATTAATAATAGCCCAACTTACCTGAAAGGCACGGTTCGTGTCCCCAGTGAGTTTTGATCTCCTGTCATGCTTGGCTACGTGGGATGGGTTAGGCTGCATCTCTTTGGGGAGTTGTTAGATGAGAAAACAGGCTGCAGATCTTTCTCCACCCCCCGCTTGGCTCTATTCCCAACACTGCCTCACTCCCAAGGATCAATATCTGAACTGAGGAATTACACTATTAAGCTGCATATTGTAATCATACATCAAGTAGAGTTCACTTCCCCCCCACCTCCCCTTGGCTCCATGGTGGAGCAGGGTTGCTTTAGAACAGATTAAGAGCATCAGCCATGCAAAATATGTGGGGTACAGGAGTGGGACAGTCCTTCTGCAGAGCCTGTCTGCTCTGTGCGGGTTGCTCCTCCACGATTTGCATGACAGAAAAACAATCTTTTATTTATTTAAGTTGGAAATCCCTTTTGCATCTGAGCTTCAAGTGTGCAGCAAACACACTTTGATCATTTTAATGCAGAAGTCGCCGATTTACAATAAATATTGTGTTTTCTTTTCATACTTCTTTTTGTTCTTTGAGGAGATTAGAGCAAAGGGAGGAAAATAGTTTTGACCTCGTTAGAATTGCCTGGTGAAAGAAAATGTGCTGGTCTTCAGACTATCCCAAGCTAAGGACAGAATTACTGCATTGGTCCCTTGGTCAGTAATTCCTGTGGTGCTTTATCAGGGCTTTTTTGCTGTTATCACGTGGTAATAGTTGCATGTATCTTTGCTGTATGCCAGGGTCTGAACTTGCACTGCCAAGGTGAGATGGGGACTGGGATTAAGCCCAAAATGGGCAGTGGGGTGTTAGAAAAGCAGCATTTTTCTGAGATCTTGGACACAGTACCACATCCAGGTTAGAATCCATTTCTAGTAAACAAAACAGTGATGCTTGTGCAAGGTCAGTGAATCAAAGCTGGTTCTTGGGGATAAGGGCTTTGCCAGAGCATCATGACAGGTGATGCTCCTGTGTGAGGAGCCTCCTTGCTGCTGCTCAACAAAGCTTTGGTGTGGGTCTGTGGAATTCCTCTTCCTTCTGGGGACAGAAATAGATGCAAAGTTGATACTTTAAAAAAACCAACAAAACAAACCCCAAACAAACCACAAACCTAAAAAGAACCCTAAAATCCCCACCCCCCCAGTGTAAGAGCCCCCACCCCAATGAAACAAAACCAATCCACAAAAAAACAAACCCCAAACAATAAAAACCTCACCTCCCAATCCCACCCCCTCGCCCACCCTCCCCCCCACCCAAACCCTATTCATCCCACCTCAAACAAATGCAGCTTTCTTCTGGAGTAATCCAGTGTAAAGGGAAGGGCTCAGCTCCCTTTATGCACCCGCTGCACTTACACTGATCTGAGCTGACTTGGGTCTTTGTGGCCATCCCAATGCCAGGAGCAGCAGGTCCAGCTTACAGGTGTGAATTCCAACTCCATCGCCTCTTAAAAGGGGGATTTTCTTGCTGGTCAGGCTTGGACAGAAAGCAGTTAAACAAAAAGAGCAGTTTCCTTTGCCTGGGGTGTGCTGCCTTCCCTTTCTGTCCTTTGCTGCTCTTTTCATTTCCTCAGTCAATGTGGGTTCCTTTGCTTTATTCCATGCCTCTTCCTCCCTCTTTTTTTCCTTTTTTTTTTTTAACCCACCCTGAAGCAAATCCATGAAATCATGTTCCTGATCCAAGTTTCTAAAGAAATGGCTGTAAGGAAATTCAGGTTGCTCAAGCATTACTTGAGGATGTAACTGGAACTGGCCAGAGAGGTAGGTGTGTTGGTTGCACCAGGCAGATTGGCTGTTTCAGGGATTGTTATGGGGTTGTTTTATACTCAGTTGAGAGCTCCCAGCTACTTAAGCTGTTGTGTGTATTGAGTTTGCAGTCCTGAGGATCAGGGACAGATGGGATGGAGAAGGGTGGGTTTGCCTTTTCCATAGGGAGGGTTGTGAGTAAAGAAACCTGAGAGGCATCACAGGGTCCTCCCAAATCAGGCTGTCCTCTGCTGCAGAGACAAGAAACGAAATGAGGGGAGGAGGGGAATAGTGTCAGTATAAACACATTTAAGTTATCCCTTTTTGGAAACTCCTGGTCACTCATTATGGTCAAATACAGCTGGATGGAGCCAGAGTGGCACATGAAGGGTTTTGTCTGCTGGGAAAGATGTGAGTTGGAGAGCATGTGACCAAACACAAAGTTGTCATGCCATCTCGTGGGGAGAAGGCTTCTCCTGCTGAGGAAATCCCAGACTGGTTGGCAGTTGTACTGTTCCATCCTGGTGCTCAACAGGACCTCCTGATGTGCCTTGAAATGAGGCTCTCCCCAGTTATGCCAGAGGTGAAGCTTTGTACGACATTGAGTCAGTACAGGAGCTCACAGGGTGCTTTATTTTTCCTGGTAAAGATAAACCTGGGGAGGCACAAAACTGCAGAGATAATTAGTGACCCTGCTTTGTACCCAGAAGCATCCCCATCTTCAACCTCAGCAGCTGGCACAGATCAAGATGGGTATCCCAGGGATGTGTTCCCATCCCTTTCCCACTGCTTTACTCTGAGCAGAAACTGGTATTGAAATGGTCCCACATGCTACTGGGCCCAGCCTGGAGCACACCTAAGCCTGCTGGCCAGCCTACTGATGTAGGGGTGCAGGGGTGGGGCAGGACACCTTGCTGTGTGTGGGAAACAAAATCCCAGGTCCTCTTCCTTTTCCCCAGTGCTGGCTGAGACGTTTAAAAATGAACACTAGTTTTCACTTAAGTCTCATTTCCTGCCTGTCCCACGGGGTTTGATCGTGTGAGTCCCTTCATGCACCGTGTGCAGTGAGCAGGTTTTGCTGCGAAATGTCTCCAGGTCTTGGTGGTGTTGCAGAGGGTCCAAATTCCTCCTGTCCTGTCAGAGGGCTTAGTGAGGCTGTTTCCATGGGCAGCATCCTCTGCCAAAGCCCAGACAACACTTCCCAGTTGTTACCCAGTGCCTGAGTTTAGGTTTCCCGTTGATAATAAAACAGTGGGTAAAAGGAAGCAATTAACAGCTTACAACTATATCTAGTTCCTTCTGAGTAAAGCCCTTTGCTTTATTTTTGGGGCTTGGAAGATGAACTGTACAGCACGTTGTTTGAAAGTGCATCCTCTGTTTTGGAAAAGCTCCATGTATTTTGTTTCCATGTTATCTGCATGGTTGTAATTAGAAAACGATGTGCCTGCTACATGACCTCCTCCTAAAGAACGTTTAAAGTGAGACAATAACATTCGATTCCCTTTCTAAACCATCAAAAAGAAAATGGTTTTCAAGGCATTTTTTTTCCTCCTTCCCAGTTCCCTCTCTTCACCCACTTGGGTGGTCTAGTTTGACAACTTCTACAATAGAGGACTTTTTTTTACTACTTTTTTTTTTGCCATGGACAAACATGTAAGCACAGCAGAAAATCTGGAACTGGGAAACAAATGCTTCCCGTCCTCCTCCTAGAAAATCTCAGAGGCTGAGTACCACTACATTCTTCCACTACTGCTGGAGAAGGCAGGGTGGGAGGCAGACCTTCCTGGAGAGGGAAATGTGCGCAGCTGTCCCCTCCTTTTCTCTTTTCTTTCCTTTCTTTTTGCTGCTTACCTGCTACAGCACTTCATAGTCCCTGCCCAAAGGGAGGAGTGTGTGTGCCCTTTGGAGAGGGAAGGGCTCATTGGGGCTGCCCTGGAAGTGGGAGACAACATTATTTTACATATGTTAAGGATGCAGAAGATGAGGTGGGATAAATAGGTGAACAGTGCTGGCTTTCCACTGGTGAGAAACTTCTGGTCCTCAAAATCACCTGTTTCCCCAGCTGTTTGCTGTGAGCTCCCTGTGTGGCTGGCAGGGAGCTGGGAGCAGCATCCCTGGACCATGCTGTTGTCTGTGCCACATGTGATGGTGTGTTCCCTGCTCTGTGCCGTGCTGCTCTAAGAAGTCCAGCCCTCTCCTGGCAGATCCATCTGGCTCTTTATATTGTATAAGAATTGAATCCGTCCTACATCCATGGCAGATCTGAAAATAGGTTTACCTCTCAGCCATTTTCAAGGTCTTACCTGCAAAAGGTGAGCTCCTCATGCTCCTCCCGGATGAAAAGCATGGCACAGAGGTGTGCTTGTGAAGAGGGTGCACCCCAAAAACCCCTTTGTGCTCAGGGTGTTGTCATTCTTCTTACAGGCTTCTGAGGAACTACACCTAGGGGGTGTTTTTATTTGCATGGAGGACAGGCTTTGAGTGACACATCAAATGACCAGGATTTGGTGTGACTTAGGAGAATTAGTTAATTTGGGTAGAGAAATCAAGGATCCCCACGGAGTTTGCAGTATAAAACTTGCTTCAGATGGTTCCTAAACAAAGGGATGTGTTGCTAGGATTGCGAAGTTCAATGGATTTTTGCTTTTGCAACCCACTGTTGCAGTTTTACTCTTCCCCTTTTTGTCTGGGAGATATTTAGTCTCCTCTCAGCTTTATGTTTGCCTCATGATATTTTAAAATAATTTTTATTGTTTTCAATAATCCCAGCAGCAGGGTCTGCATTTACAGTCTGCTTCAGGAGACAGGGGAAAAAGAAATCAGATGATAAATAGCAGAAATATCAAATGAATATTAGCAAAAAATGTGTTGGGGGGCCTCAGCCAAACTGAAACCATCTCTATGGGTGGCTGGGCACGTGCAGGTGGCAGGGAGAGAGGGTAAGCAAGCAAGGGGCATGAAGCTGTGTGATGTCTTTGGGACAGGTCTATGCCACAGTGTTCCTCCACAGCTGCCCTTAGGCATGGTTAAGCTGCTATATCAGGGTTTCTTGGCGCATCTCCCAATGCCATGGTGTTCCTTAGTGACTCTTTATATTTGTTCTTTGTCTGACATTGCACAACAGATCAGGATTCCTTGATCTTGCCTTGTCTGGATTCTTTCATGAATTGCATCCATGTGTCCGAGGCACTGAGCCCTTTCACATAATTGGGAAATATTTGCATTAAGATGAACAGTTTGTTCCTAAATGAGCGTGGGTCCTGGTTCCTTCCTATCCCTGGAGTGCCAATGTGAAGCACAGGACTTCCGATCCAGCCGCACGGCTGCAAGTCTGGGACGTGGGGCTACAGGACGACATTTGTTCCTCTTGTTTTTCCCTGGAAGCAGCTATTTTTCCCTTTGGGGCAGGATATTGGCTATGCCTGGAAGCAGTTTAGAAATTGCAGGGAGTGCAGGAGTCAGTAGTCTGCCTGGTAAGTGGGGTCTCTTGCCAAAATACATTGCTCCTCAGAGCCCTGCGCTTGCAGTCAGCTCATATGTGAGGTTAAAGATGGTGCATTTAACACTTCAACCTAAGCCAGTTTGGACCTGGGCACATACAGGGCAGCTACTGGTGTTGTGGATGATGTGGTGGCTGCCACTAGATGATATGTACAAGCAAACAGCCCCTCTTGTGAAGGACAGGAGGAATGATAGCTAAAGCTTTGTGGGGAAGGCTCCTTCCATCCTTCCTGATGCGTGCATGATTCATTAACTAGCTTTGTCCAACTGGAGTTATCATGGAAACATCATTCCAGCAGAACTCTGATTTGATGACTATTCCCAGAGGTGGTATCTCAAGAAGTTACAAACTAAGGCTGGCATCAGCTGGGACAACTGTCACTGAATGTTTGTGCTGCTGCATGCACACGAGTGTGTGGGACTGGTCTGTGACATGTCATAGGATGGCTGAGTTATCATATGGCTGACAAGTTTTCTTAAGGCTTTCTCGGGGAATGGTGCTTTCATTCTAATTCAGTCTTCATCTTCTCCCTGATTTATCAGGGTGGCATGACATGTGCTTCTTCCTCCTTTCTCTCTTGTTGGTATTTGTTAGCAAATCAGTACTGTTTCAGGGGCAGAGAAAAATGATAAAGCGTGTGGTCCTTGTATGCCCTGTGCAATGGTGGCAACTGAAATGGCTGGCACTGATCCTTTCTGTGCACCCAGGCAGCGATTCTGATTTCATAGCAACTCCAGCTATGGCAACACTGTCTTCTGACAACTTAGTCCACAGCTTCACTTTTCTAGAATCAGCCCGAAAACAGGTGTTGCTGTCACTGAGCCATTGATATAATGTCAGGATTGGGCCCTAGGTGAGTTTATAGCAGTAGCTGTTGGTGTGCACTTCCAGATGTGGCTTTGGTTGCTTAGCTCTGAGACCCTGGTCTTCACAGAGGTTACTCAAAACTTGGTGAAAACGTGTGTGTCTGACATCCATGTGGCCAAAACTTGAGACATCCAAAGCCAGAGGTTGTGCTTGACAAGGATAGTCCTTGAAAAAATTATTAGCTCATCTGTGAGAGTGTTGAGGCACGAGGATGCTAGATCTTTGAGTGCAGATGGGCTCTGTTGTGCAGGGTAGGGATGCTCAAGAGAACCAGGAGGTTTGTCTGTCTTCAGCAGTCTCCTTGAAATAATGTTTGTTTTTTCACATTCATAACAATTGGCTCCTGTTTCTTCTCTACCAGGGAGGCACTATCAGAGCTAACTAGCACTAATTGGAGAGGGAGAGGCAAGGGGAAAGGGCATAAAACCCAGGAAGAGGAGTGGGGGGGAGTGTAGATCCCAGAGGCAAAGTTTAATACCATCAAACTTGGATGGAAATAATACTCTCACAGACCATGGAAACATGCCTCTTACTGTGGGAGTGCAAAGGGAAAACAGGGAAGAGATACGATAAGGCTGGTGAAGTCAGTGCAGTTGGTGCAACGAACCCTGGGACGCCTGGCTGGATGGGCTGCCTTGCAGAAGCTTCCTTCTGTGGGAAAAAACCAGCAACTGGAAAGGGTTTGGTCTTTTTTTGCTGCAGCAAACCTATACTTAAGTGTGATTAAAATGCTTTCGGCAAAGGAAATACCCCGTAGCTTCAGCCAAACGTGGGGACATCCTTTCTCCCTCTGATTGATGTTATGGTGGTTTATGTGGAATACTATATTCTGAACCAGGCCCAAGTCAATTAGGCACCATTTCAAAGTATTTTCTCAAGCAGCCCAAGGTTTTGCTCGTGCCAACGAAACCAGAAACTCAGGGAAACGATAGCAGAGACAAATCCTGTGAGCAGCCAGCACAGCCAGGCCGTGGGGTTAGCAGGCAGCGAGCGCCGCAGGATTCCCTGCTTCAAGGGAGCAAGCTGCCTTTTTCAAGTTGTGAGATTTAATGGCCTTTTTGCTGAGATCAAGTGTAGTGTTGGCTTAATATCTGATACAAGCTCTATCAGGAAAGCGTATCCTACCTTTGTGGAGGGGCAAGGTGATCTAACTATAAAATGATCACATCCTCATAGTTCTTCCCCAGCCCCAGACCGGGTGGGATTTCTGCCCCAGAGACACCATCTAAAACACCTTTATGCTCAGCCTTTGACTATTTGAAGCTTTCAGACAATCACAGTGTGGGAAAGGACAGTCCTTACAGATCTTTCGCCCTTTCAGTCCCAAAATATCATTCCTTGTGATGGAAGAGTAATAACATGTGAGAGCACCATCACAAGCCAGCCAGCAAAGGAAATAACAGGGTGACCTTATAAAATCAGTACCGAAAAAAACCACCCAATTATAGGGTTAAATGCCACTGAAGTAATGATTCTCCTGGTTTATCTCCCTCATGATACACTGCATTTTAAACCCAGTCACTGGGGACATGTGAGATGGTGCTTAAACCATCAGTGGAAGGTTCCCTCATCTAACAGACACATTTCCATGTATTCCAAAACAGCCCTGGAGTCTGGGCAGGCAACGAGTGAGCTTAATGCCTGCCTTTGTAGCAGGAGATCTTTGAAACTCTTATTTGATCGTTTCTCTAGATTAGGATGATTCTGCGTTGCTTTGGAGAAATGTGTTCCCCTTGCCCACCAGCCTCCTCTCCTAAAGTGATAAGGCATCTGTAAACACCCTCTGAAACTCTGCACCGAACCTCCTCTGTGTGCTGCTTTGAAGCAGAGCTGCATGAAGACCTCTGTACCGGCTGAAAATATCTTGCAAACTGATAAAGAAGTGCAGGTACAGCTAAAATCCACTGTGTAATAAGGATTAGTGAGCCTAAGGAGGTTTGTTTGGATTGAAGATTGAGTTGAAACGTATGAGGCTTGGATTTGGCCAGAATTAAACTGAACTTGGATTTCATCAGATGCTGTGTGCCCCCCCTTCCTGTCCTCCTCCTCCTCACCCCACTCCACATTTGGAGTAAACACTTGGAGCTCCTGGTTTTGAAAGGAGTGGTTTAATTTCCCCACCGGTCCAGGTTCCAGTTAAATGCTCTGTGCTTCAGTACAATGCTTGACTTTCCCAACCAGCCCTCGTCTCTTGGCATCGGTCTACCTGCGTGCTGCTCTGTATTGATCTCAGATATGTGGGCAATTGCTCTGCTGAATACAGCCTGAAAGGACCCCATTTGATCCGGTGATGATACTATAGCATATATTCTGACTAATTGTATCCATGGAAATCAAGTGCACTTTAACTAATGAAAAAAAAAAGAGAGAGAGATAGCGTGGTCAAAGCTTGTTTGAAGAAATGACATGTTTTAAAACCTGACATGACTTAAAACAGAATCATATAAGTTCCTTTGCTAAAACACTTTCAGGATATATTAGGTATAACAATAGTTTTCTACATGAAAATGGCTTTGAAATCTTAAAAGAAAAGTATTTTAAAAGAAAAGAATTTTTGCGGTGCATTAAATTGGACGTGAATATGACAGATTTCAAAGACTGTCAAAATAACGAATTTACATCATAAATGCACAGGCTCCCTTTTTAAAGGCCTCTTCAACAACTCAGGAAGGCGTTTAATGGTGAGCAAGTTCAAAGTGTCATGGACTCCCACTGGTATAAAAAGGAGGCAATACCCACTATACTCTCTGTGTTTCAGATAATGTATCTGTCTCTTTTCAAGTTAATAAACTGCACTCCTGTCAAATTGCAGATAAATGAAAGCGACCAAGACATTGTTTTCCCCACATATTGCTAAGAAAGATATCTCCCAATATTTCCAAACGACCAGTATGCTAAAAAGAACTTGAAATGAATCCACCCTGCAGTTATTTTACAGCATCAAAGACAATGAAATTTCCGCAGAGGCACTTTCTGAAGTTTTAAATGCTTTATTTCTGATAGCTGCTCATTAAGAAGCTTCGAAAGCTTTTTATTGTTTCAAAGGCAGTCATCTAAATTTTTAATCATTCACTAGTGCTATATGGTCATGATGTTACTCTCTAGTTTTAAAAACCCTTTTTTTATTTTCTAAACAGTAATGTCAACATAATGTTTCCCTGAATAATCGTTAGGTACGGCCTTACTCAAAGAGCAGCTGTGAGGAGGAGAGAAAGAGGGTTTTTTCCAGCTCCCTTCTGCAAGGGGGAGAAATGAGACTCTTTGGGGAAATTTAAAAGCCAGGACCAGCAGTTTCTGGAGCTGGCCACTGACTTAAAGCGCTGCCCTTCTGGGATGGCTTCAGCTCAGCTTCTATAGCGGGGGAAGCTTGCGGTGGGTATTTTCTAAGCTAACAATGATGCTCTGCAGGCTGATTCTCGTTCTGTGACACATGAGTTTCCTTAGGGATTAAAGAGGATTTAGGGAAATTTCCTGTCCCTGCCCCTCTGAGCTGCCTCCTACCCCACCCACCGCGAGCAGGGGAGCAGCAAGGCTGGGTCCTGCTAGTTTGGAGAGGGGTGATGCAGGAGGCACATCCCCATTCCCGAGGCAGCGGCTGCCTGCGGTTATAGGCATGGACCAGCCACGGCTGCACATGAGTCCTTGCAAGGGAGCAGCAACACGTGTGGGATGCTGGCATACTGGGATGCTGGCATGCCATGCCTGCCTGGTGCACTAACCCCAGCCTCGCATCCGGCATTGCTCTGCCCCTCACTCCAGCACCCCTTAAAGGCAGGATTTCTCTCTCATCCCTGGGACTGTAGATTCTCACGCGCTAGATGTAGCGAGGAGGTTGCAGTTTATTTACTCTAGGAGCTTGTATTAAATTTCTCTCTCTAGAAACCACAACCCAGCCTCTCCCTGCTTCAGAGACAGAGTTTTCCATTCTCAGGATCTAAGTGTTGGACTGAACCCATGTTCCAGCTCAAGCCTCTTCCCTTTCTTGTTCCTGTATTAAAGTAGGCTCAGATAAGCGAGGAGAGATGGGGACAGATCTAGGTTGCCTCTGCTTAGCAAGGAAGAGGATCCTTCTGAGATCAGTCATTTGGCTTTTCCAGACACCCCCTCCCCCTGTTTCCAGTTAGGGGAAATGTGAAAAAAGAAATCTGGAGCGGCAGGAACATGGGGCAGCCTCTGACTGGGAGAGATTTTTCAGAGGAGGAGGATGACATCTGGCTCTTGCTAATATAACGCTTTGCCCTCCTCTAGTGGTACTTGTGATCTGAGGCTCACAAAGGAATTACAAATATTAATACAATGACCTTCTACTGTCATTTTTAGCTGTTGCCTCTTGCACAGCTGGGGTCTGAAGTGTGAGCTGGATGAGCTCTCCTCACAATCCATGGTGACAAGGCACCCACTTCAACCAGTGCCTCTTATTTTGTCCCCTGGGTGATGGAGATGGAATCCCAAGTCTTCAAATGGCCACCTTTTATGCTTGCCAAAAGTGTAACTGCTGAACAGACCTCCTGAGTGTTATAAGTGGCGTGCAAGCTTATGCCTACCATGGATGTGTGTTGACACTTCTGTCTGTCCCTCCTCAGTCTGCCTTTGGGTGGCTTTCGAGCGCACTGAATGCAGCTTTTTGGCTTTTCCCCCTGACCACACCAAGACTTCCTTGCCCTCTCTGCCTTGGACCCAGGGTGTCTGTCAACTGATCTCAGTGCTACAAAAAAAAGGCGATTTGCCTGAGCACAGAAGTTTGGAAACACAAATAGCTTTGAAGGCACGTTGGCAGCGGATGGGGAGCCACGGGAGATGAGCGTGCTCGCTGCCCCCGGGCTGGCTCCAGCCCTCAGAGGCACAGTGAGAGGAATTTTGCTGGTTACAATTAAGTAGTGATATTATGGGAACAATAAAATAAAACGAAGTGGTTGCTCCACTTGTACCAAAGGCCTGGGAAAGGATGAGCTGCCAGCTGTTCTGTTGGGAGCAGAGTCAGAGCTGGCTGGCTGTGGAGCCCCATAGGTGTTGGTGCCAGGTTGGGAAGAGGGAGATGCTGTGTGTGCTCCATGCTGCAGCCAATGCTCTTGACCTCTTTGTGCTGTGCCAGGCTGCCAGACAGTGTGGGCTTTTCTTAAGTGTCTGAGCTAAATCTCTGTCCTGGGATCTGCATTTGTTTTCTTGGCCAGACAGATCCCAGATTACTTTTTCCTCATCTGCTTTAGGTTTTGCTCTGCCTGGGGTAGTTGCTGCTGTAATTCCCATGCATCCTGAGCTGTGTATCTTCCCAGCCTGGGGCAGGTCCTAACAGACCTGGGAAAGCTACCACCACCATTTAGTGCTAGTTCTGTTTGCTTCTCCAACAAGCCTTTTGAGCAGACCTGTTTCTCTTTGGAAGGCTTTGCAGACCTCTGTTGAATTTACAGTCTGCTCAAAGGAGTCAAAGTGTTCTTGATTCTGGTACTGGAAAAACCAACAGAGAACTGGGAATAGAATACCTTAGCTGGTATTTAATAAGGCTTGCTCTGCTTCCCAACTGCCCTGGAAGCCATCAGTATGCCAGGCAGATCCTTGCAGGGATCGAGCCCTTGGGATAAGCCACAATCTTGCTGAAATGGGCAAGTCATGAGTAGTGAAGTTGTAGTTAATGTTGCCTCCCACTGTGTTGAATGCCAGTGGTGCCTTGGGAAGCCTCCACGTCACCTTTCCAAACCCTATGTTTGCAGAAAACACTTTTTCTGTAATGATAAAAGACTAATTACAGTTACTCAGCATCCTGTCTGAAAGCCATTCCCACCCTGGGCCTAGGAGGAGATGAATAAATAAATTTGCAGAACGTGTATTTTACCAGAGACAAAACAGATCTGGATCTGTATGTGCTCTGGTTAGAGCTAAGTATAGAACTTGGGATTTTGGACAGACTTCTAAAAATTGATTTGCAGGGTCTCAGCCCTTCTCACAGCTTGCAAGCATCCTGTGTGCTTGGCTATCTTCATGTCGGGATCCAGGCTCTGTTACCTTTCCAGGGAGAATGGAACTCTGGCCCTTTATGCAGAAGGAGCTAAGGGTTTGGGGAGTAATTGGAAACTGATAGCTTCTTATGCTACCAGATCATTTGGCGAGGCTTTGATACATAGAAGGAGGGGATGGAGTAAGATACAGCTCTTGCATCTGTGAAATTCTTTCCCATTGGCAACCTTCCTGCAAAGTTGTAATTAATGGGGATCTTCCAATTCAATATGTAAGTAGTGTCACAGGCATTTGCTTTCCCAGACTCTGCAGGTCCCTGTGCGCAGAGATAGATCCCAGGGCAGCCTCCTGGGGCCAGGACTTGATTTAAAGCCACTGCTCAGAGCAGTGCATTGGATGCAGACAAGCGTGGCCAGTGGCAGAGCTGAAAGCAGAGCATTTCCATTTGTTTTTCCTGGCCTGGTGCAGGCTCAGCATTGCAGGGTGAGGGAGAGGTGTCCCCAAGTCCCCATCAAACCCTGCTGCCCCTGGTGTGATGGTTTGCTCCCAAACAGCTGTCAGGGAGCTGTTCCCAGCGAGTCATAGGGAAGTGCCATTGTGTTTGGTGGGCAGGCTTCCTGAGCCCACATCTCTTGCTCCTGGTAGTAAGCATAGCTGAGTTGCCTTCAGCTGAGAAACTCTAGAGCGCTGCTGGTGCCAGAGCAGAACCAGACCCTGCTCGTATCAAAGATGGAAATGCAGATGCCTGCCCACAGGCTGCTGGCTCCCTGGGCCATTTGGTCTCCGAATACCCTGCGTGCTATATTTCTGTGTTGTAATTACCAGTCTGGTTCCTAACAGCTATAAAGCTGTCCTCAGGAGGGCGTGATGGATGATGTTGTGTTGTTAGAGTGGCCTTTTCTGGGGAGCGTTGCTAACTTGCTGGCATGTTCCTTGAGGTGATCCTCTGCTGCTCTGTTGCTTCAGAGCGAGCCACAATTCCCCGCTGCTTTCACTTCCCAGTCAAACTGGTTGCTCTGAGGCTGCAGCCAATGTTTTTGATGCTGATGTCTAAAGAAAAGAAGCTGAACTCTTTTCTTGAAACAGAGTTTAACAAAATGACTCAGCAGAGGCAGTGTAGGCTCCAGATGATCAGTTGTATCCCCTCTATCTTTTGTTCTGGACTGTTTGTTTGTGTCTTTGTACCTTATTTCTTCTCTCTGGTTATTCTGAAAGAGTTAAACTTCATTGTTCCATCAATGCTGGCAAATTCGCTCTGTCATGTGTTATCGTTTCTCTTTCCTCTTGAATGACTTAGATGATTGACTAACAAAATACTTAAAATACTTGATCTGAGATTCGCTTTTGGGTAATGTTCAAGGGTTTAAACTTCAAGTTCCATTACTGGAGAGCCTGCCTGCTAGTAAACTCTGAGCATTCCTGCAGCACGCCAGCCCAAAGCACCTTGTGTGCTATCACACATTCCTGTTTGAGAATACACAAAAGGCCTGTGGTACATTTCCAGCACGACTTACTTGTCTCTGCGATGCAGTTGCGTAAGGTGGGATCTGTCTCATTTCACTTGGAACCAGACTTTTAAGCAGCTGAAATTTAGACATGTTGGCTGCAATAAATGGGCAGAGCTACTGCCCCAAAGGGAGAGCACTTCTGCCTTTAGATTTATGTCCAAGGGAGGTTTGAGGAGGTGCACTGTGCTGATGTCCACTATCCCCACAGATTATAGGAGCTGCCTACGTGTCTGGCTAAGACCATACACCTGACTTGCATGGGGCAAGATGGATCCTAGCTGCAGACAGGCATTTAAGAAGGTATTTGTGTGCCTAAACAACCAGAAGAAGCCTTGTGGGATTTACAGAAAGGTTCTGTGGTTCCACTGAAATAAATGGGGTTTAGTTTAGATAAGGCAGACAGTTGGGAAATCTGATGTCTCATGTATTTGTCTAAACACTTCAGAAGAATGTGTGCCTGAATGTTCTCTCAAAATAAGGTCAGGTTTGGCTGGCAGGCATTTAATGTGTTTGATCTTAACGTGACCCCCAGGAAATAACAAAGTTTTTTATTTCAAAATGAGTGCTTTATTCAGAATAATTGGAAATGGAGCCTTTCCTGATGCTTCTTTTTGGGTGATGCTTTCCTCCTCACCAAGGTCTCAACTACAGCTTCCCACCTGTTATTGGACAGTACCTTCCCTTGATGGTGAGGAGGAAGGCAACATCCTCTGAGTCCCATTTTCCTTTGGGATGTGCAGGGCTAGAATAACCCTCTTATTCCCTGTACAGATGCTACATATGTCTGTTCCCAAAATGCTGGGAAAAGGCACTGTTAGCCTTGACTTCCAGCTTCCATCGTGTCCTTTGACTGCTAAGCCTGGCTTAGAAGGAGGCAGCTTCCTGCAAGCTCATAAAAAAAAATCCCAAACAAGAGCAACAAAAACCCCAAACAAACCCCCTCATGTGCTCAGGTCCAGACATCCCTTGGTGAGTTGTAATTTGTGGCTGTCTGATCACTTTGGAGCTGTAGCACTGATTTCCTCACTCCTCCTGAACTCCTGCCATCCCCAGGGCCAGAGAGGCGCTGATCCACTTGCTGCACTTGTGGGCTGCTCTTGGAAATGCTGCTCCTTTCTTGAAAGCTAGGGGGGGGGAATAAATCACTGGCAACCTGACAAACCTGCATGAAATTCAGACAGGGTAAAATGAAATGCAGCAGCTAAATGCAGCTCCTCTCCTCTGCTCGTGGTTTTCATACCTGTCCTGAACGCTGTGCTACATCAGCAGGTGTGTGTATTTGGGTCCAGCTGTGCTCCTTTAGCAAGATGGCAGCTAGTCACATCTGGTTCCCCTTGATTCTACTGCTGAGAAATCACCTTGTTCTTGTTTTGAAGTAGTTGAAGATGACAGAAGGTCCCTTTATTCACAGTAATCAATTCTAGTTGGAGGGCCCTTTAAACTTGCAGACAAAGGAGTGGCAAGATCCAGTGAGCTGGGGCTACCAAAGGTCAAAGCAGAAATAAGTCAAGAAGCTTTTGTACAGAGTATAATTAACCATCACAATGTCATTTTCAGATATACAGTAGATTTTTCTACCACTTCAAGCCTTTAAATAATGACTGATTATCTCTCAAACTTGAATTCAACACAATCAACAAATTATGGGGCAAAGTACAAGAACTCTTGCAAGAAATTCATAGCACAACACAGCACAGGTTACCTGTACTTGAGCTTTTATTAAACACTGCTGACTACCTGTAGGACCCCATTACTAATGAGTTAAACTTTGTGTCCCACTTGGAACCCAAGGGCTGCTGATTCCCATCTGCAAGGAGCTTGCTGCTACCAATGCAGGAGCCCACAGACCACGTGTGATAAATCCACCTCAGGCTTCCAACCAAGAGGTCAAGCCTTTCTCCCCAGAACCCTTTTTCCAGCTCCAAACTTTATCCCAGGAGGACAGCATCATGTCCTGACCATCAAACTAGAAGATGGAGAGGACATTGTGGTAGTTGATTGGAATTGTGTGTGACCTGGGCTGAAGTGCCTCTGATTTCTGCATTTGTCTAAGTATTTCTGGCAGGAAAGTTTCTTTAAGCCCAAGTTCAAAGTTCGGGGTACTGGTAACCCAGAGCTGATCTTCCATGTAGGCAGTCTTGAGTCCAGTTTAGCTCTTTGAAGGTCATCTAGGCTACTGAGCTACTGGTTACCTGCTAAATGGACACCTCTGAGGATCACAAGTGGGCTGATGGGCAATACCAGAGCAAGTGGCTTGAACTAGAAGTAACCCCTTTGGATTTTGGCCTTGGTGCATGCCAAGCAGAGCATGGGTTGGCCCAGTGGTTGAGGTGAAGTGGGGACAGGAAAGGAGAAACATGTTGGTTTTTCTAATTCAGGCTCAGACACTGGCTATATGAGTCACTTGGGCCAGGGGCCTTGCTGAGCTCCCTCTGGAGAGACTCAGGTTTGGACTTCCTTCTGTTCCTTGCTGCTTGGGTTGAAAAACCCCAAAAAGTCAAAAAAGCTGATGCTTGGAGCGAAGTTTCCTCTGGTAAATGAATTTCAATATGAAATCAAGCTAAACAAAGCTGCTAACTAACCCAGCCCTGCTGCTGGGGTGTTTTGTTGGGTTTTCAAACATCTTTGTGATGATTCTGTTCTTTCCTTGTTCTCTCAGTGTCATGTTGAAACATTACATGACTTGAAAACCCAAAAGTGATGGAAGGGGGTAGGGGGAGGAGGAAAAAAACAAGCAAGTTGTACAGTTGGCTATTGGGGGCTGAGGAGTGTTTTTTCAATAAGCCCTGCTAACCACATAAAAGCTTCTTAAAAAAAAATAACAAAACAGTTTTCTCCATAGCAGTTCTAGTAATGCAGGTAGTAAAGGCTGGTATTAATTACCGGATTGAGCTTATTGCTGCAGGTGGAAGCTAGTCAGAAGTGCTTGGGTGGCCAGTCTCACTGATTTCCATAAGGCTGATGGGACACCTTGTCAAGCCCAGCCTCCTCCCTGCAGCCCTGGGAGGAGATGCAGAGTGAGTTTCCAGAAGACATTTTGCTGAGAAATCTTCCAAAGGAGCCTGACTGGGCTTTCTGGAACCACCTGGATCCAAATACGTGCCGATGTGTGTTTCTGTCTGTAAACCAAACCCGCTGAAGAAGAAGAAACACTTGTGTGACACAAACAACGGCCGTTCGGAAGCCAGCACGGTGGGTGCTCCAATTAGCAGTGCCACACTGATCGCTGTTGCTTCTGAGTTCATTACAAAAGACAGACAGACATCTGCAGGGGTCTTAAAATAATGACTTCTTTTATCTGGTGATTGGCAGAGGTGGGGTGACAAGGATGTGCTGCTTAGCATAAACTGACTTTTTCTTCTCTCTTTTTTTGGATACCAAGAGAAAACACAATGTGGGCACTCAAACAGGAGCGTAGTGGAAGATGACAGGGCTACATCAGTTCTTTGCTTTGCTCTTCCCATGTTAGCTTGGTCTTCCCAAAGCACTCGCCCTTAGGCTCGGGCAATAAGGAAGCTTTCTGGTGTCCACCTCTTCAGAAAGCCTCTGGAGCTTTCTGAGGATGGGCTTTCCCTGTGGCACCCAGAGAAGTAGTGGATGCCCCGTCCCTGGAAGAGTTCAAGGCTGGGTTGGATGGGGCCCTGGGCAACCTTGTGTAGCTCCAGGCCTGAGGTTGGTGGCCCTGCCCGTGGCAGGGGGGTTGGAGCTCTGATCCTTGGGGTCCCTTCCAACCCATGCCATTCTATGATTCACCCGTGTGTCCTGTGTGCCAGCTGCATGGATGGGGGCTTACCCAAGTGTCTCCTACCTGGTGCCGAGCTGCTCTGGGCTTTGTGGTCAGGTCCATCACCATCTCTGCAGCTGCTTGAAGGCCAGGGCATTGCTCAAACCATGACATAACAGCAGAAGCATCCTTTGAATTAGCCCTCTCTTCTGAGGGCTGTGAAGCCTGGCTGTTTCTGAAAGGCAAAGCGACTTTGCACCACTTTAGCTTCTTGGTCTCTCTGACTTGAGAAACAGCCTGAAATTCTCAAAGGGGGTAACAATTTCAGGGCTATTCTTGCCCAAATAAATGCTGGGACATCCATATGGGAAAGACTTCAAGTTTCAGATGAGTCTTCTGAGATTCCCGAGGTTTTGGTCTAATTTATTTTTCTTAAACTAGGGCCAGCAATAGTAAAGGAGAGAGGTTATTAGCTATTTTATAATTATACTCTGACCTTTTATGGTACTTTTCAGTTAGGGACTTCAAAGCCATTGGCAAGGCAAGTCTCTATATGAAAAAGTGCCACCTTATTTTTCAGGTCAGAGAAGTGAAGTGTTTTCCCAAAATATATGAGGAGCTGAGCTGGGATTAGGCCCCCAGACCCCCAGCTCACAATCCCTCACTTTAACTGCTAGCTCAGCCTTTGCTCGTTCTGGCATGGGAAAAGCAATTGGGAATAAGCAGCTATTACTGGGGCAGGCAGTCTATAGGGAATAGAGTTACAGTTTTTACAATAATGTATTATTTAGGACTGGGTTTGTGATTTGAAATGGACTCAAGCTGCAAACTCAGAGGTGCTGCTGGGATTGAATACTGAAAACCCCAGAGTGGAGAAGCATTTGAGTGTGAAGTTTGGGTTCTATTACTGTGGATTTCCAGAGATGTCCATGGCAGACGTCTACTGCACATCTTGAGCAGCACTTATCTCTTGCTCTGAAGTGAAATACTTCACTTTGCCAGGCAGGAAAGTTTCCTCTGCCATGTCGTGATGATTCCTCCCCTATTGACCAACCCCAGTAATATGATTTAAGGAATTAATAGAAGTGGCAAAACTTTCCTGTTTAAAATGTTCTCTCTTCTGCCTCCTGTTGTGTAGCAGCATATTTGGAATGTGTGTGAAAATGGGGGGGGGAGGAAAGGAAAGGATGCTGATTTGGTTTATTTGGCCTTTCATTTGAGGCTTGCTGGCTATTTTCAAACTGAACTGAAGCAGAAGGCCACAAGAGTTTAAACCTGATTAAAAGGATGCAGGAGAACATGAAATACTGCTCTCCAGAAGCTATCAGACTCCCTGTTAATCTGTACTGACACCTTTTGAGCATCGGGGTTAAGAGACAATAAAGAACATGGGGCAAATGGGATCAAGACAAAAAAGTGAATTAGTGAATTAATGAAGAAAGATCTTGAGAAAAACGTCTTTGATACCTAAAAATAACGAATGGTGTGTATTAGTCTAAAAGCATATTTTCAATGCAAGGATAAGTGCACGCAGCAGGGAGGAAAATACAAGAGAGGCTGCAGTAGAGTGTAGAGGGTGAATTTAACTGACAATAGATCACTGGAGCCTGTGGTATCACGTTTAGAGGGTTAAAAGGCTAAACATCTCTGTATTTAATGGAAGATGCTCCTAGAATTCTCAAAAGCAAAAGACAGAGTGTAAATCTGCTGTCTGGGAACTTGAAAGAGATGCACTTTTGAGCCTGGAGTTGGAAAAACTGCAAATCTATTCAAGGGGGAGGCCCAAGAGATCCATTCCTTCTCCTTGGTGCCGCAGGGAGCAGCTGTGGTCCTGGGGGATTTGCCATCACTGAGACTGTGTCCGAGCATGCCACATTCACTGCACCCAGGCACAAGTCTAGGTTACCCAAGGATTAATTCATCTGAAGCTTAGGTTGAGTGGAAGAGTTCTCAGGGTGTTTCAACCTTATTCATGGAGAAATGCTCTTCTCAACCAATGGATGAGGAGGAACCTCACCTGAGAGAGGTTTTCATTGCTGACAGTGTCAGGGTGATCTGTCTCTGGGTTCGTGGTGAAATGCTTCCTACTTTGCTGAAAATTGATCTTTGGTGTTAATCAGACTGGACATTACAGAGGCAGGACCAAACTGCATGATTATCATTCAGAAAGCTGCTAATAGTTGCCTTCACTAGACTTTTACCACACTATTTGAATCAAAAAGTCACCCTTTCCTTGCAGGGAAGGCATCCTCTGTAGGTAACCTGCCCTCTCTAAAAACCAATAAATGATGTTCTTGGAGAATAAAGATCTAAGGATGCTCTATAGAAGCAAATAACATGAACAAAGCTGTACCATACATTAAAATCAGCAAAACTGCTTAAGGCAATCCAATTGCATTTTTTTATTAGTATTGTGTTGTGATGCTAAACAGAAAATGACAACTGTGAATAAGATAAAGGTCTTCATTGGGCATGAAAAATTTAAATTGTTACTTTAAGGAAAGTTTGGGGTTTTTTTTAAACACCATAAAACATTTATGATAACATTTTACAAAATTAGGAAGAGGAGAATTGGCTTGAAGTCTTCTAAATCCATTAAATTTGCATGCTGTTGTTCAAAGCAATGGTTAAAAAAGCACGAAAAGGAAAAGGTCTAGAAGGCATGAATATATATATTTGAATATGTATTTGACAGCTTTATCTGAGAATGAGAAGCCTGGTACTTGAACTAGTTTAAGGCTGAACAGAAGTTTTGTCTGTGGGTTAGGCTGAGAATTTCTGAGCAATTAATGACTGAGGTGGAGCATCAGTGTTTCTTCACAGTGGTTACTGGAGGCAGCTCAGCCAGGGGGTAAGGTTGCTCAGTGAAACCAGGTGCTAAAAGTTCAGGGAAAAGCTATGTGTCCCATCAGAAACTGCAAGTTTCTCAGTCTGGGTGTCTTTAGCCACTTTTCCATAAATTTTGCCCCTCTGTCAAACAGCCAGAGAGAGAATTACACTACAGAGAAAGCAGGAGGTGGTAGATCTGCTTGCTCCAATGCCAGGGTTGTGCATTATGGAGATGCAAGAGACCTGATAACTGTTATGGGCTGCTGTTACAGACCTTGGGGGGTACGTGTGCCTAAGGGGGGGTCCTCCCAGGGCAGGATCAGGGCTGTTACCCCACAGCCCTGGCTGAGCTGTGCTGGAGATGGCATTAGCTGGAACTATGGCATGGTTTTATCAGAAAATTTGGAAATTGTTGCCCATGGGAGCTTGAGGTGGTGAGCATGGAGAGCTGGGATGCAGGGAAAGCCATAGCTCAGCTGAACACACACAGTGAGCATCACACCTTTGCTGTACTGACGGGGAACAGGTTCCAATCACCCCCACCTGCCCAGAGAACCCAGGCATGCTGGCCCTGTCCTCCTCCATGATCTGGGAGAAAGAAGCCTTCCCTGCAGCTCTGAAGGCAATCAACTCCTGCACCGCCCACCCGACAAGGAGAGCAATTTGTTCCTCTCTAAAGACAAATTAATTGTGGCAAAGGAGTGAATGTGAGGACTTCAAACGAACCAGTGACTCCGACTGGAAAAGTTGGCACTTGGAAAACAAAACACAAGCAGCAGCAGCATCGTTGTGTGTCACATTCCACTCAGAGAGGCTTCTGAAATCCTGGCTCCCTGCACACGCCGGTCTGTGGAGCGGTGGGAAACCCGCTCGCTGCATTTTGCCAGTTAGTAATTACATTTTTCATATTTTATTCATTTCCTCAAACGAAACAAGTAATTATTACACAATCCTTTCCCCATACCACTTTGGAAGATTTATCAATTATAATCTAGGAGAACGGCCCCGTGTTAGACTTCAAATGCGTCTCATTAGAGGTATTTTTTAGGAAGAGTGGTGGAAAAACAAAGAACTGCTGTGCTGTTGTCTTTTACTTCACTTTAATGTTGGGTTCAGAAGTAATGATGTTGGGAACAATCATTCTTCAAGCCTCTGTTTCCTCGTGTTTACTCATTAAACATGAGAACCAGGTGCTCTCACGGGGAAATGCTCATTCGAACATTGGCTTTGGAAATCAAAAGTCTCTTCACTTTCGCTAACAAGCACAGCTTCTCAGGGAAAGGACCAGGGGAAAAAAGCAAGCAGGACCTGCTCAGAAAATGAAATATTAGTGCCCAGTTCTGCAGTATTACCTCATAGAAGCTGTCCTGATTTTAGAGAGAGATTGGTGGGAGGTGTGTGATTACAGGGCTGTTCACACCGTCTGATGTTTGGTCTCTGTGTTGGGAGCTCCCTGTGTTGCTCTCTGTGAGAGAGGGGCTCTGCTGGGAGCAGGTCAGAGCAGCGAAGGTCAGCTCCTCCTCCGGAGGTACGTGTCCTCCTCTGCTGATGAGCCAAGGTAACGAGCTCACTGGCTTATGCAGAATGTGTGTTGCCATGGAAGATATTTTAAGCTCTGTGGTATCTTGGGAGCGGTTGGGTGACCTATGTGTAGGCATCTTGTAGGAGATCTGTGCGGGCTGGTGGGTACACCAGCCAACGGTGGACTCATGCCTTCTGATGGAATGTGTGCAGGGTGAGGAGGGAGGTGCCCCAGGGCACCTAAAAATTCCATCAGCACACTTGTGTTTAAGCACATCTCCAACCCAGATGCAATATGCTGCTGGGGTGAGATGGGGTCAGCATCAGGACTTGGAAGAGAGAAGACCTCTTGCTTCTGGGAGAAGTTCTCCTGGTATTCTTGATGCTTCCTAGGCAGAAATTAGGAGCCCAGAGTACAGGGCCAGGCTGTGAAGCTGCATTGGCTCTGAAAGCTTCTCTCTTGTCTGTGCCCAGATTATTCACAATTTGCTACCTGCATTTGCTATGAATCACCTACAGCAAAGAGAGAACAGGAAAGCTCAGGGTTAAGGTATCAACCTGATCTTCTTCCACCAGTTTTCCATACATTTGGGGGCCATAGGGGGGGAACAGCTTATCTGTTGTGTGGGTGTCACCACCGAGGCTGGGTGGGAGGAAAGTTCTCTCCCTTTGAATGGATGCACTGAAGGTGGAGTGAAGGTGCAGGAGGCAAAAAGGGCTGCCAGACATTGAGGTGTGCAGGAGAACCCTCAGGTATTGTGGTGGGATGCTGAAAACTCTCATGTTCCCCCAAGCTGGTTGAAACCTTCAGCAAAAAAGTTAAATCCTCCTTTTGTTGCTGAGCAGAAAACTTCCATTTCTGCAGGAAATGCTTTGCAGTCAGGCTTCAACCTATCCCAATTTTATCACCGCCTTGGTGAAGCTCTGTGCCGAACCTTTATTTGAGCTGGTTTAAACCCCTGCCTCTCCCCAGCTGCGAGCGACAGGAGCAGCAAAGGCAGCATGTGCTCCAGGCACCGGCCTGTCCGTTCTGGGGCCGACCTCCACTAATAATTATTCAAATCATGAAACAGGCCTAAATGAGGCTTTTCTGCAGCGCCTTGCTGGAGGGCTGCTCCCGCTCCCGGCTGCTCCACGGCTCCGCTCGCCGAGACCCCACGCCTTTGAGCGGTCCCATTGATGCTGAACCTGAAGATCTGTGTTAAAAGCTGCGAATGCTGCTCTCCTGCTTCCAGCCCACCTTCCCCGAGCCAGTCGCTTAAACTTTTTACTTGTCCTGCAGGAAAGCCTGTTAGTGGGAAGATATCAAGGGGAATCTGTATAGATCTGATTGGCAAGCTGTGTTCTTAGTTCTTGGTGCTTTTTTGAGTCGTCGTCTTTTCCCCAGCAGTGCCTTTTAATTCTGGTTTTATAGCTGACCTTGTTACTGTTGTTAGTACAGTTTTTCCTTTCCCTTTTTTTCGGCGTAGCACTTCTGTAAATGTTTTTGTTCTTTGTTCTAGTTCACTGTCCCTTTGAGGTTCCCTCTGATGTCTAGTCAGTGGCGTGTTTTTGATAAATTCTTCCCTAGCTGGTGCATCTTCTCTCCAGGTATCAAAAATCAGGGCAATGGTTATTGAAGGGACGCTCATTAGAGTGATATATGATTTCACTGCTGCCGCCGCCACTAAGGACTGGGTGCCTCCGAGTCAACAAATGGGCCAGCATTTAAACAAAGAAGCAGGAGACCTGCCCTTTCAGACCCACCGGGTGAACCCTCAGCTGAGCACTGGGGCTTTGTGTGCGGGGCTTTGATTGCCACGTGTGTGATGGGAAAAGCAGTGTGCTCTACAAACTACCTGTGCGCTGCATCCCACCGGCAGCCCGCTCCCCTCCCTGCCCTCAAGGGGCAGGAGCGGGCTCAGGCAGCAGAGCTGTGCTTGGAGGTTCAAGGTGGGTGATTGGGAAATGGGAAGCCGGGTGGAAGGGCTGCCTTGTCCCTCTTCGCTGCTTACAACATCAGCATGTGTGAAGGGGGTTGTGAGGTGTACACAGGAGTGCCCAACAGGGCTAAAAAGCTCCTAAAATCATACTGGCACGACAGCTGTGTTCCAGCATTGGCCTCAGGGCTGCTCCAGGGGAAGCCTGAGCTGGCTCGTGCCTCCTCAGTGGGTATCTTGACCTGAAGCATGTCCTTGGCTTCAAGCTCAGCCCCACCAGAGAGATCTGTTCTGCAGCAGAACTCAAGTCGCGCACAGTTCAAAGCGGTTTCTCAGTGTGTTAAGGGTTCAGTGTAAAGTTCTGCCTCCCTGGGAACCTCCTCTTCCATCCACCTGTCCCCAGGCACTAAGAGATCACCCACTGCACGAGGTTGTCCTGAATTTACATAAAATTTGTTGCACCTTCTTGAAGTCCTCTATGGACAGAGAGCAGGGAGGACTGGCAGCTCCAGGTTCTTTGTGCCAGACAAATGGAGAACCAGGGAATCTGGGGATCCTCATGAAAAGGAAACCAGCAGTCCCACCTCTCTGTACTTTCCCAGCATAAGACCTTTTGTCTCGGATTATTCAGGAACTTTTCTGGTGTTATGCATGGTAAATAGGCTTTCCTTGAGTTTCTCATATTAGAGGTTTAACAACGCAGTGGGCTTTGTTCTGGTTACAGGCATTGCAAAGTACATCTCTAAGGCTTGTTTACACCAAAGGGCAATGGCATAATAATCCTCTGCGCATCATGCAAGGGCTTGCAACAGGAAAGGTAATGTCTAATGACCTTCATTTCTTAAATGCCTTCCTAACTCCTCCTCAGACACTAGAGGGTGAAGCTCTGCAATTCCACTGAAAAGTAAGGAACAGCAGGAAAACGAGCCACTGAAAGGTCAAAGACGGTGCCTGAGCTGGGAGACTTGGCTGCTTTGATTGTCTCAGCGCTGCCCTATATTCTAAGAACCTTTAGGAAATTAAAGAAACTATGAGTTGGACAAAGCTGAAGTTAAAACCAAAGCTGAGTGGCCTTTGGCGATGCCTTTTGTATTGCAAAATGCTGCTCCCTAGTCAGGCAGCTCTGTGCATGGTGCTGAGGACCCAGCAGAATTTCTGCTAGAGTCCAACATGACACAGATTCCCAGGACTGCCAGCAAACCAGCTTAAGCAAGGTTAGCCTTAAAATAAGTTCAACCTTAAATTCTCTCTGTGGTTTCACTTTTAGGAATTAAACTGGCTGCCAAGTTCAAACACTGGAAGCAGATCCCTTAATTTAACATTAACTTTTGCTTGTTGCAACTTGATAGGCATACTCCAAATGCACCACTGCTTTGTTCTAACTCTAATTTACCTATCCACACCTGCCTAAACTCCTGGTGACTTTCTCAGTTGGATGCACATGTACACGTCCTGGTGTTGAGCTGTGTCAGCAAACCCTGCACCTCGTTGCTTTAAAAAGATTGCAAAATGCTTGGTTAGTGGCAATGAGCAAGCTTCATGCAGCCAAAAATGAAATGCAAATGGGAGGTTTGGCCCATTGCTGGTGAGACTCTTCAAAGCAGGGCTCCCCTTCCTGTGATGTGAAGACTTTTGAGATGGAATCCCCCCAAGCAAGAACAGCTCTCAGAAGGGATGCCAGCACCTGGTAAAATCAAAGCTTTGAAGATGGGCCTCCCCATTGATAGAAGTCTTTGCATAAGTATCCTTCTATCTTCTCTGATGCCTTTCCAGTGTCAGCAAACTGGAAGCTACAAAATCAGGAGAGGGGTGGGATCCCTCTGATGTACCCTCACTGGAACAGCAGGTCTTGGGTTTGCTGGAGGCTACCACCCAACCACACGGATGGATCTGACTGACCTTTTTCTGCCTGACTAAGGGGTCTGACAGGTGAATTCTAGCAAATCTTGCTGGGGTGGTTGGAGATGTTATTGCACCTCCACTTCCCCTCCTTCCCCCTGCCCGCCACTCCCTTGGGGAGCTGGCAGAGGAGTCTGTGCATCGCTTTCTGGTTGCGTCCTTGAGGAGACTAATGCAGTCTGTGTTCCTGAGAGTATAGCTGATGAGAGACATTTTTCCTCTGCTTGCCTTTCTTCAAGTCCTTGAAGATCTAGTCTTCCTATCTTTGGGAGGGAAGCAGATCCTTACACTGAAATGCCCAGGAGAAGGGGTCCCTTGTGGGGTGTCTTGTGGCTGCTTTTTTGTCTTCAGAGGGAAGCTCAGCCCTATGTTTGCTCAGATGGATTATTTTGATTGTTTCAAAATGCTTCCCTTCTGAACAAGAAGTTCACTGCTTATGTCCACCAGACCCAGAACTGGAACCCTCCATTAAACATGAAGCTGGAAGCGTGATAAAACAGCACATTATGGTCTTAATGAATTATCTGTTTTAAAAGGAGGAAACAGTGAAGAATTGCTAGTGTAATTGTGGAATAAGATTTTTTTTTCAAAGGAATTACCCCAGCCAAGGCCCAGGATAAAAGTGTTTTCAATAATAGCATTAGACCAAGAAGCAGCACAGCAAGAAATGCCAAATGTAGTCTCTAAACGCTTAAGCAACTTGAAATCTGAAGATGAAAAGGCACCATACACTAACTATTTACTCTTATTAATGCTGAATTGTACAGAAGTACATTTATATTTTATACCTCTTTGAACTGGGAAATATGTATAATTCCCACAAGAGGATAAAGTATTTTTGTGCTGAAGGTTTGGAGAGGTGCTGTTTAAAAGACAATTTAAGGTACAGCTCTAGAAGGGATTTTGACAGGAGGTCTGGTTGCTGCTCCTGTACTTTCATTAGTGCCTAGAATCGGTGCATCAGGTTTGCATTTTGTAAGCAGGGATGATGAAGGTGAGTGTAAATAGTCCTATCAGGTCTTAAGCAAATTGCTGGGTCATTTGAAGGTGGAGTGCTGCTTAAAAACCAAGGGACTGATAAATGTCTTTGAGTGCTGCCCAGAGTTTGTGAGATTCTCCACTGTTGTGACCTGCTGGACCTCATCCATCTGCAGCCACAGCCTTTGTAAGGCGCTTCCACTGCGGCGCATCTCCTCAACACCAGGGAGTGGGAAGTGTTTGCTCTCACTGAATGTTCCCGTTTGAACCCAACCCATCATCTCCTCAGATGTGTTTCTCTGTTGGAAGGTTATTAAGACTGACAAGCCTCTAGTAATGTGATCTATCATTTGAATAAAGGAGCTGCTGTGTTCTGCAGGTGACTCCTTTGTGGTCACGCTCGGAGGAGTAGCATAAGGAATGATCACGCATGCCTTTAAACTCCATCGTGGTACACAAAGGGTAGAAAAGATAAATAAAAGCCAAGCAGCATTAGCTTGCACCATCGAGTTAACAAGCTCTATCGCCTCAGCTGGAATGGCTGGGAGAGGATGCTGCCCTTTCTCAAACGAGGCAGTGCCTGAGTAATTTTCAGTTCCTTGAACACATCATCAGACCCAACCACGAGCCTAATAAGGCCAGGAATATTTTCTTGGGGTGACACAACCCCCTTTGCCAGAAGACCTTCTGTCCCATGACTTTGCAACGGCAGCCCAGGGGACGCCAGGCAGGCTTGGCCAGTGCCCACTCCTCTCAGCCCATGCTCCCGCAGGCTTCAATTTGGGTAACTGCAGAAGGGGTTTATTTACTGCAGGCCCACAGCTCCAAACGTGCTCCATGCTGGTGGAAGGGAGCTCAGCTTTACCTCCATCAGCCCAGGGCACCGCTGGGGATGGGGGACGCTGATTTCTAGCCAGCAAATATCGGTTTGAAGACTCCATTGTACCAACCTACAGTGAGGAGGGGAAGAGCAGATAATGAGCTACTGCATGATCAACCGCAAGAAGAAAGTATAAAAGATATAGACCATTAGAAAAGAACAAGGCTTTAAATGCCATCTGAGATTTTTAGCTGTAAAGGCCTTTATTAGGTTAAAAAAAAAAATCTACATTTAACAATATAGAGTACCCAGTCCTGTAGATTTCTACCGCAAACTCCTCTGAAGTAAACTACAAAGGGTTGTGATGTTTCTTCTTTCAGACTTTTTTTTTAATATGAACTTTTTTTTTAAGGCACCGTATCCCAGTGAACTATCCTCCATTTCTTTTTCTTGCTGAAGCTGCAGATGTACATTATGCTAGTGTGAAAAAAAGCTAATTAAACTGCATAGACTCTGCAGGAGGCAGCGAAGGCCTGCAGTGCACGGGGGATGATTGATTTGGACTGTCACACAGCTCTGCTGGGTGTCATAACTTAGTGACAAATAAAGGATTACAGTGTCCCAGAGTAACTCTCTCCCTTTTATTGTTCACCAGACATCAAAGCGAAAAAGCATATTAGCATTTTTAATAAGCACTTAGGTCAGTTGTGGCTTACAGTTTGGAATTACTTGATGTAAAACTAAAGGAAAAAAAAGAAAGAAAAAAAAGAAACCCCAAACTTATTGGTAGATTAAAAAATATAATACCCACAAGGCAGGAGCAATTCTTCCATTGCTTTCAATGGAGAGAGTGTGTTATTTGTCTCAAACACGCTGGGAATGCGGGTTCCCAGCCCATTGTCTGAAAGCTAGATTTCTAGCTATACAAATAAAATTAGGGAGTTGAAAACATTTTATCAAAAAAGCAATTATTGAACTTCCAGCGGTAGAGGCCTGCGTGAAGCATTATAAGTGCACTTTTCATGGGGAGCTTATTGTTTTCTGCTTACAATTAGCAGTATAAAATGATTTAAAAATTTTTTTTAATCACCTTATCTCTAATGAACATGTATCCCTGGAAATAAAATTGTTGGTATCTTGTATTTTTAAGAAAGCATAATTTGAGGGTGTTTACTTTAAATAAACAGAACTTAGATATGAAAATGTGAACCAGGGATGGAATAATGAAGCTGGTGTTCTTATCGGGATACAATTAGCTCGGCATAATTGCTAACACTTCCCTTTGAAGTGGGAAGAGTCCTTTTTGATGGCGCTGGTCTGCTCGGCAGAAGCAGACGACATGGCACAGCCGGGATGCCGTCTGCATGGGGGATGCTGGGCTGGTCCTCATGGCCATTGGTCATAGCTGTGGGGTCATGCTCGCAGACCCTGCAGCCAGCACTGCTGCAAAACCCAAAGGGAGGCTAGAAAACACCCCTACCTCGATGGAGACAACCCAAGTGACAGCAGTGCTGTGACACCCAGCCCTCAGCGCTCTGTCACTGTGAGAGCCTGGTTCCAGGACTGCATACTTCAAGGTGTTTATAAATACCATACGGGATTTCAGCTCAATCTTTATGTGCGATGTTCTTGGCTGGAAACACCAATTTTTTGCAGCAGCAGAGTTGATCAAAACCAGAGATGTGAGGTTGGATGGCCCCAAAGCTGCTTCTCCATCACTACCTGACCCGGTGCCCACAGGCACCTGGTGCTGGTGAGCTTTGGATCTCTTTATCTTCCCTGCAAAAAGAGCCACAGTAAAGATGCAAACTCCATCCTCCTCATCATCTCCCCTCTCAATGACATAAAAGTCACCAAAACATTATCAACATGTGAGATGCAGTCACTAAAATCAGTTTATTTGCCCCAAAGCATCGGCACATCTTTTTGATCGCTGGCACCGTCACTGTTATTGGCTGCTCTCATATCACAGTCATTAACATGCTGCTATTATCTTTAATGCTGGTGTTTGGGAAATTAACCCTTTATTAACTGTCCTCTTTTATCTTGGTGTTTACTTGTGTCCCTTGCTGCTGCTGCATCACAGGTGTGATCCAGCACTAAGAGCATCAAGGATGGTTTTGGTGGCGGGAGCTTTCTTTCCCCACTAGGACAGACAGACTTCCCCCTGCCATGGACAGCAGCTGTGGGTGTGGAAAAGCTGCACTGGGAAAGAATAATGTGTAGTTTTAAGCTGTCTCTTTATACAGTTCAGGAGCTGAAAGCGAGGAAGAGGGCCAAGACTTTTGTGGAGCCTCAGCAAATAAGCCATGGGCCATCAATGGTGCAAGACCATTCAGGGAACTGCTGGAATGGGTCATAACAGCTGTAAAGCAGATACAGTTTTCATATTATCCGTGGAAAGATGTTTCCTCCTTTTTTATAACAGTCCTTTTAATAGTTTTTAAAATGAAAACTTCACTTTCTTGGTATGAAATTACCTTTAAAAAAAAAAAAATCAAAGAACTTACCTCGAGAAAAAAACTTGGCACTTGGATACCCATCTGATAGGCACCTTATAAATACCTGTGATAAATGAGAAAAATTGACATGGAAGTAATCATAAGAGCTTGTCTTTCATTTTCAAAGACAAGAAAATGTTTGTCAGTTAAAGATGAAATAATATTATTAACCCATCACTCTGTGCCTACAAAAAAAGATGCAGTGGAGATGTCCAAAGAGCACAGAACTGGATTTACCATTCTGTAGGTGCCAAAACACTGAGACACAGTGCAGGAAATTTTTGATGATGGACCTTCCACCTAAATTTAATTTCCTTTCCTTGGTTCAAAGAAAATCTTTTATTTAATTTTAATGTAGTGCTTTTTAATAAATCCAAACTTAACAGATTTTGGGACATTTAAACCTATATCCAGAACTGATTTTTGCAAGGTTAATTCCCCCATCCCTGGTATTTGTGTGAGGATACTAGAATGTGTTTCAGTTATTGCATGTTCTTGGGGCTGCAAGGACAGGGTGGAAGAGTCTGTCTTTGTGTTACAGATGAGTTGGCAGTCTCAGCAGGACACAGGATCTGAATGTAGGAGGTTCTTAATCTTGGCAGGAGTCAGCAAGTCCCTGCTCTACTCATACGACAAAGAACGATTTGCATGAGGATTGTTGCAAACCTCAGTCCTCAGGATCTTTACTGCAGAACCGCAGTGACTTCCTCTAGCAGTGTGAAACAGTATTATTTCCTTGGTCAGACACATCAGCATAATCCATGCATACCTGCTCTGCATTTCCCAGTTACTTCTCCAGACCTTTCTGTGAACTGGGAGTCTCTTTCTATTTACGAATCCTGAATGCTTGCTTGCTCTTGTAATTTGGGAGGCTCCTGCATATTTGAAAACGATGGCTTCATTTGTTTTTCCAAGTTCTTACTGAATCACTTGTTGGTGTACAAGTGACATTCCAAGCACCAGATTAATGAAAGCGCCTTTCTTCTTTGTACAAGTTGTATTACGTCAGAAATTTCTCCCCACGCACGCCAGTTCCAGTTATCTGATTGATATACTCGGACATCACGCATGAAATATGCCTTTATTCCTGTATTTGTGTCTAGAAACTGAAAAGGACCCTTTATTCTAGAGGAAGAGTCCTGCAGCTTGGAGCTGAACTGTGTGGCTCTGTCAACAGTTTAGCTGGCTGCGTGCCAAAGAACAGTCTTATCTCTTCAAGCAAAACCGGTGGAAGGAACCACAAGAGCGAGTTTTCAAAGATGCGTTTGGGAAAAAGCACCCCACAAACTCATGATGTCACCTCACATCTACAGCTGGCAGATGCTGGCTGGCACACACTGCCTGTCATCCCCTGCCATCAATGGTGGGTCTCCTCGTGATGCTAGCTGGGGAAGCAGAGGGCAGGGTTTGTCTGACCCTAAAAATCATTACCTGAGGACTTTGCTCTTAGGACTACGTGCCCCATGTGCTGCACAGCACGGAGTGGAGAGAACAGGAGGGGAGCCGGGAAAGCAGCCAGCAGTATGGGTGGAAAAAGGCTCCAGTGGGTCCAGCTCATCTCGGACCTGATGCATAACTACATCCCAAATGAGCTGTGGTTTGAGTTTGTTGTTCTTGGTACTGCCTGGAGATGAAGATGAGGATGAGTACTTGCAGTGGATGTTTATCACACAGGAGCTTCAGCCGGACAAGGACACCATTGGTCTTGGGTGCTCACCCTCCTAAAGTCCTTCTGACCCACAAGGCAAGACCCAACACAGGGAGGAGAAACTGGTGGAGAGTGGATAGAGCCCAAATAGCAGTGCTCTGGTTATATATATGGACCTGAGAAGAATATTATGACCATCACCTGCAGATTGGCTGCATGAGGTTATGTGAGCCAGACTGTGGGAAGAGTCACCGGCTCATTAACATCTCAGGCTGCCTGCAAAGAGTCATCTAACGGCAGCCTGGGAGCTTGTGGGTTGGCATTGCTGAGACAGGTAGAGAGGACAGCACAGGGCTCAGGATGCCGTTTTGTGGTTAGGTATATGGTCTGATGTCCTCAGGCTGCAAGTGTTCTCCCTGCTGAGACCAGCTTGGACTCTGGAGCGCTGAGCCTTCGTCCTGGATGATACTGGTTTGAGGGCAAAACATGACATCTGGGTGCTGTTTCCCTCGCTTTTTTTATCCCATGCCTGAACATCTGGGAGAGTTTGGTTACCAAGCTGAGGTGGGCTTTCTTTCCATGCCCCAGGAAGGAAGTGGAGCTGCTGTAGTTTAGACCAGGTAAAACACTAAGAAACAAGTTTGAGCTCTGCAAGGAGTTTAGGTCTGGCTAGCCCTGGCATCCATCATTTCAAACCCCATCCCAGGACTCTGACTCCCTCACTGAAAGATGCCTGAGACGCGGGGCTGCTCAGTGAGCCCCTTTGCTGAAGGATTTCCGTAACCCACAAGCCACGAACGGCCTCACACAAAGCAGCACCTCTGCAGCCAGACCAAGCAGAGAAGCCAAAGCCCGCAGAGGCTTATTTTCTGTCCTGTCCCTCCTCAAACCAGGCCACAGCTAATGCCAAAAGGAGTTTATGCTATTACTGCCAGGGCTGTAGGATGGGGTATTTCAGTCGCAAGCTCCTGATTTACTTCATTGCTTTTAAGACTCTTGCTGATTTACGCTGGTCTGGAAGGAAGCAGCAGCCTTTACAGAATAAAAAAAGCTTTTTTGAGAAATATTGGTGTGCCCTATGCAAAAGCAAAACCTATCAATGGCTGAGAGGGGAAGAAAAGCCCCAAAGTAATTTTTAACTGGTCAGTCCAAAACATGGGGTGGGGGAAGCAAAAGTGCTAGCAGGTCTGTACAGATACTAAGTGTGGTCATGTAATATGCACTGCAGGGAGTGCAGAGGATGTGCAGTGATATGGGCGTTGTGGGGAGCACAGAACAATTTTCATGCAGAGAACTTCCTCACCACCACCACCCCCTTTCTTTTTTCAGCTGAGAGACGAATGAGCTAAAATGACGGAGAATGGAAAAAATAAGCAGGCTTGGATCTGGACTAAATATATGAGCAGGATAGAATGTTAATTTTACCCAGATTTGGTTTCACTTGGGAAAAAAAACCCAACACTTTGTCTCTCAGAGCTGTCTGTGTAATGTATAAATGTGGCGCTTCCCAAAGTCACCGCAGAATTGACATCCATGGCCAGGTCGGCTTTGTTTGCTCTAATTACTGCTCTGCTGGAGATATTTCATATCAGCAAGTGGCCTCTCTAAGATAGATACAGGTGAATTTTGTAAGATAGATACAGGTGAAGCTGAAAGTCCCCACTACAGGTTTTCCTGTTCTGGCTTGCTTGCATCAGACCTTAATTAAAATGGAAGTATTTGGGAATTTAATTAAGAATATTGAATCAATGCACTTCAGACACTTAAATGGTTACCCAAAGTTAGCTGTGAACAGTTCTATACCTTGACCCCTGTGTTAGCTAATTCCCAATTTGATGAAGATTCCCAGCCATCAAAGAAGTTCAGGTAATTAGTGTGGTACAAACTATTTTCAGTCACCCATCCCTTAATGGGGGCATGCTCTCTTCCTGTAAAAACGGAACGTTTCAGATATAATCTGAAGAGAAAATCAGAGAAAATCAAGGAAATTCCACCCCCAAAAAAACCTCAAGGAAAATTTACAGTAGGAACACAAATGGCAATACGACATTTTTTGTTGTTATCGATTTTATTTCATAAAAATAGGAATATGCTGGTGTCAGTACAATGGTGAGTGCAAATATAGCCCTGTCTCTGGTGCCGGTTGCAGGTGCATTGGTGTGTCGTGGACAGGGTAAAGCACACGAGATGTTCAGTGTGCAAAAGTAACCTTGAGCAGCGGTGGTGGGCAGCTCACAGGACTGGGGCTGCACTCTGGGGTGTGATCCGGTATGGCTTCCTGTTGGGGAAGCTTGTGGCGGGCTGCTTTGCTTGTGCAGAGCTCCAGGGATGCCCAGCATGCCCTGTATGCTTCCGCATCTCTGAGTCCTCCCCAGAGGTGAGCCTCAGGGTAAGCACCAAAATCAAGGGGTCCCAGGCTGCCTAGGTGTCTGGCAGGGAAGGTCCATAGAGCATCTCTGGTTCATTTCAGTGAGGGGATAGTGAGGAGAAGAATAACCTTGGTTATAAAATCCTGCTGTCCTTTTCCTCCGTGGCATCTGCCAGTGGGCTTGGGCAAGGAGCTCCTGCAGTGACAGAGGGGTAACTTGTGCTCAGCATTGCAGGCAGCAAGGGCTCTGCACATGTGAGGTGTCCAACGGGGCCCTGATCACCCCAAATAATGGTAACAAAAATATTCTGCTGCATGATCACAGCCATGCCCAAAACTTCCTTTCAGTCATTTTCTTCCCTCTCCTTTTTTCTCATCTCTTTGGGTCCTTTGGCCCATATGTTGCTAATTTTCTGTCTTTTCAAAGGACTCTGTTTCATTTAAAGTCAGAATACATTCTATTCATCACCATGAATACCAGAGAAAGAAGAGATCTCAAGGGTCAATGTTCCCCTTAATATATAAAATAAATGAGCAAAGAGCTGTGTTTTTTTCCTTTAGCTTATTACTTTTCTTAATCTACTTTTTAGGTCCACTGTGTGAGATCACAGGAGGGACTTAAGCATTCGCTCCTAGAAAGGCTTCTTACATATTTTTTGCAAGAAAGAAGGCCCTCAAAAATGCATGCTTTTGTAGTTTGATCTGCTGAGCCAGGCTTCAACCAAGCTAATTACTGGTCAGCAAGCTGGCTTGCCATGGCGGTGACATGCACAAGTACCCAAAAGGCTTCCCTCTCCAGGAGCTCACTTTCACTTGCTGTCCATCATATTTACCCAGGAAAAAAAAATCCTTCTCCTTTGTTGAGATCTACACCTTGGAATATGGGCAGGGGAAAATAACAAGAGAAACTGGTGGCATTTAGATTTTTCCAATATTAATTCAGTAGGTTTTAGTCTTACAAAATTGCAAGTTAAACTGTTAAAATCCCTTGAAAATTGAGAAAAGCATGTGAGGTGACCTGCTTGTTTAAAGTCTCTTGTAGAGGTGTAGTTTGTTTGTAGAAGGCAACCACAGGACTTGTAGCAGATTGCCATGCAGCCTGTGAAGAGTTAATCCCATCAGTAGCCACTATTTTCTTGCTTCTCTAGAATATGCAGCAACAAAAGCTGGTCCCTGCCCAGCTGTGACAGTGACAGCAGGGCTTGAGCCAGCCCACATCAGCCTTCTCAGGCTGGAGTGACCCAGGAGACACAGCCAAACCCAAAGTCAACTCGAGAGCCAAAGGAACCTTTCTTTACAAAACCTCAGACCACATGAAAGCGCCTGGATTCATGTTCTGTTATGAGCTGGGAATTTGGGCCAAGTTAGTTAAAATGTTCATCAAGGCTCATTGAGGCTCCGATCTTTGTAGTGAGTCTGAGCCCCAGGATTGAACTAACCCTGGTTTGGGCTTCAAATTAGCCACAAGGCAAACGATGTCTGGAGTGGGAGAAAGTGCTGAGTAGCTGGTGGCTGGATCTCCCCTGTTCCCAGGCCACGCTGCTGGTTCACATGATGAACAGGCTTCCTTGAGAGCCTAAATCACCCCAGACCTGAGCCATGGGCAGGGAAGTGCCCAGATTCCCATGAAACTTTGCTGCTTGGCCAGAGCCATGGCCAGGGCAGGTCTGGCTGAGGTTGCAGCCTCCTCCCTGGGTTTTGATAGATGCTACACATCAGACCTTCCCAGTACCTTCACACTGTAAGCACTTCGGGGCAGAGACCTGCTGTTCATTCTGAACACTTGTGTGGTGACCCAACTAATAAATAATCTCAGGAAAGTTTCCATCAGTGCTATAAGATGCCTACATTCATCTGGCAGTGCTTCAGGGCTGGCACTTCATCAGTGGATCAACAAAGCCAAGTAATACAGTACAAGTAAAACTATTACAGTCTGGGGTATTTCCAAAACAAGATCCTGAGCAGGGGAAAAAAAAGAAGAAGAAAAAAGTAAAAGAGATGGAAGGAGCGAGCAGGGAGCAGCTTTAACAGCTGCTACTTTGAGCTGTAAATTTGGTATAAATAACATTTCTGTCTGTTTTGAACAAGTATGGAAGTTGCATATCTTTAAGTGAAAGTTTCTCACTATGCAGAATGGCTCCATCAATCTACACTGAGGGTGTTCAGTGGGAACCGGGAGCGATGCTACTGCAGGAATCACAGCCTAAACAGCAGTTAGCAGGCGGGCAGCTGTTCTTGGATGCCTTTTCACCACGGGGCTATTTGATCTCTCTTGAGGTTGTTACAGACGGGTAATGGGCTCCTTTTGAACAACAGGCCTGCAACATTTCTGCATCTGCAATTGGAAACGCTGTGGCCATGAAAGGAAGCAGGGTCTTTTAGGGCTTGTTTCTGGCTCTACCACTAATTTATGCATGACCTTGGGCAAGCCAGAAAGCATCTCTGACCTCAGTTTACCTAGTGAGAAAATGGGAGTGGTAACACTTATCAGCCTCTGTGGTATCCAAGATTTCCCTCATACGTGTTTCCTTGGTCTGCTGAGACAAGTGAATCATCACTCTCCCCATCACAGGCAGCCTCCTTCCCGCTCCGAAAAGCAACCCCTCCTCACAGACCGATGGTAACACATGCTCATAACTCAGTGTTGGAGAGAATTATAACCTGCTCCTGACCTCTGAGCATTTCCAGGCAAGCATGTGCTGGGTTAATCCATCATGATATCATGCTGCTGATCACCTGATGCTTTCCATGAGATACACTCCTTGCTGTCAACCAAGAAGCAGAATTGCTCTTAGTAAAGCCAGGCATGCTTTAAAGCTTGGCTTTTCCATCTTGTGCCACATTCAGCTGGCACACAATTAATTTAACACCCAGCTGGTAGTAAAATTAGGTGCTTCCTGAGCATTATGGTTTTTAAATTGCTTTCTTAATGCCTTCTGCCCTGTCAGGGCTGTCCTGCTGAGGAAAAGGCTAATATCTTCTCCCAAACTCAACTTTTCTCTCAGCATTGCAGTACAGCCGAGAACAATATCCCTGTTGTAAATGTGACTTTTTATCAAAGATGCCCAACAGGCTTTCCAGAGTTCCTGCAAATCTTCTGTGTTTGGAGGTGGCTTCAGATCAGGAGGCGGCTCCTGGGCTCGTTAGATCTTGCATGCTACTTGCTTAATGGGAACACTACCCACTGCACATGGCAGAGCAAGGAGGGCAATTCCCCCCCAGCCCCTTTGCCTGGCAGGATTTTGACATCCATCTTAGCAGGTTGTTGTTGCTCTCTGAAATGGAGATGGGATTCTGGCTCTGGGAGCTGGGAAACCAAACCGAATGGCGGGCAGGAAAATCTACAGCAAATCCCAACAGTTTTTGTAACCTGCAGGGGAGGAGAGGGGAGGGAGGGGAAGACGGACCCTACACAAGACATCCCATGTCTGATTACACTCCATGCATCCACGGCTATTGAAACTCTCTGATTCCCCTGTTTGAGATTGAGCTGCAACATCCCATTTGTTGCAAGCAGATATGTAAAGTCGCCTCGGTATTCAGGTTCATTTAAAGATTTACATTTTGTATTTCCTTGCTCGTTTTCTGACGATGTACATAAAACAGAATTGTAAATGTTTAGGAAAATCAAAGCTATTCTTAGATGCCTGCAATTCCACTAAGTTTGTATTCTCTAATTTGCTCCATGAAAGGGAAAGGGAATCTGGGAGAGGCGCTTGTAGCTTGCTTTTTGAGGTTTCCTTTACTGTGTTTCCATTGAAACTTGGGGCTCAGAGCTGTGTTTCCCAAGGCAATATGAAAGTTGTCTCAGTAGCCGTTCCCTCCAAAGGATGCTTCTGCAGCTGCCTGTTCTACCTTTTCAGGGAGCTGTAGTGCTAGCTACTACATCAGTACTACAGTACTAGTACCTGCTAACTACTAGTAAACTAGTTTTAAAGCTAATTGCAAGAGAACCAGCCCCAGCAGATGTCCAGAAGCTCATCTAGACTTACATACCCTGGAAAAATTGGTGATAGATGGGTAAATTCTGCCTGAGCTGTTTTTTATGTGATAGCCATGATATTCAGGGCAGAGGGCAATGCCCCATTCAGCTCTGAGGCCAAGTAATAAACTTGATTCTTAATATCCTGAGCCAAAGTGCCAATCCCTCTCCTCCCCCATTGCTTGGCCAGCCCCATTGGTGCTAAGGGATTCACAGCCCGCCCCTGCGTACGTCAGAGACTGTAAACTCCTACAGAGGGGAGTGGGAAGAAGCGGTTTCAGATTAGGATCTCTGGAATAATATCACTCCCTGGGTAAATCCAAGGTAGATTAAATCTGTCCCTTCTTTTCTCTTCTTTCCCCACAGTCAACAGTCTTGAGAAAGTTCAGCCCTGCAATACCGATGGGAAGGGAAGGGAAGGGAAGGGAAGGGAAGGGAAGGGAAGGGAAGGGAAGGGAAGGGAAGGGAAGGGAAGGGAAGGGAAGGGAAGGGAAGGGAAGGGAAGGGAAGGGAAGGGAAGGGAAGGGAAGGGAAGGGAAGGGAAGGGAAGGGAAGCACTGAACAGAACTCCCAACCAGCAGAACTAGTGTTTTCAAAGGAATGAGGATTGCATTCCCCAAAGCCAGCCCTAGCCCAGCACTTGGATCTGTGCTTCTGAATCTGAAATCTAGTAAATAAATACAATAGGAGAGGGTTGTTGGTTCACCCTTTGCCCAGGTTTGCAGCTCAGTGGGAAACATTGGTTTCCCCAAGCAGAAGTCTCGCAGAGGCTGTGTGGCTTGATGAACAGAGCTCTGGAGTGGAATTCAGGGAAAACAAGCCCTCTTTCCTGCTTTGCCACCTCTTTGCTGGAAAAACTGAACACTTTCCTCTCAACATGTGCAGTAACGGGAATTTCCAGTCCAGAGAAAATTTCTCATATCTAAAATATTCCCTTGAATTAGGAAAAAAAAAAATCAGAGATGTGGAATTTTCCATAAATGGAAAATTTTGGTTTTGTAGGATGTAAAGGAGAACATTCCCCCCATGCCCTGCTGATGGGTGTCCCTCTGTCCTACCCGGCTCCAAGGACCAGTGAGGTCCCCTGGCCCTGTCTGGGGATGGGTGGTGAGGCTGGAGCGCTGAGGAACCCGCTCTGAACCTGCTGCTGAAAAACATTAGATAAAAATTTGATGTAGCAGATTATTTCTGGTGGAGATTTTTTTGGATTCTCTTCTCAAACCACAAATGGGCTACTGAGTGACATGGAGAGCAGACATGCTAAGGACAAGCACGTGTCTGCTGTGGGGGACCTGCTAGCTGCATCCAGGGAAGGACACGCCAAGCTTGTGACTGCCCCTTAGAGAAAAATGTGCTGAATGCCCCTTCAAATGGGGCTGGCTAAGCCTGGCCAAAGGGCAGACGTTCAGCACATCTTGGTGAAGTTAGAGGAATTTGGCATGGTGTTTTACCTTTGCAAGTCAGGGCTGGAGGAATGCTTTGCACATATGAACTATCTCATGCTCACCAAATCACTTATTAGTTTCAGGCACTGGCCCCTGTGTTATTATGGCCTTGATAACTTTATTAAATTCAGCCCCAGCTTATTCATCTCACAGAATGGCCCTAACTATTTGTAGATATTTTAAAGTAGCCATCCTTGCATCGTGATCGCTTCCAGACCTCGCTGAGAGACACGCATGTGTTTGAAATGCCTGCTTTCCTTCTCCATTTCACCATAAAGTAGCCAATTTAATTTTGCACAATACCATTTGATAACAACCATGTGTGTGTGTCTTCAACGTTTATATACTTCAGAGAAGGTACTGCTTGGTCAGTGTGAGATAATTTCACAAAGAAAAACGGAACCAGATGTTCCTCCTTTTTACTTGGCTTCTCTGTGTGCCTATCTTGTTTTTAACTCAATCTCCACTCAGGTTTTCCATTACCTTGGGAAGGGGATATCTTTACACTTTATGTTTTCATTACCAACCTGCCTGACAAAGTGTGTGGAGTAGCTGAGGTAGATGATTATCAGCTTAGCACCTCCAAGATCATTATCGGATGGTAACGATGCTCAGGAGACAGAGAAAGGGAGAAGGGTGCATGTTGGGTGTGTGCTTGAAGGAGCTGCAAGGACTGGATCTCATGGACAGTGTTGAGATGCCTGGGATGCAGCATGCCAAAGAAAGGAAGGAGAGTTTTTGCCCTGTAGAAGTGCAGCTGACCGGGAGACACCCTGCCCTCACCCCACCAAACTGGTGTGTGGTGAGGTCTCCTTCCTGCAGCCATCAGTGCTGAGCAGTCTCCATCCAGCACTGCCAGCCATGGTCTGTCACACTCCTTATCCCCACGTGAAGTTCAGACAGGTCACTACTGTGCCAGGCAGATCCTGTGGACACATCGCTCTGCAGCAGCCTGGGTCACAGCAGTTTTCCTGATGATGTTCTGGGTAACGTTTTCTCTCATGCACAGGCCTCACCATGAACTTCAAGGAGAGGAGAGAGTGTCTTATCTTACCTGGATATGAGAGTCCAGGTAACATTGTCCCACAAACAGCCTGTCTTTCGCTGCAGAGAACAAGACCGAACACAGAAGCAGCGAGTGCAGAGACCTGCGAGCTTCAGCTGCCCAGCAGTGTTAGTGCAAGGCTGTTAAGTTACATGACATCTCATTTACAGGTGCTTTCACCTTGACACCGGCTGTTATTAAGCTCCATTAGGAGAACAGCACTTTGTGATCCTCCCGTGACTCACCAGTCTTGTGACATCCTGGCAGGAGAGAGCACTTGGCCACCTCTCACGTGCTGGCGGGGCCAAGAGGCCCTTGGAAGGAGCTGTTATTGCAGGGAGTGTCTGTCCGTGCTCCCAGCTGCCTTTTGGGATGTGCAGGGCAGGGATGGATTCCAGCGCAGCGCCTGGTTCCTCTGGCTTGAACCCATGGAGACCTGTGGATGGTTCGGAGGACAACCATGGGAGCCTGCCAAGAACCTCCAAGAGAGAACAAGTCCCTTGGTTTGAGGACCTCTCATGCTTTCTGCTTGTTGCCTTTCTTTGCCCCTTTTCTTGTGGGTTGGACTATGAGCTCAGCATGAGCCTCGTGTGTATTATTTTTAGTAAAACCACCCCAAAGCTTCCTGCAAACCTAGTATAGGTGTGAGCTGATTGTATGAGTCATGCTCATTGCCGTGAATACCGTAAGGCATATCATAAAGGGCTGGAATAGGATGTGTTCTCCAAGCAGCTGACTGGAGTCATGACACCGTTTCCAGGTAGGCCGGTGAGCAAAGGTCCTGCAGAGAGAAGTCTTGCATTTCTTAGGGACTAATTCTAAATGGCTTTGCTCCCTGACACTGCTGGCAGAAATAACAGCAGGTGCCCGTGCAGAAATCCTTTTCCCAGCACCTTCTTCATGTGTTTGCTTTCCAAGAGGGAAGTTGAAAGACTTTCTGACAAGGATACAGAAAAAAAACACTATCAATTTTTTAAAAGTCTTTTTCTCTTGAATTGTCAACTGTGATTTTTTGCAGCCGTTAAAAAAGTAATTTTGTCACTCTGTGCACTTTCAATTCTGTGAATTGCAGGAGAAGGCAGTTCCACTGGAGGCCTAGCTGAAAGGAAGGAGAGATATTTGCTTAATGCATGCTTAACTGGCAATCATCTTGGCAATGCCTTAGCCTCACTGCAGTCAAGGTGGCTTTCATCACTGGAGGTATGATTTGTCATCGCCTTTCCAATTGCTCCTTCCTCCCTCCCTCCCTCTCATCTCCCCCACCCTGCAGTCTACCTGAACTAATAAAATCCCAGCTCCTGCCCCAAGCCACTGAGATGCACGGAGATGAAGGACATTGCCCTGTGCTGATGAGCAGGGCTCCTGCTCTAAATGGCCTGTGCTGGTGCCTGCTGGAAAGGTCCTGATGACAGCAGAGCTGCAATGCTGGCTCTGACCTTTATTCCCTTCAGGGCTCCTTGGAGAACCACCCACAGTCAATTGTTCCATTGATTTCAGCGGATACCAGATGAGATCTTTGATCCCTGAGGGCAAGATTATCAACCCGGGCTATCTAAGGTGAGGGCTCAGCTCCACATAAAGGCGTATACACAAGAGTTTTTAGAGGGTGAGTTCAGGTATTCAGAGTCACTGCAAATTCTGTTTACTAACTGAAGTCCCAAATTCCTTGTCCCGGGTGCGTTACACACAGCCTCTCTTGTGTAACTCAGATGGGACATGGTTGAAAAACACAACATCCAGCTCCCTGCCCCTGTCTACAGAAAGCGCTTGATGTAAAGCGAGGTGTGAATCTTTGTCACTCTCCATCTATGTCACTGCACAGCATGGAGCCAGCAGTGCCACCATGCCTGACCCATGCCACCTCCGTCAGAGTTCAGACCTTCTTGTGACCTTCACTGGCCACGTGTCTGGCCAGTGAGAGTGATGGGAGTGTTTGTGCAAATAGTGGGATGATTTTCTTACAGGAATTTTGTGGTCCAACTTAGACTATGTCATCCAAAGCACTTTGAAAAGTCCTGGGAAAGTGCCTTTGGAAAGAGACTGGTTAAGATCCCCAAGCCTTTGTTGCTCTTCCTCATACCATCATCCCAACACCCTAGTCCTTATTTTCTAGGTCATCCAGGCAGGGCTTTCTCTTCTGTGAAAATGCTCAGGTCATTTGTCAGTGACAACAGGAGACAGATCTTTTGGTGATGTAAATCAATGTCACTTCAAAGCTTCGATGGAGCAATACTTATTTACACCTTCAGATATCAGATCCTTATGTTTTGCTTTTATGTATGTCTAAGGTCTTTTTTTTCTGAAAGGTAACATTTTGTTGCAAATTTCTCTAATTAAGCCACCTCGTTTCTATGGCAATAGACACTATACAAATTAATAAAATAAATACTCCTGCACAGTTTAATTCTGGCAAAGCCATGCTACAATCCTTTCCATCATTCCTCATTATGGAGGCAGCAAAATGTCCTTAACAGACTATCTTATCAAAATTAGTGAAAACATTAAACTTCCCAAAAAAAACCCCACCACCCCTCCTTTTGAAAAGTTGTTCTAAGCAAGTTTCTAAAATCTCAGAAGTATTAAATCCTCATTAATATAAGCTCAATGTATTTATGGTGTCAAAAATGTGTTTTATAAAAGCCAAAAGCAGAGTTGCACAAGTTGCCTCATTATCAATAATCTAGCATCGTCCCTTTTATGTGTCATTTCTTTACACAATATACTATCATTTATGACTTTTAGCAAATACATCATGGCAAAGGATTACTCTCATCAGAGGCAGTCTTTGAAAAGGATATGCTAATTTCTAGAGAGCAAGAAAACATCAAAACAGTGCCAGCAAATAGCCAAGGGACTTTCATGTCTTAATATCCTTCAGAAGTGCTTTATCTCCTAGTGCAACGTGTATCATAGTATAAACAGGAAATGAAACAGCCAAGGCATCAAAGAACCACCAGTGCATGGCTGTAATTTTAGATCAGGTTTAATAAAGGTTATCTGCAGCAGGCTAATCAAACAAAAGGGTGTATGTTTTAAAGCACCATTTGATAATTTTCATTTAAGGCTCCCGATCAAAGAGATCCTAACAATGTCTTACTGACTCCAGATAGATCCCTTTGCCTCACTTTTCAAAGTAGCTTCGTTTATTGCTGGTAAAACTGGTTTTGATGTTCTAATTTTTTAGGTGGAGGAGAGATCAGAAACCGCTCTGGTTTCCTGCGCACCTTAATTTGAAAAGCAATAGAAACAGAGCTGAGACGGAAATGAGCAAACGTAGGGAGGGTCAGGAAGATCTCAGGGTCACTCCTGCAAGCCTTCGGTGGGCTGGGATGCTGAGGCAGGTGCTCCCATCCCAAGCGTGATGCAAGGAAGGGGAAGCACGTCACTGCCACAATCGGACCAGGTCGTTGACTTGTTAATGTGAAGGCAAAATGCCCTGGAAGTGAGAGACAGAGGGGAAATACAGTAGCTTGAGCTTGGCTTGCTGCCGAGGCAAGGCTGACGCCAGACCGGCTGGTTCTGTGACACTTCTCAGCCATGGCCACCAGGAGAAGCCCCACTGGCACCATCCATGAGAATGAGGGAAAAGAGCGGCCTGACTGTCCCACCTTCAGACCTTTTCTCCCTTGTTTTGTCCCTGATTCCTTGATTGCCCTCCCAGGCCAGGCCTAATCACAGTCCCTGAAAAAAAACGCACCTATTTGAGATTTTTGGGAAGTGGATTTATCTGAACAGGAGAGAGTGAGAGAAGCTACCCTTTCATGGAAGCTACCCTTTCATGCTTATTTGGGATGCCAGTGCAGGCTTCCCTATGCCTGGCTTAGGAATTGTTGTTTGGGGTCTAGCAAAGAAGGACCTGAGAAGTTTCTCCAAATAAGAACTTTATTTATTTTATTTTTCTGGTAAGACAGATGCATCCAAAGAACTAAACACAGTTCAAATATTTAGTCAAAGCTTTCTGCTCCACCCAAGCCCAGGGATGATCCAAACTAATGTTCACACAAAGAACTCTCACACTTGAAACTCAGACACCAATATGAGGGTGGACTATGGGGGGAGATATGGTGGGATGTCTCATGGAAGCAGCAGCAGAAGCCTCCAACCACCCCAGCCACCAGGTCTGACTGATAAGAGAGATCTCAGCTCTTTGGGACCCTCCTTTCTGCTGTGTCCAGGGGCTGGCAGGGCCACAGCAGCCTCACAAGCAGGGGATGGGTGGGCTCAGCGCCTTCTTCACATTGATGGTGGTTTAGTAACTTGTGTATTTGTAAAGCATGTTTGTTATTTTTCATGTCCAGAAATCCAAAGCACCGTAGGGGGTTGTTCTAAAGAAAAATCCAAATAAATAAAAAATTCACCCTTGGGTGCACTTAATGCAGTTGGTAAGAAATGTGCTGACTCCCAAACGTTCTCCTTCCCACACACTTCACGAAGTGCTGGTTTTATACATATACATGTGTATATATTTCCTGCTGATGCTCTCTTAAATATTTCAAAGTATTCTTATGAACCAGTATACTTTTATCGTGGTATTTGTAAGGGCCCAAGACCTTGGTTGTACCCATACAGCCTCGGTTTGCTTCTTATTCTTTTCAAGTAAATTTTAAATTACTAAAGAAGTGCTGATAGTCACAAAAATCTAGTTATTTGCCATGAAAACTCAACCATAAGTAATCTCCCCCAAACCAGTTCCATGAAATATTCATGCTTCAGGAGTGATGCTCCATGCAGGGCGGTCGCTTCTGAGAGTAAATGCTTCAGGAGCAGCAAAATGGCAATTCCTCTGTTTGGAGAAGCAAGAATGGTGCCAAACTGTGTGGCAGAGTAGTCCGCTAAAAACAAAACCAAACCAAACAAAACCAGGACTTGCTTCTCATTAAAATACCCCACAGGAAGCACCGGGCTCCCATCACGAGCGCTGGAGAGAGCAGTGCCAAGTAGCATCCTTTCAGCCAGCCTCCATATCGATCATCAACATATCTACAGCGGCCGTGGATCCCTCCCTGCGCTGGATTACCGACTCTGGTGAGACACCAATCAATAGTGAATGCAGGCTGGTAATGACCAAATGTCAGAGAGTTTTCAGCAGCTTTTTTTGAACTAATATTGGTACTTCCTAATCCCGTTATCAAAGGGTGCTATGAAAACGACCATGACGGTGGGTAGGAGTTGCCAGCCTTTTGCAGTTTCACATCCTTGAAGCCAGAAGAAACCAGCCCATCGTCTTTTTTTCTGCTGACCTTTATTTCATGGGCCATTAGATTTCATCCGTATCAGGTCCAATAACCGGTGTCTGACTGAGGTACAACGTGTGCTTGGCAAAAGCGTATCTTCAAAGAAGGAAACCAGTCGTGATTGAAGACATTGAAGCTGGACACTTCACCAGCCCTTGGCAGTTGAACTCAGTGGTTATGACAGTTTATTTCTGGGCACTCATCTGCCCAAGGAAGTTAACTCAGGGCAAGGGAATGTGTGTGAGTAAAGACAACAATCTCTTTCTACTTGCCCGTCTGCAGACACAAACATAGGCACAACAGTCATTCAGAAACACTCTACAATGACTGCTATGTCTACAGGCTTTATTTTTAATTTCACTGCCTCGGGTTTCATCTATTAGTCCTTTTCAGTGTGTTTCCCTTCTGACCAGAGAGACATGTATTTTACACTGACTTTCTTTCTTCGCGGCCCATCCCCAACTGCTACTCAGTCCCCAGGGTTGGGGCATGGCCATTTCTCATGTCACCTCCAAAGGTTCCTTGTCCGCTCTGCATCGGCCAAACCACAGAATCACAGAATTGTAGGGGTTGGAAGGGACCTCAAGAGATCATGGGGTCCAACCCCCTGCCAAAGAAGCTCCCCAGCTCATACTGCACAGGTTGGCGTCCAGACGGGTCTCGAATATCTCCAGAGAAGGAGACTCCACCACTCCCCTGGGCAGCCTGTCCCAGGGCTCTGTCACCCTCACTGGGGAAAAGTTCTTCCCCATGTTGGTGTGGAACTTCTTGTGCTCCAATTTGCAGCCATTGCCCCTTGTCCTGTCCCCACAGACCACTGAAAAGGGGCTGGCCAATTCCCCTTGCATCCCATGCTTAAGATAATTATAAACATTAATTAGGTCCCCCCTTAGTCTTCTTTTCTCTAGACTGAACAGCCCCAGCTCTCTCAGCCTTTCCTCATAGGATAGATGTTCCAGGCCCTTAATCATCTTCTTAGCCCTTCTCTGGACTCTCTCAAGGAGGTAGTCCTGGCCCAGCTGTGTTCAGAGTAACAGAGGCATTTCTTCAGGTCCACACCTTGTTTGATTGCCCACCCTGATTTGCTGGGTTTAGAGGAATTTTGCATCACCAGGCACGCGTGTGCCGGGCGTGTGGCCCTCCGAAAAGTTACTCACAAGCATCATGGTGTGCAAGGCTGGGACCCTCACCGTGCCTGGAAGTGTTATTGAAGAAGCTGTGCTGAGCAGTGTCTCCGTGCATGCCGAGTGCTCAGGATATGCGTGTCCAGTGCAGGGTGTGGGCTGCAGTGAATGGGTTTGCTTGGGATTTATCCATGACCTGTAGACTTGGGGAAGCTGTGGATGCTAGCCAGCAGGTGGCAAATAAAATATACATGGTGCAAAACACTCCTGAGCTCAGCAAATAGTGTGCCTAAGTCCTAAAATTATCCAAGACAGTCTCCATAATCTTTATGGGAGAAAATTAAGTCTTCAAAGCAAGAAGGAATTTAAACTATCCCTGGTTCAAAGAAAATTGCCACATGCCGACAAACATTAAGAATGATAATATTTTGCTAAAGCCCCAGTAAATCGTTGTGTGGTTTCTCTGCATTTCCTTTCCCATTGCTGGTCATTGCTCATACATCCACATTCATGCTGGGAGGTGAAGAAGGAAAAACTCCCTACTGAAAAGAGAAAAGAAATAATAAATTATTATTTTAATTTGACACAATGCCCTGGGATATGGTTTTGACTCAGTAACACTGCTTCCTGAGCAGGCTACTCTTTCCAAACATCTCCAGAGTATTTGCTGAGTACAAGAACATCCCAACCTAAACAGGAGCAGTCTTATCTCTCTGTCATACTAACAAGTGTAATTAAAAGCATTAAGCAAATGCACCAAGAGCCTCTCTAGGAGAGTGCTAGGACCTCCATTTGCCTCAGTGTTGAAGTAATTGCTTCAATTATAGTTCTAGGTTGTTAAATGTCTGTATGTACCTGGGGAACACGAAGGGAAACATGTTCGTATTGTGATTTCGAAGTATAACAGCATATTGCCAGTGCTCCCTCAGCAGCAGAGGAGGCAGAGGGGAATGTGGAGGTGATGAGAAAGGAGCTTGGCTGTGCTGGCGGGGCAGACGCAGGTCTGTCACACAGGTCAGGGCACAGAATTGAACTTTCCCTCCTCCCACTCCAGAACTTTGTCCCCCCCAGACAAAACAAACTTCTGGATAGCTTCTGGAAGCAAGGCAGAAAGAAGAGACACATCCTGTCAGGTCAGTCTCTTGTCCATCACCTGCGACTTTGGGGTGTAGGAAATCCAGAGAGAGATCTTTACATTTTTTATAAATTAGCCAGCAAAAAAGTCTAAAGCAGAACACATGATGCAGATCCCCCCTCCACACACCCCTCCACGCATCTTTTCCAGGAGGCCTGAGCTCACTCTGCATTCACAGCTTGATCACATATGTGTGAGAAGGAGCCAGGCTTGAGAACTTGAGGCTGGAGCAGCAGCAGAATGAGAGCAGTGTCTGCCTCTGTGTCCTGGGAAAGGCTTTGAGTCCAGCAGTGAGGAAGGACCTGCCTCCACGCCAATTCTTCCTCACCCCAGTTACTTACCAGGTTAAACCTCCTTGCTTGTGACCTCAAGGCTCTTCTGAAGTGCTGGGTATATCCAAGTGTGGGTTTTAATCCAGAACCAAACTCCAATTTAGTTCCAGCTAAAGACACTGTTGTACACACGCGTCAACTGACAACAACTAATGGCTATCTCAAGGTGAACATTGAGTTGTAAAGGTAACAGTGAGTGAGCAGTCAGGCAGCAGAGCTCGGAGCTGCCCTGCCTCACATAGCTGCACACAGAGACAGTAAATCAGGGATGTCAGTTCCCATTATGCAGCTTCGCCCTGAAGGAGCTTAGCTACTTTGGCAGCACAGATGACATTTAACAGATGAAGAACAAAAATGGCTCAAATATGATTATAATACATATGCATAGCTGCCTCGGCCCCCTTTCAACTTGCACCATATGAAAATAACCTCATCAAAACAGAGAGTTTTAGGGCTGAGGTTAATTGCAAAAAAGCCCTAAATAAAATAATCACAACATTGTTATTAGTGTGAGCCAGCTCTGAGCTTTACAGCACAAAAAGAAGTTTGCTCTGCACTTGCAAGCCTTGCCATAAAATAGACAAACCATAACTATCTGCTGGAACAAACCTAGAGCTGGTTTTTAATGGGCACCAGGTTGCTTGTTATCTGTGCACCAAAACCTGTCACCGGTGAGTGTGAAGTCAAGCCCTACATCATCCATTGGCTGCTCAGCATCAGGGCAAGGAGGGCACATCTGGACCCAACGCTGGGTTCCCTGACATCCTTCTTCTAGAGTGTGATGAACGAAACCCCTGGTCTGACCATCCCCTTTAAACTCAGCAAAGAATTGGAGATGGAGCTGAGCTTTATTGCTCTATCACAACCCTGTCCAGAAAGCCTGGCCTTAGATTGCACGGGGCTGTGCTGGATCTGCATCACAAAGCTTAAAAGCCACATGAAGACTGCTACGAATCTTTCCACATGTGTGGAAGGAGTGGAGACCTTCAGAGAAGATTCATGGCCCTTGTGACCACCTCGCGTGCGATTTGCCATTCCCCTGGAGTGAACATGGAGCTGGGTGAGACTCAGAAGTTCTGGCAGAGTTTTGCTTTCAGAGTTGGGTTTGTTTAAGTGACTCGAAGGGGTGCTGAGCCACCTGGACCGAAGCCAAAGAAAATGTTGATGCAAGCCTTGCAAAGTCAACCTACCCCCTCCCGGAGTCACGTGCCATTTAATTGTTTTCTATTTTGTTTCATGCAACGTCCCCAATCTATCACTGTGACAAGCAGCACGGCTCATGTGGCAGCATGGAAGTATTCCTGATTTTCTTTCCACGGGGCTGGAAAAATCTACCATCTACTGTCTCTCCTCTGCCAAGTGCCTCATGCTTCAGTTTTTAAGAAGCTATATAACGAAGTTTAGAAACTGAATCAGCTTCAAAACCAGATGTCCCCACATACCAGGGTAGTTCGTGTTAGCTGCTCCATATATGACTCTGAAATTAATCTCTGAAGTTTGATTGGGCATTCTCCTAACTTCCCATCCCTCAGTCCAAGACAGCTTTAGCTCATTACAGCACCTCTCCATCCAGGATATCCCCCTAAATCCACTATTCCCACACTTCTTGGGAAAGACGTGGGAGCAACGCTGCCAATCAGTGAGTGCTGTCCCCTTTTTTCTCTTTTTTTAATACCAAACCCTGGTTTCCCATCACCAGCTAATTGATTCCTTCACACTAAAATATCAAGCTGTGATGGGTGTCCATAGGAATCTAAAGCTACAAACTTTCCAGTGCTAAAAAGAAAGACAATGACCTAATACTGGGCGATGTAGAGGCCAACGTAACGTGGCCACTGCAGCATCTCATACTAAAGAACATCTTATGAAGACAGCTTAGTTCCTGGCTCTGACAACATTCATAGTGTTCTGGGATGAAATTCCTCTCCCCTGATGAGGGGCAAGCATTGTGGTGGCAGGCTGCTTCCTTCCAGCACTTCTAACCAGGAATGGTCTGTAGGATTAAGGTGGCATTAAGGTTTCCTAGTCAAACTATGGGGATGTTATAGGATTACGTGGCTGAAGGCAGGTGAGGAACACAGGAAGGCCATGAAAGAGGGGAGAAAAAAGGGCTCTGGGAAGCAATAAAATTGTCTTGTGTCTTTGTTAAAGCTGATTATGAGACCACAGAAGAGCCACCCAGCAGCATAGGGACAAGTGCCCTTCCCACCCTACTCCAGCACAGAGAAGGTGATGGGACAAAACCAGTTTTCCCATGAACCTCAATATCCCTCAACCCCCAAAGACTGTGGCAGCCAGGTTTTCATGCTAATGCCTTGGGAGGGGGAGGGGGCAGAAATGCTTCCCTCAGCTGCATGTGGGTTCCTTAATTAAGATAAATGCTCACAGATGGGCAGGTGGGAGTGTTGCTGGGGCTGCCTAAGAATGCCTGGCAGGGTAGCTCCCCTGGCACGCAAAATAGCTGGTCTTGCAGCTCTGCAGAGGTTTTTGAAAGGTAAGAGCTGAACTGTCTTCTTTCCTTTAATGAACTTTGGTGCCCTGAGTTGGAGAGAGAGTTCTGCTCTTGATGCAATCCTTGTCTTTTTGGTATGGGAGGAATGGGGAGCTTGTTGCTTCACTGACTGTGGTGGAAGCTGGGGCTGATGCCTGCTGCTGTTTGTTTCCAGTGGGAGCTGATGAAGATAAATCCTGGTTTGACCAATGTGGGTGACATAAACCTAGGAGGTTTGAAATAAGACTAAGAACAAACTTCATTAAACTCACTGTGTGACATGTGGCTTTCCTGTGAAAGCATAAACCACTGCTGGTGTGCACAGCTTGCTCTGCATGCTTGCAGAGCTCAGGAGGCCTGAGGTGAGCCCAGGTTGGACTTTGGGTTTGCTTGGTGTATTAAGGTGTGTTGCACAAGGGTTGCACACGTAAATATGCACGGTGTTTACAACCCATCGCAATTCCAGTGCTGGACTCTTTGAGGCTTATATTCAGCAGATCGAGATTTTTAGGATCTAGTTGTGATGGGCCCGATAAGGGGCAGGAGGAGCAGCTAGGGAATGATCTAGAAGGCTATATCTTCTTGTGGTTTGTGGAGAGTTGCTGGATGTGTAACAGTCAATGAAATGGACCCTGTTACCTAGGTGTGAGAGATCCAGATATGTTTCAGGAGCTGTAAAGAAGCTGGCAGGAAGGTTGGAGTCCAAGGCCTTGGATGGAAGAGATTAAAACACTTTTGTGGGTTCAGTAGACCAAGGTCCTATTTTATTTTAATTGATTTTGCTCCTAAACTTGTCTACCAGTGGTATGTGAGCCATGAAACACACCTGTAGTCTGTATGAATCACCTGAGGAGGAGTGAAATGCCTTTTTTCCACCTGTGATCCTCTTCAGAACACGAGCTGGTTTGGGTAGAACTCTGGGTTATGACAAGAGAGAAGGGTCCTTTCAGAGCCGTTAGTGACATCTGCAGCCTCCCAGGAATGTGTCGGATGGTTAATTATTGTGTTGAACCGTAATTCTGTCATGCCAGAACATAAGTGGTTTGTTTGGGTACTCTTTCCTCCCCCCACCCTCCCCCTTTGCTGAAGATAAAGGAGTGAAGTTTAATCATTAAATCTCCATCTTGATCCATGTAGGTCACGCACTGCACCGAAGGCAGATAGCGGAGCATTTAGCAGCCTTATCTCCTTTACAATAAAGAGTGAGCAGGAAGCTGACTCTGTTGTCTGTTCTATTTTTTAATATACGTTTATTTAAAGAAAGGCCATCTCAAAAATGGGGAGGGGGGAGGGGAAGGACTCTTCCAAACAGCAGCTTCTGTAAACAGGATGAAATCAGATAAAGAAATTACTGTAAAAATATTGCCTCATCTCTACAGCTCAGAACTTTTTTTTTTTTCCCTTTTGCTCTTTTTTATCTTTGAGAAAGATAATGAAAGAGGAAGCTTGAAACCACATTTCCATTGATGTTTGAATACACAACTGCTGGATTTAAGAACTGGAGGAGATCAAAGAGAATGGTTTTCATTCCGATAAAATTATAGCAGTTCTGGTATAGGGTGATGGGCTCATTTATGAACTCTACGACGCAAAGAGTTGTTAAGGCACCTTCTTCCCCCCCCCTCCTTTCCTTTCCTAAGAACTAAATGAAAAATGCCTGGAATTCCTAAGGATTAATTAGGAGTGTGGCTAATAATGTTATAATAGATACATACTAAGACTGTATGTCTCTTTAGAGTACTTTCTGGGAGCACAAAACATCTGTACAATCCAAAGGGAATAGGAATGCCTGTTCCTTGCTACTGTATGTTACAGTTTGCATGGCATAAAAACAGCATTAGCTTACAAAAGTAGTATCCTGCAACCACACTACAGCCATTTAATCTTTTATTAACACATACTCTGACGTTCATTAAAAAGTATAAGCTGTGAGTTAAACCATTCATGTATGTGGAGCTAATGCAATTACTCATCACATGATGTATTATGTTTCTAAATTGTGCTATAAAAGTTATCAGGAAGGTTCTATATAAGTGATGTGTCTGTGATGGAAGGGGAGATGTAAGGCTGTGGTCCTGAGGTCCAGTCATGAAGACTTCCTGTGGAAAGATCTGTTGACCTGGGAAGGCTGGGCTTTAGTTATTGGGAGACTTGGTTTTTTTATTTTGCTTTGGAGAGCTGGGGATTATATGGGGGCTTGTGTCAGCTGCAGCGTGGTAACCTGGCATTTGCATGCCCTGAGGATGGGAATGTGCTTTAACGCCGTTCATGCAGGAATTAATTTGTCTGTGCCGGTCATAGAGCCTAGCTTGGGATGGAATCCAGTTTGGTGGATATTTATCCACTTCTTCTTACACTTTAAAATTTGAAGTTTCACAGAAATCATATTCTGAGTTGGTCACAGTGCAGGAAGAAAAATATGAACTTTCAGAACTCTTCTTTTTTCCTGTTTTGTTTGGGGGGATGTTTTGTTTGGTTGGTTTATTTAAATGCTGGGTATGGGGGTAGTTTTTATTTGTTTTTTAACTTTGATATCCAAACCAAGTTAGACCATCTCCTCTGCAGACAAAGAATGAGGGCAGAGTGCTGGAGGGATGTCTTTCTCTACCAGGATGCCTATTCACATGGAAATCCAGGTCTGTAAGGGTCCCTGTGTGAAGAGTTGAGAGGGTGATGGAGGGGACACCTCTTACCCCACAGGCTGAGTGACAAGAACAGCTGCGCTCTATTAATGGTGATAACACACAGGGGGATGATGGTTTGCACTGGAGTCATAGGTCAGCTCCAAAGCTGATGGCCAAGTGCACGACTAACACAGGTCTCACTTTAGTTTTAGTTTTCATCAGTTTCTTCCTCGGTAGAGGGAGAACCACTTCTCTCCTGTCAGATCCAGCTGAGAAGGATGATTTGTCCATCTTGGACACAAAGCCCTGGGGGTCTATAGTGGTATAAGGAGAGGGGAGCTTGGAGGACACTTTATGCTTCAGCAATGCTAACATGAGGTCGGGTTCTGGTGTGACCCACTCACATTACCTGGGCAGGGTAGGCACAGCCCCTTGCTATACAACTGTCTGTAAAAGGCATTTTGTGCTGGGTTGGTTTTGAAGCAGGTAGGTTTGTTCTCTATTGTTGACCCGCTGTTGGACTTGGTGGCTGTTAACCTGATCCAGGCTGTTGACCGAACTCCATCTCCCCTCCTTTCTCCGTTACTCTTTGCATTAAAATCATGAGCAGACTGTGGTTCTTGTGGTCCCAGTTCCTTATCAGATGTGGCTCATACCTCAAAGCAGCCCAGAAACGGGTAAACTCTCACCCCAAATTTATCTGTTGTGTTTCCTTTGCTGGCAAAGTGCCTGGTGATGATACACTGAGCTGCCCAAGAGAAAGGAAAACGGTGCTTCAACTTAAAAATGGATTGCTTCAGGGTGGGCATAGAGGACAGCTTGTGCAATTAAAATGGTGATTATCCAAGTTATGCCTAATAAAGTCATCTGTGACTTGCTGAACTCAAGTTAATGACCATGAGATCAATGTTTCATAACAGGATGGCCATTAGTGTGATGGGTGATGTGCTGAAGGTAGCCAATGGAAGGCAATAAATAGTATCAAATGTTAATGTTTGACAGCTTAAACTGTCACTTGAAAATTTTATCTCCATGGTGAATGATGGAAAATTGCATTTTAGTTTTTAAGAGGTTCTTGGTAGCTTTTACTTTCCAGTGAGGCTCATCTTGGATTTGGAGCCAAGTTCTGAGATTGCTCAATGGCTCTTGAACCCATACATGTGGTTTTTTTATGTCCAGTTTTGGAGCTGGCTGAAAATTAGCAAAGGACCACCAGGTCTCCATCCTGCTTGGTAGGAACTGAAGGGAAGAGCAGAGTTGGGAGCAGAGCAGTAAACTGAGGAAAATCACAGAATCGTAGGGGTTGGAAGGGACCTCAAGAGATCATTGGGTCCAACCCCCCAAAATGGCTATTAAAAGAACGGGTGTCACAAAAATTGATTAGGAGAGGATAAGGATGTACTGAGACCACAGCTCATTCCAGGTATTCGTATGCTGCTGGCTCTCTTTGCTGGGAAATTCTCTAGGAATCAGTCAGGAAAATGCACAAATTCCTTTTTGAAGTGTGGGATGCATGAGTGGTGTTCAGGGAAGTGAGGTCCTTCTGCACAGAGCCAGCCAGGAGAAATACAGCCCAGTTCAGAGCTTGAGCAAAGGCTGGGTGGTTGTGGTACCAGTGGTGAGATGGGACCTAGACCTAACCTCCAGCTGTGTAACACCGCTGCTAAAGGTGGTAACGGACTAGTAAATGTGCTCACAGAACTTGAACTTTGCATGTTTCTGCCTTAATAGTGATGGAGCTGTTAGAGAACACAGCGCTGCAAAACAGCTGTAAACTCTGCTTGAAAAGATGATTTGTTTATGGCTTCTCAGAATATGTCAGTCTAGCACAGGCATGCAAACCACTGCATAAATATTGTGGTGGTGCTCAGCAATAGACCTGCAGCATGGAACAATGGCTAGAGCACCTCAGATACTTCTAATTACCTCTGATTCCCAATCACCAGGGATGTCCTCACCTGGCACAGAGACACAGGGCTTTCCTGAGCTCTCCTGTATGGCTGGCAGCTTTGCAAGCTGACGTGCATGGGGCTGTTAGCAGTGTCTGTTACCACGTGCTGAAAACACTGGTGTCCAAGAGATGTTGAAAAGATTCTTGTTGATGCTCTACTCTGGGGAAACCCCCCTGCAATGCTGTGTCCAGCTCAAGAAGGACATGGAGCACCTCTGGTATGAAGGGGCAGGACAAGTGGGAATGGCCTTCAGCTGAAGGAGGGGAGATTTAGATGAGATTGGGCAGAAATCCTATCCTGGGTGAGTGGCAAGACACTGGCACAGGGTGCCCAGAGAAGTTGGGGATGCTCCTGGACCCCTGGCAGTGTTCAAGGATGGGTTGGATGGAGCTTGGGGCACCCTGGGCTGGTGGAGGGTGTCCCTGCCCATGGCACAGAGTGGCACTGGGGGGGACTTCCCTCGCAATCAGGTGGCTCAGGATGTGCATCTAGCTGGAATGTGTTCTTCAGCAGAGTCCCAGGCTTGCTGGTGAGCTCTGGCTGCAGGTGGAATGCATCCTGCCAGCTGAGTGGTACCAAAAATTGCCTTCACGCCCACAGATTGTAGCAACTGTGGCAGAGCCTTTCTCAGCTGTGATCTCCTTTGAGAGAGGAATGCAATGGTACCTGCAGCATGTGCAATATTCCCATCTAACCCTAAACATGGTGTTTTGCATCTGTAACAATGCTCTGAACCCTGTGGCATCCCAACCACTCTTGCCACAGACCCAGCTGTTCAGGAACTGGGTTACTGGTGGATGCTGATAGATGCTGCATGGCGATGGCTGCAGACATCTCCTGTCACCTGGGCTTGTCTCAGCTTCCTTTTCCGCTGGCATCTTGTTAAACTGTTTTAAAACAAAGCAAAACAAAAAAAAAAAGGTGTTTTCTTCTGCCTGAAGAATGTAAAACAGCATTTCTGGAAACAGTGAGGGGAAAATGCAGTGCTTGTTAAGGTTATTTTGGTCACTGAGAAATTACTGACTTAGATAAACACATAACAGTGAATAACATAATACCCATTTGTTCCAGCTCAAAATGATCTATAGCTCTTCCTTTTCACTGTGAATAAAGTTTAATCTATTCATATGCTTTAAAAAAACCTCTGAACTGAAAACAAAACAACCCACTGGGGCCGTTAAGCAGTCATTAATTATTTTAGTCGTAGGTGGCTGGAATGTCGTAATGAAATATGTATTTACTTGTACTTGCAAAGCGTCATGGGCCTGTGTTCATCACGTAGGCAGCGTAGCTTTGCCTAGAAAGCGTGGCAGGTATGCTGCTGTCTCTCAGAAAACAGAACTTTTCTCTTTGCTTTTGGGCTGTGTTCATACATATTAACGTAGTGAACTTCCCCTGGGAAGAGTTACCTGGCACTTCAGGAGGAGGAGGAGGAGGAGGAGGGCAGCGATACCCAACAGATCAGAGCACTGCCGAGCCAGGCTGCTCCAAAAAACTATTGCAAAGGAAGGAGCAAACCCTTCAAACCCAGCAGCGTATGTGTGCACAGCCCCATGTTGCACCCCTGGCTCATTCGGCACAGGACTGTCCCCTGCCATGATGCTTGGTGTGGGCGCTGCTCTGTCCCTGGGGCCCAGGGATGGTGTTGGGGTGCACTGGGGTATGGGTGCCACACAGCCCCCAGGCACAGCTGGTACAGCACGGTGTGGCCCTGCCCAGTGGCAGGTTGGGTCCGCTCTTCCTTCCCAGCAGTTCGTGGGGTTCAGCCTCCAGCACAAGCCCCAGTCCCCATCCAGGATTCGGGTTGTCTTGCAGGTTCCCTCTCTGCTGCGGGTTGGGAGCTGTGTTAAGCCCAGGCTAGGCACCTTGCTGCTTGCTCTGGCTCTTGCTCCTCCCTGGTGGAAGTGCAGCTCCTTGTGCCATCGCATCACACAAGCGTTGTGTTTCATTCACTTCCAAGGTCTTTGAAGGGGCTTTGGAAGAAGGGAAGACCCAGCTGCTGTGCAAGCTGTTCGTGCCCTCCAGCACCAGCCCGGGAACTCCACCGAAATCGAGTGCAAACCTTGCACAAAGGAGTTGCTACCACTGCTGGGTCCCACGTCCCCTGCCAGAGCATCCCGGGGGTGAGAGCGGGCACCTGGCTCCCCTTGGTGCTCTCCCTCCGCAGGCTCGGAGCAAGTCCCTCGGGGGAAACAGATGCACAGGCCGTGCTGTTGCTGGAGGAGGAGGAGCGCAGCCAAGTCCCTGTGATCTCCTCTTGTTATATCTTCATCTTGAAGCGCTTATAGCGCTCTCTTAGAAGTGTGTTTTCCATATAGATTGTCCACCTGAGGATACGGGATCACTTTGTAGGCATAACTTAGTTTAATTAAGTTTCACTACACTTCTTTGAGGCAGGGAAATTCTGTTCCCTGGGTTTTTACACCTATGTAAACTGAGGCACGGAGAGGTTATGCATCTGCAGGAAAGTCCAGAGGCAGTTTGCAGGAGATCTGGTTTGAGGGGTAGTATTTCCCCAGGGAAAAAAAAAAAAAAAGAGAAGCCCTAAAAATTGGGAGGGAAAAATCCAAAGCCAGGAAAGCCTCAGAAAAGGGAAAATAATTTTTTTTGAAAGCTACACATTGAAGCAATTTGAAATAAAGCGTTTGGAAACAAAGCTCAGCAGTTAGCTTAAAATTGAAATCTTCTGGTGGGGAATAGGTTCGGCTTCAAACACCCCGGTCTTAAATGTGGGTCAGCCCCAGGTTTAAGAAGGACCAGGAGGATTTTCAGGGCAAAATTAGAGTTGCCAAAGGGGAGAGCAGCATAAGTGAGAAGAGAGAGGGGAAAGGATGGTGGGGAGCTGGGCTGAGCTGGGGCTGGGGAAGCATGTGGCTTGTGAGAATCCCTCAGACTGCCTTAGAAAATGAGTTTTGTTTAGCTAAGCCCCAAGTCAAACACACTTGAAGACTCACAGTTTTACCAGCCTGGTATTGATGCACGAACAAGTCACTATTGTTGAAGGGAAGAATGATGCCCCTGTCACCCATGTTTCAGGGATGCTGGGGAGGTGAGCCTGGTTCTTCCAGGCAAGGCAGGGACTGTGTAGCCTTGGAGCAAAGCTGTGTGCATTAAAACACATTGATGTTTGTACATACAACAAGCAACCTCAACCCTTTGTCTTGTTCTGCCTGCGCCTTGTCTCCCCAGGGACTGATCCTGCACCTCTGAGTGATCCCCCCAAAACTGGAGTGGAATAGCCACATGCCAGTGGCTGTCAGGTCCCCGTGCTCAGCAGAGGCATGGGTAGCTCCGGGATGGGAGCTGGTTGCACCCTAGATGCACCAGCAGCTCTTCCCTTTTGAGGAGCTGGGAAGTTGTGGCTGCGCCTGAGGTCTCTGCTGGGTGCCTGCGGTGCAGAGGTCTTCTCCAGCACCCGCTGGTGGAGCAAGGTTGGGCTTTGGCACTTTGGGAAATACCTCTTCCTGCGCAAGACAGGAAAATAAAGAGATGAAAGCATGGTGAGCTCAGGCAGAACGAAATAGCCCTGGGTGATAGGGCAGGATGGGTGGGAGATGTTTGGCAGCTGAGCCTGGCTTACCCTGCCCTTCGCCGTCATTCCCTGCTGAGCAGGGCCCTGCATGTTGAGGCACTGGTGAGCACTTGCCAACATGCCAGCGGGCTACTGGCTGATTCTCACCCGTTTGTGCTGCTTGGGCATTGCTACAGAAACCCCAAACGGGCAGGAATGGGCCTGTTTTGGAGGGGAAGTGCAGTAGGCTGGGCTGGCAGCTGGCCTTTTGGAGCTGCTTGAGGGTTATCTCATATACGTGTCGCTGACATTAGATGCTTATCTGGTCACAGCTGTTAGATACCATCATGGTGTCTGGCCATCCATGCTTGGCTGGCCCCATCTTCCTCTCTGTGACACCAGTGTCCAGAGCTGGGGAGATGCTGCTTTCATGGCCGCCTTCTTGAAGCAATGAGGAGAACAGGGGCTGGAAGTGCAGCACTTTCCCTGCTCCATGGCCACCTCTCACCCTCCAGCAATGTGCTGAAGAGCCAAGAGCCAGCTGTGGAGTCTGTGGGGTACAAGCAGGAGACAAAGGAGGCAGGAGAGAGGAGAGGGTCCAATCTGGTCTACTCTAAGTCACCCAGGAGCAGAGTCCATCCACTAGCATGACTGAACCAGCTAGGGGCTGGCAAAGAGGGGTCTCCAGCCCCGTATGTGGTGCCACAAGCCCCCCTGACCATTATCCAAAGGCTGTGGTACTCAGTGTCACTGAGGAAGTGGGAGCATTAGAGCTGCAAACGATGTTGGTCATCACTTGGCAGAGCAGGGGGTTTATCTGTGGGCAATTCATGTCCCACAGAAGCTGGGGAAAAGAAAGCAATAATTGAAGCTCATGCCCATTTAAAATACCTTCCATCAGAACTGAAGAACTGAAGCTGTTTTTTCCATTGCAGAAATTATTTGGCCTTGAACCACACAGACCTCACTTGCTATTCTGCAATTGAAAAGAGTCTTTTGTGAGGATTTTTAAAAATAATTACTACAAAGCACTTCAAGAGGGATTCTGATTGTCGTCTATTTTTCATTTCATGCTTTCATGACATTTTTGTTCAAGGATGAATCTTTTATGAAATGTCTATTTTAGGTTACACCCTCCAGAACCTTATTATTTGCCTTAAAAAAAAAAATCCATCATGGGCAGGAACATATTCTTTAAGCTCTCCCATTAGTATAACTAAATTCATCAGAGCAATATTACTATTCATGCAAAATAGGTGTCGTCTTTCTTTAAACCTCTTGGCAAGTGGTTAAACTGATTTTAACAAGTATGCAGTGCCAACTTCTTAAAGCCTCAGAAAGTCTGAAGATTCCCAGGCTGCAAAGGACTATTTACATGGTTAAAATTATACACATATCCCCTCTACTTAAAACTGTCCCCTCGTCACATAAGACCCTTGCAAATCCATTCTGACTTCAAAAGAAGGCAAAGTTCCTCTTCCAAGATGTTTCTTTCCCCCCTGTTAGCACAGCCACAGCTTTCCAGGTTGAGAGCCACCGAATTTAGCTCAGGGGCCAAATTTAGCTTGTAGTTTCACGGGCGCTTCTCCCATTGAGAGAGAAAAATTAATGAAAGGTCTTGTATTTTTAAAGCCTATTGAAAATGTAATTGTAGAGATAAAAGCCCTAAAAGGTTTGAGCCATCCCATTGTCCTCTCTTGTAACACATACCCACTGTGAAGGCAGCGCCAGCGATGCCATGAAATCCCCTGGAACACTTTCTTCTGAGCTGATTATCAGGTTTACAAATTACACCTTGACTCCTTGGCTGGTCTTACCCCCTCCCAATCCCGGCTCCTTCCCTGCCCTCACTGCAACAAATGACTCCCTAATGACCCTGATGCTCACAAAAGGAAGACTTCAAAGTTGCATCCCCAGTGAATTCATGGGAACTAATTGTTTTAATTCATAGAAATGTTCAGGGCAGGATATTTGCAAGTTTATTCAGCCAGGGAGCAGAGCCCCATGACGTGGCCAGCGTAGTGCCCAGGCAGAACCTAACCAAATATCTGCAGTCACTCTGGAGGGTAATAAATTTGAAATGCCGTTAAAACATTAAAAGAATTGCACTCATCTGAGAGATGCAATTGAGGAGCTTCTTTGGCCTGAGCTCTGGATCTTTATTACCCTTCCCCCTGGCCTGAAAAACCTCTTGATAAATTCATTGAAATTCTGATTTTTCCTTGGAAGGTATCAAGCTAATGCCAAGGAATCCTGTATTTGTTCAGGATCCCTGTCTGATCTTCAGGTTTGTGCTGGGGATTGTTTCAAGCATGAGGAAGTTGCTCAGCTGAACCCAGCAGAAAAAAAAGAGAAAGATTTGATAAAGTGCTCTGGCACAGGGATCACACGAGCTATTGCATCTACTACACGTGTTCCCCGCTGTATTCCTGTATTTTACTTTATTTTCTGACTGTTTTGAGCTGGGCTGATCTTCAAAATGGAACAATACTTTCAAGAAAAAGCTGTAAGTCATCTGCTGGGCACATTTGTCTAAAAGTCCTCTTGTTTTTCCAAATGTAAGTCAGAAAACTGAGATGCCAACAATCACCCTGAAGTCGGCAGTTGTTCACATCTCCTGTTTTGATCTGGGTCATTGCTGTAAATAAATGAATATATATCTATACACACACACACATAATGTGGTAGGGGAGTGGGATAAATGGTCAACCACAAAGCACAGGTCTGGATTTGGATCTAAAATACCTTTAAAGTTCAGGAGTGCCTGTACCCTGGGAGCTGGTTCAAAGCCATCTCTAGACTGCATGTACCTGTCTGGTGTGTGGGTTGCTATACCTGTCTGACCGGAAGAGCGACCAGAGGAATATCTTTCCTGCAAGCCTCTCATTAGAGAAAATATGAATCACAGAAAGTAACTCAATACCTACCCAGGCTTGTTGCCATACTGCTTTCCCACTTTCTTCAAAGGAGATTTATCCTGCATTTTGTGTGGATTCAAATCAAGGCACAAAGGAAAATATGCAAGTTTCTAAGCCCAGCAATCAGCTGGGAATCTGCACTATAGGAGGGATGTGGACTACACCACAGTCTGGTCAAAAAGACTCCATCTTTCCTTGCTGCTCATACTTTCAAGATAAAATATTGTTTGGGAAAGAAGGGGAATTTTATACAGTGTTGTGTGCAGCCACTGCTCTGGTTGTGAGAGATGTGCTGGCCGGTGGAATTGCTTTTATTGTGCTGTATGGGTGAAATTGGACGGTGATGGGGACAGGGCTGGAGGTGACACTGCTGTCTCTTTATGGTCCCATCGTTTGCATCGCACACACTGCAGTGGATCACCTGGCCCAGGTGCTTTTGTGATAAACACAGACATGGGCCGTAGCAATAACCTCATGTGTTTCCTCTGCCAACAGGAGGAAGGTGTTCTTCAGAGTGTGGTGATCCTTTTAGTGTGCTTGAGCCGTGTTTGGGCGAGCAGCGTCATGAGTGGAATGGCAACTGCAGAGCCTGAGCTGGCATGCCCCTGCCATTACTCTGTAAAGCACCTCGGGATACCTGGGGTCTGAAAGGGAACTCTCCTTTCAGAACGTTATCGAGCTCTGCGCTTTTCATACAGTGCACTGCGTTTATTTGCAAGGCTTCTGAGGCGTGTTTCATGGTTTAAATCAGGCCATTAGGAGAATCCCCAGGAGCTCCTGGCAATAGCAGCCGAGGCTGAGCTGGATTCGCATCCCCAGGACGCACCAGCCACAAGCGGCAGTGAATGGCTGAGCTCCTTCATGAGACTCCCAGCCCTTAGTGACCGGCTCGTGACAGCACTAATTAAGAAGCAGTCAACTCTTGCTTTCAAAGCGAAAGCGCTGTCAGCAGGTGAAGGGAGAAATCCCTTTTCCTTGGCAGGAGGCTGGTTAGTGGGACAACCGCTGGACAAAACTAAGGAAAACACAAAGCACTCAGCCTGCCTCTCTACATACAATGAGCTGGGGATCTTTGAAATGTAAAAGTTGCATAGCCATCATCATCTGCAAAGCCTGGAGAGGGAACACGGTGGAGAACAGGACCAAATTACACTTTCCTGATCTTTTTTTTTTTAAATTTATTTTTTATTAAGGCTGTTCTAGGATCTTTTGATCTCAACAATGTATTTATTATCGTGGACTATTTGTTATGAATGGTGGTATTGCTGAGAACCAAAGAGAATTAGCTTTGTGCTGAAGGCAGCTTTACAGAAGAAAGCTTTGGGGCTTTGTAGTATGAAGGGCCTTCGATGTGGGCTCTCATCACAGGGGTGAAAGGTGATGGGACCGTTAACCAGGCAGGGTTGCACCTCCCAAGGGTATGTCAGAGGGATGGATGTCCATGATGATGCATGAGGCTCAGGCAAAGATGCAAGGCTGTAATCAGCATATGAGGTTTTGGTGCCAAACACACCATGGACTCTTCTAAGAAAGCCCAAAACAGTCTCTCTGAGCTGCTGGCTGTGAACTGATATTCCCCTATTCCCTGGTTTGATGCAGAGGCACCGTCACCTTTCGGCACAGGAGGGGTTTGCACTGCTCCAATAGTTCCTTCCAGAGGAAACTTGTGCTTTGACAGACTAATTACTAAGCACCAGTTAAACCAGTGTGAATCTGGCATGACCCATGTGTCAGCCCAACATCCCCCTGTTCCATGCTGAAGCCATGTAGGATTTGTTACTCTATTTGCTTGGCCCTGAGTCTAGATCTCAGGTTTACAGGTGCTTGATCCCAGGATCACTTGTCCATCTGCCCAAGTGATATCAACGAGTCCTTTTTCCCATCAGTAGAGGTTGCAGCATCAAGCCTCAGTCCTGCAGACTGAGTGCTGGTAATGAGAGAGGAAGGCTGTGTTAATTAATGTCGTAATGTGTGACCGGTGAAATTTCACCTGGAATATCCATCCTCCGAGCACCTAAAGAGCAGAACAATGTCAACAAATTGGATGGGATTCAGAGCAGAGCAATAAAAACGATGAAAGGGCTGGACTGATTTATGAGGAAGGATTAAAAGAGTTACATATGTTTAGCTTGGCAAAATGATGACTAAGGGTGGGATATGGTATCTGTCTGCAAGCATGAGAGGGGTGTAAATACCCAGGGAGGATGGGAATTATTTAGCCTAGTTCAAGTGGGAGTAATAAGATTAAATAAAGGAAATAATCTTTGTGACTGGGTTGGAGGAAAAAAAAATTCTTCATGGTTAGAGCCCATTTCCATGTGGAATAATCTCCCAAAGGAAATAGCTGAAGCCTCAAGACTTGAATCGTTAGAGGGGAGTCAGGGGAGCAGAGCACTGGGGAAAACGAGGCAGGAGTTTGGAAAATGCCAGTCCCTGCGATCCCAGCCGTGCCATGAGAGCAGTTGGGATGTTTATATCCAGCCATTAACCGATGCTTTGATGTGGGGAGGGAAACAGAGGGGAGAGGGGGAGGGGGAAAAAAAACCCCAAACAACAATTGTACAAATTATCTATGTACTTAAAACTGCAAATTCGAAAGGGAAGAAATTCAAACCATTAGCGCGAGTTTCCCAAAGAGCCCCGCTGCCAAGCTGTGAGAAGGGTTGTGAAACCCTGTCCTGTGGCTTGATGAGGAGAGAGTTGACCTCGTGCATCCAACAGCGCTCAGGGATGCAGCCCTGAGCCCCTGCACGGCTCAGCGTTGAGTGGGAATCAAAACAAAGGAATTAGCAGGCTTCTAGTTGCCCTGATAGCTTCTTATTTGTACAGTGCTTTTTCTAATGATAATTATAAGAAAAGGGCTTATTTTTTCCCCCTGTAATTGTGAAAAGCAGGGGAGGAATGGCAATAATATGAAGAGAGCAACTCCATGTTACAAACAAGAACCATATGTTGACTTATCATGGGAAATATGTAAATACAGGCTCGAGCTGATCCGGAGCACATGTTGTTAGTCATGAAGCAGCTATTTAAAATTCCACGGCTGGATCATTAACTTCACAGTATCCTTTATGGAAGACAACAGAGGGCAAATAATCAGAGTGGCACTGAAAATAGACTTTTTTCTGAAGAGATCTCATTTAGCCAGGTTTTATGGGAAGCCCTTTGTGATCCCTCAGCTGGATCAGAGCAGGGTCTCCTCGTCACCGGTTAACTGGCTTTCTCCTGTCCCAGTAACATGCCCTGGCTCAGAAATTCCCTTTGGATGCTCAAATTGCACCAGAAAGGGTCTGTTCTCATCCCGCTCATCCTGGGAGAGCAAAATAGATGCTGAAAGTGCTAACTGATTGCTCAACTCTAGTTCCCATTCGAGATGTGGCTTACCTGGGAGGATGTAGTGATTGATCACAAGCAGGGAGGAAGGTTTGTCCTGCAGTCTCTCTAAAGCTGTGGCAGTGCAAAGCTTGTGCTCAAATCTTTGCTTTGCTGTGTATTTTCTTAGTCATGCCAGACAGGTCACTTCTGCCTATCATCTCTTTCTTTCCGCAGTCGATCCAGATAAGACGACTTCTCTCTGGGGCCAGCAGTGATCAAAGGAGCTCTAGATTGAAAGAGATTCCATAATTAGGAAAAAAACTCATAAAATGCAAGAAAGAGATCCTGGACCCTAGAGAAGGCTCTGCCTTAAGCAAACGCTTTAGAGTGGTGAAAGGATGGATTTAGACTAATGCAGTAACTTGGATGGGCATCGCATCATTCCTCTTGTGCTGTGGAAGGAGAAAAACCTCCCTGGAGCCAGTTCATGTGGCCTCTGGTTTGACATCTTTGTGCAGCAGCATCTGCAGGAGGCAGGGCAAAAGGCTGAGCTGGCTGCAGCTCGGGCAGGGCTGGAGGGTTAAAAATGCTGCTAAGCCCAGTAAATTGGGACCAAACCTGTCAGCATCCTTGGTTTCCATCTCAGAGAGTTGGCGTGAGGCAGCATCTCTCAGAAGTCCTGATTTCCACATGCTTGGGTATCACTTAGTGCTAAAAAGAAGTAAAAATAAGTTGTTTCTGCATCATCTTGGACAAAATTCAGAGCCCAGCTTTTTGCTGCCTGATGTGAGCTGTATTTCCAGTGGTGAGGGAGACCACGGGCATTCCCATACTGGCTGCCCAGTGGGATTTGGGTACCAGCTGCTCTCTGCAAGGTGCTGTGGAAGTGGTCAATGGGATGAGCACAGTCTGGGGGAGATGGGAAGCGCTGAATTCAGGAGCCCCACCACAACAGCTGTCTTCTGGGGCTGCTGAGAAATGCAGGCAGGGTCAAGTGAAACACAGAGACCTCTGGTAATTGGAAAAGCATCTACAGACTTTATTATGGGGCAGAAAAACCTGCTTGAAATTATTTCCCCATCATATTTTCGCAGTACTTGGGAGGGACACAGGGAAAGGGAGCAATCTCCATCCCCTGGCATCTCCTCCTGTGGTAGCAGCTCCTGATCCCTGTGCTGTGCAAAAGTAGCAGCATTACTCCAGAGAATCACACACCCAGGTTTATCTTCACTTGCTGGAAGTCTAGAAAAGCTGCTATGAGTGCCCATGAGTGGCCTTCTTGCCTTCAGACCCAGAGATTGTGGAAGAAACATTATGATGAGATTGGGGGAGGAGGCCTCAGGGGGAAGCTGAGCTTGTCATCAGTGGATCCTCCTGCCCTTTCTTCTGTGGGGTTCTCAGGTTTGAACTCGGGTTCAGAAAGGGATGAGATGCATTTGGCTTATTGCACTTGCCTTGAGTATTAGGAAATGCAGATAACAGACTTTCTCTTGCAATTTAAAGTGAAGCAGCACATCCTCCATGTTAGAAACAAACTTGGAGTCTGATTATCTGTCAGGCAATGTAATCTCCCTCTGTTTAGCTGTGTAGGGCCAAAGCCTGGGCAGATGTGACTTGGACAAGTTGGCTTCAGGTCTGCCTCTTGCACCTGTAATGAGTGCCCTGGCATGGCTCCAGGTGCTGTCCCTGCATCATTCCCAACCCCTCATCCCACCCCAGTCCTGAGGGCATCACCCAAACCTGCCATGCTGCCTGTCCCCTGCACACAGCTCGTACGGGTCACCCCTGCAGTAAGTGCCAGTGATGCTATCTCGGGGCAATGCTGTGGATTAGAAGCAGACAAGCAGCATGAGGATGGGGGAAGAAAGGAGTCTAGGGGAATCAAAATCATCAAAAAGTTGTTGGGAGGAGGGAGAGCTAAAGGAGAAGCTTAAAGGAAGCCATTAATATTAATTTAGGAAGATAACAGAAGTTCAATGGCTGTATGAAAGAGGGGGGAAATCACAACTGTAAGTGCAGGAGCCACAGAGGAAGATGGGAGCTGCTCTGAGATGCTGCAAGTGGAACAAGTCCTCAAGTGGTGTCAATGAGGGGAGCTGCCTTTGGGGTTTGGAAACTGCTGGTGGCAGCGGTGAGACCTCCAAGCACTCTCAGCTAATGATTTTTCCTCACTTTATTGCTGGATCCTTGAATACAAAGCACAGGTACATCATCCAGATTGTGCCTGGCTTTCTTGGAGCAGCCACCAAGACAGTGCTGCAAAGCAACTGCGTCCGCTTGGCGTTAACATCAGATTCCCTCCTTGATGGCTGTGCTGTGCTGCTTGTTTATTTTGCTTCTCTATCGTTGGCCTTGTTTGCTGTCCAGTCCCATAACACATCACAAGAGATACATTGCTCTATTATAATTATTATTTTTATTAGGGTTTTACAGTGCTTTCAACCACATGGTGACACTAGTTCATGTGAAGGTCCAGCTGGAGCGCGGGGAAGCGACGGATGGGTGCACAGGGCAGGATGTTCTGGGGAGGGAGCCGGGCAGTGATGCTGGCAGGAGCACATCCCCATCGTGTGCCAGGCATCATACCACCCAGCTCATAGCCATGTCCAGCCTGGGCTGTACTACAGCCAGCACGCTGCCTTTACTCCCCTCCCTGTGCAAGGTCAGCTTGAATCTGGCATTGTCTAACTGCCCAGCACTCGAGCTGACAGCCTGAGCCTGCTTTTTCTTATGTCTCTTATTAAATACCCTGACAGTAGCTCAGTTAAAACAATATATCTTACACAAATGCAATGATTCCCTAAGTGTGCAGTGCCAGCAAGGGTTTGGTTGCATTTTTCAAGCCTTTTTGTTGCAAAAAGGACAAAAAAGGTCACAAATCTGAATCTTAGGGGCCATTTCTAGCTAGGAAAAGCAATTGCTCCAAGCAGGCTCTTGATTCAGGGCAGGATGGCATCTTTGTACTTTCTCTCCAGCGCAAGGTGGTGGGGACAGTGGTGGGTCAGCAGTGGGTGGCTGGGTTGAGGCTGGGGTTGAGACGTCCCAGAACAAAGCTGAGCTGGGGGCAGTGTGGGGCTGGGGACCTGGCAGCCCCTTATTTGCAGGGCTATGGGGTACACACTGACGTGAGCCAGAGGAGCTGTGGGTGAGCAGGTGGAAAGCTGTAACTAAACCGCTGCTTTTGCTATCTCCTGGTAACAATGAGTTTGTTTAAACTTCCAGGATTTGGGGGGAGGAAGTACTGTTTGCTCTTTTGTTGGGTTTTTTTTTTCCCCTCCTCTTGTGTTTTGACAGTTTTGTTTCACTGGGGCACTTTTATGAGGAGCATTTTATTATTTTACTGTGTTATTCATCTGCATTTTAATTGCACATAATAAAACTTGAAAGCTCCCAGCAGAGAAAATCCTATAGCACTTCCCATCCTGTCCCACGGGGGACAAATTCCTGGGGTCACATCGTTTGTCAACACGAAAGGCTGAGCCCTTTGTAAGAAATGTGCTGATTTTCCTGAAGAATAAGAGGAACAACTTTTAATTGGCATTGTCAGATGGTTAAATTTAACCCACCTTTACTTTAGGGTAGCAAGGTGTGTTTGGAGTGGAGCTGGTATTGATTGGAGGTAGAACAGGAGAGCTCTGAGAGTGCAGCACCACAGCATCACACAAGTGTAGGGGTTGGACGGGACCTCAAGAGATCATTGAATCCAACCCCCCAAAGCACCAAACCTTCTTGGGTGAAATGTGTCACCCCAAGTGATGAATTCGAGTGTGTGTGTGCACAAACACCCTAAACAGGGTCAGGTGAGACCTTCAGGTCTCTGTGCACAGGACATGGAGCTTGTGCTTGGTTCCGTGCAAACACAGGCCAACATCTTGTACTTGAAAGATTATGTCCTGTAAATCACTTTACCCTCCACCTTTCTACAGCTCTCTGTTGTCTGACAGTCTCTTTCTCCTTCTAATTATTAAAAAGAAAGAAAAAAACCCAAACACATTAAAGTTTTCATGCAGAAAGTGAAGCAGCTCAAATTGCATCCAGGGGAGAAAAAAAAAGTAGTCTCCTATTAAAACATCATCCATCCATTCCTTCCCCCCGCCCCCAGCTGATATTTAAGGGGATCAGAAGCAGAATTGCAAGGCAGCATTTAAATCAGCCAGGCTGCTAGCTTCATATATTAGTGCACCTGTGTTTCTCATCAAACGTGCTACCAAAAAGGACTGGTTAAAAGTGCTTTGATCTGACTTTAAATATCCCCAAACATCAGGAACTGGAGGTATTTTAATCTGATTTTACTGGAACTGTGCCTATTTAAGGAAAACAGAACCCAAAATTAAGTTCATATTTTCCATCAATCCATGGAGTTTGGAAGGAGGAGATTTTTGCTGAGAGTGGGGATGACAGGAGAATAACCTCAGCTCAGCTGCATCACTGGGCCTGGCAGTTGGTCGCAGCAAGGCAGGAGCATCTTCAGAGAATCACTCTGCCATCAGCTGCTTAGAGCAGGGAATTTGGTGCTCTGTCTTTCCTGCTGGTTTAGACTTTCGTGGGGTTTTTTTTATTTCAATTTCTTCCCCTGTTGCCTTTAAAATCTGTGTCTGTCCTCAAAACTATAAAGCACGTGAGACCTTCTCATGAGCAGCAAGCATTTCTTCCTTCAAGAGGATGGTGCTTCTGGTCATCCGGCTTGAATGCAGCTCCTCTAGTGCACAATCTTGAGTGTAATTTAAATGCCCAGGGTCTGATCTCAGCTCAACTCACCTTACTCTATCACGTGCACCCATTTCCCTTGAGGCAGCATTCATAATCCCCTCTCCATCCTCCCCCATCCAGACTGCAGCCCTCCGAGCGTGGAGTTGTTCTTGAGAGCATCAATGATCTCTCGTTAGCTCCCAGCCACGTTTACAGAGGAATCTGGCAGGACTGAGCCCTGAGACTCAAAGAAAACCCTGTTTGTTTCCCGCACATCCTATTTTCCCTTCCCTCTGCTGTGTTTGTGTAAGGCAAAGCCAGGCTCTGACACGACGCTATTCTTAGCTCCTTCCCTCCTGCGTCAGAACCTCAGCTGGTGTCACCTGGCAGCGCCCCGGTGACTTGGAGCTGAGGATTCAGCCTGGAGAAAAGCTTTAATAAGGAGTTTATTCTCAGGCTACCTGCTCAGCAGATGTTTCTGTTTGTTTAGTTTTATGTTTACTTTAATTCTCCTCCTAACGTGCCTTTTATAATGTCTTCTGGCAACACTTCCAGACCTGTGCTGGGTGGATGATGGCCTCTGCTGTTAAAGGCAGAGCCTGGGCTCTGTTATCTTCAGATCTCTGCAGTTAGACCTGAGAACTCACTACAGCACTCAGCTGTAAGCTCTTTTCCCAGGACAGCACAGATTGTCCTGTGCATCTCTGTGCTCCTCTCCATGCATCTTGCTGCATGCCCACCTCTTACCCAGCCATGGACAGCAGGACCAAGCTGCAACATGCTGCTCATTCCCTTTCACTTCAGGACTGGATAAAACCCCTTGACCTTAAAACGTAGGATATTTTTTCAAGCAAATGATGCTGGCTGAAGGCACAGAAGAGAGAGATGTATAAGCACAGAAAGAGATGAGACCATCTGAGATGGTGGGCTCATCAAAAATAAGACGCGTGCTCAGACAAGACGGGCTGGAGGATTATCATCCACCCTGAGAAAAGAAAATATAAAATTAAAAAGTCAGGCTTTTCTGTTCCCAGTGGCAGATTGTTTGGCTGGATGCTGATTGAGAGCTCGGGCTCAGGAAAAGGCTGGAGAGCTGGCCATAAATTCAAAAAGGCAGTTGGAGTTTGGGGCCGGCCAAGTTGTCATTTCCCAATACCGCTGCTGCTGTCATCCATCCTTCTGGGGCACTGAAGAGTCTGGAGTGAACTGCTGAAAAGTATTTTGAAACATGAAGTCAAACCCTTATTCCAGCGCAGATCTCTCCTCTGCAGACCCTGCTCAGCCTGCCCTCGGATGCTGTGCTAAACTTCAGCATCTGATCAAAAAAAAAAAGAAAAAAAAGAGATAAAACATGTAGGTAGAAATCAATGGAGCCTTTAAACACTGTGCTGTGGAAAGGCTGCACTTTACTGTTGTCTTTCTGAACCCTGTGAAATGCTGGGAAACTGTTTTTAATAAACAAGAGTTCAAACAGTGGGGCTCCGTAGCCAACAGTCACGCCTTAAACTCTAAACTTTACATGAAAACTCTCAGATCCCTTTGAACTCTTTTTTTTCCTCCCTGGCAGAGGATTCCAGTGTTTATGCATTTTTTTGAGATTGCTGGCGGGATCATGAGGAGGGTTTTAATATTTTTTTTTAAACAATCTCCTGCCTTCAGAAACCATTAATGCCCACTAAGGAACATCAAGGCATCGCTTTGAAGTGCCTCCTGGCTACAGCCCTCTTACACTCTTTGGTTACTGTGCAATCAAATAATTAAATGGAGTCTAAAAAAAATTCTTTTACCTGGTAATTAAACACCGCATGTTGGACAGTTGCAAGGGTTTTTAAAGGCATTGCAAATCTACAAAGACTTGAAGCACAAAGGCACTACATGCCACTGGAATAAGTGAGTAGACACTTTCTCCCTGCTTTGGCAACCTGTCCCACAGGCAAGGTGGGAGCTCACCCTCCTCTTCCCAACTTAACCAAGGTCAGGGCAGTGGATTCCCAGGGAGAAAGGACAGAGCTGAGAGTCATAAATTAGCAAAGTGAAGCTCTCAAACTTTTTTTTTCCTTTTTTTCCCCTTTTTTCTCTTTCCTCATTTGTTTGTTTGCTTTGGAATAAACAGCAAGGGAGAAAAAGTTGGAAATAGTCTTTTGGCTACTTCATCAAATGTTGAATTACGGGCTGGAGGCCATCCCAAAAGGCCATGAAGCCCAGTTTGGACACGAGCTGTCTCTGCAGGCTTTGGGTGTTTGGCTCGGCGTAGTGTGCCGGCTCTTGGGAACGCCGGGATGCAAATGCCACCGGTGCCGGGTGCCATGGGGACACTGGCACTGGGCTGCGGTCAGCAGCACTGGAGCTCATCCTTTTCTGGAAGGCTGCAGAAGAACCAGGGCATTTCAGTGGCAGCTTCAAAAGAGCAGGGTGGGTATTGTGATGGGGTGTGTTGCAATCTGGTGTCCAATAATAATTCCCTGGCTGGGAGGAGAGGGAAAGAGCCACCTCCTCTGCTCCTGCGGAAACTCCTCTCCCTTCAAGGTACCCTTTTGATGGGAGCTTTCTGAAACCCAGTTGTTTCACTTCCCAGAAGTTAGCTGAGAAAGTTTTCTCTGGTTCCAACCTAAATTGGCCTTTCCTTCCTGGAGCTCAGCTTTGATCTGAGCAGTTGAATCTCAATGCAAAACCCGGGGCTTTGCCTGGGCTTTTTTTGCATGGCAACAACACCGGGCAGGATTTAACCCCTCTCCAGCCATCTTCCCCACCTCCATGCTCCATCAGCTGCCCCCTTGTTATTCCCAAACCACCTTCAGGTACTGGCTGGTTTTACAGCATCTGTCCATCTGTCCGGTCCCCAAGCCCTTCCCTCACCTCCATCCTGCCTGGGCTGGTGGGATGCTGCTCAGTTGGTCTCCGACAGCAAAGACCCCTCACCTGCCATGAGGTACTTTAGTGTTGGTGCCTGGAGAGGGGAGATGCTTTGCTCAGCAGCTTGCTGCGGAGCATTTGGGAAGGGGGCTTTGTTAGTAGGGTGACAAGAGACCTTTAGAAACATCCGGATTTCTGGGCTCCCTGGTATAGAAAAGACAGGGACCTTCTGGAGAGAGTCCAGAGAAGGGCAACAAAGATGATTAGGGGTCTGGAACATCTCCCCTATGAGGAAAGGTTGAGTGAGCTGGGTCTGTTCAGCCTGGAAAAAAGAAGACTTAGGGGGGACCTAATTAGTGTTTACAAGTATCTTAGACATGGGTGGCAGGGGGAATTGGCCAGCCCCTTTTCAGTGGTCAGTGGGGACAGGACTAGGGGCAATGGCTGTAAGCTGGAGCACAGGAAGTTCCGCACCAACATGCGGAAGAACTTTTTCACAGTGAGGGTGACGGAGCAGTGGAATAGGCTGCCCAGGGAGGTGGTGGAGTCTCCTTCTCTGGAGATATTCAAGTCTCGTCTGGACGCCTATCTATGTAATATGAGATAGGGAGCCTGCTTTGGCAGGGGGGTTGGACCCGAAGATCTCTTGAGGTCCCTTCCAACCCCTAAGATTCTGTGATTCTGTGATTCTGTGAAACAAGAGCTTTGGAAAAGGCACAAACCTTTTGCTCTGAGCTCTGCCAGGCTGCTGCAGCCACCTGCAAATGCTTGTGAGAGATGGAGAGTTTTTGCTGGACTCTTTGCTGTTCGTATTTTAAGGCTGGAGGAGATCTTGAGGGATCAATTGGGATCGCAGGAACGATGCCAAGGCTGTGACACTTCCGTAAGCAGCCCTGCAAGCAGGGGGAAAGGGGAGAAACCAGGGAGTAGCATCCCAGCCATGCACCCCGTTTATCCTTTGGCTTTCGAAGGTTTTGGAGGGGAGGGAGGAGAGCTTGCTTTGAGCCAGCGCAGCAGAACACGAGGAGAAGGGGAAGGCAAGGAGAGCTGCCATGGTGGTGGGAGCAGGGAGCCAGGAGTGCTGCGACTGCAGATGAGAAGGCAGCACTGGCGACGTGCATTAGGAATGACGAGACGGTTGTTTCAAAGCAGGGCGAACTGTGGGGTTCAGAGATGTTCCAGACTCCTGCAGGGCCCAAGACAAATGTTGAAAGCCAGAATTCCCAGAGGGTCTCTCTGTTTTCTTTTTAAAAAAAAGTAGGATAACAAAAAAAAAAAAAAGAAGATAATAAAAAAAATCTACCTGACAAATCTTATCAAGGGAAGCTCTGAATTAAGGAAGGCGAGACTTAATGGGCTTTCTTCCCTAAAAATAGATCTTCTCATGAAAGAGATGAAGGGCATTGCCCAGGGAGGTCAGCCAAAATTGTCTGAAATTATGCTATCACCTAGATCTGATGTCCAAAATTAGCCTCCTCTCTCCCTAGGTGGGTTCAGTGCTCCCTGAAGATGAAACGCATCACAACACTCATTTAATTTAAGAGAGAGGCTAAAACATACGGCATGTCAAGGTTTAAACGTTAGAAAAATTCAGCTTGGGACTCTTCATTATGATTAGTAATATGCTAATGAAGGCAAGGGGGAAAGGACTGTGCATGCAGGGTTTGTGAGGAGGCTGGGTAAGGCTGCAGGCAGGAATCGGGGATGTTGCTGGGAAGAATGGGAAGGACCTGAACTAGAGCTGCTTTCACCATCCAGAACTAGTCTGGTCTTTTTTCAGAAGGGGAAGGAAGATGATTTGACTTAAATAATTCTCCAGCCTCCTCTGTGTGGGTGTTTTCTGGGCTCTGTGATTAAGAGAGCATTTGAAAGCAATGGGATAGGAACCTCGCTTAAAGACTGAGTGTTCCTTTCCTTTTTTCCTTTTTAATTAATCTGAGGTTGCTGCTGGAGCAGAGTAGTTGGATGAAGGTGTTTGAGGAACATGAGGTTAATGGAAGGTGAAAGAGGAAGGGAATAAAGTTGCTGATATGAGCAAAGCTGAGTGAGCCAGCAGATGCTACAGGCCAACTGACACGGGGTGGGGAGAGGGAACTCCCCAGGGGAGGGGAGAAAACAACCTCGGGGGGGGGGGGGGGGGGGCCGCTCGGGAAAGGCTGGGGGGAACCAGCTGATCCTGGCACCTGGGAAAAGGAGGAGGGGGATGTCATGGGGCTTCACCCATGCAAAGCACCTTATCTCCCCGATTCCAGCTCAGTTAGAAATGGCACTCCAGCTTGTCCTTGTGTTCATTGAGGGGAGGAGGGATTTTGTCAGTGCTTTGGGGTCTCTGCATTACTGTTTGAGAAACGGGTGTGCAGGAGAGCACTGGAAGGGTGTGGACAGGCCTGATGTGCCTTGGGATGCTCGGAGTGATGTGTCGCGTGAAGGAAGGGAGCCTGGCCCTCTCTGAAGGCACGGAGGGGCTGTGGGATGGTGGCAGGTCACTTGGTTTCCTGGAGAAAGGATCTCCAAATTATTGCTGCCTGGTCCCAGTCTCCACTGCTGGCAGTCATCAGCACTGTGGGAGGCAGCCAGCATCCCTCCTCCACCCCTGGCTTCCAGGAGGCCTGCCAGGGATCTGGGGGTTTTGAGTTGGTTTTACCATCCTTGTTTTGTAGGCCCACGCATCAGGGGTGTGTGTCTGCCCTGCCCAGCCTCGCTCCCCACCACTGGAAGCCTTTATTTGGGACCTAGCAAGACCACTCACTGCTCATCTCTGTGCACCCCCACCAAACACCAGCTGGGAAATATGGGGGAAAGTGGGTTTTTCCCCAAAACCCCTCTAGGTGATGCATGCCTATGACTCCCAACCTGGTGCTCCCTCCGGGCTCCATGGCCCAAACACTCCCAGGGACCATTACACATCCATCAAGGCATTTTTAATTGTGCGGTAAGCAGGGCTGGTGTTTTTGTTGGCCCGTGACCCAGCCTGGGGAGTGGACACACAGCTTTGAACCTCCTCTGGCCATCACTTGCCCTGTCCACACCGTGCTAGACTAACGCAGGCTGGTTTAGCTCCCTCCGCAGGCATTGTGGGGGTTTACTGACCCTTCCTGGCAGGCCTCGGAGATGAAAAATAGCTCTAAGAGTTAAATATTAGCCTGGTTTGAGCACATCTTGCTCACTCCGTCCTTCCTCCTGTCCTGATGGGGTTTGCTCTTTCCTTTTCCCACAGAGCCAGCTCTGCTGTTGATGTTCCTCCTCCGGACAGACCTGAGACAGGACATGTCCACAGGTAACACTGCAAGCAGCCCTGTGAGCACTGGTTTTGGGGTTGTTTTCCCACCATGAGTTCACACAGCTTTCGTTAAACCAGATAAACAAAAACCCAACATACATTTAGGGTCAAACCAAGGTTTTGCTGCCTCCCCTTCTTCTGTACCAGCTCAAAGAAATCTATGTGCATTGGTTGGACTTTTGGAAGCTGTAGCTGCAGAACTTTCCCACACTGCCTCTCCGTTTAGCAGCTGACAGGCCAGACCTGGAATGACAATCCTTATCCCAAGACAGGCTAAAAACCAAAATGTTCCTGAAACAGTGAAGGTAGGTGAACATTTCCAGAGTGTCACATATTAAGGTGGTGTCTAACGAGCTCCATGTCCCACTTATAATTGAAACAGAAGAGAGTGTTCACTTTTCATTCATTTTTAAAAGACTATTCAAATCCCCTTTCATCTCCACTAAACAGCCTGCCATGTATTTGAAGCCATTTTCTATTTTGTTTCTACAGACATCCAAAAAAACAGAGGTGAGTATTTTGGAACATTGATAGAAAGATGCAAAGGCTTGTGAGGCGCTGAATGGCTTCAAGCTGCCTCAAACACATTCATCTTCCCAAGAAGAATTAGGCACAGTGTGATTCATTTTAATAGCAGAAGAAAAATAATACTACGATGTAGTGCTAAGTTCCTCACCTTTGATGGCAGACTAAAAAAAGGGAGAGAGAGGGGGAAAAGAGAAAAAAAATTACCTTTCTTCCCTTCTGTTGTTGAAGTCTCCCTACACCCATCCGTTATGTCCAGCTTATCAATTAAGATGAACCCTGTGAACTTCAGATGTTTTTGTTAAAACAAGGCGCCATCCATTTAAATGTGTGAAGCTGCCTGCAGCTCCCCAGAGCCGCGGGGTTCGTCCCGTGCTCTGTGTACTCGGTGTGAAGTTGAGCCCTTTGATAGGAGTTTCACTGATGTTTTAAATGAAGTCTTCTCCTACACACAAAATAACCCAGATAATTTAAAACCTCGTTGGGAAAAAAAAAATAGGGTTGAGAGATGCGGGGGGAGAAGGGAAAGTGGTCGGTGCCATTGGTCCAGCGGCTGGTTTGGGTACCAACAGGCCAGACCAAAAGCGTTCCCACAATGGCTTTCCCAGGGGTACGTGCTTGAGCTGAGAAAGGTCTGGACGACAGCTGGGAGACAAATCCATCCCTGGAATGGGCAGCTTCCCTCAGGAACAAATTAAGTTCGTTGAGCTGTAAAATAGGGTTTGTACCATAGCTCTGGGTGTGAGGGATGTGCAGGGGTAGGAGCTCCCCAGCACTGGTCCTGCTCAGCTTCCATCAAATCTCCCCCCAGGTTGTGTCGGCCGATGTGGCCCTGTTAGCTGGGACTTTGCAAAGTTGGGCTTTGCTCAGGCAGGTGTGTGAGAGGGGGGACTAAGGTAGCCCTGAGCAGCCACAGCTCCATCGCACCCGGGTAGGGCTGAGCGCTCCCTCCATCACCCGAGGGCTGACTCTGGAGCCCTTGGATGTGCCACAGCTTTGCAGAGCACTGGCACCACCACATCCCTTGGCTGGCTCCCTCAGCCCACTCAGAGAGCAAGTATTGCAGGATCACAGGTTGGAAAAGACCTTTAAGATCAGCATTCCTGTCCTCTACTAACGCAAAAGACCCTGTGCCCCGATCGGCCCCATCTCTCCCCATCGGGTCGGCTTGGTGGTCCTATCAGACCACACCAAACTTGTAGCTGAGCTCCCTGAAGGGGCTGTGTTGGATTTCATCACCGCACCCAAGTGCGGCCCCAGCCTCTCTACCCTGCCTCCTTGAGCTGCAACATCTTCCCAGCAGGAATAGCTCCTGCCAAGCAGTTTCCAGCCCCCCCACCCCCCCCCGCCACATGAGCAGAAACCTTCCACGGTGTCAGGGGTGAAAGGAAAAGAAAAAAAAGCAAGCAAGAAAAAAAAAGCCAGACAATATTAATTTGAAAAATATAAAATTTTAATAAAGGCTACATCTCTTAATTACAATAATTATTGTACCAAGTAATTTTTTTTTTAAATGAAACTCTTTATAATGCATAATTTACAGTATAAGTAGAACAAAATGCCATGGCAAAAGTCATGAGTACAGGACTTGTAATAAAAGGCATAAAATATATTTATACATAAACCCCTTAAACAAACAAGGGAAAGCTTGAACCCTGAATATAGGGCGACGCATGGTCTGTAACACCATGCAGGCACAGGTACTGTACTGATTAAATTTTAAAAACACTAGAGATAGTGTATTAATATCTTCACCATACAATTTCTACAATATATACAGACTTACACAAAGTAGCAATGGCAAACAGAACGCACAGATTAACTTAATCAACACGAAACCCAACTGTAGAAATGCAATGTCTCTCTGGGGAAAAAGGTGGCTCCGTCCCAACACCCACGCGCATGCACCCACTGAGCTCTGCCTTCATCGCTCACGTGGGTGCTGGGAAGCTAAGACCCCCCCCCCCCACCTTCCCCTCTCCATCTCCTACCCAAAATAACCCCCAAACACAACAAATCCAAACAAACCCCACCACTCAACAAATCACGCGCTCCGCACCCAGCGGTAAATACACCCCATGGTAGTTACAAGTGGTTGAAATGTATGCTGTAGAATGGCTACACAACACTCAGCTACCTGGAACACATACGGGGGTGGGGGTGGGGTGTGTTATTTTTTTTATAACCTGGCTTTTGCAACATGTCCTTTTGGTGTGCTAAGTACGGAAAGGGGAATAGGATGGCTTCTCCTACAGCTCTCCTGGGCTCGGGGTTTTGCCCTGCCTTGCCTCCAGTGAGGGGGGGGGGGCCTGGGACACCCCGCATGGTGCCCTCAGCCCTGGCAGCAGCAAAGCAAAACCCTCACCCCACAGAAATCCATGGACGAACTAACAAGTTGTTATATTGCATCTAACGTCTTGAGTGCTTAAGACCTTTATTTCAAATTAGAGCAGCATAGATTAAAATGCACCGGTCTCTAGATGATGGTAGGACAATATTTTTATTTCATGTTTTATTATTATTAATTATTATTAATAATTATTATTATTTCTTTAGAAAAGTTTTCTCTTCACTTGGAGAACTACCGGGCACAAGGGCACTCCTTCCCTCCTCCCCATCACGGATGTGCTCATAGCCAAACTCCTTAATTTTAGATAGTGGGAACAATATAAAAAAATAAAATAATCCTTCCTCCCATCACCCCACTTCCTAGCCCCTCTCTTCTCCATTGTTAAAGCAGCATATCCAAAAACTGGACTTTAGGGAAAACAGACTGTTCAATAAATATCAATAAGGATTACTGTTAAGGTAAGCTATACACAGTTTCTCTTAGTCCATAGATTTCAGATCCCCAGGAAATCATATATTATGTATGGAAGTCTCTCAAACACGGTCTGCATCTCCAATAGCTAACAGTGGTCATGTTTTTAATAAATAGTTCAGGGTTTTTATCATCTCAGTACCCAACTCATGAATAATAAATGCCATTTTTTTCTCCTCTAAGGCTAATTCAGCAAAGTCTTCACAGACTTCACTTTTTTTTTCTTCATTGGTTCAAAACTTTCCTTCAGAGTTTTGTTATTTTTTTTTCCTCTCTTTCCTTTCCTTGTCATCACTACTGTTGTGTGGCCAAAGACTTTTCTAGCTTAACTTTTCTTAAGAAAACACAGATGCCATCAATCGATCCTTTCTACTTTCCCCAGAATCCTCCCTTCATACATGGGCAGGATGGTTTCATCTTCCCAAATCTCTTCAAACACCGCGCCGCAGTCGAACTCGTCGCTTGCTTTTTTGAAGTAGTATCTGTGGTAAGGAGAATTAAAAACACAGTTAAAAAATATAAAATCAAAAGGTAAAGCCAAGGATGCTTTGGTAGTTCTTTTAACCACATTTCCAATCTCTCTCTCCTAAGATGCTCCTTCAGTGCCCAGGAAACCCTCAGGGCTGCTCAGGTCCAGTGACACGAAAGCATCCCTGGGGCTGCTCCTGGGATGGAGGGAGCAGGGCTGTGCACGCTGCTCAGCAGTGGCAACAGCTTCTATGGTGAGTCAGTGCTACGTATTGGCAGTGGGTATCCTCAGCCATAAAGGGAATTAGAAAGCACGATGATTTCTGGTCAAATCTCTTATTTAAAGGATAAATAAATAGAATTTCAAAGCAAAGTATTCTTAAGGTTCCACTCTCTCCCCACCTTCTTTCTTTCATGTGTTTCCTTGTTTCAAGGCTGAAGCCCGACATTAAAATTAGCAACTGTTATTAAAAGGAGAGGCATTTTACGCATAGGGATGGATGAAAAGGAAACCATCCCAGCTTCCTGCAGCACGGGAGCTGAAACTCAGCAGCACTCCTACACAAAAAAAGGAATTTAAAAAACCCCACCCCAAAACCTGTGAGTTGCTCACTGGAACCCCCAAATGCCTGCTCCTCATATCCATTTCCAGTGACAGAACCTCCTGTATCTGTGTCTGATGCTCTGAGCCCCGGGAGGCGCGGAGCAGCCCTGGTCCAGCCTGCGGGATGTGACACTGGAGGTCAAGTAGCAGTGTCCTGCATTCCTGCTCCTTTGCTCCGGGTCGTTAGATCATGAAGCCAACGCTCCCAGAGACAAAAAGCACCCCCACCCCTCCCGTGTCAAACAGTAAGGACCCCTCCATTATCCTGAATTAGACCGTTCAGCTTCTTGATTAAAGGTTCCTTTTATCCCGTTTGGAGCTGTCTCCCTTCTAAGGCTGCTTAATTGCATATGCACAAATGAAGGGCTTCCATTCAGAGGGGTAGCATTTAGGGAGCCTGTCCGTCTGCCGCCGCGCACCTCCTCGGACAGGCCTGCTCCCTTGGAAAAGCACTTTGCCAGCTGATGGCCAGCAATGGAAAAAGCTTTATCAGATGGATTATAAAGAAAAAAAAATAATTCACCCCACACACACCCTTTCCCTGTAGTTTCCTGACAACTGGGGTGGGCAGATGTTTGCGAGGGGAAAGGGTCTGTAATTAGTACTTTTTTTAGGATGGGAAAGGAGAGCAGATTAAGCTCACTTTTAATAGTAAAACTGAAAGAGCCAGGGCAGGGCCTTAGAACTTAATTTTTTTTTGTTTTTTTAGTGACTGTTCTATGACACATTTTTCAAATACGCACTAACAAACAGGCTGCAAATCTATTTGTTTTTCGGGTACATCAAAAAATCTTGGTAAGAGGGGATAAAAGCTGCCTGCTTAGTCTGAGAGGTGAAACCAGCCCAGTTCAGTCCAGGTACAGCTAGGATTTATTATTTGTAAAGTCATTCCAAGTCCCATTGACACATGTTGTATCTTTAATGGTTTCAGCAAGGAAAAAAACATCTTATTTAAGTCCTTCAGAGCCTGCACTCACTGAAGTCAATGGCCCCACTCCCACTGACTTCCACGCTGCAGGTCAAGGCCACAATTCCCCAGACCAGCAGCCTTGAAACGAACCCAAAAAAACCCAAGGCAAGTTTGAATGAATGACAAAGAACTTTCTCTTCCCTTTCCCCTTCTCCGCCCCTCTCCAGATAACAGCCGCTCTTCCCAGTAACTTCCTCCACTGGCCCAAGCGCTGGCTGTATTTACAAGATTTTTATTTGAGAAAACATGCTATGACCTTTTACATAATTATAACCTTATTTCACAAAGAAAAAAAAAGGGGGGGGGGAAGAAAAGGAGGAGGCAAAGCAAAAAAAATCTATAATAAAAAATAATCCTCCCCCACAACATCTTCAAACGACTCGCTCTGCTCCTATTTGCTCAGAAAAAGGCTTTCCATTGAAACATATTTTATGTGGCAAACTTTGCTCTTTTCTTTTTTTAAAAATTTTTATTATTTTTTGGGACATCTGGCACCAATCGAGGCGAGCAGGCCTGGCGTTACAGCTCTGTTTTGAACCGCTGCCATCTTCAGATTACCCGACACCACCCAGTTTTTCTGTGCGTGGATGTTTGTTTTTTGTTAACGCCATCAGTATTAAATCACTGCTTAATTCCTCCTTTTTTCTTTTTCTTTTTTTTTCCCCCTTTTTCTTTCTTTCTTTTTTTTGGTGGGGTGGTAGTTTGGGGGCATGGGGGTGTGTGCTGAGGGAAACACAGCGGCGATTTCCCCAGGCCGGGCCCAGCTCTGGCATGGCAGGAGCCCGTGGTACCCGCCTCGCAAACTGATCCAATCAATAAAGAATTTGGAGAGCGGAGCATTTCTGCATGTCTTTGTGCATTAAATGAAAGGCAAGGGCTTCAAAGACATGCTTATTAAATGTGCCTTAAAAAGAAATCAATGCCAGATGTGACCAAAGCGGCCTAGTTAGTGCCTCCCCGTAACACACACGCTACTCCGGGCACTGCGGACCTCTTCCCTGAAGGTCACCCGCAGTTTCACTCAAAGTCCAGCCAAAAGTCAAAGCTTAGATCAAAATGATTCCCTGGAGGTACACACATTTGTGTAATTAGTTTCACCTTGTGTCTGTGCAAGATAAAATACTGGGCACATACCCAAGTTCCTTTTATAAATTTCTGTATTGTCTTTACCCAGGTGTAAAGGGGTGAGATCTAAGCAAAACGTTGTTTCATCCTTGTCAGTCACTTAAAAACATTTTCTAAAGTAAGTACACTCTGACAAGGCACAAATAATTGCACCTAGAGGGGCTTCGGGGCCGCAGAGGCTTTAGGAGATGACTCCTGCACTTGGGCATCACGTTATAAGTAAAAAAAAGTAATTGAAAACGAACCTAAAATTAGGATTTTTATTTTGGCGGTATGTGGGGCTACAGAGCCACCAGCAGACCAGTGCTGATGCCAGGGAAGCTGGTCTACAACTGGGGTACAAAGCTGCGTCAGCCCCAGGAGAGGTTTTAGGGGCTAGAAAATGGCGCAGCAATGCAAGGAGCCCAGGGACCTCTCCTGTGGGTTGTCCTCTCCTGGGGGTTGTCCAGGTTGGGTGTACTTGCAGGTTGCTGCCATCTGATGGCAGCTGGGCGGGCTGCAAAGATGGTTTTGGGGAAGGACTTGGCAGGATTTCAGCCTCGCTGTGCAGCAACCACAGACAGAGCCCACTTAGGCAACCCCCAGCCTGAAAGCACCCTGGCGTCACCTACTTCTGGGCCGCATAGGTGGCCTTCCTGAAGACAGAGAGAGGCCAGCGATGGAGCACTGGTGGGGAAGCCCCATACCCAACCCAACGGACCACCCAGAGATTAAATCTGAATGGCCGGTTCCAGGACAAACCTTCTGGCTCTCTGACACCTCAAACTCAGTGCAAATTCAAAGCTTGAAACTGGACCTTCCCTCTCCTCACCCTTGCAGAAGTGGCTAACAAGTGCCCAGATCCTCCAGGAAAGTACAGCTAGAACAGCCACCCTGAAGCCACTGCCATGGGAATGACCAGCGCAGGGGAAGCAGTGGACTGGTTAAACTGGGAGCTGGGCCCTGGAAACCAGACTGGCAGGGCTTGCTGCTGTTTCTGAGGAGGAACTCAGTATTGCTGCTGGAGCTTTCCCTGCAGGGCAGAGGTTTGGGGTTTTTTTCCCCCCGATGAAGGGAAAAACAAGCACACTGCATCTCAGTGACATGTCCCCTTCAGCTGCAAGGCCTCAGCCTTCTACTGACCCCATTTATGGCCACATCATTGCAAAAAAACCCAATAAATAAATAAATTAAACAAGCAGGAGGTCAACAGCAAGAGGAATGCTGACCCTGGTCTGGAAACTGAACCCCGCAGCTCCGTGCTGGTGCCACAAAACTATCCCAGCCACATCCTGGTGCAACTGGGAGAGGAGGCTGGGGAAGGAGATAGAGAGAAGGTGGTCCTGCAGCCAAGCTGCAGCTCAGAGCCCCTTTCTCCATCTCCAAGTTGCTCTTGGTTTGAGTGGGAAGGAAGCAAGATCTACAGCCTCTGCAACACAAGGTGGATGTGTCACTGTGGGTAGACCAGCAGAGCATCAGCTCATTCTTTCTGACTTATTAAAATACACTAAAGAACAAACAAATCTCAGGTTCTTACCTGTAATTTCCCTTTTTGCTCAGCTGCTCTTTAAAGTGCCCAAGTGTCAGGCTCTGGGCCTTTAACATCCTCCTGTAGGGAATTTCTTCTCCGCATAAAAAATAGGTGACAACCAACTCACTGGACTGAGAGGTGTGAACAACTGGCAGTTTCTTTGGCTCTTTGTGACTGAAAAAGAGCAAACACACAGAGCCCTTTCTTATTTTTCCATTGGAGAACAGGCCATTTCACCGCACTCAACCCAACAGTGTTTGTGCCACATGTAACTCTGGTCAGAAATATCCTGGGTGTGATATTCCTGTGCTCACACTGAATTCATCAGGAGTTTGCCCAGCCCTTCACTGGGCTCCCACACCAGCTCCCGCTCGCCGTTGACGGCATCACAGAGCTCCCAGCCATGGGCAGCAGAGACCTCGTATCGTTCTATGGATGGGAGAACCAAGGGATAGAGGTGAGGTGCTTGCTGGAAGCACCAGAGCAGGACCGTGGGGCAGGTGAGCATGCACAGGGGTTCCCCCTGGGCTAACCTCCCCTGGGTGAGCCCTGGTATCGTATACCTCTGATTTTAACAGGCTCATTTCATCTGCCATCAAACAAAGCAGCGGTCAAGCTTTCTTCTCATGCACAAAACCACCTGCAATCACCAATGACTACCAAACAAAGCCAAACCATCGCCAGGTTCTTCACCTGAAGTACACAGGAGATCTTATTTTTATCCCCAATAAGGATAAAATTAACTGGATATTGTCATCTGTGCTAAGAAACTCTTCCTAAAGAATAATTAAACCAGTATTACCCAGCAAAATGGCAAGGCTCTAGTGCATGCCATGCAGCCCAATCTGCGCCTGCTTCTGAGGCAACATACACTCGGCGTGTCAAAAGGTCACAAAGTGTTAGTCCGCAGTAATTTAGTCTTCCTAATTTGTTCTAAGTCTTTGTAGAGTGGCTTCAGAAAAAAAGCTGCTAGCAAAGACAGCTGGTGGACTTAAGGTCAACCAATTAAAAATGAAAGGCTCTAGTCAGGTGGCTCAGTCTGGACTTCAAACATTACTCATTGCTTAAGATGAAGAGGGTAAGAAAGAAAACTTTAATTATTTAGGCCATTTTAGACCTCTCTGTAGCAGATTTCTTGTTAAAAGAACCATCCTGTAATTAGACTAATCCAATCTTTGTCCACTTTACAGGAATGCAAGTTAAAAAGAGCCAGAGACAAGATTTGAAAATGTTTTGTTCTTTCTTTAAGAAGAATGTTTGAAAGACGAAATTTCAGATATAAGAATTTCCTCTCTTTTCAAAGCACAATCCGTTTAATGAAAATATCATTATGAGATAGATATATATATATATTTCCCAATCCTTTTTTGCACGTGCAATACTCACTCTTCTGTTGCTAGACTTGCATTGCAGAAAGGGGTGTTTCCCCCCTGAACGGCAGCGGAGTGGTTTCGATCCCTCTGCTGATTTGAGGTTGAACATCTGAAGTGGAGAGGGGGAGGGCAAGTGGGGAAGAGGGAGGAAAAAAAAAGAGAGAGAGGAAAAAAAAAACCCTTTAAAAAAAATTGGTTGAAATACAATCTTCTTAATTGAAGTCTCCTGTGGGTCGTTAAGTTCGCTCTTTGTATCAACCCTCACATGTTGTAAACAATCAAAGGAAGAATTAAAAATGCTGTGGGCTAATTTATCCTTCCATACCCAAATGAACGATAACCAGTCCAATTCTCCACTTGGTATGTAGCTGGAGTCCGTCCCAGAGGAAAAATGGGCAAATTACAGCCATCAAAAGGGTGGAAGTAATAGTCTAGGATCTGAGCTGTTTGTGCTGGTGTTGGAAGGGTTTGGTTGTGGGGTTGGAAGAAGGAGGCTCATCCCTGGGGCATGGTCAAGCTGTGCCATCACACGTGCCCACAGTCCGGCCCCACACTGACCCTCTACCTATGGGGCGGACCCCATCCGTATTCACCCACCATCTTGGCCCAGCATCAGCCCGAGAGTCAGCTGCAGATGAGCACAACCAGCACCCAGCAAACCTCTCCTGACCCTGCTGCTCCCAAACCCCACTGTGGGACCAGGACTATACCTCCCACAGAACCAGGACCATCCCTCCTACGGAACCAGGACCATCCCTCCCATGGAACCAGGACCACCACTCCCATGGCCGTTACCGTTGTTTCTGCGGTTTGGAGACCTCGGCGAGCCGGCGGCACGCTTCCTCCAGCTGCGCAAGGGTGTTGGGTGGGGTGAGCGGGGGCATGGCGGGGTCCTGGACGAAGGGGTGGGCAGGCTGCGCCCCACGCGGGTGGCTGCCGGTCCCCCACGGGTGGTGGCGGCTGGGGGCCCCCTTGGCGAAGTCAGAGCTGTAGGCCTTCTTTGTGCTTTGTGTGCTTGGGGAGGGGAAGGAGTCGGGTTAGAAAAGCTGGAAAATATGACTTTAATAGCAGCTCCTATTCTGCTCGCTCCCTCTCAAAAGTCTGTCATAACATGAAAGGAGGTTTATTGCCAAAAACATGACATTTTTGTGGTTTTTCTGGTTCTGCGGAACAGCTTTTATATTAAACCGGAGGAGCAAAGAGTCTCATTTGTTTTTAGCGATTGTAAAAATAGACAGCCCATGTAATATATAAATATTTACCGGGAGCGATACTGCTGCAGACAGCTGCGTATTTACCTATGGGGCTTGTGCTTATTTTGTCTCTCGCTCTCCAGCATCCACTGCCAGACGTTCTGCGCCCGGTCCGACTCGCCCCCTGGTAGCTGCACCCCTCCAGGGCCAGGCAGCCCCCCATCTCCAGCTGGCAGGGCGATGCTCTCTGGTCCTCTGCCTGGCCTCTTCGGCAGCGTCCCTGTCCTGCTGATGGCGAGAAGGGGACAGAAGCCCACTGTTAGCCCCCTGTGCTGCTGCGGGGCTGTCAGGTCCCCCTTGCAGGGGGATGATGGGGTGATGGTTTGGGGTGGGTGTAACAGAGACAGAAACTCATCACTTACCCGAAGGGCTCCAGTGGAGGAAGAGTGGGGTCTGTGTTTTTCGGGTGGCCCTTGCATTTGGGGTAGCAGTAGTAGTCGCTGCCTGCCGGGCAGCAGCACTGCACCCGCTGTGCTGCCTCCGCTTCAATCTGCTCCTTCGTCTTGGGTACGGTGTGGTGGTGGATGTAGTGATGGTGGACGTGCTTGGTGGTCTGCTTGGTGACAAATCCCTTACCCACCAGGGCACACGCTGCTGGTGAGGCCGTGCCAGGCTGCAGCTTGCCCATTGGCAGGCGGTCAGGGGAGCGGGCACGGGGGCTGTGCCGGCCCATGCCAGGAGACTGGCAGCCAGGGGTCTTCAGCACGCGGGAGAGATGCTCGTCCAGGATGGCCTGAGGGTCCTCCTCATAGCTGCCGGAGGGCAGAAGCGAGAGCGGGTGCTGCGGATGCTGGGGGTTCACTATTTCCCGACTGCTCTGCAAGCTGGTGGGGAGCTCCGAGCCTTCCTTCTCCTCGTCCTGCCAGCCAAGCAATGGTGAGGAATAAATACAAGAGGACGGGGAGCCGGCAAAGCACGCACTAAGACATCCCCCCCCAGGCACTGTGGGCTCACAAACCGCAGTGTGACTGAAACACACTGCTCCCCGTGGGCACGATACAGTCCCCTCCTGCCCCCCTCCCCAAAACCATGGCACACAGCAAGCTGTGCCCGACCCCAGGAGGGTTAATCCTCCTACCTCTTTGATTTGCTGCAGCCTCTCCTCCAGACTGTCCATGGTTTCCTGCTCCTGCTTCAGCTTCTCCAGCCGGGAAATGAGCTCCGCAGCGAAGGCAGCTGGCTCCACTGGGGTCATCTCCTTGGGAAGACGGTGGGTCCTCTACAAGGAGCAGGGACAGAAGGCACAAGGCATGTTTAGTAGGCGGCGCGGGTGCTTAGCCGGAGCGGCATCGCCGGCCCTGCTACGCTTGTTGTGTCTCCATGTTTGGATGAAAAGACGACCACAACTAGGCATGGTCTGCTCTGGATTTTTATGAGCTAGTGCTGTGGCCTCATGGAGTGACATCCTCCCCACCAGCGTTTGCCTTCGGCAGGAGCAGTTGGTCGCACTCTGAGGAACCCCGCTTGTTCTCTCTGTAGTACAACCAGCCCATCAGTAGCTACTCTGAAGTAGAAAATCTTCAAAGACTGTTGTCAAACATCAAAAAAAAATAAAAAAAAAAAAACCCCTCTGAGGTGGGAGGGAGAGACTTTAACTCAAGGAATAAAGTGAGTATAAACAGAAAGGAGTTGGAAATTAAAAAAAATAAGATGGGGGAGAAAAAGGGAAAGGAGAAAAAAAAAGGGAAAAAAAAAAAAAAGAAGTCAAACGGTTGCAGATCAGAGAAGTGCTGGTAATTTATTTCCTGGCTACACACTGGGCACCTTTGAGGTAGTGTTGTCTCAACAGTGTCCTAGATCTCTTCCCCCCCCCCCCCTCCATCTCTTTGTACAGAAAATGAAGAAAGCTGCTGCAGGCTAGCGGTGCTACACTGCTGAGCTTGGCTGCCTCAAGCAGATCTATCAAGGGAAAAAGGGAACATCTCCAAATCAAGTGCAGAATATAAAAAGGCAAAACGTGAATTTCTGCCAAAAGAAGCAAACATGGCAGGAAAAGGGGGCGGGGGGGGGAAGAGGAAAAAGAAACCACCCACCCAAGTCTGCCCTCCCTCCTGCCACCCCCTCACACCCCACTCTTCGCCTCTACTCTCCCTCTCTCTCTCTCCCTCTTTTTTTTCTGCACCCCCCCCCGAAAGCAGAGCGCTGAACTGCCAACTCTTTCACATACTACCCACCAGATGAGGTGGGGCCTCTCTCCGGCAACCACTTAGCTCCAGAAATGATGTGAGGGTAGAAAAAGGCCACTCTGCTGGAAATTGTCACTCTTACACAAGCTGGCTCTATTCAGCCCCTGATCAAAGCACTGCCTTACAGAGAAAGTCGATTTGCACGCCCTGGGACAAAATAATCTAATTTACAAGCTCAGGCTATAGAACTTTCTTTATGGAGGAAGGGGAAAAAAATACCAAAAAGAAAAAAACCCACACAAACCATCCCCCCCCCCCAGCCTCCCCCCGCAAGAAATATCATCGATGATTTCTTGCTGCTTAAGACAGCAGAAAGAGGAATTTTAGCATATTAATCTCAAGACAAGATAAGTTTATACTTGTCTGTGTAAACAGTTTATTCACTGCAGGAACCAGGAGGCTGCAAGTCAACCGAATTAGCGAGTCAGTGAGTTAATTTTCATGAGTGCGGCAGCGCCGCGGATCGGATCCCCTCAACATCAGGCGTGTATTGGCTGCAAGCATCACTTGCTTAGGAGATACTGCTTCCTGCCACCTTACAGACCATGGGCTTTTGAAGGCTGCAAGGCCAAGGCCCAGTCTGCTTGCCACCGGCGGAGATGTCAGGGTGGTGGCCAAAGCCAAGGCTCCCTCTAGACCCAAGCAGGGTATGTCTGTTGGATTTAGACCAGAAGGACACATTCAGTGCCCCTCAAAACCCCTAATTAGCTCCCCTTGTCTTTCAGGGAAGGGCCATAATGTGACTGTACACAAGCAGGTATTTCTAAGGATGCTGAGAGCGCGTGACTCCTGTCCACCACCACGCAGCACCTCTTCTCTGGCACCACATTGGGATGGAAACGCTCTCCTCTCCTGGCCCTTTCTGGCCAGGTCTGACCACTCCCAGCCCCAGCATCTGCCACAGCCACCCCAAACCCTGAAGCTCCCACCAGAACTTACCGGAAAATGAGGTAGAGAAACTTGACCGTTGGCCTTGACACTCCGATGCATCTCTCGCTGGAGCTGCTTCTTGCTCCCAATTCTGTATGGGGGAATCCCATCTCTGCACACCGAAGAGAGGTCACTGTCAGTCAGGGCTCTCCCCATGTTCTAACCGAGGTGCTTCTCCGTCACCTCTGAAACCACCCAGGCATGCTACAGGCCCATGTTCCCAGAGGCACTGAGCCCTCGGACATCACTTTAAGGCAGGAGAAGCCTCTAAGAGCTGGTGGCTCAATAAGGGCTTGTGTCACCATCTGAATGGGTGTGCAGTAATCAAGCAAAAGCTGAAAAGCAAGCTGAAGGCAACTCCACATGGGAAGACGCCCAAAGATCCCAGCAGCTTCGCTTCTGAGAACAGAAAGGCCCTTCCAAAGCCAGGTTTCTGCTTCTGCCCTTTATTCTTCTTGCATTTCCACCCCCAAATTATACTCTCTGAGACCACAACTTTCCTCAAGCTGTTAATCAATGGGGTGTTGGCACTATGGAAAGAAGAAAGAAGAGGCTGAAGAAGGATGTTCATCAAAAGGCTGCTCCTAATCTCCAGTCCTTCTTAAGATCCAAGACGTTTCTCCTGCCCTGAGGCTGGGTGGAACAGGCATAGGCAACCCGGGCCATACCCTCCGGTCATGACATTGTTCCCCTCAGCCACACTGGATCATGGCCACAAAGCCATGAGAAGAGACCAGGCATGGAGCACAGGTGGGAACAACCCCCTGCACAGCTTGCTGGAGGCAACACAGGGTGTTTTCGCCCAGCCACACAAAAAATTACCTCATTTAGGATTAAAGGGCCTTCGACAGACAGCGAGGACAGCCGGAAGAGCATGCCTGGAGATCCTGAATGTCTAATTCCACCCCTTCCCTCAGACTGGCTGAATATCCTTGATCTCTGGTCCCATCCCTTTCATCCACCTGCCCCCACACCTGACTCATCTCCTAAGCAGAGAGAGCAGCTCCTGCCCAAGGAGAAGCAGCAGTGGCCTAGCAGACAGTGGTGGCCCAGAGGAGCCAATGTGACACTGCACTCCCACGTGTCGCCTTCCATGGCTGCAGTGGGCACACACCAACGCGTTTTGGTTAGGAAAAGTAACAAGAATGAGACACAGATGGAGACAAGGCACAAGGGAATGCCTTCCTAGAGACACCAAGCAAGGTTAAGCTGGAAAACCTGGAGTGAAAGATTGGTACAATTTTAATACACTTAGAGAGCATTCAGGGACCGCTGATGCCACAAGATGTGGCACTCAAGTCCTTGATGCCACAACATGAGCATAAGCCTTCTCCAGCCAGAGTCAGGGACACTCCTTATGATACATGGGAAAGGACCTAATTGTCCTAATGTCCCCAGTGCACAACATGAGGCTCTGGAGAGCGCTTTCTGGGGAAGCAGCCTGGCCCATGCTGGCCAACACAGCCAGCCATGGCCACTGACCGCAGCCACCAAGCATGTCTGCTCCACAAACCCACAGGGCAACACAACATGCCTTAGTTTTGGGGAAGGGTGGGAGAAAAGCATATCTAAGGTGAAAAGCAAATCACCTCTACCTTCAGAGCGCATTTGGTCAGCAAGGCTTCCTGAGATAAGGGTCCCCTAGGGAAGACTTCAGTGCAGGCAGTAATGAGTAAATAGGCCTTGTAAAGGTAAGAATAAAGCCAGCACGAGAACACTACATGCAAAAGTACATATGGGACCAATCCTGTTAACGTATTCAATTAAAGAGGAGGTGTCCCCTCTGAATGGCAGCACAAGAGGCAGGATGGGGAAGAGCAGGGAAGCAGCTGAAGGTCTGTGCATCCAACACGAGGCACCTGAGGACACGACCAAAGGGACAACAGGGAGCCCTGAAGCTTTTCTGCGCTCCCCACCTCCCTCCAGGTCTGCCAGCATGCCATCCCCAACCCCTCTGCTCTGGCTGCTGAGCTGGGAGCTCCTCGCTCTGGGTGAGACAAAAGCTGTTCCCTCCAACTAAGACTCCATCCAACATACTGCTCCTCCTTGTCAGGAGGGCATCACAACTTGTAACAACACAGGGAATTTAAAGGTGATGGAAAATAAAGGTATTTGGCTGGGATGGGAAGGCTGCAGAGCAGTTTGGGAAAGGTAGCCTGGGGAGTGGGGCCGGGCTCCTACAGCTCCTCCATGAGTGGCAGAAAAGCCTTGGTCTTCCACCCAAAACAAGGGGAAAACGGACAATGTCGGAGTTACAGGGGTGACCAACAGGCAACCCTCAACTGCAGGATGGACAGATGGATGGAGCTGGAGCCAGGCTCAGTTCAGCAAGAGATATGTGGGTGGGGGGAAGCCTGATGCTGAAACAGACCCCCTGTCCCCAGACCAGGAGAAAGTGCCTCTGTAGTGAAAAGGCTGAGCTTGGCCACAGGTTTCGGGGCAGGACAAGGGTTAACCCCAGCTCTCCAGGTGCCCCCTCTCCCCTCTGATCCAGCAGCAAACATTTGCACTCACTTTCCTGGCTACTAGAAGCTGGGGGCTGAAGAGCTACAGAGTTTAGGCACTAAATAGTAGACTTTAATTATAAACATTTCAGCTAACCAGGCTGAGGCTAAGCCAATCTGTTTCTGGGGGAAACACTAGTTTGAAGTCTTCTACCCAGTCAGCTGCCATTTAAGCTGAGCCAATTATCTTAGCCTTTTGACTCAGATGTGCCTGACCTAACCTGAATGTAGTTTTACTGCTGGCTTTGAAATATCAGACTCATGCGCATATGCATTCACTCCCATCTTCATTTGGCAACGGCTCTGAAACAAGCCTCTGATCTTGCCAACATCAAAAGCCTGGTTTGTAAGATAAGGTAATATTTGAAGTTTGCTCAGCAGCATTCCCCTGTGTCCAAAGTAAATCCATAAATAAGATATAAGCAAATAAAAAAAAATAAAATAAAAAAAAATCCCCTTTCCTCTCCCCCCACCAATCAAGAAATGGAAATAGAATTTTGCACGATGCTTTGTGGCTATCACAAAGTAGGTATGGACAGACTGACCCCTGGCTTCTATAATAATAATAATAATAATAATAATAATAATAATAAAAAATTTTAAAAGCAGATTGTGCATTATTTGGAGACCCATCTTACCTCCAGCACAGTTCATTCAGATTTAGATTTATTTAAAACCCCAACAAAATTCACTTTACTGCTATGTCTGACAGACTTTTCCAGAACAAGTTTTTCCTCTTCAGTTGATAGCAATATAAACCAAAAGAACTCATTTGCATTTGCACTGATGGAACAGAATAAACCCGGGTGCTCTACTACGGGGGGGGGGGGGTAAAACCTCGCAGGAGGAAGAGCACCCGGGTTCAGCCTGGGAAAGCACAGTGGGGTCTGTGCCCCTGTCGCCTTTACAGCATCTTGGGCAACCCGCAGAGCTAGGTGCCAGGAACGGCTGTGAATCCCAAGCGTCTCACTGCAGCCTTGGCAGCAGCCCTTCTCCTCCGCAAAGGAAGTTTTACATCAGCCTTAACTTTAAGCCCAACCTCCAAAACTGCCAATTTACCTCTCCCACTTCCAAAAACACCCAGCATCCCAGCATGCCTGCCTGCTCCTGACCCAAAGGACAGAACAAGGCTCTGGGGATGCCCAGGGTACCGTCTCTGAGGCAGGAAATATTCCTCCAAGCTCCGCCATCCCGCTTCCCACCCCATCCCTCCCCGCCGCCCCCCAACCTGGAGCTGCGGGCAGTTTAATCAGCCAAGCTTCCCCAAACTCTCACAGCCTGCGCGGCCTATTGTTACGGCAGGAAAAAACAGGCAGGCTCCTTTCACGCGCTGCTTTATGGGGAGCTCCTATTCACTTGTTCAAGCAAATTTCAAAGCGGGCTGCTGCCCTCTCATCCCCGCTAAGCTCCCCTGGACTAACAATGGGCTGAAAGCGATTCAGTTAAGCCTTTCATCCACCATGCACTTTATTTCTCACTCAGTGCTCTCATCTGTATAAGGCCTACAATTGGCATTGCTGTGAAGAGAGGGTATAATCCTAGCCCTGTGAATCCCAAGTGACCCTACACTGGTCCAGAAATGACTAACCCAATGAATGCTCTGTTGACACATGATCACATACAACCAGAGCCAGTAAGAAGAAATAAAGAAGTCACCCTATGATTCAGCTCTTTTATTTAATGCCAATATTGTTCAATAAGGGAATCTGGTGGGACAACAAACTATTTTTTCCATAATATCAGTTCAAAACACACATGCACATTTCACAATAAAAAACAACAAAAAAAACACCACCCCCCCCCCCAAAAAAAAAGCGCTTTTGTTTACACATCAAGGATTTCTGGTAAATCCCAGTTTCTGTTGTGCACCATCATGCAACACTGTGGACTTTAGAAACCCAGCATGCAAACCTCCCTGAGGAGTATGTGGTTATCGCTGGGCACACCTGATGGAGACACCAGAGAAGTTCCACCAGGACTGTGGGACCGTTTACAGGTGGGCTGTTCTAGAGCATGCATATGGAAAGAAGATCATGAAAATACTAACAGCAACCTCCACCTTCTGCCCAGCTGAAGAAAATGGTCCTTAGGAGCACTAAGTGAGTCTTACGGCCTACTCTACCCCCAGACACACGAGCACCATTTCTCTGGGGCCAACTGAGAGACAACAATGGTCAAATGACTTGCTCCCAGTTGCACACTTCCCAGCAGAGTCAGGAAAGACTAGACACATCCTGCAGGTCCTGGGCTCAGCTACAGCATCATCTCTCACCCCTATGCTCCTGAAACACCCAGACCTGATCTGTGCAGCTCCACACTAATGGCTCTTTGAAGACTGCCCGAGCAACACCAGATGAGCAGCTATTTGCCCCTTCAGGTCACTGGCCCTATTAATGCACATTCTGACATTAATGACAAACCTTAATTACAGAAAGTACTTCCTACAGGAAGTAATCTCCTCCTCTTTGATGACTGATAACTAGTTAAGGAAGCCTGGCCTTAAGACAAAGGCTCAGGGAGATACGCTCCGCAGGTTCGTCAGGCAGCCCCATTAGTGCAGGGCACAATGCGCCTGCTCAGCCGCAGTTGCAAAACAACAATCAAGAGATTCATCATTTCACCCCATCCGATACCTCCAGTGACTGTGGGATGAGCAAGGCCACCGTGTCCCACTACACCTCCTGGTTTGGGCACACACCGCAGCCCCGAGTCAGCAGTGAGCAGAAGCAGGGTGACAACCCTGGACCCATCACTCCTGTAAGTCCCCACGCTGCACGGGCTCAGACGATGATTGACAGACAGCACATCCCACAGGGACCCGGCCAACACAGGATACTTACACGCTGCTGTCCGTCATTGACATGGAGTCGTCCGTCAGGGCATCACTAGATATTTCACTGTCGTTTGCGCTGGTTGCTGGGGCAAAGACATAGCCAGAATTCACATGGTATGGGTTAACGGGATCGTTCCTCTTGAAGGACCTAGGGACAAGCAATACAGGAACCCAGTTACTGACCAGTCTTTGGTTGGAGAGAAGCACACGAGTTCCATGGTAGCACTTTCCTTATGGGAACCACGTGCACTGGCTGCTCAACCTCTTTAGAAGCAACTAAACATCCCATGCTCAGACCACCAGGAACCAGGACATGCTCTGTCCAAGCGCAGCCGAAGCCCAACTTTAAAGGTGTGGCTTTTAGCACTGGAAGCATGCTGTAGAAAATCTCAGGAAGCACTTCTACAAACTTTGATACCTTCCAACACTTGGCCTTTAAAGCTTGACACTGCCCTGCTGAGGTCAGCAGTTTTGCTGTTGGCATCAGCAGGCAAAAGATCAGGAAATTCATAGCTCAAGACCCACTGAAAGCCATGGAGATACCAGCTAATAAATGCTTACGCCTACTCTGAAGTCAGGAGTTGGGGCCCCTTTGGGGATACAAGTTACAGTATCTGTGTTGCCTGGAACTCCTGGAGCAGGACCACCATGGTCAGCGGAGGGATGCTGGCAGCCTTGGTGTCCCAAAGAGGGGTGCCATCTTCCTAACACTATTAAAAAAAAACACACACCGAAAAGGCCTGGTTTGGAGAACCTACCACTTGTTCAACCTGTGGGTCTGTGCATAGAGTTGGGTGGGGAAGAGTGGGATGCCAGGACAGGAGCAGCTGGACGTGGACACGTGGGTCAACAATGCTAACACCTCCAGCTTCACTTGGAGAAACAAACCCAGAGCCCAGCCTGGATCTTTGAGTTGCGTACCCAAAAGCAGTCACACAAAAAATTCACGGGCAGTGACACGGGCTGTGATGGAGTGTGACAGGGTCACCACGGCAGGGTCACTGCATGGAGAGGGGGGTCCTGGGCATCCCCCTGCCCGCTGCCTCCCATTACTCCAACTTCCCAGCCAGGATCAATATACATATCTTCAACAGGCGATAAAGGGATTATGCAGAGAGGTTTGAAAGCCCCATGTTAAGGTGCACATTTTGTTCCTCTTCCAGGGAAGGATGGGGTTGTTAAGCTTCTGCCTTTGTATATCAAAGCAAAAGGCCTTGTCATCTGATAAGGGCTGCTGATTTTAATAATTAGGGCCACTTACCCGGGACTTGGGGGCCTAAGGAATGTGACAGCAGGCTCCACTCCGTTTTTTTAATGGGCTTTCCACCTCCCTGCCCCCACAGGGGTCGAAGGGGACCAGCTGGTTTTAAGTGAGCAGCAATGTCCTCCCACCGCCCCGCTCTCCATCCCTCACATCCAGGCACCCCCACCACCACGCACTCCTGCTACAACAGCACTGAAAGCAGGAGCCTCCACAAAGGCTTAAAAAAAAAAGGGGGGGGGGGAATGTGGAGAGAAAAAGGAGGGAGAGCATGGTGGGGAAGATGGGCCTCTCTGGTATGAGAGGCGCGGGGCTGGCTGCAGGCAGGTATTCAGCCCAGCCGGGGCTGCATTCCTTTCCGAAGGAGGCCAAGGCATTTCTGATGGGGAGATCAAGATGTTAAAAAATATGTATCTGGGAAGGAGGAAAAGGGAAAGAAAGGAAAAAAAGAAAAGAAAAAAAAATAGATAGCAAGGAATGCCACAGGAAAGAAGTTAAATCTTCAAAGATAAATTAATTCCACATGTGGGTAAATGCTAAGTTAGCCTACTACTAATACAACAAAGTTCCTCTAAAGCCCACGTAGCCTTCTACTCTGCTGCAGGGGGGTGTGCAGTCTAAGTCACTGCTCCTGGGTCCTTGGTGGGCTTCTGGGTAGACTGTGCAAGCGATGTTTGCTCTGAGACCACCTCAGGTCTCTAGAGCGCACCTGAAGGCTGAGGGGCACGGGATGCTCCCCAGCACAGGACCACCACCTTGCTGGGAGGTGCCTGGGACATCCCTGGCCCCATCCAGGGGGACAGTTTGGCCACCTTCTTCCAGCAGCTGTGATTGCTGGAGAGGCTGGGGTGGAGGCGGAGGCAGCAGGTCTGCGCGAACATGGACCATGGAGAGGAGGTGTGTCCAAACACAGCATCTGGAAACGTGTCATTAGAGAAAGTGGCCAGAACTAACTCATCTTCCCATCCACATGGGGCTGCAGCACCGACCCACCTACCAACACATCACAGGGAGACAAAAATGAACCCCTGTAGCCTACGTATCTTTAAAGCAAGCCCCCTCACTCCACTCCCAACATCCTTTAAGAACACCAATGGGGGCTGTTCCGCCACATTTCTCTTTTAAAATTATTTTTATTTATTTATTAAACCCAGACACCTTACTAACAGTAATTGCACCCAGATGCACCAAGTTGCCTGCAAGGGCTTTAAATTCCAAGGGAAAGTGGTGGTCTCCTGCCACAGATGCTGCGCGCGCGCGCACACACACACACACACGCCCCAGCTCCAAACTCAATATGCAAAGTGTTTTCAGCTGTCAGGTAGCAGTTGCTCTGGAGCTTCAAGGAGAATGTCTGATGTTTCTCAGCCTATTCTTATCTTGATGCGGTGACACACAGCATGTAACTCTCTCTATGCTGCGTTGGGCAATGGGGTATCAGAGGTATTGCAATGCTGGGGGAATTTGAGGGGGGCTGGGTTGTATCCCCCTGTTATGAGGAGGTGGTTTCAGAGCATGGGGGGTTTGGGGTTTTTTTTATTGTCAAACTCTGTTCCTCAGAAATAAAAGCACTCTGGCAGTTCAAACCGCAGAATTACAGAGAGAGAGAAGAAAATCTACAAGGAGCACTTTGAGGCAAAACTGAATCTCATTAAGTGTTTTCTTGAGACAAACATCACTGGGTGTTTCAAGACAAGGAGAAAAAAAACCCCAACAAAACCCAACCCTGCATGCACAAACCTGAAAAAAAAAAAAAAAGTATATTTTAACAAAACTATGTTAATCACAGCTTCCATGCTCTAATTGTAGAACACTGCTTGGAGCATAGCTTTACAATGGCATCATTTACTTTGATAATTGAAGCCAAACTTGGTTCCAATAACTTCACACACAAGGAGCTGCACCGGCGGGTCCTTTCAAAGGCCAGGAAGCTCTGGGAGCCGGCAGAAGGCCATCTGCAAGCCCCAGCCTTCCCAAAGCAAGGCCAGCCCTGCTGATGTTGGAGCCTAATGGGAGGCAGATGAGTCCACCTTGGACTGAACAAAACGCAGCAAAGGAAGACGCTCTCTCTGCGCACACAAACTCGCGCGTGGTAAATTTAGAAGCGTGGATAAATAATAGCTGGAATTCCTGGAGCACGGGGCCAGGTCCGGCGCAGCGTGGGGAGGCCAGTTTTAACCACACCACAGCGTGCAGGGGAGGGGAGACACTTTGAAGGACAAGAGGGAGGTTCTACATTCAAAATATTCCCTGTATTAGGGCTCCAAATATACGCCCAGCAGTCTTGCATGCACACGCCTGCCCCGCAGCCAGGTGCAAACACTGTGTTTTCCCTGGGCTTCTCCTGTTCCTGTCCATCACCAGAGCTGAGGCCGAACAGAGTCTTTCCACTTGCACAGTTTCTGTGGGCTCCCCCTTTGCCGTGGTTTTGGCTGTGACTCTGTGCCCTGGGATTTCCAGGCGGTCTCCTGTCCTGAAATGGATCTGTTCCTGCCATCGGGTGCGCTCAGCCCAGCGCTCCCGGCTCATGCTGGTATAATCACACTGAAACCCACCAAAGTGAATGGCAAGAGCTGGCCCTGAGCTTCCAAAGCTTCCAAACCGTAACACGTGGAGCAGAAACTCTTTAATTCCATCGCACCCACGAGGAGGGAGGTGTGGTTTGGCCACTCACCAGGAAAGGACTTTGTTTCAAGCATCAGCTCCAATCCTAAATTCCACCCTAACTGCTGAGCAATGACGGATAACCCATCCATATGCTCCTTGGCTTCTAGCACATGCAAGCACAAGTGGCTTCACAAACGGGAGACTCAGGGAGGAACTGAGAAGCAGCTCAGCTTGACCTCCCCTCTCTTTGCATTGAGATCTCTTGGCCCCATGGAGAGCAAAAGCTCCTGGAAATTCAACAGAAGGTGATCAAAGCAAAACACACCACCTAATGTCCTAGGAGGGAAGATCTGACATGTGAGGAGCAAGCTGCATTAATCCCCAGACAAAAAAAGAAAAGGAAAAAAAAAGGAAAAAAGGAAAAACCCAGAACTAATCAGACAAGCAGCCACCATCCTGCCAGAGGTCTCCTGGACAAGGCACATGTGGGCTTGTGGCAGGGCCTGCAGCTCTGGTAGAACATTACAGCCAAGCCCTTCCAGCACTGAACACCAACAAAGGCTGAGAGATAAAAGCATCAAACGTCCCCCTCCTGGAAAGCAAGTGAAGGGCAGCAGTTCAAACCAGGTTCTGCAGAACAGCAGATGCTCAGACAGGCATGAGATGAGAATCCCAAAACCTAAGCCCCCCATAGACCAGCTGCCGGTGACTGCCCCCCCCGACTCAGCCCCCCAGCAGGAAAGGTCCAGAGGCCACGCCAGGACGAAGTGCATCCCTCCTGCCTGCAACCCCACCCATCACCCCTCCATTACCCCGCGGTGGGCAGGGAGGGACTCCAGGAGAGGCAGAGGACCAGAAAGGCCCCTGGCTCTGCAGCACCCTGGCAGGCAAAAGGACCCTCACGGCGGGTCGGTCCCGGGAAGCCGGGCACAGCTGGAAGCTCTCTGCAGGGCAGGGGAGCAGGGTGCGCTCCAGCAAAGCCTCCCCGGGAGAAGCCTGATGCCCTTTGATGTCCATGAATCACAGACACGCTCTCAAAATTCCTGTAAACGAGATGTCAAACACTCACCATACCAAACCCCAACCTCCCGGGCCCGCGGAGGAGAGCACACATCTGCCAGCAGAGCCCTCTCCTCTCAGCCCTGATTCAACAATCCACATTTATGGCAAGGGTGGGGAGAGGAAAGAATACATTTTCAGAGGATTATACAACTCATCATTTGCTCATCCGAGTCTCTCTTTCCCATCCCCCCCCCTCACTTTGAGATGGCTCTTACTTTCTCCACCATCATGCCACTGTGCCATCAACATTTCCAACAAAAGACAAGGGCTCAGCAACACAGGCACACACCAAGACAAGGGCATGGGAAGACCCTGCCACCACACAACGCTCCTTGCATCCTCCTGAGCTGCCATTAGACACGACCACGACCCAGTGAGTTTAACTTTGAACATGCTGCCAACAGGAGAGGACCAAGGATGGACTATTACTCTATACCTGGAATCTCTCTAGCACCTTAAGCACTCAATCTGAAGCATCCTCCTCTATGCAACAGCTCAAAGCCAACCCTAAACAGCTCTGACACGATATCAATACCCAACGCGATGGGAGAGGCTATACATCTCTCTCTCACACACACAGTCAAAATAAAAGCAGATTTTGAGCAAGTTGCAGAGTTTGATGTAATAAGTGCATACATTTCCTCCTCCATGACCGCACAATTGCTTCCCACATAACCAACATAGTTAAACGCTGTTTGATGGTGGAGTTGGGGAACTAGTAGGTTACATTATTCATGCGTCTCTATGATCCACTCTACTACTGCTCTTAATAGGTTTGAAAGTCGAACCAATAATTAACGTATGTCCGGAGGACATAGTTGCTATGAAGTTTTTGATCTACAAGAGAACTGAAAGAGCCAACAGGGCTTAAGAGCACAGTATCTTGTTTTCCTCTCTACAGAGGGGGAAAAGAACCCACAAGTGCAGACAACAGCCCCCAAACTCCAGTGTTTGGAAGTGTGGGGAAGCCCCCAAGCTCCCAACCCCATGGTTGGGACCCTCCTGTCTCCCCGCTAGCTCCCAGCACCCCAACAGCCTTCTGAAAAGCACTCTCCAAGTCCTTAAAGTTAAACCAAAGCACAACTTCCAGCAGCTCCCTTACCTGTATCCGTTCTCAATCGTTTCTGTAGCTCTGACATTTGCCGTAACCCTCAATGTCTTGCTGGATAGCCCAACTACCGAAGGCAAGATTTTGTTTTTAAAGTCTGCACAGCTCCACTCCTCTTCTTCATTCAAGGTCGGGAGATAGCCACAGACAACTTTTAAGCTCCCCAGTCCATTGCTGTTCATGTAAGCAGGATTCTCTCCTCCACTCCTTACGTATTCGAGGTATATATCAGAAGTTAAAAACATCTGGTAAGCATTTTCCTCCATCACGGTCTGAATCTCAGTCTGTGCCTGATCAAACATGATAGAATCTATCTGCTGCTTCTTGATGCTATCCCTTATGTAGGTCTTGGTAGCAGGCTTGAGCTGCTTGGAGACGATGCTGTTGTTCTCAATGTACCTTTTGTAAATAGCTTTGGCTACTCTTAAAGTTTTGGTATCCTTAAGGTCCATCTGCCTGAAGCCATTGCAGGCAAACCAGAAGTCTAAGGTATCCACACATTTTTCCCTTTCCAGGAAGGTCCGAAAAAGATAGGCACCATCTTGATCTCCCAACAAGGAATGCAAGGATTTGGTCCATCTGGCCAGGGGGGGAGTCTGGAGATGCGCTGCCTTCCGGCTCCCCGAGTCCGTTCTCATTCCTCCGCGGGGCAGGAGGCACCGGCATGGCCTTGAAGCTTTGGCTTTTGGGGAGGAACGAGCTGGCGAGTTGCGGGCATGGTGCTTCTCCTTCCTCTCCCGGGACAGGGGGTCGGGGGGCGTCTTCCCTGAAGCTGCTGCTGGGGTCTGGGAGGTGGGCGAGGACCACAGCGCTGCTCATGGCTCCGGAGCCCGATGGGGAGAGGGGCTCCCAGTTGCTCCAGGAGCCGCCTGCGCCTCTGCCTTCCTCTGCCTGGAGTCAGCAGGGGATCCTCTGAGCCGCCTCTCTGCACAGGGGAAAAAAAAAAAGGGGGGGGTGGGGGGGAAGAGAGAAAAAAGGAGTATTGATCTAATCAAAACCAGATCCTCCCAACATCAAAGACAAAAAGTAAACAGGCTTTTCAACTCCTCGCGTTCAGAAAAAAAAGAAGAGGGGGGGGGGGGAAAAAAGCCAGGCGAGAGAGGCAGGACTGGGGAGCGCGGCTCTATCGCCGCCCCATCGCGACTATCCGCGCCGCTCCGCTCAACTCCCGGCGCACTTTTAGCGAGGCCGAGGCTGGGGTGTGGGGGGGGGGTGGGCAAGACGGCTTTACCCCCCCTTCCCCTCCCCGACAGCTCACGGCAGCACCGGGCGTCCCTGCCCCGGCATCTGGTTTCCATTTTGCACCCCCAAGCCCCCTCGCCCTCCTCCAGCGCGCACGTTGCGCGCCCCAGCAACACCGCGGGGCCGGGGGCGGCCCGTCTCGTGTCCGTCCGGGGGTCGTGTCGTGTCCCCCCCTCCCTCCTCACCCCGCGACGGGGTGCACCGCTCAGGAGAAGGGCTTTTCAGGGTGCTGCGCTGCGGGAACCAGATGCTGGAGCAGGGACTCAGCACCCACCCCCCTCACCCCCCAAAAAAAACGGACGGGGGGGGGGGGTGTTTAAGGCGCGGCCGGGCGCGGCGGCCGTACCTGGGCACAGCGGGGCATCCCGGGCCCCCGCCGCCCCCCCGGGCCGGGAGCCATCAACCCCGGCTCCGGAAAGAGGAAAATAAATAGAAAGCAACCACGATGGGGGGTGGGGGGTGGGGGGGTGCGGGGGGAGCCCCCGGGCGGCGCCGACCCCGGCCGGACAGGGTGCCCAGCGCTGGACCGGCCGTGCCAAATAATAACAACAAAATAATAATAATGATGATGATGATGATGAAAACCTGCTCCAGAAATGGCGACGGGCTGGGAGGAGAGAGGTCGGAGCCGGAGCTGAGGGGGAGGAAGGGGGAGGAAAAAGTCCGGAGCTACTTAGATCCTTCGAGCCCTGTGCAACAGCCCACCCCAGCCGCGCCGGGCTGGCCGCGCCCGCGGAGCCACCGCGCCCGCGCAGCGCGGGCACCCGCAGGACCCGCGCACCAAAAAAAAAATAAAATAAATAAATTTAAAAAAATATCATTGAAAAGATAATCCGTGTTTTTAAGAGAAAAAGAAGAGCCGCCGGGAGCACGGCCCGCTGCCCCCCGAAGTTGCCACTCACCGCGGAGCCGGAGCTCTCTGCGCGCCCCGCGGCCCCGCCGCTCTCCGCCGCCGGCAGCGCGCAGGCTGGCCCCGCTCCCCCCGCGCCCCTCGCTGTCCTTCCTCCTCCTCCTCCTCCTCTCCTCCCCGGCGGTGCAACCGCATCGGAGAGCATCAGGAAGGGGGGGCGAGGGGGAGGGGGGGGGGCTGCGAGGGAAGGAGCCCACTGCGATCCGCGCCTCCCTCCTCTCCCTCCCCTGGTTATTTATTTTATTTATTTTAAATACAAAAGCGCTGGTCCCTCCCCCGCCTCCTCCCTCTCTACCCTCCCCCCCTCCCTCCCTCCGCCCGTCCCCCCGCCCCTCCCCGCACCCCCCCCCCCGCGCCCCCGGGCTCTCCCCGCCAGCGCTGCGCGCATCAAAGCGGAGGCCGGCGGAGCGGTCCTGCAAGGGCGGTAGCGCAGCTCCGCGCCGCCCGCCACGCTCACACAGAGAAAAACCCAAAAAGAGGAAAAAAGAAAAAACCCACCCCAGCCCCCCCCCCCCCAAAAAAAAATTACAAAATAAAAAAGAAGAAGCGGGGAGAGCACCTACTGCCCCACTCCGTGCTCCCGCCCCCGGGCAGCCCTGCTGCGAGGCGTGGCGAAGCTTCTCCCCCGGGGGGGAAGTTGCGGTGGGGTTCCCCCTTCCTGCGGGAAACATTATTATTACATTTTTTTTGGGGGGAGGGTGGGCGGGTTAATTTTCGTTCTCGCGCCCTGCACTCGGCATCCCAGGGCGGGTACGGAGTTGCCAGGACCTTATCAAAGGGAAGCGATCGGCAGCCGCCACTCCACCGCCCCCCGCGCCGCCGCCGCCTTAAAGGCGCAGGCTCACCCCTCCGCGCACCCTTCCGCGGGCCGCGGCATAGCCGCGCTGCCTCTTCCTGTGGCCAGCGGGCGGGCTGCGGGGCGGGAGGTTACTCTCAAGGATTAAAAACTTGGCGAAAAGTTTTCATCTCAGGGAGAAAATGGGGCGGGATGTCCCCCGCCCCCCCCCCCCCCCCCCCCCCTTTTTTAATAAATAATCTGAAGGCATGTTTTTGCTCTGCATGCTAATTAAACAATATCTGATTGCAATATAACTGGCACATCAGCAAAACTCGGCCTGCAGTTGTGTTCACATTTCTCCCCCCCCCTCCCCCCCCATCTGTTAAATATTAAACAGACACGGAATGGAGGTTTTTAAACTTCATACAAAAGGTTTTAATTAGGGGTTGGCCCCCAAACCTGTCCTCCAGATCCAAGGCGCCTTCTGCCCTCCTCCCTGCCCTGCTCCAAGGCTGGACAGTGGGGAGTGGAGCTAGAGGTGATCCTGCCACCCGAGCCCACCTTGCCCAGGGCCAGCAGCTGTGGCCAGGCTTCGCTCTCCGCCTTGTCCACCCTGCAGCCCCACTCTTGAAATCACACCTACACGCAGGCAGAACATGCATGTGCCAGTCCCATGGCTCCTTGAGTCCTGGGCAGGGGCTGCCACAGGCACCACCACCTAAGGAGCCCCAAGTCTCCTTCCACCCAAGCAACTGCTGGGCTCAGTTCCTCATGAACCCCCTTTGCCAAGGAAAAAGCTTTGGAAAACGAGCCCACTTCCCCTCGATTGCCTGGCCTGCTGCACACATGCATATGGGGCCGGGAAGGTGATGGCAGGGCAGCGTGGGCAGGGGTGTGCAGCAGCACGTGTGGCGATGCCTCTGGCAGAAATAATGGTACCTTCCATTTTTGGTGCCTGAACATTGCTTAGGGCATCTCCTGGGAAATGCAACAGCAAAGCACAGCCTGTCATTGACCAGCCCTTCTCTGCTGTACCTCCGCAGGGGCCACACACTGCCCTGTGCCTCCAGCCCACCTCAGGGGCAGAGTCTGGAGCTGCCTGTGCCAGCTAGCAGAACACCCTCAGCCCCAAGAAACAGAGCCAAGATTGACCCTGCTCCTGCCACCAAGGTCTCAGTCTTCCTCACACACTCCCTTCCTGCCCTGCTAACTCCCCACATCGCTACAGCAAGGGGGGACCCCTCAGTGAAACCCCAAGGAAACAACGAGGTGCACAGGACCCCCATGTTGGGGAGAGAAGGGGATGGGACACCAACTCTGGTCCCAGGGGCTTAACCCAATCCTGAATGGGAGGACAGAAACCAGAGCTGTGGCCGTAAACCCACACCTGTCCCTTCCCACCCCAAGCTGCCTTCTCTCTATGTGCCATTGGTTTGCAACATGGCTAAGCAGGGCGCCTGGCTGTGCCCCAGACTGAAGAGCTGCCCGTTTCTTCCTCACCCCCAGGCCCTGCGCAAACCACCGTCTCCATCAGGAGGACAAGCAAAACACCGAGGACGCTGTGTGTCGTGGTAGCCCTGGATGTGGCAGCCTTTGAAGCTGCAGTTTCATCAGCCATGGGATGGCTGAATCCATGCAAACCCCACACACAGTGTGGGGAGCCAACCACGCACATTATTAAGTGCTGGGACTGGGCAACCTGGGCTAATTGTATGAAATAGCAAGTGGGTGAATTTGTTGCTGCCCAGTTAGATGTTTTTCAGGCCTGGGAACAGCTACCGTTGGGCACAGAAGGCAAACTATCTGCCAGACACACGGGCCAAGCAGTAAACGCCATTTCTAGGCACAGCAAGCAGTTACAAATTATTCCAATTACTAATATTTTTGCTGCTGATGACGCCAAGTATCGATGTGCCACTATGCCTGATGCTCCCAAGCCACACAAAGCAATCCCTGGGGACTAAGCAGCCTGTGCACCCCTTGGGATGGTGACAGTGAGAATACCCCCAGCCCAGCACCTCCAACCGCCAGAAGCTGGTCAATCACCTCCTTGTTCTTACATCTTGAACATGACTTTGAAATGACGTTGGTGTAAGAAGTTCTCTGTGACCATGTACTACTATAGCACAGACAACCAAGGCATTCCAACGGAGGACTTTTCCACTTTGGAAGAAAAAAAACCCTCATTAAGTATCATTCATCCTATTGCATAAAAATATCATTTAACCACGTCATGTTCTCCGAGTCCCGTTGTGCAACAATACCGCCCTGCACTGGTGCCCTGGGCTGCACCAAGCAACCGAGGAACTCACGTACAGCGTTCATTGGCACCACGCACGTGTAAGAGCAGCCCACCCCAAGCCCTGCCTCATTCACCATCCTCTTTATGACAGTCACCAAAAAGAAGGGACACTTTGGGTACAAAATTAGAGGCTGGCAAGCCCCTGGGGAGGTGGCTTTGTGTGGGAGTGCCTGTGGAGCAGTCTGTCCTCCCAAAAGCTGCGGTGGCCCCGTTCATTTTCTGCCTGTCCAGTCAGGGAGTCTATTTTCTCCTCCTGCCGGCGGGGAAGAGTCACGTAGTGCCTGAGATTTGAAAGTAATCTGATGAACCAGGCGGGCGGCGGCAGGTACAAGAAGGTCTTCCAGAGTTTTCTTCATCTTTATCAGCTTCTGGAAGTCCTTGTTCGTGGATCTACAGGGAATCTCTGTGTTCAGGTAGCAGCTGCAGTCATCAAGAAAGCTGAGTATCTTTGAATTTTCTTCTGATTTTCAGGTCTAAACTCGAATCTGAATCCCCAGGCTGAACAGAAGGAAAATTAACTATTTATATTTTATTTGTTAGCCCTTCTACTCTTTAGATAAAAATCCAGGAGATGTGTAAGAAAATGACTGCAAAAGACTGGATAATGCAGCGTCCCCTGGCCGTGATGATGCCTCACAGTGCCAAGGCCAAATGCATCCTCTCCGTGCTGGCTGTTGCCATGGACTGTGTTCACAAGAAGCTTGAAGTCAGATTGTGGCACCAAAAAGGAATCATTTTAGATGAAAAGAGTTCACAATGAAGCTATTTAATAAAGAGAAATTATTATTGTATTTTTTTTATCAGAGCTTTTTTAGAGCAGGTAGTAATAAAAAATAGGTAGGAAAGAAGAAAGTAGTGGGAGCTGTTAAAGGCTCGAGCGCTGGTCTAAGAGCATCGCTCTCTGTGCAGCACTGACTGATGTGCTGGTCCACACACACTGGGCCCTAACGCAACAGCCCGTTGTGCCCTAACTGTGCCCCCCAGCCCCATCACTGCCTTCTCAGCCTGTGAGGCAGAGGTTTGCCTGGTGTTTTGCTCCAATAGTGATGTCTCAAGGTTGTTGTCTTCCTGCAGGAAACTAGGTCGAACACCAGGTATGTTGAGGCTCTGAGAACTAAGCCAGGGCTGTTCTGTTCTGTATGTGGCTTTGCGGAGGTGAGAGTGGTGCGAGAAGCAGCGTTGAATCTCAGGACCTCCTCTGATGGTGGGAACAGCAATGCCCACATTCTTATGCTGCACTTTGCATGAACTACAAGTCCTGGACCAGTCAAAGTCGGTGTCCTTCACTGGTCTCATGGACACACTTTCCTCATGGAGATCAACAAAGCAGCAATGACACCAGGAGATGCCACCCAACCCCATGCCAGCTCCTGCCACTCAGGCCAGGCCAGAGTGCTGCTGCGGCCTGACGCCGACTGTACTAATGCAACTCTTGAATGATCCCTCTGCTAGAACTACGGTACAATCATAAAGACATAGATGGAAAACGTGGAGGAAGGATGAAAAGGGCATGCTGAGCGCCCTCGTCTCCACATGCACCTCTCACTGGCCTCTGCTTGGGGTCAAATCCCCCTCCCCAGCCTCTGCAACTGCTGCCCTCCCTGCGCCATCCCCTTCCCCGTCCCCAGCCAAGCAAGAGGAGGGCAAGGCGCACTGTTTATTCTTCCCACATCAGCAAAACGCATAGCCATGATGGGCTGAGGTCTCAGGGTACAAAGCCCTTTCCCATCAGGAAGACTCCTCTGGGATAAGCGCAGCCCAAGGGGGACCCACGTGACAGCACGATCTAAACCCAAACGCGGTGTTAGTCAGAGACGGTGACTGACGTCACCTGCTCTGTCATACGCTCAGCGAGCGGCGGTGCTCTCACTGGTGGTCATGTTGATAACAAGATCAAAGGCTTGCAAGTATTTCAACAGAAGTGCTGGGAACAGTCTTGATCAAAATAAGAGGAAGGCCCTGTATACAGAAGACATGAGAGGTTTGCAACCCACATGTGAACCTTTGAAGTTGTTCTTCCTTTTTTTTTTTCTTTTCCTTTTTTCTTTTTTCATAAACTAGTTTAACATCATTAGTTTAAGAGGTATAAAACCAATCGGCTGTATAATCTCTCTCTGAGCATGGAGTATTATCCACATGCAGACACACTTTTGCAGTGGGAGGAAAGAAAAAAACCCCACGACGCTGCCGGAGATACTCAAAACTGAGACAAGAAAACACACAATTAGTTTTATGGGATTTGAAGTTCATTTCATAAACTGACATACTTTTGTTAGCGAGTATTGCTAGATAAGTCCGATAGGTTTTCTCTTCCTATAATCCTTTTAACATTTCCATTCCCCCCTGCAGATTTTTTTCCTTGATGTTTTGTTCGACGCGCTCCCTGCTATCTGCACACGCCTGGCCAGATTTTTGAGACTTAAAAGGGGCACCGTATCAGCGTTAACCGTTCCATGAGAGCTGATAAAACACACACAAGCACTTTGCTATCTATTAACATTTCTGAACTGCTTCCTTCACCTGCACAGAATAGTGATTGAGAGGAGGGTGGGAGCAAAGGAGGCCAACGAGGATGTTTATGACCAACTTCCCACGGCTGATTTTTTTCCACAACCCCTTCCACACTCTTCATGACCAGCATTGCTTTCTCCACTAGCTTCTTAAGTAACTGGTAGAAGACCAGGTCTACAAGACCTCTGATGGGCAGCTGCTTGGGTTGACACATGCTATTGGGGTGGGAGCAAGGGGTGCAGACACCACGGCCAGGGTATGCAGCCGTGCTGTGTACTCCCTACTCCTAGCAGCTGAGCTCTTCACAGGTGATACAGAACCCAAATTTCACCCTTGAAGGTAACATTTAATGACTAACAACATTTTCTAGTCAAATAAAGATACTTTTGATGGAAGGTTGAGTGTGGTCCTCATGTGATATCACCACCTGGTGATAACTCTTTAAAGTCCCATTCAGGACTTGCTGCATCTCTGCTCCCTGCTTCTGCTATGCTTAATAGTAATTCTGGGTTTGCCACATATATGGTGTACACGTGCCAAAGAGAATCTGAATCCGAAGCGGGTTGAAGCCCAGTTTTCACTGGGGATCTCCATGCACTAGTTCTGTGAGTGGTTATGAAGTGACTTTCAGACACCCCACCACGTGAGCAGTCCAGCTTTACACAACTGCTTGTAGAGGGCTAAACACACCCCCCACACACACTCCTTGCACATGCTGAGGCAGTTTGCTAAAGGCACCAACAGATGATGTGTCACCAGCAGCTTGGACCTTTATCTGCCAAACGGGTTCAGATGTAAGGATTTCCCTTCAAATCTGGGATGGTTCGGATCCACCTACGCATGCACCCTGCCTGCTCCATGCTCCCACTCCGCCCATGCTTGGCAGCAAGAACCTGGCACGTGAGAAGGATGGAGGAGAAACATGGGGAGGTGACGGGAAGCTCAGTGCTAGCGAGGTCCAAAGTAGATTCCACCCTCTTTTTTTTCATGGAAACAGGAACATTTTTTCCATGCATGCTCAGGGAGGTCCCTCGGCATGCACAGAGCAAGCAGGGTGTGCTGGCTCTCCTTCTGCAAAGGCTGGATGCTCCTGCAAGAGAACATGGCCAGCTTGGTAACAAGTCGGGTCTGATGGTATCTTGGCAAGACTGCGGAGGAAGTGAAATATATGATGTGTTACTAGCCTGAACTGATGTGATTTGATTCTGCAATATAATCCTTTTTGTTTTCTGGCCTGCCTCTGTAGCTGTGTAAAAATGGTTACTTAAAAACCCAACTAAGTATGAAGCGCACTCACTGCAAATCTCGGCAAGGAAAGGAAATCCAAATGTTTTGAGTTTAACTATTAAACATAGTTTCCAGCTAGTGTGCTCAGAATTTGAAATTAAACAAATGAAAGAAACATGTTTCAATGGTTTTATGTAGGCAATAATGTCATTAACAGGAAATAAAGAAATTGGGCTTTGCAGCTGTGGCATGAAGTTTAACCCTTCCTGTGCAGCGGGGCGCTTGTTCGCCTGGCACTGTGCCTTGGGGGCTGCTGCCTGCCCCTGGGCATCCCACACATACAGTGGGACCCCTAAAATCCTCATCCACAGAGCCCTCAAAGGGTGGTGATAATGGAAAAAGCAGGAGGAGAGACAACAGTTACGACTGAGAAGGCTTTCCCAACGCGTGGAAAACTTTTAGATCACAAGGTCAAGTCAAACTCTTCACTTCCTGGGGAAAAAGAAAACCCAAACCCTTTACCTGCACCATCAAAGTTGAGGACCCTAAAATTCTACCTGTTGTGGTTTGTTTCTGCCTGATAATTCAACTCTCAGTATTGGGGGGGGGGCGGTAGGAAAGGGTATGAGACTCCAGCCCTCGTGATACGATGTCTCCACCTTGCTGCTCACAAGCTGGACCAGCCCCCAGGCTGTAAAAGAAACATTCGGTTTTTATTTAAGGATGGCTGTATTTCCAGGTGTGAAATACAGACTGGAGGGAGGAGATTTTGCACGGAGAAAGCCTCACCCTCACGTCACCCACTTGGTCCTTGCATGCAGACCTGGCCCCCAAAGGCCCTGGAGTCTCCAGCACAGAGAGTTGCCCAACTGAGTCCCATATCTGAGCCGATGATGCTGGAAATAGCACTGAGAAGAACAGCCTCAGTATCCACATCACCAACAACTTCCCCACTTCCTTTTCCATAACACTTGCATTTGTCCTGATGGCCACTCCCTATGGCGCTCCTCTTCCTCCAAGAGCGCTTCCAGCTCACAGGGTTGTACCAGACGTAATCCATCCCCACGAGGGGACTGAGGCAGTTCCTGGCTTAGTATTATTACACCAAAAAAGGCCATCACATCCCCCTCTATGTGTCCTATGTCCACCTCTAAGGTCTAATAAAAGAAGCAGATCAGCTCATCAGTGATGATGTAGTGGGATGGTGGCCATGGCAGGAAGGTGGCTGTCACCTTCTAAGTCCCAGCTGCATCTTCCTGAGATGAGTTTGGTTTGTGATGGGAACATTTCCACCCAGGGGAAGCTCTAAAACCTTGGAGAAAGCTGCAAAAGCCAAAACCCTGCCATGGCTGATGCAGTCAGGTTGTGAGAGTTGCGGGATGGTTTCAAATCTGTAACAAATACTGACTCTGGGGGTTTCCTTAGAGACTTATTTATGGCTCTGCTTATCTCTGTGCATGTAGCTGCCACACAAGCTGAATAGAGAGTGTGCTCCTATCACCTCTGTCATGAGCAAAGGGAAATAGAGCTTTGCACTGGTAGAGATGCCCAGGATCCCCATGCCCATGCCTGGCTGCTTGAATAAAACAAGAGCACTGCCACAATGTGTCTCTCCCACTGCAGCAAGCTGGGGGTCGTGGGTCAGCTCTCAGGAAAATGGGGCATCTCCTGCTCCACGCTCCTGCCAGGCATGGGGGATGTACTGGTGGGAGAAGGAACATACTGGTGGGATGCCTATCCCAGGGACAGCACAGTGTGGGCGGCAGCTCCAACAGGCCGAGGCACAAATGAACCAGCAACAGAGGCAGCGATTTCTGAGCACGTTTTGTGCAGATCCAGATCTGCAAGTCAGGGCTTGCCTTGGGCATCTGTAACATATGTTCTAGCGCTGGGTCCCATTCATCCACCCGTCAGTGCAACTGATAATAGACTCATTAAAAGCACAGCAGAAATGACTGCTTATTATTCTAGCCATAACTTTAGACAATAACATAAATTCTGTAGATCTAACCAATATACCATTGTCCTTTCATTACCCAGGCGCGTACCTAACAGGAGAACAGAGGGAACAGCTTGTATTAAATTGATTTCAGTCCCTGAAGAATGTAATATCAGCACAGGCTAAACCCTGCGTTATTTAATACGTTTAAAAGTATGCAGTTACCACAAGCTTCTACACGTTCACATCTGCTGTGGAAGTGAACACAGATAATGAGACTCTTGTGTGATGTACCTGCCACCAGACAGCACTGGGAATGGTGATGTGCCACGCAGGGCTGCTGGTAAAACTGGCAAAAACCTGGGGTCCAGATACCTGGGGTTAATCAGTGTTGAGCCCCTGCCTTCAACAGTTCTAATAAAGCTGCCGTGCTTCAGGGATGCCAAGGGTTCAGAGGGTTTTGAGTGAGAGTGGGCTATTGTGGGAGGACCACTGGAACAGCCCCATCCAGCAGCTGAGATGCTGGTAAACATCCTGGACACAAACCCAGCCCTTTGTGCTGAATTGCACGAAAACAAATTACCTGCCTCACGCTCCTCTCTGCTATTACGCGGATGCGAACCAGGAGGAAAGGATTACACCAGTATAAAACCTACTGTACACCATTATAAACCAGTAAGGGAATAAAAAAAGAAATCCAAGCGCTTCTTCCTCTCCAGATAACTTTAGGGCAGCTGGGGAGGTTCTCCCTGGCTACTCAAAGTGGCACCACAGAGCCTCGACACCAGTCCGAAGCAGCAGCAACCCTTCTGCAGAGGGGAGCCGGGATGTATTTTTTGGCAGCAGGGCCAGCCCGTTTCCTTGGGCCACCCCCTTCATTGTGAATGCTTTGGGCATTAGCTCAGGGAACTCACCCGGTTAAAAATAACCCTCAGCACAAAACATAGACAAAGGAAAAGGCTATTTATACCCTGGATCAATTCCGCGGGCTGATTCACCGTGCAGGCCCAGCGCCGGGCGCGGTGGGACACGGCACGGGGCGCACACGAACCAGTGACAGCCGGCACATCCTGCTGTGAAACAGCTTGACATCTACAGATGAGATGGCTTCTTCCTCATAACTATCAGGGGTTGGAGATGAGAGGACGCTGGGTGTTTTTATTATTTTGATTTTAGCCCATGTGGTTGTGGTTTGGGAACGTCTTTTTTAGGTTTACCTCGTGCAGTTCCCCTTCCAGCTGAGCCAGGCCCGTTCCTTTCAGTGCTCTTTCCACATTTTTGGGGTTTAAACACCCAAAAAGCAAAAGGGCTGGCTCCACATGCCCAAAGAGAAACAGATGATAAGCCAAACAACTTGATAAAGCTCAGGAGCAATTATCCCTCCTCTGCGGCCCACAAGTTTAAATACGGATAAAGTTAGTTGGAATAATACAGATACGTTTCTTTTTCCATGTTGTTTTCTGTTTTGACTTCTTTGGGATCATTCAAAGGGAGGTTCGGGCTTTGATCTTCTCTATTGGCAATATTTTTTTTCATCTGGGTTTTTATAGTTTGAGAAGAGATGTTACATGCTCGCAACAGAGACTATCAATATGATGTGGGTCTGAACAAAAAACCTGGTGTCAGGTTCTCCATTTGGAGTGTTACCTCAAGCTTTGAAGTTTGTAATGATTCAAAAGCATCTAGAGCTGCTACAAATGTTAATAAAATTAAAGCCATCTGAAAGTGAGGCTTGCATGTGCCTTTGAAAGTAGGTCTGTGATCAGTTATTACCCTCAATTACCTTGTTGTCCACTCTTTTAGCTCGAGGTTAAACTCTTAACACTTCGCTTTGAAGTGGTTATCCTTTTATCTATGACCGGACTGAGGAATTTAAGGGCAATAATCAATGAGAGCTTCATAAGAATAAAGGGGAGACAAGGCAAGGAAAATAGGTGTGAATGTTCCCTTAGTGGCTGGCTGGGGGTTTGGGGAGGCTGGGGGGGGCACCATGCCCCCAGCTTTAAAAAGGGGGGGAAAAGAGAGGAAGAGAAGGAAAGAAATGGGGGAAGAAAAAGGGGGAAAAGAAGGAAAGAGAAAAGGAGCCCCAGCCGTTTCCAAATCGCTGCTAAAAATAAAGCAGGAGCACTAATTCCGGGTGGGGCCGGGAGTGGGAGAGCACAGTGAGGTGAAGCCCTCATCAAAGGCGCGGAGATACGATTAAAGTATTGGCTTCATGGTGGCTTTGATGTGTGCCATGGCCTCACCCTGCAGAGCCGCAGCGCCGGGGTCCCCAGCCATGACCCCCCCCCCCCCCACCCCGAGGTGAGCAGTCCCTGGGCCAAGCCAAAGGCGTGGAGCGGGATGCAGGTGGTTCCTTCCCAGCAATGTGGGGTTCTGCACAGCATCTCAGCCACCTGCACCTCACCAGGCCCCAAAAGGTCCTTGGCCACCCCCAAGTTCCCCAAACCCCCCATGGGGACGCAGGAGCCCCTTTTTGGGTAAGGCAGGCCAAGGGAAGGGGGGGCAGAAGAGTGACCTGGCTGCCATCCTAGCCTTGCCCGCTCGCTGTCAGCGAGGATGCTGTTGACATCCCTGGTTGCACCCTGCAAGGACTCCAGTGACTTTCCCTGCGGAAAGGCAGCCGGCCTCCGCGTTCACTGTCAGGGAAAAATCAGCACAACACTCCTGGCCAATCCTTCTTCTTAATTTTTTTTCTTTTTCTTTTAATCCAAGGTGCCTAGAGCGAGGTGTTGAAACGCACAGAGAGCGCGCTGCGCTTGGCAGGGGATCAAGTCCGAATGGCCTGGTTTTCTGAAGTCCTCAGCACAGCCTCCTCCAGCACCACGGAGCGAGAGCTGCGTGTGCTCAGCATCTCCCAAAAAACATCACACCGCTCCGCTTTGATCCCGTGCCAACGTTTGGATCTGCGTGTCTAATTTAAGGTGCTTGGGTTGGAAAATGTTGACAATTATTGTTACTCTAAAATTAAATCACTGCTTAATTATCAAAATTGATGGTAACTTGGAGTGGCACTTTCAAAAGAGCCTGAGGGAGTCAGAAGGAGATTTTCAAAGGCAGTTTAATGTCTCAGGGCCACGTCTACCTCCTTGTACCTGCAGTTTTTTACCGCCTGCTCCTCCTTTGGCACCTTTTTAAGGCCACCCGAGAGATGCTGAGGTCTCTGCTGAGGAGGTACAAGGTAGACCTAAAACCATGAGCACAGACCAAAGTCTCCAGCCCTCCAAATGCGGTTGGCTAATTCACAGCGAAAAATCAATTGGCTTTGGGTACCTAATTCTCCTATAATCCTTTAGATAATCCCAGCTTTAGGCTTTCAGATACTGATAAAAAAAAATTGTAAAAAGATAATACAGGAAATGTGTGCAAATAGAAGAGAAAGCCAACACACAGTCCATAGAACTTTCAGATACTCTGAAGTTAATATGAAATAGGTTGAGGACAATAGCAATAAAATATTGCTCAAGACAGAGTAAAGGCACTGAGATCGTGAAGCCCGAGGCTGAGAACACTGTTTCGTAATTAAGGTAGCCTCCAGACAGCGATTGTCATAGGCAGGCATTGCTCAAGGACCCAGCCATTATTGCTTTCATTATAATTTTTCAGGAGAGGATCTTTTTTTTCTGGCTTGGCTCCACCTTCATTCAAAGCTCCCACTGGTCCCAGTCACTAACGAGAAAGCGTTGATTGAGAAACACTAATGACAGCCTCCACAGGATACAAAGGAGCGCTCCTGCGGGAGCTTTGCCCTTCCACAGAGCAGACCAGGAGGTCTGGTGAAAGAGGTGACACCAGCCTGGGACATCGAGTGCCACGTCTGGGATGGGGAAACCTCCAAAAGCAGCTCAGCAGGACATGGATGTCCAAGCCTCACGGCGTGAGGACGGGCATAGCTGGCTGCTGAGGCACCCCAGATGGATGCTTGTGCTGCCACAGCCCAGATCTGGTGGTTGGTTGCTGGTTAAATGAAGTCGTGCTGGTCTTTGTGCATTGAACCAGGTGAAAAAGGACTGGTGGGAAGGGTTTTCCTAAGAAAACTGATCTGACTGGTAAAAAAATCCCAATAAACCCTATATTGCAACCAAACAGCTCTTTTTAAAATGGCAGTACAACCTGGGAGCAGCATCGTTTGTCTCAGGCTCTACACTCTCCCACAGGCCCAGACTGCATCCCTCAGGAAAGGCCGTGCTTGGTGCTCAGACAAGGAGAGCATGGGGCCATGGAGGAGCACACGTGTGTCAGGGAAACGGCGTCAGGCGTCCCACACAACCTCTGCAGATCGCTGCTGCCTGCCAGGATGTACCCATCCTGGATTTTGGCTGGAACTGGCCCTGGAGTTTCAGCTTTGCTGCAGAGGGGAAGAGGGCACGGATTGGAAACTGAAGAGAATCTAACGTCCCATCAAAATCCAACTTTGAAGCATTTCAGTTGGATGTAATTACGTCACCTGAGTGAATCTTGCTGGGATCTCAGGATTAGCTCCCATCACCTGACATTACGCTGAGCGTGACCGTGCCTGTCTACACTTAACTGCTGACCGATCCTCGTCATCCTAGCAATTAATATGCTGCAGCAAAGTCATGTTCCAACATGGTCTAATTTTCTCGTGAAGCCAAGTGCCAAGAAGGATTAGAAACAAAGGGGAACAGCCCAAGATGGCTTCGCCCTGCACCAAGCCACTGAGGGTCACTGCTCCTCTACCTCTAGAGCTTGTCGTGTGTGACCCCAGGGGACCAGAGGCAATCCCATCCCAGCAGAACTCCTGGCTAAGCAGAAATCCCAAACTGTGGTGGCAAGGACAGGGGCTGAGCTGTTCACCCTGTGCCAGCTGCTCTGATGTTTGGCCAGTTATCAGCACCTGGATAACCGGCAAGAGGCAAAGAAGGAAGAAAGGAAGAAACACTTTCAAATTCTCCTTAATTCTGCAGTATTGCTTCTGCGAGAGCCTGTAGACAACCGGGGCTCATCCCAGATCCTGGGGACCCTCCTCAGCTGCTGGAAATCCGAACTGTGTGTGGGGAGCTGGGACTCATCCCTGGGAGAACTTGAGCCCAATCCCGTGCACAGGGGCTGGCTGCAGCGAGGTACCTCTTGCACTGTTGGCATTGACATTCCTTTTACCCAACACATTATGTTGAGGAATGGAGTCAAGCACCACAGAGAAGATCGCTGCTCTAAAACATCCTGATCCCTCTGCAGAGCAGCAGAGGTGGCTGAGCACACGCTGCTGTGCTGCTCTGCTTCCTGCATTGAGCCCCTCACAGACAGACAGGGATTTTCCCCTTCCTGGGGCTGGGAGTGAGCCAGACAAAGGCTGCCCCAGAGCCTGCACCCCGAGAGCTGCTAGCGGTGCACCCACAGGTGGACAAGCCCCAGCCCAGATCCTCCCCCAGACCCTGGTGAACCTTGCAGGGAGGGGACCAGCTTCTTTAATCCTGGAGAGAGGGAAAAAAAGTGGCACCAAAGACAGCATGTTCAGAGTAGTGCCTGGAGATGCTGGACCTCTTGCCTTCCCAGCCCCATTGCACTGAGGAGGGGCTTAGGGTAGCAGCCAGACAGAAATCACAGGCTAATGAAGATCAATCAGGTCCTTTTAAGTCTTCTTCTCCAGCTCAGTCCATTCCACCAGCTTTTCCCTTCTTCTCTTTAAGGGAGAAGGCAGATGATGAGAGCACAACTCCCCTCCCCATGTTTTACCCATTCCTCTAACATATTGACCCAACCCACCACAGGACACTGTGCCATGTGTGTGTACTGGGGCAGACTAGTCCTATTGCACCTTCTCCTTACTCTGATATGTGACCCCCTGCTTAAACCAAATCTTCCATCTCGGGTGTCCATCACCTTTAAAAGAGCAGGGGGTGATCCCGGGCTCCTGCACAAATCCTCCTTTCCCTGGGGACATAACACACACACCCCGGGGCTGGGTGACACCTCCCAGGGTCCCCCCTGAATGGCGGGAGGGGAGGAGAGGCACCACTGCCCTTCACGAGGCTGCGGTAAGGTTCTGTGACTCTGAGGAGTTGGCAAATCCCTGGATAAAAGGGAAAATATGTTCATAATAAATAACACTGAAGTAACACGTTGCGAAATATCGACTCCCTCGGAAAGGCGGCTGTTTGCTTTCAGTGGAGCTGCTATCTGATCCTCTGCCAAACGGCGCTGAGCGGCTGTAAAAGATCCTTCTCTGTGGCCGCCCAGACAAAACCAGGTGCCCAAAAGTGCAACGACTGTGTGTGTGCGTGGGGGTGGGGGGAGAAGGGGGGAATTGCGCACCCATGTCAGTGCCCCCAGCCCCTGGGAGCCCCACTGCAGAGCCCAGGCACCATGCAGCCAAAACTTTAATTTTAAAACAAGCAATCCCACGTCAGCGCAGAGACGCTACAGGAGAACAGAAGGGGGGAAAAGAAAGAGGTGTTGATAAAATACTTGTTAGAAAGAAAATTGGATTAGCGGTGCCATTCTGGCCATGAAGTTCTTTGAGCTAGAGAAAAGAAAATAATAATCTTGTTCCTTTTTTCCCCTTCTCTCCGCAGCCCACAGAAGGCCTCACAGCCAAAACACCAGTCCTTCTAATCTTATTTTCTTTTTTCTAGCATGTATTTTATTAACCCCTTTTCTCATTTAACTGCTATGAATAGCTCAGTGGGTAACATCCTTCTTAGAAAGTGAAAACCTCCTTGGAGATGCGGTGCAAGGAGAGAAATGCAGACAAACCTCCTGCTCCTGCGCTCCGAAGAAAAGCCCCCTCTGTAATCCTGTCTGGTGAATCCCCACATTGTACCCCAAGGTGGCTGTGAGTCCCAGGTCCTCTCTCTGGAGCAGGGACAATCGGGGAATTTATCTGCTGACACACTTGTTCCCAGCTCTAGAAGCTCCACAGACACAGAGCAGAGATTAGAAAATAAACAACCCCCCAGGCTTCTCGTTCTGAAAGTGTATCTATAAATCTATATATCTATATCCATATATATGCACCTATGTAGCACTGTAAGATGAAGTCAAGCACGCTGAGTTACCCTTCTTTCACAGCTTCCCTCCCCAGCTATCGATCACATACGATGAAATCCCCCAGCACAGCCTGGGATGCTCACAGGGGTGAGCCCCACACCCCTGCACCAGGGCTGGGGGGGCTTCAGGTCAGGCATGGTACTGCTGGTAGCACGGGGGCTTTGAGGGTGGTTTTATCCTTCTCAGCCTGACGTGATACTCATACACCCATGTCATAAGACATGGTGCAAGTGGGATCTGGGAATGCTCAGGGGCCATTCTCCCTCTGCACAGCAGTGATAGAAACGTGGCCGGAAGAAAAAAATCAACCAACCAACCAAGCCCCAATTAAAGCATCAAATCCAATGGAGATGGTCCTGCCCTGCACTGCTGTGAGGGAGAACAGAGATTTGGCCTCACCATAAAGAGAATATCAGCTCCAGCGAGCTTGGCTGCTGCCTCCTTCCCTGCAAGCAGGAAACCTTCCTGGGAGAGGACTGGGAGCAGGATCCAGCCCTGTGCGATATTTGTGTGTTATTTTCCTTGACAGCTGTGGTGCATAGTGGTAAGTGCATGTTTAATTCATTCACAATTTATGGTGTAATGAGAACAATGAATGTGTCTGAGGGAATAATTGCTTCACGGCGGGGATGCTGGAGAGTTCAAGTTGGTTGGCACCTGGACTTTGAATCGGGGCTGGCGGGGATTGGCTCCGCCAGCCCCACAATAGCACCGATAACAAAGCTGCTGGGGATGGGGAGGGGGTTCAAAGTCACCCCGCGCCCCCGCACTGCCCGGGCGAGCTGCAAGAGCCTTTCGCCAGGACGGCAGTGGCCAGAATCCAAGCCCTGTTTGACCCGTCTGGCCCCATTTCCCAGGCATCAGGCGAGGGCTGTGAACGGAGCTGGCTGTTTCCAACCTGCATTCACAAACGAGTTTTGCTGCGCAGCAAATCCATATCCCTCAAAACCCAGCACTTTCCCCCTAAGACTCCTTCACTGCTCCATCCTGCAGCATCCACCAAACCCTCCTTTTGTTGGGGGTGTAGGGGGTTGACCCTTTCCAGTGTCCTCAGCAGCCACATGGAGTTTCTGAGGCCTTAGAGGTCAAGAGCATCCATATGGAGGGCCCAGGAGCTCAGTGCATCTCCCAGCTGTCCCATGGCAGCTGTGCTCAAAGCCCCCAAACAAAGCTCCTTAGGGGGCTCGGGGGTTGCTCTGCACCATGCTGGAGGAGCCCTGAAATCAAACCACCCCAAGAAGGTTGCAGCCAGAAGAAGGCATCACGCTTGGCTCCGTGTACAAACAGCTAATTATTCATTGGGCTGGGAGCAGAGAGATCGTGTTATCTATCATGGGCTCTTTCCTGCAGCAGCTGAGCGGGGCCAAATTTAGAGGCAACAATAAAGAGATGCCGAAAAAGCATTGCTCAAGCCCTGGCCCATGCAGCGTGAGGTCTGCAGCAGCCCTCTCAACAACTCCTGCCTCTTGGCACCTAGCAGGAACACAGATCTGATTTCTGCAACAGAAGTGTCAGAGCACGAACAACAAATCTTCCATGCCACAAACCCACCCTGAGGGGATCATCTATCGAGATGGGGCCCTTGGACCCAGCATCACGTGTCAGAGGGGAACGGGCTTGGAAAGTGTCGTGAGACTCTCAGATGGAAGGTGCCATATAACCACAGAGGCTGTTGTTAATTATTATCCCCTTATACTGGGGAGCTGCACTATAGACCATCAGCGCTCGAGCTTTTCCATACATGGGCTGCACGGGATGGGTCCCCGTGCTCCTTCGCCATATGGGAAAGCCATGGGCTGGGGATGGGTTTGCCTTGGACATCTTTCAGAGATGCTGAGCAGAGAGCCCTGTTAGACATTAACCCCCACAGGGCCCTACAGAGCATTTTGAACATGTATGCAACGCTTGGTAGCCAATAGAATCTGCTTTTAGCTGGGGCAACATCTGGGTACAAGCAGTTGTGGGCCAAGCTGATGTGCAAACTGCTGCGTGGGCTTTCCTTCAGGGGCTGGAAGGCACTTTGAAAGAGTGTTTAAATGGTTTAGGTGCATAAATTCAAAGCTGTCAGTTGAGCTAGAAACTAGATTCAGATTAAATGGGTCAAGATTTAAGGCTCCTGCATCCCCTTGAAAACATCCCACCCATCCACACAACGGCAATAACTGTGGTTAAGACTGGGAGGCAGAGTTTAGGTGCAGGCAGACATGTGAATTTGCAGTCCTGACAGAGAACTATGTTTTATCCCATCCAGTCTGAGGTTAAACACAATGTTCTGTCAAGCCACATACGGAGGAAGACATGGTTTGGCAGCGGCGTCTCGCGTAACCACGGTTAGACATGGCATACCTCCGCGAGGCCGCTGCTGCAGTGGCGCGATTTGCATCGCGAGGAGCGGCTGCCAGTTTTACTTTCATCTGCATCTTAGGAAGATCGAGGAAGCAGCATAGCTGTAAATACATCAGCTGTTATGTCCTCCCTGTAATGCTCTGTCTCGTCACCGCTCTCTCTCCGGAGCTGCTCACTGTGAAGCCTGATATCTCTCTGCTCGGGGCCACTGAGTGCTTAGAGACTGACCCAGCCAGGACACAGCCTTCATCTCTCCAAAGGCAAGAAAAGATTAAAACCAAAGGTGACTGCAGATGTAAAACATAAGTTTGGCTGGGGTGCAACACCTTCTCACCCTGCTCCATCTCCTCGCAGAGCTCAGACATGGCCCAAGTGCCCCCCACCCCACAACAGTCCCATCCCATCTGGGCCAAGCCCAGTCTTCCATGAGGATAAGCACAGCCCAGATGAGAGGTTTGGATACAAATAAAGCCACCCATAATTGCACATCCTTAATTACTGAGGGTGTTTGGGTTTCTTGGAGAACATTAAGTTGTGAGGAAGCTCTATCAAAGGGCATTCAAATCAAGGCAAGCATCAAACCCCAAAGCTGCTTTGAAAGCACAACTCCAAATTCAAACTGTGGAGGGGGAAGGCTTGAACCTTCCTGCCCAGTAAATAGCACGCCCTGGAAGGGCTCCCCACGACAAAGCCGTCTGTGAGCAAGGGCAAAAGCTGTGACCTTGGGATGCAAACATCTGTAAGGACTTCCAGGGAGTCCCAGGACTCAAAGAGGATGATCTCAGCAAGGTTCTAACCACAGTCTTCACCCAGACTCTGGAAGTAGAGGTGTTTCCTCTGCTGTCCTCCTTAATCTTTCGTGCCCTCACAATATAGCTCTGAGGCTGCACTTGCCAGAGATGTTTTACAGCATTGTTCTTCACCAGCTCAGAACCAATTAGAAGAAAAGTCAACTTAGGGAGAAACTTTGGTCAAAAAAATTGTGACTGATAATTGCAAGCCCTGAAAATAATTTTATCCAGACCAGACCCATGTAGAATATGTAATTATGTTTTTATAATGATGGAACAGTATTGCAGCCAAGTCAAGTGGGCAAAGACAGGGCAAAACCAGCAAAAAGTAAAATTAAAAAAATAAATCCCACATTAAAGAGAGACAGTAACACACACCAAATTCAGGGAAGAAATTACAAATCAAGGGAAAGGACATGGTGCAATCTCTAACTAGCAGACCTGAAGGCAGTTCAAAGGACAGTTATTTTTAAGAAGCGTTACAACCAAAGATGACGTGCCCGATGTGCGTCCGCTATTAATCAACATGAAAGACTGATGGTGAAAAGTCAGAAGTGTTCTGTGTTTGGAAAAAAGCCAGGTAGGCTATTAGAACAGAACTGAAACCTTGAAACCTTTCTCCTGCACAAGATAACATAAGATTATATCGTACATCTCAGGGTAACACACAACTATGGGCAGAGCTGCCCAAGACTTCTACAGAGCTGGTCGCGCAGCTTGGCACTGCCACGCACCACAAATGTCCTGCTTGGAGGGGAAGGTCCTGGGGACCACAGAGGACAAATATGTTGGGTCAATATTTAAAGACATGGGGGATGTTCCACGTTATTCTTGGTGTAAGTCCCGAGTTTAATTCCAAACGGGACAATAGACTGATGATCAATAAATATTTACAAGGGTGCATTATAATTAACACCTGCCTATTTAATAACGTCCTACTGAATTACCTCGGGATTGTTTTTCATGGGGTTTTAGAGAAGCAGCATGATGGCAACTAAAAGAGAAGAAATTACAACCTGTTGTGAGTCTGAGGGAACTTACTCTGCTCTGCTTACAAAGGTTTAATCAGAGAGGATCCGATCACAGTCAGGAAGGATGGAGAAGAGGATTTCAATAATATTTGAGTAGTAGGGGTTTTTTTCTGATAGGGTTTTCAGCCAAACCCACTAGATTTGAAACAGAACATTAATTCAGGGAAGTTTTAGGAATGGTATACCTAGGCCACTCATTAATCCTATTTGGTCTTAAGATCTCTAAATACAGGTTTGTAATCCCCCATGCAGCTATGTCACAGCCTAGCACTAATGGGAGTATACATACATCACTGGGAAACAGCTGTCATACCGGGGGAAAGAAAAAGAGAAGAGAAACAGAGGTCTGCAGAGAGACCAGCACATTCTGATCAGCTTCTAGTAGTCACATGAATTTCAAATTGTTGTTTCAGTTCAAGCTTGGCACTTCTCACCCTGCTCCTTACAATGACCATGCACCTTACAGCAACAACACACACCATACAACACTCTGGTCCAAACCCAGCATCTCCTGTATCAACAGCTCCCGAGGCAAAGGACCACCAGCCCCTCCTCCCCCAAGGACCAACGTCCTATAGTTTAACACAACAGCAGCCATCGTTTTCAGAGAAACACATGGATGTTGCAGAGACTCAACCCAAGCAAAGCACTCCTCTCCTCTGCAAAGATAAAAGCAAGAGGATGGCTCTCCCACGGGGGTATCTCCCCCCGACCAGAGGCACCCAGGGCAGTGCAGCCCCCAGCACTCACACACATCCCCTGATGCTCTGTCCCATCTGTCAAGGTGGCATCATGCCAAGCCACGAGCAGGCTGGATCCTGCACAAGGCTCAGCATTGTCACAAGCCACCTCTTGCTGTACTGATTGTCACAATAGGGCTCACTCCCAAGAGTAAAGCTCTAGCATCAAAAGCAATGGTCAGCTATCGTCCAGAGAGAAGGGATCAAACCGCACCAGCAATACATGAAAGAAAATCATCCCCAGCCCTTATTAGATCCACTAGAAAGGTTAATTAACTAGATTCCACCAACAAACCACAGCACTGCTGATACACAAACCCAATCCTTGGGGGAAGCTGTTTTAATGGTATGAAACCCCACCAACTTACTGTGAGGTAAGACCTTCAGTTGTCCTCTGCAGAGAAGATGTTCACATGCAGCCACACAACAGGAAAGCTGGAGCTGCTGACAGAGAGCTGCACACACAGCTCACAGGGTGCCAAAGGGGTTTTCAGGCAGGAGGAAGGGAGGTACACATACAATACTAAGGCTTTGAGGACCGCCTTAGCTTTGAGGAAGGAATTGGGAGCAGAAACCAGCTTAGGTATGGTCTGTACTGGAGGCAGAGGGTAACCATCAAGCCTGATTGTAGGACTGGAGCTCCCAGAACATCCCCATAGCACATCCAATCAGAGGGATGGGCCTAAGGTTAGGTGCAGGCGTAAGGTTAAGTGTTTGCATGTGTGTTGTATTGAATTAGGGCCCGAGGTTCAGGTGGGAAGGGGCTGGTTTGTCCCTGATCTCCAAGGCTCTCGCCCTGTTGCTGGGGCAGAGTGTGGGGTGGCAGCTGGACCCCATTGTTGTAATTGGAGCTTGTCCACAGGTGCCTGGTTACTGTTTTACTGCACCCAGTATTTATATTTCAAACCGTAGCATAGCAGTCTGGTGGTTTATGGCACCCATAGAGCTGCCAGGAGAAACCTTGGCAAAGGCCTGGGAAAAAAATAAATAATAATAATAAAAAAGGCACTAAAACATTACTGGGGCCACCATCTGGGGACAGGGCTGGCAGGAGATGCTCCTCGGGTCGGCTGCTCTGTGTGTGCTGCTGCATTTGCTGCCTTCTTGTTTAGCAATGTCTGCCTTTGCAGCCAGAGGCTGGGCCTTGTTCAAACCCTGTGAGCTCTAAGAAATGTCCAGGAGATGGAAGTTGGCTCTAAGTAAGAAGTGCCCAGGAGCGAGCTGGGGGAAGTGCAACACGTCAAGCCCCATATGCCCACCTCTCTGCTCATGCAACATGTCAAGCCCCCACCTCTCTGCCCTTAGAGGCTCAGATCCCCTTTTCTCCATGCTAAATGCTCCAGCAAAGGGAGGGTGAGCTGGGATGGTTGCATGACATGAGCCCCAGGAGCTGGACCAACCAGCTAAACGTGCAGGTGATAGCCCCCAGGACCCGCTGATTGATGCTTCCTGGCAGGTCTTACTGCTCTGTGCATCTTGTTCAGATGCAGCCATGAAGGGTTTCCTCCCAGCTGTGCCCAGGGCAGCAGAAAAGTACGTGCATTTCTATGTCTGCCTCCAGCAGAAGGACATGTCCACCTCATAGATGGCTGCCCCATCTTACAAAACCACTTGATGCTCATGTGCCAAGAGAGAAGCCAAGAGAGCAACTCCAAGTCTCCAAACCCACACCAGCTGGATCCTGCTTGTCTTTGGATTTCCCAAGAACTACCCTGCTTGCTGTCTCCTCCACAGGGGATGTCAGTAGCATCCACTTCACTCCAGAGTGAAGCTACAGGGTTGGTCTACAGCCAGCTGCAGTCTCCTGAAAGCTTCTCTTTGAGCTTAATGGCCTAGCTTCATGGCTGTAGAGGTTTAAAAGTGAGGATAGCAAATACTGAAACAAAAGTGGGTCTCTATGATGAAGTCAGGGGAGTTTTCATCTTAGATTCAAATCTGTACTGAAATGAGTCAGCCAATGACCTCATCCAACAGCGATGAACAAACAAGAAGATGACAAGCAAGTGTCAATAAGTCTCAGAAGACGTAACATCATTGCTGAGCACAATTAAACACAGCCTTACAAACATCCAGGCTCTGACTGCTCATGAAATCCATATGGAGTCATTAGCCTTCTTAGGTCTGTTTTTCCACCATCCTTAGATGCAGCTTAAGAGCCTGACTGTATAAAACCTTACTGAGATTTAGGTAGGTTCTGGATTTAAAGAGAAAGAGCCATTTCTGAGGAATCCCTTTCTAAAAATGCATGCTCTGGATGAAGAGTGATTGACCATGAATCCACAGGCCACTGCAAACTCCAGCGACTAACCAGCTGCATCTTCAGGGCCGTGTTCGATGGCTGAGCCTGCACTGCAGCTCATGGTGGAGCTCAGCAGGGAGGACATCAGCTGATCCACAACTGCATCAGTGCTGTGTGTTACAGGGTAGGTGGTACCTCTAGGGTCATGTGGACTGTCTGCTAAACCTCATTACACATGTCCTGCACGCTCCAGGAGTTCTCAGCACTGTGGGATTGGTCCTCAGTGAAGAGATATGGAGGGTTTGGTAGAGTCCTTGGTTTCAGCTCAGGATTACTCTGACTGACAGATTTCTAACAGACTTTAGGTCCAGGGTTTCAGTAAATACAGTGAAGCCTTTCTCTGGGCAAAACCAGACAGTTTAACTTAACTTTGGTGCTAGCTTGGCTGGGAGAAGCCAACCGCGGAATGAGCACCCACAACCTTCATTTGGAATGATGGCCAAACCTGCCTGCTGTCAGTGTCAGGCTTCAAATGGGAGAACCAGGTTCCTGAAGGACAATCTGGTGAAGGGGTGCTACGATGGAAGCACCATGTTAGAACCTAACTGCCCAGGTTAGACTGTACAGGTCTTCCTTTACTTTGCTCCTCCTACAAGTGCACATTTCCTCTCTTTCAGCCCCAAGGGCTAAGTGTGATGCTTGTGGTGACATACATGACACACAGCTCCCTTTCTGCTAAGCCTCATGGCTATGTATTTTTTGATGCTTTTTTTCACCAAAAGAAATAATTTCTAGTTTAGGGTGGAAAAGTTTTATTTAATTATCTTCTTTTTTTTTTTTTTTGGCTTGAATTGACCAACGGCCTATCTTCCAGAGGCTTTATCAAAGGAGCCACCAGTACCAGAGCACATCTAATTTTAAGTGGGCTTTAGTTGACAGACTTAAAATTGATCATGCATTTGAGTTTCAGTAACTTGCAATTTCTGCACTCTTTGATAGCATGCTTTAAAGAACAAGTCTTCTTTAATGACAAAGGCTTAAAAGAAATGACCTTTCTGAACAAAATATCAAAGCTCAGAAAAGAGAGTTCCTTGAAAAAAAAATAGTCAGAATTAAAATGACCTTGTGTTTGAAACTTTCATATGGTATCTGACGTCTCAATTTGTACCCTCTGAATGAGACCAAGTCTATAATTCAGTAGTATGGCATCTCCAGTAAGTTTTGTGACTTGGGAAGGACTTGCACTGTGTTAAAATAATTAAAAATAAAATCAAATCAACTCCTGTATATGTTCTCTATCAAGACTCGCAGTTAAAATCATAGAATCACAGACTAGTCTGGGTTGGAAGGGACCCCAAGTATCACAGAGTTCCAACCCCCTGCCACAGGCAGGGCCACCAACCTCCAGGCCTGGAGCTACACAAGGTTGCCCAGGGCTCCATCCAACCTGGCCTTGAACACCCCCAGGGATGGGGCACCCACCACCTCTCTGGGCAGCCTGTTCCAGCCCCTCACCACTCTCTCTGTAAAGAACTTCCCCCTAATATCTAATTTAAACCTTCCCTCCTTTAGCTTTAATCCATTCCCCCTTGTCCTGCCATTATCTACCCTTTTAAAAAGCTGATTCCCCTCCTGTTTCTCTGCTCCCTTCAGGGACGGGCAGGCTGCAATGAGGTCCCCCTGCAGCCTTCGCTTCTCTGGGCTGAACAAGCCCACCTCCCTCTATCAAAGCTTTCCAGAAAACTCAACAGAAGCCTGGACAATATCCCAGCCATCACAAATATTTTTCTTCTAGTCACAATAAAATCTTTTTTTCTTTGCAGCAAAATCATTTCTCAGTCTGAACCCACGGTCGGTGGAGATTCAGGCCAGTACCAGGAGTATCTGCTGTCACCAGGACAATTAAAGCACTGTTGGAGAAGAGAGCAGAGGGCTGGGAGAAGGAGGGAGGATGTATCCCTTTTCTTTCAGCTGCACCAGAAACCAGCATATTTGTTACGTGTAACACAAGAACTGTGAGTGGCACTGAAACGAGGCGTCACCTTGATGAGGGTCCCCTCCCCTGGTGCTGGTAGAAAATGTTATGATGCCTTTTTCTTGTGAGATTTATAGAGAGTGGAACAATAGTCTCTCCTGCAGCAAAATAATCAGTGAAATTAAATAAATTACAAGTACAAATAAAGCTCTAGCTGGTTTCACCAGGGCTTGTTTTATGGGCAGTGAAGTCAGCTACTTGGCAGGTGGCGATTCCTGACCAGGCAGGTAGAAGGAGAGGTAGAGTACAAGCAAAACCATTTCCTGCAATCTGGACTCTAACTCACACTTGTTACAAAAACAATCAAAGAAATGCTAACAACACTACAAGAGAACTCCAACCAACTTTTAATTTATTTTCTTATCAGGTTTATAAGCACCTTCACAGTGATGCTCACACTGGAGAGTTTCCCAGAGTTGTAAAACTCCCAGATTGACCAAGATCTTTTCACAAGCTGCTTTTTAATCACCAACAACCCAACTCATTCAAAAAGAAGGAAACTGAGGCCTGAGTCAAACTATCTAGAAGAGTGTCCATGTGCTTCTCGAGGGACACACCTCCCTTTACCAGTTCCAAAAGCACTCTGAGCACCCAGACATCATGTGAAAACCCAAGCAGAATGGCAGAATCAAAGCTGCCTTGTTTCCATCACACACAAGATGATCAATTTGGCTGTCCCCATGTCTCTCACTCAGACACAGGGCAATATCCAGTGGGTCAATCCCAGCGTGCAGCCCGATGCTCCTCCCAAAGAGCCAACCATTGCCCCACGCACCTCTCTGAGTAAATACATTTCATTTTACTGCCTGCAATTAACTAAATGCATCCTAACAAATTCCTCCTTCCAAAAGGCACCGTTGCCCCAGGTGAGGTTTTGAGGCACCTGCTGAAGCACCTCCTGCCTTATCAGAACCATGACAACCCCTTATCTATAATTAGAAGAATCACTTGTTGATTCAAGGAAGGTGGAAAACCTGCCCTAGCCCAAACCAGGCTGACAATCAGCAAAGCTGGAGCCTGTATTTGGCAAGGAGCTCCCTGTGGGCACTGCCAGGAGGTGGGGGTGGATGGAGCCCAGCCTGCCAAAGCCTCTCCTCCTTGATCTCCATGCCAGGCGGAGATAAGAGCGCAGCTGGTGAGCTGGGGCTTGGCAGGATAGCCGCATCCAGCTGGGTGCTCAATCAGACCAGGACCCTCCGAATCCCACCTGCACCACTGGTGTGACCGGTGCAAGGGATGAGAGGTGGCTGTCCCCATCAGCAGTGACACAGAGGGTCTCGCTGCTGCTGCCAGTGCCACAACTGGACTTAGATGGCAGGAATTTCTGGGCCCCTCTCAAGACCATTAACCATGCCTTGGGATTTTCTTCATGTATCAAAGGGCAAAGAATGGTACTAAGAAAAATATCAGTAGAAGAAACTCCTCGCACAGTAAGCAAACAGCACAGAGTCCAACACATTGAAAGCATGTCTGTAATAAAATAATGATAAAAAAATAATGGAAGGAAGATACAACTAAAAACATGCTGGCATGAGCAATGGATGTATTTTCATGAACTTTGTTACATTTTATGTGCTAACAAAGCAGCCACTCATCTTTGCATTTTAATTTACAAGAGCCAAATCTTCAAACCTATTCAAAGCAGTCCATTTGGCAATCGAAGAAATCCAACAGCTCCAGCAGCTACCTGAAAATGAAGAGAATCTCATTAGTTAAACCTTATTATTTGTACAATAAAACCACACCAGGCTGAAGGCAGGCTTGGCTACGGCCGTGCTGGCTGCTGTGTTGGGCGCTGAGGAGCACACAGGGGAGTGTGCCACAAAGCGACGCGACATCCGCACCCACGGGCACGAAATGCTGTATTCCCACAGATGGGGGTCAGGTAAATGTTAACACAGAATTTAATGTGCACGTAGTACTGGAAAAAATAGATCTGGGCAGGGTGATAATTTCCCTGAGTGGAAGCAGCACAAAAGCTTCTCAAGGCTATGAGCAAACGGGAGAGGAGCCGCCGTGCATTGTGCCAGCTCTGTCCCTACGTTTCCTCTGCACTAGGCTGTGGGTCTTTCCAGCTCAGCATTTCGGTCACTCACGGCCTGGCCTGATCTAACGGTACATGGTGCATCCCTCTTTGTAAAGAACTGTTTTCTGAACTGAGAAGGCACTAATTCAGAGTATGTTTGAGACAACATGCATCCCTTTGTAAAGCTGCCGCTGCTGTGGAGAGAGTCTAGAGACTATGTTACAGCTTTGTATTTATCTAACGAGGTTACCCATGCTGGACGCGTTACCAAGAATCTATGGCATTTGCAGTTTCCAGTTAGCTTTGGCTACTCCTCATTAATAAAAAGTTCAGGATTAATATTTTCTGACAACTTTCACACTCTTAACATTTTTACAAAGGTTCAGATAATTAAATTACACTACTTTACAGGCACACATTCTTAATGGCAGAAATCCTCATGCGAGATAAGAAAGTATCATCAAAGTCTGTAAATATAAAAAGGATGGAGTGGCTTTCCTAGGAAGTTTCCTTTTACTCACCTCTCCACGTGAATCACTTACTCTAAAGGCACAGCAAGGCTTTTTATTGCTGCAGCCCTTGCCATAATTTATATTGGAGGGTGTAAACGTCTGAAAAAAGCTCAGGCTCACGAAGATCCGGTACTTTGAAGATGGGATCTGTAATATTACACATTGCATCATTGTTTTCTATCTTAAAAGGAAGGTGGCATCACCGCAGAGCTGCAGCTGTGCACCAAGCCAGTGTCTCATCATGAACGTGGAGGCAAAGCCCGGACTTGTAATGCACCTGCGAGTTCTCTAATCTTGCTCTAATAGTACTGACTAAGCACTGGGAAAATTCTCAGACGCTTGTTTACTGAAAATAAGGATCTTTTAAAACTGCAACCATATTTGAGTGTTTTAATTAAGCCGTAAAACTTCAATAACTGGGCTCCACGGGTGTGAAATGATACAAATTGATCAAAGATAATCACGTACCTTCTGGCATGGTAGGTGTTCAGCTCTTCCTGGAGGACAGAGACTCTTTTCTGCAGAATCTTGACCTGTAAAATACACCTCACGTGAGGAGGGCGTACAAAACTCTAATTAATAAATTTGTGTTCATTTCATGAAGGGTGTTCTTCTCATTTATCCTGCCTAAATAAAGCGCAGCAATGCTCAAGCTGCACACTAGAACTAACACTTGATAGAAGACTGCCAGCATGGCCTCCCAGCCCTGCTCCAGCTGCACACTGCCCACTCCTTTGGCAAGAGGGTCAAAACAGCTTTTAAACTGAGGTGGTGGCAGCGTATGGGTGATGCAAGGGTTTGGGAGCTCCGATTCCACTCTCCACTCCTGTAGAAAGCCTGTGCTGTGATCCCTGTGCTTCTGCTCTCGTGATGGAGGTACTCATCTGGTCTTGAGGTGAATGGAAATGAATGTTCATTAATACACCGTGACTGAAAGCAGATGATTGGGCAGAGTAATTTATATTCAGCAATGTTCTTAGAAAACTTTGCCCAAGCCTCAAAGCCTCAAGTATTTTTCTTTTGTTTACTTTTAATCACTGCTCAGTGCTTTTACCCAGCCTACCCTCTCCATCCTTCTCCAGCAATAAATAATCCTGACAGGTGCAGAGATTCCACCGTCCTTCTTGTCTGATGGTTTCGAAGAGGAATTTCAACAATTTCCAAAGACTGGGACACCTGTGCTGCAGCCAGAGCCCTGCTCACTGAGTGGTCTGCAGCAGCAGGGTGCTGCTGGAGACACAGCCAGCAGCTACGTACTCCTGGGACAGCACCCGGGTTTTAGTGTGTGTAGTTACTTTTACTTCTTTGAAACACTGCTGCAGCTCACACAGGTGAATATCAAGTTCTGTGGGGTTTTTTAAAGCTTATTAAAAGGTGTGGGATTCTTCTGTTAGCTCCAGAGTAACACTTCCTACCAGGCAGTGCTGATAGTCAACGACACTTTAAAAATAGCTCTTTACTATCAACTGGAAATAGATTCCCCCAGTAGATCCTTAACTCTTCATTTCCCATGGCTGTTTAAAGGAGGAGCAGTGCTTCCATGAAGAATCCCTAGACACATAAGCAGTGTTTACAACCACAGCATTGAAGCTGTGTCACTACTAGGAGATGGGAATGTGAAAGCTGGCCCTATGAAAATGACCTCCTTTCATTAAAGGCACACTTTGGCAGGGGAGGCATCTCACACACAGCAAAAAGTGCTTGTGCATTGTAAAGGACGGAGAAAACCAAGGAAAAAAGAGCAAAGACATTAAATGGCCAACCATCTCCAGAGAGAGAGGTTGCATACGAGAAACAGAGAGTTTGTAGATCTAGAATTGTTTGAAAAACGGTCCTGAAAATTGGTAGGAGGGTGCAGGTATCAGGCCTAAACTTGTGTGCTGTGTCCTCGGGGCTGCTGCACTGCCCAGAGCTCGTGGGCAGCTCTGAGTCACCACCATTGCCTTGTGTTTTGTGTCTTCCCTTCGGCCCAGGAGAGCTCCCAGCCCTTCCAGATATGTTTCAATGCACAGTCCTGCACCGGGCTTGCGATGCCACTGGTATTTCTGTCAGCTAGTTTTATTGTCTATTTGCATTACATACAAACAACATGGATTCAGCATTATTCTAGATGAGCTAGGGTTATGCAGGATTAAAACCCGAGGAGTTACAGGGTTTAGTGGAGCCTCTCTATGTTGAAAAATGCAGAAATATCACAACGATCATCTGGACCACTATCTTAAGAGAAATATCTCATTTGCTTTATTATGTAGGCTGAGAGAAAACAAAATGATTTCTCATTCTCTCTGCACCCTTGAAATGATTCCTTGAGGAGAAGCAGGGTAAGGAAGATGAGAGAGAACAGTATTGGAAGGGTTGAGGAAAAAACCCCAGTACTGAATAGAGAACAATTTTTACTTCCACTTCCCAACTGAAAGAAAATCTAGGATCAAAAGATATGATATGGTAGCTCCCAAAGTGAGGAAATTGGGAGAGGAAAGTGTTGTGGAAGATGACTGAGAAGCATGTGAGTACTGTCACAATTTGGTTTTGAGGCTTATTCAGTAATTTTGGTCAAATTTTAGATGGTCAAAATTTCTTGTTAAGAAGAGATGGTTTTTATCCAGTCCAAAAACCTGAAGATGCATAATAAGAATTTACCTGAGATTTTAAAGACACAATGGTGTCTTCAAGTTCCTGTCTCAATGCTGCTGGCATCAGACCTTTGAGTGTGATTTCATATTCTTGTCGTATATGGATTATCTGTAACAGAACAAAAAGAAATTTATATATAGATGGCAACTCTTGGAAGCTGGACAGTAACTTTTCCTGCTTCTTTTGCCCAAATTGAAGTGCAAATAAACACAGAATTGTGATATCAGGGAAAGGGAAGGAGAGAGAAGGAAGATCAGCAGAGACCTGTAAAGAGCAAAAGAGGTTAAAAAAGGATGAAAGGAAAAAGAAAACTTCAGAATAAAGAATATATGGAGAGAAGGAAAAAAGTAATGCAAAGGAAACAGTAAAGCAATTGTTGGGACATGGTGTAAAGAAGCAGTAATCAACCTCAAATTTACCTCATTAGAGCATTTATACAGACGTACACTTTGAAAATTGGTAGTCAGATGTTTCCTTTTTGTCTTTGGATCTGAACCAGGTCAGTAGGACTGGTCCTTGCCTCCCCCTCCCTTAGACAGGGTGAATTCCTGCTTCCCAAGATTTTTTTACATAATTTAACTTCTTCAAAGGTGCTTTTAAAGCCTTTTTTATTTATTGTACAACTATTTTTCATTGCACTTTGTGTCTTCCTCCACTTCACTGCTGCTCTGGGACTCTGAACAAACAGGTTGGACTATCTAAGACGTTACGAAATCAGATGTTCACACCAAAAAAAGGTTACTTCTAAAGGAGGGCGTTTTAGCCCATAACAGGCAGATGCTGAGTAAACAATGCAGTTACAAAACAGCACTAAATGAAGACAGATCAGCTGGAAGGACTGTGCTTCCCACTTCTCTGGTTTGCTGAGTCTTGACCCAAGAAGAGTACAGAGGAGCCTGGTTCAGCCCTGTCCATGGAGCGGCACGGGGACTGCTCGCACCCTTCCGTACTTGGCTGAATCAGGGCCTCACATCTGCACTTGACTTCCAATAGGATTAGCTGCTTAATTCAAATTAAGCAAGTACTTAGGTGTTTTTCTGGATTAGCAGCTGAATATGTAAATAAAGGATAAAAGGGATTCAATATCAGATTAACTTATAAAATATCTTTAAACTTTCAAATTGAATCTTCCCCCCACCCCCGATGGTTTACACACCGATACCATTTTCTGCTAATTTTGTTTTAGTTCCCAAATTGCTTAAATCTACCATTGTGACCACAAATCCAAACCTCAGCCTCACATCTGAAGAAGCCACAAGTCGTAACTCCCAGCTCCCAGCCTGTGAGGAGCACACACACACATGAGAACCCAACACAAAGTTCACTGAGAGATGTGTGCCAATTACCAGCCTCTGGAAAAAGCAGGGCACGCCAGAATCTGCATTCTGCAGAATACAATTATCAATACAAAAGGAATAAAACAATCTGATGAAACTTTAGGAAAACTCGGTCTATGAGTCATCCCAACGTGCAGAAGAAATCTCCAAATCTCTATGCAAATAGGCAATTAGAGGCTTTCCCTGCGAGCTGCGAGTGATGCCACTATGCAAATCTGAAAAAACCCAAACCAGTGAGAGAGGAAACCTTGTTTGAACTCTGCTTGTATATACCCCAGTGATCAAAATTTACGTTTTTAAAAGTTATTCTGATAAATTTATGCTACTGCTCCTATAAGGGCTTACAAAGCTACGCATAGGTGCTCTGCCAGGATAAATATTTTCTGAGCCAACAGCTCGCTTGGGTGGGGACCCTGACAGAGCAGAAACATATATTTCAGTTAATTCAACGCGTTACATCTGCTCATGGTGAAACAGGAGCAGAAACAGGCAGCTAGAACAGCAAAATGCTTTTATTTCCTAAATTCTGAACAATGAAGATCTATTTCATGATGAAGAGGGTCTGTGTGATTGATCACCTTGCCAATACATTGGGGTGACCCAACCAGCTCAGAAATTCTGTTGCAAGGTCCTGATACACACTCTAACTTCCCGAGTCTCCTTCTCTGGAGATATTCAAGACTCATCTGGATGCCTATCTGTGCAGTATGAGCTGGGGAGCTGCTTTGGCAGGGGGGTTGGACCCCATGATCTCTGGAGGTCCCTTCCAACCCCTACAACTCTGTGAGTCTGTGATTCTGTGATTTAGAGGTGATGCAGAGGGCAGGATATAACCTCCGATATGCCAACAGAGCATCACATCAGCACCCACGAGTGCCAGGCATGCAGCAAGACTCCCTTATTCTAATTCGTCCTAGAGGAAGGTTGAGAAATTTTTGTTCTAAGTAGATGTGACAAAAATATGAATACAGGTCTGTGAGGGAAAGAATAATGTCCTGCTTGTGTGACAGTCGCCTTTCAACCAGGGCAGTGGTTTTAACCTGCAACTGCCCTCTAAACATGTGCCTTCACCATGCTGCTAACGTCTGCTATTAACTCTGCCAATGAGGAAGAGGATGCTTCCCTCTCAACGAAGGTTTTTCTTAGAAAACCAGGAAGAAATACCTACAGTGCTTCAAAGTATGGAAATATATTACCAGGTTGGCTGGAAATGGGGCAAGAAAATGAGAAGCAAGGCCTGGTAGCTGCAGTATTGCTCGGGGCTGGTTCCTTCACTTCAGAGAGAAGGCACACGCTTCTTTTTTATTCCAGTGAAAGCTGTTCTTTGGCACACCACTGCAATTTGTTTGTTTGCTAAGACAAAACACGCTACTTTCAACTGTGCTGGCTAATAATTGCATCACAATCAGATGAAAATATAATCCCAGCTGTTTCCTGTCATATCACGATAAACAACAGGCTGATATTTTTGGTTGAAGTTCTTATCAAGGTTTGTTGACCCAAGAGATTAAAATAGTGCATGGCAAAAATCTGAATCACTTCTTACAGCTGAGAAATAACATGTAGTGGGCTAATGTCTATACATTTTAATGCGGGGAGGGCTTTATTTCTTAATGCTTCTTTCTGACCAATGAAAGCTCAGGCTGCAGGGATTTTTTTTAACTTTTTTTTTTTTTTGGTGCCTTAAAGGCTTTTTTGTTCTTTTATAGCCTCAAGCTGCCTCCCTAGGATCCACAAATACTGTGTCTCCTCTTGCACTCTTGAGAGATGTTTAAAATTGCAATTCTTCAGCCCTCAGGAGGGCTTTAGTCTGCTGAATGAGGATAGCTCTATTTCATTTGCTGGTGTGCTCACTTTTCTTCGGTCCCCAGAAAGCTTTTTTTTTTTTTTCTGAAAATTCATTTTGGTGAGTTGATTTAATCCATGAACCCCCAGGAAGGTTTTTATAGCTCTTAATATTAAGCTGCCACACTGGTCTTTGTTTATTCAGGTTGGTGGCTAAAATATGAGGTTTAAAGTTTTACCATCAATCATCTTTGGTGTCAGTAGAACCAGCTGAAAGCTGAGGTTGCCACACATAGCTCATGTACACTTAGTCACACGATGAGTTAGGGAAGAGATGAATATTCACATAATTACGTGATGCAAAAAGCAGGGAAGTCATAATTGCACAGAATACAATGAGATCTTGTCACTGTGGAGCACTGACCATTCTTAAAAGACATAAAAGTTGGTTTTGATGCCCAGAAGAGAAATATCCCAAAATGGAGCTTCCCAAACCAAGCCATCAACCTGCCCCAGCGCATTTGAGAAGCAAAAGATGAGTTTCACTTTATTGACTTCAAGGAGCCCTCAGGTGGCACAATGCACTTTTGTGGCTACTCCTTATTTCTGAAAGCTTCAGGAGGATGTTTGGGGGCTGGGTCAGAAGCAGAAAGGACCACAGGACTGATCAGGAACAAGCCCCTCAGCACCTAGCTGCACTGTAGTCAATGTCCTTCCTTTTTGAAAGGAACAATTTAAAGGACATCCAGGAGAAATTCAGCATCTTCAGGATGCCCAGATGCATTTTAGTCCACATGCTAAGAGCAGCCTGCAAAGCAGAGGATGCCTTGCTGCTCTTCTACACTTTGCTATACAGCCACAACCACACCATTTTATCGTTTGGGTTTGAGACAGCCAGCTCTGCCCTTCTCACCTCCAAGGAGTCTGGGATGCTGAGTTTATCACCCAGAACACACCAGGCCTTATGCAAAATCTCCATCTCATTAAAAAAACAAACCCAAACACAATCTTCCCCAGATTACCCAATTGGAAATGACTTGATTTGAACCAGAAGAGCATAAGAAAATGCAAACAAGACCCTGAACTATACATTGCCAAAGCAAGCGAAGGGACCACAGATTTGTTCAACCTCCTTAAAAAAAAGCCAATCTTGTCTCAAAGGGCATTACATTTAAATCAGATAAGAATCAAAAGGCAGTTCACTGAACTAAGGTGCTGTGGGGTTTTTTTAGTATCTTAATTTCTGCCTCATGACAATATTTGTGAAGGATCATGATTCCAAATGCTAAGATAATGACCAAAAGGCCTAATTAGGATCATTTAATTATTATCAAATTTTCTCCACGTTTCCGGGGAATAAGATGATAAAAGTAATTTCCTGTCTCTCTCAAATCCTTTACTGCATTATTTAAATAATGGTATATTATAATGCTGTTTAAAAGAGAAATCTCTTTTAAAAGGTTATGCATCTGTTCTGCAATATACTTCTTGGGAAGAAGATGTGAAAGATCTGCTGTAATAAATCTGAAGACAGTTTAGGGCACCAGAAAGGTAAAAATAACTCCTTCAGCTTTAAGCAAATCTTTTAATAGCAGACTAAAGTCTCATCCTTTGAAATGAGGATAATAATAATACTACTAACAATAACAGCAACATTGAAGAGGTCAGTGTCATTTAGGTGATGTGAAAGTTGCTGAAGTAACTCTCAGAAAGGCAAGTGAAGGGGAAATTAGTCCAACATCATCCCAATTAAAAATAATCCAAATCAACAAAAAAACCCCAAACCCAACAAAACCAAACAGCAGTCCAAAGAATGTCAAAGTAATGATTAATCACAGCTCATCTGTGTTCTCCTTAATTGCAGTGAATCTTCCCCTCCTTCTCAGCACTCTTAAACTCTACTTGAGCACAGCTCTGCTCCCACCAAACTGCAACAAGTCTACATGGGCCCCATTCCTCCATCAGCTGGCCTGTGGGATGCCGGACAATGTCCATAACTGAGGAACCAAATCCACCAACATCTGCAATCTCCTTAAATCTCAGATCTCTCAGGGTTGTGTTGTAAGAGAATATTTTACTAGAGCTTGAAATGTTCTCCACCAAGTCTTCCTGATGAAGAGTCAAATGATGTATCCAGGTTTTTTGATGAAGAATAAGTTCCCAGCGTGTGTCTTTTCACAGTATTGTCAAACACAAATATCCACTGCTTGTCAGTCCACATCTCTCTCATTTCAGGCAGGGGGAACTTCTGTTCTTACTGTGCAACGTCCACCGAGATATAGTTCTTCCAGCTTTAGAGAAACAGAATGTGATTTGATACAAATGTCCTCAAGTTCTTCAGAGAAGAAATGAACACTATAAATTGCATGAACCTGGCTGGAGACAGGAACCAGGGAAGATCAGTTGAGCCAGTTATTTTGTCAAGCATAAATTGTGTATTTCTCCACTGAGAAAATACTGCTGGAGAACCGCCTGTGTTCCAACATCTCCAATAAGAGATAAATTGGTGGCATAACTGTCCTCTTTGTTCTTCTGTCTTTAGCTAGTAAACCATCTGAGTGCCCAGGACATTTTTGCCTTGTTTCCCTAACCCACGGGGACCTCCAGTGATGCTGAGCTGCACATGGATCTTTCTGCTCTAAATCATTTGGGTTTTTTTTCCCTAACCTGCATCCAAGAGACCATATTCCTTGGGTGGCTTGTATTTCAATCTCTCTCTTCTCTTAACCGAGATCTCCCACCTGGAAACCCCTCTGTTTGCAGTTAAGCGATGTGAGTCTATGTAATTCATAGCTGCAGAGGAAGGGAAGGCAGGCAAACTTGAGAAAACCCAACCAAAACACCAGTGGGCTGCACATGGCAAGGACGGCATTCTTGGGATTACATGAGTTGGAGAGGAATAAAAGCTTTTGCTGTCAACACCACAGAACAACCAGGAATGTTGTGGCTAGAAAATCCGCACTGTTCTCTCAGCCTCCCCCTCACCAGGGCTCCGCTATTGTTCCAGCTGGGATGTAAAGGATCCCTGACTTCTCCTCCCTTCCTTCCAAACGTCTCACGGCAGATGCCATCTTTGTCCCCGAGCACTATTTCCTTCAGCTCTTGTCAATGCTGACCTTCCATTGGCCAGAGAGGACATTGCTGTAGTAGAAGAGGTCCTCTCCTCCGTGGGGAAGAGGGGCTCAGACACAGCTCCCACCTTCTGACCCAAAGAACAAAACCCAAACCAGCCCAGCCTCTGACTGAAGCTGAAAACACATGGTGTTCATGTCTGGCTATGCTGATTCCTAATAGGCTATCAAGATAATTAAGGCTGAAATAAAGACATAAGCATCTTTGACACCACCACTGGAATGTATGTATGTATTTCAGCTTTACATTCCAACATGTGTTACCTTCTACATAATCCTTTCCATCCCATCCCAGGGTGGTTCAGCAAGTCAAGGTCTCCGTGTCTGCCAGCGGAGGTGCTGAGTGCTCGCTGAGGACAGGGAGAGCTGACACAGGGCAGCCTGCAGGAGAAGGCTCAGGATTTCCACACCGGCCGCCTGAACGAGCAAAGCTTCATTGATAATAATCAGAAGCTACTTTTACTATCATCCATTTCCTCTCTTTTCAAGAACAAAAATCTAATCAGCATCTCAACTGGAAAACAAGCTGCCAGGTTTACAAAGCATCTTGGTTTGGGCATGGGTGAGGATGGGTAGACAGGAAGACAGCCACTGCTATCACTAAAAAAAAGAGCTAGAAAACTGACATTTTAAAATACTCTGTAATTCCAGTGCGCTGGCATATGCCTCTACTCCTTTTCGGTAAAAAACCTTTTCCTTTTTTTCCTTTTTTCCTTTTAGTTCTATAGTTTCTCTTTTACCATCTTTCTCCAGCTGGCCACTTCTTTCCTGTAATCCATTCCGTTCCATGAAGTAGGTGTGTATTTGTGCATTTTCCAGTTGTGTCTGATTACCCAAGCTAACATTTGATCATTGACTTCCACACACACATCATCATCATCTACCTCTTTTCCCTTTGACAGTTGCACAGTTGGTGAGAGCCTTCCCTCCCGCAGTTCCTGCCATATGGAGCTCCCGGGAACTTTCAACTCCATTGATTTCCAGCTCCTTTCAAATCCCACCTGCAAAGCTGTTCTTCTGTGCTTGAATTTCGGCTTCTATCTCCTTCTGCTAATCTGAACCTTCACGTTGTACAGGATAATTTATTTGTTTTAATTCTGCATTCCTTTCAGAGGCTGTTAAAAAAACGCTATGCAAAATATAAACCATGTCAAATGCAAAGTTAGGATCTATTCTAACAACCTCAGTATCTATTAGAGACTGGGGGGGGGGGAGCTTTGTATCAAATATGTCAATGGAATTGCATGTACAGTAGACACTGACCAATGTAAGAATGACAGAACTGGGCTCCCAATAATGTCAGCAGTCATCTTACGGTACTTTAGTCGGCATTGCCATGCACCTACAGGGACACCTACATCCATGACAGCTCCCTGACAGAGATATAATCAGAATCAGTCTGATTCTTCCCCAACAGCCACTCTTGGGAAGTCTGAAAAGAGAACAACAGCCTCAGAAATGGATGTTTTGATCTGTGCATGCCACGCAGCCTGATGCGCGAGTTCTCACTTCCATCTGATTCTTCCCTGCTTGTAGGTGGATCTCCAACATCTTCTTTTCAATAAAAATATTTAAAACTTGAAATTAGTTCACCTAAGTGGTTAGAAAAGAAATCTCCTGTTGCTGGGTGTCTGCAGACGCTGAACCGGATGATTTCCAGGTGCCAGCCAGCAGGGAGCTGCACCCCTCTGGCTGTTTGTCTCACAGTATATATTCATATATGAAATGCTTTGTGGGAGGAAAACAGCTGGAGTACGCAGGACCCTTCTGACCCTGGTGCCTGGGGGAGTTGGCAGAGCAATGGATGGACAGAAGCAAAGGGGCAAGGAGGTAAAGACCCTCCTCATCCTCGCAGAACTGCAGATAGAGCCTCTCTGGTCCGCGCTGCCCACAGACAGAACCTGCAGGAACTGTTGTAATGTGACAATATTTGGTGTCACTCTTCTTGAGAATCCCAATGGAAACTTCTTTAGGACTCTCACTTTCTTCCCCATCACACCATAGCTTGCTGAGCCCTGACACCAGCGCTGCCTGCCCCAGGGGTTAATGCCCCGGTCTGCCAGCACTGACAGCGTTGCTCTCTGTGAATCACTCCTGTGGCTAAGATCATTCAGACCTAAACGAAGCTTCCCATTTCTGTGGGAGCAGCAATGGGTCTCTGGGGGGAATTCTGGAAGCGTTTCAGTGACGTGGGTTGAAGCAACCAGAGCAAATGGCAGAATTTCATCACTACCTCCAGTGTGTGCTGACTGTTTGTTTCTCAGTTTCCAAAGTGCTCGTCGGCTCTGCAGAACAAAGGCTCCTCATCTGCTGCTGCCCACAAAGCAAACTTTTAGTTTTAAATACCTAACCTAGAGCTTATTAGCCTTATTTTGGACCATTCTAACATGTTCTGAGTCAGACAATCCTTTGAGAAAGTCTGGAAACTCCAGGCTGGGGCCCCAGAAGCACCTCCTGGCTCTTGCGGTTATCTGGGGCACTGGAGCTAAAAGCCCCGTGACACAGGAGAGGCTGGTTGTGTGCCAAACGTCCTAAGTGGGAGCCCACCTCCAGACCCAGGAAACTCCACTGCTTCCTCCTGATTTTCCCAAGCAGATAGAGGAGGGCAGGGTGATGGAAGCAAGGGCAAAGGTTTTATGGGAATTTATTGGGTTGCATTTAAAACTCTGCGATACCTTAAAAAATGAAGCTGAAAAGAAATATGCACCAAACCCCTTAACTAAAGAGCATCTTATTACTCAAGTCTCCCAGCCGTCATCGTACTAAGAGCTGCTTGGGACCTATACCCTAGACATGGGCATCCATTGCTCATCCCTGTCTCAGTGACTCTGCTCACAGCTCCAGAAATCTGCAGGCAGTAGCACTATTCCCAGCAAGGAGAAGGTGTGGCAAACGTTAGAAGTTCTCTGTGCTACACAGCAACTAACATTTCAGAGCAACGCATCACAGCATTCATCTGAGAACAAATATATTTAGTTGGCATGGAAACAGTAAGTTAGGCTCACTGTGGTAAATATCCAGCAGTCATAAAAAATTGAGCAAGTCAGAATAATAAACATTAAAAATGAAAACGCACTGAATGCTTTTGAGTCGTAGCTCTTTTACAATCATCACTCCTGCTTTCATTTGAACATGACTGAAATGCACTTAACTAAGCTGTTCCATTTTATTCCAAATACTTCTACAACATCCTTATTCAGATAACTCCTTTCTCCCTTTTTTATAATCTATTTGAGTAAAAAGAAATTAAAGGGCTGGAAATCTGCATTGGTATTCTCCTTCATTTCCTCAGTGAGATTCACGAATTGGATATAATTGATTTTCTGTCTTCAGAGAATCTATCTCCTGTAAAACTCTATTTGTGACCTGACTGCTTGGAGGAGTATTCCTATGGTTTGTGTATCTACAGTGTTGCTACTTGAATTGTTTGCGAACATTAGGAACTTTTTCCCCCTCTCTAACCCCCAATTAAAAATTGTACATCCTACTCAGTGATGCTGTTAAAAACATTAGAACAAGGAATGAATAGTTGGGTGGCTTTTTTTTAAAAAAAAATATTATGTATAGTTCTGGGAAGAGAGGTCATAGAATCACAGAAGGGTTTGGGTTAGAAGGCACTTTACAGAGCATCAAGTTCCAATGCCCTTTTTTTTTTCTTCTTGGAGAACTTTCGTATACTGAATTGGGGTGATTTACCCTTACAAAAAGGAATTAGAAATTAATTGAGGTATTCCAAAGAAATCTAGGTCATACAGCAAGAAGATCACTGCTGTTAATTTTTATACAGGCCCCAATTCAGCAAAATTTGTCTCACACACCTAAATTCCTGGATCCATTACGGTGTGTGCTTAAGCTCCCCGTGCTGTGTGTCATGTTTAATTACATATCCACAGGATGTAGAATCTGCTGTATGAACAGTTTAGAGTTTTTAGCTATGACTGACAACTGCACAAGGCCACATGACTCAGGAAAGAGAAACAGGTTTAGTAGAATGACTTCTATCTAAAATCTTGTCTTACATTAGGTCTAGGCGCATATCAGAGACAGCCAAGTGATACACTACAGGAGTATATGATACAGGAACATAAGGGGGATGAGTTGATGGGAAGCTGGTTCCCAGAGTTAGTGCTGGGAAAGATATGTGCCAGCTATAGATATAAATCAGTTAGCTATAAGAAATGTCAGCCACACTTTGCAAGGAAAAGGTTTGGACACATCCAAATTCCTCAGGAATCTCCCCAGACTGCTTTAACTGTCTTGGGACTACATGACAAAAAACTATATATAAAGAAATACCTACGAAGTGTGAGTTACACTTCATTTACTGTCAGTTTGCCCTCTTCCATGAATGCAATTACATACAACTCAGGACAGTGGACATCTCATTTCTGAAGGAAACACCCAGCATTTGGACGTGAAGGAAGATGACCCAGTTCTCAGCCTCCAATCTACAAGCATAAAGTTACTGGACACACGGGCCATTGTCCTAGAAAGCCATGCTTAGCAGAGACAGGACACCCTCCATGGGGAAGGCAAAATTCTTTGTTAGTCAAAGTGGGAGCAGCTCCCAGGCACTTTTGACAAGTGTACGTTCATCTGGATTGGAACTCATCACTGAGATAACACTGCCACACTGCACCACTGATGAAACAGCACAGATAGAATGTGATTGCATCTCCTGCAAAGGGGAGTGGAAAAGTAAACAGGAGTAAACACAAGTTCCTACAAGAACACGAAGTCCTGGAATGAAAACGTTCCATAAAAACAACTGCTCATCTTCAACTGCAGCACCACGCTTGCCTCTAGACAGCTCAGGGCTTGCATCAGTCCTCTTAATGTTTCCCCCCCCCTTATTTATTAGATAGCTTGTCTCTGTCTCTCGGTAATTATAATAACTGAAGGTTAACTCTGTGTGATAAGCAGGGGGTTACTGTAACAAAGAGTTAAGCTTCGTGGATCTGTCAGTCACAGAGACTGAAGAGTTATAAGGACATGGCACTGAGAGAGAGACAGACGTGGAGCACCAAGATACCACCCAACAAGCCATAACGAGAAACAGCTTTTTATTTTTAATTAAAAGCACAACAAAATGTTTTTTCATGTCTCGTTCATTTGTTTGTTGTTGTTATAGAATCAAAACACAAGATTTTTCCTTTTAATGAAAAGCAGCAGCTGTTAACCCTCTCTCCTCCTTATTTATGGACATGTGAGAGCTCAGAAAGGTGGCCTCTGTGACAACAGCAGAGCAAATTGTGATGTTTTATGCAATTCTGATTTAGACAGTATTTGGCAAAAAGCAGAAAGAAAGTTCTAAGATACTGCCTTAAGTATTTCAGCTCCCTGATTGACTGATGAGTCCTTAGCTGCTGTTAATACTTGATGAACATGTTTACAGGTCGCCAGGCCAAGATGTAATAACTGGAAACATGTCATTTTTCTTCTGGAGAAAGAAGTGTAACTAATGGATTAACCCATCCCAGAGAGGACAGACAGACTAACAGCTTTCAAAATGTTTCCCTGCAAAATACACCCAAGTCACCTCAACAAAAACATCCTCAACAGCTCCAGTAACAACTTCAGGAAGTCCCAGCGGATGAGTGGCAGAGACAAGACTGTTGATGAGCTCAGATACAAGCGTTACCCTACGTCTGCTCATGTGTCAACACCTCACAGGAAAAGCTCGAAGCTGGATGGTGCAGCATCATTTAAATGAGATTTCAGTTCCATTTATACCAGGGAAAGGGACATTGCCAGCTGAGCTGAGCTGCTCTTCCCTGGGTGGATAACCATATAACCATGCACTCAACAGCTAATTTCCCTTCTTTTCCATGAGATATTTGGAAGCCCAAATGCAATGCTCACAGGCCAACTTACTCCTGACAACTTACTCCTGACACCAAATTCCTCTGCAGGAATTGCAGCCAAGGGTGAACCTGGCCCAACCTCTAGAGGAGGCAGAGGAGGAAGCAGAACAGCTAATCACTGGCTGCTGTGAGGACACACGGGGATGTAAACACCAGGGGTGAATGAGGTCTTCCATGGGCAAAGACAACAACAACTGAAATGAATGGCTGTTAACCTTCTACAGCTATCCTGACTTACCAGTCCTGCAGATACAAATTCAGAAACACTTTATAGAGGGTGTATGTTAAGCACACAATTTACTCAGCACCAGATGAAGTTCTCCTATGCTGCAACAACTGGTACACTAAAGCTCTGATTTCACTGAAAGTGTCCGGCATAATCTCACCACAATTAATGACATGGAACTGTTTATGGGCAACACACTAGGACAACATATGTAGAAGATGAGGAATAAGGATTATTTTGAGCTCAGTCATTGGCCAATTATAATTCTCTTCATACAAGCCATAAAACAACAGGTTAGAATAGTCTTAGAAACCTCTGTTAAACCAGTTCAAAATAAATGCATCATTTAACAACTAGAATAGTTGAAATACCAACTTGAAACAGAGAGCACGAGATAAGTATTTGCCTGTAGGGTTCAGACAGTTTAATTCTCTTTTATTACTGAAAAAACAGAAAAAAGAGCTAGCTGAAAATTTTGCAGGAAAATATGTGCTTTTGCTTTGAAGCAAGTTATTATTTTTAAACATTGACCCTCCTTGCCCAAGGGAAGAGGATGGGGTGGGGGTGGGGGGGACAACAGCACCAGGTACCTGTTCATGGGTCTCCAGCTCCCTGAGTTGCAGCTTCTTCTCTGCAGCCTGCACCTGAGCACGGGAACTTTCCAACTCATCTTGTAAGATCTGAAACAACATCAACGGGTGCAAAACACGCATGAGAAACACGGGGTGATAGAAAAGCTTACAGGTCATGTTGTTCAAGGAGCTGATTAAGAAAACAGCACAGTATCTGTACAGAGCTTCAGCTGGAGCTGCTCTGGGCTGTTCACGGTGGCTGCTAAGAGGTGACAGTCCCAGCCTGGCCACCCTTACTGAGTAACGTTACACTGTACAGGTAGGACCACTGATTGAACAGGGATAGGTGAATCTGAGTAGTTCTAGGAGTATTCATACTAAAAACGTAATAAAGGTCCTCGGGGATCAAAAGGGAAAGGAAAATGTTGCAACTGCACCAACGGCACGTGCCATTTTGGGATTCTCCAAATTTTGCTATCGCTGTATTCATACAGCCCATGCTCCCAAGGAACACTTTTGCACTGTACCAATAACTCTTCTTTTCATCCAGAATAATCCTCTGTCTGGAAAACCATGTCTGGAATTTGCAGGGAAAATGTATCCTGTGTTATCGAGATGGGATGCTCATCGAGCCGAGGGAGTCCTCACCCGCCCTATAGCAAAGTTTAGCATGTGACCTCCAAATTAAGTATAAATGTCAATAAATAAAACATCACGATCATCTCACCATACCACAACTACCCAGTCTCTATTTAGTTCAGAAATAATCACTTCTAAACCAAGCTCATAAACTGCATCGACACATTTATTTTGTCATGATTGTTCTCTGTATATATTTATTTTTATTACAGCAGTCCCTCTGAGCCTTGATCTTTTTGTTACATGCTTAACAAAAGAACAGCCATGCCCCAAGGAACTGATAGTCTGTGTTATTTCTAACAGATACACACCAAACAAACAATACAAAGTTTCAAAGATTTTTTTTTAAAGTTTCCTAGTCATTGTTGAGTGTTTGAATACACACTTAACATTGACTTACACATTTACCAAAAGCTTAGTTATGTTGTCAGCTTGAATAAAGGCATTGTGAGCTGCAAGTGCTGACTTGAAGCAAAGTGCACAATGTGGATGTTAGATTGACATCACCACAGAGGCGGCTGTGGCAGCAGAAAGGGAATACTTGGAGTTATCTTTTGTAGGCCAGGAAATCAGGGCATCGCTACCCATCAGCTGAAAAGCGTGCCGTAGAGTCAGGACTGGACCTGGGAAGGGATTTGTGCTGGAGATACTTTATAAATGACACCAAAGGTGCCTCCAGTGCTGCTTTTTAAAAAGCTGAACTGCACAGAAGCCTTCTGCAGAGCGGGCTGGAAAGGGGAGGCTGAGGAGTCCACAGCCTCATAGTGTGTTTTGCAGAGCACGTGGTACAGGTAATGTTTGCTTCCTCCAAACAGAAAACCTGTACATAAACCAGGCTCAGTAAAAGTACTCACAACACTAAGATTTCACAGAAAAACGCCTTGCTCTTTTCCACAGCACTGTAATACTCTCGTCTCAAATCGTTTACAGGATAAAATTGCTATTGAGATAAGATAAGAGGACTACTTATGATAGATCTTGCACATTGTTTTGAAGTGATGCCAGGCATTAACTTTCAAGTCTTCTAGCTATAAGACTATTACATGTTCTGATGCCAAAAAATTTAACCAGACCCAAGCATGAACTTCAAATCTGCCCAGGGACTTTCATGCTATCACCGCTTCTGAGAAACGCTGAAACCCAGGCTTTGAATACACAGCCAGCCTTCAGTGCTCAACAAGTCTTCCAGTCCTGGGAATTTGCATTAATAGAATGAAATATATGTGTGAATTGTAGGCTTTCTGTTTTCCTTTCACACATCTAGTTTTGCAAGGGAAAACACAAACAAGCATACTTCAATTTAAAAGCTAAACTGACCAGGTCACATAGTATAGAACTGCAGTAAGGAGCAGGGCCCTCTGTAGGACAGAAACATCACCAAAGACCCAATTAATTTGACAAAAGTCCTGCCATCAGTCCAAAGCATCCAGACATAACTGGTACAGGACTCTCAGGAGCATTCACAGAGCATGGTTTGGATAAACTACGAAGTATGACTTGTCTTCTCCTGCTATTTCCATGGGATTGGCCCAAATAGCTTGGCACAGTGAATAATAAGGGAGGGAACCTCGCTGCACATCAGTTGTCCTACCCGGGCTCCCTCTTTGTGCTCAGAAGGAAGTTTCACTCTTTCACAGGACATTGAAGATGGTCAAGAGATAGCATGTATGCACATATATGTACAGATGTAGATCTATAGAGAGGGACATATTTGTCTCAGGGACCAGATCTCCATCACAAAAATCTGCAAGTACCAAATACAAAACAGGATCTCAAGCTGTTCCCTAGTAAAGGTGGCACCTACGTTGTGGCAAAGAAGAGAATGGATGAACTGCTGTTTCCTTCATTAATTTTCTCCTTTTTAGTTTTCTTATTCACAGTGAATATTTTGCAAAGCATAAAAGGTGAGGTTCCTTTAAATCTGAGGGTTTGCAATGCACTTCAAAGTCATTTAATTTGGGAAATTCAGGTGACGTACCATCTTTGTTAGGTCCATCTACACTAGATAGCGTTTGCCATCATGGAGCACATGTATTTTGTTTCATTAAGAGAGCAGACAGTGTTTTAAGCAAGTTCAGTTTAGAAAGGACCTATTTTTACTATAACATATAAGTGCAGCAAAGGCTCATGCCTTACAATTATCCATTCATCACTTGTCTAAAACAGAATTCACTGTATGAGCTCTGGGCACTTCCAATCACATTGCACCTGGCTGCTGGTGCTGCATTTTGTATTGGGGTGGCAGAACTAACTCCTCTCATCAACCATGAATCCCTCTAACTCGGCTCTTTCGGGACGATCACAATCCAGCTCTCTTACTGGTCACTTTGTAGGATCTAGTCTTGTGGATAAAGGATGTCCCGTGAGTAATTCAGTGTTCATTTGGGTATTTCAGCTTTTCTATCAGCACAAGGACAAAAAACTAAACGCAAAAGATCAGCATTTGATCAAAGACATGCAAAAAAACCCAAACAAACCCAAAAAGTAACATCAAAATCTCACAGTTGCTGTAGATCCCTGCATATAATTAGCTCTGAAAGTAGTAATTAGAAGTAAGCAAGTTTGTTACCCATGTTTTTAATTTTCTAGGAGGAATCAGGATGAATGTCATGAATAATGCACCCTTTTGAAGATCACACTGAAAATTCTCTCTATTGTCAAAAAGCTTCATAGGCAGTGGCCAGAGCCTGAATGCTGATAGCTCCTTCTGTACCCAGCACCCTCCGATCTGCTTCTGTATCTGACAGAGCAGCTTTTGTCACATAGAATGCTCTGAAAAACAGCGGAGGACTTAACCCAGGTACACCACAGAACATCTCCTTTGTAAAATTAAACAATGGGCTTTGTTTTCTTTTGTCAAGAAATGCAGTTTTTATTCTGCAGCTTCAAAGTGTCAGATTTTGCCCAAAGAGAAACAGAGCTTATGCCTAATAACACTTGAGATTAAGAAAAAGGGATTATAAGAAAAAAAAAAAAAAAAAAGGGCCAATTTTTAAGTGTCAAAGGCTTTTTTTTTCCCCAACAGAAAACAAAGCCTAACTTACTTAGTTAAAGTTTTCCAGGTACGGAATTAATCCCTGTCCCTCAGCTTTACTAAGCTGACTTACATCACTGTTACAAAGACAGTATTTTTTTCAGTTAAACTGGCTTTCAAATGCCATGTAAACATGTTTGCTGTTGAAAGTCTACACCATACCTGACCTTGGAAGTGCTTTGTGTTGGCCTGAGAACAAAGAAATGAAATGTTTTGCTTTCCAGCCCAGATATCCTACACTTTGAAAAGCACTTAAAAATGTAAATGAGATAATAAGCTCTTACTGCAACAATGTGTGTGAATTGCAACTGTATAAAAGGAACATTCGTTTGATTTATTTATAAAAATGGAAAGGATCCTAAAATAAAATCATATTGTAAATGTTTTGGTTGCATAGGACATTGAAAGGAAGAGAGAAGTAATGGCTTTGGGAATATGCTACTGAAATATTGCAGTCAGATTTTGGGACCTCAAGTGGAATTTGTGGCTGAGTCCATCCCTGTGAGATGGGATGTTTGGGTCCTGGCTGGTCTGAAAGGAGAAAGGAGCCTCTGAACTGCATTTCTAGGTAGGAGCTTTTTCCCTGTTATTCCACTGTGGCTCGATTATCACCAGCAACATGTTTAATGATGTTTATTTCAAAACCAACTCTGCTCATGGGAACTGGGGGCACTCTGGGGACGAGAGAGTAGCACCCATTGAATTAGTGGCGGTGTTTGGCCTCTGCACCTCGCAGAGGTGCTGGACTGATGCATGAGAAGTTGTGCCAGACGTCAGGGTGCCAGACTCAGGCTGCAAAAGAGGGTTTAAAAAACACCCAAACTAAAAAAAAAAACAAACAAAAAAACCCCACCAAACCCCAAACCAAAAAATCCCCCAACAACTTGTAAAGCATATAGTTTTGACAAGGAGCCACAGAGAGACAAAAAGGTACGATGCCAGCAATACAAAATCCCTTTTCAAGGTAGGAATAAATTTTTGGCATTAGTTACAGGGCTTAATATAAATCAACTAAAAGCTGGTAAGAGAAAGAGCTCTAAGAATCACATGAACAAGTATGAAATGGGAATATAGGAAGGATTTAGTCTTTAATATATGAAAACCGATTTGATTATCCTTTAACAACAGGATATTTTCAAGAAGTGTAGGATTCGCTCAAAGAAAATTCTGTTTGGGAAGAATTACATAAACAGAAATCATTAGTATCTTTAATTACTTGGTACTGCTTATTATCATGAAGTCACTGTATTTACTACAAAGGTGTGAAGTTTTGGTTCTCCAACCTGAAATCATTTCCTATTTTTGGCAAGTTCCTGAGAGTAGTTGGGGCTTGATTCAAGGTCCCATCACATCAGTGGCAAGTCTGGGATCCCAATGGTTTATCTCTCTGGGACTGAGGGTTGAATCAATACATGACACTCCCAAGGAAAGGAGGGTCTTCTAAAAACTTAAATGCTAAGGTATTTTCACCGTGCAACACCAAAGTGGCAGCAGGAAAGTCACTGCTCATCATGATCAGATTATGCCAGGTAACAGCAGAAGCTTCTTTTGATGCACACAGGTAATTCCCATCAGCAGCTGTACCAGCAGCTCCGCGCACATGGACGTGTGTCTGTATCAAGAAAAGACCTCGATATCTATGACCAGTGCAGAGCAATACGACAGCTAAAGGTAGTAATAGTTAGCACTTTTCATCTTCAAAGAATTTTTTCAAACATTACCAAATTAAGATAATTAGTTAATGAAAGATGCAGTAATAAAAGCTACCATAATTACCTACTGTAATTTTAATTATCTCTTTACTAATGCCCACAGAAGGCTTCCACTTCACATCCTCAAAACATGTGCCAACAATAATTCTGAATACAGGCCCCTCTTTAAGTGCCTTCTAAATTCAAATTACATCCATTGATGTGTTTTCTCTCCTGCTCATGAGAAGAAAACCTAGCTCTGGAACTTTAAAGAAAATCCATGTGAACGTTAACAAAAACTAAAGCAAATCTTGTTCTACAAATATATGTGTGGATGCTTTAGAATGTTGTCATAGAAGGACTAAATCTTGTGTACCTTTAGCTCTGCATGAAGCTGTAAACATGGGCTAAGAAAAACTCCGCTATCCACGGCAGTCTCACAAGGTAGTATCAAATGCAACTCTTATTCAAGGAAAGCTGGCCAAGGATCCCATCAAAATTATTCTCAGGATTTTTAAAGTAATCAGTTTTATTTGCTAAAATATACTACGGAGATAACTAAGTTTTACCACTATACATCAATTGGGAACATATATCTCTGACGATCACTGATGCAATGCCACAAATCAGAGCAGAGCAAGTGTATTCTTAAAAAGTGAAACACTGATGTTAGAGCCAAATTGTTGGTGAATCCTCAATGCTTTTTTGGGTTTTCACAGAGCTTTTGCCCACTGACACTGCTCCGAACCTCAGATACTGCTCGCTCTCCGTGCTGCATTCCAGCGCTCGACCATTTGAAAACCTCTGTACTGAAGTCCTCTCTTGTTTTTGGTGTAAAGCAAAGGAAATCTTATGGTTTTAACCTAATACATATGTTTGCTGTTCACATATGGCAAAATTCCTTTCTGGTGGGAACTTTTTCGCTATTGCTTCAACACACTATATATTCAAGGAGTCTCCTTTGATGTTGAACTATTGCTCCACTGCTCATTATGCTACTGATTCAATATGAAAGGCAAAATTTCTGTGGTTTTTGTTAAAACAATAGCTTTGTTTTTGCAAACAAAGTTTTCCACAACCTATATGCAAAGGCCAACATTACTACAACGGAAAAGAAAATCTCTCTACTATTTTATACTGAAAATAGTTATGGTGTTTAACAACACAAATTATTCTCCCATCCTATAAGTAACATTACAATTACTATTATGACTGTACAGAAAATTTATGCTTTATTGCTCCTCAGGAACAGAAATTAAAACACCTTCAGGGGTATTCTACATCTCTATCACATTCTTTCCACTGACCTCCCAGCCTTTTACCATCAGGTCAACTTCATTACCTGGGTTGAGGTTGGCAACAACTAAGTGTAGGTGGGAGAACAGAAAAGTCCTGCAAAGACCAATCCACACAGTGTCCTACTGCATAATGACCAAATCTGAGTAACTTCATACCCAATATGTAATTTTAACCACTAAACACTATTTCACGAAGACTGAACATGAATTACAACATGGAATGAAAATGAAAATGCAAATGGTGACACCTTCTTAAATGTATCCCTAAAACAGCTGGTTGCCCAGGAAGGGAATAATTTGACTTTAGGAACAAAGTCAAGTCTCTCCAGTAGTGATTTTTTTAAAAAGTACCTCATTTAACATACAGGAAACATATATACAAACATTTTTCCAGTGTGGCAGCCAGTCATGCTGCACTATTTTCACTTTTTAACAATTCATAAGCAAGAGACTGGCAGTACATTATGTATTTTGGTTCTTGCACTGGCCATCAGCATTAGTTCCTATGCATTCCCTTAACACCTTCACATCAGAATTTGTCCAGATTGGTGCCTTCTGGAGATTCCATGAGCACTGCTAGGACTGGCAGGTTCCTATAAAATATTGGTGTGTTTTCAGCATTTTCTGTGAATATCTAGTTGAGCTGACCCAAGTTTTAGGATCATTTTTGTGCTAAGTCTTAAGCCATATGTCCCTAAAACACCTTGACTGCACCAGCAGAGCTATCTGTAGGCTTAAAATTAGGCAAAGGCCTAAGTGTTTTGTTGAGCTGGTCCTTCACAGCCCAGCACTATAAACTCCTTTGAAGCGCAAAGGATGTCATAAGGCAAAGCAAGCCCTGCAAAGATAAAAATTCAAAGAAAACAACTGTATAAATGGTTAAGTTGGGCATTTTTTCAGGGGGAGCCAAAGAAGGAATTGTTTTCGCTTTGTTTTTAGTGGCTCAGGTGATAGCAGAGGGGGAGGGCGGCAAGGTTCAAAGAGCAGCAATAAACTCGCTTTCATCTGCTCTTCCCAATGAACCACAAAAGCCAACAAGCAGTTGCCCTGTGCAAGCATTGCTTTGTCTGTTACCAGGACATTTGAGGGTTGTCACGGTGAAGTTATTCAGAAAGCTTGTCAACTTGGAGATTTATTATAATATTTACCTGGAGTATTTTGTTAGTGTGCTTTAAAATTGCCTTTTCTACCTCACGGCCTCCACGAGTTTCATGGTGAAGAGCAGTGGCAGAGGATGAATCAACCGGGGGAATCAACTTTTTAAAAGGGTAGACAATGGCAGGACAAGGGGGAATGGATTAAAACTAAAGGAAGGAAGGTTTAGATTAGGTATTAGGGGGAAGTTATTTTACAGAGAGAGTGGTGAGGGGCTGGAACAGGCTGCCCAGAGAGGGGGTGGGTTCCCCATCCCTGGAGGTGTTCAAGGCCAGGTTGGACGGGGCCCTGGGCAACCTTGTGTAGCTCCAGGCATGGAGGTTGGTGTCCCTGCCTGTGGCAGGGGGGTTGGAACTCTATGATCCTTGGGGTCCCTTCCAACCCAGACCAGTCTATGATTCTATGATGCTGAAAGGAGCAAAGCACTGAACCTTTTCCCTCTCCCAGTCCCAGAGGTGTAGACAGAAACACCAGCGTTCACGTATACCAGATAAAATGAATCTTTTAAACCCAAAGACACTATGACATCTTAAGCACACACTTTTGAAGGAAAAGTTCAAAACTCCATTTTAAACCACTTATGAGAGGATTTACCAAGCTTCTGCCTAATGTTCATCTGACGCATTGTCAAAAACATTTATCACAAACCTTTTGAAGTTTCTTAGCTCCCCCTTAGTTATTAAAACTTGAACTGCAGAGTTTGTTATCAGCCTCAGAGCACACACAAAATACATCAGGTATTTTTTAAGTCAACCTTTCAGCCTGATTTTGAGACTATTATACAAAGTAAAACATTCCCAATCAGGTTAACGTCTGACAGATAATGCTGAACAGGCGGAACTGCTGCGCGTGATTGATCCATAAGACAATTTTCATTGCCTAATTTGCTTTTTATTAAACATTTTGCAATCAAAGGGAACGGGAAGGAGCCTGCCATTCTCTGAGCAGGTTTCCTGTGAAGACCCGATGTCGACTTCAACATTTTCAGACAATTCCTTGAATTTTTGATGCCATGTTGTAAGAACGTCTCTAACACGGCGCATCCGTGGGTGCGCTGTGCGAGGGAAAAACTGCTATTGAGAATACAAATTAACTAGTAAAACATCTGGTTTCGCTGTTTTGCTGTACTCTCACCAACAGCTTTGCAAAAACAAACATCAGCCGTTCGAGCAGAATTTCCTGCAATGATTTAGAGAACATCTGACTCATAATAAAGTGTATTTATCAATCACTTGCTGAACAAGGCAATCTTCTCAGCGCCAGGGGCTTCATTCCCAACTAAGTTTATCACCAAGCTGCCACTTTAAGTGGGTGCTCAGAAACTTTGCACCTGGAGACGGACCAGAGGTTTCAGCAGACCCCTGGTGCTCTACAAAGGTCTCCTTAAAATGCATTCCTTGTCACAGATCCATGAAGACTTGGAAATATAAACACTTCTAACAGGCTTCACAAAGCATCATAATTTTGCTATGCTCTTTTAAAAAATAAATTTTAATCAGTGGGCTAATCTAACCCGATTCCCATTAAGAACAAGACAAAACTCCTTATTCCATGCAGTGAGCCAGCAGACCGCCCAATGCTGCCAGAATTCTCCCCACTTCATAAAATAACACACATTTTCTTACACACAGGCAAAGAAAGAAGTCTAATAATGCCTTTCTACCTTTCAAAGTAACCTTCATCAAGAATATTAACTCACAAGGCAAACCACTGCTGTTTGAACTGAACAAGAGCGAGCTTGACTCAATAGTGCCTGCGCACTCAGTACATGCAAGATGTGAGAGGCAGCAGAGTAATATCTTCTCAAATTATGTCTGTAAGCCAAAACTGGGATGATTCTTGACAGGGGAGGACGCACACTTGGAAAGTTGGAAATTCTTTTATTCAAAGTCTTTAACGACCTCCAACCCAATTACATTTGCAACAAGACACGATAATGCAATTGCTCCTATTTAAAAGTATGTGTGAAAAACGAGGAGTTTTGAAGTTTGATTCTTTTTCTTTTTTGTTTAATCACGTTGAGATGAAGCTCATTTACTTAAAAAGAAAAAAATGAAAAAGAACGTCCTCTGCAGCTGGTCAAACAGATTACGAAACTCTAATCTCACTAGCCTGAGGAAACCAAAAACTCTTTTTCAAGTATCTATTTTATAGAGCACTGGCTTTCTACTTTTTAAAAGAAGTATTAACATAACTGATCAGAACATCCCAGAACGTTTCTGATCTCATTAATCATGACGTTATGACAGAGATACTTGCTGTCATAAAGCCAATGTTTCTAAACATTTCTCAAATCCTTTAAATTCATAATTTTTTTTCAAAATTAGACATGGGTAAGATCTATTTCAGCTTCTTCAGAAGTTTTCCCTTCTGTTTTAGAGCTCTAGAACACTAGCACAGAATACTTTACACAGACAGACATGTAACAAAGACCAACACCAGGCTCTACAACATATTTAAATGTTTCTGCTAGCTTTTTATTCAGAACATTTTACTCTAATTCCTGCATAGTTTATTTCCTGGATGTACCCACCACCCTATTTCTTTAGCTCCAACAGAATCTTTTTTTCCTGAGCTGAAATCATCAGTAAAAAATGAAGGGTTTGTCTATCTTAAATTATATTGCTATGCTTCCTTTAAAAGCAATTGTTTAAAACATTCACACCACACGAATCAGGTGATTTTGGTGTGTAAACGTGCAGCAGGTCTGTGCCCTCCAAGCCAGCCTGGGTGAGATCAGCCTGAGGATTCCCTGGTAGAAACCCCTGGACTGAGCATCACTGCAGCAGGCAACTGCTTGGCTGCACTTGAAACAGGACCAGAGTCTGACTGGTTTCTCATTTGTGCAGCTACATACAAACATCTCTCATTAGACCTGCACAACTCCAAGGGCAGAACTTTCCCAATACTTTTGTGCATCCTCAAAAACTTTTCCTTATCACAAAGACGAACTACAGGAAACACAATATATGGTACAGTGTGAATGAAGTAAGAATTCTGGTACTGCTGAAGTTGCATAAATCTTAGTTTCAGGATCTGATAAGGAAGCATAAACAAACTTGTCCTCTGCAGAGGCAGGTTCTACAAACAGCAAGTTAGAGAGGGAGGGGGGACACCAGCCCACTCATGTACCACCAAGGCTGGGTTATTAGAGACAGGTGCTAACAAATGAGCCCACAGCAGTGCCAAACATGACTTGCAAACGCAGATTTCCCTACAATTCAGGATGGATGGGAGACCTGGGAGAGGAGATTATAAAGGAAGCAGCCTGTAAACACTTAAAGGCAAGAATAAACATTAACAGTGATGAAAAAGACCTCACTTAGTTCTTTGCCCATTCATCACTTGACATGCTCCTGTGTTCTCCTTGCTTTTTGGATTTATACAAAGGTAAGGAAAAGTGATGCGTTATTCTGGTAGGGGGAGAATACAATATATCACTGTGAGTTTCTCCTTGGAGCTGTGGTCAAAGGTGCTTCCAGGTAGGCAGACAATTAAAATCCACTGATATGGTTCAAATTGGCTGTTTTACCCTGCTGAATAATAAGTGCAAAACTAAAAGATAGGAATTATATTAACACTAGGAACCAAATCACAGGGAACTTTATAACAAAAAGCCATGCTGAAATCTGAAAGAGCCAATACATGTCTTAGATTTCTCCTTCAAGCCATCTGCAGATCTCTGGCTCGGTCCAACCGTGCAGGTGTTCCTGCAGGTACCATTTGTTAGCCTGAATTTTTATTTATACAGTTTCATTCTGCCACTCCCAAGCTTCTCAGTAAGCAAACAAACTCACTTTTCATGTTTAGTTTTCTCCTGTTTGTACTTTCACCCTCTCTTACATAACAAACTCCAAGAGAGGAGCAGCAGCAGGGAGAGTGCCTGGGGCTCCTGGCGTAGGCGCAACAGATCAGATGCTGGCCTGTGGGCATCATCCCCCCTGAATAATTATTCAGATCCACTTCCCATGTCTCCTCCAGCTCAGATCCTTGGTAGTGGAAGGGTGGATGCTGGCTGAGAAAGGAGTCACGCTGGCAACAGGAATAACAGGGCCAAACTGGTGGACCATGGTACCACATGTGGATACCGGTGGCAGTCCCTGAGCAGTCATGTAGAAAGCAGAAAGGAAAACGTTACAGCACTTTAACATCTTTTCCACAGCTCTAATCCAGACAGCTCACACCACCTTTTATTGAAATGAAGGCGTTGCACTCCTGAGACAGTGTCTCTCTGGAGCCTGGACGAATTCTGGACTAGAACTGCTGCCCATTTGGCAGGAACACAAGTGCTGTGCTCTCCTACACCACAGCATATCTGCATGAAGCTTTGGTGCTGACACATCCTAATTATTTCCCAAGAAAAGGGACTGGTTTGTTTTCTCCTGATCTGGTTCTAGAAGAACTTGTAGTCATTCTTTTTTGTTTCACAAATAATCTGATTTCTTTTCAGGACATGATGGAGTGATGCTTTCCTTACTCCCCACACCACAAACGTTATTCCATGGTGATAGTCTAAACCATAAGGGAGCAAATCCCAGTGCAAAACTGGGCTGTGACTTTGTGGTGGATCTCAGAACGGGAAGCCAGCGGTGCACTGCATGTTTTGTCTTCCAACACGGACAGGTTTGGAACCCATGATCTCATGCCATGCTGAGCCAGGAAAATGGCATATTCAGAGCATACGTTTCCAGCATAAAAATACTCATGAGGTGATCTGATGTGACTCTATTCACCTGCCAACAGTGCTGGCAGAAAAATAAACAGGTTCTGGAGGTGAGCTGCTGCTGGAGGCGAAGCAGGAGCCATTAAAAGAGCTGCCCTGACCTGTGAGGAACTGGCCTTTTTGCTTTGAACTTCAGCAGATCTTAATGAATTCTTTGTAAATGGCAATCTGGGGTTTTCAATGAGGACATATTTCACTTGAGGTGTCAGACGTAGGAGACATATTCAACGTAAGAAATACACATTTTGGGTCTCTTGGTTGACTGGCCAAACTGGTGAAGGCAGTTCCAAAGGCAACTTCATCACCACTGCAGATAAGCGTTGGTGTTGTACCAGGGAGCAGATTCATACATGAACATGCACCAGAGCTGAAGGACTTGATTTCATAATTATGAACATATTGACTTAACTAAAGTTACTGACTTCTGTGCTCTGAAAGCCTGAACTAAAAATAAGCAGAGATGGTTCTAGTAAGAGAAGTTGAAAAGTGATTGTGTCAGAGTAAGGTTTTTGTTGTGCTTGACTAATCTCTGCTTTGCTGCTCTTTCAGTCCTCTGTTATCTGGCAGTTTTGAAGGCAACTTTGCCAAGAAGCTCATTTAGAGTCCTAAATTTTATCCTGTACGCAAGACTTATTTCAGTTTCCTGAGAATAAATTTCACGTACAGACCCCAAAGAAGAAAACAGGTCAATTCCTTCTGCTCCATAAAATAGTGTCCTTGCTGGAGGACTTCAGGTGTTCTGAAGAGGCCAAAGTCACAAAACCTTTGATAGCTGCACAGAAGAGCTGAAGAAAAAGCTTTAGCCCAGCAGTTCCCAGTCTGCCTTGTAAGCCCCAGGCTCAAGTCTCCAGTCATCTTCACGCATGTTTTCAATGGCCAACAAATAAAATACATACTCTATCAAATCCTATTCATCAATGGGGAGAAACAACATGGTATAGACAGTGCACAAATCAGTGACCAGAGACCGTTCCTAGAGAGGGCATCTCAAACTCCAATCCAGGACAGAGTGCGCTCCCTAAGTGCAGAATCCACATGGAAAGGCTCAAAGAATAAGGTATAGCTGCAGTAACACTAACCTAGTGCTTCACCTTTTTATATACACATGTACTATACCAACACAGAGAGACAAGTTTCCTTGAACTGGAAGGCAACAAGGTGTACTGGGCCTAACTGGAAATGTTTACAATACAAATTTTAATGGGAAAAGGAGCGAAGTACGATATACAGGAATAGATTGTTTTTCTCCCCTGTTTCTGGACACTAGTAATCTTTTGGCTGCCAATAGTACACAAAATTTGCACTGAAGGGCAAGTCAAACCAATTTCCCTTAGGATGAAGGCATCTGAAAACTTACTGAGGTTATTATTAGTGCCTACACATTCTTTAAGCAGGCGAACTGCTTCGTTTTGAATCCATGTCAAACCACAAGAACTGGCTGATAATAACAGTCAATTAAAATGATCTCGTTCTTCTAGAAAAAATTTGGCTAAGAGCTGAGCCTCACATTCTCTAGCTGGGCACAATAGGGCGATTGATGCTAGGAGGAAACAGGAGAGGTTTATATCAAGGATCCAAAGGGTCGGGTTTGGTGACAGTATTTGTAGGTTTAACCTCTCACACAAGTTTGTGAGATTAAAAAAGGCACTTCTGATGAGAATGAAACTGTGAGGAAGTCCGAGCTAGAATTCACAGATACACAGCTCGTGCTAATTAGAGAGATGTTCTGAAAAACCCCAAACTTTACACTTGATGCATATTTGTATCTTTTGATGTTGTAGTTGGTGCTGCCTCACACCACTCGGGGCTTACTGAGAGAAGCAGAAGCTGCTCCCCTGCTAGGCTGCCTGGGTGAGTTTGCCATCTGATCTACTGAATACACAGATAAAAGTCACTGCATACTTTCTTCCTTTTCAAGTACAGTACTGTAACTTGGAAAGTTCCTTTATTCTCAACTCCACTGATACAAGAAAGTGGCAGAAATATGGCAGCTTTGGCTGCTTTCCTCTGGTAGGTCTTTGTAACTAATCCTTTAATGCCAAGGAAACAACAGGTATTTGCATTCTGTATGGGAAAAAAACACTCTAACTAGAGAAAATAAAGGCCATGTCTTCCAAAATCTGTGCACTTGCTACTGACCACTTGATTCCACTGCTACCCAGCCTTTAAACATCAGTAAGCAGCAACCCTGGGCAGGGATCAGTTTCACTAGGTTTCTTTTGTTCTGCTTAAGAAAAGCCCAACTCTCATGAAAATTTTAAGTTCAACAAAGATATTTCTATTTCTCTGTGCTCTGCCACTCAGAAGTGTTCACCACTCATTTTTAAAAAAAAACCCTGCTCTGATATTTGATCCGCTGAGTGTCAGTTACACGTGAAGCTGGAGAGCCAGCAGAACATTCCAAATGGAATCTGAAGATTTCTAAAGTCAACAGGAATTTTGGCAAGAGCCTTTTAATGCATAAAGCTGAAATCCTCAGTGACTCTCTCCCGATAACCCTGGAGCAGCCAGCACCATGATACAAATCCAAAGGCAACCTGTATTAAAACATATACAGCTTTGCAAAATAAATAAATAAAAATAAATTCAAATGTTCCCAGAAATACAGGAAATTGTGTGGGCATGCTGGAAGCAGCCAATGCAATCTGGTGCTATTCTGGCTCAATCCTGGGATGAGACACTCCATAAGAAAGGTATCTAAAGGAAATGTTCATTGATAAGCAGAGCAGGTCCCCATCCCCAAATCCCTATTTGCCAAACCCTGCAACTTGTGTTACTGTGCCAGGCTTTAAAAATCTTTACTACAGAGTAATAAAGGTTTGTGGACTAGGGAAGGTTCGCTTCGAAGATGTCATTTTCTCCAGCAATCTTTTGTTGGTTGAATATATAGTTCACACATATTGTGTTTCCACCTACACTGCTGGAGGAGCCCTGCAGACAAGGCTGTTCCAGGAGCAGGGAAGGAGGCTGCGTTCCAGGAACTCACTGGAACTGGAACAAAGAACAGCCCTTGGAAAGTCTACACAGTCCTATGCACAGACTGTTTTACAGATGCCCTGTGTTTGGAGGACATTAGACACTTGTTTTTATCTTTATCTCTTTTTTCCCCCTCCCCTCTCTCTCCATTAAAGCCCCAGACCTTTGAGCACAGGCTCTTCCTCCCAGGCACTCTGCCTTGTAACTTCTGGGGATCTCCCCAGGTCTGTTTTTTGAAGCACCTCTTTTCCCTCACATAAAGTCCCTGTGCTCTTTGGAGAATAAAATGTCTCTGGAACGCAGCAGCAAACTGTAACCATCACAACAGCCTCAGCAAAGCTAATTTTCACTTGCTTACATCATAGTTCTAAACATTGTCTGCCCTTCTTTATTAGTTGTGTAGGCTTTGTGTCAGTATTAGTTAACACTTACTAATAAGAGTCTCCTCAACAATTTAATCACCCAGGACCCCGCTCAGGGTTATTACTCCTGTCTTGTTGATTGAGCAGTGAATTTTATGGCTTGTTTTGAATTCCTTTTCGTCATTTTTCCAGTGCAAAATTAGTATAGTCAACCGCATTAAAAGAAAGTGATAGCTTAGCTACCTCAGACTTAATTCTTCGTTATTTATGGAATACTTAATTCCTTCAGTCTGAGACTGGCAGATGTAAGGTGCCATCCCTTGTAGGACTAAAAAGGACTTCATGTGGCAAAGTGCCTTCTGGAGGAGAAGCAAAACCCTGGGGACAACAATGATAATGTAGGAAAAAGTGAAAAGACAAACTTTAAAATCTACCAGATAGAACTGGACTGCAGCTCAGAGGGCTAGGCAAGCTCTAGTTCTAGGCTTTTAGAAAACTTGTAAGTCTGATTTTGCTGTGGGCCATGGTAAGTTCTTCAATGTGTTGAGACATGAAAAGTCAAGAAAAATGCCAGAGTGCAAAGCTTGCTGCAGGAAAGAAAAGATGACTCAATTCTTTGCCTCACAAAGCATGTCAAAGATATTATAAAGTACTTACAGATGCTCAGCCACTCGGATTGCCTGATTGGCCAAACATCTGAAAACCTGTAATTGTGGAGAGAAGGTGCTCCAGACAATGCAATAATTTCTGTGGCAGCAGAGAGAGAGATATGGCCATGAAAAGCAGTGAGGACTTTTTAAAATCAGAATTTCGGTTGTGATTATCAACAGTTTAACCTTAACACAAAAATAAGCCTATTTTTGTTACTATTTACAATGAATGTGTCAATGCAGCCTTTCAAAGATAACCATGTAATGGCATCAGGAGACAGAGCGTGAGCAACAGCCAATAAGCTCGGGGCTAAACCCTCATTTCTCTGTGAGACTGAATTTGGGTGAAACGAGTATTGGTATGAACAAAGCCTGTGAAAACAGGTGCCGCAAAGCTTGGACCCCATGTAAGAGAGAAAGCAAAACTATACAAGCCCTGCAGATTTCATTCACCCATCCTTTTGGAAGACACAATTTCCTCTGCTGATCAAACAGAATATGGGAAATTATGAGCAAGATAAAGTTATTTGCCTGGTAAATTTTAATGACTGCTTTACAATGCTGAGGTACAAACGTTGGTGCCTTGTAATTCCCAGCTAATAAAAGGCATGGCAGAGTTAGCAGCATTACAGGCTAAAGGCAGTGACAAAGAAACAGAGATCCATGAAAAATGTCTCCAGGTATTTAACATCAAGAGGGTCCCTTAAAACTACTTATTTCACCAGGCCAAATAGTTTATCATGGTAAAGCTCAGCCACAAAAGCAATTAGATGGATTTAAGATCCCTCAGAAGAGCTTGGTGAGATGTATATCTCTGAAGACCTTCGATGACTGACAGAATTTGGCATGTCTGTGGCCAGCAAACCATCACAAATAGTAAATTCATGTTCCTACCAGACATGAGTCGGTGTCAGCTTCACCAGTGAAATGCTGACCACCTTTTCTGCAGCCACTCAGAGCTAAAAACGCCCAAACACCCACACCTTCAGACAAGTTAAAATAGAAAATACAAAAAAAAAAAAAGGCAAAAAAGGGTCCTATTGGCAAAAGCTAATTATGCAGCTGTTCAACAGTTGTGCAGATAGTAACAGCCAACCCTACTGCATCAACATATGCTGGAGAGCATCCACTTAAGAAAAATGCCACATGCCTCAATTTACCTGAAGTTTTAGTTTTTAGTTTACACCAAGCTTTCAGGCTCTTTTTTCCTAATTAACACCCTCAGTGCTATCAGTTGCAAAAGGTCAGAGCCTTCTCAACAACCAGTCATTACAGCCTTTCTGCTGTAAATAGAAAGAAAATGCTGAACATATTAATTATTCCCCCTTTACTTGCCACAGCTTGGAAACTTGTCAGCACCCTTAACAAAAAGGTAACGGGCTGAACTGGCCCAGCTTCCTCAAAAGCAACTGACAAGACTACAAGTGTCCTTGTTGGATGTGGGTTTCATGCTGGGCATCACATTTCCAGAGTCACTCTACAGTTCTCTTACTGTTTGGAGCCTGGGACTGTTCTTTGCAGAAGGGCTGACGCACGGATCTGGAGGTAATTTCCATCTTTGCCACAAACCTTGGCCAAAATTAAGGCTCTACCCTCCATTATCTCGTTTGTAAGACAAGACAAAACCGCTCCTTCTCTATGCTCTAGTTCAAGTTGATTTAGGTTGTAGGCACTCTGATGCCTCTGCTCCCTTACTAATGAGGGCATCTAAAACCAGGAGTCGGCTTGGCCTGGGACTTTTCAACCAAAGAATTAGAATTATTAATTTCTTAGCAAACCCAGCATTGACTATTGCTTTTGTTTTACTTTTTGTTTTACTGTTTGTTTTACTTTTAGCAGGAAGCGAACGTGAACGGGAGGGGGGAGTGTGCAAACCAAACACGAAGGACGCGGGGCCAGGCCTGCCGCCTGCTGCAGCAGGATGCACCAGAGGGGAGGCAGTTGGACACTCCAAACAGCGAGCCCAAGAGACCACACTCTTTATGGGGAAATTCACTGGAATGACATGCTAAACATAGACTCATATCAACGTAACCCCCCCTGGGGAAGCTGTATTCCACAAGAAAAGGAAATCTAGTCCCCCACACAAGGCCTGGCTCACGCACAACTGGAGGCTGAGTGAGTATTTTGTTATAGAGGCGTTGAGAAATGTCACTGTTTTGGTAAAACCCTCAGCCCAACCTCTGCAAGGAGGAAATGATCCTTTTGCTCCAAGATAACAACATCTAACAAGCACGTGGTAATGTTGAGAACAGTCACTGCTCACACAGGCCCAGACAACTTAAACCCCTCAGTTTCCCCCTCTGTGTCGCTGTGGCTATAAACACACTTTTGATGTTTTTCCCTCCCAATCTTTTTTAAATGTAACAAAGAAAAACGGTGTGAAAAATGTTGAAGGGGAACATTATTAGATGACATTCTTTTCTAGAAATATTTAAAGTCTTATTTATTGACAGAATTAATTCTGATCATGAGCTGGCTGACACACAAAGCGTTGAAATGTGTCATCTTCAAACCATGTTTTGCTCATGAAAAGTTTGGTGTTAATTCAGGGGATATAGCAGAATCCTCAAATCTGTTATATGAGCCAAACAACAAATGTGGTTTCTCTGGCAAAAAAGCATCATTTTCTGCCTTTTCTGTTGTGGTTTTGTCACTGCATGCTCTCCATCATCCATTTCTTTTCAGAATCTACTTTTTGATGTGGAGTCCCTATTTGGCCATCAACTTCCAGATTAAAATGCTCTGAGCATGTTTTGCAGTCCCAATCCCAGGAGCTGTTTTACACTTTCAATCCCAGGATCCAAAAGGATTTCATTAAAATAAATAAATAAAAAAAGAGAAACCAACATCCCCCCCTACCCCCCCAACCAAGTGAGCCTAAGATTTCCTACATAACCTCAAGGTATCTCTACAACACAATCAGCTCCACACTAGTACCAAGCCCAGCCAGCAACCGTTGCCAAAAGCAGCAGCAAAGTTAGGTAAATACTCTGACCATTTGCACTGAGCTCTGGGTGCTGTGGCTAGATTGCTATCAGGATGCCAGAAAGCTAGTTTAAATTTACCCTTAATAAGTTTACACCACACTTCAGTGACCAACGTACCTCCTGCTACATTTTGGAGCTCAGCACCCAAACCCTTACTGGAGGGTGCCTTCTGAAATCCCAGTCTAAACCATCACAAATGGGTTAACAGACATGGCAATTTAAGCAGCTTTTCCAAGCATCTGCAGGGCATTAATATAATTGTGCTCTCAACTAATCCTATGGTCTAAACCAACGGTTCCTGATCTTTGAAGTGTAAGCACATTATGGGAGAGGCATGGCACAGGGGCCAGGTGAGCATTGCTGGATTCGCCCCATGCCAGGCCAATTCCAGCCTCCTTGTAGTCCGCTCCAAAGAACACAAGTCCCGGTGAGTTCAAAGCTCAGTTATCTCTGTGGCACGGAGCGGCGAGCGGTGCTTTTGGGATCACTCCCTATGCCAACACTGTCGTAATCCCAACAGGCTCAAGCTCACCAGCCCCGAGAGGGCAGCGACAGGAGCTGCTCGGCTGTTCAACTGCTTCTTAAGCCTTTGCTATCAGACATTGATTGCAGCGCGGTGGCAACCAAGCTGGCTGCTTTATAAGCCACAAGAAAGGAATGCCATGAGTCAACATTTTATCTTCCTTTTATGACTCTGACTGCACCAACTTTGACTTGCCCTTAGGCCAGGCAAATCGCAGTGTAACACACAGCAGCAAGTACCCTTACACTGACCCAAACTGGGGCCAGCTGAAGCCAAAAAAGGTTGCTCACTCAAGTTTTTAGCTTGTCAAAAGAGGCAAAACGTTCATAAGAGTTTAATTTACTCATTTTCACTAATGTTTAAGATACTATTAAAAAAAAACCAAAAAAAGGATATAAGTAGATAGCTGCAGTTCTGAAATAACAACTTAGAAACCTTCAGCTAGCAAAGAGAATTTGAATTAACATCAAAATCATGTATTATGGCATCCACATCTGGGTATTGCTTTACTGACTAAATCCAAAACTTCTCTGAGAGCCAGTTGGTTGCTGTAAAAATGTATTTCTCCCTTTGAAAGGAAGTAATAATGGGAAGGTCTTACAGGAAGTCAACCCATTACTGTATAAAGGAAATTGTAATCTGTTCCTCAATGTGAGTTTAAATAAAAGTTTTATTTAGCAAATGCCCGTTTTTTAACGATAGTCTTTTCAATAGCTTATAGTACATTTGAAGTCTTCTCAAAGGCTTATGCTATATTAAGAATTGCTTTGTCTTTAGAATGCTGCTTTAATTATCCCTCAAGGTCTTCAGTTGCCCTAGGTTAGATGTTGTTCCACATCTCTAGAACATCTAGGATTCCACTTTCACCAAAACCAATCTTTTTTCTCCTCAGACTAATAAAAACCAAAGTATTTCTGCGTAAACTCATCCAGAAGTATGTGTGGTTCTTAAAAATACAAAGTGATTGAATATTAAAAACACCTCTTTCTGCTTCCAGAAGCATACACAGCAGTTTACCTTCCCAAGAATTTTCTGTTTGGGTATCTGGCTTCCAGTAAATTTCCATTAAATCAGAATTTCAAAGGAATATTTCTTTAAAACTACAATATTAACGATGCTAAACAAAGTTCAAGAACTCCAAGCATAACAGCTCCTGCAATTTCTTCCCCAAGTTGACCAAATCTTACAAAACGTACTCTCAGCATCAGCACTAAATTCTCTCCAGGACCCTGCTCAGAAACCCTGTGCACAATTCCCCTTTGGTTTTTATGTATTTCATTATATTTTGAGGTAAGAATGTTAAAATTAAGCTCATGATAGCTGAACACAGTTTACATAGAGAAGGATTTAATACAACCCATCAACATTAGCATTCAAAAACTGTTCTTACCAACAGCTGAATAATTTCCAGTCTAGTTTATGTGAATCCCTAAATTCAACAGCAGCACTTGCACCAGGTGCTAAGAAAAAAACCCCTGGTAAACAGTCTAAAATACCTATTTCTTAGATGTGACTCAAGAAGGTATAATGCATGGTTATTGTTGAATTACTGCATATTTCTGACTATGTGGAAGGCTACTCCACTGTCCCAGGGTTTCTGTATATCGAGGTGGCCACTGGAAAAACAGGGAACAAATAAAGCACATTTTCCTAATTGGTAAAAATCCATCTGTACGACAAAATCATGTGATGTAAATAGCTGCAGATCCTTGTGATAATAAAAGGTACCTCTAGTGATTCAGTTTGGATAACAGCTTACAGCCAACATCCACACAGTTATACCTCTAACAGATGGGACTACAGATCGATCGGACAGAGAATTCTATTCCTCAGGTCACAGACACACATACAGACAGACATCTTCCTTGAGGGGAAAATAAAAATAAAGTATTGAACAAAAAGAACCCTCTGCAGATGATGAGACAGTAATGTCCACCTAATTTCCTTATGCAAAACATTTAGTGGTAGAGGACAACATTAACTGTACTGTAACTAGCCATCAGATGCCTCCCACGTGTAAAAACTCCCATGGCTTCCTTTCAGCACAAAAAATTAGAAAAACAAAAAGGAGTTAATTTTTTCAAGAGTTGGTAGATTTAACAACAGACTTCTTTGTTTAGTGCTAGCAAACACCTTTAACAAAGGAAAGAGGGAATTGCTGCCTTCTATACATTTTTTAATAGAGTGCTCTGGTTGTCAACCCTAGCAGATTCCAGAGTTTGAGGTATCTCCCATTGTCTTTTCCCACTCAGAATGGAAAAATGTCTAAAAAATGATTCTCCTTCCTTCTGCAGGTGGGATTCTCTGCGGCCGCTTCGAATCAGGGTATCAAAGCAGCAGGGAAGAGTCTGACTATTCAGAATGTGCAGTCTCTTAAAGCCGCTTTAAAAAAGACCAGGGAATGAAAAATATGTTTAAATCTAATGAAGAAAGTTCTAAATTCCAAATATTTTTTTCCATTTGTGTTTAGCAGGGACTTTATTTTCAGAAGAGCCTAAGAAGATACTTTCCTTCATTGCAGACTGAAGCGTGAAAGGTGGGATTGCCTTGTGAAAACCCACGCTCAGGCTGGTGGGACTTTGCTCTCCTATTTTTCACCTTCTTTTTCCCCCCATGTACTGAAAGCAGTGTGTAAAGGTGCTGAAAACCTGTTAAAATACTCAAGTCAATACTAAAAGAAAGAGAACAGCAAAGTTTGAAGTATTTGACTGAGTGGATGGATTAGACTCGCCAAACCCAAACGTTTTATGCAGGCATACGATCAGCTAGAGGAAAGAGAGCCTGAGTCATCAGCTACATCAAAGTCAAGGTCCAGTGAATGGAATTAGTGAGCACTGTGCGAACAGGAACGATACCTGCCTTCATCTGCCCACTGCAGAACTTTTAATTACCCTCAAACAGCCAGTAGCATCAGTGACTAAAATCCCCAAATTACCTTGATTGCTCTGTCATTATCTGTAATCAGCTGCTGCTTCTTATCTTCAAACTTTTGTACAACTTCCTGGAGCCGCTGCTCTGCGGCAAGCTGCTGCCGGCTGTTCTCCTCTGTCAGAGAGGAAATGGTTGTCTGAAGTTCAGCTATGATCTAGAAAGAAAACAGCATGCTAAATCTCTCTTCAGTAAAAGGCATGTATTTTGCATGTTTTTATGCTCAGTACAAGCAAGGCATTGGCAAAGTCTGCTGTGCAAGCGAAATATTTTAAATTAACATATTGCACACTTGCAAGCATGAAATTCCACACAGAGAAAAGGGAATATAGCAAGGCTGTGAATGACAAAAATTGCTGAACACAAAATATTTGGAAGGGTTTTCCACTATGACATTCCAAAATATTTACTCATGAGAACAAAGCACATCTGTGATCTTCAAAATAGAGCTTGTTTCCAGTCTTCCACTGCACTGAAACCAGCACTGTGAATTTACATAGCAACGGTGGTGCTCGTTTTCTAGAAGGATACTTCACAGCTTGATACTGTGACAGGAAAACCCCCAAATTTACAAACTGACCTGAAATTTAAACTGGGTAGTGACATTTCTGAGCTGCTGAAATAACAGATTGTGCTTGGCAACAACAGAACAGGGATGTGATTCAATGTCCAGGACCCTCAAACTAGACCTTCTACACAATTCACTCATCGTTTGGTGAAATGCTTCCCCTTTTTTATCACCATGGAAAGTCACAACTAAACTTGATCCTTTAGTTATACTTACACAATTTTATACTGACATGTAAGTCATCATCCAACAGAGCACTTAAAGGTAAGGGAGAGTCACTGACTTTAATGTATATATTCAAGGTTAAGCTGTTGTAGCAGCATAATTTAGTCCAATTTAAAAACACTTTGGCACACAAGCAGTTCAGGGAGACACTACCACAGCACTCAGATTCGTGTACTTCCAAGGCCTCCTCACTGGCAGACAGACACTTAACTGCACCAAGGCCAGAGTTACATAGGAACAACTGGGGAGTTTTACAACTACTAATCGGCTAGGACTAATAATGAGAAATATTCTACAAACGAAGGTACTAGAAAGGGAAAAGGGCTGATTAAAACTCTACTGTAAATTTATTTACCTGCATTACTACCTGAAAACCCCAGAGAATAACAAGACTACAAGGAAGGGTATTTGCTCTTAATGAGATCAATGGGCTGAAGAGTAGAGATGACCTAGGGAGGTGCAACTCTTCAGGCAGAATTGAGCAGCGACACTGGTTTTGCAGTTTAGATCATCATTTACATGAGACACAATTTGCACAAATCAGGCTTTGCTAGGTGTGGAACATATGGATCATATAGATGATTAAGATAACAACTTGAAGCCATGCAAACGTGTAGCACTGTGTGTGTACTCCATGTTGACACTTTTTAAAAATATAAGCTAAAATAACAAACAACAAGAAACTGCAATTGAATGCTTTTACTGGGTTAAGACCCTGGCCTAGCCTTGGAGTTCTGAAATGCATGCTAGGAGTTCGGATATGCATGCAAGGAAGTTTCAGCATGGATTGATGGAGAAAGATCTGCTTTGCGCAGTAGTTTTCAGAGGAAAAAAACCCAACAAAATTTGTTTACTTTGTATAAACTTCAGAGGAAATTTCTTGAAATATCTTCTCTGTGTGGGTGTTAAAAGTGAATGTTCCAAGAGGCCACAGAGAGTAAGATTAGACAGATGTTGTCAGCAACATGACCACAAGAAAAGTTGCAATTGACCTATTATTAATACTGAGCTACAAAAAAACCTATGTTCAAGTAACTTTAGGGATTTGATTCCAACCCACAAAAGTAAAGAAATTCAGACATCAGGGTGAAACCCCTTTATTGTGCCAAACAGCCCTGACATATGCTGTGTGTGCTGTGCCTGCCACAGAAAGCACAGAGGAATGCCAGTGCTGGTCACAGGGTCTGTCTCCCCAGTAAAGACAGCAGTGTGTTACCCACAGCAATGCCTAGCTTAAAAACAAAAAGTCTCTCTTTTTCTTCCCCATTTTTGAGACTATTCTACAAGCCAATACATTTCAGTCTAACAATATGTATTAGGACATTTAGGTTAAAGAGTTGTTACCTCGCCCTACGCTACCTAGGTGCTCTCACTATGGCAATTAAAGCAATTCCCCTCACCTCCTGTTTAAAAATTCAGAAACACACACATTTTTCCATCAGCTTTTAACAAATGGACCGAGAGCCATTTTTGTACTGCCAGTCAGCCAGCACAGAGAGGCTGACTCTTGATTGCACTCAGTAGGCCCAACAGTAGCATAAAAATGCAAAGGATTAAAAAAAAATATAAAATAAAAGCCAGTTAGCCATGAAAAAGATTCTTTTCCTTAAAATCTGGCATGCATTAAATGTTACTTTTTGAGCTTTATCAACTTTCTGCTACTCAAGTTTGGATGGCAAGATAAAAAAATAGAGGAGGTTTGTTGTTGCCTCTTTCTTTCTAAACAAGGCTCTGAACAAAAGACTCTAAAGGCATTTAGGGAAAGTGTTCTCTCTGATTTATGACAGATTTGAGGACGATGGAAAGGACCAGCTCAAGGGTCACTAAGAGTGGGTTGCTCAGGATCATGTTCAGTTGGGTTTTGAGTATCACCAAGGATGGAGATGCCCCAACCTCTCTGTATGCAAATAAACGTGCAGAAAATACACATTAGGTTTTAGAAACATAAGGCAAAAACATACTTAGGAGTGATTCTGATAGGTAATGAAATTTCCCTGAAATGAGCAAAACCCAAATTTTGGACAAGTTTCAGGGACAATGAAACTCCAGGGCTGCTGAGAAGCTGAAATACGGAGCTTCAAAATATTGTAAAGTGCTTGTAATGAAGTTCAAGATTTCTTGTCATCATGTCTCTGGATCATCTAAACCATTCTTTGCAGTGTCCTTGTTGCTTTTAAGAGAGTATCATCAGCCTGTTATTGGTAGTGCTGAGAAGACACCTTGCTAGCACAGGGCAGGCATTCTGCTGAGGTTGGGAGGAATGAGAAGAACGACACCTCTGCATAAATCCTCGTGGCAATTTTCTTATTATTAAAAGCTTAACTTCTGGTTGCATCTCCATCATTTTTTCACACTTCAATACTACCTGTCAATCAAACTGGAAGCTGAAATACTTTAAAAAACCCATCCTGTCATTATTTTTAAGCAAAGATGTAAATTCAACGCACATTTTCATCTCCCATGTTCACAAGCCTGCTCTGAAGAACAAAAATTCAAGTCAAAACCAGTTTGATTTCAGGAGACTGACATTCTTCACAGTGTTATTTTGCACAGAGATGCTGGACTGGCTAGGAACAAGGATAAACATCCAGATGGCAGAGTCAGGACCGCTGTCCTGCCACTGGCTGCACAGGCAAACACCACCTTGTGAAATGAAAGGCAACAAGGCCTGGCTGTGTGACTGCTCCTGATTTTATGAGATGTGATGGTTCATGGGGCACCTCGCCTTCCCTTCCCATCGACTGAGGGAGAACTCAGTCTTTTGGATCCTCAGGAGAAGGGAAAGTAGGTGAAAAGATGAAATTTAGAACTCAAAAAATTCCCACCCATTTTATCTCGTCAGTTTAATGCTCTGTGTTTTTTACAGTCTGCAAGAAGGACACTGGCTGTTTGATCTGGGAAATGGTTGTGGCTTGCCTTGCTCATCAAGACCAAGAGCAGAAGTAATTACATTTCTCATCAAGCTTCCAAATCAAATGGATTCACGTGAGGTTCCTGCCTTTGCGCTACCTACCTGCGCGGATTTAGCCAGCTTCTGACTGTACTCCTTCTCAGTCTGCCTCAGCCGGCTGTTTGCCCGAAATACACACAAAAGGCAACCAGATTAGCTCAGATGAAGAACGTGTACAGACACTTTGCCACCGACCCCTCTGCTTGGCACCTCATCCACATGCCTATCGCTGAGCGGCTGGGACCCGCGCCAACTCCAACGCCCTTTTGTGGCAGCCAAAAAACCGCAAGGGCTTGCCTTTGATCTGGGGCCAACTATTCATCACTTGAAAGAGGGGAGAAATTGTACCTCTGCTGCCAATTATTAGACAAACATAAAGAGTTCTGCGGATTAAAGAAAAAAAAAAAAAGTAAAAAAAGAAAAAAGTGAGTGTGTGTGTGGCAGGAGGGAGGCAACACACACACACATTTATCAGGGTGATTTTGTTTCTCAACGGAGGGAAAAGGGAAGGAGCAAGTCCCAGGCACTGTCTGGAAGGGTATAGCGTGACATGAAGGACACGGGTCCGTGTCTGGGCTTGCTGTCTGTCTGCCTTCTGTCCCTCTGCAGGTCCCTTCTCTTTTAAAGGTGGCGATTAGACTGAAAGCTGAGCCAACGTGCAGCTGAACCAACCAGGAGCTCTTGGACACGCTGCTCTTCCCTTCTCCCAGCATTTCTTTTCATAACACAGAGAATAAACCAACCTGAAAACAAGGCTGCTTTGTTGTACTGGAATCCAGCAAGGAAATGTTTCTGGAGTTCTAGGGGGAAATAGCTCTTGGGGTTTTTTCCTCAAATAATTTAATTTCAGAAATTATTTGATAATAAATAACAATAAAGTCTAATCTAATTTCAGGACAAAATTCGGATTTCTTTTTCATTTGCCAGGTGCCACAGTATTATATTGACCCACCGTCCTCCAAAGGCTGTCCTCAAACGAACTGCTAGGCACTCTCCTGTTCTTGGCTCTAAAATTTGAGGACAGGTGTCTAAGAACAATATTTTCTTAGGGGGACAGAATAATATTACAAAGCTGAGTTCTGAAGCAAATTTAAGCTGATTAAGTTTTCAAAATCTATCTGACCTCGTGCTCAAATCTTTGATCTGTCGTGCTTAGTTTTACGGCCCAGCATCCAGCACACAAACACATGCTCCTGCAGCTGTCCCTGGGCCAGTGCCTGTTTTGGGGGACCCCAAAGCCTCTGAACCCTGCTTGGATCCAGCCATGACACTGAAACTCCAGATCTGCAAACACCAGGGATTGCAGTCAGGCAAATAGTCTTATTGATTTTATGGGACTATAAATTTAGGAGCTTAAAGTTGCAGACAGTGTTTGCAAATCGCTGATAGCACTTTGGTATCTCATACAATCCAGGTAGTTACGTATGGTGCAGCTTAATGTAAGTAAATTACAGCCAGTTAAAAATAACCCAGAAGAGGCCATGGAGATGATGTGAGGTCTGGAGCCTCTCTTCTCTGGAGCCAGGCTGGGAGAGCTGGGCTGGCTCAGCCTGGAGAAGAGAAGGCTGCTTCTGGGGAGAGCTCCAAATCCCTTCTTGTCTCTCAAGGGGCTCCAGGAGAGCTGGAGAGGGGCTGGTGCCCAGGGCAGGGAAGCAAAGAAGGTGTATCCTATCAGTTTATTTAAAGGTAATTACAGCATTTTCTTTTATAATGACGTTACCAAACTCCAATTAGGAAAATATTTATAAGCTGTGGCCCAGTCATCAACAAACCACAGATCCTTGCATTTACTTGCAGTCCCAAACATCCTTACTTGAGGGGTCTGATTTTCAGATGCTCTGAGTTACCAAAATTCACAGAATTCACAGAATTGTAGGGGTTGGAAGGGACCTCCAGAGATCATCAGGTCCAACCCCCTGCCAAAGCAGGGTCCCTAGGACCGGTCGCACAGGTCGGCATCCAGACAGGGCTGGAATATCTCCAGAGAAGGAAACACCCCCTGGAGATGGTAAGCACATTTAAATTGGCTCCAAAACTGGCCATCTAGATGCTGCGGCACTAGAAACTATGGATGCTTGCTGACTTCAGCATTTCTCTCTCACCAACACCGTATGGCTCTCATGGCATCACACACCAGCAAAGCTCTGCAGAAGGCACTTTCTACAAGGCATGGCACATGGGTCAGCTTTAGGAGCTCATTTATGGTGATGCACAGGAACACTCTTTTCCATCTCCCTTTGCCACAGAACTAGAAAACTTTTCCCTTTCCAAAACCTGCGACTAAACTATTTTAACACTTCTACTACAGGCTGCTGGTTTGCAGCCCAAGGAGGGAGACACCTTCTCCCCTGGGGCACGTGTACCACTGCTAGACCTAAAAAAAAAAGGTGCCATCCTATTATTTTCTTTGTAAGGAATGGCTTAATGTGAAGTAAACACACATAGCCACGTACATCACGGAATATATTGCATTTGTTTTGACAAACAAGAAGGTTACAGATGACAGTGTACACAAACAGCACTTTCCTGGGCTGCTCCTTCTAGAACAGGCTGCTCAGCTCATGCATTGTATGAAGTATAAGCGGCTTCTGTATTATTTTAAGGGCATTCCCTCGCTTTCAGGTTACATGCTATTTCAGAAACATAATGAATAAGAATCCAACTGGAAGGTGAACATTTGGAGGGTCAGCCAGTATTCATTAAAGCCTAACTCTTTTTATAGCAATGGGCAGCGCTGCAAATGCAGTTAATGGTCTTAAACTAGTTTTCCGTGTGCGAGAGAGGTAGCTGCTGAAATTCACACTTGGCAAAAACTTGTCAGAAATATCAATTGTAATATCCATTTTTACAATAAAAAGGTTTAAATTGGATAAGCCATAGAGGAATCCCACTGATTCAGAAATTAACTTCAGTTTAGTTTCACACAGTTAATACGTATTTTAGCCAAAAATTATCTGATTATGACAATTTTACATGCAGTTATTTTATATTACAGGGAGGACTTTTGCATTAAAAAGATTATGCCCTTGTTACAGTTAATTGGTTTTAAACACCAACTGTAATTCTCTAACAAGCCTTAAAGCATCATACTGTGGTAGCTGAGCAAAACTGCACCGACTCCAACAAAACATTTCACATAAAAATCAAAAACAATATTAGCACTGTATCTGTGGTATCCAAATTAATGGATGCTATTCCAACACAGAATGGTTTTCTTTCTTCCCCTTTCATCAAACAGGACAGCACCTCTAAGAAGAAGAGCAAAGGATCTTTGATGGGACCATGCTCCAAAAGCATGCCATGTAATACCTTGTTACTAAGGTTTTATATGTTATTTTAAAGGTATAAGGTAGAGCCAGATCAAGGTCAGGTTGGATGGGGCACCTATCCAGTGGAAGGTGTCCCTGCCTGTGGCAGGGGTGGCCACTGGGTGGGCTTTGAGGTCCCGTCCCACTCAAGCTAGACTGGGATTTGATGTTACAAGTGACTATTCTAGTCCCACTCAAGAGAATTCATGCCCTAACCAGCCTGGGGTCTGCTCACTGGTACAGCCACCTCCAGCATTGCCAGGGGCTCAAGCTGCACTATGGGGTTGGTGGGCACATGGACAACTTCATCCTCCATCAACACCCATGAAAATGTTTAAGACACCTTGAAAGTTTAGCAAAAATGCAGATGTTAAGAATTTTTTTGGATGGCTACAAATCTGTGCATACCCTCCAGGTTTGGGATGGGGATTTTTTAGATGGAAGGGTAGATTTCAGCTCAAATACAGATAGATCTGTAAGAGTTAAGGCTGCAGAGTGAAATCCTGTTCCTCTATATAGGAATTAGTTTTGTGACTGACTCAGTAGTGTTTCAAGATGATTTCAATCTCCTGGAAACATAAACAAGAACCCATCCCCCCCAGCGTAACTCTGATAAACCAGAGGGTTGTATATACACACCCATATTCAAGCAAATTTCAGAAATCTGTGCATAATCATTTTTCAAAATGCCTGCAACTAGCTAAACGATGGCCATACATAAACTGAACCTCCATAATTAGCTAGATAAAAGTGTAAGCAAACTGGAAAAAAAAAAAAAAAAGGGAAAGAAAAAAGAAGAAAAAAAAATCAAAGGGTGGGGAAAGAGAAGAAAGCAAACTTGCTCCAGGGAAGAAGCAACTGTTCTCTGATGTGCAGCAAAGAATTTAACATCAAAGAACTAATGTAAATGGGGTCCATTTACCTTAAAAAACAACACACCACTCTGCATTCTGGAATATTTCTAGTTAAGTTTGACAGCATTATGCTTTGTACCAAAATTCAAGATTGTGTAATTTGACAGATGTCAAAAGAAAATGACCTTCAGAGTGGCTAACTGTAGCAATTTTTTTATTAGGTATGTTAAACCCCTCTGTACACTACCTGTTCAAACTTCAGAGATTAGCAGATCACCTTTTAAGTTCATCTGATTGTACATAAAAATTTCACTTTGACCTCAAAGCCTCAACTGTGTATTTTCCTCATGTGCCTCTAATACCAACAGTGAGTGATTCCTATGCCACTACTCTTACTCTTTCTAGTCTTTCCCCACCAATCAGTTAAATGGAAAGCCGAATCTCTATGTAGCACTGAAAATAGCATACCATATGTAATTTGAGCCACCCAAAAGACCATTAAAAATAGTTCAATATCCAAAATGATGTTAACAGAATAATTAGTCAAGTACCAAATGACTTCAAGGGGGTTGAAAATGAATGACAGAAATCCCAATCTGTCATACCCACAAATCCTATTAACATTCTATTTTACATTCCACTTTTGTAGGTCTATAAATCTTTTTTTTTTTTTTCTTTAAACATACATCTTTAGGAAAAAACCCCCCAAACCCCTTTCATTCATGTGTTAAGCTTTTTTCATTGGGAAAAACCCAAGAATGAAGCCAGAGGAATCTGCCACTCTCCCTTTCTGCAGCGCGTTGCAGTTCTGTGTGTAATGGGGGCCCTACCAAAAAACTGCAGTTTGTGCCTTAGGACAACTCTGGTTTCCAGTCCTTTTGTTTAAACCAACAGTGTACTTCTACTAATTCTGAAATTATGTAGAGACATTGAATACAGCCAGTTGACTCTTCCCAAAATTCTTCTATGAGACTCCAACCGCATGGGGTCCAACCCCAAAGTGATACCATCCTTACACTAGTACTAGCTTCATTTAAATGGATTTACCAAGCACCTAAATATTTCCCAGCTTCTCTAATACTGATTTCTACATTGCAGTGAGCCAGGCACCTTATTTAAAGCCAACTGCATGATCTGGCCCAACTTACAAGCCTTGCATATAGCGCAAGGTTTTAAATCCAGATTAACAGTCCAAGTTTGCCACATGAAATTGTTCCCTACCTTAAATAAACTCCCTACAAGATGTACTGTACGTGCATCAGGCTTTTAACAGGACAGGCAGCGACTTACAGTTTAATCTGAAGATGCAGTGTGACATTTTGCCAAGACAGTTTGGGAGCAGGTGGTTTTACATGACAGCATGACTCCTTCTTTTGCTCAACACTCAAATAAGATGAACTGAGCAAACCTGGTGAATATTTGAGACTGCAGCACTCCCCACTTTAGGGCAGTGAAGCCTTGTTTTCCCTCAGCTACATGCGTAAACTTGGTACAGCACAAATACATCCCTGGATCACAATTTTTAATATTTCCTGGGTTTCTTCTGTTCTGCCCAACTAAATTAAGATGGTTATTTAAAGTGGCTTTAAGACATCATATCAAAAGTGCTGGCATTTTCTTTTTCCGATCTTTAACAAATAAAACATGTACCCAAGGGGAATTACTGGAGCTTTTACAAGCTGCCTTTATTCATCAGAAACACTGGGCACCTCACTGGCTCACGTGCACTGCGTCCCCCTCTCACTCACACAAAGAGCTTTACCCAATAGTTTGTATCACTTGGTCCCAGATGGTTTTGGTACCCAAGCAGCTGACACCCAGTGAAGTCCTGGAGGGACAGGCTGCTGAGCAGCTTTGAAGATGCAAGTCAAAGCTAATGTTCCCTCCACAAATAGAAGGCAACAGCACCAAGATGTGACAGCGATCCACGATCTGACTCAGCTAAAGGGTACTTAAAGCAACATGATTCTTTCAGAAGCCTCCAAGACCCTCTGCATTTTATTGTTATACATCAGCTAAGTTTACACACCTTGATTTTTGCCCAGGAGAGACCATGAGGCTCCCGAATGGACTCTAAAGGGTCACAAACATGGAGTTTATTTTTTAGATTCCCCGTTGCTGGTTTAAGTTGAATTTTGTGACAATGGCAAAGCAAGAGTTAAGAAGACAATGACTGGGGGAAAATCCCATGCATGTATCATTTTGAGAAAGAATCTTTTTTAGGAAATAGAAGGAAACCCAGAAATGAAAGGACAGACTTGGGATTACTAAGCTAACTCAGTAAGTTTCGTCATCAGATCTGAACCCAACAAAAGTTAAGCTCCTACAGTTGGAAAGACAAACATTCAAAGTACGACACAATCCCCTAACAAATCTAGGATCTGAAGCAATCAGTGCTCCTTAGCAAGATTATTCCAGATTACTTTTTGTAGTTTGAAATATAAGAAAGCTCCCCCAAAAGAACGGCAGCTTCACAGAGCCAGAGAGCATTGCTGTACCGATGACTAACTACACACCAGTCCAGCAAAGCCCCAATTAAAGAGAATGGAATATATTGCTCAATCATGTAAGCAATTAAAAATATAAATAAGCCATTGCAAGACTCCAAACAGTCCCTATGTTTAATTATTTATCCGTTCTCCATCTCACAGCTGTAGGTCAGAATTTCCTCCTCTGAACTGAACACAGGAGAACTCTTTTGGGGATTTGTACCTTTCATTTCCAAGCAAACACCAAAATTCATCTTAAATTCACACAAGAACTGCAACAGTTTCACCTAAATCAGATTTTCTACAAGTTAAACACCCCTCCTACACTCAGATGTGATTGTGAAACTACTTTGATCTCTGTTCCCAAATTTATTGCTCTGTGTAATCCATGACAAAATATAATGTGATTTACTGTATCTCTATATGACAGCCCAGCAGCTGACAGAACTTAATAATTTAGCATAAGAAAAAAAACCTTCTGGCACCAAAATACACAAATCATAATTGAGGCACTTTAGTATCACATTACAATGAAGCATATGCAGACTGATCATAAGAACTTCAAAACAATTAGAATTCTTTCTCACCCATTTAATGAAGGTGGGTTTTGCTCCATGACATGTTCTGCAGCTCTAAGCAAGTCGTTTTGGAACACTTTTGTTCCTTCACATTAAAGTCTCTGAAGGACTAATAACATCGTTTTTACCCCTTCCCTATTTTCCAAACACTCCTTCCCCTCCAAAAAGGGGGGGAAAAAAGCCACCTGCAGCTTTTTGCTATTATAAAATATGAAGAGAGAGCAAATTAGTGTAAACAATGCCTTCACATTGTGCCAGGATTTAAACATGCAATAAAGATGTTCTATATTAGCTCGGTCTTGATAACTGCATTTTTTCTAAAACACCTCTGTAGTGAAAATTTAATATCCAAATACTGACCTAAGCAGGGATGCAATGGGCACATTCCATGGGGCAGCTTCTAATGACTCTCAGGTTTGGGGGGGACTCAGCAAAGTCTTTGTGTAAAGGATGCATTAGCCCAGAAATTTTCACAGAAAGCAAGGACGTGGAGCTCAAGGCATGGGATGCAGAAGAAATTTCCAGTGAATATTTACTAACTCCAGGGAGCAAACACCAGTAAATGTTGTTTGCAGAAACAAACCCATGACTGAGCAGCAGTGATACCTGCAGTGATGGCTGCAGGTATTGGGATGCTATAAGCAGGAGAGTGGCTGTAGGACCGGTCCCCCCAGCTCTGCCCAGGCACCCAGATCAGCTGCTCTTCATTCAATAATTCTGAATGAATTTAACAACTAATTGCCCAAGTTCTTAAAAATAATCTCACATTACAATCAGCGACCGTCCTGGAGAATATCCAGTGTTTTTCCTGAAGTTACAACATACCCTGGGATGTAAAGATAAGTAAAATTGGTAAATCAGAGAAAACTGTGCCTATATGCAATCATCCTTCTCCAGGGCATGTGGTATTGTGAACAAAAAGGAGAGAATGAGCTAGTGATTCAACTGGGCTTTAAAAAATATTGAGTAATGTTAAAATAATAAGCAAATCTGTATTACCAGGTAAGGCTGGTGTGTTACAGACTGTTTGGAGGCCAAAGAAAGGCTCAGGAAACGATTGAAAAGATAAGTAGAGCAGCCATTCTGCCACTGGGAAAGCCTCTTGCACTTTGTAACTGGGGGGAAGTGAAGACCGAAACATCAGTTGTACTAAAGCCCTCAGCTGTATCCTCCACAGTCAGGCTCACGGGCCATTGTGAGCTATGTCTTCTCCAGAGCTGAACCATCAGCTATGTCCTCTCCAGAGATAAAGGGGATGCTGCTTGCAGAGATGCCAGAAACCTGGGCTCCTTCTGCAGATCATACCCCTTGTATTCCCAAACCGTGGAAGGTAGCAGTTAAATCCCTCCTTACTCCTATTACTGACTGGTTATGAAGATGCTGCTCATAAAATTGTTTAATCCTTTTTTGAGCCAGCTGATGCTATCTGCCTCCACACCTCCCCAGAAATCAATTCAAGAAGCTTCTTTCACCAGCTTTAAATTAATCTCTTACTAGTTTCCAGCAACTACACCCAAGTTCTTGGGCGGTAAGTAACAATTCAGGGTTCACCTTATCCACCATCTTCATGATTTTGTGAATCTTGATCTTATGGATATATAACCTGAAAGTTAAAGGACTGAGAAAAAGCAGAGTGTGCTCCAGGGAGGCAGAACTAGAAGTGACGTTCAGACACAAACTTGAAAAGAAATAAGAGACAGAGAAGACAAAACCCCACCTGTGAATACTTCTTAGATAGATACCTTAGATTAACACCAGGTGGCTAAAACAACCCAAGTGAACTTCTCAAACAACTAACCAACTATAACTGATATGATGGGGAGCGAATAGAGCGTGTTGAAAGACAGGCCACATGAGAGAACTCTAATTTTAATCATATCAGTCCTTGCCCTGGTGAAAGCTATCTTTTTAATTCTGCATTTTGTAATAATTTATCATTTAGCTCAATTATGCTGCTTCTTGTCTGGTTCTCATAATTTAACAGGATTGCAGCAGTCATTTTAATTTTTAACCCTACGGTGTTATTTGTGAATGCAAACAAGGAGGCGCTCAATCGCTTCCCCAGGCATTGATGAAGATGTTAATGAGGAAGCCTAACGCTCAGGGGTGCATCCTTTTTCCCCACAGAGACAGTTACACTGACTGCTCTTGGTTACCTCTGGTACCAGGCCACAGACACAAGTGATGGGCAGAAATCTTGCTGGTTTTCCATGTTGCTTTTTGGAGGGATTTTTGTGGGTTTTGGTTCAGATTGCTTTTAAGGAGGCAGAAGCAGAGTAACCCTGTAACTGAGACTGTTGCTTTGAAAGATGTCCAGTAGAGAGAGACATAAATTCTGTTTGGTCTCGTTTGAGTGAAATATCCCTGAGATTATTCTACCATATTCATCTTCATGTTTGGCTCCATTGATTGAAGACTCTTCCAAATGGCTCCCCAAAGGGATGATGCAATTCCTGTGACCATGTTCCTGGTCCACTATCATCTTTCTTTTCCTTTGGAGGAATCAGAGGGAGCGGTGCAGAAGGGGACACACTAAAGAGGAAATTGCTTTTCTCCCTTCATCTCTGAGCGAAATTTTACTGCAAGAGTTGCTGTAAAGACACTATAAAGACAGGTTAAACACTCTGCACTTCTTCTACTACCATACACTAACCTTGTTATACAAATCTGTTCTCTTTTTTCAAATTTAAAAAAATGCATTTCTTTCTTCTTAACCTTCTGGCAGATTTTCTCCAAGAAAGCCAGAGCACTATGCTAATTTTAAATAATATTTGTTGGTGAATGACTAACACTGCATGAGAAATGCTCAAGAACCAAATGTAACTAGATGCACACACTCTACAACACAAAACCAACAAAAATATTACTACTCTGGAACAGAGAGGTCATATCATAGCCAACAGTTCTTGGATTATGATGAAAAAAAATGAAGAGACTCAGGAAATATCCAACTCTTTTTGGTAAGAATTAGAAGCTCTTTAGATTATTCATAGCCAGGCCCAAGGAAAAGCACCCATAGAACAGATTCAAACAAGCACTGAAAAAACTTTAGTCTAAAAAAATGGTGCATATACAACAGCTGGTGGAGAACCTGAATGCATTCAGTAAAGAGAAAAACACACATCTACATAATTAGATACAATTTAATGATATCATTATAGTCGGGAAGAATACGTGTCCACATTTTATGGGTGACCTATTTGCCCCCATGTAAATAACCAGGGTATCATTGTGATGACCATGAAAATAGTTCATCTGGGTGCTCACATAAAGGAAGCTATCTATACTATGGCTATTAGCATTCAAGTTAATGAAGTGAAAAGTGTCACTCACATCACAGACTCCATTAGGCTAACTCTAAGCAGGAACCCACAGAACCGCTACAGAGAAGGTCCAGTTCCCAGAAGGCCTTAGAAACAAAACTGGAACTGGTCTTGGTAGTTAAAGAAATGTAGAGTTGGCAGAGAAGAACAAGAGCTAGAGACATTATTCAACAACATAAGCCAACAGAAAGCATGCAATACTTACTCTTTAACTTTACTAAGGGGAAACTCCTAGTAGTGTATCTCTTGGAGTATCTTTGTAATATATGAAGATGTCATATTCTTTTCTATTATCCTTAAAATAGTTAATTAGGGAAGTAATTTCTTATACAGTAACCTTAATTTTGAATTCCCCAGACATTTGACTTTCCTGTGGACCCCCCACCAGACACAGGTGGAGTAAGTGTAACAGGTATGGACTAGAAACCATTGTAAAGGTCAAATTTTATTTAAAACAACAGAAATCTCAGCATGCAACTAACTACTATGTTATAAAACCTACAAGTACAATTTGCACAGCTCTGGCCATGAGTGGACCATGTCACAGCTGTAGTGAACTCAGAAGAACTGCAGTTCAGGAACTAAAGTGTTTCACTCTACTTTTGGATTTTGGGAGGGTTGGGTTGGGTTTTTTTTGACTACAGCTTCATCCTGTAATCAAATATCATGTGTGTTCAGTACAGTCAATACACAAAAATGTAAATTACTTCTCCACAAGAAAAGCAGCACTGAAAAAGAATTAGATGTTCCTGGAACCTGCATAAAGATTTAGCAGGATGAGTCAAAACATCTATTCAAATATAAAAAAGCAGTCAATAAAAAGCTAAATATTGAAAATTATTTAGAGAGGAAATAAACCAACCCCTTTTTCTCCCACTCACTCATGTGCACTGCTCAAAGAGAGCTTTTTTATGAGATATTTTCAGTTCCAAGGTTGCTTCCTTTGAGCATTGTTAGCATGTCTACTGATCTGCTCGGGTCATGCTTTCTGAATGTTCATTTTCTTTGCCAAGAAAATACCACAGATGAATGTTACAAACAGTCGTGTTAGCCAAGCTTCACATCTGCACGCACTTAGAAATGCAGTTTGTCTCTTGCTTTTGGTAATTTCTGGCAAACCTGAAAATGCTCATAAGCTTTGTACTGTCTGTTACACCTGGCTGGGTAGCGTTCCTGCCGCAAGTGCTGCTGATGCAACCTATAACCACCTGTCTCCCTCCTGAAATGATTCATTAGCAGAGCCCAACTAATGTTAGGTATTCTTTTAATATGTCTGGTTCTGAAACTGCTCATGTTTCATTTCATCAGAATGAGGTGTGACTGGAAATGAAAAAATAAAATGACCATCACATCTAGAAATGCTGTAATCACTGTGGAGAGTGAAACGCCAGCAAATTACATCTGCACTTCACAAGTAAATCAAAATCACCATGATTGAATATACAAGGGTTCTTCTGAAACCATATTTAAGATTCCTTAACTAATAGACAAGAAATAATTTGGAGATATTCTCAAGTCATTTTTATGTTAGAGACTGATAACAGATATTATGACAGTATTGAAGCCCTAAGAACACGATAAGTACTGTTTCAAATTCTCTGTGCTATCATGTTGAATTTTGGTCTGATTCATGTCCAGCATGGTTTATCTGACCTTAAGGACATTAACATGGTATAACCTGGTATAAAAAAGACAGGGATCTCCTGGAGAGAGTCCAGAGAAGGGCTACAAAGATGATTAAGGGCCTGGAACATCTATCCTATGAGGAAAGGCTGAGAGAGCTGGGGCTGTTCAGCCTGGAGAAAAGAAGACTGAGGGGGGACCTAATCAATGTTTATAAATATCTGAAGGATGGGATGCAGGAGGAAATGGCCAGCCCCTTTTCTGTGTCTGTGGGGACAGGACAAGGGGCAATGGCTGCAAACTGCAACACAGGAAGTTCCACACCAACATGGGGAGGAAATTTTTTACAGTGAGGGTGACAGAGCCCTGGGACAGGCTGCCCAGGGAGGTGGTGGAGTCTCCTTCTCCGGAGATATTGAAGACTCATCTGGATGCCTATCTGTGCAGTATGAGCTGGGGAGCTGCTTTGGCAGGGGGGTTGGACCTGATAATCTCTCAAGGTCCATTCCAACCCCTACAACTCTGTGATTCTGTGAACATTTGTTATCCTTACCCAATAAGGTGGCTTTGTGATCTAATATGACTACCATATTATGTCTTAAAAGGTGAGCAGTAAGGGGATTATGGGCTATGGGCGCATTCCCCAGGAAGAGCAGCTACCTCTGCTGAGCTGCTCCTCTGTCGTCCCAGCCCTGTCTCTTTGTGGCAAGCTGGTGTAAGGACCTTGCCCATAGAAGTCTTCCCATTCAGGTAGAGCCTTCTCTGACGGTCCTGCAGCTCAGGGGGCAGCACTCATCATGCAGAGGACTCACTCAGAGGTGGCCAACTGGGCCACAGCAGATTCAACACTACTCATAACATGTATGCTCAGGTCAGTTACAACTCCCTTTGTAAAAAAAGTGGTGTTTAATTGCAAATAATACCTGCAACAGAGGAGGTCACTGGAAAATTACAGGCTTTCCCTTTATTATTATTTCCACAACAACAGATGCTGTGTTTATCTTTCCTATAGTGCAGGTTTTGCTGTGCCATTTGGCACTCTGTTAAATATTTCCCCCACTTATCATTCCCTACTGATTGGGAGATGCAATAACTGTCAAGAGATATTTGCTTTTAGAAACAGGTTCAAAAACATGACTGTACCACGTTTACTGAGCAACTTTCTGGCACTGCACACCACAATCACTAACAAAACAAATCAGGCAAAATGTGACAAGAACCAATGTGTTATCTTTAAACTGAGGTTTTAAGTGACAGAAAAAGAGACCTCAGTAAATTAAATTGTGTGTCCCTAAATATTGAAAAGCTGTCTACAAATATGGACAAATATTTGGATGTCCAATGCTCCTGCAATGAAAATTGTTTCTCTACCTCTTCCCCCTATGGTCCCTCCTTCCCACCCTCACTGCCACGGGGTGATGGGGAGAACAGAACCATACGATTCCTGTATCTCTTTTACCCATTTTTACTTCAGTTTTATTTCTCACTCAAGTTTCAGCCATTTCTTTCATATTTCATCAGGTTCATGTGAAGAACCGTCCACAATCACACAAAGCAATCCCAGCAGAAACCAGTATCGCTCACAGAACAGACCACAGAGGGATGAGATCCTTCACTTGGGAACAGACTGACCTTCAGAAAATCTGGACAGTCATATGTTCCAAGCCGAAACAGTGCAATTCAACTTCCCCTTGGATTCTGCAGCAAGCCTTACAGAATTGGCAAAAAGAAAAAGAATAAACTTAGAAGACAGATTTTTCTCCTGTATTGTCCTAAATTTCAAGGTAACAAGATTTGCTAGAAAAATAATTTAAAAAACCCCCGACTTTTAAGAACAAATTTCAAGACTGCATAGAAGACTGCAAAGAAGATGCTTTTATTTTTCTTCCTTGGATAAAATCTGCTTCATCAAACTTCAGTGGAGTTTAATAGGATCAAGATCTGAGCTAAGTTAGCTGAAATGGTAACTTCTGAGCTTTAAATGGAGTTTGCCCTCTAAGCTACTTTGACTTTTGGACTTTGCAGCCAAATTCCACAGTTCTACATTTGGAAGGCAGAAAGAAGCAGAATGGTAAAGGGATACTTGAAGGTAACACAAGGTATTTTTACATCACTGTGAAAGACTTTCCAACAAAGATACTCTCCCCCCCATCTCTTAACTCAACATGTGCTCTTCTGATTAGAGGTAAAAATAGGGAAGTAGGTTAAATAAAAATTTCAATAGCAGTTAATATAGCTTAAAAGTAGCGATTTTTTTTTTATGGGAAAAATGCAACAAATTAAAAAAGTAGTATTTCTGACAGAAATGACAATGCAAGTCTATTAAAGATATTGCCCTATGAAGGATTATTTGTAACTTTAATTTGAGGATGTAAAGAAGTTAACTTTTCTTTTGCTATACTACACATGTAAAAAAAGATCAAAGAAAGAAAAGAACTGAGATTCAAATTCCATTTTTAAGCAAAAATGACAATGTCTTCCTGAGTTAAAATTAATCCTTTAATGATGAATTTCAAAGGTTTAAATACTTTCTGTGACCTTGGCTTTAAATAATTATGCCAAGCAGAGCTTTCCTTACATTCAGAAAAGATTCTGAATTGTTGATCACAGCCATTTTAATGGCTTCAGGCTGGCTGATTTCCAACATAATCCTCCGAATGCTGTTTAAAATTACAGCCCAAGAACCTGATGCAGGTAAATGAAATGTCATTTACACAAAGGCCACTCAAACAGTCTACGCAGACTGTTCATTTGTGCCACTGTACATCACTGCGATTACATTAACGCATAGAAAAGATACTTCAACAACTATCTGCTTACACATACACAGAGTCTACCAGAAATATTAAGTATCTTTTTTTTAGTTTAGCCTTTGAAATAAAACTCCCATGTTTTGGCTCACATCATCCCTGATGTGGGGAAATACTTGAATTCAAGACCCTGGTACTAGGGGAGTACAAGGGGATGCTCAGTGAGCGCTGGTGTGCACCCCACTGAACAGAATGGGGGGGGAAGCTTTGATTTATCTGAAATACTAATTTCTATTTTCAAGCCTTTCACACAGTACTTGCTCACCCCATGCACACAGAAGAAAGTAGACCAGGCATTGTTAGCAACTAGACCCAATTTCCTTGCAGTTTTAGCCTGAACTTTTTCCTCCTTAAGAACTTTACCTCTTTTTAAGGGAAAAAAAGCTAGGATAGACAGAACTGCCCTTTCTACTCCCTCTCTTCCAGCAAAGGAAAAGTGATTAGCTTAGTCCTTGGCTGGCTTTGCCTTTGAAATCATCAGACTTTTCAAGACCCGCCAGCTCTGAAGCACTTCATGGTCGTCCCTGTCCGACGCCTGTTGCAGATGGAAGGTGCTGCCCCAGCACTGCTCTCGGGAAGAACAACCCCAGCACCCACCACCTTTCATTACAGAACCAGTTTTCCATCCCAGTGCCATGGCTGTGCCATCCAATGTCAGATCTACAGCCCAAGTCCATTATTTCAACTCAAGTGACCCCTAAAACAGTTTTCCTCTTTGCTTATCTGGCTTTTGAGGCGACTGCTCCGTTTTTTCACCAGAAGCAGCCCTACACCACCCCCTTACCTCACCCATCTTCTGCTCCATTTCCGCCTCATGTACCTTTTTCAGGTCTAATGGAATTTTTTCTGCCCCCACTCTCACCTTATTCATGACCATCTCCTGCTCTCGAGCTGCCTTCTGCTTCTCCTCTTCCCACCGATGGCTCAGCTCCAGCAGCTGCTGCTTCCACTGAGTGGTTATATGAATGAGCTCTCCCTTCAGCTTGCGGATTTGGTTCTTCAAGTCACAAATAACCTGAAATAAAGAAGAAACAAAGTAAAAAAACCAACCCCAGAAAACAAAAGCCACTTGATTTTCTCAGACAGGCTGTTAGCTGGACTAGGAAGCAGGTTCAAAAGATTGTCTATTCCTTTTCTTGGCCTCTCTTACTGGTTTTTCCCTTCTCTTCATACATGCAGATGAATCCAGTTCACCCTGCCCAAAGCACGAAGGGAGCAAGATTTACCTTTTAGGAGGAACTTCCCCCAGGAGTGAAGAAATTTAGTTGGTGGCAGATAATCCCTACATATAAAGTCCAGGCCTTTTTTTTTTTCCCATTAAGAAATGACCTGCCACATTCTAATGAGCTATAAGTGTATCATCAATCATTTATCAAATCCTGCCTCAAATTAGTGAGCGTATTTCATCATTATGTGCCAGTGTGCACCGGGAATATATCAAAGAACAGCCTCCTTCAGGTGAGGGAACCAGAGCACGCTGAGAGGATGACACAGGCCAATGCAGAGAACCTTACGACTCTGCAAACACAGTATAGGTAAGGCACACAACAGGAAAATGCAAGACAGCCTTCAGAACCCACAGCTCTCTGTGTGATCACAGATTATCCTTCAGTCCTTCAGACAGGAAGTTGTGCAGCGCAGCAGTGACATGGGGTGCTCAGTGCCTGCCCTCCATGGGGAGCTTGGGAGGGAAGGAGTGAAAGTTAGAGACAGTACATCTCCTTAGGTATACAGAACACACATTGCTACTTTACAGTTGTAAGCAGTAGAGTATATATGTATTACTTTAGATTTACACTGGCATATAAACTCTTATCAATTACTTTTCTAACTGTATTACTGTGGCTCTTTAAATGACATACAGGGAGTATTGTCCTTGTGACATACAACCATCAGTCCCTACAGCTCACTGCCAGCAGACACATTCTCCTTTGTCTCCAAAGATCAGCATTTTCCTTCAGAATTTCACCTGGTGTTTCCTCCCTGCTCCACAAGGAACTGTGAATTTTTTCACAGGGGAAGTGACAATATTGAGATGGGAAATTGATGTTCCACCAGGCAGATGTAGGCAACTCAGCTCCAGCTTATTAAAGGTTTCATAAGAAAGTCTGATGAAAATGACTGTATATTTAAAGATCCAGTTACTGCTTCTAAGCTCTGAACTGATCTCTCTCCAACTGCTATTTTTCTTCTTTAGACACTTTTAATATACCGTTTGCATCCAGCTCAACCATCTATTTGCAGCCTGAGAACCACATTGCTACGAATCTCTGAAAAAGAAACAGTCATTTCTGACCATCAGAAACGTTGCCTTGTACATCAATACCCCAAGAGACACTGTTATAAATACTGTGATTGGAGAGAGAAAGAAAAAAAAAAAACAAGGCTTGAAAAAGTCTGCCTATTTTTTCAAGGTATTTGAACTCCATGGTGTAATGAAAGACACATCATCTCTCCTCAAACCTTCAGTTGGGTCCTTTGGCTGTCCCAGCTGTAACATGTATAAAATAATATCAACCATCTCAGGAACTTATCACAAGGCTGACTTCTGCTTCCATGCTTTCCTAATTACTCATTGGCATTATTCCCTGTGTCAAAGGTAAGATTGTGTGTGTGTGTATGCTAGAGATGGAATGAGCACATCATTTGTATACAGAAGTATAACACAGGCCACATATTTGGGCTGTATCAGCATTATCTCAAACATATGTTTCATATAGTGTAATCTGCACTAGATCCTTTCCTTCCTTTCCTGATCTTTTCCTCTACATATGTTTAATTTTTTCCTAATTCTGTGTACAGACTAAAAATGTAAAGTACATTTTCGTTTATAATTATACAGATTGAAATATAAAGTACATTTTAATATATAGTTATAAACTGCAATAGACTTTTAGAATTCTCTCAGAAAACCATTTCACTTCAGGATCACAGCAAAACGTTACCCAAAACTGGGGTTGCTACAGGGTTGCAATTTCTATGGTCTGAGTCCTAAACTGACACAGAGCATTTGGGGATTTAATAGTCCTTCCAAGGCAAATCCTGCTTGGAATAGCAACAATTATCTTTTAATCTATGGGAGCTCTTTTTGAGAGCTTATTCTTCCTCTGCTACAACATTCCCCCCTTCCCTCCCATTCTTTTTAAAAAAATAAACTTCCTTAAACTTCCCTCAACCCTGTGCAAGTGAAAATAAGATACTACATAGCTCACAAGTTTCCTAAAAAGTTTGATATTTAGAATATTTAGGATCCAGAGCCAAGGCTAACTTCTTATAATACATGGAAAATTCATTCATAAATCGTATTAAAAGCCAAAAGAGGGACTGGGTGAATTCCTGACTCAACTGTTACATCTTTTCTGCTCTGCTTCATTTTATATTCAATAATTCTTACATAAAGCCATCAGAAAATCAAATAGCACACGTTTTCTACCACCACATGGAAAAAGTAACTCCTCAACCTTCAGATTCAAACCTGGGGAGCGAAAAGACACTGGGCTGAGTGTTATAGGTAAAGTAACAGTAATTAATATGCAAAGGAGCATTAATGTTGGACCCAAGAGATGGCAAAAGGAGATTTGGTTCTATTAGGAAAGAAGAAAGAATCTGCAGATGGGGTGATGGCAGCGAAACTAATATGATTAAAGGAGTCCTTTTGGAGCAACTTCAGTGCCAGTAAGATGATGTTAAGAGACATCTAATCTCTCCAAAGTGACTGGAAAAAGCTTATATTGGGGATCACAGGCGCAGCTCTTGTCAATTACTTTAAAATAAGTCTAGTTCTCACAGCCAGATTATTTTTTCCCATAAACAAAGTCACTGGCAGAAGCAGCTTAGAACTGAACAACTTGCTGCATGAGACAACTGTGTGTGACATGGATATCTTCAAACTGCTCAAGGAAATGAATCCCAAACTTCCCATCACTAAGATTCTGCTGTTCCACATGCCAGGTTTAATAAGCTATTATTAGACTTAAATGTAGGCAAATTAGTACTACTGGGGGGGAAAAAAACCCACACCAAGATGACATAATTCTCAGTTGAGAAAAATCCATGAAATATAAAACTTCAGAGAATTGTCTTGGCCATTCTGTGGGCAAACCAAAGGTGCCATTAGAAACTCTCACTTCTCACCCCTGAGAGCGGACAGCGCGATGCTCGCTTGGCTTCTTGGTAAAACTGAATCCTCTTTCTCAGTATTGGTTTCTTCAGTTCTTGTTCTGGCTGCTGAAATCCTTGTCTGTAAATCATGTTGACCAAACTGCTTGCGTGGTCTAAACAATAACTTGAGCACAAGAGCTGCTGAGAGAAACACATATCCCCAATGCTCGCCCAGAGCAAGTTACCCCTGCGCTGAACATAAGGCTTCAACATAAGACACAAAGACTTCAGTGTATATAATAGGTCCAAAAATGTATTGGTACTTGCTGCCTTTTATGCATCAAAATGTTACAGCCTTTATTTTGGTTGTATAGATACGAGTAAAAACGATATCCATCCATTTCACAAAGACCACAGGATGGCCATGCCATAACAGCATGCCCCAAAGAAGGAGGCATTTGTAAAACAACTAGCAATGCACAGACAGGAAATCAAGGAGGAAGAACACAGTAGCTTACAGAGCATCCCAAACAGAGCAAAAATACAAATATTCCAACTGTGTGACAGGGAAGAGATTTCATACAGCATACGTGTACGTATGTGTATGCACGTACGACAATCCTGTAGCTGAAAAAACTGCTAGCTGAGACGGTGGCTTCTATTTCTGTTTCAAAGGAACAACTTAGAATTCTAACTAAGAATATCTGTGCTGAAATAGTGTCATAAAAAGGGTGGGTCGTAAGCCCACAGCAATTTGCCTGTAGGGAAAAAATAGACTTGAAAGAAAAAAAGAAGGTTGCTTACTCACTTTGGCCTATTTAAAATGCCAATAAATGTACTGCATGTTATATGGAAAGAAAACATGTGCTCTTAATTTTAAAAAGAAAATTGCATAAGAAAATATAAAGTTGGCAAAAACTTCAAATTAAAATCTGTTGCTGATGTCTGAAACTTTGCTACAGTTACATGCAACAGGGATGAGAATGGGACTGTAGGACTGCAGTCTAATTAAAAATTTTAAAAAGCTATATTCTCTTTACTTTTCAGGAGCTCCTACTTTAACCCCATGAAGCTTTTACTTGGGTCAGTTTCGAAGGAAGAGGCTGGAGCATGACCACATCTTTCATACTCAGTGATGGAATACGTGGGCTTCACGGCATTCCTCTCCACAGTACACACCAAGCCACATCCACTCTGTCACCACATCCAGCTTCAAATAGTGCTGAGGGCATTTTAAAGTCACAAGAAAAAAGCAATGAAGAGTTCAGATCAAATCCACTCTCAACTTCTTCCCACAGGCTCCAATCTAGGGCTATCCAGGTGTTGCTGCAGGAGCTTTTACAGTACTAACATCTCCCAGCAGATGAATCAGAATAAACCTTCATCACTCTTCAGTGCTGAGTGTACTCAGGCTGCTGAAACAGAACTTCACTTAATGGCTGCTGCATTTCTCACGTGGACCATGGCAACTCTTCAAAGCCAGTTTCTGAAGTTTTCAGCATTGGGCTAATCTGGCATCAACTGGAGATAGCTGCACAGTTCACACAGATTGGCTGTGTTTCATTTTGCTTGCATATAACATTGAAACTCTCCTTCCAAACAACACTCCCCTCCCCCAAAACTGAGTGGTTACTTGGACTTCCTTCAAACATGACCCATTAGCTTAGATGATCACAATGCTCCTTTCTAGGGTACAAACCCAAAATATTAGTATATAAGTAGCAGCCCTATTTCTATCACCGATAATCATGCACCTCCTGCCTCTGTGTGCTGATACTTTCTGAGCATTTTCTCACCTGGGAGACCATTAAGATTAGCACATGGGTTTGAGCAGTGCTCTCTGTGAAACCATCAGCTGAACCCTTCTGAAAGAGAGACTGGTTCCTTTGTGCCTCGTTCCACTGGTGTGACGTGACAGGGATGGATGAGGTACACATAACATTTGTAACTGGGTAGTGGATTATTTTTGAAAGGAGATCAGTCCAGTCAGGGGAAAGGAAGTCTGTAGTAAAAACAAATCTCACTTTGATGATGAAGAATTACAAGGAAAATAAAGAACAAAGCAGAAGCACACAGTGATTCAGTGGAGACGATGAGTCCCCTTTTACCCACGATCAGTGCAACGCAATGGCCCAGAGGTGGGTGAAGTACCCATCCCCTCATCCCATCCCACTGTCCCCCATCCTATCTTAGTCACCCAGCAACAGGTGATATATTTAGTGTAAAATAGTTTAGAAGGGATTATCTGTTGAAAGTGGGACTCTGAACTACTTCAGCTTTCTTCTTAATAAGCAAATCTTTATAAAATGCTGAGGAACAGATAAATTGCCATCACAGAAAGGAGCACTGCATCTAACACAGAAGGATGCTAGAAAGTAAACAAATACTACTTGTTTCCTGCTCTACACTTAGAAAAAAAAGTATAGCTATAAGAACTTCAAAGATGTGTGATGTTGGTTTGCATTTAAACCAAAATTGGTTTATATTAATGAGCCTTAATAGTGCAGATTCAGCAATCGGTCTTACTCGTTGTGGCTGTGGGGAACCGTCCCCAGGATTTTTCCCTTTAAATGACAAGAGTTAGGCACCCAAGTGAAGTACCAAGGGCCAGGCACAGTCCTGAAGTATCTCTGATCTTTTTTGTCCACAAAGCTCCTACTGAGGCAGGCTCACTGGTCCCAGTAAACCTCTTCTCTTCTCCATGCCAGATGAATTTCAACTGGCCCGTTCAGCCAGCTGGCAGCTATGTTTGGGACGCCTTTGTACCATGACAGTGACACAAAGAGCACAACAGCAGTGCTGAGAAAAGCAAACTTTTTGTTTGAGCTGTGATCTAAATCGGAAGAGTTTACAAATCTAAACCTTCCAAAGACTTTTGAACTGGCAAGAGTTATTAAAATTTATTAACTCACGTTTTTAACTTCGTCGTCCAAATAAAGCTTTGGAATTAACTCAATTATGTCCATTTTAACTAATGATATTGAAAATATTTTCTACACCATAGCTATTTCAATTAAATTGGTTAAGAATTTATTATTTGATTTTTCTTGTGACTGGCAAAAATCAGCAATTTGTCAATATTATGAACCCTTGAAAAGAGAGATTTGGTTTGCAAAGAAAATGACTTCTGCAAATGTCAGACATGTTACCACATCGATAATGATGTGGCAGAGTACAAATTAACAGGGACAAGTAATAAACAGCTATTCAGCTTTCACAGCACAATCTATTACACAGTCAAGTTTAAATGCCTTTTGAGTAAGAACACATAGGCCCATAAGTATGGTAATTAAGGGAGCAGATAAATGAAATGGTGTGAAATGAAGTGAGAATGAGCAGCAGTTCAATGACCAACAGATTGGTCTCACCTCCCAGGAGTGCCAGGCGAGTTTTCCAAAAAGCAGGGGGCTGCACAAGCTCTTCTGGAGGAAATAAGGGAAGTGCAGGAGCTCTGCTGGCACCAATGTCACTACAAGGAGCCCTGATCACTCCTCTAGTACTTCCTGGAAACACTAAAATACCAGTAAAGCCAAAACCTCACCACTCAGAGATAAACAAAATCCTACAAAAACACATAATGAAATGTGAACTTAAGTTTCTTCACTTTGGAGGGGAAGAAGAAAATAGATCTTTCCATAACCTTGGTGTTACCAGCTAAGTTGTTACCTAGAAGCCATCTCTATCCTGTGTATGACTACATTTCAGTGATGGGATGAAGTTATGAACACACACATGAATCAAATATTCACCGGTCATAACTCAGGCTGTGTAACACCAAGTTTGGGTATTTTCTTGTAGGAAAACTGTTACAGCAACCACAGTTGCGCTCACTGACTTGCACCGAACTCAAACAGATCAATGTCTGGTGTCAACAAAACTCCTGCAGCAGCAGTGCAGATGGCAACCCCAGTAGTAACAGTAAAACCTTTGCTGTTCAGCAGCGTAAAATCTGACTCCCCGCAGTACAGGGCTTATGCAAAGCTCTATCAACTCCATCTCAACACAATCCCAGCTTTTCTCACCTGTGCAAATGTATGTCTGACATCTCTCTTGAAAATACCCACCAGGACTTGTAAAGGGAGGAGTTGAGCTGCTAACTTACATATTTATTCTATTAATTTTAACAGCATTATGCTGCTTTTAAGCGTCAAAGCTCCTCTGTAAGAGTCTTTCCTTAGAACCTGTGTGCACACCATGTACACTGTGAAAAACACCCCTGACATTTATGAACCTGATAAAAGCATATTCCTGCCAACCTTGATTATTTTGTGCCTACTGAGGTTTTATTGGGGAGGGGACAGGTTTAACACTACCCTACCTGTACAGTGCTGCTGGAGGCTAAATATTAGAATCAGAGAATAATAGGATGTGTAAGGGTGGAAGGGACCTTCAGAGGTCATCTAGTCTAAACCTCTGCAGTGAGCAGGGACATCTTCACTACAGGAGGTCATTCAGAGCCTCACCAAGCCTGACCTTGAATATCTCCAGGGATGAGGCCTCTACTATGTCTCTGGGCAATCTGTTCCAGCCTCATATTGAAGAACTTTTTCCTAATATCCCACCTAAATCTCCCCTTTTCAAGTTTAAAACCATCACCTCTTGTCCTACTGCTCCATGCCCTCAGGAACAGTTCATCTAGGCACCTTTCAGGTGCTGGAAGGCTGCTATAAGGTTTCCCCTGGAACCTTCTCTTCTCCAAGCTGAACAAGCCCAACCCTCTTAGCCTATCTTGATAAGATGCCTAAGTTAGCTCCTCCATCCCAGGCAATATAAATGGCACTGAAGCTAGAAAGTGCTGGGCTTTAAAACAAAAGGAGGGTGTGGGGGGAGAGAAAAAGAAAATCAGGCATCTATTTGAACAGCTCCACTATGAGCTTAAAATTAACAGATCTTATTTCTAATTTAGTTAACAGCAGCTGGAAAGCAGAAGTTGATATAGGTTGGTTGTGGTGACTGCCTCACGAATAAAATGGGCTTCAGTCAAATGGAAGAACCTTAAGTGTACATGTGCAACTAAACAATATATGGTGCACTGGTGAGTGACAGGATTACTCCCATGGTGAAATTGAGATAAATGTAAATAAATTTTCTACTTAACAGTCCTAAGACCTGGAAAAGACTTGGCCCTCTTGCCTGGAAGACAGATCCAGAACAGTTTCTTATTCCCTGATTTACTGTATTTGCTTTGAAGTAGATTAGTGAGTCAAAAATTAAAGCATCCAGCCTCCTTTCTCCTCTCTTTTTATATGATAAAAGAAATATTTACATTTGTATCTTCCTTTGAACAAACAAAAGGATTTGAATCAGACTAAGAGAACTACCTGGAAAGGACTAGTTGGAGGACTCATTTCTTTGTGTCCTCATCCTAAGAAACATTACTGAGATTCAACTGTTCACCTGGTGACCTACATAAATGCATTAATCTAACTTAAATATGATGGAAATGCATAAAAAAAAATATCTACCATAAATACCTGCTTACTGCAGTGATCTCCTAAAATGGCTTGTGAAAGCAGAATATATTGGCTAAAAAAATGAATAAAAATCTCTATCTATCTATATCTAATACCAGGTTTGCTGCATCATACAAACCATAGCAATCTATCCTTAAAGAATGATCGATGAAAATTACACCAAACATCTGTTTATAGCCTTCCCTGTTTTCCTTTGGGCAGTCCAAGATGCAAAAGGAAAATATTCCTTAATGAACATTAAAGATCCATTCAGCTCTGAAATAACATTGGGGCAAAGCTTGTTCTGGAAGTGAAGCTACTGATATTTAAGGAAGGATAGGACCTCCCTAAGGTCAAATACAGAAATGGAGGCTCAAGGTCTCTGCACTGGTCTGAGAAAAGCTCCCCATCAATCTGAGACTATTTCTGTGTCCAGCATCCCCCTAACTCAAAGCTTTGAAAAAAAATATTTGCATTTAAATTTTCCAGGTATTAAATTTAAAAGCATTAGCATTTCCTGAACAACACGTAATTCCAATTCAAATGCAGACACGATTACAGATTTAAGGATTACTACAGACATTCATCTCTGAGGCAGCAAAATTAAATGCATTGTTGTTCCTAAATTGGCCCAGAAGAGGCACAGGCTGCATTGTCTGAGAGAAATGTCTCTGCCCTGTCAAGTAATGAAAAGCCATCGCTGTAAGGAAGAGAATAAAGTAAACCCCACCTCCAAAAAAAGCCCCTTGAAGAGCATCACACCCTTCTCCTTCAGATGCATTGGTCTAAGTTACTACTCAAAGCTCAGACATCTCTGAGCGTTCCAGGAACCTCCCCCCAAGCATCCCGGAGGGGCTTGATAGCGACTGTACCGGAAACAGCATCAGTTGCTGCACACAACAGGATAAACACAGGACAAGATGAGGATACAAAGCGTGAGGAACAAGCTGGTCATGCTCAAGACATTTCCCATCTTCAACTTCTGAAGTTAATACTTGTAGAAACACAAACTCTGGACGCTCACTCCCATTCAGGTTATCTCTGTGACCGTATCCTCAATATGCAGTTGGAATTGAGGAAGACTCCAGGTTCATACTGCTGTGCAAGCTCTGCCCTGACTGAATCAAGGCAGAAGTGATGCATTTTTCCAGCATCAGCATAGGAAACCTAGTTCTGTTTTCTCCAGGCTGATGACTAATGATAACAAATGCACCAGCCTGTGTGTAACTATTCTGCTCTACTAAAGAACCTAATATACCAGGAAACTCTCTCATTACTGATGTCATGCTGCTGTATTGAAGATGACAGTCTTTAACCAAGCATGAAGCCCTCATTCCTGGTCCCATGAATGGCAATATGTGTGGGCAGAAATCCTGGAACCCAGCAGCTTCAGAAATAAAAACTGTGTCACTTACAGGTTTAGACTTTAAAGGAATAATCAGCTTCTAATTTTTAAAAGAACACACGTTTCTGCATAGCACTGACAATGGTTACAGTATTTCTGTTAATCAATGAGTTGTGGTAAATTCTTCTCTTACACAAATAAGATTCAGAACTACACAGAGGTGCAACTTTTGACATTCTCCTTTTCACAACCAACTCCTAATTGGAAGAAGCATATTCTAGCTGATTATCTTCAGTGCCAATCCTTACATCAAGCAGATAAACTTGTCACCTCCATCTGACAATGAAAGTCCTGGAGAAGGAAGTCCTTCCTCACACCTAGGGGTTAGGTGTGACTCCAAGGCATCAGATGATGGCACCTATTGTGCATTCTGTGCACACACAGCTGACACTATCCTGTGTCTCCCTCTCTGCACCTTCATCCTTGAGTGCTGGTTGCAGTATTCTCATCATCTCAACAGTGGCTCTTCTGTGTTCAGAGATGCTTTGGAAGTATCACGTTCCACAGCTACCAGTTCAGAAAGACAAGATCAATCACAGGATGATCTGTACAAAATAAATGAAAACTGTGCACATAACATTTCCTTTCTTGGAATCGAGAGTATTTTTGGCTCAGTATCTTCCTCTGGCACCTTTACATTGATCTCTATCCTTTTCATCCTTCTCAGTTTGTCCTTGAATTCAGTTGATGCCACTTCATTTTCTGAATGACAAACAGGCCACTGCATCCTGGGGCAAGAATTTCTTCAGATTTATTTATGCAACTGTTTTGAATCTACTGTATGTTGAATAAATATTAATAGACAGTTCAAATGTAAAATCTAAATACATACTAAACATGTAAATCCTATGAAACATCATTAAAAGAAACCATTCAGTATATCTGTGTCTAAAAGTTCACATTTATATTTACTACCCTCTCCCCCAAAAAGCCCCTCCCTCCCTCCAAAACACCCCAAAACCACACTGGCAACAAAACCCCCCTCCTCAAAATCACATTAAGAAGTCAGGAATGATGTATTGCACCTAAACTGAATACTCTGGCATTGTGGAAGGGCTTGGAGGAGAAGCTGTTGACTGGAGGCAGAGCACCAAAGGGAGCAGTCTCCTTTCTCTGCCACAACCAAGCATAGTCTTTGTGGAAGACATCACCTGCAGGCTTTTGAAACCTGCTGCTTCTGCTTTTCTGGACAGCATTTCTGTTTTGAAGGTCATGATCTGAGTAGGTAAAGGTAAGAGATCACTACGATACACCACATGACTAACAAGAAGCACAAGGATCAGGGAGCTATTACACAGATGATTTCTGGAATACCAAGAGGTGGTATTATTGACAAATGGCATCTGATGCATTTGGTGAGACAGGGATCTCAGTTTTCTCCATATGCATGCCTACTTACCACACTAATGAAGGCTACTGCTATAAAGGAATAGCAAGGCTGTCTCTCCTAAACCTCCTTGAAACTCATGCAGAGAAAAACAAACCCTGCCTTCATTTAAATGCTCACATTAGAAGCCATTACTGATTAATGCTGCGTGTTTTCCCTCAGCCTCTGATGCCAAAGACACGTTATCAGAAGGGGTGGTTTGCACAGCCTTAGAAGCAATAGTAATCTGCTAAGTATCCGACACAATGCTCAGGTAGAGCAGGTAAGAATTAATTGGGACCTTCTCCCCCCCCCCCCGCCTCAAATTTCAGATGCTGAAACTGTTTTTCCCTTTATTGAACCGGCTGGGCCTAGACTGGCTTGTCCCGCAGTGACATGTATATTGAATACAAATCAGACAGCATAGCTTTAAATCTGTGTTGCAGCTCTCATTTCCAATTCGAGAACTGTACTATAATCATAAGCTTCTGCTGGATGAAAGGAAATCAGCTCTCTGAATATTAGCTAATGCCACATTTGCAAGTCCTGAAGAGATCTGTGCTGTTTAAAAAAAAAAATAGATCATTTCTCGTGAACCTATATATATGAATCGCTTTGTACTGCTCGACTGATAGAAGCGATGCCTGTGCTGGGATTAAACCCTTTTCATCATAAAACCTCATCTGGTTCGGAGTCCAAGTCCATCAAACCTTTTCCCTTTAAAGTCCCGCCTTTGATTCTACATCAATTTATTCAAACCGCAGCTGGGTGGCTGAAAACGAAAGGACAGCATCATTTAAACCAACCATGTTCCCAACTTGAAAGAAGGGCTATAATTAAAAAAATGGGCATAAAAGAATGGAAATGGGATAATATTTTTTAATGGTAGTTCAAAGGCCGACAGATGTCAGAGCCTTTGAAGATGTCAGTACACTGAGCAAGAAGTTGCCATTAAATAGTTTGCCTGAGAGGTGAAGCAGCTTTTTAATGACTGAAAAAGCCCTTGCAGACACATCCTTGTGTTTTTAATTTGTCAGAGTTTCTGCAGTATTTTCTGATTAATGACACATGATTATAACTGCATAGCATACATATTTTTATACTTTGTTAAATGAATACTTTATTCCACATTCCTTCAGCGCCAGATAAGAACAGGAAAGCTTTACTACAGAGTCCAAAACTATTCAGATTGCTCAAATATTTATGGTAATTTGAGGGGATTGGCCAGATACAGAGCTACTATGTGTTGCTACCTTTTGTTCTTTAATGGTGCTATTACTACTGCCATCACAATGTGCATGCATTAAGCAAGCACGTGACCCAGTAATGTATTGTACCCTCCTTGTGCCCTAAACAATCAGAGCTTTCATAATTCACTGATGAACAAAGTCATCAAATCAAAATAACATTTAGAAAAATCCCTCAATTGATCCCAAACAATACAAACAATGGCTGCCAACGTATTGTAAGTGGAAAATAACTTTTCTCAGAAAAAAAACCCCACATATTGCTAGGAAACAGCATGTTCAGAAGCAAACCATCAGTATTTATCAATGCAGATAAAGCCCCCATCTTGGGCTGTAAAGATATTCCTGCAATAGAAAAGATGCTCCTGCAATACCCTTCATCTCTCTGTTAACACACGCTATTTTTTTTCTATTTTTCACCGTGAATGGAAGATGTAGTAGCCTAAAAGCCAGGGAGTATTTCTTTTGCTCTCAGCTCACTACAATAGTCTTTTGTGGAAGCATGCCTGCCAAGCTGAGCAGGTGGAGCCCAGGGAAGCCCCCAGACCTGGGGAGGGACAGGAAAAGCCAGTACAACACGCCTGGCTCCATCACACCTTAGAGCACTCAAGTGAAAACACAGTCATTAGGAGAGAATTTAATTAAGGTACTGTTCTTTCTGCTCTTCCCACCTAGATTCAGCTTGATAACTGGATGATAAATAGAAAGACAACAGACTCAGCTAAAACTCAACATCCCGAGACTGGAGATACCTCAGCAGAGCATTGTGAAATCAGTCTACCACCTCCTCAGAATTTTTCCATGATTTCTCAGGTAGGAATATTTGGCTTATTGTGATCCACATCCATTTGAACCTCTTTGTAATAACCCCGTTGCCCACTACCACTATTGTGAACCTTCTGGAAGGCAAAAAGATAACTGTTGGATGCTCATGGCTACTCTGAAGTCTCAGGAAGCTACAACTGGAGATGAAGTAAGGTGTTAGCAACAAGTGTCCCGCTCTGTGCTCACAACACCGTGCAGTTACCTAACTGCAAGAGCCAATGCTGGCAGTTTTAAAAAGGAAAAAGTCTATGGCTGCAGAAGGAAGAGATGTAATTCTGAAATGGAATTCTCCCCAAAGTATTTATTGAACGAAAGCAGAGTCCTGCTAGTAAAAAATATGGCTGTGTGAGGTTCTGCTATAAAGAACGTGTAGAAGTGGATCACTTTCAGTACTAACAACTGTAAATCCAGTTTCTAAGTAACCCACAGCCTTCCTTCTCAGGTTATTCTAAAGGAACAGGACCCACACGAGATTTTTCCAGTTTAGGAATAAACATTGCAGGGTACTGGTAAAGGGGGAACTATCAGAGGCCTTGACAGGCATGTTTAGCTATAGAAACCCATCCGAGCATGCAATGCTGAGCCATTCAGATTGCATCCATTAGAGGGCAATAATACATACACACACATACTCACACATACATACACACACACACACAGGGTCTCCATGCACCTCCAAGTGACTTCAGCAGGAAAACTAGTATTTTCCCTCTCCTATTACCAGTAGCTTATTGACAGCTTGGGTTGGAATCCCTCCTCTCCCCTCTTACTCTCCAACAACACTACCCAACAGATCCAAAGTCACAATACAAATCATTCGTCAAATTTGCTTTCCTACAAGGAAATCCATTAGTGTAGAGGGCTTAAGGTAGGATGTTATTAAATGTAGCTTGAGCAACTAGCATTTCCCTAAGCATGTAAATCATTTTATGGGCTCCCAAATGTTGGACAGACCAAAATGTCCTTTGGGGGCTCATCTTCCCCCTGGAGTCAAGCACCTTTCCTTTCCTAGTCACATAAACCTCTGGGAAGAGCAGCCACTGCAGCCATGGCAAGCATCCAGTGTGCTTCGGGCATCTCTTAATGCTCCAAATCACAGGCAGGTGTTTTTACAGGGTCTTTATTAGAGCCACTTGAGGGAAGCAGCTCATGTGCTGTGTCTTCTGCTCTCTCACTCAAACCATGTCAACCTACTGATAAACTCATTGTCCTCCTGATAAACCTCATCGTCCTCAACCTTCTGCTCGCTGTGCCCACTTCTACCATCCTACAAGCACTGAGTCTTCCAAGCTGACAGGGACAGGAATTGTCTACTAGATATTTTCCATAACACAAAGGAGGCTCAGAGCCCTAAGAGGGTTCCAGCAATGCAAATACTTACCATGGGCCCCTAAAGCAGCACTCATGAACATCTTATTAGTCCCAGTCTTGCTGGAGCTTATGGTAACACACAGGCAGCCGTATGGGTCACATAATGACCAGGAATTCCTGTGAGCATCCCAACGAGACCGATTTGTATTTGGGGGTTCCTGTTTGGTTTTTGGTTGGTTGTTTTTTAAACATAATATTTTGCAATGTTCAATCTGTGTGTCAGTAAAACCAGTACAGTCAGGTAATGATTTCAACTAACAGCTGGTTGTCTCCATCCACTGCTGAATAAATATTAATTTTATATGAAACCAGAGGCTGAACTCAACTTCAGGAGGTCCAAGATGAAGATGCAGAATAACATGCTGGACACATGCGCTATCCCTGAGAGCACGTGCGTGCCCTCTGATAGGGCGGGTACCCCAAACAAGCACCCCCCACGATACTGAACACAGCAGGGGAACATGCTGCTATTTTCAAATACTTCAGTGTACACTGTGTTTGCAGTGGCTGTCTTTCCAAAAAATCACTTTCCTCGCTATTTCTCTTTTCTAAATTCATTTTACAGGTGCCAATACAGCAGAAAGCACCGACTACAAAGGAATTGGAGCTGTCAGAGACAACTTTAGAAGAACTGTATCACCCGTGCACAAGACGAGTTCACTCTTCGTGGGATTTTCAGATCTGTTTCAAGTCAAAACACTGTGTCAGGTTTTTCTGTCTTTTTTTTTTTTTATTTAAAAAAACCCAACCCTACACAGTGTTGGTTTTATGAACTCTGAAGAACAACTTTAAAACCTGAAAATGGAATATTCACAATCAGGTGAATGTTTTAGGGGCCAAATAGTTTTTGTATTTGCAGTTAATTCAGAGGTTTCATACATCCGAATGCAAATTACTGTGAGATATGTAATTGCAGTTTGAAATATATTGTTTTCTGCATTAAACAAAAATCTACAGCATCCTTGACATCGACTTCTGTCATTTTGTCATGATAAACACTCAGGTATTAAGTACCTTCCACATCATGCACCCAGGCATGATTCCAATTAGCGCTGAATAGAAGACAAAATGTCAGCCTAATAAGCTTCAATTTGCAAAGTCTTTGAACACTTGATGATATCATCACTTTGCCAATCATTTCTTGTACTTTGGCTTCTTTTTTTTCCCCACATCACTTTCCCTTGTCAAAAGAAAGTCTTTCAAATCTACAGAATCGGAAGACATGAACAGCGTCAGTCATGGGTCTGACTGAGCTGAAAGATCCAAAAATGCCTCCCCAATACATCAACAGAGAGCTATGATGTGCACAATGGTCTCTCAAAGCTAATTTGCTGCCAACATGTAGAGTAATTGGGGGGAAAAAAGTCTACTTTAAAGTCATACTGTGAAAAGTATTTTTTTCGTGCAAACCCAATGCTGAAACCTTAAATAATCCCTGTCAGCCTGTGCCACCCTCAGCATAAAACAAACACCCCACCAGCCCGTGGTGTTTGTGAACCTAAGATGACAATCTGTTCTTCAAAGTGCCTGGACCAAAGAACCACTCTGCTGTCTGCCTTTGCATTGAAGATCTTAACTGTATTTTAAAATAATGTATTTTCTTTCTAATTTGTTTCTTGTAAAAAAAAATTCCCAAGAAGAATAAAGGCAAATTTCCCAAAAAAGGCCTATGCAGCAAGCTTGACCACACAAAGGGAGCAGAGGTCTAAAGCCCAGAGCTGAGGACACATGATGCTCTGCAATTTCCCCAAAGGCAGAAGGTAAAATCCCTGCTCTTCTCCAGGTGTGAGGGAAAACAGAAGCACAAAATGACAGCAGGAAAGACAAGGAGATAATGGATCCGGGTGGGAAATGTGGGGTAATATAGAAGAGTATATGGGCCCTCCACAGGTCTGCCCAAGGATCTAACACAGAGTCTCAGGGACAGGACGTGGTCCCTTTTGAGCTGAGTCAAGGTGGGTCGCAGCAGGGCTGACCAGAGCCCACAGCCATGGACCAACACGATCCATCACCGAGGTCCAAGACGATTCCTTGTGTTGCACCCCACTGTTCCATTTCCATGGTTTGCTCAGCTCATGGAACCCAGTCTGGAGACCTTTGCTGGTATTTGGGACTCACTGCTCAGAACTGGCCTACATCACACACGTAGGTGTGCCAGGAGTCAGTGGTGCAGGAAGGAAGGAGATCAAGCAGCTCGGAAGGGATAACTGTGGAGCTGGAAGGAGGGGAGGGAGTTGGGAACACACACTGAGCATGGCACCAGTGTGAGGAGCAGTGCTGAAAGGGTGCAGAGTCCTTGGCTACTCCTCCAGCTGAGGGGTTAGCAAATTCCTAACATCTGAGGCAGGAATGGAGACTCTGAAGAGCTGCTACAGACAGCGAGGCTGGGCCAGTGGGCAAACAGCTGCGGAGACGTTAAACAGTCAAGTCCTCAGCTTGGCATCCGTGCTAGTATCACCTTCAGACAACCCATCACCGGGGTTTGGGCAGTTTTCCCTGTCTGTGAAATACAGGAAACCTGGAGAAGCCTTCCCTTCTTGTTCCCAACTGAAGTGACAGCAGAGGGACCACGCAGCTCGGCAGGGCAGGGCACTCAGGACAGAGCAGGATGCTGTCAGCATCTCAGCTGCAATTCGTTACTGGTTTTCCACTTGAAGGTTTCTCTGTAACACTTTAATGTGGGAGCGTGCAGAGCTTTATGGATGGTCTCATATTTCTCAACTGACATATCTTCAGCCAAAGTATGTCAGCTACAGGAGAGGGCAAGGCTTTTCACTGCCTTTGTGATTCCTTCTTCCCCCATCAGAAACCACATAAAAGAAAAACACAAATAATCAGCTCTCCAAAATTGCTATTTATTACCTCATCATGAAACCCTCTACTGGACCCTGCAGTGGTATTGAGTAATATCATTACTTAAACCATAAAGAGGTTGTATTTATTACTTAGAATTGGGAAAATTAGCATCCATATGGATCTTATTGTTCTAAGACCAGTAATGCTGCCAAAACAAGTGGCGTTAACATTCCAAACTACAGATTGTCATAATTTCTCATCTCGGGTTTCATTCTTTCATTTGGTATTTATAATACCTCTGAATTGAGGAACTGAGCGGATCATAAAATCTCTCCTATCAGATAAATCATTTAACAGCTAGACTACTGTTCAGAACTTGATTTATGGTGGCAGTGAGTGAATGGAATTAACATCTGCTGACCTAAGGAAGAGAGACTAAATTGATTTTGGATAATCTTTCTCTAAAAAAGGAACAAGAGAAAAAGCACACTCAAAACCCCCAAATTAACTATTAATTTGCAATACATAGCACGTCAGTCGGTAGTCACAGACAGGAGATCCTAGCCTCCACCCCTGGCAAAAATATGGGGTAAAACTCCATGAAATTAATTTCCAGGTACATGAGGAATAAAAGGGTCTCTGGGAACAGCCAACCTGGATATACCAAGGGCAAATCATGCATGACCAAACTGATTGTCTTCTACAGAAAAAGGACTGATTCTGTGGAAAGGGGAGAACTGTCATAGTCTTTCACCTTGACTTTAGCAAGACTCTTGATACAGGCTGTTGCAGTGTTTGTACAGTTGAACTGCAGAGACACAGACCAACCAGACAGACATGCTACAACCGGAGTGGAGAACTTACTGGACCACTGGTTTTGGAGAACAGGAGTCGTAGGCAACCAGCTACAAGCTGCATTTCTCAAAGTTCAGATGGGGTGGATACAGCTTAACATCTCCACCTATGACCCAGCGATAGACATAACGAACCCTGTGCACTATTGTGAGTGGTGTGTCTTGCGGAGGAGATGGTCAGTATGTTGGAGAGCAGGGTTGCCATTCGCAGGGAGCTCAAACTCTACAAGATAGAGGAATAGGCCTCTAGGACCTTCCAGAAGTTGACTAAACTTCTTGAGGATGGCAGTGAAAAGACAAGGTACAGGTCCAAATTGTAACAACAGATATTCCAACTGGATATAAAGGAGAAGAAATTTCACAATGGATTAGTAAGGCACTGGAGTAGGTTGCTCAGGGACGTTGTGAAATCTCCATCATTGCAGATTTCCAGAACTCAGTTGGATTTGGCCCTGAGCAACATGATGTAATTTTGAAGTCAGACCTGCTTTTAGCAGGAGGTTGGACACAATTACCTCCAGTGGTCCTTCAGACCCAAATTATTCTATAAAGCTGTGAATATACTTCAATATGACTCCTGCTCTCCCTTTAGAGGATGTCCCTTCAGCCATTCAGTGGAACGTTTGAAGTAGGTATCACTGTTGCTTTCACTGTTGTTTTCCAAACTGCTGTACACGTTCTATGGTCTAAGAAAGGTCAACTTCCTTCTATTCAACAAATCTCTCAAGCAAATGATAAAACAACACCAAAAAAGCACTTCTCAAAAGAACTAAAGAGCCTGTTGTGCATGAGCAGAGCCCTCTGCACAGCAGCCATTTGCCAGACAAGCTCAGCTGTAATATTTGGAACAATCTAATATCACAGAAACGACATTTAAAAGAGAAGATTTAGACTCTCAATCCACGAAAGGAGTATCAACAACCAGCTGTAGAGTTTGGCTTTGCCATACACTGAACTTCATGGAGACAGCACATGCTCCTTGTATTCAAAATCCAGAGCTTGTGCTGGACCTTTCTGCAGGGACAGGGTATTTTTGCCCCTTTGCTTAGAACTTACATTACACCACATCAAACGCTGCAGTTACTGTCCCTGCTTTGTGTTTACATGTGTACTTGATCATTTAGGACTTTGGTATTCTTATATAACTTTAATTAAAACACTACATAGCACCATGCCACCATGCCTAGGCTACTGTCTATTAATCACTTGTTGGAACCATCACACGCAAACCCGATGTTAAGCACCACACCTAGTGATGTGTTAACAACTGGGATTTAAATCCTGGACCTCTCTGATAAGCAAGACCGAACTGTCTTTTTTTCTCTAAGAAATTAGTCTTTATTTATTAACATCTATGCAGCAAATAATCACCTTTTCCTAAACAAGGAGTGCCAGCAGAAAATGAAATGACTGCTGTATGATACACACTGCGCCCCAACACAGTGAAATTCCACACTCCACCTGTACAGCTACCTAGAGATAAATTCAAACAAATAAGTTGATTACAACATTGGAATAATAACCACATATTTTCAATTTCATATTACAGGGACAGAAAGTCCATTTTGCTGAACAGAACTCCATCTCAGAATCAGAGTTCACATTATGTGATGAGCCAGTTTCTATAGCAACCGCTTTCTCTTTTACATACGCTGTAGACAGCACAAAATGTCAGCACTCTCCCTAAGATAACTTAGCATTTTTAATCAGCAAATGATAATTGGTGCACCAAAAGAAGCCTTCTGTAAATATCTGATACGCCGAACAGCCTGAAGCATGGAAGGACAGAGAGGTGAGTGAAGCCACACCTCACACACCAAGTTCCTTGCTGCCTGGTCTCAGTCCTATTCTAAAAAGTGAGAGTGGAGGAGAAATGTGGAAGAGATCATAGATAGCGGCCCACTGCAGCAGGAGAGCACTTTGATGGTTCCATTAAGCGAGGAAGTGGCAGATGTTTATAGCTTGTTCGACACTCCCTTGAAAGGCATCTCAAACAGAAGCAGCAGCTTAGAAGTGGAGACCAGAAGCACAGTGCCTGACATAAAACAGCAAACGTGGCGAGGTGGCTTCATCTGAGCAGGGAAGGGGAAGGTGCAGAGGAGGCCCAGACCCTCACCTTGATGTGGGTGCTTGATGGAGGGGTCCCTGAGTCTGAACTGTCTGTGCTTCAGTTACAGAGCAAAAAAGCTTACTGTTTTTCCTCAAATCTCAAAGATTCTGTCTATGCTGCAGCCCAAATTCATCCCACACACACCTCCTCTGCGTTGACTCAAGTACAGCTGAAGCTAGGTGTGATGCTCACCAGAGCCCGATATGGGGCAGTACTTGAGTACACTTTCCCAGGAAACCAGTGCACGTGGCCATTTCACTGAACTCAACTTCACAGCTACGATCTTAGTTTACACCCCAGTTTGGACATCTCTAGAGGGCCCATCATCAGATCCTTGATTTTAGTAGATATTCCCCATCAATGGGATCCAGCCCAGCCCAGCTGACTATGAATAACAACTAAGAGAACCCAGGCAAGTGCTGCAACAAATATTTGTTACTTTAAATATTTTACATCAACAGTGATTTTCACTATCCTGGGTTGACGGGTGGTAAATTAAACATGCTGCTATATAGTCAAACCCTTTTGTTTAAGAAAGGCTAAAAGGGAACGGCTGTCTGCCTACAGAAGTCTGACTGCAAGCCTAATAGCTACTCTCCAAGGAAAATATAACAAACAAATATTTAGATTGCTGCTCCATGATTTAGATTGTCTGCAGAGAAAGCCTGCACAGCAAACACTGCATTTCTTCTCATGCCAAAGACATCCTCTAAGGAGGAAAGAAAAGGAAGTCAAAGAAAAAATGAGTCACAGCACTTATTTACACAAAGTGGTGTACAGAAGAGACTTCAGTAGCACCATCGACATCTGAATGCTTCACAGGCTACAGCTATCTGCACCCTCCAGACACGATCAAGCAAACTGCCTCCTTGTATATTAGAAGAATCTCTCTGCAGAAACTGGTGTTAGGAGATATTAGAACAGTTACATGGAGCAGAAGAGTCGATTAGTGATTTATCTGTGTGCCTGAAATGGGTTCTTTTGGATCAAAGATTAAGGAAGTCTCCCATTGTGAAACAAATACTCCTGAAATCCTTCTGCATTAGTCCAGTATCAAAAAGTGACTGCTGCAGTATTATTTACCCACAGACAGAAATTGTGCACATGTTGGGGTATTTAGGGAATCATTAAGCAAGTATATAATACACCATATTATTCTCTGTATTCTCACTTGTCAATAGTTAATCACCCTCTACATCACACGTATCAGCACAGTACGGCCTTGGTCTGACTATATATATATGGAGGCATGATAAATCTCGTTGGTGATACAGTAATTATCTATACAGAGCCATAAACATATACATTGGGTTTGCTGGAATGAAAATAATGATCGTTACTTGTTGGGATTTTTTGTTGTTAACTCAACAGGTTCAAACAGCTCAGAATTAATTCAGACAAAACCAGGTGCAGAGCTACCACTGCAGATAAATCACTGTTCACAGCAACAAAGCAGCAAATCTTCAAAGAGGAGCCAGAAAAGAAAAAACAGGACACTAGATGCTGGGCACCAGGGAAGGTGCCCCTCATTTCTGAGAAGGTACAGCAAACCCAGGTGGTAAAGGCCAAGGGGATTGCAAAGGGAAGTGCAAAAAACAAGAGAGGAAAAAGGAAACAGATACTTCAGCCACAGGAAAATGCCTCATCAGCTCCTCTCACCACACCTCCAAACTCCTCTTTCTCTGCCACAATCTCCATTCTGGATGCCTGTGTTCGCAGGATTTTAGAACTGCTCTAGGTTTTCCCTTCCCAACCAGTGACGGTTTATCATGAGCCCTAAGACACCCCCAAACACCTTCTCTTAAAGCGGGCTCATTTCTGAGAGCCTACACATTGTAGGTTAAAATTAAATACCGTGACATCAAGGACAAATACTGTCAAAATGTGTCTCAGCCCTTGAGCTACTCCAGACCCGATTATGAATGGATGAAGACAGCGGACTTGGTAATGATCTCATAACAGAACCTGGAAAGAATTCACTTTCCTCATGGAAATTCCTCCCCCCCTCCCCAGCTTTGCTGAGAAGCTCTGCAGTTGAAGTTACAGGGGTACCTTTTTTCCTCCTTCGTGCCCGAAGGTCAACGGTCAAAGAACAAACACAGAAATGATCCAACTCTGTAGAGCAGCTGAAAGATAGAAACCTTTGAGCTGGTTGGGGGCATGTGTCAGATGCTGGGAAGAGAAGGACATTTGCAGGATAAAGGGAACATATAAGGGCACAACTGGCACCACAGCCCAGCTGGCACTGGTTAATAAAGTCTCCCAACGTTGCTATCTTAACTCGTGGAAGCAAACTAGTGTATTATGCTCTGTAATCACAAGTCTTCCTTCAGAAAATAGCTGATTCAGCAGCAAAGCCGTTTATATTGAAATAAAAGGACAATCTCCTGTTTCATGAGCTAATGGAGAAGCTAAAATTATTTAGGAAGGTAGGGAATAAATGACCATCCAAACTTAAAAATGCTCCTTAGGACAATGTGATTTAGATTTAAAAAAAAATAAATATCTAAATTAAATAGAAGTAGTGATTCAAAACCACACTTTTAAAAAAAATTCCTATGTTGCTAGCTACTATTTCAAGAATAACAATATTACAGCAGTTCCTAGAAAATGTATAGAATTTAAAAGACTACAAGAACACAGCATGGTACAAAAGCCTTTGTAATGCTTTGACTTTTATTGACCTACATGTCAATTTACTCCTCCCCAAGCATTACAACCCTAGGTGAAAAAAAATCAAAGCAAGCCTCCTAGAAATGGATAAATCCAAGAGCTAAAGCGGAATGCGATTGCTACCCAGAAATTCATCAGCAATACAAAAGGTGATCCACTTAAATCAAGCTCCTTGCCTGAAAACATACTAAAACTTCTATTTCCAAGAAACAGTCACATCATTCTATATTGAATTAAAATCTGGCAATTCATCTTAGTTTTCATACTTTAGTTCTGATTCAAGCATTAATAGATGTATTCCCATTTGAATAAAATCTAACCATATTGTATCCTACCCTTCACCATGGCTGAACACCTACATGAAAGTAGAGACGTTGGATAGGCAATAAAAAAAAAAAATTAATCTTTTCACTAGCAGTATAAAGAATTGTTTCACAGTACTCAGCCATAGCTGCCTTTTGTCATACGGTAAGAAATAGGTATCTTAACCGTTCGCTCCTCTTTCATACAGAGAAAGGATTTAAGAATAACGGTGAATACCTTTAATAGTGGTGCTTTCACATCATTCCCCAAACAGCGAACAGATAGGTCCTTCAAACCAAGCCACTCGTATGTGATTGCAACTAATTATTATTTAAATTTTTTGAAATTACCCAGCGATTCTACTTTACATTTAGTGAAGCAAAATGGCCTCTTCTCCTGTTTCATGGCACCTTCACCGGAACATAAAGCGTTCTGAAAAATGACTGCTGGCCAACACGCTGCTAATCTCACAGGTTTTTAAAAAGCCATTTCTATATAAACTCATTAAATCACTGCGATATCTCTGTTAGAGAGACTGCTGAAGGTTTCATAGAGAACACTGGCCATTAGTCACGTCAGATGTCCAAACCACACATTTTAGTCAACAGGAAAGATTTTAAAAATGTAATTAAAAATGCGTGCTGTAAGAAATACCAGCATTGTCTGTCGACCTCTTTGCAAAGACAACAGTGAATTCTGATATGGAGACCAGAGGAAGGAACGAAGAATGATTTATTTTCCAAAGTGGGGGAAAAAATATATAAAATGATGTGTCCTTGCAAGCTGATCGAATTTAAATAAACACCAGCTCTTCCACTCAGAGGCCACCGCATTTCCTTCCCTGATTTACATATCATTCTCGTGGCAGCAATGTTCAGATGACTGTACAGGGACAGTCAAAGTACAAAGAAAAGCCCCGTAAAAAGGCCAAAGTTTCTGCTATTCAGATTGTTCCGCTGTGATAATTCCCAGTTTTCCACGTAGCACCTGGAGCAGCATCACACATCGCATGGAGAATAGGAGGCACAACCCAACTTCAAGCTCCAAGCCCTGTCAGAAACAACCCCCAGCAGCATGAAGGAGAGAGCTGTACTTACAGGTCACCTCCCAGCTCCTCTAAATTTGCTTAATAGTCCTTTACCTTTGTGCCCAGCGTTATACGGAGCAATACAGTAACTGGGATGAACACTGGCGTGTAGACAGGCTAATTCAGTGTAATTCTGAAAGGGTTTCTCAAGGCGAGTGCTCCAGCTCTGCTGTGGTACACAGGCACATCACTGGGAATGTAGGTGAGAGGACGGGGCAACTTTGAAAGGCACTTGGGAAGAGCTGTAGGGGTGAGGTGCATCCCTCTTGGGCCAAGGGAAAAGGCAAAGATAAAAAACCAACTCCTTCACCAGTTTAAGTCTTTGTCCGCTTTCACAATAAAAGTGGAGAATAAAGGGTAAGGTTTGATTTTTCAGAAGCCACCTGAATTTCCTTCTTCCCAAGCGTTCTCACAAAAGTATCTCTCGTTTTCCTTGGAAAACCATAATGGTGGGAATGGAGAAATTACTCCTAGCTCTGCAATATATCCCTCAGCATCCCCAATGAGCCGTTTGTTTTCCAACAGACTTATTTAAACCAGAATTCGATAGAGTCTGAGTTGTCCAAAGGTTTAAAAATAATGTTAAAAATTAAAAATTAAGCATTCAGTGTCACCAAGCTACGTTATAGCTGCCAGCAAAAGCCACAGCCTACCAGTCTATAGGAAAGTAAAGTGAAAATGCCTCAATGTCAGAGTCTTATATCTCATAGGGAAGGCGGTGGTGCGCGGAAAACATATGTCGTTAAAGATGCCTGACCAAAACATCCAGTTTTGGTATAAAATAATCCACGCATAATAAGTAATTCTAATGCCGATTAGTAAAGATTATTTTCTAAATACTCTTTAGACTACAAAATCACCATTATTTTTTTGTTTAATTATTGCCATTGCAGGCCTTTTTAATATAGGCTCTTAGGAAAATACACCATGCCATCCTTGCAAAATATATTGAAAAAAATGCAATCAGATGTTTTTTGAACTGAAAACTCATAAAGATCATTTTCCATGCTGACAGTGCGCATTTCATCCAGAAGTTTGAAGAGTCAAATGCTACCCCAGCTGGGGGTTATTCTGCCAAATGGCTTCCAACAGTGACCACAGAGATGGAGGACGGGAGGGGTGCGTGTGTGTGTGTAGGAAAATAAACGTGATGGTAAGCAACCCCAAACCCACCCCATCTCATCACACACCCGACATACATAGGCAAACACACAATACAAAGCTGGAATACAAAACTGAAACAAAAAGACGTGAAGAAAATGAAATAAAGCCATTTGTAAGTTACCTGCAGAGATTTAAAACAACAACAAAAAAGGCATCCGAATGGAGCAGATATAATTCATATGGATTTGCCCAGGAAGGAGAAAAGGAGGGGTGAGTGTGAGGGCTGGAGGGGGGGGAAGAGAAGAACAGATACCTTTTTTTCTTAAACAAATCCATCATGAAAGAAAATGAGACAAGATTATAAATAGGCCGAGTTATAGCGCACCATGGGATTTTTAATCTGGCTACCTGTGGTTTTTGCAGTTAAAGCTCTATTCAGCACTGGGAAGGGAGGGGGGAAGCGGGAAAAAAAAAAAAAAAGAAAAAAGAAAAACCCCCAAAATCACATTTATGTGCCAGTTTCGCAAATGCTCACACAGCGTGCATCACCAACAATGCTGGCAATCAGCAAACACTAATTATTAGCATTTTCTAATAAGCGTCCGCCTTTCACACGTTATTGATCGTTACCTGCGCGTCTTTCTTCCTGCATTCTTGAGTTTGAGTCTCGTACTCTGCCATGGCAGCGCGAAGCTGCTTCTCCAGTTTCTCCATTTCCCGTCCATGGTCTCGGACCAGGCAGTCCTTCTCTGCGTTGTGCTGCTGGAATAGGTGCGTCTTCTCCTGTTCATGCTCCAGCTTCAGCTCCACTATCTGATTGGACAGTGAGGAGTACAGTTCATCAATAGAACATCCTTGTCGTCATGACAACTCGTCTACAGCTTAATTTTCCCCCTTAATTTCATCAAGTTGGCAATTTCATTTTTTACGTCACTATTACCTCACCTTGTAAAAAGCCCCCGTTAGCGTGACAGAATTCCTCCAGACAATCCCAACAATGGAGACAACCGAGTGAATCCAGCGCATCCTTACCCAAGCTGGTGGGACAAATGTCGGAGCACACACAAAAAAAAAGGGAAAAAAAAACAAGAAAAAAAATGTGCATTGTCGCATTCGGCGCAGGGTCCCCCCGTACGTACCCTGCTGCTGCTCAGCCGCAGGGCTGAGGGTGCTCAATGGTTAATAGGCAGCCTGCTCTCCCCTTCGCTTAACTATACACACACACACAACCCCCCCAGCCCAGCAATTAACATCTTTTCAAGATTTCTTTATGATTTCCAAAGCGAAAGCTCTTCCTTCCATACTCCTCACCGCTGTTGTATATACAGTTGTCTTTTTTTAATGATAATATAAAAAAAAAAAAAGAAGAAAGAAAATTATAAAAAACAAAGCTCTATTATCCCGTTGTCAGCTACGCTATCCCAACATAAACAGATGTATGTGTTCCAGAAGGGCACCTGCTGTGCTGCAAGCTTGCACCATGATTTCATAAGAAGCCCTCTATTCTCAGGATCCTTTCCCAGTCCACACCACACTGGATGCTGTGACCTTGGCCAGTCTTAGCCTCTCCCCGCTAGACTGAATGGCAGCCGGAGACCAAGGGCCTGGTCGCCGCAGCTTTGATACTAATCCTCCCCGCCTGCGCACAATGGCACCCTACCTGGCCTGCACACTGGAGCAGCCAGGCTGCCTTTGAAGCAGGTGATGAATAGGGACGGCAGGAAGCCGCTTCCCCACTGAACTCCGGGCCACACAGCTGCTAAGAACAGTCACTTGGATTTTTCTTCAGTTTTGGTGGATTTCGGAGGGGGGGAGAAGAGCGGGAAGAAGAAGGCAAGAAAGAAAGAAAAAAATAAAAGCTCTTATCGTGAATATGGTGGGTTATTTTCAGCGTGAGAAAAAAAAAAGAGAAAGGAAAAAGAACGGGAGGAGCCGGCTGTGTGCGCCGAGAGCGCCCCGGCACCTTATCTTAAAGCTGTAGCATGCAATTCTGGATTTATATTAGCCCTTCGCATGGCTTTTGGGTTTAAAAATTGAAGTGAAGAAAAAGGGATGTGTTTTCTCCAACTACGGATCGGCCTCTTCCCAGTTTAAAAGCGAAATCAGTCATCTGTGGGCGGGAGCATCCTTCTTAGTAGAACAGATGCAATATTCTACGGTTTAACATATCTACATGATTTAACGATGCTAAAAGGTTCATTAACTGATGCCTGAAGTCCCAGGAGGAGTTAACCCCCAGGAAATGCATGTTATCTGCACTGGGCCCAGGATCCTTACACCAAGTTCTCCAAATCAGGTTTTTGCCCAAGGTTTGTGTATGGAATTGGTTCATTTTCAGGTGCTATCGGTATCCTTGGTGTGCTTAAATGTGAGAGCTCCTCCTCCCCCAAAGAACCGCAGAGGCTCATCAGGTTTGATTTATGAAAAACCACTAAAAAAGAAATTACACCTACAAGAGAGGCCTTCTTAATTAAATGTTTTCCTTTCTTAATGACCAAGTTTTCAGCTGGATGTGCCATATAAGGTCTGGGGTTACACAGTTTGTTGTGGGGACCTCTGATTATTTGGGTTTTCACTTCGTTACTTGAAGTGCCCGAGGGGGGAACAGGACAGACCCTGCTTCTTCAAGCAGTTACATGGCACATGCGTACACCCAACCAGAGCACTTACAGCTTTGAGGAATCTCTTCACTTATATTACATTATATTCATTTATATTACAGACAGGAAAGGTTTGAATTTTGAAGTGGGAGGAGCTCAAAGGGACCGGACCTTCTGCACAGCATCCCCTAACTCTGCTACATGGAAACAGGAAGGATGGCAGTGCAGGAGGAGCTGCTTTACACAAGGCAAATCTGCAGAAGAGGAAAGCCCTCAGCACCTAAAGCAAAGTATTCCCCATGATGGGGTTTTTGCTCTTTAGAGGAACAGAAGTGGAGAGTCAGGAGAGGGACAAGCGCAAGGGTGGGGATGAGAGCATTTTCTTGCCTGAACTTCAAAGACCTTGAAGAACTATCTTTCCCTAATGAACACAGACAAGTTCCCCACACTTGTAACCAACAAAACGCCTGTCCCTGTACAAATAACGTGAAGTGACTGAGTAGTTGTTTGACTGCACTGGTGAACGCTCATTGAACTCCTGTTCTCCACAGACCTGCTGCCAAGCACTATGGTTTGTCCTCTGCTCCTCCCTCTCTTATTCTTCTATTGTTGTTGGGGGAGGTTTTAAAGGGGGAAAAAAATAGTGTACACCAACAAAAGATAAAAAAACCCCATGGAGCTTTTCAGCAACACCAGGGTGTCTTCATCACAGGAAGCTGCATGAAAACTACATTAATTCTTCATAAATCAGTACGGTTTCCATCTCTTCTTTGAGGTAGAGCGCGCCTTTATGAATGATATAACAAAACCGCCTCCCCCAAAAACTATGTTATGTGAAGATCTTTCTGCATCTATCCCAGATGCTTAACATGTCACCAGATTACACTAAAAGGTCCACTCAAATCCAGTACCCGAGTATCTAGAAGACAGACAGTTCTAGGCACTGTATGTTTCAGAAGAGCAACACAACTTCCACAACTAGAATTAGGGGCAACACGAAAAAGATTCATTAAATCATTAAATCAGCAGAAATACAGCATTTATTTTTAAATTTCTGCTTTTAAGTGAAATGTCACAATATTTACTTAGGAGAAGGAAAGAGAGGGGAAGATACAGAAGGACACCATAATTTTAAAAATCTAAAACCAGATTAAGCCAAGAGCCATGACCCCATTTTGCTGTTCACTAGCATCAACACATACACACCCCAACCACCAAACCAACGTGCTGTGCAGATGATGCCCATCCCATGCCCATCCCGGCACAGTGGCCGATGAACCTGCTGGTAGCACCAGCAGACTTCACTGTGCCTAAACATGGAATTGCTTTAGAACAACCTGCTAAAACAAGAGACAACTTAATCAAGACTTCAATTGAAATCTCGCCGCCGTTAGCACGGATTCAGTTTGCACATCTGAAGAAAAAAGATCTACAGTACATAGCTGGCTGATTGCAGGAGGTATTTTCAGAGACCAAATACTTGTAATATAATCAACGTCAGCAAATACCTTCTTTTTAAGTCCCTAATATGGACAAGACCTTCTACTATCCAGTTTTTGCTTTTACATCACACACTAAGTTTAGGCTTTTCAATTTTAGAACAATTTCAACTTGTTCTCAAGAACAAGTATGCCTTTGAAATTCTTTTTATAGTCCCCAAAGGAGGGAGAGGAAATTAGTTAGCTCACTCCCTCTTTGAAAAATGGAGCTGCTACAATAAATATTTGACACCAAAGTATGAAAATTCATGTAAATTTATGTCCACATTTCCAGAAATATTGTAAGTAACACCTATATAAAATATAGTTTCGCATGGCAGGATGGTTTTATTAGTGCTGCTTTGGCATGACCGAACTTCTGAGGGCTGGAGAAGCCACCAGTAAATTACATATGTCATGGCGAGGAACTGAACTCAGCTCACCCGTACAGCATGCAATAACAGCAATTCCATCTGTAAAAAGCATGTAAAAGTGTTTGTAAATCAGGTATCTTCGTTATCATTATGCTGCTCAAAGCCAGCCCTAACCTCTGCCCAGCACAGTGTATAACATAGGACCCACCCCCAAATTACAACTCTGGTAAAATCTAACATTTTCTGCCTCCTAAGCCTCTAAATAAACGTGCGTGTTTCATGAGGATATGGGGATTACCCATCTCTGCTGCTACAAGTAATCTGATCTCACAGGCTGGAGGAGCCAGTATTAATCACGCTGGGCTCGGGCTTAGCATAACTTTGGGCAGAAAAGAGGAATCCTCACTGCAAGGCAAGGCAACATACCAGAGCTATTTTGCAGCAGATAAATTAAATGGATTTTAAAAGTACACTACTTTTTTTTTTTTTTTTTTGAGATTTGGCTATAATTTGGAACACAAAGTACTCCCAAGATTAAAAGGGTTGTAATGAGCCAGGGGCAAATGGGACAGTGAAAAACGTATCAGTGCAGAACCACCTATTACCAGCGACGGAGCCAATACACATGGGTAATGTACACCCATAGCCAATGCCTTTTACTTTTTATTTCGTTGCAGGCAGCAATAATTTAATTGGCATGACAGTGTTTCCTGTTACACTTCACCTCATAATCAACCACTAATAACGGTATTTCAGCTGCAAACGAAGAATTGCAAGAAATCCTCTAAAGGGGACAAGCTGCTCTGTCAGCCAGGCTGCGGATGGATTTATCCTCCCCCTACAATGATAAACCTGAGTGCTATCACCATGTACATAAAACAATACACCCCAGCAGTAGATTTTTTTGCTTATAGAGGACTTCTAGAATTTTAATATTTTTCAAAGTATGGGCAGCACAAACCTCACCCTTGCTCCTCCCATCTTCCCAATCCTCCCAACTCGAGTAAATTAAATCACCAATGGGTTGGAAACCAAGTTGCATCCCTGTGACACAATCACCCTCATCCCCATGAGGAGCATCAGGAGGTCCCACTCCCCTCCCCAGCCCACCTGCTGCAGTCCACAAACAGAAATACTCTTCCAAACCACTACACCTTGCGTGACTGCAAGTGCCTGTTTGTGGCAGGCTCCGGTACAGGATTTACTGTGCACAGTCTTTGTTTAGGGATTCAGAGTTTATCCAAGGACCTTCTTTGAACACTGAGAACCGACTTCACAGGCGCTCGCCACCTATTTACCGCAGGCACCGGTTTCTGTTCCTGGAATTGCCCCCCCTCTCCCGCCTCCCCCCAAAGCTGGTTCTGTTGACTATACAGGGAGCAGAGGCTTTTAACTCTGAATCACACACAAGTTAGATGCCTGAAGGAGACACTGTAAATACCCATCTGTCTGGTTAAGAATTCAGTAAACAGCTATGGTACAGCGGGAAGATTTCCACCCACTCTACCAGGAGGTTAAATTCATATCCTTTTTCCCATTTGTGAGTTTTAGCTCTATCATAAAGTGAAAAGTTTATGCTGACGATCGAAGGAACTATTCCTCAGATATTCTGCACAAACGGCATTCATCTGTGTGTTAGGACAGTTCAAAGAAAACATTTATGCATCCTAGATTAATTTATTAAATGAAATTTATGCAGCTTGTTGCTGATGACATGAAAAATTTAGAGCCTCTGCTAACGTGCTCGTTTGGCCTTCATGCAAGAAGAGACTGTATTTCAATTATCTTAGACTACAGACAAAGAGGAGAGGAACAAAGCTTTTTACAAAGACTGTGTCCTTATAACTACACCAGCATACTAAAAATGGATTGCGAATCTGGAATATAACTGGACTGTTCAAAGTACAGCTAAGAAATGCCTGGAACATCAGTCAGCTTGAGAAATACCACATTTCAAGCACGTCCTTGCAAATGTTTTCTTCACAGGCTGGTCAAAAAGAAGCTAGAGGAAACAGAAAAGGAGGAATGAGGCAAGGAGAAAAGCTAGGATGGAAGCGTGGTGGCAGGAGCTGGGCATTAAGCCTGTTATCTCCATCAGTGTGTCAGGCTGAATGTCTCTGCAGGCTAGAGCACGACACTGGAGTGAGAGCTTTAAGGTGCATGCACGGTGGCTGTGTCTTGCAAGAGGAATGAGGGATGGTGTTTGCAGCAGTTCTGAAGACAAGACCACCAACCAGAAGGTCAACTGAGCTAAAAGCAATATTCCAAATAAATGTGGTAGGACTGTATCCAAAACAAAAGCAGCATTTCCTCCTTCCCTAAGGAAGTCAGCGTGGCCAGGGTTAGAGCTGGAGCAATAAGGAACACTGGCTCCTGACGAGCCAACTTGCACTCAACAGACCCTTCCACCCACATCATTCCTCACGCTGACCTTCCACAGGACTTGCCTCTCCAGCACTCCCTATCCACAGGACTGAAAGACATTTCTCAGCCTAAATAGCTCCAGGCTCCACTGCACCAGCTTTGCTCAGCCACACAACAAATTCTTTTCACGGACAGAACAGCTCCCTGAGGACCATCCTTTCCAAGTCCCATTCCCAAGCCACATCAGTTTCTTGGCTTAATGCTTATTCCCCACTCTGTATTCTATACCTTTACCTATGCTGTATTTTCCCCTCTCTCCTGAGGTCTCAGCCTTTACACTGCGCTTTCATACACAAACTGTTCTGGCTCTGTTTCCTGGAGAGGACATGGAAATCTTCAGCGAGACTCTTCAGAATGTTGAGCAGCTGAACTCTGGAACATCTGAATTAATCAATGTTTATTACCTAAATACACTTCAGTAGATCATCAAGGGAAAAACATAAAAACACACCCAGGTCAAAACCACCCTACCTCCAGCATTTCAAGGAATCACGGCTACAATTTCAAGCAGAAAGCAAAACAACATCATCACAGCCTTGATCATCCAAACACTGGTGAAATCTCTTGGCACAAAGTTAAACAGCTAAAAATCAGCAGGGGACATGCCCAACCATTAGAAGTTCATCTAAATAACACTTCAGAGTATTTTTAAGTAACATGAGATTGTGCTTGGAACCTCAGTATCAAACTGGGCTGCTAGCACTGACTAAGATGATGTTAAATGTGTACACTTAGGTATAAAAACAATGTTTGCAATTAGAAAATTCACCTTTTACCTCAGAGAGCCTTTACTTTAAGTTGACCTCACTGGAAAGTTATAAAAGATATACAGAAAGATCTAAAGAATAATCTTCCTCTTAATGATATTTCCATCTGCCCCAGCACACTGAAGTAAGAACCATTTCCCATCACTCCCCCTGACACTTGTCCTCACTGCTGGTAGGTAGGAGCACAGCCACGCTTGCACTTCTAACCAGCTGATGCTATACCTCTTTCACATAAAGATGTATTTAAACTCAGCCACACCTTTGTCTTACACCCTACTTAAGTGTAGACCATTTCTGTCATCTTGAACATGATTTCAAACTGATTTTGTTAAATACCCAGTAAACAAAGTCCCAAAGTGCACCGTGAGTTCCCTATTGGCTAACCAGGACAAGGGGGCACCTCTAATTATCCCTTCACAAGTTCTGCAGAAGTCAGAACCCAACACTAAATAGCACAAGAAAAGATTCCTGAGACACGAGGAGATTCTTCAGCTATCACACAGTAACTTCTGACTTTGTTACAGGAACATGAGTAATTATTATTTTAAAATAGAATGAACCCAGTTAAAGGAAAGATGAACCAAAAGAAAAGCCTTATCTATACACTCAGGTTGACATCTAATCTCAGAAAGGATGTCCAGCACTCTGCAAGTAACACCATCCTGCTGCCACAACCTTTCATTGGCTTTTCACAGTGCTTTCTCCTTGGTGGGAAAATGAAATTTCACAGACTTTGACTCTCTTACTAATCTCACATCTCAAGCTTTTCACACTCAGTCCCAGCACTTTAACTAGCTATAGGAAAAAAGGGGTAAAACAACGATCACGGTTATCTATTCTTGTGGGTTCTTCTTTGAAAAAGAAGTTAATGCCATTTAGACATGAAAATCTCCAAACACTCAGGAGAGAGTTGGGTATGTGACACTCTGTGACAATCTGCTGGAAACGAAGGTGAGTAGGGACTTGACTCTGCCTAAGTAACACCCTGCGTGAGGCTCTGCCGTGCGACCACAGCTCGCCCCGACCAACGCTCCTGGGAAGCACCCGACTGAGACAGGTACGGGGGAAATAAAAGCAAATTCGTTAACTTTCCTGTTACATTTGCCTGTCTAAAATCCACTACTGAAAGGTTTTAGCATATGGTCTTACAAAGATTTGTGCTTTTGGAAAATTAGTCCAGTAGAAAAGCTTCCCAGGTATCCTGAGCCAAACTGAGGATGTAATTAGAGTAGAAAGGAGGAAAAAAAAAAAAAAGAGAAGAAAACAAGAAAAAAAGGGAGGGGGTGCAAAAAAACCAAACAACCTTTTTTCCTGTGCTGACGGTGCCATAAAGCCCGACTATAGATACTGCAACCATTTCAAAGGCAGGAAAGGCTGAGGCCTTCGCTGTGGTGTCCACTGGCTTTGAAGTGCCGCGAGCAGCTGCTCCCAGCAGATAGGAACTGTGGTGCTGCTGGAGTTATTTTCTTCTTCAAAATATACTTTCAAATCTAACAGCTGCAAGTAGAACAAAGTTGAGCTAAAGTATATTTAAAGAAGGAAAGGGAAAAAAAAAAAAGCCACCAGTTTCTCTGGAAGAGTGTTCTCAGTGGATACTTCAAAAGAGAGTGGCACTGAATCTGATGGAGCTGGAACCAGCAGTGACACGTGAGAGCTGAACCCGAGCACCATGAGATCCAACTTTTCTTCCTTGCTTTATTCAGGGATTCAAGCATATTCCAGAAGTTAACAAAACATTAACTACCACTGTTGTGCATGGGGCTTTCCTAATTATTTTTAAGGAAAATAGTAAGAATTTTCTGTATCAATATATGTCAGGTTACGTATTGATATTAAGATAAATACCAATATACTTCAGTATGTCTAATCTGCAGGCAGAGCAGTTTTTCAGCCCCACAACTAACGGGCCATGTTCGGCCCAGTCATCTCTTTGAAACCAAAATACAAGGAGAGCCCTGTGAAGCACAGACAACCCCTTGTATAATCCAGAGAGATAAAAGCACAGCTCTCAAGTCCCTCCATTTGCAAGATGTTTCTCAGGTTTGAGGACTGGATAATTTGGCTCTTCATTACCACCTTGATTAAATTTATGGGCAACTGAATTGTCCGATCTGCCATCAATATTTCATCCTCTTACCAGCACAGAAGGTAAACAGAAATGAAACTGCATTTCCCAAGGGGAAATGTAAAGTTATATCCCCACAAAAACATTGATAAGAGAACTTTAAGCTTATGGACTAACTGTATCATTGCTAAAGAGTAATAAAGAGATATTTTCAATCCTGTACCAGGTGTTGCCAAAGAGACACCACTTTAGTTTCATGACAAAGTAGCACCTTATGCAAGTGGGTGATGGGCTGTTTCAGCTGCAAAGCTCTCGAGCCTCTATCATGCAATAATTTCTCTGCTTCTATTTCTGGTTTTTCCCTTTACACTTTGCAACACTACCAAATTCAAGTTTGTCTCCACCCAAATGTTCCCTGAATATTTCCCAACCCTGAAATTACATTACAATAAAGAAAATCACTATCAGTGGGCCAAAACAAACATTCATATGAACACTCCCTGCATTAAAAAATGATAAAATTAATAAAATGCTGTTTCTTGACAAGAAGAAAAACAGATAACACAGTAAATAACTTCATCTGGCCATTATGAAAATAGGTGTTGTCACCTGGGAGCCTGGGAAACAATTTGACATAGTCAGAGGTACAAAGGACTGCAAAGAGGAAACAAAAATATTTTCTCCATCACACAAACTCTGTGTACCTATAAATTTTGTCTTTACACAAAGGCCAGCAACACACAGTGAGGAAAAGATTAAAGATTAAACCTGCCACAGGAACTGACCTACATCAGCAGGAAAAGATGTCCCCCCTCCTCTCCCCTCAAAGCAACACACTGACTGACCTGTTGCTCGTGTCTTTTCTTGAGCTCTTCAAATTGCCAGGAGAATTTGCCAGGAGGGACGTGCCTAGGGACGCCTCGGTCCAGGTCACTGGCTGCAGGGAATGTCTGAGTCTACTGCTGCCAAGGGAAGGAGGGAAGGGCCTCACCTGTGTGAGGTGTGAGCAGGTGGATGACCTCCTCTGCTTAGTTGCTAGTCTAGAGGATGAGCTTGCGAGGCTGAAAGCCACCCGGGAAAGGGAGCGAGAAGAGCTCGAAAGGCTGAAAGCCATTCGGGAATGCGAGATGGAGATTGACTGGTGGAGTAACTCCCTGGCATCCAAGAGGGAAGCGTGCCAGGAAGATTCCACACTACTGAAGGCGGTCCCCCTGCCCTGCCCTAGCCAGGTAAATGGGAGCGACCCAAACCCTAAGAAGGTCTGGAAGGCGGTCCCTACTCGCTGCCGTAGACACTCCCCCCGCCTCCCTACCCCACCCCCCCAGGTCCCCATAAGCAACAGATTTGGGGGCCTGGGAGTTGAAGGGGAGGTATGTGAGGAGATGAATACAGTCCCTCTACCTCAGAGGAAGCGAAAGCCCAGAGTGAGGAGAGTATCTGCACGCCTTGAGACAGCCTCAGCAAAGCGAGAAAGAAGAGTAGTTGTAGTTGGGGATTCCCTCCTCAGTGGGACAGAGGGCCCCATATGTAGACCAGACCCTACACGCAGGGAGGTGTGCTGCCTTCCTGGAGCCAGGATCAGGGATATTACCAGAAGGCTCCCAGGGCTGGTTAGTCCCTCTGATTATTACCCACTCTTGATAGTTCAAGCAGGTAAAGATGCAATCACGAAGTGTAGCCTGCGCACTATCAAGAGTGAATTTCGTGACCTAGGTCGCTTTGTTGGGGGGGCGGGTGCCCAAATAATATTTTCTTCTATTCCCACTTGTGGGAGGTGGGGTTCAGAGCAGGTCAGGAGAACCCATGAATTGAATCAGTGGTTGAAAGGCTGGTGCCTGCACAAGAAATTTTGGTTTTTTGACCAAGGGATGGTGTGCTCTGCTCCGGACATGAGTACTGCTAATGGGGCTTACCTGTCTCATAGAGGAAAGCAGATCCTTGCTCAGGAGATGGCAGGGCTCATTGATAGGGCTTTAAACTAGTTAGGAAGGGGGAAGGGGATATTAAAAGGCTGCTGGGGTAAGGCAGGTACTTTGGGAGTCACAGCACGAGTTGCTGGGGGAAATAGATAAATGCCAACAGCACAATGGCAGACTTGGGGATGTTGCTCCACACAAGAGTAGGGATAACTCTATGGATTACCACGTGAACTCCTCAGTGGAGCCGCTTTTGCCCACCCCCTATCAAAAATCTCGCAGTGAGCTGTTGGGGATATCTGGATCTGCTGCCCCACTAAAATGCCTTTATACAAACGCACGTAGCATGGGGAACAAACAAGAAGAATTAGAGATCTTTGTGCAGTCACAGGGCCACTATCTCATTGCGATCACTGAGACGTGGTGGGACAGCCTGGATGACTGACACGCTACCATGGATGGCTACGTGCTTTTTAGGAAAGATAGGCTAGGGAGATGAGGGGGGGGAGTTGCTCTTTATGTTAGAGAGCACCTAGAATGTATTGAGCTCCACCTGGGTAGGGATGAACTGTTTGTCGAGAGCTTGTGGGTAAGAATTAAAAGGCAGGCCAGTTTGGGTGACATAGTCGTGGGCGTGTACTACAGGCCCCCTGATCAAGAGGAGCGGGTGGATAATGCATTTTATAAGCAATTGGAAGTAGCCTCAAGGTCGCAGGCGCTGGTCCTTATGGGGGACTTCAACTACCCAGATATTTGCTGGGCAAGCAATACGGCCAGTCGTATGCAGTCCAGACAATTTCTGCGGTATATGGAAGACAACTTCCTGATACAGATAATGCAGGGACCTACAAGGGGAGGGTGGGTGCTTGACCTTGTTTTTACTAACAAGGACGGGCTCGTTAGTGAAGGTCGGGGGCAGCTTAGGACAAAGCGACCATGAAATGGTCGAGTTCAAGATCCTGAATGGAAGAGGCAAGCCAAAAAGTAGGATAGCTACCCTGAATTTTGGAAGAGCTAACTTTGATCTCCTCCGAAATCAAATAGGGGCTATCCCATGGGCTGCTCTGTTTGAAGGAATGGGAGCCTGCTGGCTAACATTCAAACAGCACTTCTTCCAAGCACAGAATAGGTGCATCCCTTTGAGTAAGAAATCGGGTAAGAGAGGTAGAAGACCTGCGTGGATAAGCAGGGAACCTATGAGTAAACTCAAAGGGAAGCAGAAGACCTATAAACTGTGGAAACAGGGTCTGAGATCATGGGATGAATATAAGGATGTTGCCAGGGCCTGTAGGGATGCAACTAGGAGGGCTAAGGCCTGCTTAGAAATTAAGCTGGCAAGGGACATAAAGGACAATAAAAAGAGCTTTTTCAGGTATGTAAATAGTAAAAGGATGACCAGGGATAATGTAGGTCCCTTGTTGAATGAGGCGGGTGTCCTGGTAACAGGAGATGGTGAGAAGGTGGAGATACTTAATGCCTTCTTTGCCTCAGTCTTTACTCTGAAGGCTTCTCGGGACTCACAGATCCCAGATGAAAGTAGGAGTGGTTGGGGAACGGATGGCTCCCCTCTAGTAGAGGTAGGGGTGGTCCAGGAGCGACTCAAAGGAATGGATGCACACAAATCCATGGGCCTGGATGGGATACACCCACGTGTGCGGAGAGAGCTGGCGGAGGTGATTGCGGAGCTGCTCTCTATCATCTTTGATAGATCCTGGACTACAGGAGAAGTGCCTGAAGATTGGAGGATAGCCAATGTCACTCCAGTCTTTTAAAAAGGCAAGAAGGAGGATCCCAGTAACTATAGGCCAGTCAGCCTCACTTCTGTCCCTGGTAAGGTGATGGAACAGCTTGTTTTGGATGCCATCTCCAAACAACTGGAAGAGAAGAAGGCCATGAGGAATAGTCAGCATGGATTCACCAAGGGGAGATCGTGCTCGACCAATCTCATAGCCTTCCATGATGTCATTACCAACTGGGTGGATGGAGGGAGAGCAGTGGATGTCATCTACCTTGACTTTAGCAAAGCTTTCGATACTGTCTCCCACAACATCCGGATAGAGAAGCTAAGGGCACAAGGGATAGACGAGTGGACAGTGAGGTGGGTTGAGAACTGGCTGTCAGACCGGGCTCAGAGGGTTGTGATCAGTGGAGCAGAATCTGAATGGAGGCCTGTGACTAGCGGTGTTCCCCAGGGCTCGGTGTTGGGTCCAGTCCTGTTTAATATCTTCATTGACGACCTTGATGAGGGAATAGCATCCACCCTCAGCAAGTATGCCGATGATACAAAGCTGGGAGGGGTGGCTGACACGCAGGAACACTGCGCTGCCATTCAGCGAGATCTGGACAGGCTGGAGAGCTGGGCAGGGAGAAACCTAATGAAATTCAACAAGTGCAAGTGTAAAGTCTTGCACCTGGGGAGGAATAACCGACTGTATCAGTACAGGCTGGGGGATGACCTGTTGGAAAAGATCTCTGTGGAGAAGGAACTGGGGGTCCTGGTTGATGACAGGTTGGCAATGAGCCAGCAGTGTGCCCTGGTGGCCAAGAGAGCCAATGGGATCATGGGGGGCATCAGGAAGAGTGTGTCCAGCAGGTCAAAGGAAGTGATCCTCCCCCTCTACTCTGCGTTAGTCAGGCCCCACCTGGAATACTGTGTCCAGTTCTGGGCTCCCTGGTATAAAAAAGACAGGGACCTTCTGGAGAGAGTCCAGAGAAGGGCGACAAAGTTGATTAGGGGTCTGGAACATCTTCCCTGTGAGGATAAGCTGAGTGAGCTGGGTCTGTTCAGCCTGGAAAAAAGAAGACTTAGGGGGGACCTAATTAGTGTTTATAAATATCTTAGACATGGGTGGCAGGGGGAATTGGCCAGCCCCTTTTCAGTGGTCTGTGGGGAGAAGACCAGAGGCAATGGCTGTAAGCTGGAGCATAGGAAGTTCCGCACCAACATGGGGAGGAACTTTTTCACAGTGAGGGTGACAGAGCCCTGGGACAGGCTGCCCAGGGAGGTGGTGGAGTCTCCTTCTCTGGAGATATTCAAGTCTTGTCTGGACGCCTATCTATGTAATATGAGGTAGGGAGCCTGCTTTGGCAGGGGGGTTGGATCCGATGATCTCTTGAGGTCCCTTCCAACCCCTACGATTCTGTGATTCTGTGAATTCTCTGCATTGTTTTTCCCAGAGCAATCTTGATCTGCTTAGATCTGCTTTAACCTTTTTCCATCTACATGGCAAAAGAAAGGGAATATTTAATTTATTTTTTTTTTAATAAAAAAAAAAAAAAAGGCATAGCTTGAAACATCCTGACTTTGCTACGGTTGCTTGCAAGCCATCAAAGACACAAATAATGAGAAAGATAATAATACTATTTGTCTGGAGTGAAAATTAATATTCAGTGAATACTGGCTTATTCAGTACTTGGGGATGCAGTGATCACCTACGTTATGCCACTCCCCAACTACAAAGTATTGGCTCAAATTTTCACTTGACAGTGGCAAATATCCCATCAAAATGGAGCGAATATTTTTTCTAGACATATTTAAGACTCAAATATATTCCACTTAAAAATATATTGCCTGTGGAAATTCAAGGGAAATCATGTGTGAGTCAGTGCACAAACTACACATTTAAAGCAAGTTTACATTAAATCAGTAAAATAACTTAAAAGAGAATTATTTGGCTGCAAGAAAAGTTCTCTGAAGATAGTCATCGCCTGTGAATAATGAGTCCCACAGATTCCAGCACATAGCATCAAGGAAGCAATTTTGTAACCCAATTAACAAAGGCTTTTGTATCAAAAACACAACTGTGAGCTGTGCATCAGGCATGTTTGTGTGTGTGTATATATTTATACAGTGCATCCTCATAGAATACTTTGGGTTAGGACCTCAGAGATCATCTAGTTCCAATCCCCTGCCATGGCCAAGGACACTCTAGGTCCCACCACAAACAGTGAATAAACCATGACCCTAAAAAAAGCAGAGAAAGGGCGAGGTTGCTGAGAGGACCGGCACTGCCACAAGCCCATCTGCTGCACCAAAAGAAGCAACGCATGAATTCCTGAACCAGAAGCCAAAATCCTGTCTGGCCTGAGGGAATTCTCCGTCCTCCACAGATGTCTTTGCCAATCTGCCTGGACATCACTTCTAAGGCAGGGAAAGAGAAGAAATAGGCAGTACTCAGAGTGGGAAAAGCATTTTATTGGAATAAACTGCAGCAAGAGAGGAAGATAGAGGACTAGGCCAGGTAGAAAGCAGAAAAATTAAGTAGAAGGGAACAAGTTATCCGTTCAGCAGTTTATGAACCTCACTGCTGCTACCTGCTATTAAGCAAGGGGACTTCAATCAACAGTTTTTGGAATAATTCTTCTGCCTCCAAACTCACTCCAATTGCATATCCATAGCCATTTTTTACTCAGCTCAATAAAAAAACCCAGAAAAATAAAAGACCTGACTTTAGCAAAGGGTATCTATTTTAAGAGAATGAAAGCATTCTAAACAGTGAAACAACAAAGACCTATGTAAAGACACTTAAACTCCACTGGCATTTGTGCTTTAATCCTAAAGTCAAATCCCTATCTTTCCTACGAGTGCAATGAGGGCTCTTGATCTTTACTTTCCAAACCCAGAAACACTAGATCTAAAGTACCCAGACTGGGTATTACTACTGGAAGAAAGGCAGACCTTCCAGTGACAAACATCCCTCTTGCCCATCAGCAGGCAGCAGGTGACTCAACAATGACAAGCTCAGCAAAACAGCAAGCAGATGGCAAAAAAAAAAATCATCAGAGCCAAACTAATGAATCAAATATTGATTAAAAGACCTGAAAATGCCAGACCGTATCCTACTTATCTGCATATTAAATTTATCTCCTTATTAAATGTACCACACCAAAAATGGTTTTAGAAGCCCAATCCTCGCAGCACAGTCAGATGTGCTGTGTTGCTATAGCTACTACTGTTCCTGCTTTAGAAGTAACACATTCCACCTAACCACAATAAAATAGGATTTCCAATATGTTATAATCTGAGGGGTGATTCACCCAAAGAGTATCTGCCCACAGAAGCATGAGGAAGGACAAAGCTACAAAGACAGCTTCAGCAGTGTTTCTTTGATGTATTTCCTTGAACACTGGCTACTGTAGAACATTTCTACTCACTTGTTCAGTATCATTTACTACTTCTATATTTTAGCATGCAAGTTAGGACAAAATAACCCCATGGCTGGTTTTGTAAAACTGATTTTCAAAATTTCCCAGAAGACAACAATATTCTAAAAGAGATCTGCAGTAACTTTGAATTACAATTTCTTTTTTCCAAATTCTTTCACACTTTGTTTGGTTGGTTGGTTTTGATTGGTTTTATTAGCTGTTGTGTTTGGGGTTTAAGTGAGTGAAAATATCATTTGTATTTCTAGAATTAGACTGTATTCCCTTTTGGAGCAGAACTGAAATATTATTTTAAGTCATTGGGAAGAAGTTAGATGAGATTCCCACAGCACAGACAAAGTCAGATTTAAACTAGGATTTGTCATGTTGCTCTCATGGGTCTAGCCTGTAGAACAAGTGTTGCTTTTAGAAGTTTGCTCTTGTTATATTTCCAAATTCCATTACTTGCTGCCTTCACAGGTCTTAAAAACATCAGCAAGACCTTACTTCATTTCTCCATTTCTGAAGGGAGAAGACTTTTAGAAAAAAAACAAACCCAAGCTTCAGGAGAACAACAAAAAGAGTTTGTTAAATGATAAGCCAGCATCCTTCAAAGTCCATTATGGTGTCAGACTGCAGCATCCAACTGCCACCAGCAAGGCCTGGTTCTGATATGCAGGGTTGGAAAGCTGAGGTCAGGTAGAATTACAGGCTTGAGTTGGGTACTGAGATTTCAGCCACGTGAGCAAGTTAAGGACATGTTGCCTTCTCTCCCCTTCTTTTTGATCACCTGTCACTTGTTCCTTATTTCACTCATGGTGCTGCATTGGTAAATCCCAGGGATGATGCTTTAACTATTGTTTGGTCCATAAGGAATTTAAAACACTAAAATCTTTTAACATAAATTCCTGCTATGAATTTACAGGGACAGTAAAACGGATTTCTCCCTCCTCTGCTCATGGCTGCCAGCGGCCACAGCGGCTCTGCCTGTTTAGGCCCAGCCTGATTACAAACCCTCATTAGTGGAAGACAGAGTCGCTCCGAAAAGAGTAGGAAGAGACACACATTTAAGCAGCAAATGACAACCGGTGTTCCACAGGCATGTATAAACTAACACTTTATACTCTCACTCCAGAAAAATCCCTAATCAGTCTCGTAACCGCGGATATCTTTATAACAATGACAATTCTGGCTTTGTTAGAAAGATGAAACAGCTGCTAACATCCCTTTTAGACTTGCCAGCAAAGACACTACATTGTGAAAGATTTTGATGTAGCACTCTCAAGTGAAGCATGTTTCTGGCATTATAAGATCAGAATATGCTATCCTACTGAGACAGAGTTTCAGAAAGGCTGGCATTGTGACCTTCTCACCTGCTGTTTCATTTCAGCATATTTTTCTGAGTTCAGCTCCACCTGCCGCTTAAACTCCTCCAGGGCAGCATCTGCCTGCTGGGCCTGCAGCCTCTGTACCTCTGTCACCCGAGTCAGCTGCTCCTCCTTCTCCCTAGAAAGTCACAGAAAATTTTCAGAGTTCAAGTATCAAATAAAAGAACAAGTGTGCTAGTGTAAAAGAGAGGCCTTTAACCCTATCAGTTTAAAATAGTATTCAGATTTCAATTTCCTGTCCCAGCTTCTGCCAAACTTCCCTTAGCAATACTTTGAAGAAGGGAAGAGAAGGCTCGGAGTTATTTTCACTTTCTCCTATTGAATTTCACACACCTCAACACCACGTTCACAGCTTACAAAAACACCTCCATATTCACAGTCTGCACTGACTGGAATGGTCACCACCCCACTATATAACCCCCTTTTCTTTCATCTCACCCCCCAAATTTAAATGAATCCCTTTTAGCATCGTCACCTTCTCCCATTAAAAACAAACAAAAGAAAATTATCCCAGTGCCATCTTTGCCCAGCCAAGACGTAGGATTATTCACTGCTTGACATACATCAAAATGCAAAGCAGGGTAATGCATGACACGTGGCACCTTCTTAATCTATTAGAAACCCATAATGCTGTAAGATCTATTCAGCCTTTAAAGTAATGACAGATGTTAAATCTTTATGCAAAGATGTTTCGTATTAACAGCCTAGACTATTTGACATATTCAAGTCGATACATATATAGAAATCGGTTTGGGTTTCCTAAGACATCACTGTGTATCGATAGCAAGGCATGGTTTACGTGCATAGATACACACATACGTGTGCACACACCTCAAAACCAGACATATCCTCCATAATGGCACATCACAGAGAAAAATACCTGATAACCTCTAAATATCTGAGAAAGTGTGATATGATTCTTCATACAGAAGACAAACAGACAGCATTAACTTTCTACCACGCATTTCCACCGCCGCAGGTCAGCGGAGTTGCCTGGCTTTGTGTTAAACCACGAGGACACACAATGGGGGTAGCAATGGACTAAGCTGGCTCCACTGGTGGTTTGTAGCAGAAGAAGCATTCAAACACACCTGCGGTTGACATTTTCATTCTACAGGCAGAGAGGAAGTACCTCATGATAAATTTCCCACTTTGACAGAAATTATTTCCATATAAAACAAAGAATCTGACACATAAGAGACGGGAAAGACCAGCTAATTTATCTAGCCTGTCACCTTGCCAGCACCGAACCAGCTATTACAGCACTGAGCAAGGATTTTGTGGAGGTCAGGAACTGCCAATCCCAAAGTTACAGCATTCACATCCTCTTCTGTGGTTTTCATACCAGACTTTGACAATAGGACAAAGAACATAATCCTGCATCTTCACAAAGTGCCCGTTTGCAGTGTAGGAGAACAGGGTAATTCTATTAGCAGAGAGATCAAAGAAATGCCACAAGCCCTGAGTAAGTAGATGACTGTTTATTTCTCTAAGTTTTTTTCATTATGCGTATTTAAAAAAGAGTATTTGATTTTTGTACCTGACTCAGAGCTGGTGGAATAATTGAGACTTAAGGAGTCTGCTCTTTCTCTTCCTTACCTTGCAGAAACCAGAGCACAAGAAAATCCTGTGGTGTATTTTTGGTGATAGTTGTTCAGTGTTTTTGGCTTTGGGTTCAGAGAGGAGCACGTGCAAATTTTCTTCATTTGCTGAGAATTTCCATCACCCCCATACAGCTACACTATTCTTCCATTTTCTAAACCTCTCAGAGGGGGAGGCGTACCTGTGTGTCCATCTAAGCTACCAGATTCTCTGTTCATTTACAAGGCAATAAGAGCAGCACAAAAAAAACCCCAAACAGCAAAATTAACAATTCTTTCCCCCCACCTCCCATCTAAATTCAACTGGCAAAACACATTTAGGATTTAAATTTCTACTAGAGAGGACCCAAAAGATCAAAACCTGCATGTATTAAAAAAACCCTCAGACATTTCTCTGGATGGGCACAGGAATGATGCCTCCAGAGCTAAACACGGTACGAACCATCTGAGGAGTTAGTTATGCACCAGCACTAAGCTTTGGCTCAATTACCCCCCTGAAACCCATGTACCAGGGAGCTGCTGGATGTAGAAATGTTTAAGTTAATAGCTGTCTGATACAGAATTACGGTGAGCACAGCATTCTCCTCTCCCATAGCAAAACCTACCAGCAATTCACAGGAAAGAAGATAAAATACAAGTTCTTAATTGGGAAGAGGAAGAACTCCTCAGGGTGGCCGGCACCCTGACAGAAAAGGTGGGACGGGGCAGCACCATCCATGTGTTACCGCAGAGGAAACACTGAGAGGGCAAAGCCTCAACTTCTCCTCCCAGAGTTCCTGAATTGAGTCACAGACACTAAGGAACAAACCTCCCTCCCCACAAATATATCTCATTCTTCCAATGCACGCTGGAAACAAAAGCAAAACCCAAAGCTTATTCAAACATATCCACACCGAGAAGTGTCAAGAGACACTGGAGCAATAGTTTTGCTCCAGTCAGATGGAAATGCAACAAATCTATCTGTAAGAGGACAAAATGTCGGTCCTTGTGCTGCCAGGGAGCCTCCAAATGTATGCATCTTCTTCCCAAGGAAGGTATTTTCATTTGGAAATATTATGATGCAAACTTTAAGGAATCTGGTTTTATGCACCTTCATTCTTTCAAAGACTTAATCTCATGAATAGATGCAACATCTCATTATAACCAGGAATAAAACTCCAGTTTTTAGGGATGTGGGAGCTAGCTCTTTTTGTGCAGTCACGATTTGTACAGAAGCTTAGAAAACATGTACAACAATGGGCCACAGCTCACAAATATAAGAAAAGCTTTACTTCTTTTTCCCAAGACACTGAGCAATGTGCCTTCCACGAAGCACTGAAATATTCACTTTGAAGATTATTTTTTTTCAGTTGGACTAGTTGTGGGGCCGAACACAATACAATTACATCACTTCAATCCCCTAAAGCTGAGCCGGCTTGAATATAAAACTAGGGCGAGTTTACTCTTTGGCCCCAATTTAAAAAGCAGCAAATTCCTCTTGTTTCAGTGCATAAAGGATACGGCCACAGAATTAGCAATCTTACACAGCACAAACCGTCTCAGCCAAAGTTGACTGTGAAGTTCAGAACTGCAATTTCAGAAAGCAGCACTCTGAAGTGTACTGATAAATGGAAAATACAAACATCTTACACACTCCCTCTTCATGCTCAACCACAAATATTTTCCCTGCTTCCTAAAATGTCTTCCAAAAGGTAACAACTAAACGCAGTGAGACATTACAGCTTCACAAGGCAATTTAATGAAGCACAGGGCGACCCCGTTTTCCATGGGAGGTTCAGCTAACTCGAGATCACAGAATTGGAAGGGACCTCAAGAGATCATCGGGTCCAACCCCCAAATGGTCCAACCCCCATCCCTGCAAACATGGGATGAAGAAGCATCGTCACTTGCTGGGTTCTCCCATCCCCTGTACAAAGAAGGGCTCACCAACAGCAAACAGGAGATGCACTTGCCTCAGTCACAGCCTCTTCAAGGAATTAAACCACTCTGGGCTGCATTTAAGCATACACATGTACACAACGTGTACATCCACACAGGCAGAGAACTTCTCAGGACAGCAAGTCTCACATCCTATCAGCACATCTACATGCAAGCACCTTGTGCTTAGCTGAGAGAGCTTTTCAGGGCTGTGAAAAGAATTTAGACTGTGAAAATCATGATGCTTTCTTATAAAAAAAAAAAAATTTTAAATTTGAATTCATGAACATGCAAATTCTTCACTAGGTTTTCAAATACTGCTGGTAGCAGTGAAAACCCACCAGTGCCCAATGGTCTCCTGAATTTAGTGGAGCACAAAAGCAGAGCAAGGAGGAAGGACAGATTTTGCCACTGAATAAGATCCCGAAACTTGTGTTCTGAAGGACTCCATAGGATAGAGAGGCTTCATCTCCTATTTAAATAGTGGCAAATTGGGCCATGCTGGCCCATCTTCACTCTGGTTGGAGCATCGTGTTGGCGAGAGCGTTATTACCAGCAAACAACGAGGAGCAACGAGAGCTCTCGTGCCCAAACATATGGAATATGTGCAGAACACTTCTTTTTGGTGTGGAGAGGAAGAAAGACAGTGTGAAGTCATTCAAGCGGAATGATAACTAAACCAAAGCCAGATCAAAGGAACGAAGAAGAAAGACTGAAATGTGAAGCTGAAATATTTATTGCCTTCAAAACATCATCCCTATCCTGTCCCTGGGCACTTTAATATTTCGAAGTTGTTAGAAAGCATTCTAACTTGTTTCATCGTTTCAAAGAAATAAAGGCAAAAATATAAAGTAGAAAACAATTTCATCTTTTGTTGCCTGATTTTTAGTATAAGATGAGCTGGTGTGTATGGAAAAAAAGCACCAATCCACTTGGAAGTTGTTTACAGTTTGCATAATTTGAGATGTTAACATCAAAAAGCTGGTCTGCGTTCCTTCAAGGAAGCTGAAACAATGAATGATATTTACAATACAGTTATTATTTTAAACTATATACTTATGTTTTAAATAAATCATGAGATAATATTAACAAACTAAACCGCTACTTTAAGCCGTTAATGAATTTAGAGTAAATAATATTCCACGTGTGCAGTATCAGACTTCTGTGAAACAAGAAGAATAATGAGTTACATTCAAAATTAATGGTTCACAGATTAACTAGACATTGGTTAAACACACTAATAATTATTATAACTATTTCTCATTATAATAATGACAGGGCACTGTTGTGCTAGGTGCTATGCAAACAGAATAAAACCAGCAACTGCCAAATGATGAATGAGATGTGGGTTAAATGCTGGGTGAGCACTGCAAATGGGGCTGGGAAGGAAAACGCTGTAATCTTGCTCAGCACTGCAGAAGCCGTCTCAAGACTTAGATACACCACACATATGAAAGGCCACGGAGGCTCGGTTATCAGGAGAGGAGGATTAGAACAGAGATTAATCGTCATGGCTTTTGCATGCTGAGATGACAGCTAAACCTCAACACGGAGAACACAGAGGGGAGAATTAGGGAGACAGGTGTAGATAATGGCTTAGATAAAAGGAGATAAGGCTGTAATTAAAAGGTGGACCGGGAAGTTAGCAGCAGAGATAGGAAAGAGATTCAGGAGATACCCAGAGAAGAGTTGCAAAGGAGGAAATGATAGGGACGGGAGAAAAGGGCTGTGGCACAGAAAGCTGGAGGAGGAATAAAATTAACTGTCTGAAGGGGAAACTATAGGAGAGATCACCCAGCAGAGGAGCAGAGCCAGGCAAGAACAATCACTTAACACTAACGAAGAACAGCCTGAGATGTGTTATGAGTGACAGAGCCAACAGTGGTTGGCAAACCAAAAAAACAAGGATGAAATCACAGTATTGAGACCATCTCTGTTTTTTCCAACACAGAATCCTACATGCAACATTGCACTAATTACTTCAGCTTAAAGCACGCCAGGTTTATTATTTCAAAGAGGTGCTGATAAAAACACCCTGGGTCACAGCGCCCTTCATAAAATAAATTGTTCCCCAGCGATGCCTTAGACAGTCATGGCTACATCACCAAATACCAGCCCTGCATAAGCAAGCAAAGGATCCAAAAAAGCAGTCGCATCACTCTCCTCTACAGGGAGGTACAAGGATACTGGTTGCATTCTGTCATCCTACATATTTAAGGTAACTATTTTTACAGCTAAAATAATTGTACTATTATAGTTGAGGACTCAGAATAATATCATCCATGTTAGGTGACAGCCTGAAACCTTTCCTGGTGATTGCAAATCAGTGATTCAATTCAATAATCTCTAAGATTTTCTTTAGCTTTCTTTAGATTGTTTCATCAATGTTTCGGGCACTAAAGAGCGATGTGAACAGGAGGCTTTTCAGAATAAGGGAATGATTATGACCTTTGTCTGACTACTTTTATATTCATTTAGTGAGGTCAAAATCTATAGCCCTTAACGACATTGCTTATTTAGAACAGCAATTTACAGCAGTTAACCTGAGTGCTATGGCATGACACACTGGAGCTGTTCACCTCACAAGGCAGTGCTTCCCATTTTGCACACCTATACATTACACTGAAGCATTTTCTAACTTGATGTCATGATATCTCTATAACCATCTTGAGGGATGTAATGGTCCCACAGACAAGGATTAAAAATCAACTGTTACTTTTTTTTTTACAACTGGAGCTTTCCTTTAAATACATATTTCATTATTGCCAGTAGGTCTCCAGAGAAACTGGTGAAAGAAAAATGAAAGGCTGTAAATAGTTAATAGAACACTTTATTTTTTCTTTTAAGTGAGACTATTAAATAAAGCTACCACATTTTTTTGTCCTCTGTTCATACTTTACATTGTGTCTCCTAGAGTGAGGGTTATGTCAGCATGTTCACTAGGGCTAAAGGAATGTTTACAATATGCTGGAAACTTTGACTGGTTTTGCTCTAAAAGGTTTCAGATGCTCAAACAGCACCAAGTGGAGAACAGCTGGCTGTTTTTCCACAGATTCTTAGAGGAAGAAAAAAAAAAACCCAACACCAACCCAACAACAAAACACAGAGCCCTGTTTTAAAGAGTAAAATTATATCCAAACTCAATGTTACCACTGTTTTAAAATCAAAGTTTGTTTTTTTCATCATACTGCAACTGTTGTAAGGAGACAACACTAAGCATTTTACTAACAGAGAGTGATGAACACAGCAAACATGAGTATAACCCCTCAGCAATGTTCTTTATTGCAACATTTGGAATTAAAGACAATGCCTTCTCATGTTTCTTTAATTATTTCCGGCTTTAAATAGTTATAGCTTTTCCATTCCTACAAGAATTCCTCCCCACACAAATACTTCATTTTCAAGGAAAAACTGGAATTAACTCCAGGAAAACAGCTACACGTAGGCAATTATCCTGAAAACATGAACAACAAGAAGCAACTATTCAGAATCTGGATTCAACTTAGAGGAGCAAGAAAGGAAAAAAAACATTCACAGTTAAAGCTTTGCTCCATTTCTTTCTTTATCTGTCACTGGATCGATGATCAGCCTGTGGTTGTGTTGTTCTGTGTGCAGTGGCATTCAGGGCATCGTCCCTATGGAAAGCCCATACAGTGCAGTCCATACTACAGTACTCTGAAGCAGTTGATTGAAAACAAAGCTCTGGAAGGGTTTGGGATCATTAAAACTCTCAATATCCACCGTAACTGATATGTTTTTAAAAATATACAGAAATGGTATTTTGAAAGTCCAAATTCATATTTCTGAATAGAGAAATGAGTGAGGTTTCAAGAAGAGTCAGTCGCAGAAAAAATGTTTTCTTCCCAAAACAGCATGTTTCCAACTTGTTTAGTAATTGTAAGTGCAAGCACATTTCAATCAGATACTGCCTATGAGAGAAATCCTTGTAGAAGAAACAACTGTACTATACATGAAAATTGAAATTTAAATTATAAATTAGTATCACAGAGCCACACTTGACAAAGTTCCCTGAAATAGTTGTCTAGCATCTGCATCTGGAGGTATAAAGAATCCGCACAGCTCTCATACTGGAAAGAGCAAAAAGCAATTAAATGAAGCAAGTTCTTTTAAGTCTACAGTGAGGAAACTCTATATGGCACCATCCCCAAAGAGAAATCAGCATCTTTTCCTTGATTTTCATGTCAAGGATTCTCAGAGAAAACATGTGGAGGTACACAAGTATATATGTGAAAAGAAAGCTAAATAATTTCATTTGCCTGTTTTATTGAGCATCCACATGGACATTCACATTATGCCCTTGGTTGAACAGGCCTTGAAACGTTTTGGTCCACCATCTAAACCAGTTCCCATCGTACTGTGAACACTGTCATGCTTTAGAAACTGTCCTAAAAGTCTGCTGATAGATAGGAGAGGACTTGATGTTTTCTGGAAAGTCCAGCTACTCTTTCTTCCCCAGAAGATTTTTAAACAAGTTCAGATGAGGGGTAGAGAAGCAATGGAAAAAAGAGGTGTTGCTAGCTCCTTATGTAAGCAAATAATTTTATTAAGTGGCTTTCAATAAACCAGCTGCTAAACATTTGCTGTGTATCATCACCGCTTTCAGAGCGCTGAGATTTGGCTCCATAAAAAAAAGAGGACAAGATTGAGATGAAGAAGGTTGTGAAGCATTTAGCTGTAGGTGGCAGCATCAAGGAATTAATGCTCACTACATTCAACGTCTGCACCTGCAGGCGTAGCACTCCATTGCTCTTCTAACATGATATTTTAAAGACTGTTTCCTTCATTCACACTACAGAACAGAGGAATAACGAACCCCAGAAAACTATATGTCAATAATGAGACACACAAACAAAAAAAGGCATTAAATCAGATCCCATAATTATTTCCAGTGTGTGAGAACCACCACATCCATAATCCTGGGAAACCAGCAGCACCCAGTGGTCTGCACTTCCATGCAGGTGACAGATGAACAGCATCAACTCTTAGGTAAGTTTATAACTTAGTCCAATATCTCCATCTCAAGATGGACAGGAGCTTTATACATCTCCCATGCATAAAAGTATTGTGGACTCCAGGGTGGAAGTGGCAAAACCAAATCATAGAGGTCACCTAAATACACACTGTACTCACACTTCCAAAACCCCTGCAATCATAACTACTTACTTCTACAATCAAACCCTCTCTTCTTTACTGCTGTAACTTTAGTTTTTTGTATATTATTACTAATAACATATAAAGAGACTTAAAACTAAACACTGGAAACCAAACATTTCCTGCCATACACCCGACATCCTCCATGAGGGGGTTGTGCTGGCCCTCACACACTGATAGAGAATAACAAGTACTAATAACACACAGAGCCATTCTGCTCTTTCTTGGGATCATAAAAGAGATTTTTAATCTCTGATTTAAGTAGCAATGTTCTAAGTTTCTCTGTTTGTCAGCAGCTAAATGAGGTCAGCCCTAAAGTACAGGCACTTCTGCTACCAGTGCATAGCACCTGGCACAGATCTGTGATACTGCCTTTGGGATCATTGCTATGACGACCGTGCGAACAAGAAATTCTGAATATTTAAATTGGGAATGCAATATGTACTTACCTCCAAGGTCCTTATCAAACATGCACTCTCAGTGGTGTTTCATGAAATTACTACTATAATGATTTCTGAAGTGCTCACTGTGATTAGAAAGATGGTTGCCTGTAGTTTACAACACTATTTTGGAACCAGAAGAAACATTAAAAATGTATTATTTCTTTAAAAAACCAAGAACCTTCAGTATGCTTTCAAAGTATTCTATAGTCAGAAGGGTAGAGCTCATCTTCATTTCGAGGGCTAAATCAGGAGCTGACAGTATTTAGTGCACTGTCGCTTGCAAAGATACATAATTTAATATCACCACCAGTAAGGCATTAACAGCTCAGAACCATCTGCATCTTTTACTGAAAAGAAGTTGAATCTAACTTTTGTTTAGTAGTTACTAAAAACTGCTGCTTATAGACACCGCACAAGCCTTCCTAGCCAGAAAAGGTGCCAAGTTGGTCCCAGCTGAAGGGAGCTCAACCACAGAAACCTTTTAAACTTGCTAAAATTATTGGTAAGTGATAAATACTACAGGCTCATCTGACCATTTCTATCATAATTAAACCAGTTGTTTGGTTTGTTGGGTTTTTTCTTCTTTAACACAGTTATTTACTGTGGAAAGAGCCATTTGGTAGGTCTTTCCTACCAAAGAATCTTCCACCTGCAACACAACTGCTGGAAAGGTGACTCAAACGCACATCAGGTAAGTAGCATTGCTTCAATGATCATCAAAATGGAAATAAGAGTAAAAACAGTCAAAGAGCCTTTAACATACATGCCCTAGTCCCGTTTTCAAAACACATCAAGGACATGTCTGCTTCAGCTCCCCTGAACGGCCACAAACCTCTATACTTCTACATTTTGATTCCTCAATACAAAGACAAACATTTCCCTACAGCCTAGTAAATTCAAATTATGAAAGAAACAGATATTAAAATATTAGAAGAGGCAAAGCAAACATTTTTAACAAATGGGTGTCCAAATTTCACAGAGCAAGACACAGCAGATGATGGTGAGAGCCACTCTGGAGAACATAAAGTCAGCAAGACCTTTACTTTCTCTTCTATATAATTTCTTCAGCAACAAATAGGTACAGGTTTTTTGTTTGGTTGTTTTCTTTTGTATTCAGCTTGGTCTGTAGTGTGACAAATTGTACTATAACTACACTTCTTTATTTCTTATTCCTCTACGTAAAATAAAGGAGATAAGAACCACAGAGATTTAGCCTATTTGTAACCCACTCTCATGACAGATTTTTATGCAAACAAACTAAAGGGATTAGAGAAACAACCTTTCCCCCCAAGTAATTACACAGAAGCTTTTTAAGAATACTTTGTTATTATATAAATGTAGTTTAAATGACATGCTAGAAAAACCCTTCGAGCACTTCTTACAGTGACTTTTACTATTAGGCAATGCCTATGACCTGCACTGCTAAACGAAATACAGAATTTATATCTACAAGTCTCCACTAATAGCCATGGCTTTAGAGCAATTCTTGCACAAAGCATTTGGTTTTGACAGATATTTCTACCATAAATGTCAGAAGAAGAAAAACCACTTTCCATAAACTACATAAACCCCTCTTCAGCATGAACACTCTGGTAATTCTATTTTTTTGAAGCAAAAGATACTTCTGGAAATGTGGATTATACTATTCCACACAGTGACTTAAATAATTTTCACTGTGCATCTGTGTGGGTATGTTTGAAACTGGAATATCGCTGTTTGCTGTCACACTACTGGAAAAATCCCAACAATAACAACAATAATAAAACCACTAAAAAGCCTGCCACTTCCTTTTCTATGTATGTGCAGCTGACTAGCTACAAGACACAATTCCATGGCCATTTCAGAATCAAAGTGCATTCAGATCAAAGCAGTTTATGAGAAATCACTGATGCACCTACTGGGGCCTGAGCTGCAGTTCCACAAGGCATCATTCCTACTGATGATGGTGAACTATATTTTCACCCATCTCAAGGAAGAGAAGGTTGTTTTCTAAAGGTTTGCTGGGTCTGCCTTAGCTTGCACTTACTTAACTCCACAAATAGTCAGAGAAATAAGGCAAAATAAAGCATTTTCACAGAAGATATTAGATCTTATGGATTCATGTTAAGAGCAAGAGATTGTTAAAAGGACTAATTTTTTCAATAATAGAAAAAACCCATAAGCAAAACATCCATTTCTGGCACAACAGCATTACTGCTTGTCATGTATTACTTTGGCATTTGTTCTATATAAGCACATACATGTAAAAGCACAGAAAATACAAAAACACTGGTACTAAATTACTGGCTTTGTTTCCCCAAGTCAGCCTTGAAAAATCCACAGTTCCTCTATTCTGGGCAGGTGAGTCTGTTCTTATCAGCCACGTGTTCCCCTGACACACCCGTGACCAGAAAGGTACAGGTGCCAGGCACAGAAACTCGGCACCAGAGTTCAGATCTGAAAGAACCAGCCAGCAAAATACGTGCTGGGCTTGGACAGGGCACTGCACGTCTGTAAATACAATTTTTTTTATCTTTAGGAGCATAAATCCACCCTGATGATTCTGCCAACTTCTGTCTTCATCCAGACAAAACCAAGGATGAAAGCTAATTTGTGTTGATTCAATCACAATATAATTACTTACTAGCATTACTAATTCCATTACTAATCTTAAAATTAACCCCAAATTGCTGCTATAAAACAACCAAAAGAACATTATTAAAGTGTAAGCTATCAAAATTAAAACATTTTCCATCTTAAGGAGAGATATATATTCTAATATCAGAAGTCACTACATTATTTTCAACACCCTGAATCAATAAGTACAACTGAAATGGTGTCTGCCATAGGACATGAAGTGCTCTATGAGATAAGTGGGAGTGGCTTATGTCAGCTTTCCCACTTTGGAAAGTTTTAATCTCTTGCTGTAGGGGAAATACCATATGCCATGCGGTCTCCAGGGCTCTTCCACCCCAGAGGCTGATTCATTCTCAGTTTTGGCCACAGGACCCACTCACACAAAGCACAAGGTTGGGACTGACCTCTGCCAACATCATCTCAACTTTATGGACCTTCAAGTACCCCCCAGCAAACCAGGTTCCTGACATTTCAGTCTTTCAAATCCCTCCTGTAACCCAAACGTTCAACCTAAGCTCAATTACAGCTGGGGAATACCTGAGAGAAATGAGGATCTACTCAGCTACTCACAAGAGCTTCCCAGCACAGTGATGTTAATTAAAAGTTAGTTCAAACTCCACAGCACCCCAACCTCCTTTAAAATACCTTCCTGAAGCAGAGCACCTCCAGGTTTACTCTCCAATAAGAGCAGCCACACAGGACTAAATTCTGAGCAGACACTGGGCTTTAAAGACAGACAGACTTATTTGATTATAATAAGAGCAAGCTAACATGTTATTTGAAAGATGTGGAAGATAATTAATGCAACTACATTATCAATGAATCAGATACTAAATCGCTAAAAGATTAAGTTTAGTTGATAAACATTCAATCTCCCTAAAATTATAAATAATAGGCAGTGTAAAGAATTCAAAGATAAAAAGCTGGAGCTTTTATTACTCTGCAGTGATTTAAGATACCGAAGAGATTACAGAAATAAAGGAATACAGACTTCAGCCCTGTGACTTTCATTCAATAAAAGTATCTTCACAATGCCTCTATCAGCCTAGATAAGATACATTGGAACATTTAACCGAGCAATTTTAGCAAAGAACTTCTGGTTCCCTTCAGAATAATCTGTTTTCCCCATAAATCATTTCCATAGCTTTGAGTTTTAACTGGATAAACATATGGAAATAATATTTTACATAATAAAAAATGGCAGCGGCACAAGAGTCGAGCTTGTCATGTGTGCATCTGCTGTGTGTAAACCACTCCTCTGCTCGGAAAACATCAAGCTTGTTGCATCCTGATTAGTTTTTTAATGTACAAGGCCAGCAGAAAAGCCATTCCAAGTTAATTAATGTGAAGTGTCTTCTGCTTGCTGTAGCCACTGCTCTGAGCCTTACCCACGCATGCAAAGTAATTACAGAAAAAATGCCATGAGAGAGGAAAAATCCACAGTAAAGTTGCAATTTATGGATATTAAAAAAAGAATTCACAAATATTACGTGTTAAATCAAGTTAATATAATATAGATAAATTCACCATTCAAAATTATCTCTTCCTGCAAGGAAGTAGTCTTAATTATCCACCTACTATGTAACCATTCTGAATTGAAGCTGATTTCACTTATTTGACAGAACAAGATGAACTGACATCACTCACTTCAATCCTGTTTGACTCCTACCACTTGAAAGTCAACAAATTTGGGTGCCTTGGTTCTTGGTTTACTACTTTCACTATTATGGCTGACTAGAATCCAGGCAACGATAGGAAGGCAGTCAGGTGAGACAAAGCATAAAGGTGATTTATTAAATTTGATTAAAAAATTGGGGATGGTGCAACAATAATTCCATATTCACTTACCTTAAAGTCTCTTCCAGTTTGCTAATTTTCTTTTGAGCATCCTCTCTTTCTTTATCAAGATCATTCCGGATGTCACGAATCTGCCATTTGAAGGAAAAAAATACCAAATATTAGCTAAAACAAAGCAGGATTTTAAAAAGCACTAACATTACCTTAAAGACAACTTATTTGGCATATTTCTTTTGTACTGATGTAGACAACCATACATCTATTTTTCTCAAATGACATAAAACACAAGAATAAGGTTTAACATGGAGTATGAAGTATAAGCATATAGCCAAGAGGTTTTTTTCTTCTCAAAATGAATATTATTTTCTAAAATTAAGAAATATCAGTAATTAAATAAAAGGAACTAGAATTTCATTGGACAAACACAGGAAATCCTATCAAAATCTGCCTAAAATAATGCCAGGTATTCTGTACAGTGCAGAGTTCTTACTTACCAATTTGTGAATACTCAAAGTGAACTACTACTTACCTATTCTTACAGGAATAAACCCACCAAACACAATGAGAGTAATTAGCATTACCTTAGAACAACACACGTACTGCATTTACACCAGGCATTATCTATACACACACTTTAAAGGATGCACTTGTTTCTTATGTAAATATCCTAAAGATACTTAGAGGTACAAAAAAATTTGAGGCCCTTTAATTCTCATCTAAATGGCTGCAATTTTCCCCAGATTATCTTTGTTCCCATTTAAATTTGAAATACTATTTTAGTATTTATTTCCTTTTCATACTTAATCAATGCAGAATGAATATGGCAACTTTGAAGACCTGGCAGGGAATATTTCACAGCAATCCGAGAACTTGCTTCTCTCCTGATAAAACAATACAAAACTGAAATAAAGTCTCCACTCCCTGAATTCACTAACCAGAAATAGATATTTTTATGAAGATACTTTCTTTTCTCTGGTACTTTAGAATGAAGAGGAAAAGCAGCTTCCAAACCTGGCAAACCCCAGGCACAGTGCAAACCATGGGTTTTCATATTATCTTCTGCCAAGGGCAGATGAAATACAAGAGCTTGCTCTGCTCAAGCAACAACGAGGTGACCTGAGGTATTAAGCATGTTTTTCTTCCAAGTATGTTTTTCTTTACTGGATGAATAAAGGAAACCCAGAATCATTTGCAGTGTTACATGTTATTAAGTCACTACAATAAAGCATAATGTGTTTTAATGAGTGTGCAGTCAGAAGCACAAGTGTATAGTTAAATGAAAGAACAACCGCAGAGGTTCTCTGCTGTGCACAGTCCTGTGCAGGTGTTTACTGTGTATAAGTCTCAATACTTTGTTTGAAAGAGCCTTCAAACTCATGGGTTGCTCTCAGAGAGCAAAGAAGGTATTGCCAAACCTGGTAAGATTATATATATATTTAACAGCTGGCCAGAGAAGGGCTCTCAGGAATAATCCCTCACTGTTCTTACACTTAGCTGAATGTTTGGAAAACAAGGGGGAGATTATTTATAAAAAGCAGGTGTTTCCTTTGCTTGTAAAACCATTTAGCCTAACTGGTTCCTGATTCAGCAGATAAGCACATTTAATCAACCAGTGACATTTAGGGTTACTACCTATTATTTGTTTGATGTTTAAATATCCTAGCAGGCAATAGCCACCATAGACTAATAAAGATTATTAGATAATGGGTAGGTTCTTAAGTGAACAGATTGCACCAGACTTCATGATTCCTTTATTTGAAGGCAAGCTTGGTTTTATTATTTTCTGGGCTGATCTATGCTATTTTATGGATTCATATCCATAAATTGTTCAGATGTATTTTTCTCTCCTCCTTTCTCAAAGACTGATTTTGAAAACACATTACATCAAAAATTATTAGTAGGCAAACTGCTGTAAAGTTATCTTTTAAAAATGAAGGGTCTACTTGCTTGTTGAGCAATGCACAGTTACATCCTCAAACCTGTGCTTACAAGAGCTGAGCGATGGCTCACCATGCTCTGAGCCCCTGCTAAGAAGCATTCTCCCAGATGATGCTCATACCTCACACAAGACAGGCAGAGAGGTAATGTGGATGTATCCTCCCTATTGCCCAGAACCATACAGTTTAAAAGCATAGATGTGAACCATTTGATGGCACTTGGACTTGGTGCCTGAAACATTACCAGCTACATTTAATCTGTACTTATTTGCAGGGGAAGTGATATATTGTAACAAATCAATGGCCACTATACTTCAGGAGCTAGAAGATAGACAAATTATGCTGATATATTTTTATTTTGACCTGAAATACTGCCCCAATCCTAGGCTCTTCTTGAAGCCAACATCCATAAGAACCATGACTTGTCTAAAAAGACAAATGTATGCCAGGATTAGACTGAAACATATTTTGAATTTTTGGATCCAAGTCAGCAGAAGGTAGTAACTCAAACTAAAAGCTCACTACAACTCGTATTGCAAATGCCATTAAGAAGTGACAAGCAGCTACAATCACAATTCATTCTTTTGTGTTATAAATTTGCCACATCGGGAAATGACATGTTTGAGTAACACATCCTTTCAATTAAACAGGCATCTAAGGCACCCTCTTACTAAACACTGTCAGGAGTTGAACATACAACGTCACTAAAATTGAAGTTTAATTTGAAACCTATTGATGTTTAGAGTCGAAAAGAGTAGACACTATTTGCAAAGTGCTTTAAGATGAAGTGCTTTTGATGATAATTACAGTTTGTAATTGAAGTTTCTGATGTGAAAACAATGAACGTTGACAATATATAGAGAACACACCCGAATCACTGGAAAGTAAGGAGAAAAGATATATTGGAAAAAAGAAGTATGGAAGAACATACAAACACTGCCAACAGACTAGGCTAAGTCCAGTTAAGTTCATTATCTTTCCTCTAACAGCATTTACCATCAGATGACAGCAAAACTGATGTATACAAACAGCACAGGTTTAAGATGACACTTCTTTGGTAATGCTCTCCCAGCCTTCATAATTTGGCAACAGGTTCCTGGAGTAACAGGTAAAACGTCTGTACTTAAACAGCTATACTTAAAATCTTCCTTGAATTTGTCCAATTATTTTTCCATACCAAAATGCTTGGATGCCAAAGTTTACTTCTTTAGGGATTTAAGAACGTAAACCTTTAGCTTCAATATACAACAAAATTGGACATATGCATAAGATGGTCTATTTTCCTGAAACATTACCTGGTTTTCATACACATGCTTCAAGTGAAGTTTGTCCTGCTGAAGTTTGTGTTCTTGATCCTGCATAGGAAGATATGTGTATTCTGAATAAACAAATCACTACTTTTTTTTTCCCATTTCAAAGCAGCCATTAAAGGCAGGCACACACACACACACACACGCTTGGTATTATATAGGACAGCCCATAAAAATTTTAAACCCACTTTATATCATCACTAAAAAAATTCTTTACCATCATAGAAAAAGATTCAACCAACAGCAGAAATATCCACGAATAACAAAACTATTTTGAAAGTCAGGATTCAGGTTTCCTAAAGAGAAACAGCAACTTGTTCTCCCAAGCCATTAAAATGCCTTTCTATACTACATCAACTGTGAAATGAAAGACATTGGAGGGAAAGTAGATGCCAAAACTCAAGCAGGATTGATACATGATACAGATGTGGAACTCATTATTCTGAGATAGAAGGATTAATTTAGATGCCTATAGAAAGACAAACATTGAACTAAATTGTTCAATAGCAACAAAAATAAAAACAATTTTGAAACTTACTTCAAAATGTTTATAGTTCAGGAAAAATGAAGACACTCATAATTCTTTGATGTGCTTCTCTATAATCCACCAGTTCGTGTGGATTTTAACATGTGAATTACACCAGTCAAAAAGTTGCAGTGAGAATTCTGCTCTTTCCCATAAAGCAACCTCTTTTTATCAGATTTTTTAAATCAACCTTCAAGCATAAGGTGACACTTTATATATTTCTATGAATAAAATAGATCCCAAGATCTTTTAATCAGATTTTTTAAATCAACCTTCAAGCATAAGGTGACACTTTATATATTTCTATGAATAAAATAGATCCCAAGATACATGTTATATGGAAGTGCACTTTGTATAGGCTGTCTGAACATTCAAATCACTGGAAAAGTAAAAAGCCCTGGTCATTCTGGAGTAAGGAGTGCAGGGCTCACCCTCAGCTGTTGCTGTCTTTGATCTTCTGAATCCTCTAACTGTTGTTTTAATAGAGACACACTGTGCCGTAATTCTTCAATCTCATTGGCTGCCTGTAGGGATTTAACAGAAAAAGGAATTTTTGTGTTGTGCTCCTCATTAGCTCTGCAAATCCATCTTGAGTGTTTTTAAATATACTTCTCAAAGGTGCCTGGAAATTGGAAAAAATATCAGCTTGGGGAAAAATGTCTGTAGGAGTTCACAACTTGGGATACATCAGCCTGGTGAACTTAGAAATGTAAACAAACCCCCAAAATAATAACTAATAATAATAAAACACCTTGGCACTAACAATTGGAAGAAAGATACCTTGTAAATTTCACAGAGTAAAGCAGCAAAGCTCCCAGAATTCCAATAAAGAAATGTAAAGACCCAGTTTGTCTTATTGCTCTAAGGATTAGCAGACAGTATATAAAACATGAGCCTTTCCTACAACTATTTAACTTGAAAACTCTATTCAATATATGCTATATACCAATGCATATTGGAGATATCAACCTGATAGTTCTTTTCCTAGAAAAAGACCAGACTTAGTACATTTTGGGTGGAATGTAGGCTTGTAGAGTTTGAAAATAGTTTCTTAACCATGTAAATATTTATTAAAATGTCCCATAGTAGAGAGGCCTGCAAGACAGTTTATTTCTGGAAAAGTATTTTCCCTCACTGAGGGGGGCCTTATGAAGACATCATGTTTTTAAGCACGCTGAGGTCCTCTGATAGCCAGGATTTTTATAGAAGCACAAAGAAAATCAGCTTCTTAATTGTACCTTATCTGAATCAGCTATGGAAATACCACCTGTAAGGACACATACACACACCAGAATTATCAATCAACTGCCTGTCATTTTCCAGTCAGGTTTGGGAAAGAAAAATTAAAATCACTATTTTAAAGTTCAGCAAATGCATAACCAGGAACCTGAACAGCTCCTTGGATTTACATTGACATCACTTAAAAATAAACAACATTTTAATTCCTATCATACATGGAAGCATACCTTAGTTGCAGAGAGAGCATGTTCCTGCTTTATAAAATTTATATCGACATCATATTTACTTTGTAGTTGCAGAACGTTCTCCTCATATTCCTGTATAAGACAGTCCTTTTCTTTCTGAAGTGAGCTGAGCCTACAAGCAGCAAGCAGACAGAATATGGAAATTTCTTTCATATTTTGGCATCTTACCTGCTCAGTATCAGCTCTACATAGTGTGCCTGTCCTGTGTGCTCACAGTAACAGAATGAAATGCTAAGAGAAGGATAATGTACTTTTTTGATGGTCATTTGGGTTTTACATAAATAACACATTTTCATGACAATTTTCTAAAGCAAATTACCATTCACTGGGTTCTCAAAATGAAATTCATAATGTTTGCTTTTGGAAATCCTGTATTCTTCAACCTTAAAACCAGCAACCACTACTGAATTACCTTGCTTTCAGTTCCTGAAGTTCAGAGCATTGTGCCTGGTAACGCTGTTCTGCATCAGTCTTGTCTTGAGATAATTTCTGACACTGGAAATTACTATTTTCAGCTTCAACTGTCAACTGCTGGACACGAGCCTCCAGTTTTTTGACCTTCTGGTTCTAAAAGAATAGGTCATTGTTGAGAAAACAGGAGAATAAATTAGGTTATACCCCTGTTGTTATTCAGTAGCCTAGAGCAACAAGGTTCTTTGGTGGTCCAGAGACACAAGAGTTACAAAAGCAAAGCTGTCATCAATCATGACAGTAAATTCTGTGCTGTGCATAAAAATAAATAAATAAATCTCTAAAAATACAGATGTCTAATACACTCCCACACACCCAAAGTAACATCTCCTGCCCCCTACAAAAAACAATATATGCAACTGATTTCTAAAACTACAAATCTCTTAAAATGGGAGAGAAGACAGATATTTCTATGAAATATGTAATGGATGATAGCATGCATAAAGCATCTTCAGACCTTCCATTAAGAACAAACATTTTATCACTAGTGATACACACTTATGTGGGAAAGAGCATTTTGGGAAAAAAAACTTTTATATATATATCTATATATATGTAATTTTAATATATATATAAACAGATTTGAGTGATCATGATGCTGAGGAGCAGCTATAAAAACCAGCTAGAAAACATACTGATTGCATCCAGTGAACTCTGGAGTTTTCTTATGCTCAAATATTCTTCCAAGCATTTTTATGACCATATGTTAACATAAAAAAAATACATATAAAAATTATATATGAGATATATAACATTTCTAGACAAAAACAAAGAATCTAAAAGAATTATAGATTTTAAACAACTGCCTTTTATGTGCACACTTTGGCAAAACCACATCCAAGGATGTAAACAAAAAGCTACAGTGATATCTGCTATAGATTTGGGGGATGCAAGAGGAACGATTATAAAACTAACATTCACACTGCTAACATAATGTTATCGAGTTATCTTTTAAATCAATTAACAAATACCAACTAAGTAATTCACCAATCATCTTGTAAGGTAAGTATATCATCTCTCTTTTATTACTGGAAGGTGGAGGCACATGGGGAAGTGTTGTGCACAGGAATTCAGCCAACCCATCTTGGGACTGAGTGTGCATTCCTCAAGTCCCTGCTGGTATACTTTTCCCTAATCCACTTCTCCATATAATTTGCTTAACTACAGAGTCTTCCTTTCAAAAATATTAGAAGTATCTATCACAAGTTCTATCTTTTTCCAACAACTTCAACTCTTAATATAAACAGTTTTAAAAGTGAGCTGAATGAGAGCAGGCAGGCAGCATGAGACTACTCTACTGCTTCCCATTCTTCTCTAAATCTATGTTAATATGCAAGGAAATGAGAGAAGAACTCCTCAGGAGGCTGGCGTCAAAAAATAAGACACAGCTGTCTTCCCAGGATGTAGGTATCATAGTTATTTTTATATTAACAAAGGTCTGAAGATGAAGGAAGTGGAACAGTATTTTCACCCTTAGCTAAAGTAAAATAAAAAACTCAAACATCTGCTGCCTCAGGTCAACACCCAACTCTCACAGAGCTGTGACATGATCTTGGGCTGACACAAGAACCTCACGCAGCCAGATTGATCACCTGAATTTTCTCAACTGACTTAAACTGTTTCATGAACATGGCACAGAAGACTTGTCCATCAACACAAAGTCATCCCCATAGATGGAGGGGTGGATATTTTTTATAAGACCACCACCACCATCACATGCCCAAGAGATTTCAAATATCATCAAATATCACATATCATCAAATATCCTAATTCCTTCCTGCCCCCCACCCCTCAGGAAGTCAATACTTGTTCAATGCCCAAACCCTACTTTGCAGTTCGATGGTATTAGTTACATTGTTCAGCCAATTTCACTTGCTAACAGCAGTGGCATTCCTGACAATGTGAAACTCTGAACAAGGGAACTGTGAAATACCTACAAAAACACCCCTGAAAATCAGGAGAAAGAAAGAAAGAGAGAGGAAAAAAGAAAACTAATTTCCAGTGACAGTCTAGTCTTTCATCTTAAGCCCTGCCTTGAACTCTACCTTGTTTAATTATTAAATCAGAAGCTGCTCAGCAAGATCTGTCTAGTTTTGATGGTTCTTAAATTCAATCTTGCTGACAGACTGTGTCCATTTTTCTCTGTATTTACTGTTACCTATGACATGATCTGAATGCTAATTTTTAAATTCAACATTCATTAATAGAGGAATAAATTTTGTTTGACATTGTCTTTACACTGAAATTTTTTTTTCCATACCTCACCCTGATAAAAAATACAGGGTGTTTTTTCTTGAGGATACTTGTGAATTTTTTTGGTTTTTTTTTTTTTACATCATTTATATAGTGGGTATAAAATCCAGATTATACCTGCTTCCATGTTTCTAATGAGGAATATAATACATTAGAACAATACAGCAATTATTTTTAAAAAGCCTTTTTGCTTGACCTTTAAACTAAGAAAAGCACTTGATCTTTTGAAGAGCAAGCGGGTAAGTAACAAGTCATTTATATCTATGAAAATAGATGTGCTAGATAAAGCCTTTTTTATAGTCTACAAACCCACAGAGACAAAAGTTCTGCTAACCTGAATGAAAACCAGTGTGAAATGCTACAAAGCAAACATGTATCTGCCTAACATCCACTGCAGGGCTGTGCTTTGATGAATTTTATCTAGGGGGAAACAATCCATGGCTGGAGTGGCTGCCAGGACACTGTTCTCTCCCAAGACAGGACAGCTGCATTGCACCACCAAATGTATTCCTCAGCTCAACAGGCTTTACATGCACTTTTCCACAAATACATGAAATCTGAATACTGCAGGAGACACGTGCTGTCACGATGCATTTACAGAACACTTACAGTTGCCTTTATCTGTTCCAAATAATCCTGCTCCATTTTGCCCAGCCGAGCATTGGTGTCCTCAAGCAGTTTCTGGATATCTTCTGTTTGCTTCTTCCAGATAGCGAACTTCTCCTTCTCCATGTCAGCCACTGCATCGTGGAGCTGCATCACAGAATTATTAGCAAATATTAAATGGCATGTAAACCTAGAAGTTATAAGCATGACATTATTATAGCATATAAATAGAATACCTAACAAGCACAAGCCCCATTACTGTCCTCTATAACAAAGTTAGATCGTTGCCTCCCTGAACAGCTCTGCTAAGCTATAAAATGGTAATTCTGAAGTAGAAGTAATTTAGAAATATATAGAGGACATAACTTATCCATAACAGGGTCCTAGGAGACACATATATTTTTTCCATTCTCTGCTATTCTATTTGTTTACATTTAAACTGAACACCAATGACGGTTGCACAAAATTAATGAATTTCTACTAGAGAAACACTAATATTCTCTCCTGATAATTATCTGCCTCTCAATTTGGAAGAAGCTGGAAAGCCTTAACCACCTACTTGTCTAATAAAAGGATTATTTGTGTCATTACAAACCCTTGAGTTGTATTTTAAACACCAGTTGCCTCTCTTTCCCTAGTTAAGCAGCTTCAAATCTGAATTTTCTACTTATACAGTAGTTAAAGAATGATGCTATATAAAGTTAGGATATAAAACTTGTCTGTTCCATTGTTGTGTAATGGCTATTGTGTATTTCTCAAGTTTCTAACAAATCCTTTCATGGTTGAAGGAGAAAGCTGTGGAATATGAAATAAAAGCATCATTCTAAACACACTGCTGAAATCAGATTAATTTATATAAACACAGATTTTTCTCTCCAACATACAGAATAGCAAAATTATGGAGATGTCTGTGAATCTGGACCATTATTTAACAGACTTTCACCATTCTACCACCTATGCACAATTTTCCATAAAATATTTGCTCTGATTTCATTTCTATAATTTCATAGATGATATTAGCATTTTAATTTGCTTCCTTATTTGCATACTGGCATTACTCATGATAGTTACTGTAGGACAGCACTTGTTAGGCAACTGCAGAAAGTGGGATGACATCAGGCTGAAAATAATGTTTCCTTAAAAAAAAATAAAAAACTCCAGCTAACACTGAAGCCTCAAGGTCTTCTTAAGAACAAAGGACAAGATTTATGATTTATCTCTTACAAGACAAGAATTAAAACCAACATCACTTCCAGATGCTGGACTGCAGGGGAAAAAAAAAAGTTAAACAGCATACTTCATTTAGGAAAGGAGGTGGATTTGCCCTTTTTGTGACCCTCCCTCTCCTGAGAGGGGTAAGCAAGACACATACTGACAATAATCTGGGCAAAGGTGAAGCTGCCTCGCAATAAACTCCTTTTCTCTCAGCTTTGCTGCTGTCTTGAGTCTAACAATAAATAAAAACCCATTGAAGAATTCATGACCCAATGCAAAAATAATAGTTGAAAGGAATCACCGTGGCAGCAGGTAGCAGCAGGTTTACTGAGATTAAAATTCCATGTCAGGTCAACCAGAAATAAACACTTCCCTCCTACACCCAGAGACTTGCCGAGGGGGGCAGGTGAACCCCGGGAACAGAGGGACCAGCTGGGGGGGGAGGGTGTGCACACACCAGTAAAGACTCTTGCAAGATTGCTCCAGAAAAAAATGAAATCAGTAGAAGAAAATATCATAAAAGTGACACGTTCCTTCTATCATTGTAAGTGAAAACTGTTTTATCCCAGATAAACACTCCAAGGTCTTCCAAAGAGAGCAAGTATTACTCATTACCCTTTTTTCCCATTCATTGTTCAAAGAATCATTGCTCTGCTCACACATCTTCTTCAACTCCACAATCTGCTTCTCTTTTGCCTCTCTGATGACTTGTGACTCACGAATAAGGGTCTGAACTGTTAAAAAAGGGAAAATAAACAACGATTCAGGAGATACCTTGGGATTTTTCAGTGCTGAGAATAGATGTGATCACATTACATCAGTTTTCCAATTGACCCGGCTTTATGATGGTTTTGGCTCTTAAAAATGCCTAATGGCCTGTGCTTCTTATTCTCACAAAAACTAGGTCAAGACCTAGGTGAGGGACATCTGCACCTAGAAGGAACACAGAAGCTCATGGCCACAAGAAAGGTGCAGTACAATGCCATTACATAGAAAACAATAATTGTTGGTAAAAATCACCTTTTTTCTCCAGTCTTCTGATTGTCTCCTCAGCTTCATTCAGTTTGTTTTTGTAGAAGGACTTCAACGCCTCTATTTCATCATTCTTCCTATCCAAAATCTGTAGGGAAAATTCACAACACTTTAACAAAAGTCAAAAAACCCCAAACTATACAGCCAGTGTACAGAAGTGTACCCTGATCTCTGTTGAAGCAGTTGCCTTCAAAAAGCACTTAGATCGTGCAGAATGAAGTGATTAAAGCTAAGTCATCTTCACAGCTAAGACTGCCAAGTCACAAACAAAGGACTGATAATATAGATTAAAGGTAGATGGCAGCTTAAACAGGAGTTTCAAGTTTTTTGGGGATCTTGTTTTCATTTAAACTCAGGCAAATCCAACGTTGCTTTTATTGAGTTTGGAAGTTTCACAGTGCTACCACCACAAAAACAAAGGATTTTTTTTTCCTTTTTCATATTTATGTTGCCTAACACTATTTAAAAGCATCTAAAATTCTCAGCAGGTTTAAGAAATGCTTCAGTCATTGGTGAGCTTCATTATGCTCTTTTGTACTTCACCAATTGCAACTCTCTGCGCGTATTCCAAGAAAGGATGGGTTGGAACAGAGCACGTCCGTGAGGTGTAACTACAGTCACATTTCTGTAACCTGATTTTGAAGGAAAAACGCTCAAATATTTGCCCACTTTGAGATAGTATTTTAATTTAAACTTGGTGTTTAAGATAAACATTAAAGTCACAGAAATTTCCTAACAGCGCCCCAAATCTCTCATCAAACAGAAGCTTTCATCTTAAAACAATATTACTCCATCTGCATTGAATGTTTTGTGTCTTTAAAGATTAACACGACACTATTTAACCTTTTCTAAAATATCCAACATTATTAAACAACTTCAAAAGAAAGAATTCTAACATCAGTTAGAAAAGGATGACAACTCAAGGGATGAGAAAGCATTTAAACTATTTCTTATTCTCACAAAGCTGTTTCCTTTAGACTCTCTCAGCTTTGCCAGCTAGTCATGCTTGCAGACTTTGGGAACAGATGAGCCAAATATGCACCTGACCAAATATTAACATCCTTTCAGGAGGCTTTGATGTGTCATAGTGTTGTGTCAACTAGCTTCCTCCAAGTCTGTGACTCAGTCTTAAGAAACAAAACAGAGGTACTCAGTAACGCAAAGCTTACAGTAGCACAAGTCATCACGATCCCATTGCTGAGCTTTTAACTCCCACCACGTTCCAGGGATCAGTGTGTTTCAGAAGGCACTTAGGACCTTGCAGAATTTGACCCCACATGTTTAAAATAAGGTATTAAAAGTAACAGTATGGTCTTTGATAGCCTTTTTGTAATCTTCCCAAAAGTGGTGTTATGAAACACAATAAAGACAAATCACACTTAACCCAAAGGAAGTGTATCTGGTGTCATTTTATTGCTGTGGAGAATTAAAAGCCACATACAGCTTTAACAATGCAATAACATCACTAATGAACTGTTTATTGGCCAGCCTGGGCTTTGAGACAGTGTCAAAACGGAGACATTGGACCAAGCACCATTGCTGCATTAGCAGGGACACGTGGGATACACTTGCAAGTTTTTCTACTGGCATTTTTTTCATTTCAACCATAAAAATTTAATTCTAACAATGTCATTTTGTTCCTATTTTTCTATAATACAAGCTCTTTCTCTCTAAAAGGAAAAAAAAAATAAATCATGAGTTGATGATTTCATCAGCATATGAATCCATAGAAGCTGTTAGGCTGGTAAAATAGGTTGTCATGTTCAAACAAATCACTTCATCTGCTTTCTGCCAATGTCCTCCCCTTCCTAAGTTTCTTACTATAGAATAATCCACATTCCTATCAACTCATACAAGCTGCTACCTACAATCTTACCTCAAAGGAGCATTAACAACTATTGTGGATTATTTATTGCAATCAGACTCTATTTTTTATTTTATGTACTGTCTTTGGAAAATAATAAAAAACTTCTTACCTTTTGAACATCACTAGCATGTTTCTGCTGTAACTTCAGGTTTTCTTCATGAAATTTACCTTCTGCTATTTTTATTTTCACATCCAGCTTTCAAAGGAAAGTAGAACAGATATATAACAATTAAGATAAAGAATAAATTACACTAATGACCTTTGCATAGCTTTTAAATTAATCATCATTGAATGACCTGGGTTGGAAGGGATCTTAAAGATCATGACTTTGAGAAGGCAATAGGAAGTCACAAACAAATAATTGGTATGAAAAATCTACATTCTGTTTCTCATTATTTTCATACATATTTGCTAAAAATGTTACAAAAGATCTCAACCTAAAGTATTTATTTAGAAATTGAATTTGTAAGATGTTTTAGTTGGCAATAAAACCAAGTGCTACTGCCCAGAAAAAGCTATCACCTTTTATTTAAATAAACACTTGAGAATGAAACTTTTCACATTTCTGTTAATATACTAAGTATGGTAACGCTGCTTTTATTCTTCAGGCAGGTGTTACATTTATACAAAGAACGTCCTTTAGCCCATATGGATGTTTTTTTTTGTTTGTTTTCCATTATTCATAGATTTCACATTACCAACACATTTCCTTTTAGAGGTTACTTATAACAGGATTAAGGATACTACTGCTGAATTTGATTGCTAAAGTGCATTTCCTGCTCCTGCTTGTGTTTCTTCCAAGTAGTGTACTCAAACCCCTCCAACACAATAACACTTCTTAAGAGTTTTCATCTCTGAAGTGCTTTTAAACCTCTTGCTTGGTTACCCTGTGCTATGGCTCCTGTCTTCAGGACTCTGTCAATATGACAGGTATTTTGTATTTCTCACAGGTTTCAAAAAAAAAAATAAATCCAATAGTGACACCTCGAGTCCAGGTTCAGACCGTTCCAGTTCCACATTTAATCATTTCTACTCTTGAGAAAGCAAAGGAGACAGACAAGATTCCCAGAGTGACAAATCCCAATCATTCCTCTCCACTGGAGGGTGAGTACCAACACCAGACCTTCAAGTGATCTGTAACAAGACGTTCTAAGAGCCCACAGCGCTGATGCTGGAGTCAGATACAGGGCTCCCAACACCACCTGGCCCTTTTCAGTTCTCAAAGTTTTGGTTAGATCAACTAAAAACCTGACTTCTAACCCCACTGGCAAACTCTAAAGGAGCCAACAGGCATTATTCATTCTGCCTTTATTTTTATTCCTTTTACTTATCAAAAGTAGTTAAAGATTTATGCTTGAATCACTTACATATACAGACAATAAACACAGTGCAAACTATTAATTTCTTTTATACAGTTAATTTGCATTATATGTATTTTTTACTATGACTTGAAAATGTCACTACATTTTTGTGAATAGAAAACTTAAGCTACAAAAATCCAAGCCAACTCAAAAATACACATTGCTGCACAGTAAATATAGAAGTCTCCTCAAGAACTGAAAGAAAGAAGAAGCAGCAAGAAACAGCAAATTACTTTGATTTCCTGACCTTGTAGTCACTGGTATCCTAAGTACAGGCCTATTATTACACCAAATATAAAGAGGATACCTATCTCCCATGGCTAAATATGTACATGGTCTTATGCAAATTAACAGAGGGGAAAAAAGTTAGATTGACAATTAATCCAAAGAAAATAGATGGCAGTCTCAGCTGTCAGCCATCTCTTTTATCATCCGAAAATAAGCATCATGATAAAAATGCATGTTCTATTCATGAAATAAATGCATATGTATATATGAAAAGAAATATATGCATCTACCCCTCCAACAAAGTGACATTAGAGAAGAAAATCTTAGTACCAGGTGGTAAATAAGAGTTGATTTAAAAGAAAGAGCAGAGTAATCCATTTCCAGATAGACAGGTTGTGAACACTGCATAAATAAATATGAAGGTCTTGTAAAAACACAAATACTAGAAACTAAACATGAAAGAGACTCCAAACTACTTGAATTACATTAAAAGCTTATGAATTACTGATGTATAGCTATTGCACTCACATGGCTATTAAATCTGCACAAACACATTGCATTTAAAACTCATTAATAAAGTGAGAATGTCTTGGCTGATGTAAATTAATCCTTGGTGGTTTGCATCAGCTGAGATCTGGCCTACACTGCTTTAGTTTGTAGGTTGAAAGAACATAAAAATAAATCACACTGTAAAGTTTGTCTCCTATTAAATCTGGACATACATTTTCAAGTGATGGTGATTGTTCTCAGCCACACGGCTGTTTTCCCACAGGTTGACAGCAGAAATCCCTGCACTTGAAGTTGGCTCCCACTTCTTGCCATTAATCTTCCACTTAAAACTCTTGCATTTGCATTAGTTCTCATCAATTTTAGGTCATTAATACATTGTGCTACTTCCAGAAGAGACCTCCCTTAAATTTCACAGATTTTGGGACTACTTTCCAAAAAGAACTGACAGCTTCACCCTAGGAGACCTCATCAAACGTGAAAAACTTTTCCAAGATTCAGAAGTCCACACTTCATGAGTTCTACAATAACAGGATAGACTAATTTCTCTCTGAACACTGAAACAAACCAAAAAGCTCCTACTTGAAATATCCCAAACACTAACAACTCAGTTGAGGGCTGAGAGGGTGATACCTTCAAAAGCACACAAGGTCCCTAACTTCTATCAACTTAAAATTCTGATGTTTCAGCTCCCCAGGTAGTTTCCTGCCCTGTCTGTTTCATCCCAACTTACAGAATTTTGTCACTTCAAGACCTCCTACACAAACAAACGTGAGGAGCCCCATATTCCAGTGTCTGAAATTCAATAGCTGATGTGCACATGGAGTTTTCAGCTAGTCTTAAGAAGCAAGCTGTATTTTGTAATGAGTAACTAGTAAAACAGAAAATCAAAATTCTCCAACATTTAAATCCTGTAACAGTCCTTAGTTCCAAGACATTGATGTATCTTCATCACAATTTCTGGAACTGTTAATTTGAACATGTAATCTATAGAGATATGTTGATTTTAAAATCCTACACTTTGAATATCTTCTGTGTAAAATGAGTGGGAAAGCCAGAAGGCAAAAGGACAACTGTGTACGACACTAAAGCTTGGAGTACTGGTTTAATTTATAAATCTGCTTTTTGACCCTCCCTTTGTGGAAGGCAGATTTCCAATCTCACTGCATATGGAGATAAAAAAATTGAGTCATATAAACACATTGTAAAAGTGATCTCATTAGGGCTGGGGTTGAATCAAACGGGCTCATCACTTCACAACTGGGAGTGAGACTTCTTCCCCTTTATTTCAAGGTTTAAACATGTTATTAAATACTAATTCCAATAAAGGAGTATCTTTAAAATTAAAACCATACCAAACTGAGTCTGTAGTTACCAAACGTCAAACCTCATTTGCTGAGTTCGTCTCAATTTCCTGTGGAACGTTCCTTTGCAACTTGATGTGCTACTCTTCTATAAAGCACCCTTTGCACCTCACTGTTTTACTTTCCTTATTAAACACATATTGAGAAACAAAATAAGGACAATAGGAGCAAAGCCTTTGACAAGTGTTAGAGAAAATTGATAAATACAACTTAGGAAAGTCATTCACCTTGTTAGAAGCAATTAACTGCTCTCATGCTTATCAGTTTTAATACCTTTTAGTACCAGAGAAGAGGCAGCAGAGAACATGAAATTTATGGCATGCTACTATTCAGAGAAAAAAAACCAGCTGATCTTTAGCTATAGCAGAGATGTTTGCAACTATGTATGAAATGCAGCCATGGCAGTTGCCTGCACATCATTCCTTTGGATTTCTGTCATTGTTTATCCTCCTTACAAAGAGTATGAGGCAATTAAACCCTAAGGCCATGTAAACATTACTGATGTCAAACATCTGTGCTGTCCCTGTTATTTAAAGCCATGGAGGGTGATATCAACAGAAGTGCTTTTATGTGCCTAGTCACACTTTCTTTCTAGTTTAAAAAAAACCTCCAGCACTAACACCAGCAAATAGTTACCTGCACACAGGTTAGGTGCTAGGAAAATTTAAATACCTGTCAAACCTCAACCCCCAGAGTCTAATCTGCCACTGCCATAAATCTGTGGCAAAAATAAGGCAGTACCTCTGTTTTTCATGACACAAGACAAACATTCGGCTTGTCATCACTGACAAGAATTTGTAGAAATATTTAAATGCCTGATTTTAAAGTAAATCAAGGAGCAGATGAACAATATTCATCAGAGAGCTTTGAACTCCTGACCACCGTTCACTTGTCTCCACTACAGGGACCACCCTTAGGCCAGAGGGGACAGCTCGACAGTTCAACATCCATCAGAGGGATTATTTATTTCATTTTTTTTATATATTTGACAAAACAGTACTTGTTTGCTTGCCAGATTTTTTTTTTCCCCCCAGTCTATGAATCTGTGGGGGAGGGAGGGAGGAAGCGAGGAAGGGGGAGAAGGATGTAAACAATAAATGAGGACTTCAAAGTAAGAACTCACAATGTAGAACAATGACTTGTGTATCTTACAATATACGACAAAACTTATTTGTCTTGGTGTTATGCAGCTGCTAAAAGAAATCAGTGCACAACACAAAGCTTTGATATTTTCACAGAAGAAAAAGGTTTCTTAAAAAAAAAACAAACAACAAGCAACTAGAACTTTCTACTGAATTGTGTTTACTCCATTTCTGCATCCAGGGTTAAAACAATAAATACTGATAATTTATACAGTGTTTTTAACTATAGGGCAGGCCATGGCAGGAGATACTGTACTTGCAAAACAATCAAGGTTATTTATAAATAAAGACATCCTGACATAAGACAAAAGTAATCTGCAATAGTGTATCTCACATCACAATTAACAAGCCATCTTTTTGCACTGTGTTATTTCTGAATCTCATACCCTCAAAAAATGTCAAGATTAGCTTTGTGGTACATTAATACTTTTAACATTTAAGGCAATTGAAGATGTAGAATAGCACCAGCTAAATATCTTTTGAAGAAAAATCAGGAAGAAATTCATACTTCATACCAATTTATCTGAACAGAAATTTCTATATTAAATACAGAATTTAATCATATTCGACCTAATCTTCCATCTTCAAAACTGACCAACTGAAAAACTTGCACTGAGTTTACAGTATGTGGAGAAAATAGGGCTCATTTCCAACTCCCTTGCATCAAGTTCTCTCTCCTGACAAGCGTGCTGGTTACAAGCATCTTAATCTTGCATTTTACATTTAACGAGCAGCTTCCACCCACTTGCTAAAATAATTTTGAGGATCAATATTTGCTCTTCAAGTGTTTTTAACTGAAGAGAGAAATGCATTATGCCACAAAATGAAAGCAGGAAGGGTAAGAAGGTATAAGATGCAACCAGGAACACACAGCTTTCACGCACTGATCAAAGTGGTGATTGCGTTTCCTTCTCATGACAAACAAGAGAGGGAAAATCTTCAGGGTTAAACCTGGCAGAGTGCATTAAGAGGGGAGACTCCCTGGTGCATTGTTGAGAAGTTTGCTTTTCTTCACAGCTCAAGATTCAAGAGAAATTCCAGGTACAGAAGCAATACCTGCTGCATCTCCACTAGGACCAGCTTGGTCTCCTTGATAAATAGGTTTCTATACAGTGAGGCAGAACTATTTTGAGCCTTTCACATAAAGAACTTGTATGATATGCAAAGGAGATTAAGTACCAAGGGTCACTGTCTCTCACTGTTTCAGATGCAGACATTTCCCCAGAACATCCTGAGAGGGGCAGGGATGTTGGTGTGTACTTTTGCCCTGGTTTTACTTGATTGAAATTTCTGAGGCTCTATCAGACTTTGAGAACAAATCCTATAATTTAAAGGAAGTCATAAATAATAATTTCCCCAGTAGAACACCACGCACAATAAAAGCAGGTTTTCCATCTGGGGTTCACATCAACACTGGGCTTTTTTTTTCTTGATGACTGTGCTTATTCTTCTAGGGAGACACAGAAATTTTCCAAGCAAACAAAAATTATAACTATATTTTGAAACAGGAAATACATTAACTGCTCCAAATTCTGCATTTAGCACGATCAATATTTTTATCAACTGCAATGCATAAGGTGAAATAAAGGTATTGTAAAGTCTCTGTTTCAAAGAACTTACGGTCTGGACAAACCAGAGACAAACTGAAAGAAAATAGTACCGAAGAAGCAAAACATGCAAGCCAGAAATTAGAATGTAAAAGGCCCTTTATAAACATGGCATTTTGCCCAGATCCAAAGGTCTCTCCACAAAAGTCTATGTTTATGATCTGGACTATATTATTTGACCTAACAAACATTTATACTTCTCTCCATATATCTAATATTCTTCATATCTTTGCTCTTTAAAAACATTACAACTGCTACTTCCAGTTAAAATATTTTTGCAGGGTACTCTTTGAAGAGACACTAGATATTCACTTAAGTAAAAAAATTAATAGGACATCACCCCATTTTTATGGCCACTAAAAATGAATGGCTTTCTCCTACAGCACATCACATCAGCTTTCCCCATCAAGAAAAGCCTGACTTTTAAAAAGACACTGAACATTAATACACTTTTGCTGTATACAGAAAAATAATTGAATGGACAATTGTTCTTATTCATATGTAAATGTCATTGGTCTCTTTCAAGAGAGAACAATGTATTTTTCATAGATTTCCAAGTTGGGGGTGGTGGGAATAGGGAGAAAAATCATACTGCTTTATATCCCAACAACTGTAATCACTTCAAATAGTATTTTTACTCTTAAGGATGTTTTACATAGCTAATAAACATAACATGCATATTAGCACCACAGCACATCGTATTGCTTAACAGCTTTATTTGCAGTGGCAAGTGTCCCACTTCCATACACAAGAAATACGTCTGCTACTAGTGGTAGAGACTCTGACATCAGTAAGTACCAAAAAAAGTTCAAAACATGTTTAGAAATTGCAAATAGTTATACATGGCAACAACTTAATAGACTCAATTTCATAAGACAGCTCAAAAACGCGACTGTATCTTCAGCTGCCAGCACTGAAAGCTGAAGGCAGTTGAACCTCGTGAATGCAGAAATCATACTGATTTCAAAGGGAGTTAGTCAAATTGGAATAAAATAGATACTATTTCAAAACGTACAATAATTATATGTAGTGCCAAGTGCAGTGAAGTAAATGAGCCTGTATACCCAGAGTTAATACCACTTATTTCCCCTGTCCTGTGTTATTCCTTATTTTGAATAAGCTGTATTTCAGAAGCTACTGAACTTTTTACACTCAGTTCAGGATCTCCTAGAGACGTCATTAAAACTGTACTCCTACCTTTATTTCACAATGCAACACGTAGCAAGAACAGCTCATAGTACCTACTTTTTCTAGTCAGTGCCTTTAAATGAGAAAAGACCAGGATCTATGCATGTAAAAAAATCAAACTTTCATTTAAAAAATAAGGAAGGGGGGGGAAGAGACCCACTTTGAGGTAGAGATTAATCATGCAGCAAAAGATTAATTCCCAGCTGCTTGGCAACCATCTGGACATTCTACTGGTTAAAGCACTAGTTTGAATTGCTAACCTACCTCTTTGATCTTTCTCAGTGTCTCCAGCACATATGTGCAATAATTAAAGACATAGTTCACAAACTATTGCAAAAAAAAATAAATAACTCTACATGTACACATATATCTCCATGACCAGACCAATTAGTAACAGGAATTATAAATCACAAGTCAGTTTATGGAAACACGTCTCATCCTGACATGCAGTGTATGTCTCTCACCAGTCTAGTGATAAAATAAGGTTTGGGGTTTATTACATTACATTCTGCAGTTATCAAAGAAAGACAGGATGCCATTTACTCACATGGAGGACAATGGACAACTCACATGTGTTTTGGGAACAGGACATTAATCAGCCAGGAAACATGTTAACAGAAGGCAAGATTGCTGCGTTTGTAAACGTGAGCTAACAGATTACTCTTCCCAACGATAACTGGGGGGGTGAGAATCAGTTTACAACTGAATTCTCAATATAAGTCAGACACAGCATTCAAAGGAGACATCAGGTTTGTGGAGAGAGGAGAAAATTCAGATGAGCCAGAGACTATTCAAAGTCACAACACATACTGCTTGCGGTATTTCTTGAGAGGAATAAGCCAGTATTTCCAGCAACAAGCTGTCACAAGGAAAAGTTACGGAACAGTGAAAACCAAGATGAAAGCAGCGATACTGTCACATCTGCCTTAGTGCATTTTCTTGCCCTTTCTTACAGGCCACACTTGTGTCAACAAAATTCAACGTGCATTCCTACATCTTAACAAGAATATTCACCAGAATTTAAAAGCTTTTTTACCCCATGGAAAACAGTGAGAAGTTTATGAGCAGAACGACTTGGACAGTTCTGGATGAACAGTTCAACAAAAGCAGGGGAATAGTAGAGGAAGAGAAGTGGAAGCAAAGAACAGAGAGATCAGAAGAAACAAAACCAATTCCAACACACAAAGCTCCAGTTATTGTAAGGTTCAAGTTTTGGGCCCAGCTACAGATGCCTCTGCAAGTCAAACACTTTGATGAATGAGAGGCAGAGTAAATCTGCTGCTTTCGACACCTTACATTCAGAACACTTCTAGTCAAACCAAGACTTAATTATTGAACACAGCAGCATGCTGATTTTATCTTAACATAAATGTATCAATAGACCCCAGCATGTTTGGTGAGGTTAATCTATATACATGGCTTGATGATTTTTATAAACAAAAATCTGTGTTGCACAATAAATGGGAGTGCTCATCCACAAAAAAAGGGAGAAAAACATAAAGATTACAAAGGTTCTAAATGGTCTTTTAAAAAAGGCTGCATCTTAAAGATAAAATTCCTGAATACATAAAAACCCCTCTTCCTTTTCATCTTACTTCCGGGTCCTCAATTCATGAAAATGCATTTTTAGGGGAAAAAGATGTCTTTTCCCCATTCTCTACACTCTAGGTTATCTTTCACTGCCCAGCTCATCTCTCCTTTTCCCTGGGCATATACTCTCTCTTCCTCAGTCCTCATTCCAAATGACAAACTGGTGAAAATTATCCTGTGGGGATTCTATATCCTCTTGACAATTCATCCATTGCCTTCCCCAGAACTACTCCTCCCCCAGTCGCACTGCACTACCCACTACTCCAGCTGACTGTAGGAAAGACAACAGCTCCTGAAGGACTGCTTTAGTACACAAGAGGATGGAAAGTCACCCATGCTCCAGTGTCCAAAGACTTTATCGCCAGATTTCCAAAAATCTAAACAGAAAATCGACAGGAGCACAGTGATAAAGTCAACAAAACCTCTGGAAACACTCAGCGTTCTCAGTTAACTCAGAGAGATGAAGCTTCATAACACAGTTATTGCACAAAGCATCGAGCTTGCCAGTTTGTCTTAAAAAAAACCCAAATAAATAATGATTTCAGAGTTGGGATATAGCTCAGGACAAATTTCTCCTGGTGTTAATTATAACCCTCAATTAAAAAGAATTTTTTTTTTCCCCCCAATATTCTGCCTCAGATTTGTTAGGCTTTCATTTGTTGGGTCTAGATGAATAACTATCTTTGCTTACAGAAATAAAACAGGAGGAACTTGAGGAATACGCTAAGGAAAAATTATGACAAAATGAGAAATTGAGAAACAGATTATTTTTTTTTCTAAAGAAACACCAAAACTTCTTTCAAGGATACATGAGATGACCTCTCTCAAAGAACTAGTTTCACAAAATGTTGTATTTCATTTACATAGCTACATTTGGTTTTTTAATTTCAGAAGAACTCCAAGCCCCTTTCTTGGGGTATTGGTTATTTTTCTGAAAAATCACAAGTGGAAACTGCCTGTCCCCATGGAGCACCGGGTGGCACTCAGGATGACTGAAGGTGAAGTTCAAAGCGAGCTGTTTTCCTATGTATCACGATATACCAGTCATGCCATCTGTTCCCTTGTGCTGCACCGCTGGGAAGTGATGTATTCCTGTTTTGGTGCATCTTCCTTGTTTGAACCCATGATTTTTCAGTAATGCCAGTTGCCCAAATGGTTTAATCCATGTCAGAAGTATTTGGGGAAAATATGACTAAAACCCACTGCATGATGATATTCACATTTTCATAAATCTGTGATGTGGCTATCATTGGAAATGGCCATGTGTTTGGCATTACAGAGTCAAAACAGGTGCAGGGATGGTTTATGAGCAAAGGTCTAAAGGTTAAAAGCAAAAAACCACAGTTATCCTATTTTATGTTCTCCCATTCTACTACAAAGAGGTTGGAAGCAGTCAAAGGTTGACCAAAACTCTTTTGTACAGCACTACTTTTCTGCTAATACATTTACATTCTATAAATTAAAAGGCTTTCTTCTTAACTGAGCTTCACAAACAAAATAAGATGAAAACACATTTAAGTTTTCTACTTAATAGCACACACATGGCAATTGTGAAACACTGTCTATAACCTTTCCAGTTTAAACTAGCCTACAGTGGAGTACCATTAGCAAAGAGCACTGGATTTTACTGTGTGGGTTAGAGGATTTTTCCACTAAACTTGTGAAGCATTCGCTGGGTATTTTATGTAGCCACTTGGCATGCATTCCTGTTTATTTAATTTGAAAATATTATTTAAATGACAACATTGTGCTTTCAATTTATTTATTTTTTGGTCTATTTTCACATCTTATGAAACTTTGCCTGGCCTCATCCTGAGGCAATGGCTGTTTGAATATTGTCAATACAAAAGAACAGTCAATATTAGAGCAGAGAAAGCGAAAGGCACACATATTGTGCAACTGCCGTATCGGGTTGCCTGTTTAAGCATCAAATTAGACTGCCAGCTAATCATTCAGCCTTCACATCCATTACTTTATTAACAGCAGAGGTATCTTCATCAACGACCTTGATGAGGGAATAGCATTCACCCTCAGCAAGTACCCGATGATACAGAGCTGGGAGGAGTGGCTGACAGGCAGGACACAGCGAGACCTGGACAGGCTGGAGAGCTGGGCAAGGAGAGACCAGATGAGGTTCAACAAAAGCAAGTGTAAAGTCTTGCACCTGGGGAGGAACAACCCCATGTATCAGTACAGGCTGGGGGTGACCTGCTGGAGAGGAGCTCTGCGGAGAAGGACCTGGAGGTCCTGGTAGATGACAGGGTGGCCATGAGCCAGCAGTGTGCCCTGCGGGCTGAGAGAGACAATGGGATCATGGGGGGCATCAAGAGGAGTGTGGCCAGCAGATCAAAGGAGGTGATCCTCCCCCTCTACTCTGCCCTGGTCTGGCCCCACCTGGAGTGTTGTGTCCAGTTCCGGGGTCCCTGGTATAAACAAGACAGGGATCTCCTGGAAAGAGTCCAGAGGAGGGCTACAAAGATGATTAAGGACCTGGAGCATCTCTCCTATGAGGAAAGGCTGAGAGAGCTGGGACTGTTCAGCCTAGAGAAAAGAAGACTGAGGGGGGACCTAATCAATTTTTATAAATATCTTAAGTATGGGATGCAGGGGGAAATTGCCAGCCCCTTTCCAGTGGTCTGTGGGGACAGGACAAGGGGCAATGGCTGCAAATTGGAGCACAAGAAGTTCCACACCAACATGCGGAAGAACTTTTACACAGTGAAGGTGACAGAGCCCTGGGACAGGCTGCCCAGGGGGTGTGGAGTCTCCATCTCTGGACATATTCAAGACCCATCTGGATGCCGACCTGTGCAATATGAGCTGGGGAGCTGCTTTGGCAGGGGGGTTGGACCAGATGATCTCTCAAGATCCCGTCCAAACCCTATGATTCTATGATCTGCAAACCAAGTCTCCCCTCTCCTATATCTCTGCCTTCGGAAGTGATCTCAACAGTAACTCTAGGACAGTTGTAATTCATGACCATCCCTACAACATGCCACACAAAAGGAGAGATGATTTCATGTTTGCTGATGATACTCCTCCCTTGCCAACTCTGGAACCTTACGCAGGTCTAAGCACTTGTGGATAGCTAGGGAACCGCATACATACACCTCAAGTTTCCAAGAGCATACTGCTTGGAAAGAAGGGGAAAGAACAAACAGTGTGGGGGGGGGTTTAAATAGTTTTCCTAATACACATTGAATTTCTTTTCCTGAAGTCTGGTCCACAGAGACAAAATAATACTTAACATAGTTCCAGAAGAATCTGAAACACCTATCTATTACACATAGCATATTTGAGCTTTATCTCATGACTGATAGTTTAAATGAACTGAGTAGTTTATAACACAACATTATAAGACTACAGAACTTTACTTTTGTACACGTTCAAAACAAAATAACACAGTATAAGAAAATGAGCTAGGCAAGCTTTGACAGTAATCTCACCAACTAACAATGTTCAAAAAATAACACAAAACCCCCTACAAATCAAAGAATTGGAGCTAGAGGAGACAAACGCAGAACTAATTTCTAGGACCTAAAAGAAATAAGTTCTAGATCTGTGTATTTTTAAAAGTATATAGAAAGTAAATAAAAATCCTCACTAAATTAAGCATTCCATTGCATCTGTTAAGAGGTAGTTTGGAAAGTTCCTAGAATTCAAACTCTTCCACACTAAAAATTCCTTCCAAGAAACAGTAAATGTATTCAGAAAGTCTTTTTTTTTGCCTTAAGTAATTGGGAAACACATGAAATTTTTAATAAGCAGCCCTGTCAACTCAGCAAAAATTCCTTAATGTGAAACTTACTGCTATTACAAACTGCCTTGTAAATACCCAATTTCAAAAGAAAATTCTCTTAGTAATTTGTGTGTAATTTTCTAAAAGGACTAAAAAGAATCTTACCTCTTTTTCATGCTTTCGGAGCTGTGTCTGTTCATCACAAGAAGAGCTACTTTTTCCTAGATCGATTTTGGGTGTCATCTATTGAATGAGAAAACGTTCAAAACAACTTCAGTTCAAAGCAGGAACTCCAAGTTACTGCTAAACCAGCAATGAAAAATATTAAGCATGTTTGTTTGCCCTTATAAAATATCAAGGGATATAAATACCTACCAAAGACACTGGCATCGGCTTTTCACGCAAGTATCTTGGATTTTCTAACTGAAAAACAAGAAGTTAGAGGAAAAAGTAATCATGCCAGCAATACCTTGTTATTTCTTACAGTGAGAAATAATGGAATCATAGAATCTTTAAGGTTGGAAAAGATTATCAAATCCAACCATCAAGCCAACACCACCGTGTCTACTAAACCATATCCCAAAGTGCCACGTCTACACATCTTTTGAACGCTCCCAGGGATGGTGACCCCACCACCTCTCTGGGCAGCCTTTTCCAACAGTTGGCAGCCCCTCCAGTGAAGACACTTTTCCCAATATCCAATCTAAACCTCCTGCGATGCAACTCGATGCCATCTCCTCTTGTCTTATCACTTGGGAGAAGAAAGCAACATCCACCTCACTACAACTTCCTTTGAGGTAGCTGTAAGAGCTATAAGACCTCCCGTCACCTCCTCGTCTCCAGGCTAAACCACCCCAGCCGCTCCTCATAAGACCTGTGCTCCAAAAAAAATACCTCCAAATATTCAGGAACATTTGCAATGACAACTCTGGGTGCATACTTTGGAGGGGATTTGTATCACCAGGAGGATGCTTAACACTAATAATGTATCACTCAAAAGAAAAACACCAAATTGAAGTATGCTTTTAGACATAGGCACTTCAGGAAGTGTCTTCCACTAGAAAATCTGATTATCTCTAGATGCATGGCTGTAACCTGGAAGTAACACACAAATTCATCTTCCTGTGTATAATTCTTTGTCCTTTACATCACTGCAGTGATCCTTAAAACCCTCAGAGAAAGCAAAAGTCCAATAACATACAGCCACAACAGCTTCTCAAGTTATGGAAATAGCAAATCCTCAGAGAAGATGATTTGGTTGGACATGACCCACTCAGCAAGTTTTAAACTTTTAGTGTTTCCTAATGCAGAGAGATCAAAAATAGTGCTTTTTTCTCTAAACCTTTGTGTCTGTATAAATTCCATCAATGCATGTTTTATAAAAATCTGGCAGCTAAATACATAGCTTATACAAACAATTTCCAACTTTATTAGATAAACTTTAATTTAGATTAGTGTAAAGCTAGTAGAAATTTACAGATTACAGCAATTTAAAGTGATTTTGAAAGCCTACAGTTGAGTGCACTGAAACTATATCCACATAAGGCACAGACACAAAACATAAGGAAATAATTCATTAACAGCCCTGCATAATTAGAGCAGCTTTCAATCACCATTTTTAAGAACTGAATACAAAACATTGTTCACAACCCACTTCCTCTATCAGCTACATCTTTTTAATTTTCTCAGATGATGAGGCTCAAACATCACATCACAGAAGATGCCTAACACCCAAGAGGAGCTTTCAAGGGTATAATCTCATGAAATGTGGCAGTGAGATTCAGAACAGGAATGTGATTGCAATATGCATCTTACAACACTTAGTCTACTTTTTTATTTCTTTTTTCAAAAAGAATAAATTGATCTATGAGGCATGGCAAATATATCAACTGCTTGCACTTTCTCCAGTACCATTTGTGGGTTGAATTTATCAGGGGAAAAGAGGCTTAATCCCTTTGAAATTTCAATTTGATACAGTATTATTCATTTCCTATCCTTAAAGGTTAGGTAGGATTTCTACGCCTGTTGAAGTCCTCAGAAGTAGTTGCAGATATTAGCAGGTTTAACACATACATTCTGCTCCAACGTATAGTATGATCTAATATTTTATATACTTTTGACTATGGTATTAAAAACCCAATAATTTAACAAATAACCTATTTCTCTATTGCAAATGAGTTTACTAAAACACATTAAGCTTTCCCACATGTAAAGCATGCTGGGTTGTTTTGATTTTGGTGTCCTTTTTTTTCCTCAGTAAACTACACTGATGGGCATACAAAAAAAATGGGTATACACTAGTGAATAAAGGAATCTATATGCACCTATTGCAAAAAAAAGTCATAATTTCAGACACAGAATGGGGGCATTGGTGAGAAGACAAATGCAGAAGTGAGAACACCATAAGGCATTAACCACAGAAGACAAAGGGGGCTAGGGGGTTCTTTTACTTTTTTTTTTTTAAAGCTAAAAATTCTTCTATGTATTTACAATTAATTTGAATACTTCATCTGACCATGAATTTAAGCTGATTACAGTCTGCATTTCAAAACCAATGTAAAAAACAAAGGTATATCCTACTTGTTTATGAGAAAGAAGGAAAATGTGTCTCTAATATTTTGCATGGCCCGTCTTGCATTTTTTGATTTTGTAACAGCAGCCATATGTGCTTTGAAGTTAAATGTTCCCACTTTGTTACTTGTTGTGGATTATATCCATTTATACTGATCTGTAAACATTTAATGTCTCAACATTCATTCTTTTCATGCTAGTCTTCTGCAAAACTTCTTGTTCTCAAAATTATACCACATTAAAGAGAGAATATCACAATAAAGAATGCCCCAAAAAAGAAAAAAGCTTGTATTTATGAGAAACATGCAAATTTAAAAATAATAAGCAAAAGGTCAAAGACAAACCAAAATACATATGTATGAAACTGAAGGACTGCCATGAGAAGAACAGTAAATCACATGCTTTTTTAAGAGCATGAACCAAATAAATGTCATCATGAAAGACATCTTTATTTGAACTAGAATTGAACTCTAATTTGTAAATGCCACTTCTTAACAAAAATGGCATTTTTAATTTCTTTGTAGAAAAGATTTTGGATTTTCCTGTTGTATTAAGCAGTCAAGCAGGCAACAAACCATGTTTCAATTTGTGAGGACTGGCACAGTCACCTTCTAGTACTCAAGCCCTCATAAACCAGAGCTGGGCAGGCTCTGGATGATTAGAACCACATTAAAAGATTCCCCATTACTTAAATAATCTACTTCATGAAAATATACTTATTCTCTTCAGTTGAAGAACATAGGGCAGAAATCTGCATGAAGACACAGATTCCAAAATCTGGTGTAAATTAGCCATAATTTTTCACTTCAGTATTTTCAATTTTTATTTCTACATGAAGCAGTCAACCCCAAACATTTTTGAAGTACACAAGGGTAAAGCTCCCATCACAAGCCATGAGTGAAGAGCTGATGGGAGAGAAAAACGGAGCTGAAGCAGTTTCCCCCCAAAAAAGCAAGGGCAGTGCAGAAAAAGAGCAATTTTTGAGCATTAAGTACTTCCACAAAGCTCATCCTCAGGACACCAGCCCTTAGGCTAAAAACAGTGAGAGGTTTTATATCTGTCACAGGCCAGAAACTTGCGCCAAAGCTTCTGCTCTTTTGACACAGTAAATACTACAACAAGGACAACGTTAATGTTATGCTTTCATTCTGCCCTTCCAAAGTCACACATCCTTTAGAAGATGTTTATCAAAGTATCCTGATCTTCAATAATGCACAACTGAAGCTTATTACAGTTGGGTAAGGCAGGCAGAAGGCATGTTGTATATATTAAGATTCAGGAAAGAAAACATATTTGGATCAGCAGGCTTGTTGTGCATTCCCCCTTAAGCTTCTTCAAAGACAAAACGCGATTGTTTTCAAAACAAGAATGGGAAAAACACACATGAAAGAGTTAAGAACACTTAAGATTTTGAAATGGTAAACAACTAAACTGAACCTTGCCCTAAGTTCTTACTTTAATCTAAAAAACCCAGCCAGCCAGCATGTTCCCTACAGAAATAACTGCTGAGTAGCTTCAGGAAATTTGAGTAAGGACATTCTTATCTAACATCATAATTTGTAGGGAAGTTCACTTTAATGCTGTTTCTGCAGTCTTAGTGGAAGGACATTAAAGCACATGAAGGCTGTTTGTCAGCATGGAAGTTGAATTTATTTTTTGAAGTCACAACACCACTTGGAGTTCACTGTGGGAAAGTTTTTACAGTGTTGCTGCCCTCCAACACAACATATACAGTAGGTATGTTTATAGTAAGCAGACAGACTAAGAAACCAAACAAAAGATAATCAAATGGGTTGTACAGAAATCGTTGAGCTTAACTAGACTGGAAAGACACAGGCAGATGTGAGCCAAGTACACAAAACAGGCACCACATACACTGCTGCTGTAGCCACCCAAGAGCTCTCTACGCTTGCATCTCCTTTAACCCTGTGTTATGTATAGTCTCTCCAAGAAAAGAGAACGTAATACAACCCACTGACCACAGAATTTCTTTGGTCTAAGTCCACTTCAATCTTTATTAGCAACAGCATTTCCCATGCTGATTTCTTCTGGGCAAGACCTGAGTGGTTATGTTCTTTGTATTGAAGATCTCACAACACTTTGCAAAAGCTAACGAGTTAATTCTTGTCCTGGACGAGCTCCAATGATGAAAAATTATGTTCTCCCTGATTAAAAACCCTTTGCTGTTTCCCCAGGGTATCATTTCTTTGTATGCCTTCTACCTAAAATGAAGAGCTGAATTTCCTGGGATGATGTTGCTTTGTCACACCTAAAATTGGCTACAATTCAGTGACAAATGAGACTGTACCAGAAACATCATGGAAAAGAAAATATATACATAAGCCAAGCAAGAATAAGCAGGGTGTTTATTCACAGCTGTTCCTTTATGTAACTTAAATTTTATATCCTAAAATTGTGTTTGCTTGCAATCTGAAAAGCTTCACAACTAGGAGAAGAAAAGTAGAAAATTTTTTTAAAAAATTAAAAAAATCAAGTTTCATTTTTTTCCTGACAATACATATATTCCACAATTTTTAATTCTTTGAGACATAACTAAAGGGAAGGTGAGGACATCCATTTATGAAGCAGACTACATTCACAACAACGTACAGAAGTTATTGACAGATGTTAATAAAATAGGGTAGCTTTTTATTATATTCTAAAATAGCTAAAGAATGACAAAGGAAGTTCAAAGTAACAACCTGCCCAAAGATTACTTGCATTTCTCTAAACTCCTGGTTCTGAAACTCTTCCCTTCAAAAAGTAATACAAAAGGATTGCTTCTTTTCTACATTGCAAATGCAACTTCAAGGCACGAACACCTAATAAAGGATCGTGCCCACATCAGCTTAGATAACAGTCAATAAGAGCTAAGAAAACCACATTTTTATAATGTATTTAAAATTAGCTTTTATTAGTATTCCATGTATGAAAGGCAAATTTATCACAATCAAAACTCAACCTTTTTCTTTTTTAAACATTTACCCATGCATGACTAGAATCTAAAGAACTTGAACAATAAAATGTTTGATAGAGATAACCAGTAATGCAGCAAGGCAAATGGAAAAATTCTTCTATTACTCATGAGAAGCAGCAATATTAGCTCAGTAAAGCAGCAGCCTTGCTTCACATGTAGAAAATGTTATTACTACTAAGAAACATATCTGAAACATCCATATTAGCCTGTTAAGCTTTGACCTCTCTGCTTAGTAGAGAAATCATAAAATTATTTCCCCAAACTTTTCACAATATTTTTAATAATAATAAAAAAATCTCAGCCACTGATGTAAGCATATCCTATAAACTGAAAACACATTCAGTGTGTGACCTTAAAATACATGAGGAAATTTAGAGTATATCAAAGCTGCCAAAAAGATAAGGGTAAAAATAAATTAAGAGTTTACAACTGGTCACTATAATCCAGACAAGCCTATACTGGAGCTATGAAGGCTTAGTGGCAACTCACAGCTGGAAGATGCTAAGGTTTTCTCACCTTTATGCAAAGCACCCATCTAGATATTTGCAGAATAAAAACATATTGTTCATATACATGGGCTTGAAATAAAAATATGTAACATTTCAAGGATTCTTCCTGAGAAAAATCCTTGTATAATGCCTTGTCTGAAATGCCCAGGGTCAACTCTGTCCCCAATCCCTATAAGAACAACGTACAGAAGCACACATTCTTTGCCAGACAAGCAACATTTATTCACACACAAGCAAAACAACACACACACACACCCCCAAACACAAGGAAGTTTTTGTTTGTTATTTTGGTTTTTTTACAAAATAGTTTCTTTATAAATTAAGTTCCTCCTCAAGTGGGCTGCACTTAAAAGATAGCTATGTGTTCCTATGGCAGTGTAAATGCTTACAAGTCACAGCAGTCACATCTTGCTCTCAAACCTTACAGATTCTGAAATGCTGCCACCATTTAGTGAGCTCCCCCCATTTTCAGTAATTACATATTCTTCCTTAAATATGAACCTCTACTTAAAACTTCCTGACCTGTTATGGCTGTGATCCATAGCAGGGAAACACTGCTCAACAGCAACCCCTTACAGAACTTTCATTTACAGCCTCAAACCCTCTTTTGTCAGATAACACCCAACAAGTCTTATCAGGCAATCAAAGTCTCTCACTAGTGACTTGTTTAATTACCATCCCTGAAGAAGAGGCTTGAAAAAAACTGATTTGTGTGTCAGAGTAGCCAATTTGTCATCCCTATCAGTGGAGGATCATCATAGTTTAATAACCATCCATTATCAACAAAACATGACTGCCAACTGGAATGTCAATTAGAAAAAAAAAAGGAATAAAACCTAATAAAAACAAAGAGATGAGCAAGCAGGCAGATCAACACACATAAAAATGCTGGATACAAAGGGATTCTTTGTCAGCATCAATTGGAACAATTTGTAAAATGGCCATGAGCAAGTTTCCCCCTTAGAGCAGCTTGGAAAGCTCCGGGCGTTACAGCTGTTTACAGAATCCAGGTACCTCTGCAGCCCAGGGATCCAAAGCCTGCATGTGGCTGCTTGCACATCTCTTTCAGACACCTGCACGGTGCTTTCACAAACTGGAGTTGACTGATCCACTCTTCCCTACTTTACAAAACTTCAATTCCTGGCAAATACATTCATCTAAGCCTGGGAGCACTAGGAATTGTTTTGGTGTAACACCCCAAAAGGCAAGCAGCTCTAGGAACAACACCATGCACCTAGATGGATATCCACAAGTCTCCACCTCCAGTTTGGTGCAAGCAGTTGGGCAGCTCCTGCCTGGTCTGAAGGTCAAGACTACCTCCTCTCAGGAATAGAGGAAGAAAGCAATTCAGCTTTAGAATGCTAACAGGCACCAAAAAGCAGCAAGTGAAATACCAAGAAGGAAACAAAAAGAACTTAGCCATCAATGCACCAGTGTGGGAAGAATAAGGATTCTTTGGTAACTGATTAAACTGACAACATGAAAATGCATTATTTAAAACAAAAAGTCAAAGCTGAAGTATTTTATTAGAAACTAGTTTTCATCCCTCCTAACTTCAGCTGTCCTCTCACCCAAATGCAACCAAGTAAGCTTTCAACCTGTGAGAACAGGCAGAAAATGCAAAAGAAAAAACCAACACTCTTTAATAAAATGGGAGTGATCTTAATGAAATTAAATGGTTATGAGAATATCAATCCTGATCAAATAGGTTAAAGATGTGGTGGTACAGGGGTAAGGCTTTAAAAAAGACAAAACACACAACAGAAGAGATACAGCAGAATATAGCTACAGATAGAGAAGGAGGCTCCTTGAAATTCTCACAGACTAGTACCTCAGAAGATATATCCAAGGGAATAAAGTCTTATAACAGTAGACTTCAATTAAGAACCATCTAGTGTATAGGTCCAAAATACTTGATTAACTGCTCAAGAAGAACACATAAACCATACCCCACATACTAAATTTGTACATGCAAATGTCAAAGAAGAATAACATAGATTCACATCAACCTTAGTTAGAACTTTTTTCATCTCTCCTTATAAAAACACATTTACTGCCTGACTGTATTTTCCTCATGTGCTACACCAGCCCAAAAAAAGAGAGGATATGTTTAAATCCTATGAAGAGATGATAGCTTCAAAGGAGATTTCATTTTACAGAACTGTTTACAAAAGTGGTTTAGAGTCTTAAAAAAAAAAATTTAATGCAGCTTAAAGTCGATCTTGCTGTAAATGAAGAGAGCTTTGGGGAGACATCTTCTACATTTTTGCTGAGATCCAGTAAATAAATACCAGTGTTGAAGTTCTTGAGCTGTCCAAGAAAACTCTTCCATATTGCATCCCTAAAGTAGATCTCATTTTGATATATCAAAGTCAAGACAAACGTCTGTATGGCAGCAGAAATACCACATTCACAAACACATCCTAAAACCAGCTAGATAAAAACATAAGGCCAAAGTGCTGCAGAAGCTTCCACAAAGGTAAATCCTTTCCTCAGCAGAGCAAATTTACAAAAGGCACACTACTCTTTCCAAGAGGGAGAGCCACAGAGCTGGTCTGAAAATTTTGAGTTTTCAAATGGAAGGGAAGAGGTTAAATACACTCTTTAACACTTCCAAAGGGAAGGCAACCTCTGGGTAAAAGGTGCTGTATTAACAGCTTATAAATTCTGTATTCCTTGAGAATAAAAAAACCCCAGAAAGCCAAACTCCTCTTTCACTTACACAAGCATAACTTGTTAGTGTTATTTTGAAAGTATCAAGAAACAGTTTGAATTTCTACAAAAGACACATGCTATGGCCAGCAGGTATAATTAGTTACTGATAAATCAAGTGAAATGTGTTAAATACAGTAAGGTTATTATGGCTTAAAATGAGGTATTTTTAACATTATCTTCTCAAGGTAACATGAATTCATAACCACTCCTCCCAAGCTTTATCACTTCATTTCTAACTTCCTGATTCCTACATAAAGTTTTATTGACTAAATTCAGAGATGCAGACTATGTAACTAAAGAGTTTTCATTTCAGGTCAATAAATAAGTAATGTACTCTGTTTATTTTACCCCAAGATTCCAACTGTTGAGACGTGCTTCGAAGTCACTGTCATCCAAAGAAGTGGGGTTTTTATGACGATGGTCCTGGAACATAAAAAGGTCAAAGAAGGTATCAGAAGACCTGACAGACACATCAGCTTTAAAAAAAAATTGCAAGCTTCTCATTAGACTTGGCAGTGCCTCCACTGCATTTCCTAATATGCTCATGGCACCTCTGACAGCCTGATTCTGAACAGTTGAGTTGCCAAAGCTAAGAAAGGAATTCAGAGGATAAATTAGCCTTCCTCCTCACTACTGTTGTTCTTTATTTTACTTATTTCCAAAGCAACAGGCTCCTTTACAAAGGGTGAGTTTACTAAACGAAAGTGAAAGTGCTCCATTCTTCAAGCAACCTATTTATTCTTGAAGTGAGCCAGCCTCCACTGTCACTTTTGTGGGGCTAATCCCAAATTTACAGATCACCTGATCAGCCTCCAAATAAAATAATAATAATAAACCAAAAAGAAGTTAAAGGAAACCAGAGCAAGGCAGGGATAGTACCAGTGGGCAGAGCTGCAAAAGCAGAGGACAGAGTAGCAGCTGCCCAGCTCAGAGGGAAGGGTCCCCTTTGCAGAGAGACTTCCCAGCATTCAGGAGGGATGGTCACTACTGTTGCTTAAGGCTGTGGCTGTCAGAAGGCTTTTTCCTGTGGGGTAAGAGTAACTGCTTCTATTTAATATATCAAATAAGGAAGATTTTCTGTATCAGTTGCCCTAACTGAGATATAACACTCTTTCTCTAAAGAACACTGAAGTGTGGATTGCTTTGTCTCTACGTTTTGCCAGCAAGAGGTTTGTGCAGTGGCATGCCAGCACCCCTTTTTGGAACCTGCTCATTCATTATGAGCACACAGTGAGTGGAGCTTTGACTCCAGTTCATCAACACTTGGTTTAGGCAGTTCTTAATGGTTCTTAAAAGACTCCCTGTTCCTCTACCTGGGCCTCAATTATGCCAGAACATCTGTGCATCACTGACAACAGAACAAGATACTATTTGTTCCAGCCAGCCAAATGTTCATCAAACTGTTTGGCAAATCAAGAGAGGATTATTTCACTTAAAGGCCCTTTTAAAACTGTAATCACAGTTGAATCCAGTACATGGAGCTGAAGAATAATGAAGTGCAGTGATTTGCCTAGTAGTGCCCTGGAAGCCTCTGGCAGAGCCAGGAACAAAAAGCAAACAAACCAACCAACCAACCAACCAACAAAAAAAAAAGACCAACAACCCAAAAACTAAAAACCATTAAAGTTTAAAAACTTTAAAACTTTAAATCCAGATTTCAACTTAAGAAAATCCTTTTCTTTATAACGAAGAAATATTTCTTATGGAACAGTTAAGTCAAGTAAAACAAACAGGAAACCAATAAGGAGAAATTTAGTAAATCCAGCATCTGTTTTTATTTTTGGTTATAGCAATATTTTTAAAGTTACATTTGTATATATACAATCAACACACACATTATAAATACATTCATACTAATCAGAGCCGAGAGCAGAGACATTCAGTGTTTGCCCACAGACCATTGGTAACCTGCCATGATAAAACATCCTCTACCCCAAATGCACAGCAGAACACAAATGCCTCAGAAAGACAGACCCAGCTGCAAGCTTCCCTTTTACCCTGCTTGCACTTCATGTCCTCAGAAGTTCTTGATTATGCCCAGTAAAGATAATTAAGAACAGTCTATAGAAACTGCTCAGGTGTCAGCAGCCCACTTCCAGCTGCAATGTTTCTAAACTGTTCCTCTGATACAATCAAAATACAAGTGTGGGCAGACCTATAAGGTACATAAAACAAATTCACTGTTTCATGAAGGAAAGAAAGGTCTCAGAGATGCACTGGACCTGGTGAAGGCACCACAGGAGATTGATCTCTCTAGTAATAATAACAGGACAGAATAAGGCTACAGAACATATTCACAAAGGAAAACAGTATATTTGTTGACAATAAATATTTGTCAGGAGAGGTTTTTATGTTAAATGCCTGCAGTTATAAATACAATATCATTAAATATTTTGGACTAAAAGGGTTTTACATGAAGCCTGTTTAGTGTCCTTCCATCAGCCATAATGCTAGTTGTGGAAAGTTTGATAAAATGAACAGTCCAAAATTCAGTCTTTCAGAGGTCAATCATGATTAACCAGAGCCAGAGACATCTATGCTGCTTGCTTTAATCTCCTATTGCAAAACACAAGATGATGTCAATACAGTCAGTGTGCCAAGCCTAGGGAAAACAATGCAGCAGACATTAAACACACTACACTAGAGAGGTCAACCATTAGAATGAAGTGAGAACATCCTACAAGAAGTGCTTTTCCCCTGCACTTGCAGAGGGCAGATTTGATGAGCTTTAGTTTTTCCCTATTGCTCCATCCCAAGTGTCTGCACTTGTAGGCAGGGATCACAACTTGTGTAATTAGAAACAACAGCTTTATGGGAATATAAAAAAACAATTCATTGAAACTAGAGCAAGGTTAGGACAAAAAGGAGAAGCATCTTACAGACAGTGGTGTGGCTAGGTTATCTTCATCTGTCTGGAGAGGAGGACTCCTAGAATGAGATCTCAGTGCTGGCTTCTCATGACATTTGAGTCTTTCCCTGTTATTAACAAAATGGGTAAGTAGAAAGAAGAATTAATTTTCACAAACTCGTGGCACACAAAGGATGTTAATCTTAAAATAAAATCTTTGAAAATATACAAGAGAAAATAATTATCAAAATATAAAGATCAAAAACAGGAGAATAAAAAAGAAGAGTTTTCCATTAAAAATAGACAAAACCCTTAAGTATTCCATTAAAAAAAAAACCAACAGCCAAAACACCCCCCAGAAAAGACACCAGAAAACATACATACGTCACAGTGTATTTTAAAGTGTTCTTTGCATTTCTTAGTTATAACATGACCCAGCATCTCTCAAGAGATTTTAGGACAAACCTTAATAAAAGTTAACTGAGGAGGCTGCTTTAAAGAGACATTTTGGAAAGAAAATTGCTCAACATATGAGATGGCATAGGATAAAGACCAGCAGCTTTGAGAAGACAAAACAAAGAAAGTGATGGTTGGCTGCACCATAGCAGATTTTTTTAAAAGAAAAAAAGCTTCTGTCATAAATGAAGCATTTGAACAAAGAGAAATCAGGAATAGCACACAGGTGAAGATAACCTTCCCTGATGCACCTGGTCAAGTGCATCAGACCTTTCTCCAACAACTATAGGACAGTGAAAAGACAAAGAACAAAACAAAAATTATAAGCAGTTGTTAGGTGGGTTGATATAGCAAGATAAGGCAAAACAGAGGTGGAACGCCCTTCAGCACACACTCCAATGTCAAATCCACACGTATTAAAATAATTCAAGCCTCCTGTTAGTCCGTTCACCTCCTTATGACTCACTATATTGCATTAAAATCAAGTCTGACCATTAAAATACCTTTCATTCTTTCCATCCAGCAGCAAATTAGAGACTAAGACATGCCAAAAAAGACACTGAGACAAATTAAGTGTTTATGAACAGAACGACAACTGTTGGGTGGACAATGTAAACTAGTCACTTTTAGAAAGACAAACAGACAAACTTGTCATGCTGCACACTGCCCCAGCTTTCATCCACACAGCAGGGACCAGTGAAATACAACAACTGGGAGCATACCTTTCCTTCCAGCACCAATAAATACCAACAGCATTCATGGAGACAAAATAACAATCACAAAGCAGTAAACAGTTTAGACAAGCAAAGTCTTAAAAGGTTAAAAAAAAGATCAGAAGAAATATAATACAATGACTGTCTCCAGCATTGCAAAACATGCATTTCTTACCAAGATTTCATTGGACACAAAGTTATCTTTCATTAAAAGGAGAAATCTTCACCTGTCAGTAAGCCTGCACTTGTAATCAGACTTCTTTTCTGAAGAATACCCAGGTTACCTAACAATTCAATTAAAGTTCCCACTGCTTAAAGTGAGTGAAAACAGCATTCATATCCTATCAATAATTCAACCCAAGTCACTGGTAATATTTTTAAATTGACAAAAATTGGGGGAAAAGTCTAGTTATATTCTTAGGTCTCTATTTTCTGTTTTGAAGAACTGAGAAGGAAGTTGCTTTACTTGATCCTATACACAAAATTTGAAAAGACCCTTAAAGATGGACTGCAGCTATGCTCATATCAAGCATACACAACCCACTGGCTCCCTTCTCCAGCCTTCTGTTAACACAAGCCAGGCTCCCCAAATCAGTTATCACTTTTCCCTCCCATAGCAAGTGAGTGGAGAACAGTCAGTCTCAACACCAGCACTGTGACCTCCTGCTTCAGCCAAACCAGCTAGCTAGCATGGGAGAAGGAAGCAATTTGCTGCCAATAAAGGAGATTAACAAAGAATTTCCTAGTGGGACAAAGTAAGGGAAACTCACTCCTGGTACAGCACAGTTACATACTAACCTTTAACCACTTTTTTAGGCATAATCTATAAACATACAGCAGACTTTTCCCACAGGATCAGAACAACCAGGTTTCTATTCAAACCAAACTACACATTCCTAAAACCAATTCTCTCAGGTTTCAAAATAAAGATCACCTGCCTAGTACCAGCTGAGTTGGTCTTACTAATTTACACCTTTGATTGCAAGTAAGGTTTGTCTATCTACTTCTTATTCAGCCATCTAAATAAACTCCTATAGAAAAGCCAAAATCATCGTATGCAGAGGTATGCATATTGCAAGATAAAAGTAACTACAAAAAGCATTTCTCCATCAGTTTCCTTTGGTTAAAGAAGGGAATCTTGAGAAGAATAAAAATTTAAAAAGTCATCAATAAACACCTACAAACTAGAACCTTTCTCACTGACATTGTCTATTTTGCCCGGAAAAAGCGTTACAGTCTATCTGTAAGAACTGAGTCATGGTTGGAATGCAAATTTTTCATCCAACTACATCTATTGCACGCTTGAGGATAGGTTTCTTGATACACACGGAGCAAGAGACAAGTATAACGTAACATGATCCCCATCTGCTGGCTCTTCCCGCAAACTGCAGATTCCAGAAATTGATCCTTGACACCTCTACCTGACAGCTCGCTCAGAGCTGCAGGTACAACGAAACACGGGATCTGTACAGCAAGTATAGCAAACATCTTGATGGAGATACATGTAAATAAGTATTCAATAAGCTAATTCTGCAGAACAGCACAGCTGAGCATTCACCTGTGATCTCTCTTCCTGCACAACTCCCACACAAGGAGTTTCTCGTTGCTGTCAAGATCAATTTATACAATCTAGAAACCTATCAAGATTTCTATTTGCCAACAGAAATTCAGATTTCCTTCAACACCACTCCATCCTTGGTCTGAGCACCCGCTAGCAGAGCCATGCCTGTACAGCTAAGTTTCACTTTCAGGTTTCATCAGCCCAGTTGTATGATTATCATCAGTGGCCAGCTGAACAGCTTGCCACATCTTCAATACTGCAGGGCCATGATCTGCAGCCAACATCAAAACAGCCTGAACATTTTGTCCCTTTACCTGCTTTGTAAACAGCTCTATACCCAACTGACTGGCACCAAGGATGCAGCTTAAGCTTCCTGGCTCCTGCAAACCTACAGAGACTCTCCAATGAATTGCCATAGCAAGAAACCACCACAGATCCTCAGGATTCTGCTGCACAGCTGGAAATAAGCAATACTGGATTTTTTTGCGTTACCCTAATGACAAGCACTCAGGATTTAGTCACAGGGGGTGCTAAGTCAGGCACCAACAAAGCACATGGATTTGTAGTAGACAGCATGATATAAATCAAAACATTTTAAATCAAACCTGGAGAGAGATTGTTCAGACAAGGACAGAGTTACTACAAACAACCCTCCCCACACAGAAGAGCAAAACCACACAGCATAGTATCCAACAGGCAGCAGCTCTGATTTTTAACCTCATAGGTTTTAACAAGTACAGCTGGTTCAGTCTGACCTTCTGTAATCCAGAGTATTTCCTGCAAGCTTCATGAAGTCTTGCTATTTCATAAATAAGCCAAGATGAAAACACAAGACAAACAGGTAAGTGTTCAGTAAGGACTAATGTGCTTGCAGAAAGTTGGATCAAATCCCACTTTCTTCATACACATCTAATTATTCTGTTTGTCACATAACAGCAAAACTTGTTTATCTGCATGGAGCCGCTGTTCTGTTTCCTCTAAAGAAGTATCTGTGAGCAACAGTGATAGAATATCCTTTAAATCTACCAACAGTATACTTGTTTATATTTCTGTTCTCTACAGAAAAAAGCCATTAAAAGCTATTTGATATAAAGCTCCTTTCAGCATTATGAACTTAGGTAACAGCATTTTTAATATTATACATAATATAATGTAGTGACAGGACACAGGGCAATCTTTAAACAAAAAGATAGCAAATTGAGGTATTAGGCAGAAATCCTTCCCTGTGAGGATGGAGAAGCCCTGGCACAGGGCACCTAGAAAAGCTGGGGCTGCCTCTAGATCCCTGGCAGGGTTTAAGGCCAGGTTGGACGGGGCTTTGGGCATCCTGGGCTGATGCAGGGGGTCCCTGCTCATGGCAGGTGGTGGCACTGGGGGTTCTCTGAGGTCCCTTCCCATCACACCATTCTATGATTTACTCTCCCCACATTTTTTGTCACTTGCTTACTGTATGTTCCTTTTATTTGGAACTGTATAGAAATAGTGAACATTGATCCACTCAGTTACATTAGTTATTACCAGTTTCCATGCATCAGCATGTAGAAAACAGGACTGTACAAGAACTCTAAGGGGACAGCAGCTGTTTTGATCTATTTTAAGAAAAATCCAGCCAAGAGCGTGTATGTGTACAGTCTTTACCACATCGTTTTCTCCTTACTGCCTGTCCACATTTGTCTGTGCTCCCCTCTCCCAGTTAAGTAATTTTGCATGAATTCTGCCTCTTGCCTTATGACCACTGTGCTTTACCACCATAATATCTGAGATCTAAAAAACATAATCAGAGCACCAGCTTATTTGATAGATATTAAGAATGTCAGAACAATAGCTCCTGTCTACTTTTGAAGTCTACAGAAGATGTTATCAAAAGCAGACAGTGATTAATTGTGCAAACAATGAGTACCCTACAGTAACCACCAGACCAAATCACATCAAAACCCTCTCTTCGCTCATAGCTAAACCAGATTGGCCTATTGATTTCTCCACACTACGTGTCTGTGTCTGAAAGAGGAAGGGTGTAGAGCTATAGGACACAGAAGATGACTTACAGAAGCCAGAGAAGACAACATAATGGAGGAATGTAATAACAGAAAAGTATCAGCTGCTACCAGAGTTTCTGCATATATAAAGTACAACCGCTATATTCAAGATGAGTCCATGAGGGCATCTAACAAATTCATGCACACAAATTCAAACACACAGACAGAATGTATCAAAGATCTATTGAATGAATCAAATAGTGAAAAAAGCAAAGAGGTAACTCTTACCCATATGTAAGCGATGTTGTTAAAGATGATTCCTCTTTAGAAGGCATCTTCCGTGACTCCTCATGCTTACATTCACTGCTTCCCAGTTCTCCCACCACCCAGTCAAGTAAGCAGTCTGGGCTGCTACTCTGAACTCTTGCTGAATTTGGTTCATCAAAATAAATTGACTATAATTAAAATAAATGCAAAAAAAAAAAAAATCAATGATAGAATATGACGACACAAACATATTCTTTACACTGGTAATTCTGTTTCTTGCAGGAATATCTGCAGGACAAAAATCCTTACTCTAAAGTAATGCAAATATTACCTTCCCAATCCAGGGAAATCAGTACAACAGGCAACTGTCTAAGTGTTTTCTGGTAGTCTACTTATTTCAATCTAAGTGAGGACTGTTATCTCACTAAAGCTGATGCTAATGATTGACCCTGTACATTTAAACCTTCAGAAAACAAACTGCAAGCTTAACAATAAGTATGTGAAATACTGCTACTTTTCCTTTCATAGAAAGATGGACTATTATCTGCACCTCATTAAAGCACATTACTCCTTTCAGGAGGACTATCTGCTGATTAAGACAAAACATAGCCTCAAGAGTCTTTTATTACACCCTTTCAAAGAACTAGAGAAAAATTAACTTTCTGTTCCTTCAGAAGCCCCATTTTTATAAGCCTTTGTGGAATCTGAATTTTGAAGGAGAAAAGGTTTCATAAGAGGTTTTACACGTGGAAATATTTTCCAACACCAATTACAAGATATGCAACATAAGTGCCTGTACATATGTGTAATTCCACTCCAGGAATTGTTTTTCACATTTATACCAAACCAAACACTTAAAAGTATTTTCAGAATACATTTAAGCAAGTTTGTCTCACAAAGAAGTTAGACTCACCATGTATGAAGGGAGAGTTTTCAGTATTCCTGGTTCAGGTTTATATGTAAAAGGACCTTCCAGCACACCTCGCTTCAGCATGTGGAGCAGAAGCTTTGCATACAAGTTCCTGTTCTTCCTTCCCCCTACTCCTGTGCCTGCTCCTGAGGGTTCATATAGTTTTTTAATCCACAGTGCGCATCTTTCTCGTTCTAAAAAATATAGATATACATAATCACTATACATTTTTACAGCAAATCAAAGACAGAAGACCATTGCTGATGGACGATTTTGTAGGTGTTTCCCACCTATCCAAAAGTTTAAAGTAAAAAAAAAACCACACCACCCCAAACTTTATTAATATCTTCAGTTTGTCCTCCAGGAATACTTTCTACAAATTCATGTTTATCAGAAGTTTACTAGACTTCTAGAAACAGCATTTTCAGAATCAATCTGTAATAAGCAGAGAACATGTAAGTCACCAGGAATTCTGAACTCACTGCAAGAGCTGCCTTTAGCTACAACACACAGCTTGCTTGAGCATCAATATTTTAAACACACTATAAATCTCCATTCATTTTAAGAATCTATTTACACAACCTTTCCTACCAGATGAGTAATTTGATTAAAGGCTTACAAAGCAAGATCTTAATTTTTAGAGTTCATGCCTTTAATAATAACCACTTTGTTCTAATAATTTGATTTGTACCCATCATTTATTCATAGATGCTTATATTATTACACACTCATAAGACAAATTTTAAAAACTTGATTTTTAAGAAGTTCAGGAGAAACTACAAGCTTCTAAAACACATTGGTTTTGAGACTGCACTTACAAGACTGCAAATATATTTTAGAGGTAGGGAAGTTAATGCATTTACACAAAAGCCCATTTACATCACCGAGACAAAACAGATAAGCTCAAGCAATAGCTTTTATAGGCACCTTATATATATATATAAAAAAAAGAAACAAACTTTGAGTTGTACAAAACCTGCCTCGTAACATCAGACATTCAGTGCCTGGTTAAAGAAAGAGATACAAGTACACAGAATGATTATCAGTAACCTAGAACTTTGTTATTAGTGTTTCTCCATGAGCACATGTTATCACATGATGCCACAAAAAGCCAAAATCAAAACTCTTCACATATTTACCTGACCTATCCTGCAGCTTTAGAACACGGGGCTTCACATCCACAACAAGGAGGTCAAGCTCTGCATCTAGCTTCTCCCATACTTCCTCTTCACCACTCATTTTGAAAAAAAACCACAAGCAACCTGCAAAGTTACCCAGAGAGAAGCAGAGAAGATGAAACACCATTACAAAACCCATCACTCCCCTCAGGCCACACAAAGACTTTGGTCTTATACAGAAATGAGCCTAAATATTTTGTTCTGTTCAAGTAAACCCAAGGACAAGGGTGGTTCTCCACAAACAACGGATTGTCAAGGAAAGCTACAGGATTGTGTCTGGATTTGAAAACGAACAGCTGATGGCCAAGTACAGGCTCAGTCACACCCATCTCTGTACCACATCCCAGTGAAAGGCTCAGAGCTGTACTTAGTTCTCTTCCTTAGCATTCCTGTTGCTTCTTAAAGGGAAGAAAAGCAAGCAAAACCAGCGTATCAAACCAACGAGTTCGAAGCAGCAGAAGCAACAAACGCTGTCGGAACCGGATTTAACGAAGGAGCCCTGAGAACGCAGCCAAACATGAGCTCATCCCCCGCCCCTCCCTCCCCCCACCCCGACTTCCCAGCTGGACCGGGCATCCTGGCTGAACATCTGAGCTCGTAATTAGCACGTTCTTTGCCCACTTAGGCTGAAGACAGCAGCCTGGCAAAGCCACGCCTCTCCCTGCAGACCAACCCCGTTATGCCCCCGACCCGGCTGGAGCATCCCAAGCCGCGGGGGCCCTGGCTGCCCGCCTCCCGCTTCAGCCACCTTCCTACTCCCCTGCCTCCATCAATCCGCTTTAGGAGCCCCGCGTACACCCAGAGCTGACCTGCAGCGATTCCTCATAGCGAAGGCCCCACTCCCGACCGACGCCGTGATGGAGTTTGCGGGACCTGATGCCACAAACCGCTCCCAGACCCCGCACCCCGGTCGGGCACCCCCCCGGCGAGACGCTCCCGGCCCCTCTCCCGCAGGGGAGGCCCCTGGGACACGCCGCCCCCTTTACCTCTCTCTCCGCAGCGCTCATGCCTGGCTCCGAGGGATGGGGAGAAACCAAGCCGAGACGGCAAGTCCCGACGCCTCTCAGCAGGGATAAGGCCAGCATAGCCGAGCGGCCAACGATTCAAACCGACCCCACCCCCGCTCCCGGCGGCCCCCTCCGGCTGCCGGCCCCGCACGTTTCCGTTTCCGCGGGCCGCTCGCGGGTTGCCAGGCGACGCGGGCGGCGACAGCCAGGCCCGGCCCCGGGGCGGGGAGCCTGAGGCGACCGGTGACCCTGAGGAGAGCTCTGAGGCGCGTGGGAGCAGCGGTTGAGTTTGCGGAGTTGCTTGTGCCCAGAAGCCGGTAACGGAAAAAACCCTTTTGGGCCGGAGAGAGTAGGACTGTGCCCTGGAGGTGTAAGGGCAGGAATTATTAGCTGGGGGTGCTGGGGGACAGCGGGATGCTCATGACCAGCCATGTGTCCTCATGCTCAAGAAGGCCGATGGCATCCTGGGGTGTGTTAGAAGGGGGTGGTTAGGAGGTCAGGAGAGATCCTTCTCCCCCTCTCCTTTGCCCTGGTGAGGCCGTGCCTGGAATGTTGGATCCAGTTCTGGGCCCCTCAGTTTAAGAAGGACATTGAACTCCTTGGAAGGGCCCAGTTAGGGCTGATTCGGTGACAGCTGTGACAGCTACACCGTTTGCCGGCTCAGATTGCACCTGGCTCCTTGAATCAACATTTGCATAGAAGCTGTGCGAAAAATCAGTGCTGGCGTATTTAACCCAGGGTAGAATCTCATGAGGGGATTACAGAGATTATTTACTGTCTTTAAATTCCAAATGTAAAAGAATTGTAATTTAATATCTTTTTGTAAGATATGATTGGTTTTAATCTGTTTTAAAATAGTGGAAGATTCTCACAACGGAGTAACACTGCTGGGTGGCTGCTCAAAGAGCTGCACTTGCTGAGCTTTCCACCTCTGAATCACCACATCAGATACCCAGAGTTGAGATGGGAATTTTGTAGTCATTATGAAATCAATTCATTCAAGTCAGTTCAAATCACAGGAGACAGACAGCGGGTTTTTTAGTGGGTGGAATATGGAAGACTGAATGGGCATAACACTGGGGCTCTTTCAGGCAGGTTTTTCAAGGGCAGCACATCAGCATACAGCGAGGTTTGTATTTCTGTCCTGCTTTGCAAATCACCTTTTTGATTGTTGAAAGTGTTGGAATTTCTAAGCCAACTTTTTTGTCATTGTTCAAGGATACATGTCTGCACATTGCCTTCAGATATGAATTTATGTCTGTATTGCTCATCGCAAAATACTTGGAAAAACTGTATTAGCTGGTATATTGTTAAAAAGAGTAAGTGGCAGAGCAGACCCAAGGGAATTGGAACCAGTAGTGCAGGACAAATTTCCTGAAAGAAGAGTTCCAGTTCCAGGTCTCATGCAGAGCAGGATGGCCAGAGAGGTTGAAGCCTACCTGCACTGATTTGACAATTGCATAACTTCTGTCCAAAAAGAAATTAAAAAGATTCAAGAAGTGACTGAGGTCTTGTCTCCAGCCAAAGCCAAAGGACATGATGAGTACTGATGTTCACTGACCTTCCAAAGGAAATCCCTATGATGGACGACCGTAGAACACGTAGACAGACCAACCAGAATACTGAACAAATTTCCAATTTGAATTGTTAAAATCCCTTCGTTTCAGTAAAACACATTCAGTATTCTTTTTTTTTTTTCCTTTCGTCTCATTTTACCATGTTCTCTTATCTCCCTAACAGTCTCAGCAGGTTGCCACAAGTAACATGAGCACAGCTTAAGGCATTCTTTCAGACATCTTAAGGAAAAAAAAAGCAAGTTCCATTCACTCATACCAGACTCTGGAACAGCTCTAGTTGCAATACATTATTTCAGACCTCAGCCAACCTTTCATGTCTGAAAAGTTATGATTCACAAACACCTCGCTGCTTCAAAGACTTACCAGGTCACAGATTTTTTTTTGTCCCTCTTCTTGCTTCAGGAGACTAGATAAAAAATTCAGCATGTGAACATTGGCTCCTAAAGGTAATTCTTTAAAATATTCAAATCCTGCATGAGCAGCTAGGAGGCAGGGCAGCTGACATGAGTGATTGTTATCCTGCTGCACCCGTACTTAGAACTGGGAAAATTTGCTTAGAAAAATCTGAATGTTCCTGAGGCAATTCTGTTTGTGAAAATACAGATACTTCCAGGGAACGGTAGCATTTCTGTGGCAGTGAATGATAACTTTACTACCACCACCTTCACAATATTTTGCTGTAAAAGACAATTTTTTTATTAACTGTGGTACCTCAGCTAACATTCTGAACATCCTGATCCCAGAGATGTATCCACAGAGCATTGGGACTAGACTTCCAGACAGGTTCTTGCCAGCTGACCCATGTTTGAGCTACAAAGTTATGAATTCCTTGGCCTGTAAGTCAAACACCATTCAAGAGTCCTGCTTAAACACCAAAACACTGCACGTTGTACCAATGAAATACCCTCTTCAGTTGCTAGCATGAATTTGTCTGCCTATCACTAGATTAGAGAATTAAATTGCTGATGACTACAAAGTATTAAATACTTAATAATAGCTGCCTAAATCTCTCCTTAAAAATAGGAAGTGTAAGAACAAATTATATCAGTCATACTCTTAAAATATTCATGTGCAGGCTTCAGAAAAAAAAGATAATGAGAGTATGTTCAGAGTGTTTTAATGGTAGCTGTAGCATCGTGCAAGTAGTTTGATCTTAATGTTAAATTTTAAACATTTTAAAAATGTTTTTCCTTTTAAAAAGTTCTACAGTAGCGTGCTTAGTGTGCAGCTTTTAACCACAGAGAAGGCTTTTATACTTCAGAGGGAACCACATATGACAATTTATTCTAAGTGAAAACCAAATATTTCTCTATGACTTTCTAATATGTTTAAATTTCGTTATTATTTTTTTCCCTGAATCAAAATACAGACATAAGCACAAAACTTGCCGGGCTGGATCTACCAGTGAACTACCTGTATCACAATCAAATTAAAAGTACAGTTTACTTCAAAGCTACTTAATGATCAGAAATCATTATTATTGCTCAATGGTGTGCAATTCTCTCTCTCTCTTTCTTTTTTAAAGGAATCAGTTACATTGCATAATATTGAACCAGTGGTAAAAATTAACAGTTGTTTAAAGCCACAGTTGTAGGTGAAATTGGAATCTCAAAAACTTAGATAGTCTTAGTAACTAGCAAATTCTTGGGTTTTTTGGAAATGTGAAAGAGCATGTTCTCTAATGGTATTGTTAACTGAACTATGGTTGGAGCATCTAAACTCATTTGGAAATCTCAGTCTTTCCACTTAGGTAAATTCAGGAAACCCCTAGGCTGATGACCTTCTTAAATCTGTAATTAAAGGTCCGTTCCCTATCACAGGGGAGTGGTATGGAACCGGAATCCAGCTAATTACTAACGATGAAGGCCTTTCTGTATAAATGAGTTAAGAGCTAAAGGATTTGATTGATGATGAGGTAATATTAAATACGAACACACTATTGGCTGACAACTACTTTATTGTGAAGGCATTGCTATGAAGAAAGTCATTTGCAATTGCTTAAATGCTGGGAATATGGAAAGAGGAGCAATACTGCAGGGATTTTGAATAGCAGAGAACAGAGAATGAAGGTTAATGGCTGAAAGAATGTGTCATAGCTTGTGCAAGAGGCTGGTAGGGATGGTGGTGGGGAAAAGAGCCAAGACAGCGTTAGCAGAGTCCCCGTTTTGCCTGCAAACTTATACTCATGGGATCTAAGTCTTCCTCTTTTATATGTAGTATTTTGTCTCAGTAAGGCAGAGATTTAGTACTGTATCACTTCTCTTAGTCATGCTGATCTTCACATGGTTTCATGTCTGATGGGTCCTTCTTCACAAGAGATGAAAAAAAGCCACGTTCTGTTGAAAACAAGAACTTGGGTTAAATTCTTGAGGCATGAGATAGCTGGAAACAGTGCGTTACAGACCCTGCTAGATAAGCAATCAGTCCTTGCATCATTGTAAAACCCCTAGAAGAAACACACTGTTTTAATTCTCTTTTAATGAAAGCTAAGCTGCACCCATCAGAAGCCAAACCAAGTGCGAGGAAAGATGTTTTCATCCAGCATAGGCTGTGGTTCTTTCCTTCACTTACAAATAAAAATAAAACTTACAATGACTATTCTATGCAAGGAATATTGATACAACAAATGCAAAGCATTTCCTCTTGCCAACAAAATGCAGTATTTAGTCTGTTTAGTCTAAAAACCTGTGTGCCTGGGAACTGGTCCTGCCAGCATCAATTCCTGGCTATGAATGTCAGCTGCCTTTTAGCACCCTTGGATCAATGTCAGAACCGGTGTGTTACCACTCAGCACAACTGGGAATAGGGTGGGAATAATTCACCAGAATGGGAGTGAAAACATCAGGTTCTCATGGCTGCAGCAATATTCAGTATCTTTTCCCCTGTAGAAGACCTTGATCCAAGGATTTGTGAAGTCCCAGAGTACTTCATGTATGGCCTTTCTTTGGGCTAGACCACCTCTAGGTGACCCCTTCCAAGAACAGACAGGAATTACAGCAGGGCTCTGACGTATCCCAAAGTCTTGCTGTGCATTCTCTCTTAGGCCTTTTCTTCCCAAATAATCAGTAACATGTCATGTTACAGTCATGACAGGCAGATGAATTAGCCAGTCAAACAGGGCTTGAAGATTAATTATGACATTGCCCGCAACTAAAGTACTTGTTACCCCCAGCTCATACCTTTGAAACAGGCAGGCAGGGTAAGGTTGCCATCCACACATGGAACAGCTACAGTATAGGCACAGGATTTATCTTTACTCTTGCAGAAGAAGGATACAGTTTCACCATGGAGAATGCCTTCCTTAAGGTCGTTCTGAACTCTTTTCTTCTCGCCATTGTATAGCACTACAGCTTTCTTAACTGGGATTTTGCATGGTCCTGTGAAACAACCCGGTTATAAGCAACACATAAGAATAATCAGAACTGGATTTTTAATGGTGTGTGGATTAGATCTCATTGTAAATCCATACAAGTGACATTTGGGAATGAGAAATAATGTCCCCTGCGCATTTATAGTACTTCTGCTGGTATTACAGTGCTGAAGAAATTCAAACCTCTATCAGAAGTTTCTAGCGAAAATCCAGCCTCAGAAAAATCTCTAATTACATTAAATAGGAAGAGGAGAGGAAATACTCAAAGTTACGTGGCTGATTATTGAAGTCAATCCAGACACATCATGTCATATGTCATTCAACGTTGGGAGTGGTCTTAGATCAGAACAGCCTTGAAATTACTACTTTGGTTTTCTTTTGAGGACAACCCCTGCACAAAGGTATCATAGCTCATGAACAACCAGAGCAGTGGTCTTTTAGGAAAATTCAATTTGGTACGTGTTTTCTAAAGGGTAGTGGAGGTGTACCTTTACAGGTTGGCTTTGTGGACCAGTTTCCAGTCTTTTCACACCGGGAATGCTTAGATCCATCCAGCACGTAGCTGGGCTGGCAGCCAAAGGTGACGCTTTCATTGTAGTGATACGTTCTACGGACAGCAAACTCTATGAATCCATTTTCTATTCCCGTTGGAGTGGGGCACGTGACAACTGCATGGAAAAACAAAACCAAAGCTTTATCAATGAAACCAGAGGAAAGATAATTAAAAAAACTCCACCAACACACACCAATAAATAAATACATAGTCCTTGTTTAAATACACATCTATTACAATCTGTGGTTATATCCAAAATCCACTTCAATGTGGCATAGTTTCACTGAAGCCAGTGAAGTTCTTCGGACTAGGGATAAGGTTGTCCATTTCTTAGATTAATCCTAGCACTTAGCAGAATAAAATGTTCGCTGCATTCTGGAGACCAGGCTCTGATTCCCCACTGTGAACCACATTCAGCAGGTTTTGTTTATATAACCTTGTTATATATAACCTTTGTTTATATAACCTGCAGCAAATATTTTGTCAATCCCTTGTTGCGTGCAACCCTGTTAGCAATCCCCTCGCATTCACACACCTAACTTTCAGAACAACTCCACTGTATGTTTGCAGTAACAATTGCAAAAAAACCCAACCCCTGAGGCTATTCATATGGTTTTATATATACAAGTCCAGGGAATATTTGTAGGTGTTGATAAAAGTGAGTTACTCACCCCTGCACTCTGGGATGCTGCTCCAGCTCCCGTTGGCCATGCAGGTAGCTGTCTCATTCCCAATAAGTGCAAGAGGAGGCATGCATTCAAAAACAATTGTGTCCAGAAAATGAGAAATATTTCCAGGCTTTAAGCGACGGTAAGAAAGAACTCCAAATTCAGGGATTGAAGGAGGCGCACAAGTCACCGCTAGAAAAACATGGCATTGATAGAAATTAAAGCTTAAAGATCAAATTGTTCCTAGAACCACAGGATCAACATGCTTATGGCCAGACTAACCCACACCACCCTTTACAGAAGTGATACTAACAAACCAGAAAGTTCACATTTAAAGTCTCAGGAGCCTCAGAGAATACAGTTCATTATTTTTGCTATATTTTTCAGACAATATTATGCAGTATATTGCTTTTTCAGTGAAGCGTTTGTGCAGGACAGGTTATAGCAGAAACACATGCAGCAATTGCAAAGGCATGGCAATATCCTCTTTTATACACAGGGAGAATGAATTTGAGTGGATAAGCATCTTACCTTCAGCTGCAAATAGCATCCCTGATCCTCACCTTTTGTACAGACCTTTAAACTCTATTTTTCTAGGATTCAAATCACACACCTAAAACCAAATGTACAGGGTGACGCTTGATTTTGCCTGACCATTTTTTGCACAGCATTATAAGGGACCTCTGAATAAGAGCATCGTTCTTCAGTGTTTAAACACGTACGTTGACACACTGGAAAAGTTCCAGTCCACTTGCCATCTGCCATGCATTGGCTCGTTCTTGTCCCCACAAGGTTGTAACTAAAACCAAAAAAATCTAGTTATCAAAAAGCTTAGTGAGCATGGAGAAGAGTCAAGTTGTTCTTTGCAAGAAAGATTAATATTTCTTATCAACAGACTTAAGAGTCCAGTTCTGAAATCTTTCTCTAGCTCTAGCACTTAGTGACCTCAAAGGAAGTAGAGATTCAAATACAAAAAGATGATAGCATTCAAGTATTGCAGGTACCCAGACAAAAGGCTCGATACAAGATGTCTTGCCATTTCAACTGCATGTTCTCTCTTACATATTCATTTCTACAAGTGGTTAATACTGTGGATATATGTAAGTAGTGAGCATTGATGTGTGGTCGCTATTGTAAATGTTTTGGTTTCTTGGGAGGAGTTCCTAGCTAATTATGGCAATTAGGATCAAATTATTGCCAAGAACTCTGCACTCTTTAGAACAAAAGTCACTGAGGTGCATTATTTTATTTCCATGCCAGATAGCCCAGTTCCATTTCCATATGCAGTCTAAATGCTCCTCTCTCATCAGCTGTACTTAGATTATTAGCTCTGACTTGGAGTTTTAAAGAAATCTTCACTGTGTGTCTATCACTTCAGTATCACACAGCTCAAAACCAGTAGATTATAATTAGCAAAATTAAACCAAGTCTCATTGCTACATTTGGTGTCATAGTTGAATTTATTTATTCTTTATCTTGCACCTGTTTTGTGGAAGAAGGAGGTAGCTGAGGCTGTTGATACCCTTTAGTGAATTCTAGCCTATGTTTCACCTATGACCTTCTCAGGTAAGCACTGTTTATTAATTAGTTATCCAAGAAAAATTAACTGATTACTACTACCAAATATTTCCCTGCATTTATGTAGCTATTTTTCTAAGTGCATTCTCATTTCTAAAACTGGCAAGTAGCCTTGAGGAAAAGTGCACTTGCTCAAGGGACCAAATTAGGATTAATCTCATGTTTTCATTTATTGAGCTTGGGAAGGGATAGAAACAAAATTTTCAGTCTCTAGAGTCTAACAGAATAACAACTTAGATGGAGATTATCTTCTCTCTGCTGTAGGATTTCATCTCATGATGTAATAAGAGGATTTAAAAAGCAGGGGAAAGCAGTCCAGGATAAATCTTTGCATTAAAATCTCTGCTATTATGATGGTTTCCATATTTGTAAGACATTGCTTTGGGGCCTCAAAACTCCAGGATGTTTTAGCCAAGACTGAACAGATATATGAGGTTTTTTGGTATTTTTTTAGTTCCTGAAGTGGAGGGTGGGGGGTTGTGTGCAGTTTTCTAAGTTCTCTGTCTTTCAGTACTACAGCAGATAACACTAGGATGCAATATTGTGATTTAGGCTGTTGACTTAACAGTGTGAGGAAGGGAACGCTTACCCTGGTTCACATGAAAAACTTATAGAACTCTGATAGTGAAAGTCTACAGAATCAATTTTTCCATGCTGCAAGGGTCCGGGAGTGGGACATCTCTTTGCTGTTAATTCAGGATCAAAAAAAAAAAAGGATAGTATTATTGATGAGCTGTGAAGCTAGGATAATGGAAACAAGTTGATCACAAAGTGGCCCTGGTGCCTTTCACATTTCCCCACTCCCTGTACTACATTTCATAAGTTTAGCTATTCTGCATTTCTATCAAAATAGAATGGTTTCAAAGGTGGTGTGATTAGTTTTAAACATTTGATTGTCCAAGGAAAATAACTCCTATGCAATGACATGATAACGATGAGCAAGGAGGGGTATAATGACTGTGGGTGTTACCGAGCAGTGTGCGTCAGTAGAGCACAAGCACTGCTGGGACCAGTCGGTCTGAGGTTCACCTTGGCCGGTTCTGATCTCTACCACAATCCAGGAAATGGGAAAGCTCAGGACACATATGGAAAGATCTTCCCCCTGATACTTTCCCCTCTTCCCCCCACACCCAGCTGTCTTCCAATAAGTAAGGGAAGAACTCTCAGAGGATGGAAGCATCTCAGTTTAAATAGATTCTTCACGTAGACTGTAGAATTCCAGTCAGTGCATGGCATGTCAGCACGATGGCGTAAAATCTAGGAGTAGGGCTTGCTGTGCTTTACTTACGTAGGCATAAGAGCGTATTGGGGGGCCACTTGCCAGTCGGGGGGCAGGTGAACTTCCTCTGGCTGCTGCTGGGGGTGAACCCAGGCCTACAGGTATATTCAATTTGCTCACCCACGTCATACACGGTTTTGTTCACTTCAACTGTGGCAAATAGCACTTCTGTCGGCCTGGGACAGACTGGAGGGAAGGAGACACTTTGCGAGAAATTGGGCAGTGAGTTGGAGCTGGGTTTTTTTCCTCAACTGGATCCACAAGTTTCTGTATTGTCACTGTCTGTAGGACGTTCCTGCCCTGAGCTAAACAGTTCTTCTGTAATCTGCAGGTGCGGAACTTGCTGAGGCAGCTGATAGCTGCTCCAAGTGTCAGCCAGTTCAAAATCCTCGGCAGCTCTACCACTGGCCCTGGATAGATTTGGTGACACTTTTTTAAAGTAAAATTTACTTTTGCTTCAAAATGGATTTATGGAGGTCTTCTGCACAGTGAGTCAATTATGGTGAATTATCATGGACAAAAGAGGGTGAGAGGGACTTAGATTAAAAGTTAAATGTATCAGTTTGCTTCTAAATTATTTTGGTGGGGTCTGTCTGAGATGGAATTTAGTTTAATTAAACATATTTTTCTCTGGTTTCCCCAATTTTTCTTTTCAGTGGGGCATTACATGTTACATTAGACAGTGTTACATTAGACAGTTCTAATTCCAAAACAGCTTTAACATGTTGACAGCGTGAACAACTCATCACCCAGAGAGTGAGAACAGGAGGGAGCAGCGAGGGAGGAATGGAGAGTGCAGACTGTGCTCCTGCAAAGGACAAGGGGAGAGGCTCCCGCTGGGATTGCGGGGAGAGAACAGAGGAACACAAAGCCTGAGCTGTACAAATGCATAGCAAATGGAGGGAGAGAGTACATGAAACAGTGCCCAGTGCTTTTGGTGGGTGGAAAAGGAGGAGAAAAGCAAGGCAGGAATAATGCCAAGTAGGCCCTGCAGCAGAGGGGAAAGCAGGGAGCTAGGCAGAGCAATGGAGTGAGGTTAACTAACTCCTGGCATATGCAGTGTCCCCCAACATGCAGGCAACCTGGTTTCCACAGCTTCTCTCACTATTTCTTCTGTTTCCCTCCATTTTATACTTTTGCATACAGCAGTTCACTTCACTGTAGGAAGAGACGGAGAAAGGAATGGAAGGGAAAAAGGGAGAAAAGGCTTTTGGAGAAAATTCCTCTTCAAAACACTTGACCAGAATTGTTTGAAGGCTTTAAAAACTGGTTCTTTTCTCCAGCTTCCCTCATTTGTAGCTCAGAATATGCCCTTCCCTTAGAAAGTGTAAGATGCTTACCTTTTGCTGCAAGAGCACAGGGGCTCAGAGCAACTACGCAGGCCAACAGCGCCAGGGAGTACATTGCTGCCATCCACGAGCCCAAATGACCCTCAGTCCAGTGTTTCTGCTCTTAAAAATAAAGGCAGCCACAAAAGGATGGTTACATATTAACTCTTTGTACTTATTCCCATCCTAGTAAACAGAAGATAAAAGGTCCCTTGTGCTGCTTTCAGTAAAGGATGAAACAACTGTCACATGTCACATTTGTACATAATGCAGGGATTCAGACAGCATTCACTGCTGGAAATGACTCCTCTCCAGTCCCTTCTGCAGAGCATCTCCTGTTGGGACCAATGTTTTTGAAAAAAAAACCCCAACAATATTCTCAGCATCTTTAGGGGATGAGGCTGTTTGGAGTACGGTATCGGATCAAATAATGGAACTGTCACTGGGAAGCTTTTGTTTATCGCTCGTGCATGTACATCTCTGGGTACCGAAGGCTCCTGAGAGTGACAACAAAATCTAAGGCAAACTGATTAGTGTTGGAGTGACACTGATATCATCATATGCCTCCAGTGGTGATACCAGCTTCATGCCAGTTTACACTAGATGATAATCTATCCTGAATCTTCAGGCTTCAAGAGCTCATTTGGTCAGATTCAGGCCATCAATAAGCATCTTTCATTTAACAGCCAACTCAGAGCAGCAGAGACAGGGCTCACAGCACAGGAAAAGGCAACTAATGATTCTGGATTGTGCTTATCTGCGATGGGGTGGGTCAAGTAGAAATCACATTTTTGGGTGATATGAAAACTTGTTTTGGTGCTGTGATTTGGGGTCATCGAGTCAAAACTCCACAGCTATCGGCGAAGGTTCTGATCACTGCAGTTCTCCTAATTTAGCAGATTTTAACTGCAGGAGCATCAGAAGTGCAACCAAAATAACATTTGTGTAATCATTGTTCCACAGTTTGGTGTTTCTAATCTAAGTATCCTCCTTCCCTGCTGACTCACAGCCTGTGAGGGGGAGTGAGGGACATTTGAAGCTCTAACGAGAAGCTAGGTTATGTCAAACTCTTACTGCTCTGATCTTTATTTTTGTTTTATAAAGTTTCTCTGTTTGCATTTAAAACACACATTTTGGCCACAACATTAAACAATTAGGAACATGCTATTCTTCCCAGAAAGAAAATGCTGTGAATGCCCTGCTCAAAATATTTACCAAATACACAGTGCCAAAGGGCAAAGTACCACTGCTAAATCAACAGGAAAAATATTTACTTCATTTTCTGTAATTGCATCTGATTATTTCTCCATTTCCCACAGCCTGGTTCTCTTTCTCTTCAAAATTTCACAGGTACCTCTTCCCTTTCCAACATGCTGCAATGCTGTAAGGAACTTTCTTGCCTCGGGTTTAAATCCTTCCTTAAATCTGCTTGCTATTTTGATTACATTCTTTTTCTGTGTTTAAAATAGCACAGAAATAGATGGGCACAATTTTATCCGTGTCCACGTTGACCATCTGAGCATTTCTCTCTGTGTTCAGCAGATGGCAGAACGTACTCTACCATATACCACCGAGCCACAGCCTTGAATTGAAAAGTTTTCTATGGTACTTTAAGAGAAAAAGAATACTGGGTTAAATGATGTGCACATTACTTTTTTCCATAGATTTTGTGTGTGGTGACTGTACTGCTTTTAAAATGGAAAGTAAAACTGAGTAATCGCCTGTGAAACTGAAAGAGGAATGTATTTAGTATTTAAGTATGATTTCTAACAACTGCATAAGAGCTGGCAATCTTGTGGTTGTCTTTGAAAACATATTTCCCTGCAAAACGAAATGTTAGAATATCTGTTACAAACAACTGTGTCTTTTCCAGTAGCTGGAGAATACGTGATTATTATTGTATGAATTCACCTTGGCAGAGCATGAGCAATCCAACCTAGCTCTTTCTGTATTTGGTGCTAGTTTGTAATTATAGATATCATCTGATTTGCCATCAAATCCAACCCACTCATTTAGCACATGTGCTATTTATTATTGTAGCTCTTATAAACCAAATCCTGAAGCAAAACTTTGTTTCATTAGTGACCACATAAATACAGAGCAGACTGGTGGTATCTACCACAAATAGTTTTATATTCTAAGGAAAGTAATGTGAGCTGCAAGCTGAGAAATTTGTGCAAGAACCCCCTGAGATGGGATCTGCTGGCAGGATATGTTGAGTATTATCACTGTTGCAGAGTCTGATTGTTGCCCAGTTTTGTGCCAGCCTGAGCTACAAGGAGACGATGCAGGAGGGGTGTGACTGAACTGCTTGTGCAAAAGCGGTGTTGTGCAGATAAAAATATGAAGGGCAGCACAGCAGAGATCAAGAGCACATGCTTGAAAATAGAGCAATTAAATGATGGAGACCAGTATCACTGGCCCATCAGGGTGGTTTCAGTAAGGAGTGAGAGGAAGATGATATGCCACCAAAGGCCTTACAACTGTCATGTGGAATAGAAGGAGAAAAAAAGTAGTAGAGGGATGCTAAAAGAAAAATGATGATGGAAAACAGTCTATGCACGGCATTCTTCATTGACACCAGAGGTCAACTGGAGCTGTCACAGCAATAGGAAAAGACATGGTAATAATCGGGACACAAGATAATAAGAAGGTAGACAAAGACCTTCAGACAGGCACTGGTGTCTCCTAGGGAGATTATGCAGAAAGTTTCCAAGAACTAGACATGCTGAAGGTCAGCGCAAGGTAACAGTTCTCCCAGCTAATGAGCCAGACCTGCAGTCCTTCCTCTGATCTGGCTGTCTGCTTCTCTAGAGGGTGCTGTAATTTTCCTGATATTGTAGGATATGTCACACCTCCGACCCTTGCACAGACTTCCAGGCAGTCTGTCCTTCCAGACAAGAAGCGTTGGGTCTGTGCTATCCACCATCCTTGAGACTTTATGACCATTCTTCAACCAGGAAGTGCACCACATAGCTCAAGATGCAGATGCTTCTGAGACCCACTGGAATGTGTTGATTAGGGACACAGGAGGAGCATTAAAGTGAGGCCTGAGTGCAGTCCTGTCCTGTGTGCCAGAACCTGCTTGCTGCGGCACTCCTGGTGTGAAAGCTGGCCATGGGACTGGGCTTAGACCAACCATCTCATGCTTCTCCTGCATGGATAGGAGATAGAAATTCCAGCTTACTTCAAGCTGTTCCATTTGCAGTGCATTATTTTCCAGCAAAAGTTTCCATTTCATGTGTTTGGAGATGTGGGAAGCAAGTACACAGATACTGACCCACAAGAATGTCTTGGCGACATAGGAAGTGAACAGTGTCTAAATAAATTTTTAAATTACTTCTTTCACTTAGTAGACTGTTGTAGGGTTGAACTGCAGTCCTAGTTACCACTGCTATTTCAGGGTGGTTTTTCTTTCTTACTAGCAGAATTATGATTTTAGTCCCAGACTGTACACTGCTTTACGCACCCACCAGCTTACCTGACAGGCGGTATTAACATACCCGATCTGTATTCATGTGAGATGTCAGAGGCCTGGCTCTAACAGTTTTTTCAGCTGATATCAGGCTTCTATTCTCTTGGAGAGGCATGAAGGTGTTCCAGTTCTCACATACACTGCATTCACAGTGTACAAACCCAAGAGCATTTTAAAGGTACTTCCTCCTCTCCGCCTTCTCATTTCCTGCACAGAAAATCTCTCTCACAGTTCTACTGCAACCCAAATATTGCAAAACAGTCTGTTTCTCTGATAAATTCATCAAAACACCCTCTAAAAAAATCCCACAGAAACTTCTTTTTTGGGAATGTAAAATTATGAAACCTTGGGGGCAAGTTATTCTCTATGGGAGTTTGGATCTGCAGTGAACAGATCCGCAGAGGACAATAATTGAGATGCTGCTGTAAAAGCACAGTATGGAGCCACAGACTCCTTCACCCTTTTTTTGCCTCTTCTCACCTTTTTGCCTCTTCCTCAGTGCAGGGGTGGGGATACACGATTGCAGAGGCAGAAGGCAACTGTAGGGAGGGAGACATCAGAAGAGGCAGGGTACTCACAAGGCTGTTTCTCTTCTCCTATCAACCTTGAAACAAAGTTTTCAAGATTTTCGTCATCGTTACTCCTCTGCTTTTTATTAAGCCAGATGCCACAGATTTCTGCGAGAGCAGCATCTGGCCTGTTTTTTTTAATTATATATATATAGATAGATATGTATTGCCTCAGGTTGTCATTTTGTTTACAAGCTGGAGAGAGTTCAGACCTGGTCAGGATCTAATGCAAGTCCTCCAAGGAATGTGCAGTGCTGCAGGAATGCACTTTACACTTTTGGTACATCAAAACTCTCCTTAGCGTTTTACCACTCCAGAGCAAAATCCTTCCCAGTTTTCATCCTGGGATGATGCCATCCCTCCTGATAAAGGATTTATGTGGGGAAATGAGAACACTCTCCAATTGCGTGTGCCTCCCTTGGCACATCACCGTACCGCTATCAGAAAGCTCGGCTACCACCAGATTCCTTGGCTGCCATTCTTTGATTTTCCCAAATGAGGGATAAGAGGCTCAGTAATCAAGAAGCTCTTTGGTATATTCATCCACTTTAAAAACTGCATTGAAAAGTGCGTGGGTCTGAAAGCAGCCTGAGATCGATGCTCTGCAACTGTCGGAGGCGTCTATTGGTATCACCGAATAAATTGACAGCTTTGATCTAGATAGATCCTGTGATCTCTGTGAACCATGGGTGTCATCTGGCTTCTCCCTGGGCACAAGTCCAGGGCATTTGGGATGAATAACTTTACCTGCTTTGTGATTCAGTGACCATACGGTGGAATCAAAAAGCAAGTCTCTCTTATGGTATAACCCAAAACTTTCAGAAGACAGCCCAAGGCTGATAATTTCCTTCATTTCGGGCTTTTTAAAAGGTTTTATACATTATTTGAATCAATTGATATACAACAAGATTAGGAATTTTTCCTGAATCTGTATTAATCAACACAAATAGTTGACTATAACTTTTCCCCCTTATATTTTACCCTATCTGGTATTCTTAGCCAATTTACTCCAAAAGGGGAAATTCTCGACTTCACTGTTGATTGACAGCTCCAAAAAAGCTCCAAGTGTGGTCTCAGAACTGAAAATTTCACGAAACACTGGATCCAGAGGGAAGGCCATTGACTTTTACACTGATTTTTAAGGGTGTTCCTGAATATTTAAACATAAGTGGGTGTGTTTAGGGCTAATGAGATAGGAAAGATTAGTTTGTCTTGAGCTGGATGTTTTGTTTTCATACCCCTCTGGTGTGGCCGATGTCTGATCCTCACGGCATAGCATTATTCTGCACCTGGATCCTGTTAGCAGACTCATGTTGTACCACGAAGTGTGGCACTTGTATAGAAAGTAGAATATAGAAAGGCACCATTAGAAAGTAGGAAGGTATCAATAAACTAATTTCACTTTGCCACAGCCTCTAACCTCCAGCAGTAAATCCAAGGCAAAGCCTTTCCAAGAGGAAGCACATTATGAAAGGGCCAGTATCAATAATGGAAATCAGATCTTCAGAAGGGCTCAAATTCTATTTGGACCACAAAATGAAGGCCATGCTTTTAAAAGCACTCACTTTATTAAAGTAAATTTTTTGCATATTGGGTAACTACCTCTTTCAGTTTCCAGGCCTCTCAGCTGCTTTGACAATCTCCATGTGCCTGAACATCTCTCAAAATTTTGATTCTAGTGTTGTAATCTGCAGCATCATCTAGCCAGGTTTTTCTTGGAGTTTTTGCATTTATTTTGTAATTTTATGTAAAAATAACAAAAATAAATATCAGAGGTCAGTTTCCTTTATTCAGTGCACATGGAGATTTTTCATTGCACATGGAGACACAAAGATACTGCCAGCATTTTGGCAAGAGGATGAAATAAAACTGCAATCATTCCAACATTGCCAGGACTGATATCAGTGACGTTCTCATAAATTTAACTTTTGAAAATAGAAGATGTCCAGATGTTTTAGAGAGAACAAGGTGTGAGCATTCCACAGAGTGCATAATATTTCAGATACAAGTTGAAAATGTGCAAAAAACATATGTATGTATGTTTGGGGGGGTTATTTTAATTTCTAGAAAAAAGAAATTTTTCTACCTTGTGTCATCTAAGCACATGGTCATTAACGAGATGGTCATTGTATTCTCCAGGAACATCACAGTCTACTCAAAGTGAACATTAGTCTACTGTACAATTCAGTTTAACCGCTGTCCCAGTTTTTTTAAAGCAGCTGTCTGCCTAGCTCTTAACTCACAAACATGACATAAAGCATTTGGAAGAAAAAACACTTGGATATGGGATGCCCTGGGTTGTTGGGGTTTTTTTCCTTAGGAGCACTGTGTATGAGTCGTCTAAAATTATGTTTTCTGGAACAAAACTGTTTTGAAATGTGATTCATGTTGAAAGAGCATCTGTAGTGTTCTTTTTTCTGACAAAGAGCAATTTCGGGCTATTAAGGTCACCCCACCTTGTGAATCTGGGTGGTATCATGAGACTCACTTAACACAACCTGAGATGATGTTCTCTTGTTATGATATGTATTAGTCTGCTAATCTTTTCAGTCCTTAATCCACAATACTGGATTAAAAAACCAAAAATAGTCTCTACTGTCATTAAAGGACAGTTTCTGGGGTTTTTTGGAAAATGAAAATTCCTGTGGGGAACTGAAGGAACGTTAAATGCTGAAGAACAGAATCCTCCCTGTGTTACGTCTCTGCGCAGGGATGTTTTCCTCACTTCATTTGTCAGTCCAGTGTCACTTTGCATTTTTGAAATGCTTTATTTTTAAATTAAGATCAGCTTGCTTTGTGCGTCACTGTTCTCTTTTTTCAGTCCTGCTAAATTAAACAAATATTTTAAAGCCATGTTTGTCCAGCCAAACTCTTGTCATTTCAATTATTAGTGTTTCCATAAGTGTAAACACTTGTGTAGAGCACAGACAGATGTGGCACAATTGGAAATCCTACTGCTGAGAATGGTATTCTGCTTTCTCTGCGTCAACTGGTGACAATATAAAGGTGGCACAGAAAAAGAAGTGAATTTCCTCTATATTCCAGCTGATGGGATTTTCTTTTCCTCTCACATTTATTGTCTAGAATAAACCAAATGCAACGTGAAAGTGCTTGTTTCCATATCTGTGATAAATGATAGTCAGCTGTCAAAAATAATAATTCAAAGTAGAATATACACGATATCCATGTACACCTCGTCTTTGCATGGCAAAATTATCATTCCTCTCAGTCTGTGGGAACATGGTAAATCAAAGCCAGCACACCTTTCTGTTTACATAGAAAGAGAGGGACATTTGTCTGACTTCAGTGTCAGTGAGATGACATCCATCAGCTCATAAGTAGCATAAAGACACTAAGTATTGTCCTGATTTATCAGGAGCTATGTGATGCCAGACATACTGATATTCTGAAACCAATGTTTTCCAGCAATCGAGCTGGATATCATAATTTACTCTTTATGCCATTTGTGTCAGAAGAGCACGCTGGAGGCTCGCACAGGTGACCAGGGAAAGGCTTAAGGCCAGTGGGTGACTCTGCTTTCCCAGCCTGCTTTTCATGGACACACCTCACTCTCCAAGGGATCACAGACACACCTACAGCCTTCCTTGTACCCACAACCTTAAACCCTACATGTAGAGCTTACGCTTTTAAAGCAAAAAGATTGGAAAAACAGTTTTTTGAGGGTAACTTTTCATCAGCTGGCAGTGCACTGTAACTATATTTCCATTAGTTAAGAGGAAAGCAAAGGAGCAGTGGCACTAGCTCAGGCAGAGCCTATCTGGCCACCCATTTTGTCTCTAACAGGAACCACAGGAGCACACCTGTGAAGAAACAAGAATGGGGCAAGCAGATACCACACTTCCTCCTAAGAATCTCACTTCCCGAGCATGTTCCATCTAGGATATTCTCTGAGCCAGCTGTGGTCTGTGTTGAGTAACATCCACCATTTCTCCTTCTCCCCTGAGCTCATGCAAGTGTCCTGCACCAGCGCCTGGTTTTGGTTCTGGGCAAGGAATCCCAGGGGTCAGTTGTCCACTGCAAAACCCACCTGCTTTGACCTGTGTGCCATGTTTCTCCGGAGAAGTGACAGAGGGTCTCTTGTTTGGTTGGTACAAGAGAGGTTTGTTCTTTTTTCCACATCATGCGAGCGCTTTGTTTGTATTTCTAAGTCTGAGTCTTTCTGCTTTTTTTGTGTGTACAGTTGAAGACTGAAAATTTGCCTACACAAGAGGATTGTTCTGATGTACTCAAAAGAATGCGAATTGCTTTCTGAAAGAGATATTCAAAATTTTTCCAGCGTGATTGCTGGTGGGAAGGACAAAATCTGCAAAACAACAGTGAGAGCAAATGCTCCAGCTGAGGCAGAAATTGTTATTTATACAATCTAGAGAGAGACAAAACCCCTGAAACATCCCAGAGGACCCCCATCACATTTCAGTGTATAACAGCATCAAGCTCTGATTCAGCTCTATAACTAGGAGATGTTTTACCATGCTCCCAATACACCTGAGATACAACAAAAGTGTAAGTTGTCACTCAGTGTTCTGATGAGAATACTGATGTTATAAAAAAAAAAGTATTTTACACTCCACATTCTGTATATCATCAGCCATTCTTTTCCAATTCGATGGAGAGCTGCTGTGAGGAAGATTCAGGGGCAGCTACGAGCTATCTCCATGAGGAATTGCTTTATACTGCATTCAAGGAAATGCTAGTTGAAATAATGGCATCATTTACATGTCCTGAAGGAGAGGGGAATTTTGCTGATTAGGACACCTCAAAGAACTGCAATTTCATCTCTGGCAAAGGATTAATTGTTACAATGTGCCATTTGTCCCCCCAGGATTCTTCAGAAATATTCCTTCTGCCACATTTCATCTCTCCTGGGACATTTTTTCTGTCCTTATCCCTCTTTTTGTCTGTGCTTTAATACATGCATTCAGACTTTCACATTACCACATTACCAGCAAGCGTAAACAAGCTGTCTATCACATGGAATAAATAACTTAATGGCAATATCTGTCTAATGACCCAGTATTTCCCAACCTGCAATCTAAGTATCTGAGGGAAAAGGGGGCAGAGAAGATAATCAGTGTAAGAGCAGAGACAGGGAGCTGTACAGAACTCAGCCATACAAACACTCACACACGTCTTTATTTACCTTAGCACAGCCTTTATTTACCTTACCTTAAAGATGTTACAAGTTTGGAAACATTTAGGATACTTTGTTGCCAGAGTGTATGGGGTAAGAACATAAACAATGTTGTTGAGGAAATTGTAGGCCCTGGAAAGACCATAGAAGCAGTGGGGATCTTCTCATAGTCAATAGCCACCGGTCAAAAAATGACAAACCAACTTAGGAAATGGAGCTTCAAACAAAATCTGTTGCATGGAAATAGGAATTAGGAAAACCTGGCTCCTGAAGTTTGACTCTGAAGTCCGGGTGCTAGTGGAAATTGATAACTGCCTTTGTTTTAGTTATGGCAAGTAATTATTCCACAGTAGTTGCTGGTAGAAATGTTTCATAACCTGGCTGAATGGAAATTCCTTTGGGAGATGGGACTGGGTGAAGCAAATCTTTTGGGCAGTGGGTTTGCAGTGATCGAGTCATCCTTCCTAAAAGGGATTTGGAAAACAGCTCCTTGTTCTGGTAACTCTCTGGAAAAGGAAGTGGTTGTAATTTGCTTTGAAATGAGAGGAGAAAAGAGGTTGTGAGCTTCCTTACAGGTCTTGAGCAGGATATTGAATGTGAGTATTTCTTACAAGCAGGAAATAATAAAATAGAGAGCCACAGTTGCCAAAGAACTTTGATGAAGATATTCTCCTTGATCTAATGCAATGCATGTAAGCAGGGACAGAACCACCCAGACACTTTCCCTTCAGGAAGGAGACACTTTTATAATTGCTTTTGGATCCAAAAATGATACAAGCAGTAGCGTGCTGATCCAGCAGATGAGTAAAAAAGGAAGGCATTTCACAGGCAGCAGAATGACTCTAAGAAACCTCTTTCCAAAGGAACACAGATGCTTGCACTTACAGACCTAGGATGGTATTGATGCAAGTATAGAAAGGACTTGAGAAGTTGTGCTTGCTACAGCAATAATCAAATTCTTCAGCAGAGAAAAACTCCTGAACCATCCAATGGGAACTTCTATCAAGGACAAACTCTCTAGGATATATTCCAAATGTTCATACAGGAGTAAATTTATTATCAGAAGACCCCATAAATGGCACTTTGGAGTCAGGAATTCTGGAGCTGCTTGCCAGGAGATTGGAAAAGCTGGTACTCTGATTTAATAACCGTGTATATGCCTGAACACAAACAACGATAATGCCGACTCCTTGTCCAGATGGCCTGAATCAGAAACAAATTGCAAACACTGCCCTCAGCAGAAGAGCAAGTCAGGGGCTGCTGGTGAGAATGTGCATGCTCAGGAGGAGATGACAGATATCTTTCCTCCAGTAATTTGCAGAGGAGGGATGATTTCCTGTACCACCCAGCCTGTCGTTGTGCTGGGGATTGTCCTGACCCATGTGCAGGACCTTGCACTTGGCCTCAATGGACTTCATGTGGTTCATGCAGTCTCCAGCCTGTACAGGTCTCTCTGGACATCATCCCTTCCCTGCAGCTTGTTGACCACATCACAACACTTCATGTCAGCAAACTAGTGCACGATCCCACTGTCTGTGTACCTGCCAAAGATGTTAAACAGTGCCAGACCCAGTAGTGATCCCTGAGGAACACCACTCCTCACTGATCTCCACTTGGACATTGAGCCGTTGACCACAACTCTTTGACCATCCAGCTAATTCCTTAACTATCAATTGGTCCATCCATCAAATCCATGTTGCTCCACTTTGAAGACAAAGATGTTGTGTGGGACAGTGACAAATGCTTTGCACAAGTCTGTATAAGAAAGCATTGTCTAAGTGGCATGTATCCAAAATATGGTAAGTACTATCATGAGTTACATACAGGAAAGGAAGGTTGTGTTCTAACACCTTCTCTCCTCTGAGGAATGCTTTCCACACATAACACATTTTTCCTCTTGCCCAGCGTGTACAATCACAACATACAATTCATCGGCTTGAGGTAAAATGATTGCTTTACAAAGGCAAAGTGACCCTAACATGACCTGGCATGGCATGACTGGTGTCCTTTGGCTCCTTGCTGGAGCCTAACAAGGCCATTGCAAAGTGCTGGAGCACTCACCCATGTTTCAGCGAACAGATCTTGTCCAGAGTCACTCTGAGGATGGAAACTGGAATCCAGAATGATTCAGCAGGTTTGTGAGATTTTTAAGGAATGACCAAACACATAGACTGACCCAAACCTGACATAATGTGAGTTGTGTCTGATTCAGACCGACTCTCCAGTTTTGGTAGCTATGTTTGTAATACAGCATGAAAGGAATAGAAATAAATACGTTCCATATTTCTTGATAGAACACTTAATGAGAGTACAAAATGTTTCTTAGTGCTCCTCATGCTTTGGCATAAGTTAATTAAGGCAAGAAAAAATCCATTCCCTCTGAAAAGGAAGAAGGGATTTGAAACTTGTGTAGAATAGGGAGAAACCAAATGAAAAATCTTTATATTTTATTGAATTTCAGATCAAATCTGAAAATAGTTGCTTGCAAAATAAAAGTGCATGAAGCAAGGGCATATGGAAAGACTTTATAGGGCATGTGGCTTTATATGTTTAGGAAGAAAGTGGGGCCCTCTCTGTCATCGGTTATTTGATGAAATACCAGTTAAGCCAGGCTTTACCCAGAAGCCCAAGTTTTAATATTAAGAATAATATCACATGTAACTAGTCATTTCTGTTCTGTGTGTGCACTTTTCCCATCAGCAAATAAGACTTGAGCTAATTAGCTGGCTTTCATTCTTGTGAAATAAAGCATATTACACGTGCTTACACAGACAGACATAGGAGCAGGTAGATGTATTGGCCTAGAGGAACGTTTTCCAGGCATCTATTTCACCAACGTGAAAATTTGTAGCCATGGGAATAGCATTTATTAAAAAAAAATAAAAATGATTAGGACTCATGTTTTTTTTGTTTAGCTCACATATTGTGTCTTTACTCACACGGAGTCATGCTTTAAGGATATACAGTATGACTTCCAACATGAGAGAGGCAGACAAGGTATGTCCAGGGACTTGGAACATCTTGTGTGTAAATGAATAAATGAACAGTTCTATTCTTTTACTTCATTGCTGGTGTGCTGCATGAAAGCATTGGAAAAGTCTTTCGTGCATATGTTGGATGCAATAATTAGTGAAAAAGACTTGCTGTCTGTTTCCTACACTCTTGTTGTTGAGGATATTCACATTGAACCATAAATTAAAGATGTATAGAAAGGCAGCGAGGCCGCCTTCCCGTTTGTTGTGTGTCCAGTGGGTGTTGCATGATGTTCAGTGGCTCAGCATGGCCTCAAGCAGCATTTGCACGCACACTGCTGGGCTTCTGGGCTGCAGGAAGGGGAAAGGTTTGTGCAGGAGAGCGTCTGGGTTGCACCTTTTGTTTGTTGTGGTGGTGGAACAACAGATCTCACGGTAGGCGCAGGAAGCGAAGGCGGCACGCTTACCCTGCTCGTTCCGATGGCGGTGGTTGCGCCTGTGGCACGGTGTAGCAGCTGTACTGAGGGAAGGGAAAGGGGAAGCAGCGCTGCCAGGTCCCCGGCCTGGTGCTGAGCCCTGCCCGGGCCCGGGCACTGCTGAGGGCAGCAGCACTGCTCGGCGTCAGGCCCGGTTTGTTAGGATGGCATCCAATTCCATGGCCGACCACTGAGGAAACCGTGTGTGAGCTGCCCTCGGTGTGCGAAGGGAGGCAGCTGCTGCGTGAGGGGGAGAGGGAAGGCAGCCGGCTGCCCTCAGCATCTGCGTGGGTGTACGAGGGGGTACGTGGGGTTGAGACAGGAGCCGGTCCGTCTGCTGCGTGTGTGAGGGGAGAGGGTGTGTGAGCGTGTGCGTGAGGGAAGCCGTGAGGGAAGCCTGGGTGGGTGGGTGTGAGAGGAGCCGGTGCGTGATTTTGGGAGGAGCCGGTGTGTGTGTGTGTGTGTGTGTGTGTGTGAGCGGAGCCGGTGTGCGTGGGTGTGTATGTGTGAGGGGAGCCGGTGTGTGTTACGTGTGTGTGAGGGGAGGCGGCGGCCGCTGACGAGAGGCGGCAGGTGCTGACGCCCCCCCCGGAGCCCCCGCCCCCCCCCCCCCCCCCCCCCCCGCGGGGACGGCCCCGTGCCGGGCCTGCCCCGCCCCGCCCCGCCCGCGGCCGGGGGCTCGCTCACCCCGCGGGCGGAGCAGCCGGCGTGGGCCCGGGGCCGGGATCCTCCTCCCGTTCCCTACGCGCTGCTCCGACGTCAGGCGCGGGAGCGGGAGGCAGCGCCCAGCGCCGCCGTTGCCAGAGACTCGGCGGCCGCCGGACGGGGCGGACGTCGGGGCGGTGACTCCCGGCGCGGCGACTCCCGGCGCGGCCCGGCTCCCGGCAGGGGGGTGGAGAGGAGGGCGCTATGGCCGACGTGTTCCCGGGCTCCGAGCCCGGCGCGGCTCCGGACGCGGCGCGGCGCTTCGCTCGCAAGGGGGCCCTGAGGCAGAAGAACGTGCACGAGGTGAAGGAGCACAAATTCATCGCGCGCTTCTTCAAGCAGCCCACCTTCTGCAGCCACTGCACCGACTTCATCTGGTGAGAGACCCTGGGGCCGCCTCCCCCACCCCCCGCACCCACCGGCGGCCCCTCACCTCCGCCCGGGCCCGCTCAGCTGTAGGGGATTCCCCCTTCCGGGGGCAGCCCCCGCCGCCGTGCCCGGGCTCCGCTGAGCGGCCGCTCCTCCCCTTTTCTCCCAGTCGCCGGTTTCCCGGTGCCGCCGTTTCGTTGGGTGGCCGCCCCTGGCCTCTTCTTCCCTCGGGGTCGGGCAGGTGAGCCCCGGTGGGGCAGAGCCTTGTCGCTTCGCTGCCGGGGCTCTGCCGCATCCTCCCCATCCAGGCGGGCTGCTCGCGGCCGCCGGTGCTCCGCGGGAGCCCCTGCTCGAGTCTGGGCGTACCCCGGGCTCGGGGCCGGGAGAGCCCCTGAACTTGTCGGCTCTCGAGGGAGGGGACACAAGCGCCGGCCAATGCCACAGGGATCGGCCGGGTCTGGAGACCCGCGCCAGGGACGTCGCTTCGTAAATCACCCACACTTGGATATCCTCACCTCTTCTCCCCACTCGCCGGGCTGTGTCGGGCTCGGCTGAGTCGTCGTCGTCGTCCCGTGTGTGTCCCCCCGTCCCCTGCCTCCCCCCCCCCCCCCCGGCGCTTAGCCCCCTTCTCCGCGGCGGAGGGGAGCGCAGCCAGCGCTACAGCTGCTGCAGCGAAACGTGGAGGGGGGTGTTCTGTTTCAGGCTGTGGGTGTTGCCGCGTAGCGCAACTTCGGCAGCCCTGCCTTTAACTTTGTGCTCGGTGCCTGCTTTATTTCCTCCTGCTGCAGAGGGAGGGCAGGGAGAGGGGGAATGCACACCGACGCTGCGTTGCATGTTTAGGCGAAGGAGAGGGCTTTTTTCGTAAGAGGAGGGCTCCTGCTAGAGGGAGAGGAGGAAGGGAGGAAAACTTCCTGCCAACAGCCTTATTGCTGAGCTGTTGCGGGGGGGAAAACCACCTACCCGTTCCTGCCGTGCCCTCTCCGGGGCAGGATGGCAGCTCCGGTGCAGGCCGAGTTCGGCTCCGCATTACCGGGCTCGGCGCCGCCCCGCAGAGCGGGGAGCGGGCGGCGGAGGCTGCCGGCTCCTGCCCTGCGAGCAGGGGAGCCGGTGTGTCCCCCTTGCGTTTAGGTGAGCCTTGTGTTCGTTCAGTAAACAGCTCGGGTTCCTCTCCTCTGCCCGAGATGTGGCTCGGCCTTGCCCTGCTGCTGAAGTTTTCACCGTTGCTGAGAACGAGAGCTGTGATTTATTTTTAGGAGAAGTTGTCCAAGACCTCAAGGGGTCTGCACCCAGATGGCTCTGTGTCTATGGCAGGTGCCATGCTCTTCCCCGATGTGTTTGTGCATCTGGGTGCAGAGCTTTGCTTTACTTCTTGAGTTCCTCGGCTGGCATGCTGAAGAAAAGACTGTGATTGCTTCAGAAATGACTGAAAATTATTTTCAGAGCGAGGAAAGGAAGGAAAGCTGAGATAGTAGACCATGGGTGTAATGAAGAGAAATAAGCCACTTTTTGGAGTGTTGTTTGGGGTTGTTCAGGGGTTTTTTTTTCCCTATTTGAAAAAAAAAAAAGAAATTGCAAAGTTTGGTCTTGTAAAAGTGAGAGCCCTTCAGAAATGGGCTCAAAGCTAATCTAAACCAGAATGAATTGGGAGGTGTGAAAGACTGCTGCGGGGTTATTGTCCGACTGTGTTTGTACAGATAACTGGCACAATTAAAAACCAGAGCGGAATAGTGTCATGAGAACAGGCACCTGCTGACAGGATGGCCAGGAAGAGGGAAGGGCATGCTGTAGCTGACAGGTGGCAAGAGTAGCTGTGCTCTTTGCCTTTTCATGCTGCTGAGTCTAAAGAAGCTTTTAACACTCATCAAATGAGCGTGTGGCACTCAAAAACTTTTCATTTCCTCTTTGGAAGATGGGTAATTCTTGAATAAGCCTCGGTAGAAGGAGCCTCATTTATTTCCACTGTGACATGTGGCAGTTAATACACGTTTTAAATGCTACCTTTCAGTGAAGGACACACAGGTTGGTTTTCTTTTGCTTTGACTGCATCTGACCAGATGATATTTACCAAAATAGTTTAGTGCCTCCTTATCTTGAACAGCTTTCACCTGTCTGCTTGGTATCTCAAGTGCCCATGAGACCTTTTACTTAAAATACCTAGTAACCAATCGGGGAGTGGGGTGCACCCCATCTGCCTAGTGCGTGAATTCCCCTCAAACGCTGAACACTGGCTGTGCTTTTAGAGTAGATAATACAGGAATCGTCTTTACAAATCCGTTTAAAAGCAAAAAAAACCCTATCTAAAGTCTGTTTCATGTTCTTAGCCCTGCTGTCAGCCTTCCTGCTGTGCATTTGCACGCTTCCAGTACGTGCTCTTTACTTTTGTGAAGACGAGATAACAGCAGCAGAGCGACGGTGTAGTATGGCCACATATGCTGCCAAGTAAACAAACAGGTTTATATTTCTTCTGGTTTTCTCCATTCAGGCCTCCTGACAGCAGGAACAGGTAGAGACTGTTGTGTAGAGATTCACAGAAATGCTGGAAGCCGTGTGATTTCAGCTTCCACCTGAAGTAACACTGTGTTAGAGGTTTTGTGCCTTCTCTAAATAAAGAAATGGGGAAATTGTTGATATAAATAATACTAAAAAAATTTCTAACAAGCTTGATAATTAAACTTCAGGTTGTCAGTTGCATACTAACTGGCTGGCACCTACACTTCGTGGCTCAGGTTCATTTGTCTCTTAGCATAAGCAGCTCCAGCTGCAAATGAAAAACATTGTACAGAGAGGGAAACTGTAGGGAAATGTTTGTAGGGGGATGCTCAGAACAATTGCTTTTGGGGAAAGAAAATGCTGAAAGATGAATAAATCCAACAACAGAGCGATTTGCCAGAGGTGTAGTGTATGTCAGGTCTCTGGGTACTGTGTACAATGCTCATGTGTCAAGTTGGTTTGGTCAAGCATTACACTTGTATTTTGTTATGGAGATGAAGCATGGACTGGAAGAGCAGTCAGTGTGAAACCAAGGGGCCTGTCCTCTCTTCTATACTAAAACAAGCAAAACTTTTAACCTGCCTGCTCTCCCTACAAGAAATGACTGAGGTGCTAACAGCATCGGGATGCAATCCTAAAATTGGGATGAAATACTAAGTCTGGCTTGTTTCACAGACGTTTACTAGAACTTGAAGTATTTAATGTAGCTGTATACATGTGATATTAAATGAGTTGAAATATTATGCAATAATCACAGATGATGATAATTGTAGTTCCAAAATAGCTTGTAAAATAATAATAATAATAAAATTGTTGCCAGAAGCTGAAATTACAGAGCAGGTGACAACTATTGTTCTCTGCTTTGAAATGGGTGGGCTGGTCTGTGTTGTGTATTTTAAAATCAGTTGCTGCCTTAGCAAAATCAGAAGTAATTTAATATTAAACTATTTTTATGTTTTCATAGATCATTGAGAAGAAATTATAATGAAACATAGTAAGACAGGGGGTTTTTTTTCCTCTCTCACCCTTTTTTTTTTTTTTTATGCAGGGGCTTTGGGAAACAAGGATTCCAGTGCCAAGGTAAGCCACAAATGCTTTGCTGGCTCACACACATTGTTGCATCTTACTTTGAAGGCAGCCAAAACTTGCCTGCAGCCAGAAGGAAACAAACCTGGAAAAACTAAGCGAGCATCTCTGCCTATGTAAATCCTGAAGGAAGACAATTATTCAATTAAATAGCTGTTGGTATTTATATTATATACATTGAACAATCAAATAACTGTTCATATTGTAATAACACAAAGAGTGGATTTTTTTTTAAATCTCATCACAGAGATGACACATTAAATGTCATATAATCTGCATATAGTGCAGCTTCTAACTTTTCATGAAAATAATCTGTGCAATTTAGCTTTTGCAGAGACCATTTTTCACATCAGAAGCTCTTGTCTGTGTGGGCGTTTTGGAAAATGGATTCACTTTTTAGTCATATGGCTTCTTTTCATAACCCAAACTCCCTGTTTTTAATTTTCATACGCTGTATGTTTAGGAGGACCTTTGGTTTGAACTATGTTTTAGGATAGGCAGATTTTTCTGTCTTATGTAATGCTCAATTACAAAAGAATCCAAATCTACACAATCACTGATTTAATAATTTCTACTAACCTTGAGGAACTGCAAGCTGCTATAGTGAAAGATAACTATACACATGAAAACCAGAGCATGATACGCTGTATTTGCACATACTCTCTGATTTTGCCAGATTCTGATCAATACTTAGCATTTGATCATCAAACAACCACACCCAACTATTGTTATTTTCTCTATGTCATATGTTTACCTAATGAGGATGTGGATTTTTGTTGTCCCTTTCTCTTCCCCCTCCTTCATCCCTATCATTTCACTTGCAGATGTACATTGTGTACTCATTAGCTACCCTTTTGGTTGCTGCTTTTGTTACATGTTTTTAATGGTTATTCACTAATGCTTTAGAGCATATTTGGCTATCCTGGACGGTGCTTTTACTTAGTAGTTGGAGAAATTATGGGTTCTGTGGTATTTTTGTGAAAGCCAATGTTAGGTGATACTTCATGAGATTAAACCTCTGAGAAACTGAATGGAAAAGCCTGATGCCTTTTAAAGATGTTGCAATAAATGTTTTTCTTTCTGCAAGTAGAGGCTTGCAGAGACGCACACGTACTGAAAACACTGCATGCCTTATTGAGGTATGCAGGCAGCCAGGGTTTTACTAGGAACATTGCTTACAACTTCCTCTAAGTCCCAATATGTTAATTCTGAATTCTGTAGGTATCCTCCAGCTCTTTGCTACACATCATATCCACAACAGTGCTACAGATCAAATTACATTGCTCAGTTGGTAGTAGAAGGGCATTTCCTGAACCCCGTTTAGGGTAACTCAGTAGTTCCTAGTGAAGGAATTATTTAGATGTTCATCAGAGATTTCTGTTGGTATACAGACAATAATTGGGGCTGCATTTAAATTACACAGTGATGTATCGTAAGCTTTGCAGTTTGTATGCTGTGGATTTTCTCCTGTCCCCCAGCCAGGCAGCTACAATTCACTGTGCTTGTGCTGAGCCACAGATACACTTTGATATGGCAGTTCCCTTCCAGTATTTTGTATTCTGTGGCCAGAATGCCTCCCACCATTGTACTTGTAGTTAGCTAGGGGTAGTTCTGTCTGACGGGTGCTCATTTTTATAAAGCTAATTAAAACTTGGAATTCAGACTCTGTTCCTTCTAAAGGCTGTGCATGAACACAACTGAGGGTAAAAGCAGCACCCAGCTTGATTTATTACTGCATGCTTCAGAAGTGATGCTCTTCAGGAATCTGAATAAGCTCAAATGTGACTTTTGTACCCATCAGTGAGATTCTGCAGCTTCCCTTTGAGCACGACTGTTGTCTGCAGTGTTCTTGTCTCTATTCTTGCACGGTCAAAGTCTCTAAGAAATACTCAGATGTTAGGTAATTCGTAGCAAGTTACTGTTGGTGCACTAATAAGTTTAAGAAGTGGGGTTTTTTGTTGTCATTCATTAAATTTGCTTGTACTCAAAACAAAAGAGTTTGTACTCCTGGGATAACAGTCTTGAAAAATAAAACTTCCTTGAAGTTAAGCAGCTGAATCAATTCTTTTTTCAGTTCAACTTCCTGAAGCTTCCATCTAAAAAGTCACCAACTGAAGCTGGAAAGACAAGTTAGTGACCAAAATTAGTTAGAACATGAAGAATTTTTTTTTTAAAGTGTGGAACTCAAAGGTAGGTTGCAAAAAAAGCCCCTGGTTTTTTTGATTAAGCAACTACCTTAACAGAAGAGAGTGACAAATGAAGAACAAAATAGAAATTTCAGTATGACATGAAGGGAAGAATATTACAGTGGCAGCTCCTAGAGTAACTGTAGGTCTTGGTCTGTCAGATTTTCCATTATAAGAAACTTTTTTAGCTCTGTTCTCAGGAGTCTTGTAAAGTCTCCTGCTAGAAAGAAACTTGATGTCAGGCAGGTTTCAGAGGTGGGTGGCTTTATTATTTCTAAAGTTGTTTTAAATTCCTCTAGCCTTTGTTACCAGAAGGAAGAGGAGAGGTCTGTAATAATAATGCATCAAACTCAGATGATGCTTCTACCCTAAAAAACAGCAATTATTCGATGACTATTCATATTGGTAATTCTTTAATGAAACTCCTAATGTTCATGCAGTATTAACATCGCAGCTAACACAATATGCTTTTTTAAAACTTCTAAAAAGTGTCACACAAAATGCAGTTCTAGTTTTATTTTTAAGAGATGCCCTTGAAAGAAATGATTTTTTTAATGTTTAAATTTTATTTAAATAAAATCACTATCCATAATGATCTTTTTTTAGACAACTGATACCTTTTTTAATTGGGCTTGCTTTGAGCCTCAGCATGTGTGTTTGTATGTGATCGCTTTTCTGATTTCAGTGCCTATGTTTTTGCTGTTCAGCTTCACTATTATGTAAAAACATTTAAATGAGTTCTCTAGAATTGAAGGGAAATATTTTCATTCGTTTCCTTAAAAAGCCTTACACAATTCTTTTTTTATCTTCATTTTTATGGGATCCCTATGAATTTACAAAAGGCAATAAATTCAATTTTGGGATGGCTTTTAATGCCCTTAATACAGCAGAGGTTCAGGGTGCAATTGCATTATTACCACAGAAAAGCTTAGCAAGAGACAGTCCACATCTGAAGTAGTTTGTCTTAATGTGTGTATTCCAATGTGGCTAGATGCCATATATGCGAGGGATTAGATATTCCAGCTAGGAGTTGTGATAGATAAATTTCATGGAGAGGCTGCAGAATTCTGTTGCATTATTGGAAATAAGATTTTTTTATTAGTTTTATTATTAGATTTTGGGGTGAAGAAATATCAGTGGAAAGAGCTGGGCCTGTCCTCGGTAATGTGTGAATTTGAAAATGAACTTGAAAGAGTTAACTTGGCTTAACTTTCTCCTAAGGAATACGTTTTAAAGCCTCCTGTTATTAGGAAGTGCTTTGCTGTTTGAAATTTGTTGTTTATTGTTGATTTTTACATACATAAACTGTTCTAAAATACCATGCTTTTGAAATGGCAGTTCTTACCCCAGTGCTTTGTTTCTCCTGTTTTCTGTTGATTGCCTTTGTGGTAGTGAAAACATGATGGTAAGATGATTTAAGGTAGTTGTGGCTTTGTTTTGTTTTACATTGTCAAGTGGGACAGCAAGCTGCTTGTAATACTGAAAGCTTTTCTCTGACGTGCACCTGGAAATTCTGCAAGGGGAATGTGAAAAATAGAATAATCTAACCCGTTTTTCAGTCTGACAGCATGAAAGTTCTGCTTTTAAAGAAGCAGACTTTAAATGTAGCAAGCTTTTAAGTTAAATTTTGGCTTCATCATTCTTTAGATGTGCACTGTCATACACACTGAATATACTTTGTATTTGCTTCTTCTGTTTGATTTCTAAGAAAAGTGTTTAAGTGAACAGAGCACAACACATGGTGATTCACTGAGATGTAAAGAACGTGTATTTATGTATGTTCAGAGGTTGATTGAAGTTCAGCACCAGAGGCTCAGTGAGTTCCTCCAGGTGAAAATACTTTGTGACAGTAATGTAAATGCAATCAAAGGCCTGTTGTTACTTCTCTCCCAAAGGGCCAGAATTTGTAGTTACCAGGAAAACCAGGTTTTTCCCTCTGGTACATGATTTCTGCAGGATCTGCTGAAGTGCAATAGTGAGCTAAGTACATTTAGCTTAAGGATGATAAGTAGCTCAGGGAAAGTTTCATGTTTCTCTGATTTACATAAATAATTACAGAAATCAACTAAAGCAGATGATTGTTTACCTAATCTGTGCAACTATTGCTCTTTCCACTTTTTTATCTCACTTCGATTTATTTTCAGACTATTTTTCCCTGAATGCTGGATTTTATCTTAAGAAGGTGTGGTAAGCTTTTTGGAATAGCTCATCGTGGTTGGTATGCTGCCTACCACTGCTGGTCCTGGGTAGTTAGACATCTGTAGTAACTATTCACTGCAAGTGGAAATGGCTGGATTTTATTCTTTCTTTTTTTTTTTTTTTTTACTGTCCTTACAAATATAACATTGGCACATTAAACCAGCACTTCATCTCCTCTGCTTTGTCTATCTTTTACCCACTAGTTCTTGACCTCTCTTCTACAATGAAAAGAGCAAAATCCACAGCGATGCCACCTCCTCTTTAAGTCATCTGTGTTCAGTAACAACGTGGTGTGAAAGGGCCCTGCAGACAGGCAGTTGAGAAACTAATTTTTAATGTTGCATGTATGAACTGAAGGTTTGAACCAAAGAAACCCCTGAACACCCGTGACCTGACTGACATGCTCAGTATTTATTAATCCTCAGCTTGAGCATGTTTTTAGAAGAGGCAGTGTGATTAATTCATTATTGTGTACGGATCAAGGCATAGTTCTTGGCTTTCCATCCTGGTAGCTGCATTTCCCTTACGAACGGTTTCTTGTTCATTTTACTATCTTCATTTTCCTTTCTAACTGGAAAAAACCCCTGAGTAAGAGAAATGTACATTGCTGTTGCTTCTCATAAAAGTATTTTCTGTCATCCGTACATGGAAATGTTATTGCCAGAGGGTGGGTAAGTAATACAAAGGAAGTTCCTTTCTCTATGCCAGAACCGCTTCTTTTGCATCATTATCACTTTTGTGATAAGGTCGGATATTACAGACCACTGTTTGAACAATGTGTGTGTTTTTCTATGCTCTTTTTATATTATTCATTAGTTATATGCTACAGTTTACTTTAACTAATGCTTCTATAACCCTGAGATTGAGAAATTAATTCTGTGGAAGTCACTAAGTCTGTAACTGTTGGTGCTTTCTGTGTAACTTAACAGTCAGCATGAAATCTTCTGAAATGGAAATTCAGTACAGAGATACTTAAAGCAGCTGACTCATTAATCTATTTTCATTTATCTAACTTGGTGGTATCTGTGAAAAAAATTGTACCCCTCAACCAAAATTATACCTGTACCCACACCCCCCAAACATCCAAAACAAGCCAAAAACCAAACCCATGACAAAGAAAACCCAGAAAAGACCATGTGGAAGCATGAATTGTATCTGTGCACAGGCAGTTGCCATGATTCCTGTAGCCAGCTTTGTCCTTTCCATTGGCATTTTGCCCTCGGCCTAATCTGTCGACTGTATCTGTGGACTCCTCAGAGGACAGTAATTTTAATGATCTGCAGATAATCCGACATGCCGATTATAAGCATGCAGATAAGATGCTTGTGCATTTGTCTTGTCAGCTTTTATTTATATATTCTTCCCCTCCTTTGGCTGTCCCTTCCCTTTGCAAAATATGTTCCCTATTACAAGGAAATTCATCCCTATTCATTGCTTGACAAGTCGAGGTTCTGTTCTTATCTCTGTAGATGAACTCTGAGATATCTTTGTGAAATTACCCAGGCTCTAAGTTTTACTGCGAGCAGCGCTGACAGATGCAGATGAAACTCCTGAGTCTTCATGAGAGCAAATACATTAGTGTTGGTTTGGGTCAGGAAACGCTCAACCCAGTCGTCTTCCCTGTGATTACGATGCTTTGTTTTGGGTTGCTGAGTGGTCTTGGAGCATGCAAAGTGCAATCCCTTTGGGTGATGCCCAAGAGCACTGTGTTACAGCAGCGCATTTGACATCCTCTGGGTGCTAAAGGGTGTTTGATTCATTGATCACACTGCTGCTTATCCAACGTAAACCCCAAATGTGGATATTGTGCGTGGGGAGTCTAGTTCTTAGCGATGGTTTCCTCTACAAATCTGTTCCTGTTGGAGTGTCACTTGGTAATTTAGACACATAGGTTATTCTTTCAGCAGTTGTCTGTGTGGGGAAGGGGATAGGTTGTCTCTGAGCGTTGCTCTGAGCATCTGATGATGTAGAGAAAGGACTAGAGATGATCTTTGTCAGAGGAGGGAAGATGTATGTACTCGTGTGTGTGAGGATTCTCTGTTGCTACGACTGCTCATTGCCAAAAAAAATAAATCTATATATCAAATAGCTGCAGAACACGCTGTTCACTAAATATGATTTGCTCAATGTAGAACATAACAGTAAAATAAATATTCCATTGTACTTCTGCTTTTCTAGAAAATTTCTGTGGTGATATTGTGCTCATCAACCACCACAATTAAATCTTATCTTGCAGCAAAAGTTTTTTTCTTGTTTTATATTTCAAGGCCAAAACTGTCTTCACCCTTCCCACACTTGTAACATGTTAAGTTTTGGTTTGTTTACTTGAATCAGTTAGATATCCCAGCAGCGTGTTCCAGTTAAAAGAAAACTGACTGTTCCAGTGCCCTGGATGCAATTCTGTGGAGCTCTTCAGCTCCTAATTAAACATGTGGGAGTGATCGCTCATTCTGAGTTGACAGATAAACCAGTTTGAGTCCTGGGCAAGATAAAGTTTGGCATGTTCTTTATTTTCCTCTCTGCTTTGGTGTAAGGCTGCACATCAGCTGCTGGTACCCAGCCACATATGGTGTTACTTCCATACAGGATCTCCGCAGATGCGAGTGACTTGTGCCGGGAGCGGTGTGTCATGGAATGGTGAAAAGAAAGTTGCAGAAAGATGAAGAAAACAGATTTCCCTGATGGGCTGCATTGCTGATGGTTTCCTTTTATGTTTGTTTTGGTGGGCTGTTTCTCTTTAGGGTGAAAGGTAAAAATAAGAAATTATTTAACAAATACTTTAGGCTCAATTTCTCAGCTTTCACATCTGCAGTAGAAAGCATAAAATTCTAAGGGCGAAGGGCTCTCTTGTGTATAATTAATAACAGAACTACCCTGTAAGTGTTTTTAAATTCCTGGAGATGCTGAACATTATAATTCTAACTGACTTCAGCAGTGCTTGTGGAAGACATGTAGAGGCAGGGAGTGCTTCAGTCGGTTATCAGCTGTTAAATTTTCAGTTGCAGCTATTTATGAATCCTGCCTTCCGTAAATGTGATTCATAACAGTTACCTTGTAAGTCAGGCAACAGAACACGTGCGTACCTATCTTTCCATGGATTTCATTGTCATTTACTCTGATCTCTTAATTATAACTCAGTTTACATGAAGTTTTACGGTTCCTTTCTGCAATTATATAACTTAGACTGCAAGGTGCTGCAGGCACGTATGCCTTTATATCTTTTTTTTTCCCCAGAATATCTTCCAGTGACTTCATGTAGATTTTGAAATCACAGTGCTTTCTTTATTAATTAAAGTCTTTTCATCAAATGAGCTTTATTTGCAGTCTGGAATATGTCCCTCTAAGCTTACTGGAATGATTGTTTTTGTCTGTCTTCTATTGTTTACAAAATGTCTGGGCTTTAAAAAAGTAATTTCTTTAGATTGATACAGAAATACCTTTCTTTTGAACTAAAAATACAAGTTTGCCAGAAACTCCAAACATCTGGTCACTGTTACACTATTACCTTGCTGTTACTTAGTTTTTAAAATAAAGCTGCAGAATTCCAGTTGATACTTGTCTTTGTACCATGGCCAGTCAAGATGTAGAAAACAATTTGCCCTTCACTTAGAATCCCGTAGAGAGGCTTTGACACTGTCAAAAGTGTCTGTGAATGGACAGTGATGAATACGAATAGCTCATTGCACGCTCGAGGCTTGATTTACCTGTGAAATAACTTTCAAGTTGTTTCCTTTTTGGTTTTGATCAGAAAATAAAGCATATTTACAAAACAAAATTATATTTTTTTAACTAGAGTTGCAGCCATTACCCAGATTTAAATTTAGCTTTAATCTAAAGATTTTTATAGCTTTTATAAAACTGTTATTTTGTGTATATTACAAGCATTTGCATGTAGATAAATGCATTTGGAGCTGCAATTTTTATTCTGGTGCAAGACTTTATGAAGAGCGTGTTTCTGAAAATTAAGTTGGTTTTTTCCCCTTCAAATGCTCCTTGTGATGACACTGTAATGGATATTTGTACTGATTTAATTAACAATTTTCCCATTCTAATTCTGTAAGAATCAGCTGTTTAGAGACCTGGGTTCTGTATGCTTGCATTTCAAGCTACTAATCATGTCTGTCTCCTCAGAACATGTCAAAAAAGGAGAAGTAGTGACTTCAAAAGAGTGGATCGGGTACTTTCCTTCCTTATTTTACTGTCAAATATGGGAAAAGTACAAACAGCAAGGTCCAGGCTGAAGATAGATGTTCTTTTTTCAAAGAGGTTGAACTTGGTTTTCAATGCAACTCTCTTTCCAAAGCACAGATATTTCACTCTTCATTTTCTTTTAATATTAATAGCATTTTTAACTTCTCTGGAATGTGTGCTAAACGTGTTGTTTTGGTCCTTCAGTAAACAAATCATTATTCATGTATGAGGACGAGTTGGGAGAATAGTTTATCTTCTTTCAACTTCCAGTCTGTGCTGGGTTTTTATTTTGTTCTCTGCTCACTAGGGAACCAGGCAGACTCCACTTCCAGCTGTTCTTATCCTGGAGAAATTGGTCATGTTAATATTAAAAAAAATAATCTTTCTGTGCTGGCACAGAGTGCAGACAGGAGCCTTATGTGAAGCTATTGTGTACTTTAGTGATTTAGTGGGTTGAATATTAAAATTCCTTTGTTTCCTAAAATGTTAGTAATCACAATCTGTATTATTATCACTTGTCTCTGCAGATAAGGTGTGAAACAAACTTTTGGGAAGTGCAAAATGATGCCCCTTGTAATCTTGCCAACGTGCATCCCTGCAGTGTCCTCCTCTTGTGCCTGTATTGCATGGCATGTGCTTCCAAGGCATCCCCTGATGCTTAGGGCAGCGAGGCGTTACATTGTGCCTCTTCTCTGGCACCTGTTACCTGCAGTACTTATCAATTTGTTGCACCCAAGGTTTGGGCTGCAGAGAGTTTTCATGTATCTGAAGGCACTGGCATTCTGCTGGTGGTGGTTGGGCTCTGGGCACCTCAGTTTTTACCTATTCCAGAAGATTTCAACCTAAAAATTTGCTGAAGTTATTTGACTCAGGAATTATTAAAAAAAAACCCATTGTACAATGCATGCAGAAATACACTAATGGAGCAGGACCAGAAGGATGTGGGTTTATTTCTTTTCCCCAGGTTTTTTTATCATGGCAGGTTAGCTGATTGAATGCAACATGCCTTAAAATTAGTCAGATTTTGGATTTCTTTTACCTTGTTTGCTAACTTTTACTTGAAATGAATTAAATTTGAGAGCATTCCAAGTATGTCAGTTTTATATCTTCCTTTCTTGTCACCAGCTTGTACAAATTACATCTGTTGGGTATATTTTTATAGATCGACACTTCTCCCAGTACAAGCGGATGTGAGCACGGTACAAAGCAACAGGTACAATCCTGTGCCTGGATATTTTTCAGCTCTCCTCTGTGTGCTTATGGCAGTTGAGGCATTAAAACATCATGGAAAGAAGGGAGAAAAAAAAGTAATTCTGGTTTTGTTCTGTTTCAAGTATTTTGATGCCTAAATGTTGCTCAGAATGCATTCTGATGTTAGTGAGAGCCTCGGGTGTGAGCCTTTAGAACACAGTAAAAGCTCAGTAACTCTAGTTGTGCAGCTCAGTTAAACTATTTCACTGTGTTGTATGTCCAGGACAGACAGACAGACACACAACTGTCTGAAGACCCCAAAGAATAAAAGTGTATTTTGTTAAATATGAAAAATTCTTAAAGTTCCCTTCTTATCCCAGTACATCAATGGGCAAAAATGTTGTGAGTTTTTTCCATGGCAATTTGTTTCTTTGTGATGTTTTTTGCTTGGCTAAATCTGACATGTATGTTGATACAAATAGCACAGGTTCTTCAGTGTTGGTTTCTGAATTGCCTGTGCAGTAATATCCAGAGTTACCTCGGAGAAGGAGCATTGAGTAGCTGCGTAGTTACTGAAGAGGGTTGTAAGTGCAAGCAGTGGGTATGTTTTATACCTTTCCTTAGAAGTGGTATTGTTTCCTAATAGCTGGTACAGTTGTTATGCCAACTGCACAGCGGGCCCTTGCATTACATGATTTTACTCTCTGGTGTTCTGTATGCTGTTGCCAGTTGTTTCACTGACTAGTACTCTTAAGTATTTTGTTCCGCCTTAGATATCCAGGTGTGCTGATAAACCTTCCAGGCTGCAAAACTGATGCCTGCCCTTGTTGTTGTGTATGTAGAAGTGAGCGAAGCTTGTTTCTAAGATTGCTGCAAAACTGAAGGCTGCTGTCAGCTCTCCGACGCTGAATAATGAGGATCAGTTTAGTTGTCATGTTTGGATGAAGTTCTGTTCATTTAATTAGGCTCGAGCTGGGGTTTCTTTGAACACTTTGCAAAATGAGAATTATGTTGTGTATTATTAAACCTGGTACAAGGCCTGGTGTCATTTTTGTTCCGGAATATACAGACAGCACGTAACTAATATTTTAAGGCCTGTGTTTTATTCATGATTTGGTACATGCTGCAACATCATTTTGCGGCAGCAAATGTTTTACATAGTTTCTGTGGACTTGGCTACTTGAGGGAAAGTATCCTAAAGACGACAAGGTCTATTAGTGTCAGGGGTACTCTTGCAAGTCCATCAAACAGGGCATCCCTGGAAGCCTGGGACTGGTTTAGTATCTGGGACAGCAATATTGGAGCAGATATGCCTGACTGACTTTTGCTCAATGCGCCTTGACCTAGTACAGGTTTCTTTTTTTATGAGTGGAATAGAAAATGTAATAAGAGCACTGTAAAATATTTTATGGGAGAGGCATTTCTATATTGGGAAGAGGGAGGACAAAGCTTTGTCACCACTGCATTCCTCTCCTGGTTTCCGGAGGGAGTTTTGACTTCAGATTCTTTTGTTCCCTGCCTGTGCCCTAAGCTCTCTGGGTCTGTGTTGTTGTTGTGCATGTTTATAATCATGCTGAAATTACAGCTCCAGTTCTTAAACAGCTTGGTCACCATAATGGGCACAAAAAGTCCCAAGGCTTCTTACTGCTATCTTAAGTGCTTTTGAATACTGATAACAGCACAATAAAATCTGGGCGATTAGGTTAATGTGATTGACAGCAACTGAGACTTCGTGTTAGTAAACGTTGAGTGAAAAAATTCATTGACACAAGGCCATGGATTTACAGACACGTTGTCATTTTGGAGCACTGATTATTTAAGTGTGTAGCTGAAGATTTCATCATATATCATTAATGTGTTAGGAAGGTATAATTGGGTTTATGCAGGTTTTTATAGCAAGCTTTCTGCAAAAAGCAGTGATAAATACTCTCAGTTAATTTTAATGAAGTCCTAAAGACTATCATGGACCTTATTTTGTAGTTTAAACCGATGCATTAGAAAGAGTATGAATTGTAGAACTTGCTGTAGAATTTAATTTTTAATAAATCTCACTCTTTCTTGGCTTTAATTCAGTTTATGCAAATATTGACCTTTCAATTCTTGCCATTCCCTATTTTTTATTGAGCCTTGCTTTGAAGGGGCAGGGGGATGTGTGTAGTATCATCTTAAGCTTTTGTTGTAATGATTAAAAGGGCATGTCAGATGTATGGATCGTTTGACATTAACATGGCAAAATGAAAAAGAAATGGGGGATAAAATCAGCAGAGTTCATTTTCAAACCAAAAAATGTGAGCGTAGAGAATGGAAACTGGAGAGCAGGTTCTGTGTTTCCAGAACTTCCAAAACACAATTGCTATCAGTTCTGCAGTTGAGGCACACTTTGTAAGACTCTAGGACTCTATTCATGTTGAGCTAATAAATGTTCTTAATATTTTAAAGCCTGGATCTCGCAAGCTGCTTTATATGAATGGATCAGTATCGTGGTCAATGAACATCTTATCTATTACGTCGTTCTGTATGGAACAACTGTTGGGATCTGACCTTAATCTGTAGTTGATAGTATAGGCTTTAATACTTATTTTTATTTGCAGTGCAGAGATGATCTGAATAACTGAAGCCTCATATTATGCAGAATTCTGAATTAATATTTAGTGAAGTGAGATGCCCTCGATACAGAAGGTTTAGTAACCTGGAGAGACACTAGCTGTGCTGATACGTGCACATATTACCCTATCAATTTCTGTATGTATTTTGGAGTGGAAATATTTTCCTTGAGCTCAGTATTGAAATTTCAGTTTAATAGCATGATAATCTCTCTTTAAGTTTTACATAAAAGTATTCGGTCATATAAATAGCTGCTATAATTTAAATGATGCTAATTATGGCTGTATGTAAGGACAGAGCTGTATACACTGAAACACTCATTGCATATAATACATACCTCAGGAGAAAGCAGCCAGCTTACCACACAGAGAAATTTCTTGTTATATGAACATCTCTCCCAACAGCAATTAAGCAGCAGTAGTGAGAAGATACAGCCCTTACTTCTAAGGAACCCACAGAATGGCGTTGTCACCTGTCCGTGTGTAATGCATGAATAACTGTGGGAAATCATTGGGATGAGTTTGTCCTGCTACACAGCGTTGATCCCGTTAGGAAAAGCCTCCGGCATTCTCTGTCTCAGCAAGCAGTTCTGCCACGCTTAATGACATCAAGATGGTTCTTTGTTTTCATTCCCCCCTCTTATTTTAGAATATAGTTATCAGTGGAGCAGAATATGACATGCTTAAAACTTGTTCTCAGCAGGCAAGTCCTTGTCATGTCATATGTCACTTCCCTGTTGTAGGGAAAGCTGGGGCGATGGCTCTGGGTGTGGGTGTGTCAGGGCAGGAGAAACTTGCTCCTTGGATCAAGTTCTGTTTGTTGTTACTATCAAGTTTTAATGTGAAGGTGTTCTTCCATCCAGATTATTTTGCTATACACAAATTAGGAGGAAGACAGAAATCAAATGGCAGATGGGAAAGGGAATGATTTTGCTGGAAAAAAGATCAAGAGGTATTTTCTGTCGTGCTATCTTTAATACTGGTAAGAAAATGTGTGGGTTTTTTTCTTTTTTCCCCTATTACAGCATATTTTGAAAAAATAGAGCTCTTAATTCTAGTTCTTGTTGCGTGGACAAATTATTTAATCTGTAGGTTGAGGCTTAAAAAGAGTAATTTATTCTTCTGTGGTATCTATCTCTGTCTGCAGTTAGAAACTCATTCTGACCTGATGGTGGGATACAGGGTAACAGATGCAGTCTTTGGATCAACCAGCCACAGCTCTTGTGTTAACCAGTCATCAGGAAATATCACTAAAGTACTGGAGTACAAAATGCATCTGTTGGAAATATGTTTAGGCCTTTTGTGGAACAGGGTGGGGAGAACCATTGCAGGGATGGGGAGTGGCTTTAGAGGCAGCTGTGCTGAACAGCAGAGTGGGGACCCGGTGAATGAGCCCTTTTCATAGCCCCTAGCAGACCTATGCGGGGCTGGGTTCATGTGGTTCCTCTCCAGATGTTTGGTTTCCCCAAAGTGAATTCTGTGTTTGTTCATTTCTGTCAGTTGGCAGTCTGCCTGTGGGCAGCAGCCTAAATGCATACATGGCTATCCAGGAGTTAAAACTTACAGGCTTTAGCCCCTTATAATTCCAGATTTAGTCTTGACTTCACGAGGTATGTTGCCTCCTTGTTTTCGAAGGAATGCTTCCTTAATTTCTGCATTCAAAGGGAAAGCATCAACCCTTTTACCATTTGCTTATCCCTCAACTTTGATATTTTATTAATTTGTTTTAATGGCATAATCCGTGTTGCCATGAGGATGCTTTTCAAGGCCACATGTCTGCTCTTAGAAACTGATGTCCTACTGTGTTTTATAACAGCATGTCCTAATTTTAACGTTGCCTGTCATGTAGCCCTGCTGCAAGTGCTCCCAGCCTCTTCCTTTCCTCACAAGTGCCACAAGCCTCACTTACCTGTTCTTAAAAGCACAGTGGCAATTACAGCGCCAGAGCTTTGCGAAGCATTGATGTGGCACTTGAAGTGGAAGCCCTGAAGGAACATAATGAGTTCTGTGTTACTTGTTAACACAGGATAAAACATGGCTTTCTTTCAGCACTTGGTAATGAAGCCTTCAAAAATGTCAGCCTGAAAATAGAAAATATCTTTTTGTTAATGCATATTTTGGACTTTGGCATTGGGAGAGGTGGAACGTTGGTTATTATTTAACATGAGTAGAATTCACATAATAGTTCTAAAATTAGTCAGGGCTGGTTTTAAAGTGTGGGTTGCTTTCCAGTCGAGTTGGGATGCGGAAACCTCTCTCTGTATCTTATTTATTATCTCGTGAGACCGGTTTGCACAAAGATTCTATTGAACAGTTTGAAATGTCAAAAGTTTTCTCGGCTTCAAAACAGCTGTGTCCAGAATGGGGTTTGTGTTGATGGGAAACTGAGGGTTTTCTAGAAGAATGTGCTAAACCAAAGGGTATCTGACAGATTAGTTTTTGTGAAAAGAGCCATTTGAGAAGATAGTGATTTATTTTAGGGTTAAATCAATCTCCATACTATCTCCAGAGAAAATACCAAGGTCTCTGATAACGCAACTTTACTTAGAAATCATTGATATGTTTAAAGGACTGAAAACTATTGGAGATCCAGGTGTTCTGGTTTTGCTTATTACCTCTGTTTGCATACCCCTGGGCATCCTTTTCACACGGGGACCTGCAGATGGTAACAGGCTTCTGGTGCTCTGAACTTGGGCTTCTCTGAACGTTGTCTTTAGACAGCGACACTCTGCATTTCTGTCATTGATGTAAGGTGTTCTCAAACATTAAAAACCTAATTATGTTGAGTCCCATTTCTGTGTTAGACTAATCCTGACCCCACCTGTAAACCAGTGATATTTCTCAGTGCTTGGGTTACACAGATAAAGCATCAGATACGTCAGGCAGGACTCTTTATTTGTGTTCCTTGTTCTTTGCACAGAGTCTTGTGCAAAGGTGGATTTATGCTTCGCAGGAATCCTTCTCCTGAGGACTTTGGATGCTGAAGGGATGAGTCCATATGAGAACAGAACAGTGCAATCTGGAACAGTGCTGTGGTGTTCTGTACAGTGTTGTTTGATCTGAGCTTCTCCTGTGTTTGCCCTTGCTCTTTATTCTGCAGAATAAGGTCTGGGATTTTTGGCTGGTGGGAAGTTGTGTTTTTTCAAGCAGAGTATTATAGAGGAGGTCATTGTCCAGGAGCAGAGTTAGTTAATTCGGGCTTTCAGTGAGGAATTGTTTTTATAACCTGTTATACCTGCAGAATGAGTTATGTTATCTTATTCTTTTTTAGTTTTCCCGTAGGGAAGCACTCTCTTCTCAACTCCTTTTGCTTTGTGTAGGATGCTGCATGACTCCAGGGTGGTTTAAATGAGAACAAATGTATAATGGATACCTTCCTCAATGGCTGCTCACTCCTGTATAATCTGTTCTAAGATCATCCATTTAGCTGGCATTAATTCAGTTCTGTGAGGAGTTTCTGTAAACTGCAACAACCTGCCTGTGCCAGACCCAAGCTTGTCACTGCTCCAGTATTGTCATTTTATCACTTGCTTGACAGGTGTGAATTTAAATTCTGACTTCATAGCTAAAAGATTTTATGTATTTAGGTTGGAAAGTCAGTGCGCTGCTTCCTCTGTTGTAGCCCATTCCAAGGTTTAACTTGGGCAATCCATGGAGGTCTGAGATGTTTTGCATGGATGCAGATTGTGTCTACTACCCTGGCTTCATTACATTACAGTTTGCAGCTGAAAGGTTATGTGTAAGGGCTGGAGTGGCGAACGTGTGTTAGGGTGGGTTCTATGGGACTGAAATTTGGAACCCTCCTCCTTCAGCATGGCACTGGTTTTGGGTCATAATTAACACAGCAAGATTTTATCAGTTCTACAGAATCTGGTTGTTAGCACTGGTTCCTGTTCATAGAGAAGAAATGGTTTAAAAGCTTGTTGCAGATGGTGTTCCATCTTGAAAGATTATAATATTAAAATGTATGACTAGGGTGTCCTCAAAAAAAAAAGGGTGGGGGGAAGGGGGCTACTGTGACAACCTTTGTGGAATGGGCAATGATGCAGTAAATCAATGTCTTAATGATTTTGATTCTGGTGGAAACTTGGTACAGCTGTGTCTTAAAAAGCCTGGAAAAGCTATTTATAGTTACTAATTTCTGCAGATAGCAACAAATTCAGTATGCTATCACCATCTTTGGGATGTTTCCTTATTTGCAGCTGATGGAATGAAACAGATGTATTAAAAATACAGCGCGTAGCATAGCTATAAACCCTCTCAGTTTGAGAAGCATTTGCTCTTGTTAACATTGCTGCTTTCATCCTAGAACACCTTTTTCATCCTCAGCTCCTCCTTTGACCTCAGTTTGAGTCAGATTCTTTCTAGTTCAGCAGCTCTCAAGCTGGAAGGAGAGTATATAACTTGGAGAGGGCAAATGCTTGCTCACCAGCCTGCTCCCTTGCAGGGCTGTGCTGGAGCCTGGAGCAGTGGGGCCGGATAGCTCAGCCTGAGATGCCCTGGCTTGTCCTACCCTGCCTCTAGAGCCCAGGCAGATCCATCTTCTGGGTGAAACTTGTGTGGGCTAATTTCTCTTCTCTCCCACCCCAGAAGGAATTTGTGCCTGGCAAGAGTTTACCTGCCCTGAATTGATGCCATTGTGATAGTTATTCCTGTGAAAATGTAGGAGAAGGAAACGAGAAGCAGAGAAGAGAGACAGGAGGAGCCGTGGCAGAGGCTGAGTGCCAGGACCAGGAGAGCGGGGAACTGCCTGGGCACCATCTCAGGGCAGCGGGCAGTGAATCCTGCCCTGCATGGCAGCTGGCTTTGCACTTTGCTGCAGGACTTCTGTGTCCTTAGAGTACTCTGAATACCAGCCTTTGAGCAGGAACATATTCCAAGAAACCAAAACTTTCACAGAATGTCATTTTCAATGTATTTGAAACATTTCAACTTTATACTTTGCTACTTTTTCACTATTCAGAAGTTATTTGGAATTAAGTATTTCCTTCTAGTTCTTGCTGAGTTTTTTTCACTTAGATTTTATTTTTGGCAGTAAGAGAAAAATAGTTTTGCTTCTTAATTTCATGGAAGCCTGGTATTTGAGCAAAAATGTGACTAGTAAGTGGCAGTATCTTCTGTGCCTATCACTTTGCTTGGCCACTGGCAGTCAGTTCTGCAGATACAAAAAGTACTTTAGAAATGTATTCTGAAACAAGAAATTTTTTTCAAATGCTAAGTGTAATCATTTCATATTGTAATTGGAAATCTATTTATAATGAAATTCCATGTTACCTCCATCTTTTTCCTTTATTATCAGATTAATTTTCTTTTACTGCTCTCAACATATCACACTCTGAACTGCAACAGTCAGCTGGTCTGGGCTAAAAATAACTTTGGAACTTCTACCCCTGTATATTGTGGCATTACAGCAGATTATTTACAGATATCTTACAAGGAAGAGGAACTTTTATGATGTGCAGTGAAGGAAAACTCTGGCAGTCTGTGGGGCATTTAATGTATTGGAATGGTTTAACATGCTTGAAGAGCATTGTGTGAGATGTTTGTCAGCGTAAAGGGTTCTGCAAGCAGCCTCGTGCTGCACAGTAAGTGCAGCAACAAGCTTTAGTTGCTCTATGTGCTAGATGTAGCTGAAATACTTTCTGTAATAGGAGGTTAATGTGATCTGTAAGAAGCCCCAAATTAGTGAACCCCTCCAAGCACTGGTGAAATACTATTATTTCCTGTTTTGCAGTGGGGAAACTGAGGCTGGGAGAGGCACCTGTGTGTAAGCAAGCACTGCATTTCCTCTGGGGATTGCAGCTTCTATAGAGGCAGTTTGACCTTATCAGGTAGTGTAGGTATCGGTATCAGCGTAGCTCTGGCAATGTGGCATTCAAGGCAAGCTGCAGAACCTGCCTGAGAAGTTGAGTAGCTGTCTGGCAGTCTGTCTGTGCTGAATCTTGCTCCATGGGTCATGGTGCCTGGGGTCCCTAAAGGTGCCCAGGGTCTGTCCGGCCTGGATCAGAAAGCATCAGTTCTAATGCTGCTTACAGCAGGTTGAGCAGCACTGCCCCAGCCCTCCGTTGTCTTGCTTTTATTCTTTTATCTGAAAATCTGAAAAATGAGCATTATACTTACAATCTGTTTTGTTTCTTTCATTTCAATGCAATACTTGAAACATTTGGGAGCTGGCACTTGAGAACCATGCCGTTTTTAGCTTGTAAGGAGAATTTCTCACTTGTCCTCATAGAGCACCTCTGCCAAGGGAAACATACTTCATGTTTTAAGTGGTAAGACTCGGAATATCTTGCATAGGAAGATCTGGAGTAAACCACTCCACCTCCCCCAGACATTAATGACTAGTCTTTAGAAATAATTAACTAAAGACTATTGATACTGTCAGCCTCATCTTGGTACCAGATAATCTCTCCTTGGGCCTGGGAATGTTTGTTTCTATGCAGATAGTTCTGAATGAGCATTATCTTTGTGTGTCATCTCACACTTCCTCTTCATTAAATATTTCAGTAGATTATTTGAGAGGGTTACATGTTCCAGATAGGAAATTGTAAGAAGAATTAAAAACACCATGTTTCAGTCCTGCTAATGCTCTGTGCTGTTGGCTATTGGAAATCATTAAATATTTGACTGGAGTATCTTTAGGACACATTGCTTGAGTACTGCCATTGATTGGTTGTGGTATTTTTTCCCCCCTCATGTAAATGTCTTCCTTTCTTTCCTTTTTGTCAGTTATCCCGTGTTCATGTTATGTCAAGAATGTTATGACAATTAAAGATTTCTTAGCCTGAGTTTAATAGTGATGGTACTTAAAGCTACAAACTGAAGCCTGCTTTGAGTTGTCCAGATGTAGAATGTTTGGGGAAAGAAAATTTTACTAACAGAAAACCCGTTATCAGAAGAATAATTTAAAGAACTTGGAAGAAATGCCGTGCTGACACACGGGGGTGAATTAAACAGTGGGTTTTATTTCTATGTTATCGTTCTGCCTGTGGAAAAGTTCCCAAGGTCTGTTCCTGCTGTGATTTATTTTCTGTTGTCTTAGTCATTTACATAAGCTTAGGTGCAAGGTAGTTAAATCCACAGCTAAGTATTGCTGAAACTCACTTTGTTTTCAAAATGTTTCAGAATTTTGTTACTGAAACTAATTTATACTAATAATATAATAATAAAATCCACAGCTGAAGTTTTATCCTGTGCTCAAATCTAGGGAATAACCTCTCCATGTTGTCTTTTAAAGTTAAATTGGTTAAACTAAGTGCTGTCATCTTTTTTTTAATCTTTCTGAGCTTATTTATATTCAAGTTATTGTGTAATTACAGCATGTAAGATTAAAATAATATTCATGTGAAATCATGATGTAATCAAACTTGAGTCACATTAGAAGAAACTTCTACTTTTCCCCAAATATTGTAGTTCTTAATACTCTGAAATTTATATGTTTATTTCTTGGCTCTTTTGTTTTAATTTTAGATAATATCAAAGCCCTAAAAGTGTTCAGAAGTGAAGATTACCTTTGTGTTTCATTTTGGTGATGAGCCACTGTTTTTGACTCTGTGTGGACCATTGATATGTAACTTAATTTCTGTAACATATGAATACAGACACATTTAGGTTTCTATATAAACTTATTTTTAATTCTAACTGTAATTTCTCCTCCTCTTTGATACCCTTGCTGAGTGGCCTAGAGCTGATACATTTCACAATTTAAATGTAGCATAATTTTGAAATAAGTGATGCCAGAAAGAGCGTTCTCTACTTGCCATGTTCCAGGGAGGTGTGGTATAACCCCACATTCCAGCCACTTGTAACAGGTTTGGGGGTTTTTTTACCAAAAAATTTCCCCACAAAATTAGTCCTTTAACTCCCATATAAAAGAAAATCTTATTCTTGCTAAAAATAACTGTGGTGCTCATCCTCTTGACTACATTTTGTTGAGTATTAGGTATCTCTCCTGGCTGTTCTGTATGATGCTTATTTTTAGGACCTCTATTAATATCTTTAAATATATGATGTAAGAAGACCAAGGCAGTATTAAATTGGAAAACTTAATTATGGTCTTTGTAGTTTTCACTGTTAAATGTAAGTAGAAATTCATACCAGTGTTTAATACAGGAAGTTTTAAACAGGAGAAGCTGAAGTATGTGAAACTGAAGTATGCCACAGTGTTTTTGGTGTTGAAAAAGCATGAATTTAAATGAGAGGAAGGTGTCTGTGTTTGCCCCACTTCCATTACGTGTGAACTGCGTGGGGTTTGGTAATTAATATATGTAGGAACCTGAACATAGTCAAAGTAATATGTACTTATGCCAGCAAGTGCTGATTAAACACCCTAAATGGAGAGGTTTCCAACCAAATACTCTCTATAATGCTCTGTATATGCACTATAAAGGTTCTTGTGTAACTATGGTTATTCTGAGCTGTGTGTCTCCTTGACAGTGTTGCAGAACCTGAAGTCTCTCCCATGATGTGCTCTAGATTTCTTTGCCAGATTCTGCCACCCTAAAAAAAAAAAAAAAGGAAAGAAAAAAAAATTAATGGAGAGCTTATTAACCTCTAATTATTTAAAATGAGACATCTGCAAGTTTTGTTCGTTCTTTTCAGCAACAATTTTAAAGTATAAATTACCTTGCTGGTAGCACTACCCCTGGCTTTTATCCCATACAGCTTGTTTACCTCTTGCGCTATTGATGTGCTCTGTAGCTGTTGGAATTGGTTGACAGATACTGAAGATATTCTTTCATTGAGTGCTTGCAGACTGCTGTTGTACATGTGAAATACAGCCTGATGCCTCAGCACTGATATGCTTTTCATTTCTAGCATGTACTTTCTTCCTCTTACAATGCTGCATAGTGACATTTTTACCTCAGAAGCACTTAGATCATTTGTGACAGCGATATTGTGTTAATCTGAGGATAAATAAGTATATGTTTATCACTAATAAATTTAGGATAAAAACAGCAGGCCTAATGGAAGACAGTTGTCCTGGAATAGCTTTCTGAAGAGATTAGCAGTCCAAGAACCAAGTGATTTTAGTATGACCTTCTGAAAAGAATTGTGTCCCAGTTGCTAGAAGGAGCAAGGTGCTGGATTCAATTACCCTTGGAGGTTCTTTTCAGTCTTCTGTTCCTAATTAAGTAGGATTTTGCTATATTCAGGTAATAAGCTTTTTATTGAGCTAGTAAGTGCTGATCGTATGAGAGAGAAAAAAAATTAATTGAAACTAAAATCCTATTATATTAATGTATAGAGGCTGCTGTATTAGTGAAAACAAAAATATGATCTGAAGATTCAGGCATGAGTAAAAAGGCTGTAAGGTTTTCACCAAATTTCACATGTTTTTCCTCTTTACAGGCTGTCATTGTGTCAAAATCTGTTTTGGAGGGGTTTTTTTGTATGATGCATTTCAGTAATCTTCTTGTAATCCTATGATAAACTGCTTAGTTTGATGGAGAATGTTGAACATTATTGGTAAAATAGTTGGCCCCTGTGAAATCAGTTTTATTTTATGCCATGCTTTCAAAGGATATACTCTTAACAGCTGTGTGCCATCCTTGCATTAACCTAATCAACCTCTCTTGGAGAAAGGAGGTATGGGCTGGATTAAATTCTTAAAACCAGGCCTCTGGGAACAATACCAGACAATCTGCATGATTTTGGTGTGTTTTCCCTTTTTATGCATGGTGTGTTTTGTGATAAACCTTTCTTTCTTGTGTCATTTAATCTCTGCTTTCATCGTTGTCTTGCTATGTGGGCCTTTTCTGGAAATGTGGCACTGGTTGTTAGGAGAAGTTAACACTTGTAGGTAGATAAAGGCTGCATATATTCATCTCCTTACTGATTTCTTTCAGGTCTCCTATGCAAAATAAGTACCTGTCTTAATTTGTAGGAGGACAATTTTGGGCATAAATGTGTCTCATGAGCTTGTAAAAACCATGTACAGAGGTGTTGAAAGTCCATATTTGAAGTTATTTCATATTCATTAGAATACAGCATGCTTCTTAATTTGGCTTTGATGTTTCCTTGCTCAATTTTTTTCAGTCCTTTCATTTTCTTATGCCAAATAGACCTAAAATAAATATGTCCCCTAGGTATAATGAAGGGAACGCTCTCATTCCTGAATGATATTCTGTGGGAAGAGGGAAGAGAGTGGTTGACTAAAGACTCTTATTTGTGCAAAAAACCCACAGATATTATTTGAGTGGTTTGCTGGAGCTCCCCCCCCCCCCCCCCCCCCCAATCCTTTTTCCTCTGTAATGTGTTTCAAGGAATATATTTATTTTTTTAAGGTGCTCTGTATTTAGAGAGATGCAGACACCCCCATTCACTGGCTACAGTAGAGATGCAATAACAAACTCCGTGCTGGTTTTAAAATGCTCGGTTTCTGTGGCATTTGATAAAGCATTGCCCCTCTTTCTTTTCTTGCAGTGAAGGTGAGGTCCCAGGAAGTGGAACTTAACAACCTGGATGCAGACTGTTTTCCTAGACTAAGTTTATAAGTTGCACACCTTGTGCAGTTAGCCTCAGGCAAGCTATTGTATTTTACTTGTCCCAAAATAAAGCACAACCTGGCAGTGATTTGTAGTAGAACTACAGCATCACTTGTGATAAAGATGCTCAGATTTTCCATTGTACAACTGTGCTTGAATGCTTACAGTGAGCTTAAGGTATTAGAGGAACTCAACCTATATAAACTCAACCTATATGAGGATTTAACCCTAATTAGTGTTAAGCCATCACTTTCAGTAGCTGAGGTAGCTTGGTTCCAAGGTTGACCTAATTTGAGTTTTACAAGCCTAATGAGTGAGGTCCCAGAGAATGTCAAACTTCACGTGAGCCTGATGTTTGGCTGGGTTTGTGGGACTCTGGGGAATATGCCTGGTGCTTTTTATAAGCAGCTTGCCTCTGTGTAATGGATAGCTGAGAGAAATCTTGTTCCTCAAGCGGGGCTGGTATTGATGATGACACCAGTGTATGAACAGGAGCTCAACTAAAAATCCATTTTAATTTCAGGCTCCATTAGTGATACAGAGAGAAATCATTATTTGTTAAACAGAAAATAAGAACTGATACATTTTGAACCGTTTGTGTTTCAAACCTCAAAGGCAGTGTAATAGCACATAAACATGTCCATTGATTTTATTTTTTTTTTCATTATTTCTTCAGCTGTTTGAAAAATGAACTGGGAAGAATGACTAGGCTTACTTAAAAATAAGAAAGCATAATGTAGACAAAGGCTTGAAAATAAGAAAGTGTAATACAGACAAACATTAAACATAAGCAAGCGTAACGTAGACAAACACTGCAGTGAGGCAGGAGAGGTTGGAAGGGTAGGTTCCTTTTATTGCTCAAGCTATGCAGGGAGTTGCATAATCCTGGTTGCATTTGGTGCTTGAAATTACTAATGGTCAACTAGTCCAAAAAGTTCAAGGGGTCCAAACCGGTTCTTAAAAGTTCCTAGTGTGCTGTGATAATTTATTCTTTTGCTAATTAAAGGGGAATATTCTCTAATTGCTTAAGATTGCATTGTCTATTTATATCCTGTGTTGTGTGTAACTTCTGTGTAGATTTCTCTTCTGAAATTTGACTTTTCTGAGAAGCATTAACATATCTTTGGACTCAGAAGGTTTTTTATTACTGCCATGCTTGTTTAATTTGAAAAGTATAGCACTGGCTTTTCTGGCTGCTGAGATAAAACGAAAGTGTTTTATCTAAAGGAACTGCTTTTCATTGTTTGGAACAGGCCTTAAATAATAGAATCCAAAGTATTTGAATCCAAACACTTTTGGCCCAGCAAAAGTACTTAAAGCAGGAGCAGTCTTAATGACACAAATACATTTCAGTAAGGTGACTTACCATTGAGATGTGCTGGGTGATGTAACTGATACCCAGTTTTCCATTTGATGTCACCGTCTTTTCCTTGAGAGAAAACTTTTCAGGGGACACTGTCCTATCTCTCTTTAAATTTTCTATCTTTGTGTTGACTTCCAGAACATCTGGTTTTACTCAAATGATAATTTTTCATGAGCTGCTGAATTCCTAGTACTGAACTCAAATCTGCAGGATGCCGAACATTGTGCCTGTGACTAGCAAATTGATTTGGTATGTGCCTAACGGCAGGCTTACGAAAAGTCCCGTTCTTACACAGAATTCCTTGTGTTCTGAGAGTGGGGAACATGTGGAAGTAATTGCATGCAGCCTTCATTGAGCTTCAGGAGATGTGTTGCAGGGGCTCTGAATAGTAGAAGTATCAAGGTTTTAACTACCACAGCCAGTAAAGTCAGGGTGCCACAGGCGCAGAGTGTGTAGTCAGACAGGTATTTCTCCTGCCTCCCAAGTAGGTTTTATAACTTGAACTGAGTTACCTTGTGCAGAAACAAACACGCTGCCCCATGAGCGTGCCAGCTTTCACAATACCCCATCCACCTCGAGCGAGCTGCAGTCCTGGAGAGATGTTGTAAGGTATTTTTTGATCACATTGCTTTGTATCAGCGTTATCAGAATCAATTATGGTGCCATTTACACCCTTCATGTGTGTAAATTTTCCCTGATACAGTTTTTATAGCTCAATTAAGACCTTTCTTTGAAGACATGGGTTTTATAGCACAATTAAGGCCTTTCTTTGAAGATACAGGTATGGGAAACAGGAAACAGGAGGATGCTCTCACATGTACTTTTTTTTAATTGCAAGGAGGTTTTCTGTGTGTTTGACATGGAAATAATTGCTGTCTCTCTGTAATTCTGTGGTCAGGAACATGGCATATGCCCTCACGGGTAGGTAGGCAGTCTGCCTGTCCTACGGATGGTTTTAGAGGTTGTTATGTTTGACTTGCAACTGTGCATATTTGCATCTGACAGTATCTCTTACATGTAAATGTTGTGGTGAAGGTGATGGGAAGCATGAACAAAAGCAAACAATGTAATTATGTTGCTTGCAGCCTCTGAAAACAGCATCAGGCCATGCTTGGCTGGAGTGGCAGTAATTCAGGGAGTAACGATGCTTTTTATGTATGGAAGTTGTAATGTATAGAAACCTACATGGAACAAGAATAAACCCTTCAGTAGGATGTTGTCAGGCAGTGATGTTACCTCATCCTTCATTAGTGAAGTGTTTTTGTCAGTGTTCACAGAAGAAATGGGATCCTGGGATGCATCAGGAGGAGTGTGGCCAGCAGGTCTAAGGAGGGGATCATGTCCCTCTACTCTGCCCTGGTCAGGCCTCACCTGGAGTGTTGTGTCCAGTGCTGGGCTCCCTGGTATAAAAAGGACAGGGATCTCCTGGAGAGAGTCCAGAGAAGGGCTACGAAGATGATGAGGGGCCTGGAACATCTATCCTATGAGGAAAGGCTGAGAGAGCTGGGGCTGTTCAGCCTGGAGAGAAGAAGACTGAGGGGGGACCTAATCAATGTTTATAAATATCTTAAGCATGGGGTGCAGGGGGAATTGGCCAGCCCCTTTTCTGTGTCTGTGGGGACAGGACAAGGGGCAATGGCTGCAAATCGGAGCACAGGAAGTTCTACAGCAACATGGGGAGGAACTTTTCCCCAGTGAGGGTGAGGGAGCCCTGGGACAGGCTGCCCAGGGGATGTGGAGTCTCCTTCTCTGGAGATATTCAAGACCCATCTGGACACCGACCTGTGCAGTATGAGCTGGGGAGCTGCTTTGGCAGAGGGGTTGCACCCGATGATCTCTCGAGGTCCCTTCCAACCCCTACAACTCTGTGATTCTATGAAATGGCCTTTTTGAGTTGTTGGAAATAGAGTGATTGTGCTACGGGGATATTTTTACCTGTAAGTTTTGGCAGTTCTTGAGAGTGCTGAGCGCGTGTGGCTGTTTATAGCAGCTTAGGGGTTTATAGCAGCTTAAGCCTGTGGCTTATGAGCGACATGCTGCCCTACTGTTCGCTAACAATGGGAATTAAAAAGTTGAAACTGAGGCCAATAATGAGGACAAAACACAGCATTCTGGTGTTGGTTATAAGTGTTGCTGCCAGAAAGCCAGGCAGGCTCATGGTCTCTGACCTCGCTGCTCAGAGGTCTATCAAGTCTTTCCTCAGTGCAGACCCATGAAGATAACATGCTGCACTGTTGCTGTGATACTGTCCTCACATCAGCTGCAGCAATATACCAACTGTATTCAATCACTAATTTTTTTCTGATATTTTTAGACCTTTTATGACACAGCTGTGCTAATACCTGCTGGTAATATGCTTAATAGTAAGTACATAAGGGAGATGGTGAATGATCTAAGAATACAACTGAGCTGTATTATTGTGCTATTGTCATCTTCTCTAATTAATATATAAGCAAGAAGTACAGGAAGCACTGTCAGCAGACACTCAAGATTAAGCTTTTATCTAACTCTTCGTATTCTTTGTGAATATCAGTCAACTGTAAAGTTACAGTGGGTGGTAATGAAAGTAGAACATGACATTTCCTTTCCCTTCCCCAACTATTAATCTGACCTTTTGAATCACTCTGCTTTAAAGCTGCAGTATATTTCAAGAGTAAACTGTTCCCCCCCCACCCCCACCTTTCACTCTTCCATGAAACTGTGATAGGCAAGAGAAATGCAGAATAAATGGAGGTGGAAGGTGACCTCTGGAAGTCGTTTGGTCTGGCTCCTTGCTCAAAGCAGGGCAAACCTTGAACTTAAATAAGCTTTGAAGTTCTGTCAGTGTGCTCAAGTTCATGGCTGGTTGGAGTTGGAATTTTCCCAAGGATATTTCTCAGCCTCTCTGGACAAACAGAGCATTGCTCTTACACTGTCTGACCACCTTAGTTGTGAAAGTTGTTTTTTTTCCTAATATCTAGTTGGAATTTCCTTGGGACAACATGTGCATCCCTTCAGCTGTCTGTGTTGCTTGGCTGCCAGACACTGGCCAATCTAATCCTCACTCAGTAAAGCCAGGCTGATGGTGTGGGTTACTGGTGGTACCATGGGCTGAACTGTAGATTAGTTCTCAATGCTGCACTGCTACTGTGTCATAACATGGAAAAAGTTCACCGGTTTCAATGCTACACATTGCCCCTGTCCCTGGGTGGAATGTAAATGTACAGGGCCTAGTCTTGAGGAAATCACTTGCATGAGGAGGTCTCCAAGGTGCATGATTGGGATCTTTATTGCCTCTACAGACCCAGATGTATAGTCAAGCAAATAACCAGTATTATTTCCTGGATGATGTGCCTGGAAAATGAATAAAATCAGTTAGGATCATAGAATGGCATGGGTTGGAAGGGACCCCAAGGATCATAGAGCTCCAAACCCCCTGCCACAGGCAGGGCCACCAACCTCAGGCCTGGATCTACACAAGGTGGCCCAGGGCCCCATCCAACCTGGCCTTGAACACATCCAGGGATGGGGCATCCACCACCTCTCTGGGCAGCCTGTTCCGGGATGTATGCTAGTCTTGGTGTTTCTTAATCTACAAAGCAAATGTAAAAGTTTCTTTGGAATTCTTCATGTCCTTTCTATTTTCTTAGTGGTTTAAGTATTTTTTTTTCCTTCTAGAAACATTATTATTGTTTTATTACTTTTTTTGTTGTTGTTGCACTGAATGATGAAGCTTTTTCTGTAGGTCTGTGTGACATTGTAGCTGCAGAAATTGGGAATGGTCCTGTAATTAAACAGAGCTGTAGCTTGTTTGCTTCTCGCTTCTAGCTGTGTCTTGTATGTCCCATGAGCTGTGCCTTCCTTGGAGCTTAAACAGGGAGAAGACCTTGTATTCTGGGGTTCATATCCCATGTGTAGAAATCAGGCAGTGGGCTTTAAGTACGAATGTGCTTTTCATGTTATAGACAGTATTTTTCCAGTGACAGTGTAAGCAAACTATTAAAAACTGTCAGGACCTTTATAAAGCTCTCAAATTCCTGCTTTATCTTGAGAATTTAATTATCTGGCAATTTTAGGCAAAAGATTTCTTAAATCTGTGATCTTCCTGAAGAAGGGTGTTGGCAGTGTTTCTTTTTCCATTAGCTAACATTGTTTCCTCACAAGTCAAACAGAAGATACTTTCACAAGGTGTATTGTGCTAGGCTGGAGCTTCAGGTTGCTCTTTCATTAAAAATACAGTCTACGATCTGTAAGCTGCTCTCCTGCTTTTGTATGCAGCATTTCCCAGTGCGGTATGGAAACATTCCCTCTCAGCTGGTTACTCGTACGCTGAATTGCAGAGAGCAAAAGTCATTGCATTCACCGTGATAATTTCTCTCTTAGGGTGATGAGTTAGAGAAGACAAAATAGTTAGCTGCTCACAAGTGAGATGACTCATGGCTCAGGATTTGGGTTCAAAATACTCAGTAGAGCCACTGTCTTTGGATCCATTGAAAATACAGGGGTTCTGATTAAAACTTTATTCAGTCTGATTTTTTTTTTGCTCCAAGAATTGGCAGAATTTGCAGCTGAGATTTGAGCACAAGAGCAGTTTTTGTTTGTGTTTTGGCTCTTGGAAATGTTATGAAGATTTCAGTAAATTCACTTGTTCTCCCCTCTCTTTTCTAAACAGCCACCACTCATCTCTGGCTTTCATGTTGCACCATGTCAGTTGGGATCTTGGATATCTGAAATAATCAATACTGACTACCTTTGCAAAATGATTTCGTTAGTGAAATGAGATGTGTGTTCCTTTCACCTCTTGAACATGAACTGGAGGCAATACATTGAAGCTGAAATTAATAGAAGATTAGAAGTAATGAAATTTGTTCATGTATGCTAGGCAGGAGATACTTAAGACACTTTTATCTTAGTGGTTAAACATCCCTCTGTCATTAAAAGTTTGGGGTTTTGTTTGTTCATTTTAATTGCAGACTCTTTCCTTAAGAGAAGGAAATTCTTTGCTCATTTTCCCCAGCTCTTCAAAGTTTCCCTGGCAAGAAGCGCATGTATGTTGCCCACATTTCCCCTCAGCGTTGAGCTGACTTGAAATGAAGGCAGCATGAAATGCCCATCCTTACTGTCGTGCATGGTGTGTGCTGCTTACAGGTCAGTGTCTGGAGCTGAAGTACTCCCCCTGGTTTGAGTGCAGAGAGGGGCTCTTCCTCATTCCCAGTTGGTTTTATTTTTCAATTTATTGTGTGTGTGCACCAACAGTTTCCCTCCATGTGCTGGCCAGGAATAATTCCATCTTGTGTCCAGTTTGTGTTTTACAATTCAGGAAATTTTGGCTTCTTACTCCACTTATGTATTAAATATTTATTTAATATGTAATTACAAATATTTATTAAATTATCCACATTAATATTTAATGGAATTTCATCACAGTTAAACTAGCGATAATGTTTTAACTAATCTTACGATCAGTCTGCCAACACTTAAGCTTCCTGCTGTTGATCTTCCTCTTAGTACATTCAAACTAACCTTTGTGGGATTAATTGGTACCAAAGAAATTGCTTATCCTGGTGCTCAGCCATTGGCTTTTTACATGTACACTTCTTCTCCTGGTTCCACTCTTTCCATTTGACCACATACAAGCAAATACAGAAAAGAAAACCAACCAAACCAGGGTGCTGTGGGTTCTACTGGTCTCTGCAGTGATAACCTCAGTGAGTGCTCAGACGAGGAGCTCGGAAAGTCTGCTTTTTTTAGTTTCATTTCTGAAAATAGAAATCAGAGACAAAACAATATCCATAAACTGAGTAGGTACTCTAATGATCTGTGTGGTAGTAGGACTGCTGGAAATGGAGCTGGAGTTAGTACTGGAACTAGATGTAGAATAACATCCTTTAGTATTAAACGTGCTGGTTAGTTGTGTGCATGATTGTCAGGATGGTTTTGCTGCATGTTGATTGTGACCAAAACTGTGTTGAATAAATCACAAAAAGGTTATCTGTCATAGGCTACAAACACATCTCAATATTAAAAGTAGGAATGTTCTGAAACTGTATCCTCTTGGTTCTTATTATATTGAGCTAAAAGCCTTGGCAGGACTATTTCTAGAAAATTCACATTACTGATTTTCAGATATGGATATGCTTGCTGCTCACTTACAGCTCTCTTTAATGAGAAACACTACTTGGAAATGGCTTAATTGGATTGTCTGCTTAATAGCATTAGGATTGTTGTGTAGGTTTAGCTGAGCTCTAATGGTCCTTTGCTGGTTAAGAGATCAGTAAAGCAGCAAAATAGAAAGAGAAACTTCAGATTCTAGATAAGAGTCTTTGCTCCTCAGAATACTGCTACCCTTGGCGGGGAGGGAGAGGGATCTGTTGAAGGAAACCCTGAAGCTAGTACCTATATTGTTGACTAAACTGAATGCTTTATTATTCCTTTCCAACTGTAAGTGTTTCTGTTCCTAGTCAGCTCTATGGCCAGGCACAGAGGGCAGTGCCAGCAGAGAAGAAGGCATTTTTTGGTTCTATTTGCAGTTGGCCCTACAACTCTAGAAAGGGATCTCAGCTGAAAACCGCTGGGAAATCAGCAAATTAACTTCTTGTGGCTCTCTGACACTTTTATCAATTGCTGGAAATACAGATTTTGTGTAATTTGTTGTTCCAAGTGCTGTCAGTCCTCATGTCCCGAGAGAAGAATCAAAAGGAAAAGAATAGCGAAGTGTCATAGTGGAGTGAAGGATTAACTGCAAGCAGGTCATTGAGTATGGACATTATTTATTGAGCAAAAGGCCATTAGTTGAGGTTGGAGGGTGTGGGGTGTGTGTTTTTGTTTAACACTTCTTCCTGGCTTTCAAGAAATTGTTGAAAGCTGAGATGTCTGGTTTCCCATTAGTTCTGTGTACAGAGAAGACTTCATTGGTCATGCACTTTTATATGATTAGGGAAAACTATATGGCATGATGAAATACTCTTTTGTTAGAAGTATATAATACATATTTAACAAAATTTCAAGAAGCAGATGGCTAATTAGGTAGTTTAGTGATGCTATGCTGATCATATGTTCCAGCTCTAAATAAAAATGTAACAAAACTTCATTTGAATATTTTAAACAGACTTACATAATGTTTTCTAGTTAGTATTAAGTAAAGCAAGTACTGTTGGGATTGTCCATATTAATGTGAAAAGACCAAATTAGTATTCCTCTTCCTATTGAATCGGCTCTATCTGGTGCTGTGATTGCTTCATGAAGCACCACAAACTAAATGGGGGATTGTGCTCATCCTTTCAGTCTGCACAATTTTTCAAAACTACATCCAAAATAAAATTAGGTAAATACTGAACATACATGGAAAATGTAGTTATTTTTAATAACATTTCAAGCTGATGAAATTCAAAAGCATTACATCATCAGAATGGCTTCAGTTTGTGTGGTGCCTTTACAGCTGTATGTCAAGTTGTTTTCACAGTTAAATAGAGGAAAAGAAAATACTCCAGGAAAATGGTGAATAAAAATAGTTACAAAACTGATTAGGGAAGGGGAAAAAAGGAGATAATGAAAGTATTTGAAATTCTGCTTTGAAAGTAAACTGAGTATGAGACAGTTCACCATGGAAATTCAGCAGTTATTCCCCAGCAGTGAGGGTGTTGTGGGAAAAGTTAAGGTGCAGTCACAGAAGAGATGGGTGTGGAAGTGAAGGAAAAAAAATTCAGTCAGATATATTGGGAAAAGGAGTTTTAAAAGTAATGAAGGGCAGCTTTGTAATTGGATCAGGGACTGGAGAAGACATTTTACAGCTCTCACAGGCTTGCTCTTCTGAAGAATTTTGTTTCCAGAAATGGATCATGTTGTATTGTACCATATATGACTGTTTGGATTAAATACTATTATATTTGTCAAACAAGTGAAACTGAGAACACTTCCTACACAGTATCAGGTACCACATACGTAGCTCTCTATGGAGGCCATAATTTGGAAACACTTTTCTCATCTGTGTAGTGTGCAGGAGTCAGCAAGCTCTCCTCCTCCCTTCCCCTCCCTCCTTTTCCTGACTGTGCCTTTCCTTTTGTCTCACACTAGATAAGCTAAATCAAAGTGTGGATTTGCATTGTTTCCAGCCTATGCAAAGGCAAAAGCATAAAATACTTGGTGCTCTTTATCTTGCTGCAGTTTTTAGGGGCTTTTTACAAGATTAATTAAAACGTGAACTTCTAAAGTGACCTCAGAGTGAAGCCAAGTTACTGCAATCCAGCTACTTGTCTGCTTTACAGAAGATTTTCTAAGTTCCAGTCTCAAAAGAGCCTAATGCTGTTGGCAGACAAATTAGTGCTGTATTAACATTTTGTTTTCATTTGAAGTAATCTATCCAGGCAGGGTCAGGAGTGTTATTTGCAGTAACCTTTCAGCCTTGTTTCTTGGTGCCAGATGACTAAACATGGCTGTTGCCATAAAGTACAGTGTGGCATGGCTCTCCGGAGTGATAGAAGAGGAGGAGAAGATATTTGCCTATCTCTTTTAATTGATTTCCTCTATCCTTCTCCAACAAGCTGTCAAATTTGAATGTTTGCCCCAGTTTTCTTTGTCATATGTAGAGATAGTGGGTTGGTTGTTCAAAGCTGGCAGGAATCGGCAGATGCTCTGCCAGTAAGGAGAATTCAGATGCAATAGATATCTTAGAATATTGGGGGAAGCAATGGGATTCATCTGCTGAATTGCATTTATAGGGCTGTCACCAGCAAAGTACCTGAAGGCTGCAGAATGTGCTTTCCCATATGGAACTTTCCATGGTATTATTCTCTATAATTTTGGAGCCATTCATTCTGTAGTTCTTTCTACTTCAGTTTTAGTTCTTTAATTAATTGACTTTTTGATTTTGAGCTATCATCTAGGGAATGATTACAATAAATTCTCTTGCCATTTAAAGAGACTCTTGTATCCTAATTTAATGTGAACTCAACACTGGTATTTTTGCACAAAAGAGCAGATTGGAGTTAGAGGAATAACGTGAGTCCATACAGAACACACAAGGTTGGCTCAGAACTTCCTATTTGCTCCTGCTACCTTGGAAACAAAGGATGGCATGACAACAAAAGCAATTCAGGAAGAAAGGTTAAACCTCACAAACATTTGAAACCTGCTCTTGTGGGGAAACTCTTTCTTATTATTTCAGGACAGTGTTTCCAGTTGTAGCATTAAGTAAGTAAATATTGTGTGTCTGAACCTCGTATTTGGTTAAAATCAAAACTAAATGGCAGGTACAGAAATGTCATTGTAATGTAACTGCTTTAGAGATGCTAAATTTTAAACTACAGAAGAAAAAGTCTCAGGTCTGTGTGCAGCTAAGTATAATGCTTAGTCTGAGCTGTTCAAGGTTTGTGGGGAAATTTTTGATTAAAGGTTTCCTTAAAAAATGTCAAGAATATTTGTTCCCTGTATGGAATTAAAGGCAGGGACAATAAAACATTGGTTTTGCATGCACAGCGTTGCTCTTAGCTAAGGTGCTGCAGTTTTTACCCCTGCAGTGCTCTGCAGCTGGGCATGGTAGAGCAGTGAGTGTTTCACATGGCTTGTGCTCTGGAAACTTCTGGTCCTTCTCTGTGCCCAGACAGGTCTTCTAACTGAAGTTGGGCACCGTACTCTCCGGGCCACGAGTAACACGATTCATGTTGTTCTTTGGGTGATTTTTATAATTCTTTTTTTCCTTACAGTGCTCCCTGCTTTGTTTTTCAGAGGTCAGTCCTGCAGTTGTCTCTGGCTCGATTTGTAATAACCCAGTTTAGCCAGGATGAGGATGTTAAAGGCAAATGTCAAAACATGTCAAAACCAGTACGCTTGAGCTCACATTCAAAATGAGTGATCTGGAGAAGGGCAACAGCATCATAGTTTCCCAGAACTATGTAATTTTAAACATCTATTTCCATAAGAACCTGGCTTCCATAGGTGTAAGTTCTCCAGTTCATTAACACTGTGTTTTGCTGTTTAGTTGGGTCGTTCAAAGGCGATGCCAGAAAAGGGAAGAAAGAAGGTATTTATTTTTCACATCAACACTTCTGGTGTGGTTTGAAGGCCTCTGTATTCCTGCTGAGGCAGCAGTGAGGTGAACAAATAGTGTTTGCTTCCCTTTTCAGTTCATCTTCAAGAAGAGCTTTTCTTACTTAGCTGGACTCTTTCAGTCCAGTCACCTAGCAACTTCGAAGGGCCTTTGAATCAAACATTAATCTCTAAATGCAAAACCAGTAGGAAAACAAAGGTCCTCTGAAAAGCTAAACTGAAAACTATGAGTCTTGAAGGTGCTATGAGCACCTACAACTGAGTAACAAACCATCAGAATGAAGCGTTAATTCTTAAATACACATTAAATATGGAGATATAATATTATGTTTCTCCATATGTGTGCATTTTTCCTGAATTAAGATGCTGATACCAAAACACTGTGTAAACTTCTTAAATCCAAGCTAGGAAAAGTTTCCAGCAAGAATTTAAATATTTGTACAGTCTCCTACATTTTCAGAAACACTTGCAGTAGTTTGATTCCAATTTTAACTACTACATCTTCATACTCAAACAAGCTTTTCTGCAACTGTCAGAAAGAAATTGGCCTTCTTTGTGCCACACGACAGTGAAGTACTAGAATTCAGCAGGGAAGATGTATTACAAGTTAGTATTAGCAGACCTCAACCTGTATTTAGACAGGTTTATGAAGAGGAAAGACAGGACACAGTGTGGAAAGTTAAAGAAGAAAATGTAAGTACTGTTATGGTACATAGGATCAGTTTTGGAACTATTACATGCTGCATCCCATCAGTATTAGTTCATTTCAAAAATTAGATGTGACCATCACTTGGACAGTATTGTCAGTAATTTGGGCTTTTTAAACAGAGTAAATCTATCTCTTCATTTGTCCATATTTCAGAGAAGTTGAATGGTACTTCTCTAAAGTATTATCATGTGCTTAATAGAAAAGGGCATTTGTTATCATCTGAGGATACATTTGAAACATTGAATTGCTAGAGAAAATGAGACACCGTTGTATTTAACTCCTCCACTTTGCGTCAAGGCATCTCTCACAGAGGGGATTTCCAGTGCAAGAGGCTTTTTATTTGTCTTTCCTGGTTGTACCTGTCACAGCAGCTTGGCATGTTGTGCTGAGCTGCTGATGGAGATGGCATACCGCTGGAATCTGTCTGCTCAGCTCAGCAGAAACCTCCATCGCTGCGAATGCTTCTGTGTTGTTTTAAAATTAAACCCAGTTACGTGTTCTTCTGCTCTGGGATCAATGTTAAACTCAGTGGGGTTTTGCTCCTACTGCCACTAATGGTACAGAACATCACCACGGGGAGAGGTGGCAAGAGTTTCATCCCCCTACCTCGCAAAACTTCCTCTGTAAAGTGGTGACTTAGTGGGCAGAAGTAAGAAAATCCTTTAAATGTCCCTCAAAAACTTGTACTGATTGTCTGTTCTTCCAAATCACCCAAGTGCCCCATGTGTTAGGGAAAGGGGAAGAATCTCCAGAGTAATTTCAGCCTGTGCTCCCCAGTACTGAACAATGTCACAACATAAAGATCCTTTAGATATTTTGATCTTTTTTTGTATGTCCTTGTTTTCATATTGAAGTATCCAAACATTAAAACAATTCATGTTTGTGATACAGCTGCTTTAGAATGATGTTTTGTAGGAGTGTTTTACTGGAGAAAGTACAGTAGTGTGCTTCTGACATTAAGAAATGTTCACTTAGCAACTTCTAATGGAAATTGGAGACTAGTTAAAAAGGAGACAAAATTAGTCCATGTTAAAAAAAAAAGCTTTAAAATAAGTACTTTAAAATAAGTACTAAGACAAGTACTTGTCTTAGGCTTAAACCAAGAAACCCTTGAAAGCTTCACTGTGTAGCACCTAGGCTGTGGCTGTAACGTTGGTGCTCACAGACTTCCTGACATCTGAAGTGGGTGAAAATTCTGCATCCAGCCAGATCTGTGGCAGGATACAGCTGTCAGCTGAAGTCTTCATTGAATTGTATCCGTGACAAGATTTAGACTGGCACATTAAAACGACGCTCATCAACTCTCCCTGAAACCAGAAGGAAATCTTCTTGTGTTTCATTTACAGACTTTTAGTTGTTTGTATTTTCCCTGGATCGTTCTTAAGCCTGGAATATTACAGCAGAAAATAAGTTCAGCGTTTATCCTGACTTTCAGGATTCAGTTTAGGAAGCCAGATGCCGTTCAGCAGATAAACAAAATTACCCAAATAATATAGATATAATCTTAGGTATAGAACCTCCTCTGGTATAATCCTATTGTAGTTACCCTGATGTGAAAGGAGCTGTGATCGGCCACACCAAGAAAGGATTTGCTGCCTTCGCACTGAATATATTTTTGAGAGCATAGTAAGGGAAAAAAATACAAACCTGAAGAGCTGAGGGATTGTAGTTGTCATATTTTTCCAGGAAATTACCTAAACTAGTGTGAAAGAGTATTATTCATTATAGGACTTGGGCGAAGGAAAATATACCACTATATCTTGTGCAGTAAAATTCTTTTTCAGGCTGTCAAAGGCCATGAATGAAACATTCATACTGTCAATGAACATGTTGTCCCTGAAGACAGTCATGTTTTGAGCAGAGTAAAAATAGTACTTGAAAGAATGGAAAAGAGTATTAAGTGATTAGGTAAAGGAACAAAAATTTCATTTTACAAAGCAGGGTTTATTTCAAGTTTTTGTTACAAGACAACATTGGGATGTCTCTCTGCTGGATTTGTTGTGAGCGTGTATGTGCTTGAATGGACCCTTAAAGACATAAAATGCCATCACTGGATCAAAGGGCTGCCAAAAATTCCTCAGCCAAGTCACTGCTCCCACAAAGTCAGTGCAGAGGGAGAACAGTCATTGCTGCAAGTTTCTGCACCTAAGGTTGGGGGGAGCTGGGTGACACAGGGTGGTTCTTCCCTGGTTTCCTAGGTGTTCCAAAAGTCTTTACACTTTGTTTCTGTTTGGAAACCCAGGAGACTTTTTAAAAGCAGGTTTCAATTACTGTTTCTCTTGGGTATTACACAGAGAAGGGATGGGAATAAGAGAGGTTAATGTTACGAGCTGATCATCTCTCTTGTATCAAACTGGAAATTCCATAGAGATAAAAGTATCCTGTGACCCATGAGACACCACGTACACTATACCTCTTCATTACATACTTGATACAAATGATACATTGATAGTTTAAATGATTAAAGCAAAATTTCATTAGCAGTAAGTAATCAGTGAAATGCATCCTCGTTTAAATCTGCTAAATCTACTAATGCTTTCTGGCTCTTAGTGCTCACTGACGCAGCAGTGTAAATTTGATGCAGCACGCAGCCCAAAAGCTGCTTAGGCTCTTTTAATCTCAAAAAAAACATGAACTGATGCATCTACCCAATGTGTTGCTTCGTTTGAGGGACAGGTTCCTTGCTACAAATGAAAACCAGTCACATGAATGCAGATTTTTCACCTTGAGATTCAGATTCTTTACCAGTTATTCTAAAAGTTGAGTTGCTGATCTGTGGAGTGGTGGTTACATAGGCATTCTGTGAGCCATACGGGAGGAGATACCTTAATTCTCTGCTTGGAAAATGATGATAGAGGAAGTTATGCCACAACCTCTGACTCAATTTTATTTTCATCTTGTCATATCTATGCAAAGCTTGTTGTGAGAGCAAAAAGTAGTTTGTAAACCTCCAGATTTACAGGCGATTTCTAAAGTTGGACACGTCTGAGAATTATTTAACTTATCCATAAAATGAGAATGTTAAATGCTGATAAAAACATACATATAAGTTGAACTTCTTATCTTATTCTAAGCTATTGTAAAAGATAGTAATATTCACAGGTAACAGCTACTACCTTGTCTAGTACTGAAGAGTCAAAAAGTTAAAGTCCTGAAAGGAAACAGCATTGAAATGGAGAGAAGTTTCCTGTGCATCATATTAAGCCTGTGATAAGTGTTCCACTTCAGTCACTAAGAACATGGAGTATATCTGCTCTTCATTAAATTCAGTGATTTCAGTTAGAAAACATAATGACAAGGGTTGCAGCCAGGAAAAGTTAGTGTCTTTTCCCCATCAGATAGAAGAGGCAATTAAGACATCTTCTAGGTCAATGAATGAGTCTAGACACACTAATAGCCACGAGGGAATCTACATCTCCTATTCCAGCTTGTATAACGTGTCCAGACACTGGTCCAAAAAGGGAAGGAACGAACTGAAAATGATGAAAGTCAGTGTGCTCTATTTATAGGGGGCTTTGGTTTGACTGGCCTTACACACACGCTGCTTGGTCCTGAACCAGCTTTTTACTGCATTTTCTGTATGTGGAGCAAGATGTAACAGTTGACATGATCAAATGCCTGAGCACTCGCTGGGCAGAGGGAGGGCAGCACTTGGGTACAGGAACAAAGATAAAACAGTTTTTAACCTGAAATCCCTAGGAAAGAAATCTTCAGTAAGTGTCCTACTAATGGAAACCCAAAGGCACAAGGCAATGCATTAGTTCTCCTTTGGTCACACTAGCACAGGGAATTCTCATTACTTGATGCAGCTTGTTCAGATGACAAGCCAGATGTACCAGCTCCAGCCAGGCAGCAGTAGGTGGCTCTAAGCACAATGCATACGCAGATTATCCTGTTAATTTAAACCTTAATTTACTTTTGACAACATATAGGGAGGAGATTAATCCAGTCATGTTTAAATGCGAACACTGTAAATTTTAAGTGGAGAGATATCTTGACTGCCTCTATAGCCCATGGAGAGAAATGGACTTTCCTCAGATGTGATTTATCTCATCCTAAAGCATTTTTAAAAAGCATAGTATCCATCTTTTCTACTGGAGGACCTTTCTACATGGTGCAGATAATTTACATCAGGATGTGATAAAGCACTCCCTCTAAAAGAAGTGTCTGTTTCCCTCTGTAGATTATAAAGCAATAAGCTCAGATAAGATCTCTGTAAATGTATAACCATGTAGATGAGAGAGAGAAATCCCACTGGTGTTCACTTATAAATGAACATTTCCCCCCCACACCATGTAACTTGATGAATCATAATGCTTCAGTCAGAAGACGGATAACATTTAGTATTTACAAAGGAAAGTTATCTGTAAACCAAGAGAGAAACCAACTCGTGTCACTCTGCAAAAGTGAAGGGGTGGATGTATGTTTTAACAGAAGTGTCCCTTTGCTGCACAGGCAGGAGAACTCTGATGACTTCCTCCTTAGAGGAAGCCAGGAGATTATTAACAGCGGTGTAGTAACACCAGTGTAAGCACTATGCAGAGGAAGCTGCCACGTGAACATAAATGCTTTTTCTTCTTAAGGCAAAACAGACTTTATTGTAAATTCCTCACTAAGAGAGTGATAAATGGCTACAGCATCACTGGCAATAGAATTAAATGGACAAAGTATGCCTGAGAGGGGAGTCTTTCACTGAAAAGGCTAAAAGCCATTTTCCTGTACTGAGGTTTTAATACTTATATCAAATCAAATAACTGCCCTGAAGTAGGAATAATTTTCCACATTAAAAAGATGGCATGGGGTTTCATTTTTTTCTTCTTTTACCATAGGCCATTTTTAAACCATTTAACAAAGCCTCATGTGTAAGACGCAGCAATGAAGAGGCCAACATAAAGCATGGGAGACCAATTTGTGTTGCATGGGAGCTGCTGAAAACAAGCTAAAATATCTATCACTGTAAATGAGGACAGCGTGTGCCAGCTACTATCAAAACACCCTGATTGTAATGGAAGTTCATCAGGTCTTGGTTGCATCTTACTCCAAAACATTAAGCTAGTTAATGCAAAAGGCAATCTGTTCCAAAGTTAAACTCTTACTTATAATTTTTGTTTATTTGTTTCTCTTCAGCTTACATGTAGTGACTAATTTAAAAAAAACATGACATGTAAAGAACCAGTATTTTGATCCGCATAAGTCTGGGCCTTTTCATGAAAAGCACAGTTTTCTTTCAGTAACCATTCTAGGGAATTCATGGTGCCTTATTTGTCACTAAGCAAATGATACCAGACTCCATTTTTTGCCCCTTTGTAAGGTTTGATGGCTCACTGTCTCTCCTGGAGTGAGCAAAGCCACAGCAAGCAAAGTCTTAATTCAGAAAAGTTCCTCTAATTAGTATTTTTCAATATTCCTGTTGTTCAATGTGTTGTGTGTCTGCCAATCTATTAATAGTGTCAGCAAATTAATTTCATGGTGTAAGTGTGTTTAATGGTACAGCTGATAGAGGATTCCTCCCTGCAGGGCTTTGGGAGTAGTAACTCTGTGGTGCGGTGTTTCAGTAGAGAGAGCAGCTCTGTAGCCTGTGCAGGGAGGGTTTTTACATTAGCAGCTTTGTTCTCATCTGCATTGCAATGAAGAGTTGAGTAGGTGCCATGTCCTGTGGTCAGGCTTTCCTTACTGTACTGAACATTGGGGATGTGCCTTGACATGAAGGTTGGTTGTCTGCAACCTGTGCAAGAACTTAGAATCACAGAATCATTAAGGTTGGGAAAGACCTCTAAGGTCATCCAGTCCAACCATCCCACTGGCACCCATATCACTCACATCCCCGAGTACCTCATCCAGCCTCCCCTTGAATACCCTGAGGGATGGTGACTCCAGCCCATTCCGATGCCCAACCACTCTTTCTGAGAAGAAATTTCTTCTAATTTTTAACCTAAAGGAGAGCTGGAGAACTGATTCAGCCAGAATTTCTTAATAATGTAATTATGCTCTTATTAGATTAAAGTATTAAAACAACAACAACAAAGCCTAACCCGAAAACCCTTCAGAGATTTGGATATTCATTTAATGTGTTATTTTGAGCTTCCGTTGAAGCAGACACACTTTTAGCAGATTGACTTAAATGCCAATTGGGTAATAGAGCAAGAAGAAAAGCCATAATCTTTTTCTATAGAGCGGAGAGTCATTTAAAACTGAAATATGACTAATTGCCACGATTGAACTTGTGAAACCCCTTGCGTTTCTTAATCGACTTACTGCATAAATGTCTCTGAATGGATGTGAAATCCAAACTAAAAAAAAACCCCACCTTGTAAGACACAAAGATGACTTCTTGCTTTCCCCCACAAACACAAAAACCCACATGAAATACCAGTTTACACCATGGAGTGGTACTTTTCTTTTAAAGTTTACCATTTTTGTGGCTTTTCTACAAAAGCTTAAGGCAAGTGGTATAGTGTCTTTTTAAAAATCAGTTTTACAGAAATTTGAAATTTCTGTGATAAGAATGAAATTCTGTTATGCAGCAGGGAAATTAACTGTGAATTCCTGATTACAGCAATACCTGCTATTCCTATCAGTAGCAGTGTTAACGGTTGCCTAGTAGAAGCATGTCCAAGAGGAAATGTAAAAGCCTTTCTTTATTCTGCAGTTGTGCTGTAAGGCAGTGCGGAGAAGGGAACATAGAAAGACATTGAAATACAGAAACTGGGACTGATTCCTCAGCAACTTCAATGCACGGTGTCAGCACTGCACATTTTTAAAATAATAGAACACATTTTTCTGTTCCTCTTTTTTGTTACTCATCTTCGATTTGTTCCAAATTCTGAGTCACTTTCATAAATCTGTTTATAACGAGCTCTATCCAGTGAGTTTCAGAACAAATACATCCATTGGTTTTTTTCAGTTGTAGAAATTCTCACCAATCACATGTGATGTAACTCAGGAGGTCTCTCTCTACTTTTTTCCCCTGGGATTTGACAATATTTCTAAGCGCAATCACTGTTTTTAAAGATATATAATGTTCTAATAAAGTAGTAGTAGATGGCTGGGGAAAGGGGACAAAACCTGAAACAGGAATTTTCCTCTCTGACCTCCATCGTGAGGATGCTGAGCCTTTTCTTGTGAAGGCTGCGATGCTGGCCCATGACTCAGGTAACCTGGTCCAGATTGGAAGCTGTGTGGTGGTGCCCCTGGAACCATGGGTCATGCCAATGCCTGGAGAATTGTCTGCACACCTGGCCTCTCTTGTGCAGTGACCTGGGCTTTTTGCTGCCTCTGTAACATGGCAGGGTGGGAATCCTTGGACTGGTACCCTTATGCCAGCAAAAAGTAGGGTCTGGTCCAGGGCTGGAATAAGCAGTGTGGGAGCAGGGCAGGTGTCAGCAGCATTTCTCTAAGCAGTGATGCTGGTTTATGCTTGTGTGAAGTAGATATGAAACTACAGTTCCTCCCTTTAATAGGGAATTTGAGAGGTTGAGGTAGTTTAGCTTGTTTTCTGCCCAGCAAGCAGAATTCTTGCTGCACTGAAACTGCAGACTTGAGTTGGTGGTGGTTTATCCTCTGATTTGAAGGGGGTGTTTTTCCCCAGACTAGTGAAGAAACTGATTTTCCAAAGAAACTTTCTATGAAAAGACTCTAGCTGGAGTGTTTTGTGACCTCATCGTGTCTCTGTCCCTCTCTCTGGGCCATTAACCTATGATACTGTTTAGTTCTATTCTAGCATCCTGCATGGACTTTGACTGGCATATTTGCAAATGAATCATGGCAGCTTGAGGGCAAAGCTCCTGCCACTGGAAAGTCACATAGCATCCAGGTATTAATGGCAGTTTGTTTTCTTACATAGTTGCTTGTTGATGTGTGATACTATTTGGTATGTTGGATGTGCTGTTTCAAACTTTGGCGCCTGAAATTAGTTCTACATTTATTATGCCACTTCAACATAATTCATGTAGAATTCGTCTGTTTGCGTGCCAGTTGGAATCTACTGGAATCTGTTATTTTCCATCCACTTCTGTAACAGTTTCACATTGTTTGCAGAGAGAACATGCAGTTTTATATAAATCACTTCCTTTCTTACAGTTTTACTGCATTATTTTACTCAATTTGTGAAGGATTTGAGCACCCTGCAGTGCGCAGCATTAGAAGGCAAAAAATGATTGAAAATAAAAACTATTTTTGGCTGAAATAATGGAATATTCCCAAGGAGAAATATTAAACAGCATTTAAGAAGTGTGGGTGAGCTGTAATGAATGAGCTGCATTATATAAAAGGACATCATTCAGACTATTGATTATAGAGACTTAAATCCAAACCTTGCAAGGGAAGAACTGGCTTTTTTTCCCTCTTGCTTCAAGCTACCTATGGAATAATCTTTGTTACCAAACTGAGGCCTAAGGAGAAATATTGCCAAGCACAGACTATGGTCCATTAGAACTTAGACACTCAGTGGGCAATGTTGAATGTCTGACGTACATGACTTGGGAAGTAAGGGATGTATAAACATGGATTGTAGCACTAGGGAAGCTATTTAAATGAAGTGACTTGCCACAGACTTTCTGGATTGTGTATTCTGCTCAATAAACCTTGAGGTTTTGTCATCTTTTCTCAGTTTTCACTGTTTCCTGTCATTGTATGGGCTTCTTGGCACGACAAAGACACCTTGTCCCATTTAAGTCCTTGAATTATGGTGCTGTGTCTTTGCTCTACATGGGCTCATGGAGACTACTCAAGAGTACAGCCTGAGCATGGTCCTTGGACATGACTGTGTGCATTGTCTTGCCTTCATGGCTGAGCACCTGCCTTGTGCTGATGCAGTTTCATTCTTGTACCAGCGTGGTTTGGAAACGTGGGACCTGACTGCAATCAACTGCTGTGTGATGCTGCCCGATACAGTGCAGATCCATGTTCCCTGCATTATGTATCTAGTGACTAACTGCTCCCAGATGTCATTTTGGGGCTGGATGCCAGACTGAGTGTCTGGGTTTTGTTGGTTGGGTTTTAATTTCCCCCTCCCCAACTCACTGGAGTGCTAGAAGAGTGGTACAGTTCAGCAGTGAGTCTGATGACGTTTACATTTCTGACCTATACTTTCTTCTTCCTGGGAAAATATAAAATATATCTGGTTTAACTTCTCCTGATACCTAGCAGGGTGATTTATGCTATACCTCTATCTTGTAGTATGGATAGATCCACCAGTGTCTATTAGCTTTGGAATAATACAGCATCCCAGGTATTGTTTAAGGGCACAATGGAGGTGTTCTAAAAGACTAATTTCTGATTATGTTAAATGCATATTTTCAAAAGGTTGAACTGTTTTGTTGCACTGTATATAATAAGGAGGAGTACACTTAAGCTAGTGGGGGGAAAATAGTTATTTTATCTGAAAACCTTTTAGGATTCAAAAGAAAGTGGTTTCAGCAGTTTCTTTTCAACAAATATAAAGTTTTTATTATTTATTAACAAGCATGAAAAATAGATAGATTTCTTATTTCATCTCTTTGTAGTGTGCTTTTAAAAACTGAAAGCTCAAATTTTGGTCATTGTTTTCCTTACCAAGTTCTAGATTTGATATGGAGTTAGTTACAGAATGCTTTCATTTTTTGGGTTGCCTTCATGGTCTTTTTCTAACGTGTGAACATGTCACACAGCAAAGCCTTGAATAAAAATAGTCTGAAACGACAGCAGTGACAGGAATTAATTTGCTTCCCTTTTGGACTGCAGACCCCTTACGCATGTTCCATGGTGAGTCGGAATGAGTTATGATCTTTTCTGTTTTGGGTTTTTTTGGGGGGAAGTTGAGTCATGGCTTAGTGAATTCCAGTCCCTTATTGCTGCTTGAAAATTCTTGGCCTGTTCTAAACCATATTCTCAGCTGAATCTCAGCTCACATAGCACTGACATTCAGGTCTTGTTTTTTTACTTACATTAATATATTGCTTTTAGCAGCTATACAGGATAGGAAATAGTGTTTACCTTTCCATATCATGAGGATGCCACTCACCCTGACCTAAACTAAGCCATACTGTTTATATTGCTGCTTCAGCGAGCCAGGAAAAACTGCACTAATATGTCATGACCACACAGTGGAAAATGCTTGTGTACTATTTGCATAGACAAGGTTCTGTATGACTTAAGAGCAAGAACAGCCGTTATTCTTTCTAAGAACTCAAACGTAGGCTAAATTTTCAGGAGGATTTTGAGATAAAGATCAAATTCTAGGAATGTGTTAACGTTCATGTAGGTTGTTATTGCATGGAAGTTTTATTTAGTATTAAAAAAGCTTGGGCTACCACGGTGGTCTTGTAGCTCTGTGCTTGTGTCACATGAACTTTGATGTTCTCTACAGTGAGCTAGCTCAGGGAACTGGTCCAGCTAAAACCTAACCTTGCCAAAAAAAATTCACTGCAGAAATGTTAAGACATAGAAGAAGCAAGCAGGCAGGGCCACTGGCTTTGACAGCAATGTGCCGTATGTCAAATTAAAGTGGTCACTTAACCATGACTTAAGAAATCATCACTATGTCAGCTCTGCATGCTGATGGAGTGTTTCCCTGAGAGTGCAAACGTTTGAGCTGGCAAAGCTCTGGGAACCAGGATGTGTAAAGGAGGAAGGCCTTCCCATGAAAGCCTAGTGCTGTGTTAGTACACAGATGGGGAGAGTTACCTCAACTTCCCTGAACTCCTGCTCAGAATGTACTTTTAACTTCAAAAGTTAGTGACTGTATGGTGACAGGCACCTATTGCCATACTGGTTTTCTTGCTGCAAATCTGCCATCTCAACTACTCCTTTGTTTTATTTTTTTTCTCTTTAAATATTTCAATGCAAATGTAAATAATTAGTTCATAATTAACTTGCAAGTTCCCATGGGTTCATATGAAGCTGTGTGTGTACTACCTACCCCTGAGCCCACAGGTATTTCCCATAATACCACCTTTGCTATGTGGAATGAATTACTGTGCCTTGTCATTCATTCGACCATGTAATTTTTATAACTACCGAACCTAAGAAATTAATCTGCTTTTTATGAGTAAATAATGTACCCTTCAAAAATCCTGTGTGGGGAAAAAATCTCCCACCTGTTGGCTGGGGGTAGATTGTCTTAATTCCCTAATTGGTTTTACATTAGCAAAATATTTCTAACAGTAATTGATCTAACGTGGAGTTTTCTTTTTTTGTGGCTATTGTTTTTCTTCCTGAGAACTTGCAGTTACTTTGAGATTAAACTGTTTTCAGTGACTGATGAGAGTAGGAAAGAGATATTGAAGTGGCTAGCAGATGACCCTTTAATAAGATGTGTGTAATTGGATAAGACTTGCAACAAATATTGGGCTTCTGTTGGGTAACAAAAATAATGAAGAGAAACAGCAACAGGAAAAATCTTAAATTAGCAAGACTTCATAAATTTCTTGCTGTCATTGTACGGAAAGTGAATGGGTGGGAAAATTAAAAATCCCAACCTTAACCCTGTGGAAAAGGGCCTAAGGTGGTCATCAGTGGGTTTTATTTGTATCCCTCCTGTCCAGCTGAAATTTCTCTTTTCCCTCTCTATCTTTTAAAAATTTCAGCAATGACATTTGAACGTTTTTATCTTAAAATGCTTTTTGTGATTCAAGCCACGTTTTTGATGGGTTGAGAGAGGCAGAGGGTAATTATTGTTGTAAGAAAAAAAAACACCCCATAAATCTGTGTTTTCTTGGAACTTCTGGAGGCTTCAGGGCAGGAACGACCAGTGGCTGTTGACTCTTTGATCGTGAAGTTGTAGTTGTCCAAAAGGCTGCAGAGAAGAGGAAGGGAAGGTCTTGTTACCATAGACCAACATGAATTGCTGTTGTGTGATGTTGTCTTCCAACATACATCCCAAACCCTTTTCGTCTTTGAATGGATCACTGTGAAGGTGTATAGGGAGTACTCTGGTAATGACCTGTCAACGAGAAGCCTTCCAATTACAATAACTGTATGGGGTAAGATTCTGTGTTAAGCTGTTTCTCTACAGTGTGTAATCCAGCGCTGAAGACACTGCTGCTGTAGGTACCTACTGCTGCCCATCCCAGGTCATAGTAGATGGTGCCAGTTGGTGATGATCGTGTATCTTTAATATCTGCCCTTTTGTTAGTTGATTGGACCAGTGTTTTCATATAAGTTATAAATTAACAGGACTGTAATGCTTATGTATTCATGCATTTTTTGTGTTCAGGAAAAGAAGGGTACCAAATTAGACCTAATGTGGAATAAATTACCAGATCTGATTCTTAATAGTAATCACAATCCAGCACCAAATGGGAATGACTGTATGTCTTCTAACTAAAGATACCACATATTGCACTGCAAATACAGTCGCACAGCGAATACTAACAATTTCATTATATCCAAATGATTTGGTTTGACGTCAGCAAGAGACTAAATAATGCCTTTCAAGGGGGTTTTATGCCTTTGGGGCACAAAATTAATATCTTTTGGTTTTAATGCAGTCATTTTAGCACAGAATATACCATAGGCTACAGAACTGATTAATTGTGCAAACAAAAAAGAGCTAATTGTTGCAGTTGTAAGCGCACTTAGATAGCAAGTTTTTACTAAGTCAATTACTGTCATTAAGCAAGACAAGGTGAGGCTTTTGTGACGAGGTTTAAGAAGTTTTATGGTATTCTTTTGATTTAGACCCTCCCAATGCTGAAAGAAACCAGAAAGACCAAATGAATTTGGGTTAAAGAGAGGGAAGTGTGTCTGGGTAGGTGTTTCTGTGGATCAGATACTGATTTTTCTTCATACTTAAATTTATAGAATTCTATACCAGGCATAAACACTAAGTGGTGAATCAGTGCTGCTATAATATTTGCTTTGTGGGCTTAGATCTTTTGTCCTTTCAAATGAAGTGCTCTCTGCTTTTTTAAAAATAAATAAAGTAAACGTGCAAGGCATGAGTCTTTTGCCTGACTGCATCTGGAGCACTGTCGCTCTATTTAGGAGTCCTGACTGTATGAAAGCTAACATCCAGGGGCTCCATCATCTTCATAGTGATGTTCACCTGTGTAATTAAATGCAGAATTACACAATGAGCCTTTTTGCATTAGCAGCTGTAAAGTAATTTTCTTACCACGATGGTGCCCAAACAGGTATCACAGGAAGTTTCTTTCTTGTAGTTTAGGACTAGGGATATGGCTCTGTTCATATTTCAGACAGCTTGATCAGTGTCCTCCTGGCCTCACTGCTTCCCATCCGAAAGAAGAACAACTACCGTCTTTTGGCACTATTGGAATTAGTGTGTGGATTGTGTTTACTGGCTAGTAAGGATCATTTAATTTTGTTTGTTATAAGGTTTCCCAAACACAACTGAAAGCCTAGCCTTACATTCAAAATATACTAAAACACTTGGGCTGTTGGCATTCAGATCTGGCATTTCACTTGTTATATCTGAGTCCACACAAATCCTATTCAGAGAAAGAAATGTGGTGTAGAGCCACTGGTAGCTTGATATCATTAAATATCATAAAGTACAGCGTAAGGAAAACAACCTATAACGTTGGTAGTAAAATATTACAAAATATTTCTATAAACCTCCCAGTGAATCCTTAGAGCTGCATAGCGTGCTGTCCGAATCCCATCGGCTTTCCGTGCCTCAAGCTGGGAAGGGATTCAGCCGCTGCTGTGAAGCACGGTGCAGGCTGTGTTAAATTGACCGTGTGGGTGATTTAACGTGAGATGAAAGATTAAGAAATCACATAAGTCTTTCAGACGTTTGTCTTCAGTGCATTAGGCATCTCATGACTGAACAATAAAGTTTTCAGCTTGGTTGGCAGCAAGGAGCAGCTCTACCCACGGCAGCTTCCAGAGCCGGGGCTCTGTCGAGCTGGTCCTGGGCTCGGGGGATGGAGGCAGAACTGGAAGAATGTGGTGTGTGATGGCGACTGGGCTTGTGAGAGCATAAGATTGCTGTTAGTTTTAGAGATGGCTTACTCACTGAGGATGCCATTCTTTTTTCTTTCTAGATGATGTGGCTGGGATTCAGTGAGACTCTTGTAGCATTGGTAGAGGTGGTTACCACAGTTTTCCAAAGCGTATTGCTTTTCATTGGCATCCAGGGTTTCAGCTGTATTATGAAACAAATCAAAACCCAACAGCTGCATTCTGGAGATCGGTTTCATCTTGTGTCCCATCGTTTCATACAGCCTTAAAATACATAGAGCCCGTGCTGCTTCGTACCCCTCGCTTCCTTGCCCCTTATTCTTGTGTTAGGTAATATATCAAACTGAAGGCAGCTGCTTTGTTTCAGACATCCCATTTCTGCGATTAGGGACATCGCTGAATTAGTTGAAAAATCTGAAGAACTAACATTCAGTGCTCCCAGGAATCATTTGTGGACTTCTGTATCATGTTAGTTCTTTAATTGAAAGAGCTGTGCTGCTCCTCGCTGATGTGCTTGTACACAGCGACAAAGCACATTACAGAAGGCACCCAGAGAGTCTTTGTGGCCAGCATACAACACATTAGGATCAGCGGATTTTTAAACTACACTGAATTCAAACTACAGAAGTGATATATAAAAGTCTGCGATTGGGGGGGGGTCATCTTTCTTGTCGTTACAAGTTCTTGAAATAGCTGTTCCAGCCCTGGTTTTGATAGATGGCTTCTGGGTTATTATTCATTTATAAAATGGGACACCTCAGAGGAGGGAGATTAATGACTTGTGAAATTTTAGCAAGGACTTTACATAGAAACAGTAATCTCTGGGCTTTAAAAAATAGTACATCGTTAACAAGTAGATTGAAGCAGTCTTGAATACTTTCTATTACATTAAATACTTTTAATATTGGAACTCTTCCCCAATTTTGCAGACAGTGCCCTACAGTTTTAAGGGGAAAACCAGTGTTATTTACCTTCTCTTCCCTATAAGGGATGGCAGAAACAACAAATCTGGCATGGTATGTGTCTGAATATAGTACTCAGGAAAATCTGAATATATTATGTGAGGTGTTTTGCTAAATCCAAACAGTTTAAAAATGTTACCTATAGAGCTATATCTTTATAATTTTACCTATTGTTACCTATATACCTATATATTTATAATTTTACCCCAATGTACCACCAGGTCTGCTGAAGCTGAGTAAATGTAAACGTATATGCATTCTCTGCCAGGCATACAGACTGTATTTGCACACTGTTGTAGATCTTGCAAAGCCAGCTTACCGGCAACATCCATCTGTTTTATACTTAGCGTAAAGGAGTTAATGACCTGAGTAGTTAAGACTGTCCAGACGATCTGTATAATCCTTTCGCACAAATAAGATGCTGTTGCAGTTAACCATTACTTTCTCTGGGATTTTTAAAAATAGGTGGCAGGGATTTTATTTCTGTCCTTTTTCCCTCTCTTTCTTTAGCCTAATTGAACTTGACAAAATTGAAAGTCTGTGCAGCAAGGTCAGTCCCATGAACCCAAGGAGATGCAGACCAATTATCGACGGGTAGACTTGGAGCTCAGAAGTAGGAATCAGCCCTAATTTATCAGTATTGATTTTGTGTGGGTTCTGTACTGAGGCTTCAGGGTAGGTGTTCGATGCCGCTTTGAAGAGGTGGTTTGAGGTGTGCAGAAACTGCGAGGAAAATAAAGATGACCCATGAAGTAAGCAATGTGTAGCTACACAGATTAGCGCTGTGAAGGTGCTGTGGGACCTCCTGGCATTACAAAAGAGCTTTAAGAAGATTATAACAGGTTAAGGTGACGGGGAGAGACAGTTGTTTTTCTAGTTAACTATGTTACCCTGAAACAGGCTGTATCTTGCTGGGCTTGTAGGCTGCTTTAGTGAGAAAGTTGTAAATGCCAAGTGGAAAGATTGCATATAGCAGTTGTAAGTGTTAGCCCAGGACCTCTCTTGAGATAGCACTCTCTTCTAGATGGGTGAAGCATTGACAGAAAAAAGCAGCCGATGTGTTATAAATTATATATCTTGCGAAAGTTAGGGTAATGCAATTTCAAATATTTCCCTGTGGATTTAGTATGCTAATAACATTCAGAGGTAGCTTCTGACTTGTGCTTGTTTTATAACCTACAGCCTTGTTTATATTTAATACAAGCAGGTTTTTCAAGGGGTTTTTACAAGTTATACTATATTCAGAAAAGGAGAAATACAGGTATTGCAAAATCCTCTTCCTTAATTGTTACTCTTGCTCTGGAAATATTCCCTGTTCCTGAGTGTAATCCATTGCTAGTACATGTATTTAAACAGTACTGCTTATTTAAATAACAAATGCAGTTGGTATTTAAATGATTTGACTATTTTGAAGTAGTGTACCCTATTTCCGTTTGATGTAATTGCTGTATTTAATCTCAGAAAGGACTAATGCATGCCATGTGACGGATCCATTCAGTGCTCCGTGTCATGCGGGAAACACAAGTCAGCCACTAATATGGGCCCCTTGGGGAAATTCTGTGGCCTCGCTCAAAATGCAAAGCATCTGAAACAGCCACATAAAAATCATGCAGTGCTCCAAGCTACTGTAGAGGCCCTTCAACTTCTCTAGTATGCTCTGAGAGTAATTTCACGCTTATTATATCCTGTTGTAAATCCTTAGTCCAATTCAGAATCAATTCTTGTTCAAAACCCAACAATAAAACCCAAAAGCGGAAACCCAGCGGCAAATAGGGAGCATACAGGCAGCACGTTCCCTGTTGTTGCCAGTCAGACCTCTCCTACCACTTCCTTTAAAGAATCAATACTCAAAACCTAGAAACAAATTGTGTAGGCAAGAATATGTATACCTGTTGTTGTTGGGCAACTAATTATGGCGTAACAGAGGAGCCACAGCTTTAGTGCTTGTTTGGATGAAAGGTAATTCACAGTTTTTATGGTGGTTAAGATTTTGTAAGTTTATTGGGAGAACAGTCTTGACCATTACAAAAATGAGTGAAAGATGTTTGGAAAAAATGTCATTGATTCAGATGATAACTGGCAGTTCGGTTAGACTCTAGAAAGGTATTTTCTTCACCATTTAGATTTGCAGCTTAAGTTATTTTACTGAATTAATGAATACTGTGGTGCAGTTGAGAAATTTAGGTCTGTGAGAGAGGTTCTCAGAGCCTGTTGGTTTTATTCCAAAAGTGGGAGTATATAAGCCATTCTTTCTTTAATATTTTTTTAATGCCTATTGGACTTTTCTAACTGCTCCAAATTGTAAAGTGTGTGACTTCTGTCTTGATATTTTTGCCCCTAGTTCTTCAGATTGCTTGTGGTTGTAGAGCTCTTGGGACATATAGGTGGCCAACTGGGACTCAGCAACGGCTTTTCTACTTTATAGATCATTTAATGGAGAGGATTGCTTCTGTTGTTTATTCTTTTAATATTTCACTTCTGTCTCACCAGTCTGTGTCATATATGAAAGCTACTAGTACTAGTATTTTTAGCAGAAAGCTCTCACCCCACAATATATCATGATAGCCTTCACACATCACCATAATTTAGAAAACAGCTTGAAATTTATGGCCGTGCCTTGTAACTCTGACTGATGACAATTAGATATATTATTAACAACAACATGTTTTTCTCAGTGCTGTGCACCCACAGAGAAGTGTTTGGTAGAATGAATTGCCCTCCTGTACGTGTCATAAATCTCACAAATCACATAGTGAATCTTCTGCTTGTTTGCTCTGAGAAAGCAGCAAGGGCTCCTTACCACAGGCTCCCTTGTTTTCATGACACCCGTTTAGCATTTTGGGCTCTCTGCAGCACTGCTGGGAGGATGGAGGGTGAGGGATCAGCCTGGTAGCTGCAGCGCGAGGTGGAGAACTCGCAGTTCGGCTGGCTTTCCAGTACAAGGGCTGTTTTGTTCTCTCCCCTTCCTCCCTGTGCCCTCCCAGAGCTGCTGAGAGAGTATTTATCTCCAGCAAGTCCAGAGCTGGGAAGGATGGGAGCTCACAACCGTATCATATATTCTGCAGATCAAAATCATCCTGTCAAAACATGAAAGTACCTCAATAATTTTCTTTTTAATTTTAACTGTCAGCCTTGAGACACCACTTGCTCTCGAGCTACTATGTGCAGTGTGTGCCAGCTTGCTGCTGCTTAGACCCTTGTTAAAATGTAAAGCAACAAATTTCCTGGCAGTCCCTGCAAAGTGGTGTAATGTAACTTTTATTACAAGAAAGTGGTGAACATGATGTGACTTCTTAGCTGCAATGAGCAATGTGAAGCTATTAACATCTTTTCAAAGCATGTAACAAGTGAGAGGTTATTTTTCTCTATTCCTAAAAAAAAAAAAAGTTATTTTAGGCAGCCTGCATTTTGTTTGCATTTATCTGAACTAAGTAAATTTTTAGATGAATTCTCTAGCTCTGCGTGCTTTGTGAAATAAGGAGAACTCTTTGAAAAACTAATGCTAAAATAGACTTCAGTGGCTGGATTTCAAGATAAAAATCCAAATGTTAGATGTTATGTATGGAAATTATGTCTGCTAACAAGGGATTTTAATTCACCTTTATCCTTTGCCCTTTAGATGTATGGTTCAGTGAGGGTTGCCTATTCCATATTTTAATGTCAAACTATTTGGTTCTCATTTGAATACTCTCAAAAGGTGACAGGTCTGATGGTTTTAGATTGATTACAAAGGAACCAAGTTCTTGGGTGGTAGGTATGCCATTATAAACAGGAAACAGAGGAAGAGGAATTGAGACTGTCGGTGTTGAGGTGCACGTAGCAGTCAGTCTGTTAGTAGACTGAAACATTTTAATAGTTGAGTGGCCAACACTGATAATTGAAGCCTTAATAAGTGGCGTTTAAAGGCCAAAAGGACAAATGCTGTCTGGTTTACTTATTTTGGCAGCTGAACTGGAGTTTCCATTGTAGCCTGATTAGTATAATTTTCACTGAAGTGGGTAGATAAAGTTCATAACTGTAGCACGAGGCTGTAGCAAAGAGTGGCACTGTTGTTCCCAAGTATCTAACCATCTATCCTAGTGATTAGGATATATCAGATTAAAAACAAGGTTAACATTGTCTCTGGTTGGATTCCTTAACATGCTGCATGAGGTTATCAGCTCACAGGTGTGATGTGACTATGGTATTACAGATATTTTGTCCAAAATAGATGTCCAAATGTGCAGAGGCTTTGTAATGTACACTCTCTATGAGTAAAGGCAGAGTTGGAGTAACCACGCAAAGATCCTCCTTTGCGAGGCAGGCATTGGTAAAGCAGCTGAGTTCCCAGAGATGTTCCTCTGATTTATTGCAGAGATAATGATGTTGTATTTTGCAACTGTATGATCACTGTGTACAAAAGTGATTAGTAAACTTTTTTGTTTTCTGGAGGTTATGACGAGATGATTTTTGCGTGTGATGCACCCCTGCAAACACAAATCAGGCTATTGTCTTCAGGAGTGAAAGGTTTGGAACCAAAAATGCGATTGGGAAGTGAAACATTTTTCAGCTGCAAGTAATATTAATAGTAATTGCCACTTAGTGGTCTTTCAGTTGATAGAAACAAGCCATCAAAATTATAATTGTAGGATTCATTGGGATTTAGATTGATTAACAAACGAGACGACCGAGTGGGCAGCACACAGCGAGCCAGAACTCTCGCTCATGTAAAGTCAGCAGAGCTTATCTGGAATCAGTGGAGCAAAGCCCATTTTATTCCATTTGCCCAAAGAATAAACATATGCCATGTCAGAAATAGAACAGTTGGAAACAATTGCTGCATGGGATGATGATGAAAAATAGCTGGAGAAAGATACAAGTGTGATTAGAGTTCCCTAAGGCCAGACGGCTGCCTTAAGGATGCGAATGAGGCCAGCCTGGCATTATGGTGGAACCATCGCTGAATGCTGCAGTGACAGGAAGGTGCACTTGATAACATCCTTCTCAGCTCTCTTCATTAGGTGAAAGAAATTCATACGCATTTTAGATGGGAAAGAGAACTGTGGAGGATGCCTCAGGAAATGAGCTGTTGAGAAAAATCAAGATAATTTAATTTGGTTTCCACTGGAGTTGAGGAAATTCAGTGTTTGCAATTGCTGATCAATTGAAATCTATTTTATTCTTTAGAAGTCTCCTTTGAAATAGCGTGTTTTCATCTATTGGAAATGCAAAATTTGAAGTGTGCAGGGAGTGTGTTATCTGTAAAGAAATGATAAATTACTTTTGAACGGTTTAATTATCATCTCCCAACACATTGGTTGATGGTGTGACCTTTATTCCAGGATCCTCACAATCTCGAATCTAGATTGTTCTGTTTTATTGAAATATCTGAGCTTAATGTTAAAAAAGAACCTGTAGTGATGGTGAAAAGCTCAAACACCAGCTCCTCAATGTAAGCACACTCAAGCAAATTGTTCTTTTTATGTCACACAATTGTGTGACCTATGCTGTGTGACAACCTATAGCCTCAGTCATGTGGCATAATTAAATTAAAATAGGCTTTCCTTATCTCAGAAAGAGAAAGTTCTTTCAGATAATTCATAAATTTTAAATGGAAGTCATACTGTAATCGGGAGCTAATTTTCTTTTCCCATTATCTCCTGCCATTCTGTGATATGAGAACACTTTGTTCTCTACAACAGACCTTGCTCAGAGCTTTGCTTTCTCACAGAAGTAATTAGCTAGGAAAGATGCTGGATCTTTGTAGACATCTTCTCTTCCCCACGGCGTGCAGGTGAACAAACCCCATACCCAGATGGGTGTCGTTCCAGCCCAACATTCCTTGTTCACGTGTCCTGCTCTTGCCTGAGTGCACATCGACAGTTTCTGTTACACATATGGATTTGGATTCAGGAAATGTGGCTCCATAGAATTGTTGATCACATTGGGCTGTTTTAAACATTAAAAATTCATTATTGTGTGCAGTCTTTAGATTTTTAAAAGAGCATGCTTTTCTCCTCTCTGATTATACTGTTTACTTGATGTCTGCCTTTCTTGTGTGTCTTTATTTAACATCAGGCTCTGCTTTCATTGACCTACAGGTGAAATATGTGACCAGAAGTTTTATTTCCTCTCTAACTACATGTGTTACAATGGGAATAGCCAATCAACCTATGACATTCTAACTTTTGTTTCCCCTTTTCTTACTAGTTTGCTGTTTCGTGGTTCACAAGAGATGCCATGAGTTTGTTACCTTCTCTTGTCCTGGGGCTGACAAGGGACCTGACACCGATGTAAGTACAGTGACATTTACTGTGTTGCTTTTACACGTAGTGTGATGTTACACTGAACTGTGAGAATGAATTACAAACAATATCAGTAGACTCTTTATGATAGCTACTTGTAGTCCGAGTGGTTTTTAACAGTTCTGAAGTGAGTATTTATGGGCTGTAAGATCTATTTCTGGTGAGAAAACTAACAAAGAGTGTGACCAAGAACAATTTCCCTCAGAACGCAGCAACCCTGAGGTGTTTACCCAACCGTTAAGTCAGCAGTTTATTTTTGTTTGCTTTATGTTGGTTGTATCTGATCCTAACAATTCCCAGAAAAGGCTGAGGGGTTTTCTGAGCTTTCTTTGTATCTATCTTATCTCAAGGTGTAACTTCAGAGTTGACTCTGGTCCTTGTCCTCTCTGCACACAAGGATCTAGAGCTCCTATCAGATGACAGCTTAATCTTGAGCCGGCAGCAGGCTTAACCTGGGATAGGTTTGTTCAAACAATGATATTCATGCTTGAGTTGGTGTGCTGGTCAGGATCCTCCCATTCTGTATACTTCCAGATACGCGTTGCATTTTTGGTCAACCACCAGTTTTTACTCTCAACACATCTGCTTGCATGGTGAGAGACAAGAATTTTTTGTCACCCAGCTGAAATAATAAACTAATCTTGTTTGTTCACATAAAAATAACGTTTCTTTGGGTTTTATAAATTCCACTTTACAGTGAAGTAATTTAACATCTGCTTATGGGAACAATACATTCCAAGTGTTCTTTGTCTGAACGGCTCTGTTTTGTTTCTTATAACGTATTCATGCTCTAGATTGTAGGCTATTATCTCCTCTGATGAAATGCACCACAAGACTTTTCTTGCTAGGTTTTAATGAGCTCCTCATGAATTGTTTTAGTATGCTAGCCATGAGATCAATGAACAATATATGGGCAGAAGCCACAAGGGTTTTTGGAAAATTTGATATGTTAAAAAGTTTTCTTATTTTTAAGTTTGAATAGAGGGAAGTGTCAAAGAAATGAGAAGAATTTTAAAACCAGTTTATTTTTTTAAACATTTTGCGTGATCTAAGTTTAGGTATGTAAGAAAAATGCTTGAGTTAGGACCATAGTTGCCTTGTCCAGTTTCTCCTGTTTGGTCACTTCCAGACAGCAAACCAGGATGGCCCCAGTCATACTTGCCATTGGTCTTTCTCCCCTGCTCACGGAGAGAGTTGGTTGGGGTGAGATCTGACAGTCTTGTGGCAGCACACTGAAGTTGGTGGCAGAAACACTGCTGTCCTCAACATCTGCCTCTTCCTAAGTTTCCCCCTGCACCCTCCCTGCTTAAGGAGAGATGCCTCTCTTGAGCCTGCTCCTCAGCAATGCCCTACCCCAGACATCACCACTTGCAAGCTGAGGAAGCTTTGCAGTACAAAATTGCTAAAATCAACAGAATTTTGTAAAAATACAAAAGTACCCAAAGCCTTTCTTTCCACCTTTCCATCTTTTTTCATAGTGTTGTGGGGTTTTGTGGCAAGGCCACCACACATTTGGTTGTGGTAGCTTGTGAAATGCTTGGTTATTCATTTGCATCTATATCTCCAGTCATTTTTTTTCTTCCTGTTTACTTTTTTTGTGCTTAGTTCCTCATATCAATTTTTCTTCATCTTTCATCAGCTGCTCCTGCTGCAGTCCTGGTTCCTTGTTGCCATTTAAGAACCATGATGCCCCGAAAGAGCATTACTCCAACAGCGAGAGCCAAAGTAACTAAGCTAAGGGTCCTGCTATGTGTGGATGCAGTCACCAGAAGTTAAGGACATCCACAGTCAGGGAGTGAGATTCAAGGAGCCAGCATTCAAGCACGGAGCAGTTGATTACCTACGCAAACAACATGGATATTGCCAAAGGTTTATTAAGTGTGTCAAATGGGGCCAGGGTGTAGGAAATGCCAGCGCAGCCACCATGCATTCCTCAGGAGCTTTGACAGTTGTTCAGGGCAGTACATCAAGCATCCCTTTCCACTTAGCGTAGAGCACAGCTTGCGTGTAAAAAAAGTCACTTAACTGAGCCAAGGTCAGTTATAATGACAGAAGTCAAAGGAAGAGACTTCTGACAGTAAGGTAGTAGTTAGAGCACTCACTGGGAAGGCTTGCAGGCCTTCACGGAGCCTCCCGGTTATGCAGGAGGGAGGCTGCCTGTGCTCTCAGTAGTACTCCTTAGTGCATTTCCTTGAAGGAGACCCTACTGTTAATCACAAAGGTGGAAACAAGGAACCAAAATTATTCTTTGTAACTTTCCTTTCCTGAAAGTTCTTGAATTCTTTAAGCTTTGAAGGGAAGTGTGGAGAGTGGCTCTGTGCATATAGTGTAACAGTCGAACGTGTGTCCTGATTATTGTTTTAAAACATGGGTTCTTCAGGGGTTTTCTTCTAAAGCTCGTAAATGAGAACAGACATCTGTGTGAGAGACCATTTAATTTTATTGAGAATTTCTTTGTGGGTACAGAATCTGTTGCATGGCAGGCTGTTAATAACCTTTAGTATCGTTGACTGCATTTCGTGATTTGGTTATTTTGGCTTTGGTGATTAAATAAATCAGCCTAATGCCTTATTTTAGTATTTGGGTTACCAAATGATCATTGTCAATATTTCCATGGAAGCGATACCTCGAAACACTTTGGAGATTAAAAGCAAACAGAAAATAAATATGTTTTATTAAAATTGCTCTACATTAGTGGGTCCTATTACACAAAGAGGATTGTAGAATGTTATACTTTAATTTACTGAAACATTTGGCTATAATGCCTGCCCTTTGGCGACTCAGTAACTTACTCCTATCTGAGTTAGTGCACGCTTTGTTCTGAAACGTAGCGTGCTATAATGCTTATCATAATACTTACCAGGTTTTTAAATATTAAAAAAAACCCTTTTCTAAATTATTTTGTGCAGGTGCACAATTAATTTGCATACTCAAATTCTCCAATGATGTAGCCTTTCCATTAATTGTAAAAGTAATATTTTCATTAATGAAATTAAAATTTTCAGAGCATTAATTATAAATGATAATAACTAAATATTACAGTACTGTCTATTATGTCTTATAATAATTTAAAATCATCGTGCACTGGCCTTTTAGCACAAATGAGACAATCCTTATGGAGACATCATTAGAATAATGATGGGTTACACTTGTTTTACTTTGGATGAGCAGCTGCAGCCTAATGGGCGGGTGGGGTGCCCTGCCATGGGTGATAGGCCAGGTTGTGATGCAAAACACTCTGATACACCAAACCTGGTGTATCCTGGTCGGAAACAAAAGGGCCTTTGCCAGGCCGGGGAGGTGGCTCTTGCCAGGTGGGTGTTCACAGCCGTCCCCACCAAGGCCAGAGACATCTAGGACGTGATAGCAAGGACTTATTTATGGGGTTGTCTTGAGGCCTGGTAGTGTGGCATTCATACTGCCCACCTCCAGCGACGCGGAGCATTCCTGAGCAGTGGAGTTTATTGGTCATTTGGAAGATTCCAAAGGGGAGAAAAGCCATAATTTTTACCAACTTCATTCCAACTTGCATGAAATCTGAACATGTATCTGTGGCTAAAGGGCACAGTTGAAGCATCACTTCAAAATAACACTCTTTTGAAAGAGAGAATTAACTACTTTAGAGCACATGCAGAGCTTTCTATCATGTAGGTGTTTTTCAAAGCTCTCTGTAAGATGTCTTTTGGCTGTGGAAAGGGGGAACTCAGCTGGCAGATCCTATAGTTTCTCTAAATATATCTAACAGTTGCAATAAAAGTTATTTTTTTAATTTCCAGATATTTAAATACAGTCAAAACAGCAAAAGATATTCAGGCTGTACTGCTCCCAGTCTTTATTTCCTGGCCTTGCTCCTGTGCCACACGGAGTTTGACTGCTCAGCTGTCCCAAAGGCCTGAAAGGAAAGGTGAACTAATATTCCCTCCTCATGTGATCGTTTTATTTGCTCCGGTATTCCCTTGCTGTAAAGGAGGGGATGAATTTGTATCCCTTTAAAATGAAGTGCTGTAATGAAGGTGAGCCAGAAAGTCGCCCTCTCTTTGCTTTATTCAGCCCAGCTGAAATGGGAGGTTGAAACGTCCATGTTTGTGCCAAAAGGAAAATAATACTTGGGAATAAAGGTGTTGTCCTTGACTGGTAGTGAAATGAAGGGGTCCAGGGAATAATATCCCGGTTCAGAAAAATTCAGAATTCTCACAATCAAAAAAAGTTACGTTCCCTCAACACCTGGCAGGGTGTGAGCTCTGATGGCTGAGCAAAATGCCGACTCAGGAAGTTATTTTGTTGCTATCTAATGGCTTTTTGTAATCTGAAATTATTCATCTTCTCTTCATGGCCAGCTCTTTCATGGTGAGGCTATTGAGCTGCTGTATCTCAAGCTGCTGCTATTATATGCTAAAGTTACATGAAGCAGCATCTCCAGTTCAGACACTTGGGTTTGGATGATTGCTCAGTGTTCATCAAAACTATTTTAAGTCATTGATGAAATGCTTTCAAACTTGAGTGAATTGCTGTAAAAATGTAAGAGCAACCTCAAAAATTGACTGCTGCTGTAACCAGCTTTGTTAAGATCTGTTTAATATTAAGGGATAATGAATCGACTTTCTTTCAAAAAGCATACTTTAAAATTGAGAGTGAAATCTTTGTTCTCTTTGTTAATGGAACAGTGACCAGAAGGCGTTTTCAGATGGCATGTGATTTATTAAAATGTTCCTAATTCAATACCACATAGAATTAAAAGAAAAAGTCACCAGCAATTTAAAGAAGTGTTTGAATGTATTCATTTTTTTTCAATACAAGTTTATAAAACTTTAATATAGAGTGCCCAAGAGCTCAGCCATCACCATCTCTGGATCAGCACTATTTTCTTTTCAGATTATAATAATATCAAATCTAAAGTTGGTTTATAAGGGGAAAAAAAAGGAAATTAAAAAGTAAAAAAATCTAAATGAAAGCAATTCAGGGGAGATTAAACCTGACTCTGCTCCTCAGAACTGCAGTGAGCTCTTAATATTTAAGGACCTAGAAGAGGATGAGTTGGTAAGATAGAGATGTGGGTGTAGGTAAAGCCATCTCATCCCATGGGCAGGGTGACTGACCTCATGGATGTTGAAGGTGACATACACAGAAAAGATTTCAAAGTCAATAAGCCTCCTGATATTGGAATTATTTGGGAGCTTTCTTATCTTAAGCACATTTGAAAAAATGGTCTAAATTTGAACAATTGTGGGGGTCTGTGTGATGCAGCAGGAGCAGAATATTATGGAAGAACGTCTAGCAACCTGATTTGCACTGAAAAGAAGGGTAGGAGAACTCTTTAGGACACTATTTAAGTGTTAAGATACAACTTAATAAAACAAATGGGGGAAAAAAATCACACTTGAGGGGTTGGAGTAAGAGGAGGGTAGAAATGAAATTGAACTGATTGTGAAGATGCCAGTGGAGAAGAAAACGAACCAAGTGTTTTAGTGGGTCATAAACTCTGTCCTGGCCACCAGTGCTTTTCTGATACAAAGGTGAGCAATTTCCTGCAGGGTTATTTTGGAAATTGTTGTTCCTTTATATTCCTTTATATATCCTTTATATTTGGGGGGTTGGACCCGATGATGTCTCGAGGTCCCTTCCAACCCCTACAATTCTGTGATTCTGTGATATATATATATTTTAGTAAGCTATTTTTTGCAGAGTTCTGGAGCTCTTGGGGAGAGGAATTTAGACAAGAACTAAAATGTAAATGGCCTTTAAAGCATGACCTTTGAATATTTTCAATGCCAAGTTCTAACCAGGTACCATATGGGCAGCTTGTGGCAAGGGAAAGTTAAATAACAGTGATGTTTTTTAGGTATAGTGATGGATAACTGCAGCAATGGGCTACCAAAAGAAGAAATGAAGATGCTTATTTAGGGTTTTACTTCTCTAAGCAGTGCTGCAGGTATTATCTGTGCCCTCATAAGACCTCGAGGAGAGGCCAAATGAGTCCTGTGAGGCTCCATGGTGCTTTTCATTTTATGCTTTCTATAATTTTAGAGTTGGGAGGGGTAAGAGTGACCCTCAAGAATCCATATGCAGGGGGACCAGTGGGAAATTATCATTTGCAAATTAAAATGTACAGTTTGACAGCAGAGGGCTTGGAGCAGTGCTTATGTCTGCATTTGCTGCAGTATTACCCCGTTCAGTGTGATAGTTGTGGCTATGATACAGATGTTATGAAGGATCTTATTCCTTGTGTCACAGCTCCATGCTAAGCAAATTAATATAATTGGGCTGTCCTGGGGGGTTTAGTCATCTTGCCCAGCTTTATTTTTCTGTTCATTTCCAGGTAACACTGAAATCTTTTTCAAATTCTTTGCTGTTTTGTTTTCCCCACTGGCCTTTAATTATTTTCCAGAATCTTTACGTGTAGGAGGATGGTTTCAGGGTGAAAGAAGATGCTTTACTGGTCATGGTAATTAAAAAAACCCAAACCCGACAACAAAAATACTGAAAAACAAACAAATGAAAATCCCCATGAAAAGACAAGGCCTGAAGTGGAAGCACAGTATTAAGACTTACTGTAGAACTAGTTAAAAAGGGATTTTAATCAGAAAGCTTTGCAGTCTTTTTCCAAGGATAATGAAGTGCAGCAGCAGGCTTGTCTGATTTGATTTTAACCCTTTGGATGTTTTTACAATGAAAAGCAACTATTATTCCTATTCCACCATCACAAGTGACCTGAGCAGGAAACAGGCATCGTTGATAAACATCCTCTGCCACAAAGGTGGGGCTTTTTATTGCTACCTTAATTTAGGATAATAGGTGATCTTGTCCTAGAAATACTTTTGTTTTAATTAAAAGAGAAGCCTTCTCACTTCCCCACAGAAGATACACAAAGAGGAAGAGCTGCCAAGATGCAGTTTGCTGCTTGCCAGCTGAGAAAAAATGCTCCCTTAAAGGGAAGCCTGCATGAATCTTTTGAAGTGATTCATAAACAGCTCTGATGCAATAAATTTATTAATCTTTCGTTGTATACCTTAAATAAAGAAAATATAAAGCCCCCTCTATTGACAAATTGAGATACCAACTCAATGTGGTTTGGATGTTGAAGTTTTCTAATTAGGAAATATGAATCACGCTCTCTTTGTTTAGAATAGGCATTGTGAGATGGGCAGAGTAGGTAATAGGATTGTTCTAAGGCACGTACAAAGTGAATGTATTTTTGTCATATTCCTGGCTATATTCCCACGCCCCTTTCCCAAAAAACTTGTTCGAGCTTCCCAAAATAAGCAAGATCACAGTCAATGCACTAAGTACCTTAGAACAAATTTTACAGGACAGAAAGGGCATTTTTATTAGAAAAATTAGTATTTTAGTTCTTGCGATTACCCTGACTTCTGAATCTCTGCAGTGTCCTGAGTAGTTTATGGGGAAGTAAATGTTTTGTGCTTACGGTTTTAACCTGAGAGCCTTAAAAATTAACTGTAGGGAAAAAAATGCCTGTAAGGTTTCTGATCTTTTAAAATCTCTTTTTAAATGATGCTGTGCACAGCTCTAATGGCGCATTAGGAAGCGCGGATGTTCGAGTATATTGACAACAAATTTTCACTTGGGAAAGAATCCATCCTGAGCTAAGACCCTTAATGGGAGAGAGAGAAATTAATGCAGGGACTCTACCAAAAATGCCTCTGTACCTACTGAGCATACATTCTGCTCGTATTCAGCCAGCACCTGAAGGAGGTTTGTGGTACGTGGTAGGAGGATGAGCTTCGGTTTCCTCCATCCAGCGCTCTTAAACAGAGACAGTGTCTTAGATCTCTTGACATTCCCCTCTTCTTCCTGAACACTTCAGCATCCAAGTGCTTTTTCCCCACCCCTCTCAATGAATAAAACCCAGCCATATGTCACCCTCTCCACCTTATGTTCATCACCAGTTGGCAGGCACTCTCTATGTGTTTAGATATTTGCTCCTCACCTGCCCATGGGTGGTTTCCCACAGCTCAGGGCCCATCGCAGCAGCTTTACTGGTCGGCCAGCTCCATGCTCCTGCAGAGGTGAGTTGGAATTGCTGTGAGCTGGCTGTGCAGAAGTGTTTGTGGCACTGCTCCCCTAAATGCCTCCATTAAAGCCGTTGGAAGCGGCTTCATTGCTTACTTGAAAGCAGTGCACGTGCTGGATCACGTTTGCATTTATCATCGACTGAGAATACGCTTGTACCTTCTATTTCTGCATGAAAGCTCACGTTCCTTTACTGCAGCTAAAACGGCTTTTGAGCTGGAGCAAAGGATCCTCAGGAAGAGTGGAATTAAATCACAGAAGAACAAGTTTGCAAAGTTTGGTAACTACTTTGATCCTCAGCCCTTCCCTCCGCACGGCAATGCCATCCCAGAATTGACTCCCTCCCTTTGTCCATCTGCTGAAAGAGCACGGGCAGGTCCCGACTGCGGTGGGGGAAAGCTGTATGAACCCTCACCTTCCACGTGCCCTGCTGATAGGAGATGTGTGATGAGTGATGGGGGTCCTGCCCTGCAGCCCTTCAGCCTCTCGATTTATAGACGATGCATCTTTGGCTCTGGGCGTGTGGTTTAACTAGTTCTTCTTTACGCTCCCAGAGCTGTGAAAGTTCATAGCCTTTGAAAGCTTTCTATTTGTAAAGAATATCTTTTTTTAATCTTTTTTTTAATCTTCGCAACCCAAAACAATTCAAATGCTGAGCAATCACAGCAAAACCCTAGAATTTAAGGTTTTATTGTCTAGGTTTTTGCTGTGCGACATGTGGTATGGCATAGGGGATCCCTGTGAGAGTTAATAGGCCACTCTGCTGAGAGGGATAAAAAATTTAGATAAATGATGTATCTAAAAACATCAGTGATTTTTCATAAATTGGCATTGGAGAACAATTATTAGGCAGGGATATTATAAAGGGAGAACTCCCAGCAAAGTTGTTCCCGATAGTAGAAAGAAATCTTGGTAGGGTGGTAACTACAACTGCTTCAGCAATGTACTGGGTGCTAATTTCACAATCAAAACTTTTTCTAATTCCCCGAATTGAAGTTGACATTATTACAACAGTCCTTACTTTCTAATTGTTAAGAGTTGTTGTATTAAGTTGTGCAATTTACGTTGAATTTCACCATTTCCTTGTCATCTTACACTTGGACTCTGCCAAAGCTGGTTCTGTCAGTCTTTCAGCTGCCTGTAAATACAATGGCATGATTTGAGGGTTAGGGGCAAAAGGGTCATTAAGCCTTACTAATTTTCTTACATGTGATGTCATGTGTAAAACCATAGGCATTTCCATCAGGTTCTACTCCCACAATAATGTGTTTAAAAAGCCTTACCAATACAAAGGGCTGATAATGGTTCTTGATTTCCTGACTGGAAGGATCATCCCAGTCACAGACCCCTGACAAAACCTCACAGGATGCCAAGCGCTTTCAGCACTGTCTGTTTTTTTGAGGTGGCAGCTCTTACACCAAAATTAGATGACATCTTAATTTGGAATAAAATGAGTGGGCTAATTTTGCAAAGCACTGTAGATCCCATATGCTACAAATAATTCTGGCATGTGTCACCGGGGAGCATACCTATCTCTGTCACTTACTGGGAGCTGCTTCCTTGGGGTGCTGGGAGAAATTTGCTAACAAATGCTAGGTTTTTTGCTGGTACAGCCTCTGCTGCTTAATATAAATCACACAACTCCAGTAAACTGCCAGTGGGGTTGGGGAAAAAAGTACAGCTTGTACTTTGTAAGAGAGAGCAAGTTCCTTTTATTGAGGTGGTTTGACCCTGGACTAGAGAGATGAGAGAGGGGAAAAGCAAGGAGGGGAGGCAGAGAGGCTGCTGTCCTTTCTCTAACTGGTACTGGTAAAGACTTGGGGAGCTTTGCATAAATAAGAACAGTTTAGCTTCATTCATGGGCATGCTCTTATTTATTTTATTTGGGTTTGAGTCTTAATTTTCACTTTCCATTATCAGAGTGATATTCTCAAGAGGCCCAAAGAGGTCACAGAATTTTCTTCACCCTCTGAGACAGACTGGATTTGTCTTGAAGTAGCTGGTGATCTTGGGGAGCTGTATATTAAATACCATTATCACAAAATATTTTCTCATTTTTATAATTGGTGAGGTTTTTATAAAAACCTAATGAAACTTGATATGAACAGATTTTATACCAACTGCATGTTACTTGTGCTGAAAAAATGAAATCCTGATGCTTCTGCTGAAGTAACAATATGCCAGTCATGATTCCATTCATAATTTGATTTCCTCTATTCCCTTGCAAATAAATATGCTGTAGCGTGCCCCATGTAATTAATGAAACTTAATCCTTAAAGTACCAGAGATCATAGGCTGAGCTCATAAACTAAAAGCAAAAGCATATAATGAATTCTGGTAATGAGAACTTAATAGATATAAGAGTCAGAGATTGATTTATTCCTTTTTCTTCTTGCCCCCATGAGAAGGGTACCTGCGGAACTGAGGCACGAAAGAGATTTCTCTGTGTTGGGAAAACCATTGTGATCTGTAACAAAGCTACCTTCAGGTCTGTTTCTATGGAAACAAGAGCATCAGACCAGCAAAGAATGGACCAGAAAGGAGATAAAAGCCTCTATAAAAATAGTTATAAAAAGCGTATGCATAGCTTTGGCTACTTTTATTTCTTCTTTTTTTTTTTTTTAAGAAAGAAAAAAGCCCCAAAACTTGGGATTTTTTGAAACCTGGTTATTATTGTAGCTATCTAGGTTAGACCCTCTTGACTCTGGAGGACTGGTAGAATAATGGCAAATTATTAACTTCATGGGCATTAGTTAAGAAGAGTTTATAAAATAACACAAAGCTTTCAAATCTAAACTTACTAGAAGCAACAGACTTTTTAAAGTGATTTTTGGTAACCCCTCTTTAAAAAGCACTTTCTGAATCTTAAAGTCTTTGTTGTGTTTTATAAAAGTTACAGTGAGATGGAAAATGCTAGAGCTTTGCTCTGCAAATAACCTTTTCTCCTATCCAACTCATTGCTGTATTGCCATTATGTTTTCTTTTTGGTGTCTAATTGCAAGTGTGTGAATTGTAAATCATTTCCTGGCAGTCTGTGTGGTCAATATTCTCTTTGTCCTTGTGTTGCCAGAGATTGGGCACGACCATATAGAAAAGAATGAAAGTGTTTTTCCCTCCATCATTCAGGTGTTTAACTGTGGTCATTCCAGTAGGAAAAGGTGTAGTCCCCAACACAAAGGGGAAAAGCATGGGATTAGTGCACTATGCATCTGAACTGGGGCTTAATACTCTGCTGCTTCCTGAAAATGAAATCTCCTGATCCTCTAACTTAAGCCAAGCCTGGCTTCACAAGGGTTCTGTCATTGTTTCAGAGCTTCAGAGAAAAAAAATACCTAGAAAATCCAGGTAAAATGTGGGATATGTATTTACCAGTTTTGCTTGTGTTGAAAGCAACAATAATTTAGTAAAAAAAGAACCTGCTGAAAGTATTCTAGGTCTGGTTTTGGTGTTTCAGGTACTGCTTTACATGGGTCTATGGGTGCTTTGAAGTGCGTTGCTTTTTAGGAGTCTGACTTCAGGAGCTTTGAAGGCAAGGAAAAGGGTTCAGGTAGATTAATATGTGTATATATCACAGCAAAACACTGTTGCTGTGTTATTGGAAGGATTTCATGATGTTTCTTATATTTAATATAATTTATAGAAAGGAGGTAACCACTTTTTTTTAGTACTTATGTCTGGTACCATCTTTGTCAAGTGTAAATAAATAAATACGTGACCACATCATTTCAAATGGGCATCACTAGTATGGCTTGAGAACAGTTACCAGGTTGTGGAGTCTTGATTCTCTACTGTGAAGAGCAGATCGTGATGGTTGGACTGAGTAGGATTTCAGTGAGCACAAGCGAACGGTGACTTTTAGTCTGCTTGTATAAGAAATTTATAAAAATTCTGTTACCCCTTGTCCAAAAAGCAGGTTAAAAAGCAACCTCACTGCAAGAGTGAGAGGTTTGAGGGAGTTAGGAACAATCAGGCATCAGAATATATATAAACCCTATGTTATATAGGCCATATGTGCAGTGTTTATGAAGAGGATTCTTTTGTGGACACAGATTGATTTTTTTCTAAAATCGTTTTCTAGAATATTTTTTTCCTAGAATCACTGAAGTCTGGGACTGTCCCAAGTTATTGTTTTCTTCATGAGAAAATTCATTGTATTTAATTAAAGATAATTTGAGCCCTCCAGTCTTAGGATGCAACAGGAAGATGACCTTTGTGAAATCCTTCCTTAGTTGAAATCCACTTTTATTTTTCAAGGTCTATATTAGTACCTACAGATTGACCTACTTAGGACTAAATGAGTCATGTTGTATTGTTAAGGCTGAAGCCTAAAACCCCATTCCTCAACACACATTAATGATGTTCCCTTTTTACCATATTACAAAACTTTTTATTTCACTTAATTAAAACAAGTAAGAATTTTAATAAGCAGAACCTTCATTTATTTAGCTGTTCTCAAAGTTGATTTGTTTTGTCAGGTTGATTTTTTTTCTACCAAGTCAAATTCAGTTCTCAGTCTGGAGATTTAATGAAGTCAATACTCTGGTTTAACATTGGTGAGTGGAACAAGAGTTGGATGTGCTGTGTGCTGCTGTCATCTTCTGCCAAGCTTCCAAAGGGCTCTGGGTGCAAGGGGAAGGAGTATGCCTTTGTAGAAACAGAAGCAAAAAAGATAGCACAGTGGAAAACAAAAATAGTAGAAATTAAAAGGAGTCCTGTAACTTTTAGCAGGAATGTGTAATCCCTTGGAGTTCAGCATCTGTCACTTGTATCTTCATGTGCCAAGAGCATGATTGGACCATTCATGAAAATAAAAAGGCCCATGCAATCAGCAGACTTTGTTCAGTATTCCTGCATAGATGGGCTTTGCCATAAATAATAGGAAAGACATCATTTGAATGGTTTTATATTTGACAGGCTTAATTTAGAAACACCCCACAGAGAGGTAAAATTAAGTGAAATAAAAATACACATCCTTTTTTTTTTCTTTTTTATTTTTTTTTATTTGCCAGAAGTGCATTGTAGAATACAAGGGGCAGAAAATGTCCTCTTCTACCATTCCAGACTAATCCTTTGCTCTTCTGTGAGGAGGTACAGCTGTTTACTGATCTTACAAGCTCAAATCAAATCAAAGTGTTTCCTAGTGCTTTGTATTTGGCAATAATAAAGCCCTCGGGTCAAATGAGGAGACTGCTTCTGCGCCAGAACGTGTACCTGAATTACTCCAGGCACCCTATTGAGGAGGTACGTTATATGTCTAAATTAAGTCACCTTAGGGAAATAATAGTCCAGAAATGGCTACTATAATAAAAGTTTATTTTCAAATAGTTCTAAAATGAATGAGGAAAAAAGTGCTGGTTTAATCTCTTCCACGTTGGCTGTCGTGGCACTGCATTTTGGTTTTTTAATCTATCTGCTTCTGTCACAGAGTCCATTCCCTCAGGTTTGTTACTGCTTCTTTTGCCAGCACTGTTGGGATATGCTCCAAGGATTTAGGGTATTAGTCATTGCAATAAAAGGCCGAGGCATCTCAATCAGTACAGGCTTCCAAACACTAAACGCTTCCTGAAGTTGTCATTCCAGATCAGCACTTTAAAAAACAAAGTTCCTCCTTAATAAGCCAAAGATCTTTTTGTGAGACTATCACACACAAAGATGTCTTTAATGTGAGATAATTTTTTTTTTTTTTAAATTAAGGCCTTTTGGCAAAATTTACTCCACACTAAAGAGGATCTGAAATTCCTCCTCCATGCACACACATCAGATGTATACACACAGATACAGTTAATTTTCCATGCTCATTGGTGTTCCTACTGCACATTAAACAGGAGCTGCAAGTAGGAACTTGGCTCTTCTAGAAATCGGGTAATAAATCCCAAGCACCTAATGCGGGGGTGAGTTGGATGCTCTTCACAGCAATGAGGTTTAAAGCTGTTTGGACTTACACACTTGCCTGCCTATTTGTGCTTAAATTTTATCACTGTGTATCCTGAAGTATTTATGGTACCTGTGTGTTTAAAAAGCATTAGTTACGGTGATAGTTGGATGGAGAAACCCCTCCATACTGCAAGCTGCTGAGCATGCTGGTTTTAAGAAACCCCTTGTTTTTCAAGGGAAACTTATCTAAACGAGAGCTGCTCAGAATGGAGCAGGTAATGGTTGAGTTTTGTAGGATGTGCTGAATGGAAAATCCTGCTTCGGAAGCCGTGGTGGTAAAGACAGACTCAGGAAAAGGTCTCGGAAGCAGTGGGTTTCTAGGCGTTTCTAACATTAGTACAAAATTTGCATCTAAGTCAGTAGGAGGCTTTTCAGCGCTTAATGAGCTGTGCTTGATTTACAAACTTGGTACTTAAACTGTTTCTTTAACACAAAAATAGAGCATGTAAGATTGCAAGGATAATAAAAAGGGAAAAGATGCAAAACACATTGTGTGGCACCAGGGCAGCTCAGAAAATGTCGGTTGGGTAGAAGCAATCAAAGTCCTAGGCAGAGATACCTTCGGCTTGGGTGGCAATGGAATGGCCGCGCTCCGCTGCTGCAGTAATGGTGTTGAATGATGCCTATAAAATCAGATAAAAAATTTATAGTTCATCTAGAAGAAAATGGAATATGAAATGATGCCCTGGGTGTGTGGGAGTGCTGTGATCTCTGTTGAGCTGCACACTTGCTGCAAAGTTTATTGAAGTAAATGTGCCCAAAGGCACCGTGTGCTTTGCCCAAAAATACGGTGTTACGTACCATCCTTTCTTTAGCATCTTCACTCTTATGTTAAGTGTTCTTCCTTTCCATTAAAAAGAGGTGGAGGCGTAAATAAAGCCAGTGGCAGGAAACTGCTGGTCCAAACCCTTTCTCAAGCAATAATAATATTAATAAAAAGAGACCAGGAATAATTGTTTTGTGCAGAATCATCCGAGTGTAGCCAGTTTTTAAAAGTGTTATTCTAACTTAAAGGATAACAACTTAAAAGTGAAGTCTGTCAATAAAGGGAGAAAACGAATAGGTAGTAATCAAAAAAACAAAGAAAAAAATTGAATTAAGTCTTTGCTAATGATATTCCATAATTACATCTCCTTAATGGATGGGTAGAATAATATATTTAATTGTAACTATAGTTTGTGGTAGAGTACTATGCCTTATTGCATTATGTCTCTATAATTGAAAGAACCAGCATTACTTTTGTAATAAATACATTTTTCATAGATTTCATTCACTTTTTACTCAAAATGCTCTTTTCTCAGTTTAGCAGATGTTCATAGATCTCCTTGGGAAGTTTTCCCTAGTTCTTTCTTGTGAGACTGATCTTTTGATCCTGTGATGGAAAAGGAAATTGCACCAACGTTCTGAATTGTGCAGCAATTTTTTTGGCCTTACATATTTCAAATACATGCTGCTATTTAATGATTTATCCTTGACTGGCATGCCTTATGTTGAGATGTTCTTTATCTACAGCCTAATTAAGCTAAATCATATATCGTCTGTGTCTAGTTCAATTAAAATGAATTGGACAGATTGACCTCCTTAATACTCTTCAAAGCATGTTATTAGTCTGTACAGTCCCTTCAAGAGGAATTGTCGTCTCTGGAGGCAATTATTGCTGTCTGCTTGAAGAAAGTGGGGAAAAAACTGCATAATGGAGGTAAAATATAAATGGGTATCTTTCCCCTTAAAACAAATCAAAGTGAGCAGTGAACCCCTGAAAAGTTATGCCAGGTGCAAGGAGGAATACAACCCTGTTGCAACTTATGTGCAGCTCCTCCTAGAAATAACTTAGAGCTGGGTTCCTGGTGTGTGGTGATAGAGTTTTTAGTTGGTGTCTGACCAGGACCTCATCTTTAATACAAAGTCACTATTTTCCCCTTCTCTGTGTATGTGGATGGTGTTTTGTCTCTTGCTGGAAGTAGTCACTGCAGATGCTGCTCAAGTGTCATCATTAACTGGTTGGCAGAAGTTTTGAGTAATCGACCACCTTTCCTTCAGATGATAAAATAATTTTGCCCAGCTAATCTTTTAGGTATTATTTTAGTGGCCTTCAGAGCTCCTCTGCAGCCTTCCTTGGAGGAACAGGAACCGGGGAGCACATCAGCATGCTACAGGTCTTGTCAACAAGGATGATTTTTTTTGAGATCATGCTAATTACAAATAGTTTGTGCAGGAGACCAAGACTAAAGACAGGAAAAGGCAGTGAAATACACAACCAGGTTATTGTTCTCCAGATTAATTCGCTGTAAATAACTGTCCAGCAGACTTAAACCACAGTCTGTCTGAAGCAGATGCTGTAAATAACTGTCCAGAAGACTTAAATGGCAGTCTGTCTTAAGCAGATGCTTCTTTACCAGCACCTTGTGAACTCTGCTGCTTTACTATGTTGGGTTTTCCTTTGGATATTTCACTGTCCTGACCTGGCATAAACCTGCTGCTTCCCAAATATCCCTGAGATTACATCCTGAAATGCTGTGACTGTACAATAGCTTGCCACAATTTTCTTTGAAAACATCTTTAATGATATTTGAGAAGAAATGTAATTGTTCTGCAGACATGAAGAACGTTTGTTTGTTTGTGCTACAGAACAACACAGAAGGTGAACAGTAATTTTTTTTCCTGGCTGTTTGGGCGATGCAGTGGGGGCGGATGGATTAACTGTTAAGCACTTGGAAGTTTGAGATGTAGCTACAAAATTAATCATCCTGCAATAGAGAGGAAAATCTAATTTCATTGTCAATATGTAAGATGGAGATTTACTAAATCTAGGTGCTACTGTGAGTAAATTGAGTTTGAATTCATTAAAAACCTAGAAACAATCATCACGTCAGTAATGAACCAGCAGATGCAGGAGCAGCCGTTTAATGCCAGCAGAGATTTTGCTGCATGCTTCCTACCACTGCCTGCTTATTTTCCAGAGTTTAGGCTGATTTTGTAAGGAAACCGCTTGTGGCTTCTCAGGACGCTTAGTGCCTCCTGCAGCTGGGTGCTTGTGACTGAAACCATGTTACAGCCATTAGTTCATCCGACGGCTTCTTTCTTCTCACTGTTTCCCCAGGGGTCAGAGTCGAGTGTCAGACTTTGTGTCGAGGGATTCCAGATGCCCGTCAGCCCTGTGCCGCCTGCACTGCCTCAGCACAGCAAGGTGTGGGTGTTTGTGAGATGCTCAGTGTCCTTACAGCACCTCACGGGTCTTCAGGGCACTCTGCAGCCATCAGATCTCCCCATGTCCCTTAAGATAAGGACCTCTTAGCTCAGGAATTTTACAAATCTGAAATTAAATGCAGGGAAAACGAGTCCTGCCTGGGTTAATCAGTGACCAGACAGAATTCCCATTCTCCTGACCTCAAATTTGTGCTGTTGCATGTTGCAGAGTGTGCGTGCCTCTAGTTTGCTTTGTCTTCACAAAGTGCTGTAAAAATAAGTGGCATTTGCTTCTCCTCCCTGGGAAACGTCTTTGAGGGCAGGGAATTGGAGATGGGGAGATGTTTTCTAATCAAGAAGAAACAAAATCCCTTCCTTCCTAAGGGCTTCATTTGGGTTGTTATAGCGTGATATTTTGGGCATTTATTTGAAGGCCACGTGAGAAGATTGTATCTTTGAGAGATATTGAATATTTAAAAAGAGTGTTCTAAGATGTTCTGAATTCTCAGGGGACAGATTAATAACTTCAAGCTAAAATATTGCAAAATAAGAAAGTTATATTCCAATGAGGTTTTTTCCTACTTAAAATAACCCAGCTGTGAAACTGGAAGTATGTGGTACTGAGTGTTCTTTGTTCAGAGTTTAAAAATAATTCAAAACCCCAGAGATCTGGAAGCAGATGTCTGTGCTTCAGGATTCATAAGGCCCCAACAATGGGAATATCTCATTGTCAGCATACTGATTTCATGTTCACATGGCACCCATATTTTTTTTCCCAGAAAAGTTTCCCTTTTCTGCTGGTTGGTGCATTGTGTTTAGAGATGGGGACTTTGGGGGGTGGCTTTTTTCACTTGTTCCTTGTCCTTGGGCTGGCCACTGTTCCAATCAGATTCAGCCTTCTCAGATGTGCCACAGCATCTTGACCTTTGTACCATAACGCTACTTCCAAGCTTTAAAAACCTGGTGGAACTCATTTTGAGACCTGGCACAGGGTCTGGCAGCACTTGGGGAGAGACCAGTGGTGAGAAGAGGCTGGGAGATGGGACGTGCCACCCGCCTGTGGTCATGCAAGGTCTGGGGCAGATATCTTGCAGGCTGGGGACGTGTTGGACTCTGCTGCTGGCTCCATATGCCATAAGAATGATAATTGTCTACCGTGATGTTGGCATTTGCACACCAGTACGTTCACTGGGTGTATTGGGTACGCACTATAGCGCAGTGTGAAGAGCTTTGGGTGCTGCTCAGCACGCACCACTCCTCACAGTGACTTTTAAGTTGAATGAGGGCAGGGTTAGGTTAGATGTTAGGAAGAAATTCTTAACTCTGAGGGTGGTGAGGCCCTGGCACAGGGTGCTCAGAGAGGTGGTGGCTGCCCCATCCCTGGAGGCATTTAAGTCCAGGTTGGATAGGGCTTTGGGCACGCTGGGATAGTGAGGGTGTCTGTGCCCATGGCAGGGGGGTGGAACTAGATGGGCTTTGAAGTCCTTTCCCACCCAAAGCATTCTATGATTAGCAGGACATCCCAAATTCTCTTGCTTGACTTTTACTGTCTCTTCTTCCTGTTCTTTATTCCTTTGTTGTGTTCTGTCCTCTAAGAGCTCTAACACACTTGGTGGCTCCGTGCAGATTTTCCACTTGCTGAAGTGCTCCATTTTTAAATAGATATTGCCATCTTAACCTGCAGTTACAGAAATAAATTACCATTTTATTGCCTTGACTACTTACTCCAAACTGTTCATTTCGTGATGCTGTGGGCATGATAACTGAACCGGTAGTATTTGAACACAAACACATGTTTAATCAAGGAGCATCATTGAAAGCTTTAGGGTAAAGATTTAACAGGAACTGTTTTCTTTTTCATTAACAGAAGAATAATTAATACTTTCCTGTAGTGTTTTTCATCCATGGCTTTTGTCATTGTTCATTTTTTAACCTGCGGTTTGGGTAAAGACGCTTATAATTGTGTATGTTATTCTCCAAAGAGGAGGTTTTTAGACACATAATCTTAGTTAATAAACACTCAGTGTTTGTATTTCAGGCATTATTTCCATCTCTGTATTCACCATTTTGTTATTTACAGAGAAAGCTTTGATTTTAAAAGTACCCACCTGATGCACAGTGTCTTTGACTGGACAGACATGAGAGTGTTACCCTGTTGTTTTTCATGTAGTTTGTACAATCTTGAGGCAGGCTGGGAAGAAGCTATTGGATCGTGTTCAATTAATTATATACAGGTTTTATTCAGGGAAAGACTTGAGCCAATTTCAAAGCAAACCAAAGAGTTAGGCACAACACAGGCTTCCCTGACCTTCTGGGGCAGGTTTCTCTCCTCACCTTAGGAAGCTGTTCTGTGCATTGGATATGGAACCCCCAAGGCAGAGCTGGTGGTTTCCATCCCTGGGGTCTCGTGGCTGGTGCAGGGGTGGGCCACTGATGGAGGGGGGAATATGGCACAGATGGCAGGGTCCCACTGCCATCTGCAGTAGTGGAAATTGCAACTTTATCCTGAGCACAGCTCAGATGTTTTTTAATCCAAAGGGGACCCGAGGACACGTTGTTTGACCTACTGGTTATTTTTGGGAAAGAAGCACCTTCTGGGGAACGGCACTCTAGTGTTGTAAAGGTGCAGATAGAGCACAAGTGTGTGTCTCACTAAACACACAGTGTATTGACCTTGGTTTGTGTATTTGGCTCAATGCTTTTGGCTGGTAATAATTTTACAGAAAGTGGGTTTCTTTTCTGTAACATAATCGCAAAGCTCTGTGTGAGTTGCTGGCTCAGTAGGGAAGCTGCTCTCTAAGCTATTCCAAATTTAAACCATCAAACATGTTACATGGGGTCCTTACATTGATTAATAATAAAAAAAAAAGTCCTACAGTGTGACATATTTGAGGAGATACTAAAATATATCTGTCCTGATGGCGAGTGTCAGCTATTCGTGGGTGGACCAAGTGGAAAGTAGAAATGTTCAGGTCAGTAAGAAGGTTGAACTGCATCTGCAGCAGGAGTCATACTTAAATGGTATCTATATTGACAGGGTAGCTGGTAGTAAAAGGAAGAATGATAGGCTAAATGATTGAATAAAGTCACTCATACCATTTTAAATCTATACTTTATTAGCCCCTGTCACCCTTCATAGATCATGAGCACGGATGACTGTGATCCATCAGAAGACTGGCTGGAAGATAGAGTGCAGCAATGTAACCATGTCATATATAATACAGAGAAACAAGTGTGCAGCTGCTGGACTTGAAGTTAATATCTCTCCATCATGCCTATTGCTTGAATCCTACTTCTGAAGCGTTTGAGAATTGCTGCTCTTGCGGTGATTTGTTGGGCAAGACTTCATTTTTCCGCTCTTTGTTATATAAAATGGTCTAATACTGGGAGTAATAATGAGAGAAGAAAAAGGCTTCTGACTAATGATATCTGTATTGTGCAGTAAGCTGCTCCATGGCCGTAGCTGCACAGACAAATGCTATGTTTGATCAAACCCATCGCATTGTTTCTCCTGGGTGTAGGTATTTACTAGCTTGCTGCTAGGCAGGACTGCCAGTCGCATAGAGTAAAATCTCTGGACCCAAGTTCAGAGCCTTCTAAATGAAATTTGTTAGTGATTTTAAAAGACTATATATTTTGCATGTCTTTTAACGTTTGGCTTTTAGATTAGCAGTTACTTGAAAAATCTTTAAAAAAACCAACCCTGGCTCTGCCAGCATAGCTTCTGCTTGAAGAATCTGATGTGGCATGTCATAAAACAGGTTTGCTGTGACCTTTGAGACTGCCCAGATGACTGTAGCAAAGGCGTCCGCTGCATCTGGCAGGAGCTAATAAGTTAACTGAATTGTGCTGGGTTGAGCTGGGCTGTTTTCCATAGGACCGTGTATTTACTAGGAGTATACATGTATATACTAGGAGTCTCAGCTGGCTGACAGGCTCAACATCTACTCGATTTCAAAAGAACATCTTGATAAAAATATTGTTACTGTGATAATGAAACATTTCTAAATGCTTTAATACAGCTTTACACATAGATGGATCATGTGATACAGGATGAGATGTGCCTGCCTCGGTATGGGGAAAGAGGTCTGGGGTGCTGCTACGTTAGAAGTAAAGCTGCTGTATAAACACAGCGTAGGGCTGTCTTTATCCTTTGTGTGCTCAAACTCTTATTAAGCTGTAATAAAAGCTTTTCTTGTCGTGTGGTATTGCTCTTACAGAGTAGCCTCATCTGTTATGCCTGACGTGAAATACGTGAGAAAACAAAATAATAACCCAAGACCTTGTGCTGTCCTGCTTAGAGTAGCCGTGGGAGTTGAGTGGAGTGAGACGTGATGAATTAATGATGCTAAGTGCTGAAGGGAAATGGGAAAGTGATGAATGTGAGGAGGGAGTTGCCAATCTGTGATGCTGTGATTGACGAGTTGTGCGTACAGGTAATGGCAGAAATTCAGGGCAAGAATATAAAACAGTGGGTGAATTTCAAGGAGTTGGGTGAATTTGAGACTAAACAGTGTTTAATAGACACACATTTGTTTTAATCACTTCAAAAATGTGTTTAGGGAGTATAATAACATTTTTGTTAATATTCAACACATTGTTCTGGGGTTTTATCTTACAACAATGAGTTACGTTTTGCTGCAAATCTACTCTGACTCTTTCTAACTTGTTTTGAATCTGCCTTTATGTTTGTCCTTGGTCTGGTGTTATTTCTGCTTTTCCATACATTTTTTCTGTTGAACGTGAAGTATTTTTAGGGAGTTCTGTGCCAGATCCAGTCAGTCATTATTAGCTCTGGGTTTTCTGTGGTTCGGAGCTTTTTCACCTTGCTCCCAGTAACCATGGAGCATGCTGGTTAATGTGGAGGTGACGCCTGTCGCGATGCTGTGTGTGACTGAGGCAGACTCTTAAGTCTTGGCAGTAGAGTAATTGGTGTAGTTGCAGGGCAGAAAATCTCCCTGAGCTGGGAAGTTAATTTGATTTCACTTTGCATCTCAGAGTAAGTTCCCACTGAAGCAGGACAGGCTCTTTTGCCGTGCCCATGCACACGCGTTGGACAGGTTTGCTGGCTGTTCTCAGCCACGGCAGGAAGGTGTGAGATCTGCAGGACTGGTTGTCACTGGTATTTCTAATAGCAGATAATTTAGAAAGACCTTTTCATTTTACGGACCTCGTCTCCTTTGCAACTTCCTTTTCTCATAATTTTCTTGTCATGAAAGGATGTCAGGGATTATCAGATGCCTTTCTGAATCAGAAGATCTCCAAAGAGAGAAGAGCCTTGCAGTTCCCACCAGCCAATGTGCAGGAAACAGTTAGACAGGTCGTTCTTTGTGGCTTCGCCCGCCCAGAGCAGCTGGAGTCAAGTATCGGTCATGGGGCAGACCAGCTGTTTATACAACTTGCTGGTTTGTGTCTGATCATTGGACTGACGTTTGCCTCTCTGGAGCTTACATCCCACAAAACTTCTTTCTCTGGAATCAATGTGGAGGGTGGTAGATGCAGAGAAAGCCACCATCTTTGGCTTGAGAACTATGTCAGATTACAAAAGCACCTGATCAGGCTGAGTCTGCTCTAGCAAAGGAGTGCTTTGTCATTATCCACTGCCAGCAACCATTACTGGGCACTATAGCTGGTCATAAATCTCAGGAAAGGGTAACGTAAAGTGTTCCAAGTAAGGTCTGAGTGGTCAGGCAGGGTCATGACTGAACCTGAGTGTCCAATATATGGAAAAGAAGTTAAGATGTTAATTGTATCTAAATAAAGAGATTTGGGGTTTTAACCAGGAATTGGTTTTTATTTGCATTACTCCTCCATGAATTTGATGGACTCGCCGTAAGTCCGATTAGGATTGCAGCAGCCACCTGGGGTTTAGGCCTAAATCTTCGTATATTCTGTCCCCTCCACTTCATGAAGTTTATAGATTTACTGCAAGCTTCTTTTACCAAATTATACTTACTAGTCCTGGATCAGACTATGGGACATTTTGCACCATAATTGTAGCCATGTTGTGCAAAGCATAAGGTCCCTGTACAGAGCATTGAATACTGTGTGGAAAAATACTCTATCTGCTTGATGTGGCACATCTTTAGTTTTTCAAACAGATAAAGCAGTTAGAGTAAATCTGAAATTCATCAATTAATCTCTTTTTATCAAAAATCGAAGGCCAAATGGAGAGTAATGTAGGAAACACATTTTTCCCTAGTATGAATTCTCAATGTAAACTGCAACAGAAGCATTTATGTTGTTATTAAGCTACTTCATGCTAATTGAATTCTGTTGCCATCTAATAAGTTAGATTATGCACATCTGAACCCGTTTGGCTTTTTTTAAATGTGAAAGTTCATCTGGAGGACATCTACTATTGTCTCCTTGGTTTTGCTTCATCTGATGGTGAGGGGAGGTTTTCTGGTATGAAATGAGTTTTCCTAAGGACTTTTGGAGACATAATTTTTCCCTTGCAATTTGTACACATTTGTTTTGCCTTTCAGTCTTTCTGTGTTTTACCTTTGGGATCATGTATTAGGGAAGGATTTTACCCCTCAGTTTTTATATTCTGTTTTAGCTTCAACTAAAAAGACCTTGAACTTCCTCCAGCTTCTTCTCAATAGACTAATGTGTTCCTGAGATGGCCATGATAGAAGGAAAGATGTACATCTCACTGACAACATGAATTCCCATGTCTTTCCACAGGCCTGTCACTTGACCAGGGCTACCAAAATTGGTTTGGGGTTATTTTTTCCCCTTTCTTTGCTCTTCGTGTCAATCTTCTACATGTTTATCATATCGGATACTTCTTTCAGCAGGATTAATATTGTGCAATTCCATTTGTACCTGGGATTAATTTTAATAATTGCTTTTGATGCAGCCTTACAAAGGCTTAGCTAGCAGCACTAATCTATATGCTGGGATTATAGAGGAAGATCAGTTTCTTTTCTTCCTTTTAAACATTGCACTACTTGCAGAAGAGGAAAAATGCACTTATTCTGCTGTCATACATGAAGAGCAGTTTACATAGCCAACTGCTTTGTAATCCCTCACTAAACATGCAGTGCCTTTCCGGAATATGACTTAAGAGCTTTCAGGATGTTTTATTTCCTCCATAGTCATAGCAGTCTGTAGAGCTCCCAGCTGAAGACCATGTCTAAGTGGTACGTGATGGAAGGAACAGACAAGTGTCCAGCCTGATTTGCCTCATGTTGGAGAATTAATTGTAGCTGCAATCAGTGCAGGACGACCCAGCACACATTTTGTGACTGAATGTTGTAAAATCAGGATAGAGACAAAATGGATCAGAGCTCGGCTGCGATCTCTGCCACTGTAAGGTCAGGATTTGAGTGCAAAAGCAATTGTCAGGGCATCTTGTACATTCAGTCTTAGCTGCCTGTTTATATGGCTTTTACTTTGCTTGGGGGAGTGGGATTAGTGACTTTTGGAAAAGATCCTGGCTTCACTATTGAAAAGATACCGAATGCTCTATAAATACTCACGAGTCTGGTGTCTCTATATTCCTTGGTCTGCAAAATTTAATGTGCTTGAATTACTTTTCTGAAGAAGGGTTATTTAGACATATGGAAAAACATCTGTTCAAGGCATAAATAGTGCTCCACTGGTTATACAACGTAAAAGACCATCCAAGGAAGCTGCCTTTGTATCTACCACGGTATGGTTCTGGCAGGGGGTTCTTGAAAGCATTGTTTTTCACCCTGAGGTGTAAATTTTGAGGAAAACATGTTTACATCAAGCCCTTCAGTCTTTACTGGGATTTTATGTATGATCATTCTGGGAGACTTTTCTTCCTGGAGAACAAAATTCTGCCCATCTTGTGAAATGTCTGCCTCGTTCATAGGTTGTAACTTCCATCCTTCTGAAAGGACAGAGCTGAGATGAAGAACAAAAGTGAGACAGTATGTTTAAATTATGCATATTTTACCCTCCTTCCTGCCTTTTTTTTTAAATTTGATTAACCAATGTATAAAATATAAGGCAAAAATGAATTATTCAGTGAGTAACTTTGAAGACAGTTTGCTAGGGCGTTTCGAATTGGTGTCTGTCTCTCATAAAATTTGTCAAATGAGGAGCACTAGGACAGCACAAGTTCTTGTACAAAGCAACTGCTGAGTCATCAATTCCTGGCTGATTTTGAACCAAGAAACTTCTCAGACTTTTCAAAAAATCAGCGTTTCTGATTTTGTGCTCGATCAGCCCAGTTCTTTCACTACACCAAAATAAACAGGTATATAAGTTTGTAGTGGGCAGGAAAAATTTCAAATATCTTTACTAGTACAGGTGTGATTTTATTTTTTTTTTAATGTAGGTTTTAGAAGAAGGAATGTAATGTCTTTACAAATTAGATAAATGCAGTATACTGTTGGCCTTGCATTCAAATGAGCTGTTGTGACATAAGGGATGGGCAAAACCATGGCAAATAAGTTCTTGCACTGTGGCATTCGTTGTGGCTGCAAGGCTTCATTGCAGCCCCAATTGTACTCCTCTATGTGCCTTCCCACAGCTTTTGAGCTTCATCCTGCTGTCTTTTCTGGAGTGGTAATCCATAGATAAAGCCCTGGATTGCAGTATTTTGCGTGTTAAGTGGTTTTGGTGTTTGTGATTTGGGGGTGTGTGAGGAAAGGGACACGTAGCATTTAAATGAAATAACTTGGAACCTCAGTAGAGAATACACAAAGTTCTTCCAAAGGACAACTGAGAGCATGAGAGCAAAAACTGTAAAGGCTCCTGAAGTTAATGGTGGGAATCCCTGATGATCAAAACTGCCCCCTTCAAACTCCTCAGCATTAAAAGGAAGGAAAGAATATTTAGAGAGGAGAAACTTTTTAAAATTACACCTGCTTGTCGTCTCTAAAAAATCTTAGCTGGTTGCAATCGCACCCTGTGTGCTCTGGTTTTCATGAACAGTTCTTGGATCCCTCTCAGGAAGATCAGGGCACAGTTGTTAGAAGCTTTGCTGGTGAAATATCAATGTGAGATCCCAGTGAAGTGGGTTGGTTTTTTTTTAAAGAATGGGGGTTTTTAAAAAAAAGTGTTTTTTTTTAAAAAAAGGAAAAATAATGGGGGCAGGGGGAGATGTATGTGTCAGAAGTTCACCTGAAGTAAAGGTAAAAGAGAGATGCAGAGCTCTAGGGTGTGTGATGCGCTGGGGCAGGCAAAGGATTGCCTTTTCCCTGTTCATGAAGCAGTGCTCACAGCCAAATCCATACTGCAGTTAGCGGGGTTGGCTATCGATTTGGAACCGTATGTGGATATATACGGATGTTACATCTTCCTGTTTGGTAGCAACACATCCAGCCACGTACACCTCCTGCCTTGGAAGCGTGCTGAGGCGCACAGCTGCGGCCGTGGGAGGTGGGAAGCAGACACAGTGCAGTGTCAATAACCGGGTGCGAGTTGGGTGAGAAGGCGTACGGTGTGGGGTGATGATCGGTGGGTCCTCCCAGTAGCAGCCACTGTTTCAGAGTGGAAAATGGAGTTCTATGATGTGAGGAGGAGTGGGAAGCAGAAAGCGGTTATTATTCAGGGCCTGGGGTACTGAGGCAACTCAGAGACAGGAACAGCAGCTTAGCAAGCTGTGCTTGTTACCTGCATCCCGAGCGCTGCTGCTACTCTGCTCTGAGGGTTTTGGGAAGTCAACTCCTCTTCATGTGCTCAAATCTATCGGTAGTTGTAACAACCTCCCTTCAAACCACCAGACAACTAACTGAGGGTAGGTCTGCCTTTACAGACAAAACCTTGAGGGTTTTGGTGGTGTCTCAGCAGTGCAGAAGTTTGGGGTTAGAGAGATGCTTTCTTAAGGCTTCACATGTGAAATATTATCTCAGCTTAGGGCTGTGATGGCTTCTGAAAGAGCCCTTGGAGTCACTGCTATTTCTCCCTGCCTTGATTCTGATTGCTTGCTGATCCCTTTCCTGCATGAATGATGTTCGAGCTATGGCAGATGTCAAATGACCTGACACCTCTGCGCACAGTCACTGCTCTTAGAGAGACCCCGGGATGTTTCAGGGGAGGGTTTCAGCCTTTATCTCATTTTGTCTCCCATGCAGGCAAGGATGGTGTGAGCTCCAGCTGAGGTAACAGGGAGGAAAAAAATTGCATCATATCATCTCTATCAGGAGCGAGTTAGCCAATGATGAAATGTTTTAAATCTGATGAGAGGTTATTGTGTGCATTTATGTAAAAAGTATGTAAAATAGCTGTTGGGATGCCTGACGTCAGATAGTACAATGGCTATGGTGACATTACCTATTTGTGTTAAGTCCTTATGGCATTAGTGATGCACTACAGCTCACCACACTTCAGCTCTACTGGAAAGCTTAGAAACTACCTTGTAGTATTAAACAGTTCAGGACATCGCACCTATCAATTAGCAGCGTTACCCTTTTATACAGCAGGTATCTGTTTAACTTGCTGCTTCCATCTGATGGGTGTTAAACTAACTATTGCAAAATGTACTCAAGGTGTAAAGGATGCTCAGTGTTGAATTGAGTATGTTTTCAACAAAAAAATTAATAAATGGCCAAATAATGAATCTCTTAAATTAGTTTTTTTATGCAAGGCATATACAGCTGTGCCTCTGCCTTTCTAGTACTCCTTCTGAATCCAGATCCCTGGATTCAATGTTTATTTAAATTATTTATATGCTAGAATATTATGCTGAGTTGTATCTGAAACAAAATCTTGCCCTGTTTCTTCCTAGTCATGAATCAGTTTCCGCCAGGATCTTTTGTTTATGCACTTTCTGTAATTATACTGCAGTTTCTTCATTAAAAAAGAATGAAGAAAAAATAGCCAGTAAACATCAAGCCCCTTCCAAATTTAACTGTCTTTATAGTAATTAGGAAATTACAAATCCCTGGGAGTACAGTCATGCAGATCTTCTTTCTCCATTTGCCAACTCAATCAGTACTATTCTATACAAGAAGAACATGAACAAAAGGCAGCAATGAAAATCAGTGGATTCAATGACCACCTGTTTCTTTTAATTAAAAATAATAATTTAGTGTGAATTCCAGGAGGGGACTGCAAAACCTGCCTTTGAATTGGTTTTGAACCCTGGTCAAGTTTTCTTCTATGCAAGTATGGAGAAGGAAATAGCTGATTGATAATTGTTGCTATTAATTAAGTCTGATTTTATTCTGTTTGTATACCTTCCTCACTCTCTTCAGATTGGATAAAGAATAGAAGTGATCTTAGTGACAGGAAGAAAGATTTTTTTTTCTTTTTTTCCTTTTTTCTCTTTTAAATTTTTTCCTTTTTTTTTTCTTTCTTTTTCTCTTTTTTTTCTTTTTCTTTTTTTTTCTTTTAACCACCATTTGTGAACCAGTCCTCATTTTCAAATGTAATTCCTACCCTTGAACCCACAGATGAATTGACTGTCACTTGGACTGGCCGTACTGCAGCTGCTCTCAAATGTGTGTGCGTGGGCCTGCAGGCAGCGTTGTGTTTGCACAGCGCTCTGCTTTGTGTGTGCATAAGCTCAGGGCTCTCCTACCTCTGTTGTCTCTGAAATCCATCATGAAAAGAGCTTCCTCCTCTTCTTGCCATGGCATCGTTGTTGTACAGACCTAAACAGTCATTGACATGGGGTTTATTACCTATACTTTTTACTTAGTCTTTGTGTTCTCATCTCACTGCTGCCTTTATTATTCTCTGCTTGTGCTCTTAACCCTGTCAGTATGTTGAAGCACACGAGAGGTTTCCCATCCTGCGGGTTTCAGTGGAATGAAAGCTTTCTCTGAGTTACTCCTTAGAGTCACTCCAAACAGCGGAACTCCGCATTCTGCCTGGAGGAAGGATTCCTGGAAAGAGTCACTGTATAATTTCTTGGCAGATGGATGTGGAGCTCTACAGAGCTTTGCCTCTGGGGAGGAAAAACCCCACAAACTGCTGCAGAACCCAACTGATGTGTAGTTGGTCCTGCTTTGAGCTTGGCCTTGTGCTTGGTGGTGTCCAGAGGTCCCTGCCAGCCACAGCCCTTCTGCAATTCCATGGTGGTTTTGACTCTTCAGGCAATAGAATTGTTATCTTCTTACTGAAAGCAACAAAACTTGTCTGCACTGCAACTCTGGAGAGGAAATACCAAACAAACTTTTGTATACCTTGTAATAAAAAGTGATAGGATCTTTATTTTGCTGACTTTGTGACGTCACTAAATTGTTGTGAGAGTCTCAAGTTCTCACTGCTTTCCCCTTCCCACGTGCACTGGGCTCTTTTGGTCAGGAAGAGGCAAAGCTGGTGGCCCGGTGAATGATGGCTTTTTACTGTTGCTTGCCTCTGGGCTCTGGTCATAGAAGCCACCCTTGAAGCCCAGAAAGTTATTTCCAGCAGAAACATCTGGCTCCTCAGCTCTTGCAGCTCCTCCAGGTTGAAGCTGCTTTCTCGCCCTGAGATGCTGTGCCAATTACCAAGAATGTTATGATCTCAATAGGAAAATAAATAGCAAAGAAGGTGGCGCCAATAGATGTGGTATCTTGAGCGGGGTCTCAGAGTAGCTGTTGTTTGGAAGGTGCTTAGAAAAGCTGGAGTCTGAAGACTTTCATAAATGAAATGGAAGTTTGCCTGAGGACAGCGTGGGATGAATGTGGGATTTGGCTCCATACATAGGGAAACAATCTGGGTTCTTAAATATGTTTTATTAACGAGGTATTCGCTTGGGGAAGTTAGAACTATTTTAGGTAAAATATATGTGGTGCAAATTACAGTGGTTTCATTGATCTTTTGGATACTGTGATCCAGTCCTTAAAGGAAGACACAGGGTTCAGGATTTCTTTCACAGTAGGAAATGCTTAAAGGTTGGTATTAATGTGAGGGAAAGGCCCCTGCCTTCCAGTGCTTTTCTACTGATAGAGATCTATAGATGTCTATATATAAAACTCTCATACTTATATATGTTTGTGCATATATTTAGTGTATTGTCTCCCCTTTGTGTCAGTTCAAACAGGTGGTACCACAATTTGTGTCACTGAAGTTGAGGAATTATTTTCTTTCTTTTCTCGGAATGAAGTAATTTGGGATGCTTTAAGCTTTCTTTTTCTTTACACCTTTTAGACTAGCAATAGATTCCTAATTTGGCTGGGGGATGAAGAACAGCCCTGTGGCTCTGTCATGGAGGCAGGAAATGGAAAACTGGGTACATCTGCATCTATTCACACAAAATCATCCTGTGTTGCTGCAGACCCTGATGTCACCTTAGGACCTTATGGGTCATCTGCTGCACAACACCTTTAAGTGATTTTTCTAATGGAAGATAGAATCTTCCATTTCTCCCAACATATATTTTCTTCACACGTGCATTTTTGAATTTTATGCTCCTTAATGATCACAAAAATAGCACTTAAGAGATGGGGGAAAAAAAACCCTTTTCCAACCACAGGCAGTTTAAAATAAAATCATTAATCTTACATCCTGCCTAACGCCTTGTTAATGTATGTGTTCTGGTATTAATGACCAAAACTGGCCATTTTTCCCCCCCTGCCTTGATCATTAGTACAGGCTCTGGCACTGACAAGTCTGCTTGGAGTGCTGATTTAAAAGCCTTCCAAAAAACTAGCTGTGTCACCTAGAAAATGCCAAATTAAAGACAATATGGATTATAGTTTCAGAGGTTTTGGTCTTAGATACGTGGCTCTGGTGACAGTGTTACCAATACTCTCAAGTCATGTGCTACAAACAGGCTTCAACAAGTATTAACACTGCTTTGGTGTGTGGTGGTCTGTGTACCTCCACTGGTGCAACCTCGCATGAGGAGGGTGTGTATATTTTATACTTAAAAGCAAAGTGATGATTTAATGCCTGCAAGATTATAGTCAGTTCAGTGTTGCTACCAAGGGGGATAAAATTGTGATCAAAAGGCAGCTTTTAGAAAGAACTCAGCAATATAATGCTCATGAGCTGTTTGGTGATGTGCTAACGCACAGTCTGACATGTGCCGCGGGTTAACCATGCGCTTTCAATTACTGCACGCCCCCGCCTTTGAGCCAGAAAAATTAAGGAATGGCTTTTCACAGGGGGGTGCTTCCCGTTGCTGTTCATTGAAGGAAATAGATTCATTTGTGCTCAGCCGAGGAAGAAGGCAGGGATGGCGGCAGGGCTGCGGCGGGGGGGGCAACACGCATGTCAGTGGCAGGGCATGGATTGAAACCCGCGTGGGTTTTGGTGGGATACCTCCGTGTTCTTCTGCTTCCCTCTGCTGGAGTGTGGCAGGATTCCTGACGGCCTCCCAGACAGGCTTTGGAGCAGCAATAAATAATAGTGGGTTATTTTATAATTATTTTTCTTTCAGAGCTGTGTGGGGTGTAGATGCCTTATTGCTGTGCATCTTTGTTAGGGATTCTGCACCTATTACAGGCTCCCAAACTCTGGTCCATTTTACTGCAGTTGATTTGCAGAGCACTGGCTAGATTTCTGCCAATTTAAAGGTTTTTCAGAGACAAATATTGAAATGTCTGGGATATCGATTGCCCAGAGTTTCCTTTCCCATTTAATTATACTATATTGCATTCAGTTGTACTTATAAAAATGGGGAATTGTCTTAATAACAGCAGAGAATTCACTTTTTATCATGAAAATAACATTAATTTTAATAGAACGTATCATTCATCACTGCTTAACAAGTGCTTTCCCATTACCATGTTCCCCCTTCATAATTTTGATGGATTTTGGAAACAGAAGTGGGTTTTCCCTTTAGAGTTTCACAATTAATCTCTGCCAAGTTTAGTGCAAAGTTCAATTCTCTTGCAAATAGCAGCCATTATTTGGCAGATCATCTGTCATATCCTGGCTTGGCTCCCTGTGTTTACTATGAAATATGACTGCCAGCTATGCTTCAGGAATTATTGAAAGTTTACATTGATTAAAAGGGGATATTTGAAGAAAATTTACAGCAGCTTACATCTAATTCAGTAGTTTACCTCTAAATATTAAATATATACATCATATAAATACTAAAGATGATGTTACTGCCTTTCTAAGGCATATAAGGCACTCATCATGCATACTGAACTTTGGGAAATATGTATTAATAAGTGCTAATTGTCATTAACAATATAAGTAGTTAGTACTAGCAATGAGGTCATTATTCCTCATGTAGTTATGTACAATTGAAGTGTAAGCTGTAGAGTCAAGGGTGGCTTTAGATGCACGAGAAGCCCATTTTAATATAGGGAATAAGAGAAAGAAGGTTTTCTCATTTGTGATGGGAGGATGGAGATCTCTTGGCTTTCTCCATACATTCCCAGACTTACTTGCAAAATAGTAATGTTTTGTATACTTCAGTCCACCAAAAAAAAAATAAAAAATGCATGGGATTGAAGTAGAAAATAGGAGTAAATACTGCAGAAGAGCACACTCTCTCAATTTTTAGCTTTTAAATAAGTCTTAGGATCTTCTGTTTAGTTCTAAAAGTATTTTAAAAGAGGTTTCCTACATGCAAAGTTTCCATTTTAGTAGTTTTTGTAGTGTTATCCTTTGTCATCTTTTTTAATGTTCTACCTTGAATAGGACATTAAATATACCTTCATGTGTGCATATAGAATAATAATAACAGTCAGAAGATACTTGCTTTAAAAACTTAATTCATATTGAATTTTTAAACATCATGCTGTAGGCGTTTCAGAGAATTATAGAAAACTAGTGTTTATTATAGCAAGCAAATGATGAGTCAGATTTATACATTGACTCAGGCAGGGCCAGCTTCAAAGTTTGATCTGACCTGATGGATTTATTCATGGGACTGGGTTTATTTCGTTGGCGTGTTGTAGCTACATGTGGTTAGGTGCTGGAGTACGCGAGCCTCTGCTCGTGTAGTGCTGCTTTGTAGCAAGTGTGGTATAGTTGTCCTTACGTGTCACAACATTTTGAAGCCCTGCACACCCCCCTGCTTAACTTAATTACCATGTATATTCCATTGATTGGAAGGGAATTATTTGGTAGCGGTTGTTATAGAATTTCAATGTAATATACAGGTTCAATGTCTTCAGTAGACATTCACTGCAATAATTTCCCATAGTTCTTTCCCCTCTATATCATTACTTTATACTCATAAATACCACTTGTGTCAGATGTTAAACACAACTTTAAAAATCTGTTTATTCAGTGTCATTCTTAGAAGCTGTGGGTTTTGTCCTTCTCAGCAACAGATGTGCTTACCAAAGTAACGTTTAAAGTGTATATATTTATAGGGCAACAAGTCCCCTTATGTCTTCTAAACAAAACAATTTAAGGAAGAATTAGCTTTAAAAATGTGTTTTGAATTGTTTGGAAGGCATATAGTCAGAGTCAATCCATCAGATAGCCCTTCAGTGCAGCAACGTTCCCATGACCCCGCACCACAAGACCCATTGGCTATATCTTTAATGAATCCCCAAACAGATGTTTTTGGGAGCACTGCATGTCATTCCATTTAGGTTAACTGTGTTTACAAAATAAATATGGTTGTTAGCAGTTTGCATTTCATAGCCCAGGCTGTATAAGAACAGAATTCCTGAAATAGTCTCAATTTGAATTTTTCATTTAAAGTCTTTACTCATTATCCTGGATTCTGTGTAATGAACAGTAGAACTGCTTATGGATTCATGATCAAATTTTAAATCAGTACAAAAAAAAAAACCAAAGGAAAAAAAAAACCTTCACAAAGTGTAGTGTGGCAAAACAGTTTTGAAAGGAAGATTTTGCCTTCTCATAGTTGTGTTTTCCTGAAAATTACTGTTTTCTTGAATTTCTTTAATTTCTTGAGAAAGCATTTCTACTAGAAGAACCTTTTCTTTTTTCTTTTTGAGGATTTACCAGCTTTTCCATTTTGTATAGCATGCTGGGGTTTACATTTGATTTGTGGAAAGCTTTTATTGGACAATGCAAGTTGAAAAGTCCAGGATTGTTTTGACAGTTTGATCATTCTTACATCAGGATAAAATACAAACAGGAGGAAAACATTCTGAGATCTCATTTTGCAGTTGTATATTTACTGAGGGTGTTCTAATGCAAAAAACATTTAGCTGGGTATATATGGAATGAGCCTGACATGAGTGAACACACTGCAGATTTTATATAAGTGTTCTTGGTTTTGTAACCCCAAGAAAAACAGAAAACCTGTTTGGGAGTTTCATACGTTTCCGGGATTTGGGTGCATTCCCTTTCACCTGTGTCCTGAATTAGAAACTGTTTCCAAGCTGCTGGTGGCCTTAAAATGTCCTCATGATGAATTTCTCTGTTGGACAGTCAGACAGTAAGAGTGATCTCCGTAAAACATTTACTCTGTGCCAAATTAGAGTTTAATCACTTTCATTTGCAATGATATATATTATAAATCTGCAACATTTTTGGATGATCCCATCTCCAGCATCCTGGTTTTGCAGTCATTTTGACTATATGTCAGATTGGCCCCATAACATTTGCTTCCCTCCTCTCCTGTTGTACTTCATGTCACTGTTTCAGAGCGATGATGACAACACACTGTAAACAAGCAGACAGTATAGGACATTTTTGCCATGGGCTGAATGCCATCATTATACTTTGTTATGTTCAGTCAGGAGGTGGAGGTTTTAGTGTCTGCACTGATGTAGGTACCACCAGAAGTGTCATGAATGAGCCACGTTTCTGTAGCATAAGTTGCTGGAAAGTTTTTGTATTTAAAGTAATGTATTAAAGGTGTGTGAGTCTTATTTGTTATGAATTCAGAATCTCTGTCTGTTTTTTCCTTCAGGATCCCAGAAGCAAGCACAAATTTAAGATCCACACATATGGGAGCCCAACCTTCTGTGACCACTGTGGGTCACTGCTCTATGGGCTCCTACACCAAGGGATGAAATGTGACAGTAAGTGAAGTTTTTCAATGTTACCAAAAGGGTATTTAAGACAGCAAATGGCAACAGTGGGTACCAGCTTCTTATTTCTTTTCAGTGGAAAATGCCATTTCAAATGTCAGCTATTTATAGTACTGCTATATTTCAAGTGGATATTTCAGTACTATAATAATATACTGATGAACATCACCTCTGTTGCTGAGAACATGGTGTGTTCAGTTGGACGTGGCAGTTTTGAGGATACCTCTTTTTGGACTAGTCAGGTGACTGCACTGTTGAAGACTGAAATTTCAGTTCAGTTGGTAGCCAAGGTCCAATATTTTCCTTGGATTCCATTTGTCTTGGAAGTCTTATGCTAGAAAATCTAATAATCATTCTAAACCTAACTCCCTTCACTGCTGCTGCTGGCACAAATACTCTGTTTTCTTAGCCATATTCCCAGCAAGTCTTCATTCCATTTTCACTTTCTTGCCCCTTTCACTTCATTAATGATATATTTAGGTTTCTGAAGTAGATTTTTTTTTATTCGCTGTCTACAAAATGTATTGTAAGATGGAAACTGGCCATGTCCTTCAGTTGAAAAACCCCCAGCTGTATTCTGAAAGTCTTGCCAGCAGATCAGCATTGTAATCTTCACTTTCACTTTGCAGGGTAACCATATTATTAGCTTCTCATAGCTGTCTGAACCATTTTTAAATCCACAGCTTGTGATATGAACGTCCATAAGCAATGTGTAATAAACGTCCCGAGCCTCTGCGGCATGGATCACACTGAGAAAAGAGGAAGGATTTACCTGAAAGCTGAAGTCACTGGCGACAAACTGGAAGTTACAGGTAAACGACTCATTTTTGAATTTATAAACACACAATATACTGTGGGTTTATGTACCTTGTTCAGATCTTTTGTACATTAAAGCCAGTGACTATTTCTCTTCAGATGTGCGAGGATTTTATTCAACTTGTCCTTGAATCAAGAAGCTCTTATGATCTGGTGTTCATAAAGATAGAGACATCAAAACTGTAGTAATAAATTTAAACATTCAGGAACATTAATTAGAGGATCACCACAGTGTCAGGTCTTTGAGTTGGAAGCAGCCCGGCAGGATAGCTCACTGCTCAGGAAGTCACCCATCCTTTCCAGAACACAAGAAATACTTGAAGCTTTCATCAGCTGAGGAGCTCTTTCCTGCAATTTGGAGTATTTAATAAACAAAGGTTACTTGGATTCCATCCCAAATATTACTCCCAGTGAGTTATAAAATAAAAAAGCCAAATAATCCCATTCTGTAAGGTTGCTGAGATAGGGAGAAGGGAGAGAGAGAAAGGAAAGAGGGGGGCTGGCAGTTCATTTACTTAGAAGTGTTTCTCCCAGGGTTTATGAGTAAGCTTTGACTGTGCACATGCACACTCCCACCCTCCCTGCCCCCAACTTTTTTCAAGTCTAAAGTCACAGGAAAAATTCTGGAAAATGTATTTTCCAGGTTGAAGGACTGTTCCCCCGCCCTCACCCCCCCTCCTAAAATAGATATCTAAAGGGTTGTTTAACTCCAACAGAACCTCCCTGTGCTATATCAGAGAATGGAGTTTCTCAGCAGGATCTACCTATGTAAATATATGCATATGTTAGGTTTGTTCTGTATGCCCTTTGTATTTAAGCTAGGGTGCAACTGGTAGTTAGTGAACCTGGTATCTGAAGCAGAAGGTTGGTAGTGAACTTTATTGTTGGGTGTTTTTTATCTTTCTGTTGGACACAAATATGCAAAAAGTGTTCCTTGCCAATGAGGTGAGCGTGTGATTCCTGAGAGGGAGATCGCGGGGCAGGAATTAGGATGGAAAGAACTGAAATGAGGAAAGGAATAACAAAATCTGGTTAATTTTTTTTTATAGGTAGAGGCAAGGCTGTAAAACTATGTAAATTCTAAAAGAAAGCCCCAATTTTTGGCTCCGAACTTTCAGGAAATTTCAAGTATGTGCTGTAGTAACTAGAACTAAAAGAAGTATGAAGGAAAACCGAGTAGAAGAAACTCTTAAAACTCAAGTTATCTGAAGTTTTTACATCAGGAGAGTGGGTTGGTTAGTGTGAAGTCACAGGCAACCAACACTGGTGCTTCAGCGAAGAAAACTTAAAGGCAACACACATCTTGATGCATCACATTAGATGTACACTAATGCATCTTTAAAATTGGTACTGCAAGAAACTGAATTCAGGTATCCATATGATGAAACGAGCAGATTTATCCACATGATGAGTCAAGATGTGTGATGCTGCTCTTGTTGCCTGTTTGGTCCTGCAAAACAGAATGAAATTCAAGGGCAAAGTTAGAGTAGGACAAAGTGGGGGGTGTTTTAGACCATCTCAGCTTCTGTCTGTGCTCCTTGACATATCTGTTCACATGCTGAGGGCTCTGTCTTGCTTCAGTGTTGCTGGGTGGAAAAGCCTAGAGCCTGTTATATGCCAAACGGGTTTTCCTCCTACACTTCTTTGGGGAATGAGGTTCAGCAGAGACTATTCCCCTTGTAGTCAGCTTAAAGCAAATCAGACCATTGCACTGAAATTTCACATCTTCTAACCACCTAACCTCCTCCAGCACTCCATTCATGCCTTTGCTCCCTCAAGATCCAGATACCTCCATGTTCTCCTGTCAAACCTTGTGAAAAGCACTGCAAAGGAAAGGTGTGATGAAATCTATTTAGAAAGTATCAGAACGGGCCCCAAGTGATGCTTAATTGTAGCTGAACTTTTCAAAGAGCTTCCTGTCCATGTAGGAGGAGGGGATTTTTCCAAAGTACTGTTGTTAGCAGAAAGGTGGGCTCACTAAGTAGTGAGGCATTTCAGTGACAGTGATGCAGGTTCTAAAAGTAAGTGTACTATGAGAGAGAACTAATTTGAAAGCCATCCAAGTGCCAATATTGAATATTTGCATCCTTCCAGGCCACTTTGCAGCAATGTTCTTAAGTATGGCTTCAATTTTCTGACATAACACATGTCATTTGACAAGTATCACATATGTATTTCCTCATGATTCAGCAGGTTTATAATCCTTTTAGGGACAGAAACGCTTGTCACAAGTTTTTATGGCACTGAGGCCCTGTAAAACAGCTACACAAACATTTTTTTAGCTCACAATTTTATCTGAGATGCAAATACAGTAGCATTGTAGAGATACCTGCTAGGCTTTCTTCATAAGCCCTTCTTGGTGCTAGTGCATTTGGCAAGTGCTATTACTTTTGTGTTTATAAATAAAACATTTCCATCCCACAGTTAAGTAGGTTTCTGGACAACAAGAAAAATGTTTACTGTAACCTTGTTATGTACATAACAATTGTGGTGCTGCTGAGCTGTTTTGGTTTGGGCTTGTTAGTGTTTCCAATGAAACTTTCAGAAAATGCCTTTAAATAAAAATGACAGTTGCCCTGAAAGGAAGGTTTTCTCTTTTTTTAAATAAAAAAATACTGTACAGGCTAAGCCCAGGCTGGGTGAAATTTCAGACACCTCTTGTGCATGTTTAACTGCAAAGGAAATTAGCAGTCCTCAGTTTGTGGACACGTTGGGTGCAAAATATTTTGAACTCCATTTTCCCCAGTACAGCACAGCTTCTGAAATATTGATTGACAAAACCTTTGTTAGAATATACAGCTCCCTGACATGTCAAACACAATACCACTGCCTTCAGATTCAGGAAAAGAGGTGAATTAAATGTCCAGGAAGTTTGAGGAACAGCAGGAAAGATAATCAATGATTGCCCATTTGGTTTGAGCCTTTGCCTGAATCTTGATTTTCAGAGGAATTACTCAGCTGGTGTTGAACTCCTTCAGCTGAATTCCTCAGTATCTCTGCTCTGCATCCTCTTTGGGTGGGAAGTGGTTCCTGCTGATTCTTTCGTGGCCAGCCTTGATGGCACGCAAAGCGCTTGTGCTGCTGAATGCAGACCTGCTACCCTGCTTGGCATCTTGCAAATAGCTTTGATGGTCAACTCAAGCATCATGGCTCCAGCTAGGACAGCCCACTGAGGCCACGGAGCACTCAGTGACCACCGTGAGATACGAGCGTTTGGAGGACACTGTTCAGTACATCACAGTTTGTCTTTACTTCTGCATAATGGCTTTGAGGGTTTTGTGGTGCCTTTTGTTTCCAAGAAAAGCCACAGTACAGGCTCGCTGACAAAGTGGTTTCCCTATAAAATATGTAAATAGTAGTGGTTTTTTTCCCAGTGAACAGTAGGAAAGAGGCACGGCAGAGTACTACCAGATGGAGTTGGCTGGTGGTCCGGTCACATTCTCTAACATATCTAAGTACTTTGGCAGGTTTTGAGGTGAGCTGATGGTGGGAATTATTCAGTCCTATATGTAAACATGCTTGATTCCAGTTCACTGGGTCAGATCTTCAATCTGGGTGCTCAGAGGTAGACACACAGTCCTTTCTGGGTGAATGCTAGAGACGCTGCAATACTTCTACACAAAGGAGTAGGAGATTTGTATGGGTGGTCTGCTTTGCCAACACCTGTACCAGCTTCCCAGGGCCATTCAATATGCCACCTTTGGGATTCACTTGTGTTGCAGTTCTTAAATATCAGTTGTTTATTTTATAGCTACTAGCTTGAGATTTGGATGCATCAAGAGGAGTGTGGCCAGCAGGTCAAAGAAGGTGATCCTCCCCCTCTACTCCGCTCTGGTCAAGCCCCACCTGGAGTATTGTGTTCAGTTCTGGGCTCCCTGGTATAAAAAAGACAGGGATCTCCTGGAAAGAGTCCAGAGGAGGGCTACGAAGATGATTAAGGGCCTGGAGCATCTCCCCTATGAGGAAAGGCTGAGAGAGCTGGGACTGTTCAGCCTAGAGAAAAGAAGACTGAGGGGGGACCTAATCAATGTTTATCAATATCTTAAGTATGGGGTGCAGGGGGAATTGGCCAGCCCCTTTTCAGAGTCTGTGGAGACAGGACAAGGGGTAATGGCTGCAAATTGGAGCACAGGATGTTCCACACCAACATGGGTAAGAACTTTTCCCCAGTGAGGGTGAGGGAGCCCTGGGACAGGCTGGCCAGGGGGTGTGGAGTCTTCATCTCTGGAGATATTCCAGCCCCGTCTGGATGCTGACCTGTGCAATATGAGCTGGAGAGCTGCTTTGGCAGGGAGGTTGAACCTGACGATCTCTCAAGGTCCCTTCCAACCCCTACAATTCTGTGATTCAGTTGTGTTGGATATTAATAATTCACTGTGCTTGCATTAAATCAGCGTGGTAGTTTTCTTTTTATAGGAAGTCTCTTAAACTGCTTCTTCCTGAAATCACTGAATTTTTGACCCTTTCACAGGTCGGACTGACTTGGAAATTCTACTCTTGGGCATAGTAATCCAGTTTTTGCTGTTCTTAATCTCTGTGTTTTGCACTGGATTTTCTTCCTCCTGATGTACGTTAAAAGTTTTGTCACTCTTCTATTTACTTGTTGACCCCTCTTAGAACTTGGGGCTCCTCTCAGTGAGTTTGTAGGTGGTTGAATCACAGTTTTGATTATTTTATTTTTGAGTTCTAGCGAGTAAACAATAACCTTTGTGAGAAAACAACCCCATCTGGTGCACTGACATATAAAAAAAGCTGCCACATTATTGGGAACCAAAACTGTGACCTATCAGTTGCTGGGAGTTGGATTTGACAGCAGCTGACAATAAAAAACCTGCCCTCCCGATATAGTCACCAATTTAGAGGCAGGGTGTTAGTACTCACTGCCAGCTAATGCACCCTACTGTTACATAAACATTATTAAAATATATGTATAGGCAGCCCAGAGTTTTTTTGGGGGGTTAAGTGTATTTTTCTTAGCTGTGAGAATACAGAAAGTCTGGGTTTATTCCTTCTATTATTTAAAAGCAGCGGAAACCTGGCAAGGCTCTCTGCAGAGGCTGGGAGCACATAACAGGCTCTCCAGCAATAACCTCCCTGGGAGATCAGTACTCCCCACAGTACATTTTTCAAATTATTTATGACTGTATGGATGCTGAGCCACCTCACAGCACTGCATATTAATGTCATGCCCCACTGCTTGCTTGGAGGAAGAACCTCTGCCCAAATGACAGACAGAACTGGAGAATTTTGGCTCACTTCAAGATTCTTGTTAAAATTGTTCCCTAAAAAGACCCCCCCATCACACACACACACACACACACACACACACACACAGAGGCTCGAATAGTTTTATTTATGATTGTCTAGGTCAGCATTAGTGTCTGTGTTAGCATTAATTTCACTGTTTCCTGCAACTGATTAAACAGGGAACATCTATGAATATTGAGGCTATTTGACCAGCTTGTAGTACCAAATACTTGTAGAAGTGATCCCAAATAATTGCTTCCCCTTGGGAGGCGTTTTTAATGTCTCAAAGAATGTGAATCACATGCTTTATCTCACAAATAATCTTCTCTCTTAACTGGCATTCCCCGAATCTGCAGGGTTACTGTGTTCCTTACAAGAAGAGCTGTGCCTTTAACAAATGCCAGCCCAGTAGCAGCTGAACGCTCCCCATTTCATTCATTAAATTCCCTTTTCCATGAAGAAATAAGCAACACGTAGTATGTAAAAGAAACAATCATTTTTCTTAGGTGGCCACCCACATGTACATCCAAGATTCTGTGTATTGACATCAGCAGACACACAGGTAAGAATTGGGAGTGTCCTGCTCTGAATCCCTTTCCAGACAATCAATACATCTTGCATCAAGATTCATGTTTCATTAAGTACTTGGCCTACCCAGAAATACGTATTTTTTAGGACAGCAGTTTTTATAAATGCAATTTTATTTTACAAGGAAAACAGAGCTGCTCCTGTGAGGTTTCCAGTTGAAACTGAAACCATAGAACCTGCTGCAGGCACAAGTACTTACTGGTAGCATCTGAGATCTTGGTGCAGTTTTTGTTAGCAGAGAGAACTCCCAATAAAAGTAGAGGAATGAAGTATCAGGCAACACTGGTTCATTTTTTCTGCCTCTTGTTCTAGGAAGGAAATTAATCATCTGCTCCTTATGTGTGGATCACCTGTGAAGTGCAGGCATGCCTGCAGCTGACATTCATTATGTTGTCATCTTTCAGGGGTGTAATGAGTTGGCACAGGCCTCAGGAGGGATATTAAAAGAAATTTTAGCAGGGCAGGGAAGTAGTCATGGAATAGAGGTGTCGTATCAAAGCCCTTCTAGTGATGAAAACCATGCAGAAATTGGAAGCTGTCTCCAAAGCAGGGTCTGTTCTGCAGCCAGTTGTACATGTGAGTCACAACCAGCTCCAGAAAGCAAGCTCTCAGTGATAGTTTTAGTAAAATCTTAGAATAAATCTTTAATGGAAGTTGAGCAGCTTTGGAGACAGCTTTGGATTTTGCATACAGAGCACAAGAATGAAAATGGGAAGAAAGTAATTGCTCAGTAATAGGGGAATCTTTTAAACTGTGATTAAGGGGAGTGCTGTAAGGCACTGGGGAGAAAGTTCCTTAGCTGGGAATGCAAGATCCTCTGCCCTTGAATGAAGTCAGCCGTAAGCTGGGCAGATCACTGGAATCTGCAGCAGAATCATCTTCAGGAAATAAGGAGAATGATGTAGTAATTTGCTAATGCCTTACTGTGGGAATACAGGAACTTTGTACTGTATTGGAGCTAACAAAGGCCTCCTTTTTCCTCCATTTTACTGGATAGCTTGCCAGGCGAGATCGTTTGAGACTCGAAGCATCTTCTAAAAGCAGCTATTTGCATGCGGTTGAGAGATTTCTGCTCATCTAAGTTGCCTGCAGGGAGTAAAAGATTGGCAAGAAATGGTTGCTGTGATTAGTAAACTGTTTTATTATCAACATTCGGGAATTCAGGAAAAAGGTAGCAGTGACTCACTTGAAAAGGAACTGAGTAAAATCATCTGCTAATAATTCAGCTTTGTTATAGGGACAGAAACATTTATTTATTCATTCCCATGACTACATTTATTTGCTGGTATCACAAGAAATTATTTGTAACTGCATGTGCCTTGCAACTTTTGACCTAAAGCATCTCACAGAGAAAGTTCAGGTTTTGACACCTGCTCTCTGGATTTCTCAAAATTCTGCCTGAATTTCTTCTTTTTACAGAAAGTGCCAGATGTTCTCTGCCAGCCCACTCTCCCTTATTTAGATATTTATTTAAGTTATGAATGCCTAAGAACCAGCTCTGTATTTCTTGCTTTGTCTTTATACTATTCCTGGCAAGGTGAGCATCCTGGTTTTAGGCGTAACATCTGGGTGGATACTGCTGGATTGTAAACAGCTCGTAATAGTATTGCCACAGGATGGCCATCAAATAGTCTGTCTTTTCTGCTGACTTAGCAGTTATGATCTCTTCTTCATCAGCAGTGAAGAGGAAGATGATACACTTTTACCCCTGAAGGCAAGCTGACAACTATTTCTGGTTTTTCAAAGGAAAACATGGGCAAGCTTGAATTTGTTAGAAACTTCAGTATACCTTTGTCTTTGCTGTCTGATCTCTGTGCCTCCCCAGGCCTCATTAAGAGTCTAATCTGGACAAAATCTTGGAAGATTTAACTTGTACCAGCTGCTTTGCTCAGTGCAGAGGTCATTACCATGCTTCATAGTTATGACAGAAAACTGGCAGGTAGTACTCTAGGTTTCTGTCCAAGCTACACATCAAGTGATACTGAATTATATCTCTCTTCAACCATCTATAAATTAGAGCCAGGTCTCTATTACATTCCTGAGTTTAATTACCTAATGATTATGAAGCGATGTGAGATAGCTTGCTATCTGTCATTCTGGCCAAGTTGATTTATTTTTTTGGAGGGGGGGAGTGATTTTTAAATTTCATCTTTTCTGTTGCAAGCACAGCCCACGAGGTAGTACTGCTGGTAGGAGGGTAGTCTCTTCTTCCTGGCAGCCCTCTTACAGAAACCTGACCTGTCTCGTTAAAAATAGGGTGCCCATAAAGAGACAGACCACTTAGATGATAATTCTTTATAAGCACTATTGAGCACAAGTATCATCATGCTGTTTCCTCAAGAAAAGAAGTGCTATGTCAGTTGAAAAAAGATGTCTGAGGGTACTAATTATGCAGACAAAAGTACAAATGGGCCAGATATCTTGAAACAAGGAGTGAGATAATGACTTCTTTGGCAGCCTGTATTTAGTGTATGTTGCATCTTTCCTTCCCAAAGTGTCTCTGAGCTTATTTCTCTCTTGCATTTAGAGGGATTTTTTTCTTTCTCTCTGCTGCAAAGAAAAAAAGTAGTCTTACACAGGCTGCCAGGTCCTCCTGCTGTCAGTGTTGTTTGCTCAGCTCAGCAGCGTGTATCAGGGCTAATCAGTGATGGTTTTCTCCCGGTAGCTCTCCAGAGCTAAGCCTCACAGAATGGTTCTGCATCCACCCAGCCAATTTCTCCAAATTCTGTTTTCACACTGAGCATCTTGTGGTGATTTCTTGCAGAAGCCACCCTCACATCCCCCCCCCTCCTCCACCAGAACCCCTCCACCCAAAACCACAGCACCTCTCCAGGTAAAATTTAAACAGAAAGGATCGATCTGAAGATGCCATGTTAAAATTAAGCTGTTTCTCTGGAGATATTCAAGACTCGTCTGGACACCTGTCTGTGCAGTATGAGCTGGGGAGCTGCTTTGGCAGGGGGGTTGGTCCCAATGATCTCTCGAGGTCCCTTCCAACCCCTACAACTCTGTGATTCTGTGATTCTGTTTAATTTAAAACTTCCTACTGTGTGTGTCTGGGAAGCTGTAGAATGTGTGGGGAGTTCTGCTGCTCCTGTAAGCCAAGCTACAGAATGGAGGAAAAAAACAGAAAGTGGGTTTTGAAGTAATAACTCCTGTGCTGTAACAGTCACAAGTGCCATGCACAAGGAGACACACAAAAAAAGGAAACATAAAAAAATGAAACCAGATATAGGATAAGTGAGAGCAATTTATGTTGAAGGCTGTCACGTCATCCTTCACTCACTTTATGGTTCTCAGGCCCTTTGGGACTGTAAATATTTAGCTAAAGATTATTTAATCTCGACATTATTCCTCAGCAGTATTTGAAGATCATTTTCATGTGCTAAATTTTAATATTAGATAGGGTTGGGGTTTTTTTGTGGGTTGAAAACAGAAATGCTTTTCCAACTGACCCCTGGAGGCAAAACTCAAGAGTAAATGAGAGGGTAGCCAATTCCTCTGGACTGGAAGCTGTCATCTCCCCAGTCACAAAGCCTCACCAGCTGATACAGGGACTGTGGAAAGCTACAAATGAAATGCTGTGCAAGAAAGATGCTTGGTTCTGTACTTTTAAAACACAGTGTATTTTTCCTAGGACAGTTATTTGAGTAATATACTTAGTGAATAAAATTATATTTTATTTCAGAATTTTATCCCATAAGCATTTTCTGTCTCTCATTTTAAAACCACAAATTTAGGAAAAATAACTTAATCAGTATCAACTGTTGGTTTAAGTTAATGTGATTCCTTTCCAGCCATGATCTAATTTCAATAATTCATTTACATCAGGGTATCTGTTCAGTGCAAGAATTATCCAAACAAATAAACTAGTGTGTTCCGAGTCAGTAGCATATGTTCCTGCACTCTGCCTCCTTTCCACAGCTATTGTGGGTGTAAGGTACTGGTTATATGTGGCATGTCCCTCTTCCAGCTTGTTCTACCGCACCAAATACTCTCACATTAAATAAACAGCCGGTCGAACTGTTTGAAATGAGGTGTGTTCCGTGGCAGCGACTGAGTGTTCCCCGAGACTTTTCCCTCTCCAGCTTGAATGAAATACCTCAGCAGCTCAGTAGTAGATGTGCACTAAAGCACTACTCAGCAGTTATGTCCTTTGGAAGAACACAGGCATTCTGAGCACTAAAACACTCTCCATCATGTAAAAGGGAAATGTCAGCTGAGACAGCTTGGTGCATATACCTGGTGTAGAGAAGTGGAGCCAAACCATTATGTAATTTCATAAATCACCCTGTTATAATGGGGAGGTGTCAACATCACATCTCTGCATTTCACTGGCCTTAAGTAAAGCCCAGTGTTACCTATCCTGTGCTTTACATTCATTGTCCATCTTCTGTCTTACAGAAGCAGTAGCACATGGTTGTAAGTCCAGCACAGCCCTGCCTTTACTTCTACAGAGAGAACGAAGGATGTTTTGTTGAGAGGTGCTTCAGCTGATGTACAGATCATTTGGCTGTTGCCCAAAAACTGTCCTCTTAGTCTATAAATAATGAAAGTAAACAACACATTATAAAATATTTGTGTTGTATGGATGCCTTTCAGCCTCCATCCTGGGAAATGACAGGCTGAAAACCTGGAAAGGTCTGTAATTTTTGTTTGTGATATGAAAACTCCCAATTTAATTCAGGGGAGAGGAAGAGAGTGCTGTGAGCAAACAGTAACTGTCTTTTGCTGAAGAGCCTGACTTGTTTTCGGTTTTGGTTTTGCATTAGATCTGTTTGAGGTATTTGGTGACCCTGAAGTTCAAGTTTGGGAAGGAAATGTTTTCCATTGAGAGATACTCAATGGCTTAACTGTTGATTTTTCCTTCGTGTAGATAATAGCAAACCCTCCTGATGTAGACACTGAAGGCAGGAGCTGCAGCACTGTCAGCCCCGGAGAGTCTGCGGCGACTAACTGATCAATGCTGGCCTTCCTTTATACCCCAGGAAACATGTCACCCTCAGAGCTCCCCGCAATTTCCTTCCAGGAGCAATTCAATTCTTAAACTGTGAAACTCACAAAAGAATTCATGAATGAATGATGTTTTCTGTCCAGAGCAACCCTAGGGGATTATTGCTCCATGTTGTGAGCACTGAATTCCCAATCCCAACTGGATCACTGCTGTTCATTGTACCCTGACCAGTGTGGGTGAGGACAGGGTGTCACAGTGTGAGGAGAATCCCTCTCTTCCGAGGTTCAGCAGAGGCTGATGACTAATGCCCTTAACACAGAATAATCCTGATGTGTCATACAGATGTTACGCAGGCATTATGCTGGTGCTCTGAAAGAGGGAGGAGGTACTCTCTGCTCATCCCTTGGAATGATCCACTCCCCGGCTGCTGAGCTCCTTATCGAACCCCACAGCTGCTGCAGTAACTCCAGCCAGACTGAAAGCCCAAAGCTGCCAAGCCCCCCAATAAATGCCTTTGTCACCCACTGCTGCCTGCCTTGTTCTGTGTGGGGATGTGGCCTTGCAGGAAAGGGTACCCCAGGCAATTGATGGCTGTTCTCTCTCCCTCTCTCTTTGGGGATTGGTAACAAGATGAGATACATTAACTCACTTTATGCTTTCTTTTGACATTGCAAAAATAGCAGCTACTTTAACATTTCTGTGAAGCTGAAGTTAAACTTATCTTCTCTGTGCTTTTACTTTGGTTGCTGGCATGACAGAAGGCTTTCAGTGATTCCATCTGACAGCTAATGAACCAGGAATCCAAGGGAAGCTTAGTGTTAGATATCTTCCTGTGATGGATCGTACCAACCTCTCATTGGAAATCCACTGTGATCTGGCTATCACCTGTATGGTATTCAGCTGATGGTTCTGCCATGGTATAACCTATGACTGAGGAGTAAATAAAAGCACAGGGAATTGCTACCTGCATAAAACTTTATAGTGATGGATGTGGGTATTGAGTGGTTCCATTGCAGGAAGAGAGCTGCCTGGAACCTCCATGTCATTTGTGGATTGCTCTTCTCTTCTGTCATCACTCTCTCCTCTTCTTGGAAATACCATGAAGTGCAACATTACTTTCCAACAGCTGGGTTGGGTTCTTCCACGCCAAGTCTACAAGTGTTTCACTTCCTATTCATTTTATATTTCATCGTGTTCCCGTAACTGTGGTTTGACTTGCTATTGCTTGCTTAAAGGTTGGTTGTAACCCTCTACAAATTCAATATGTTTTATATTGACAGTGCGAGAAGCCAAAAACCTAATTCCCATGGATCCAAATGGACTTTCAGATCCTTATGTTAAACTGAAGCTCATCCCAGATCCCAAGAATGAAAGTAAACAAAAAACAAAAACCATCCGTTCTACTCTGAACCCAGACTGGAATGAGTCCTTCACGTTGTAAGTGTAACGCCTTTAATGGAGTGTCTTTGTATGTATTGAACCATTCCTTCCGGTGCTGCATTGAAAACTCCTATATTTCTCTCCTGTTTAGTAAATTAAAACCTACAGACAAAGACCGACGATTATCTGTAGAGGTCTGGGACTGGGATCGAACAACCAGAAATGATTTCATGGGATCTCTTTCTTTTGGGGTGTCAGAGCTCATGAAAATGCCAGCCAGTGGATGGTAAGTTTCTGAAAAGAGAGAAGAGAATATATAAAAAAAGTTTTAAATCAGGTTTTTTTTTTTTTCTTTCTCAATATAATTACCTTTTTTGGAGTTTTTCACTGTATCTCTTATTCTAAATTCACTGGAAATGTAACTGAATCTAGGAAACAAAGGCTTCATGTAACAAAGCAGGGTAATAAAAGGCATGCTGAGCTGCTGCAAACTCAGTTACTCAGTTCTGTGTACATAGTCTTGTGATATGAATTCTATTTTTATCTTAGGTAAGATATATTCATTAGTAAGCATATTGTGTTATATATAGTTCTGCAAATTCAAAGTAGGTGGGGACTGGTTTTATTAAATGCCATTTTATTACCTACCAAGCCCGGGGCAGAACTCATCATGTCTTCTCATCAGAGATGTACTTGTTTAGGGCTAGAGAAGTATTGAAGGTGAAGGTTCTTCAGGGTTGGTATCTCCCAGCATATCACAGGATGGGTGGAAAGAATTTCCTTGTCCATTAAACTGCCTTGGCAGTTTAGATTAAATATCTAATTTTAGCCTAAATATATTCTGTGTAAGTTTGGTCTAGATCTTTGAAAGAAGCTCTTTACACACTGCTGACACTGATACAAGCCACATGCAAATGACTAAATCAGATCTTAAATCTAACAGGGATGTAACTGTAAAGTCAGCATCTTCTCTGGAATGTTCCACAGGTACAAGCTGCTGAATCAAGAAGAAGGGGAATATTACAATGTTCCCATTCCAGATGCTGATGAAGATGGAAATGCAGAGCTCCGACAGAAGTTTGAGGTGAGGATTAAACACAAGTGGGTGCAAATATATGTGGCATACGGGTTTTATCACAAAAATTGCCTGCTAAAGAGTTATATCAAAGGGTGCTACTCTTTCTGTCATCTGTCACAGCAGAACCTACCTTTGGGTTTCTGGAAGATTGGACAAAGTGATGTAATTCAGCAGCGGTATTTCTCCAACTGTTCAACTCCTGCACATATAACTTGGTATTTTAAAATATTTTGTGTCAAATATATGTAATAATTTCAGTGTCTTTTAAAACCTGCTGCAAATTCTGCCAGCTGTTATTGGTAGCATCTATAGTGAGTAACAAGTTCTCAGCAACAACACTATTTTAATGTGTAGAATATTTCAGATTAAATGTGGGTTTTTTAAAGAAATATTTACAATGTTAATTACTGATTATGGGAACCTCAAAATCTCTGTAGAAGGTGTTCATCTGAAATTCTGAGTTCTTCAACATGGGTATGGAAGTTTTTTAAGATAAGAGCTATTGCTGCTTACACATGGAAAAGAAACTACAGCTGATACTACAGCAAAATACTTGGTGGTCATTAAACCCAGCAACAGGAAAGGTTTTCTTTGGGGAGGGAGGTGTTTTGCTTAGTGGCTGTACTGGATTCAGCTCATCTGACTCGATTACTTTTTCCAGTTGCACATACAATACTGAATTTGAAGTCTTGGGATTTGCACTATTATTCTCTTTATTCTGATGGAACATTTACAACTTCAGTCTAACTGTTTATCCAAAAATAATTTGTGTACCTGTTGTTCATAAACAAACACACCTGTTCCTTTCACCCTGAAATGGCAATTTTCTATGTTCACCATCAGGCAGAAATCTACATTGTTATTATAAAAGATGGGTTAACCCAAGAAAGTGAGAAAAAACGGCATGTGTTCAACTTTCAAGAAAGAAAAAGAAAAGGTGCATCAATTTCTTCTGAACACATTTGGATCAGCTACCATTCTTTTGTCTGCAGCATGAACTATGGTTTTTGTTACACATTTGAGAAGTATTTGAATCTCCATTTCATTTTCCTTTCTTTACGACTGTGATCTGACCAGTGTGATTTTATTTTGCTGCACTAGGTCATTTTCTATTCAAGATCGTATTTCCTTTTGATCCTCCCTAGAAAGACTAGCTACAGAAGTCATTCTTTTCACTCCTTACATGTCTCTGTGCCACACGCAGAGTCTGGAATTGGGTAGATATGTGTACATTGGTGATACAGGTATAGAAATCTCCCTAGTTTTTCTTAGGACAGAGACAGCACAAAGACAAGTCACCAAAATGATCCATTTTAAAATGTCAGTTATTATATGCAGTACGTTTGCATATTGAATTTACAGTCTCTTAGGTTTTTCCTAAACCTACTGTCAGTACATGGGTTTTGGAGTGGGTAGTTGGGGTTTATCTGTGTGCTGCAAGGAGGAGGAGTTGAAATCCTCAGCGGTTGCATCGTGTAAAGCTGCTGGGCTGGGTCCCCGAAACAGCAGCTTCACGTAGGGTCAGCCCTGCTTCAGAAATAATTAGTATGTCACAAAGTCTGATTAGCTCAGCTTCAGTGCTCTGTGTCTGAGGGTTTCCCTGTTCTGGAGGTGGCTAGGTGGGTGCTGGTTTAGTGGTCTGGAGTGATCAAGGGAAGAGAACAGGTTCCTAGTGAGCTCAGTGTCTCCGGGAATATCGCTGACAGAATTGCACTGTGAGCAGCTTTAAACCTTAGTGGGGATATATAGGAATATCAGGAGCCAAACAGATGTCTAATGATAACTAGACCAAGGCTAGTATGATGCAGTGCTACGTGGTAAAAGGATTTGGGGTCAACCTCTCACTCTCTCTTGAAGTTCACCACTCTGAGAAGGAAGAGAGGGAAGCAGCACCCTCCCAGCAATGTTCTTTCTTGGTTTCAAGGGGGATTATGTGATGCCTTTTAGAAATTAACAGCACAGATGTCTGAATGGTGGTATTTAACTTATTAGCTATTCTGGTACGGTACATAAGTGGTGCTGACTCTGGTGATCTTTTACGTTATTTTTCACATCATTTATATCTTGGCTTACATAGTCATTTTATTTTAGGTACCCCATGCTAAGGAACAAGTAGATAGCGCTGAGAAATATGCTGCTATTTGTGATTTAATGGCATCATCTAAATATTTCCACTGTTCTGGAATCAGCTTTGGAATGTTACAGGGAGAAGATTGCAGATCTCATCTGCCATTTTACTAGGGGAGGATATTTGCCAGGAAGATGAAGAGTATAGATAGACAGGTCATACTAGGCTATCTTCTTGTTTATCAGTTTATAGAAAACTTTGGAGTGCTTGCTAATCAAGTCTTCATCTGTGGGGCTTGGTCTGGTTTTCAATCCATAGCAGGGTGATTGATACCCACATTCCATTGGTTTAATACTGAGTACAAAACAATTCCTACAAGATTATTGTATTGCTATATAAATAATGAAGGTCTTCTGAGTAAAGAGCTGTATTTAAACGTGAGCTATGCAAGAATAAGAAGCTTTAGAATGAGAATTTCATCGCTTAATATTAGGAAAGAATGTTTTCAGGTTACAAAGGATCAGAGAACTGGTAGATGCTGTTTCTGGTCTTAGGGAAAAACTCAAACCTAAGATGTTCCTAAAACTGCCTTAGCCTTTTTGCCTAAAGTTTAGAAATGCATTTAGAAGCCTCTCCAAAAGCACTTAGGAGCTACCCCCCCATTTAAATCAATGAGAAATTTTAAAATATCAGCCTGTGTCTACAGTTCAACAGATTTTAAGATTTGGCCTGAAGCTCTCATTGATCTCAAACTGTTTGCCCAGTCCTCTCACGTCCTTCCAGCCCTACTTTAACAAGCCAGACTTCTTAGTTAAATGTGACCATTAGTCACACAAGTTTCATTAGTGTGCTGTTTTACTTACTGGGCCTCGTGACACACTCTGTAATTCATTTATTCAGTGTAAACCTGCCATAAAACAGCTATACGAGCTCATAAATGAGTAAATAAATGATTTGAACATTCTCTTCCCTTACATTTGTTATTGAGCTCTAAAAACTATTTCTCACAAGAAGAAGTTTCCTCGTGGCCCTTTCTGCCAGATCCAAAGCCAATGATAAATTTCAGGCTTGACTACAAGGTGGTTTTACTATGCATTATCTGTATGAAATTGTACAATATATAGGAGCTGAGGTATGTCATGCACAGGTGCAGTGCATTATTTTCTATAATGAATTTTACTATGTATTTTCTGGGTCTCACCTATCCCTAAAATTTACCAATGATCTGCTTGTTTAGCAGTATGATCTGTAGTGATTTATAGATGATACGTCATCAATATTTAGAGATAAAAATATACTCTTGTGGGAAGTGGAGGCAGGATAAAATCTGTCACTGTTTTTCATTTGGTTTTAACCTTTGGTTGTGAATTTTCCCTCTGGAATGGCATTATATGTGGCCATCTCAAAATGAAACTCCCTTCTCAACAGGCATACTCAGAATAATTGTAGCTGCTCTGTAATTGTCCATGCCGAGGTTGCCATGGGAACTCAACAACAGTCCCAGGAGGCTCCATGGACCCAAACTAGCAAGTCTTTTAACACAATACCTCCTATTTGTTACATACTTATTTTCCTGTTAGAGTATTTTGCAAGCTGAAGAAAAAGCAGAATATTAAAATAAGGCAACCTGGTGTATTTTTCATACCCAGTTATAATCAGAGCAGAATGTTTTTGCAATCTAGGGCATTGTTCTGGTTTTTATTTGGGGAAAAAGATGTGCAGATTCTAAAACTTCTGGTGCAGGAAGTTTCTTCAGTTTTGTCAAGCTGTTTAATTTGTTGTTTGTAATACGCTGCTTAATAAACCACTTTTGAATACTTCAATATCACTTTAGAATAATAATGGAGTAATAGTGGTTGAAAAGCTAGGTTGATTAATTATTCTGTCTGCACCCTTCTTTCCACATCACCACATCACCAAATGTTATTGAACATAAAGCAGCTGTTATGGCCCATATCAATTATTGCTTTTAATTAAAATAAAGCAGAGTAGCTGCAATCCTTACACATGGATACATTCACTCAGTGCAAGGGATATTAAGTGATGGGAGCAGTCCAAGTGACAGCAGTCAGCTTTGGTAACTGAAGTAATCCCAGCAAGCTGTCACAAGGGAATAGGTTACTGCTCGTATAATCTTCATTTTAAGGCATCTGTGGGGGAGATGTAACCTACTCCTGATACCTACCTTGAAGGTGTCAGGCATATTCTTTTGTTCTCATGATTTCCTTTAGTGTAGCTCTCTGTGTCTGCAGAAGACCAAAGTCATTCCCTTAGTTTCTGAGGCCAAGCTACTGTCCCTCCAGTGGGGATCCGTGCGAGGCCATTCAGTGGCCCCTGGGAGGTGCTTGCTGGGGACATACTGCTGCACCTGCTGGCTGCACCCGCTGGCTTCAGGTCGGGTTTATGTCAGAGATGCCAGCTGAGACATCGGGTGCAAGTGACTTTTTGTACCCGTTAGTATTGTACCATTCCATTTAATTGAGTAGCAATAAAATTGCTCCACAGTAAGATTATTCTGATAAGTACTTTTCCTGTAAAATAACTACCAGTCAGTGTCTGCCAAAGCAGGTACCACTTTCATCTACTAGCTGAGGTTGTGGGCCAGACCCATAAAACCCTGTGGGGTAGGAAGGCCAGACAAGGTGCCAGGGAAAGCTCCTGTATAATACTGGCTGTGTGCTACATTTCCAGTCTTACCTTTCTGGAACTGGTCCAGGTGCTAGATAAACCATTCAGGAGCAGCTCTTAATGATTACTGTCCAGTTGCCTGATGATGGCTCTTTTTCCCTGCCAAGAAGCGATGTGGCCCAGCTTTGTGGCGTTTCCCAGGGCCAGTAGCTGGTGGGACTGATCATGCCATGCTGTTGCTTTGACTGGTCTCAGATTATTGTTCCCAGAGTTACTTTTTCAGCTGCTCAGTGGAAGTGTTGGTGAAGGCTGTACATAAGCTGGAGCTGTAGTTCCCTTTGGTAGACCAATCAGATGCCAACATAAGGAGAGAGAGAACGAGAGTTCAGGGTAGATAGTGTATCTAGCAATTGGGACTACACGGTGGGGACGTTTCGGTGACATCTCTGTGCTTCTAAACATAACTATTACTATGATCCTAAAGAAAGTCTCTGTTAAAATGCCTTACCATTTTAAAAATAAGGATGGGGACAATGTGATGCTCAGCCATCAAGTTTGGTTATAAACACCTAGAACCCCTCCACTGACGCAGGAGCTGTAGGTCCTTCTGCTTCTCCTGCACTACCCAGCTCCTCCAGTGCTCAGGGCAGCATTTAGGTTGACCAGCCTGTGTGTAAATCCTTCTGCAGACGTGAGGTTACAGGGAAGTAGCCTGTGTCTGTCTGTACAGGGCTTTGCTCACACCATCAGACCTCTCTGCACAGGGCACCCAGTGTCACATGGTTTGAAAGTGTCTGCAGATTTCAAGGCACCATTAAAGCTCTCTGATGGGTTTCAGTGCTGTTATAGTCTAACACCAAAGAAACCTCTTTCATTTATCTATTAGTTCCTTTCTGAACACCATTAAATCATTTCAGATCTGGTTTCTCAGATCTTTAGCACTCTCTTTAGTTTTTTGGGGGTTTTAGAGCAGTTTTCTGCCTGCTGTTTTAGAAAGGAGGACTGTACTTTCTGCATTAATCTGGCATTTTTATGATATTCACAACAGTTTTAGGTCAAAAGGACATTTTCTTTTTCCCTTTAATCAATGGCCAGGACACTCTCAAGCAGTTTTAATTCTGAGCTCTGGGCTGAGTAAATACACTGCAGTTTTATAGCCATGACCTTAGCAGAAGACTCCAGGGACTGTTTCAGTAGCTTCTTAAGAACCCAATGAGTTTTCTAGCCAAACAGGAGACTTTAATTCAAAAAAAGCTTGTAGAGGACCTTGTGATTTTGTTTATTTGTGGGTGACATTCTCCTGGTCTCTCTGTAAAGTCCTGTAAGGGCTGTGACAGGGACATTTCTTGTAAGTCTTTGAAGGATGGTGATGGTTTTGCCCCAAAGCTATTATACTGCAGGTACTTTACCCTTTTTTTGGGGGAAGGTGGGGGAGGGGGGAGGAAATAAATAAAAGATCCAATCTCTACCATATCTGTACCTAACCAATATGCTTGAAACAGTAACTGTAACTTCAGGCAGTTCAGCAAAGGTTACATGTAAAAGAGAAATAACATTGCTGACACTTCAAATTGTAAAAGAAAAGATTAAATTTACTTTTCAGGAAACAGACACTAAGCTGCACTGAAATCATGACCAGCCAAAATATCACTGGCACATCCCTCCACACTCGTTATATATACAGAGATATAAAAAGAAGAGCTGCTTTTTTTGGCCATGGCACTCATTCCTATTTTTAAATTGTGCCTATTTAATCATTAGAGAATAGTTTGCAGCAGTATAGAGATGCTGTTAGATGTCTCCATCTGTTCTATACTATGGTTTGGCATGGGGAATTCCCATATGCAGTTATCTGGAGGTTTCCCATCCACTCACCATGTCTGAAACTAGAGAACTTGAAATGCCTCAGCCAGATGACACACATCTCTGGTCTTGGTTCTTATCAGCTTGTGGCTTCTGTCGGGCTTTTCTCAGTCTGTGTGTTACACTTTAGTGCACGCAGGAGATCGTATCGATAGCGGGGATCTCTCTATCCCTCATGCAAAGTTTAAAGGCTTGTCTCAAAGCAAAACCCCTTCCTTTTGTGCTGCCACCCCTCTGCCCTGCTCATTAGTTGATGAGAGCCCAGGCCGCACACATCTATACGTACATTGAGCTGTCTGCATCGCTGTGGTGTAACGCCATCAGGCACGCTCCATGCATGAAGCGTACGCACGCACAAGGCTGAGGGTAACAATGAGACCGGTTCATAAAGCCCCGTGTTCATCGTGCTGCGCTCCTTGCTGTGGGGTGATTAACATCACAGTTCCTCTGTCGTGACTTTTCTGTGCATTTTCTGTATTCTCCCTGCTGTGCCCTGCTGCTAACTGTTGTCGCTTTGCCTTGCCAGCCCTTTACTAACCACGCAGTGTTTCTCCCTTTCCTGTCTCTTCCAGGACTGTCATGTAAATATCCACTTCTTCAAGGTAGTTTTCTCCTTGGTGTTCTCCTACACCTTTCTCTTCACACAACCAATGTTTGAAGTGTATCAAATTCAATTCCATTCTCACCATGGTTTAAGGATGCACTCATTTTTTCCTCAGTCAAAGCTTTCCTAATGGATTAAAAAAAATAAATATTGAAGTATGAATCCTCCATAATTTGTCACAAAGTACTCCCTGGATTAGAAGCTGCTTGCAAAAAAGGGGTGATGGAACCTCAGCAGAGGCAGTGTGCCATTCCTTCTGAAGGAATTGGTTAAATGAATGTCACCTTCTGGTGGAAAATGGAAAAAGGTGCATCTTTAATTTGAAAGACACTCATGGAACTTTAAATGATCTCCACAGATGGAATGTCGCTCATTCTCACTGTATATTTAAAGCGATAAATTTGCATAATATAGCATGCATGTTGTATGGTATGATATACTGCATATAGTGCTGTATGTTAGCTGGAGTATACTGTATCATAAGAGATATTACCCATATGTGCAGAGGCTCCGGTACCTAAAACACCAGTTTGCCTGTTTATTTCCCATTTTATATCTCACTGATCACCACCTCACTCAGTTATTCCCATAAAAGAGGCATATCGACATCAAGAACATACGTGAGTGGATTTTATATTTGCATGTGGAACTAACAATTTATCTTGCTTTAGCAGGGCGAAGGTGCTGCCACAAGTCGCAGTTTCAGTCTCACACGTTAAGTCACAATTTAAATTGGAATGTGAAGCTCCTGTAAACTGCTTTAAGGGTCTAAGGTTATTGGGGCCGTTACCATCTTCAAATAGTATTTTTACAATTTAAGTTGACCTAGAGCAGTTTACATGTTACAGCTCAAAGCTTGAAATATTAAATTTAAAAATCAGATATTACTTTTGAAGATTTGCTTATGTTATTAGGACATAATTTTACCAAATCTCTTAATACTGAACCAGACAAAGAACAAGACCATTTGTCATTGCCAAATGTTTCCTAGTGCAGTAATCAGTAATTTATTTTTTCCTAATCTTAATTCTTTATCTGGTATCTTTATCTCAGAAAAACCTGTGCAAAAGAGGACTGCCTTTCCTCAATCCTTTACACCTCTTATTATTAGAAAATAAAATCACATGTTGCTTTCATCGATGAAACTTGTCTAATGCAGGGAAGTTGCAGGTTTCTCTGTTTAAATGGATTTTAAGCAAAATACAAAATGCATCTGGGATGAATGTGAAGTTATGTCTGACATCGTTCTGTCACTTCATCATATAATCCAGACCTTGAAGTGCACTGACAGAACCTGACAAAGGTCCTTGGTCAGGATGTGTTTCCATCATAGGGGTGCACCTAAAAAAAGGGCTGAGTGATTTCCTACAGCTGCTGCTTCGTGGGGAAAACTCACTGTTAATCCTTGTGAGTTAGTCACGGATTCCCGCAAAGAAATTTGGTACTTTGTTCTGATGTGGAGACTCACAAATTCAATTTTTTTCATGGAAAAAATTGCTTCCTCATTTATTGTCTGTCTTTTCTCTCTAAATTATTACAAATTACCATTTTGCTTGCTGCTGACAGCGGCTTAGCATCACTAACCTGAGCTCAGAAGCATCTTCGCACGCTGTGCTCCACAAGCTAATCACCCCCACCGGTAGCATGTCTTAGGAAATAATTCTGTATGCATCCAGTTCGTGTGGGACTGCTGGGAGGTTGTGTTCCCCAGCTCACGAGATTGGAGCTGAAAGGAAACAGCAGGACCAGATGAAGGAGGAAGGCTGTGTTTCTGAGGACAGCCCAACACATCTGAGCTAGAAACCAGGCAAACATGCTCGAGTGATTTTATACTATCAGAGCAAATTGGAGAATGCCATGAGCAAGGTCAAGCAGTGCCAGTGCTCATTCACAAAATTCACAGCGACTGGGGAGGATCACACATTGCTGCTGCCTTTGTTCCTCCAGCAAAGTGTGTATTTAAATGGATTATTTTCACAACATCGTGCAGCAAATGCCTTCATCCCTCTGTGTGTGTGTGTGTGTTTGTGTGTGTTAAATAGTCACATAGCACATCAAGACCTGGATACAGAATCCCATGGTTTTAAAATCAGTCCTGGCCTGCAGCTTCATGTGGCTGTTGTGGTCGATTGCAGGGATTTGTGCTAAGATCAGGTAAAACTGAAATCTTTGGAGGTTATTTTAGAACAGTTTTAATTTTTGCTCATATTGAAATGAGTTTTATGTTTAAAATCAAAGTCGGCGCTCTAGATTTTTTTATTATTGAAAATTAGCAGTAATTTGCATGATTAAAAAATGAAGGAACTTATATAAAAGCAATATTTTTTTTCTTGGACGCTTAGGGAGTTGTTGTTCTGTTATTTGGGGTTTTTTTTATTACCACTACCATGGGATATTTCTGTAAGAATTCTTGAATATTATTCCTAGGCAGCCTTTTTAATTACATTTCATCTAGTTAGACACTGCTCTGTTGCAGGGGATGGCGTGTTTGGCAATAAAGGCAGAAAACAAAGTAGACTCAGGTGGCCGCAGGATTATTGAACAGATTAAACATGTTGACAGTGCCAAATGGGTAACTGGAAACTCTTCCCTCTCTAGATTTCACTGCTCACAGCCAGACATCCGTTGTCCAGGGCGATATCCCCTGAAACTCCTTTTCCTAGGATAAATATGTCCCTTTTCAAATGAATATCTTTCATAGTTATTTGATTTCATTGCCTGTATTTTCTAGAGGATATGGTTGTCGTCATATTGTGCCTGGAAAATCTGGGGGGTTTTTTAGAAATCATTTATTCAAGTAATTCCTGCAGCTTTAACATCGATACAGCAGCACAGAAAAGAAAGTTTTGAACGGGGACTGTGATTATAACACACCCCTACCCCCAAAAAAAAAGCATCTCTGTTGAGATGGTGCATATTAAGCTGTCGTATTGCCCTTTGGGATTCTTACACTGCCTTTATCCATCTCTTCAAAGCGACGCTGAGCTAGAGAAGGCAATTTCTCCTCCTCGGAGTGAGAATCCACAAGAGGTCAGTAAAGAACGGAGAATAGCTCCGGAGCGGAGTGAAACCATGGGAGTTGTTGTGTTGGGATGGGTTTATTTCAGAAGACACGAACCCATGTCGTTAAACTGCTGTTGTGATGAAAGTCAGTGTGGTCTTTTACAGACAGACCTTTGTTTCGAACTGACACCGGTGAGAAGTTTTCTGCTGATCAAATTACTTAATAATTTGCCACTGTGAAAGTGGGAGCTGCTCTGCTCCCCTTTATAGAGCTCGGTTCACCCCTGCCTTCCCAGCCTCCTGACTTCTGGCCTTACAGAGCCCTGCACTTGGGACACAACAACTCTGCACAGCTCTATAGACTTGGGGCAGAGCGGCTGGAGAGCTGCCTGGGGGAGAAGGACCTAGGGTGTTGTGTGACTGCTGACTGAAGACGAGCCAGCAGTGTGCCTGTGTGGCCAGGAAAACCAATGGCATCCTGACTTGTGTCAGAAACAGCATGACTAGTAGGTCTAGGGAGGGGATTGTGCCCCTCTACTGGGCACTGGTGAGGCGGCATCTTGAGTGCTGTGTCCATTTCTGGGCTCCTCACCATAAGAAGGACATCAAGGTCCTGGAGTGAGTCCAGAAAAGGGCAACCAGGCTGGGGAAGGGGCTGGAGGGCAAATCCTCTTAGGAGTGGCTGAGGGAGCTGGGGATGTTCAGCCTGGAGAAGAGGAGGCTGAAGGGAGACCTTATCACCACCTACACTGACCTGACAGGAGGGTGCAGAGAGGTGGGCGATGGTCTCTTCACCCAAGGTGATGGGATGACGGGAAATGACCTTAAGCTGTGCCAGGACAGGGTCAGATCAGACATTAGGAAAAAGTTCTTTGGCAAAATAGTTATGGAAGCTCCTTCCCCCATTGACTTGCAGCAGAGAGAACATGAGCTGAGGCTGGACTGAGATGCAACACCTGTGTTGTCCCCTCTCCAGTTAGTGCTGCTGGGCTGCTAAAGCAGCTAGAGCTTAGGCTTTAACTCTCTCTTTTCTGTGGTGTTTCCATGACTACAAAACTCTCCACTAATGAATTATAAGCTATCGTTAGGTTATGGTAGTAGCTTAAATCTAAGTCTGGTGAAGTATTAGGTCTTGCTAGGGCTTAGAAATGGACTCTTCTCATTTTGAATTCTCAGCATCCTGATAATTAAGTTGTATAAACTAGGAAATTGATAGTCCTTCATGGCATCTATAATTACATGGAATTGGAAATGCAATAACGTAAGAAACAAGCTGCCACAATGATGGAGAACATTTCAATGAATGGGAGCTTTTTTTCCTCCAGATTTTGACTTGAAATTTATTGGATTTATTTACTTTATTAAAGGCTTGCTAATAGCTCAACCTGTTGATCAAAATCCCCACTGAGCTTTCATGGCTGCAAACCTCAGTAGGGCTTTTTGCCCTTCCTTGAGACTCAGATAAATTATTTCAGTTTCTCCTCTTTACGTCCTTACTGTGAGCTAAACAGTTTTGCCAGCTCCATCAGCGACATCTACGGACTGTCTGAGATCTGAGCTGCTCTGATGCTTCTAGGGTAGAGTCCAGGCAGCCACAGACATGACTGAGCTTTAATTTCACGTTTGCAGCCAAAGCCTCCTGGGCTCTAATAGTGAAACTGGAACATGATTATGAAAACTCTTCCTTTCCTCACATCTTACCACCCATTTTGCCATTTCTTTAAGCAGCCCTACTGTGGCTTTGGGTTAACTTAAGGGCTGCGAACTGAAACACTGGGAGCAAGGCAGGCTGGCAGGAGATGGCTTGTTCATCACCCAGTGACATTCGCTGAGCATGGTGAGGTCTAGCAAAGAATTGCTGAAAACTTGTGGCAGTGTGAGCAGAAGAGATTTTGTTAGAGATTGTATCCTGGCAAGAGGACGTTCCTGCTCCAGGGATTGCAAGAAGGTCTTGGGACCCGAAATAAAGCCAGCAGCAAGCCTGCCCTGTCAGCCCTTAGACTGCTGACCCTCGTGCTACCAAAAGTGTGGGACTGGAGACGGAAGCCAGCGCTGCTCTCTGTTGTCACATCATTGGTTTGCTCTTTACTGCTGAACGCGACCGCATGGGCAGAGCCATGGGTGCTGGTGGACTCTGCCTTAGAGGAGGGGAGAGGATGCTGGTGTGCAGTGTGAAGCAGAGCTGTGACTCTTGAGGAAGCTCAGCTGCTGGGAGCACAGCTCTCAATGTCTTTTCCCAGTAGGTGTCAGTGGAGCCAATAATACCTGGTGTAACACGGCGATAAGGGTGCTGTTTCCAAACAGAAGCTGTGTGTGCTCTGTGTGTATATACCTCTGCACATGTGATGGGAATTCAGCCCTGTTGTTAAATATTTTTCCATTTGTCACTTTCTCCTCTTGAAAAATTGTTACCAGCAGATCTGGGCATCTGTGGACTCGCTAGGAGCGAGTTGCCATGACAACGGAGGAATACATCCTCCAGTGAACTGCACGTTACAAGGCGTTTTGTTGGCCTGAATAATTTGTCATGGGGAATGATGCAGGTTTCTCCCTTCTGAAGCTGTGCTGGGAGGGTGGTGGGCTGGGGCTGTGAGGTTGGGCAGAGTTGGAGCCCAGTGCTCACTTTCCATACGGGACCAAAGCCCGTTTTGCTGAGCCAAACGTTGGGAACAGCAGCAACAGAGAAATAATGCAAGTGAGCAATGCAGGGTGTTAAAGCTCTGACAGGCCAGTGTGTAGCTCATTGCCCTAATGAGGCTGAGGGTAGGAATGTGATTTGGGTAGATTATTTTTTTTTAATCCTTCACAGATTTTATTCATCTATTGGCTAATGGGGAAAATCACCAATTTGCTCTGTAGTTCTTTAGTTTCTGAACTAAACCAGAGGATAGAGGAGCCAATATTCAGGTTTATGTTTGATCCTGCTAGGTCGTCTTCACAGACATGAAATCAGAAAGTAAGTTTTGAAAAGAATCAACAAGAACGTTTACTGCTATTGAACATCTACTGCAATAATGAATCCCTGTTCCTGACATCACTTCTTTTTACATCACTCATTAGGATTTGGAGAAGACTGTTTATTTCCATACCTTCTTAACACGCCAATTATTACACTTAGATGAAAAATAAATCAAACACATTTTTACTACAAAACATCAGATTTCCTTCCCAAATAGCACATGCCAAACTTCTCTCCAGTATAACACACTAACTGCTGTAACACTCCATGAGGAGGTGTTTGGGCTGTATATATAAAGTATGTTTCACCTGTGGTTTCAGGGTAAAAGAGCTGGCCGAGATAAGGTGCGTCCAAACCAGAGGAAGTAAGATGACCTGCATGTCTTGTTTTACTTTAAGATTAACTCTTCTGCTACCAGTGCAGACTAATCTCTCTCTAACATACCATTTTCCTGGATTGTTTGCTGTAAAGCTGGCTCCGTTGCAACAATGTTGTGTTTACATCAAATATATTAAGCCAAGCAGGCTGAATGTAAATTAAAAATTAATCCAGTGCCTGGAATGCTATCGTGAACCTCAGCAAGTGTTCATATCCATCAATAACAAAGGTGGATTCAAGTAGGATTCTGCTTCAACTTCGGTCGTACTAGGAAGAAGCAAAATATCATTGCTCTTTTCCAATAAACATTTATGAATTGTTAAAATTAATGTCTCTTCTGTAGTCAGAAAGCTGGTTGTGCTCTGGCACCCTGGAAGAGTATGTTGATTACATGATGTTTTCACTCTCCATTGTTCAAGACATATCAGATACAAAACTCATGGTAAGAGCTCAGTGAGAGCCTGTTAAAAATTCTTGACCTTATGCAAATACACCAACATACACTGGCTGTGGATACACAAAAGTTGAATACCCCTTGTTGTGCTCTGCCTCTACAACTGGCAGAAGAAGTTTTTTAAGTATTACAAGTTCCTACATTAGACTAATCTGAATAAAAGTAGTTCTTCATTGGGAAAGAGTGATTCTCTTCCCTTCTCACAAACAGTAAAGCAATCCTGGATGCAGAGGTGATGGTGGGAGTAACACTCTGTGCTTTTACATCTCATTTATGCATTTTAAAATGCATTGGTAATATAATGTTTTCTCTTGTATATTTATTTTTATTGTGTTCCTCTCCTTGACTGTATTTTAACAGCAGCTTTAGGTTGTAGCTCCCTATCTGAAGTATCTGAAATATATGAATGGTTCTTTGCATGAAAAACCAATGCTCCACGTGTTGGGATGTGCAAAAAGCTGAGGAGAAGTGGTTTTCTAGCAAAGCATCTGTTCAGAGAATTGTTTCCCATGTGGGTCCTGGCAGGAAATTACCATTGCTGGGTATGAAGAAACTTTGGGAGTCATTGTACATAATGTCATTAAACGGCTCCAGTGGGCTCAGCCAACTGGAGGCACAACCAGAGGGTTGAGGGGAAGGCCCACTCGGATGTCAAAACCCTGCAGAAATGGCTGCAGCAGATGGGTAGATGAGGTCTGCTCCACAGGCACACCGAGCCCAGCATGTTTCAGATGTGTTTTCTCCAAATCTTTACTGAATCTTGTCAGCAAATTATTGTTTCCCTGTATCTTCCCCCATTGCTCGCAACGAGACAGAGCATTCCTTCACTCTGTGGATTTTCTCTGGCTCAATGTAAAACAATTTTGATATTTGAGGACATTTTCCTAATCTTTTAGTTTTAAGCAGAAATCAGTTGTTCAAGTTCTGAAATAATTTTGTCTTACCCCATATTCTGGCTTAACTTCTGTAATAAACAGCAAGGTTAAAGGCTTTCCTTAAATCCATCCACATCAACTATTTGTGATGAGTTGTGATGCTTCGGCTGAGTTTAGAAACTTCTGTGAAGCTTATGAGATGTTTTTGTTTAGGTTTGTACCTCAAGATGAGTTGGAATATACACAGCAGCTAAATCTTGAAGCCAGGTAATAAGTAGTAGATCTTTCAGGGTTTACTTAATGAAGATGCCTTAACTGTCCCATCAAGAACTTGGTGGCACAGGTAGCATCTGGAATGCCTTGACCATGTTTATCTGATTTTTTCAGTGCCCATAGCCTGATTTTGTTGCAGTAGCTTGGGAATTTTTTTTTTAATAGTACTAAGAAGGAAACAAAATTACATGCCTGAGGCTAAGTCATAATTGAACCATGTTGCAGTAGTATTTCGGGAAGCTCTTAGTGGATCATCTGTGAAATGGTTTGGTTTGGATTATTATTCTTTCCTTTATCCTTTTTTTTTCCCTCCCAGTACATGCTTGCCAGCGATGAAATTCCCAGTATATTTTCATTGGGAGAATTCACATGCTAAATACGAAAAGCTTTTTCCCACATGCTCAGGAGCAAATGGTCAGTGGCCTAGCTGAAGGGAAATATGGACCTTTGATAAGCTTATGATCATTTAATAAAGTCATTAGGCCATTCCATTTGGGTCCATGCGCTTTCATTGAGTCAGCCTGGTTGCTGTCCAGCATTTTGTGGATGCAACGTTCCTATGTTTTCTTACAAAGGGTTTGCAACAGGGTTCTCTGTTTACACGGGCTAATGCACCAAGACACCTCTGATGAGATAACCAATTTGTCAGCTCCTGCCTGCCCTAGCCATCTACCTGGAGCAGGTGGCGCCATGACGACCTGGCCAAACATCAGGCACTTGATGTTCTCCTTCAAAATCTACCGTATGAAAACATAAGTTACCAATTAGAGAGCAACCTCTAATTTAAAAATATTAAAAGTGGAAGTAAAGGAGCATGTCTCTAGCTCATGGAATGTAAATGTTTTCCTGTAAGGGGTGCAGAGAGGCCTTGGCTTGGTTCTCTGATGTTGTTTTAAGATGCAGCCTTCAGATCCCAACAATCTCTTCTTGCCAATGTTTGCTCTGGGCAAGCGCAATGCTCTCAGCTGTGGGATCCAGCAGAGGACACAGCCACCTGCTGATTAATCTGCCACACTGATTTGGTTTGGTGTTTTTTTAAAAAGAGCAGTTGACCCCCCAAGCCTGGGACTGCAGCGCTGCAGAAAGCATTTCCTGCCTCAAAGGCAGGTGTGTACCCCAAGAAACCAACTGCCTTGGAGGAAAATCTGATCTGTGATTGGGAATGATACATCTTTTCACACAGGCTGCTAACAACCTACCCAGTGGGTTCAAAAAATGAGAAATAAAGCTTGAGTTTTCTGTTTGAGACCTGGTTTGGATCTCCCTTACTTGTTGGAGAGACGGATATTGAAATTGCTGCTTCTTTCACAAGATCAGAGGCCTGGCTGGCAAAGCTGCTCCTTTAAACAGTTTCTTCACCTTGTACAAATAAAGATTATTAGGTTTTTTTCTCTTTTTTCCCTGTTTTGCTTATGGCTCAGTCTTGCATTGCGGCCTTGAAAGGAGCACAGTCCCACCAAGGTGAGACATGACCTCTCCTTTATCGACACTGGGTTTGTCCCTGCAGCCAGATCTGCTGTGGGATCCTTTGCAGAACTGTATCACAACTTTAAAACAAAAGATCAGAACCACCACAGTCCATATCCCTGTGGCAGGGTGTGAGGCTTCCCACATTTAAGTTGCAGGAGGAGTCACCACTCTGAACGTGCGTTTCAAGTGACATGTGGCTGTTTTATCAGAGGTTCACTTGACATTGCTGCTTGCAGTTGTAGAGGGCTGGAGTCTTTGAATCCGGTCGTCCTTTCCAACTTCGGGTTTTAAACCTGTCTGGAAGAGGAGAGTCTCCATCTTCCCTTGCCAGCGAGGCTGCCAAAGGTATAGGGCAGGCCAGGCTTTTAAGGTGATTTATGGTGTGGCTTTGAGTAAACTTTAATTCCTGTAATTTTCTTTATCTCTAAAACAGTGATAATATGCAAATACTGTCCTTTCGCAGTGCCGTGAGGAAAGTAGTTATCCTTAAATGTCAAGCAGATGTCAAAGGCACAAAGTAAATTAACCATATTAGAGGCTATTTGCCAAACCAACACACTAGATATGGATAGATGGGGGGAAGCACGTACATCCTGAAGTGTTATTAAACCTGCTCGGCTTTGCTTCTGCTGGTGTATGGGATTATTTTGAGAAAAAGAGGGATGTTATGTTGTAGCCTGCGTTATGTTTCAGTGACTCTTACTTTTTTCTCTTCTATTAACTTTGAGATTTGAAATGCAACTTACTTGAGCAATTTCATGGTGTCTCATATGAAATACTGAGACTGTTGCAACCTTCTGCAAGCCAGACTGTCTTGCCAAGGCAGAACCTTTGTATGTAGTATTTCCCTTCCTCCCTTTTCCAGATCAACACTTGATTGAAAATCAGAGTTGATTGTATTGCTAGTTTGAAAGTGGCCATGTTCATCTGCATTAATTCCCATGCGTTGTGTGGTTTGGTTTTTTTTAATGTAGGTTATTTTTCTTAATGCATGTCAAAGATTCCCTAACTCTTGTTGTGCAGTGACTTTAAGAATTGCATTTTAAAAGAGAATGTATTGAAGAAACTGTTTCTATTCTAAAATACCCTATGTAGAATATGGCATGATATCTTTGAAAGCCATTTTTTGTATTTAAAACCAAAGTTACTAGATAAGCCTGCTTTTGGCATGAAATTAAATGATTTATTTTTTTCCTTTGGCTTTGGTTTTTGCTTTGGGTCTGCTCTTCTAACCAGATAAGTATATCTGCTTTTATCTGGTTATAAATGAGCACAGTCTTTAATTCACTAGATAATGTAAGAAATATTGTTGGAATGAGTCTTTGAAGTTGTGTCTGTGCAAATTTTGTTATGCAGCCTTTCTCCTGGGAATGCCACGTCAAATACAATCATCTCCAGTTCTAACCTTCACCCTGTGATCCATTCTGCCAAGAAAATGGGCTGCTCTTCTTACTTCCCTGTTTTTGTGTGTGTGTGTGTGTGTATGTTCTTCAGAAAGCCAAACTTGGGCCAGCTGGTAACAAAGTCATTACTCCAACAGAAGACAAGAATTCAAGTGTGCCATCCAACAATCTGGACAGGGTGAAGCTGACAGATTTCAACTTTCTCATGGTTCTTGGAAAAGGGAGCTTCGGGAAGGTAGAAACTCTTGTTAACTATTTTGCTCACATTTCCACTTTTTTTTTTCTTTTTAACTTGAGGAAGAATGAACAAATAATTCTCTAAGAAGCCAAATACAGGATCAAAAGGATGATGGACATTTTTAAGGGGAGATTTCTTAATGTGGAGTAGTGTGATTCTATAAGGCCTAGCAGGCTTCAGTCATGATTGGGCAGTTTTCTTGGAAAAAACAGAACTTAGGAAACCCCCTCAGACTGTTGGGCAGGACATAAGAGACAAGTACTGCCTGAGATCTTCACTTGAAGAAGCCATGCAGGCTTCTTGGCAGCTTCAAGGAAATGATGTCTACTTTTCCAGCTTTACAATCTAGGTCACTCTCCTAGTTCTGGGAGTCACCAACATTGGTAAGGCTGAATACTGGGAAAACACCAGGAATGGTGCCTGTGTGTGTATGTATATATTTATTTATTAGCTGAAAGAAAGGGCTGCTGTTTTCCTGTCTGAACAACCCCTTATATGACAAAGTGCCCTTTTCTGAAGGAGTCCCATGGGACTTAACATTATATCAACCTGTTGGACATGTGCCTGTGATTAACCAGAGGGGTTTGGCACAGGCTTTGTCTGAACTGACTGGTACAGCTCATTGCAGTGGGGGAGTAATGATGATATTTTGGGAGTTTTGATCAAGTTAGTCTATACCAATAAAAGGAGAGGTTGGATTGCCATCTATACAGATCTTGGGGTGTATGAGTCGCGTTCCCTCTTTGGCAGGTAGGAAGAATTTCACCGTGTTGTTTCACTGTGTGCAGGTGATGCTGGCAGACAGGAAGGGGACAGAGGAGCTCTACGCAATCAAAATCCTGAAAAAAGATGTGGTGATTCAGGATGATGATGTTGAATGTACAATGGTTGAAAAAAGAGTCCTGGCATTGCAAGATAAGCCACCATTCCTGACACAGCTTCACTCTTGTTTCCAAACAGTTGTACGTGAGCTCTGTCTTTCTTGCCATCCTGATGTTTTCCATGCTATGTGATCGTGGATTTTATCAGCTCCTCAACATCTATTATTATTCAAACTTCTTATCATAACTTCTGCACATAGGAAATGGGGAAGAAAGAGATGCCCCATGTAGTTACCCCTTGTACTTTAAACATAAAACCTAGGCTGAAAGATATTTCTCCATACAGGAATTCAAGTAGATCTGTGTGACAACTGATAAATTTAATCATGTGTGCTTCACTACGTCAGAGCCTTAAACCTGGATTCCCAGAGGTTCCTAAGTACTTCTAAGGATCTGAGAGTACTATGTGAAAAGTCTTCATGGCTGTTATTATATTGGGAAGTGATTAGCTGGGAATCAATGTTTGATGGACTTCATTTTGTTTTTATCAATAAGATAAAAGGGGTCCTAGTTAGGAATAAACTCCTGTCTCTAATTCTTTAACTTCATTTGGAACCAAAGAAGTTTGGTATCATTAGTAAATGAAAAATCACTTTGTTTAATCTTATGTTTCTTTTGAGCAACTACATTTTAAGTGTAAGATCTTTAGTACAAATGCCTAATGCTTTCTGGCTAAGGGGGATGGAGGAAATGCTGAAATATGTGTCAACAAGAAATTAATTTAGTGTCACTTGTAACAGGGCCAGGTACTTATGTAGACCCTACAGCTACTTTTCTTCTTGCCTCTTTTTAAAAAAAAAAAAATAAATTTTTAAATACCTCCCAGCCTTATTAGGAAGGATGAGACATAGCCTCAAAGCAAGAGTTTTAATCCATCTTCAATTTTTTTTTTTCATGTATTTTAGAGGTATTTTTCAGACAGATCTCTATGTGAATAATGATGGAAACCATTACAGACATGTAATATATAAAAATGCATCACTAAAATTGGCAAATCTAGATGGATCTCATCAGTCATTTGCTCTTGCAGGTTTTACAAAACATTCCACTTCCATTTCCTGATCTATCCATTTTGCCAGAATGTAAAACCAGTCCTAATAACCTTAAAAGCTTTATAATAACATATTAGTGACTTTTTTGCTGATCAATGCATATCTAATATCTTGCCTAATGTATTTACGTCCATCTTTCATACTTTATCCTAGGACCGTCTGTATTTTGTTATGGAGTATGTGAATGGTGGTGATCTCATGTATCACATTCAGCAAGTAGGAAAGTTTAAGGAGCCACAAGCAGTGTGAGTGTTCCCATTTACCTATTGAAATCATGGCATTGTTATGCTTAACATTATGCTGTAGGAGGATGAGGTTTCTTTATCACACTCTCTAGTAGCGCCTTCCCAGGCTCGGTACAAAGTCTGGACTGGCCTCTTTGGAATTTGTTTTCTAAGTTGTCCAGGGCCCAAAAGTTTCCCTTGAAAATGTGTTTGCACACAGAGACCAAAGGTAGCTGCACCTTTCTGTTCCAAAATACAGCACGAACAACGGCATCCAGTGCCTATTGTAAAAGTAACGAGAGTTTAACCAGGGCATCAGGAAATTAAAGACATTACTTGGTGTTCTGGTGGTGGTTTCTAAAAGTGAATATAAAAAAAAAAAGAAGTGAGTAGAACATTTCAGTCTGAATTCATGTTAAAGGGGAAAGTAACACCAATAGACTCAGCATTGCAATATAAATTATCATTTATACAAGATAAATTCAATGTATAGTTTATAAGAATTTTGGTGATCCCACTTTTTTATATAAGCTGTATTTGGGATGAGTTAATAAATTATTAGAAGTTGTTTATATACAGGGTAATTGTATATCTGGCGTATCAGAGAGCAACTAATAGCGATCTGTAGCATATTCAAATCTGAATAGTTCCATTTTAGTCACACTTATAACATCATCATTTATTAATGTTTCATAAATCATTTACCAATGAAACTTTAAAATCGGGTGTGACCAACAGATTTAAGAATTCAGCTAAAATAATTTCTCATTTTGATTTAAGTAATCAGGGCTGGTTTAAATGAGAGGCCTACTGGAGACGAGTATTTGAGATGCAGAAGTACGTTTCAGCACCGTACTGAATAAAATCTAGATGGTGTCAGATCATCCTTGACTCCAGCTAATGCAACTTGCCAACACCCGCTGAGAGCTATGGTGCTTTATGACACCTTACATCTGTGGAGCAACTCCAGGCACACGTGTTCACAGGCACTTCTGATCAAGTCCTTCAGTGCTAAGTTTTCCATTCCCTGATGCTAGCCTAATAATTAATCTCATCTTCAAATCATCCTCTTGCACGTAATGTGCACAGTTCCACAGCGACTGGATTCAAACATCCATCAATATTATCTACATCAATATTATCTATTAACTACATTCAGCAATTTTATTTTATATGGTAATCATTTAAATTATCTTTATGCAATTAATCCATTAACAGCCTGTATAAAGAAATACTATTTCTGCAAATTATTTCATGCCGTGTTACTCGCACTGTGAATTGAGCTGCATTCCGAATTCAGGTTTAATAGGTGATTAGAGATAATGACCTTTGCAGGCAGAGTCAGATCAGCGCAGTGAAATGCTCTGCTCCAGCTGCACCATTTTGTTTGTGGCCCACGGAGACATTTTCAATTATTTTTTTTTAATTCTGCATTATTTTATCGTGAAATAGTCAAAATAATCTGTTAATGTCAAGTTGAAGTGTGGTATCTTTTTTTCTCGTCAGCAGACTCTATATATTATACACTCTACATGATATTATACTTTCATTCTTTACCAGGTGCATTTCTGAAATATTTTGTCATAAGGAAATCATGGGGCAATAGCAAATGTATTTGTTTTTTTTCACACAGGTTCTATGCAGCTGAGATCTCAATTGGGTTATTCTTCCTCCATAACAGAGGGATTATTTACAGGTGAGTATAATCTGACATAAGTAATCGCTGAACTGTCTTTAAAATCCCAAAAGGTTCGATTTCTGTAACATTTCAGTGTATCTTTAAAGCATTTTATACAAAGCAGACACTGCAGTGCTCTGTTAGCTGCACTGGTACACAGTAAACCACAGTCACGACTTTACCTCTGCCCAACTCAACTTGAAAACGTGAAACCTCCTCTTCCACATTCCCATGTAATGTTTCATTGTTTTGCCAATTCAGAAGTCTTGGTGTGAGTGTGCTCACAGTCATCTCCCTCTGCCTTTCCATTAATTGTCCAGTTTCAGGGCTTATGGTCATTCTTATATATCTGCAGTGGGGTGCCCAGCACCCTATGGACTGTGGATTGCTGTCCACATGCACCCCTGTCCCCTCTGCCCCCAAACAGCTACACGTATTCCTCACCCAGACTCAGAGAAGTTTGCCCTAGTTGAACCTAAAGATTAACATTCAATTCCTGTGATTCTTCACAGAGATCTGAAATTAGATAATGTGATGCTGGATTCAGAAGGACACATTAAAATAGCTGATTTTGGAATGTGCAAAGAACATATGTTGGATGGAGTAACAACCAGGACCTTCTGTGGAACTCCAGACTACATCGCACCAGAGGTAAATATTGGCCACTGCAAGAACCTTTTCGTCCCTCCAATGAAAATTGTGAACATTCTACACCCCCAAGTTGTAGTGGCTGTAACTCTGATGCTCTGTGGATGGGACCATTTATACTGCTGCAGGAATACTGGATAACTTGGTGAATTAAAGCAATATTTATTGATAAGCCTTAACTTTTTTTAAAAAATAACTAGTTGATTGAGAACTTTTTATGGGATGGGTGCTTCAGATTTTGTTTGTGCTTGCAAGACTAAAAGAGCAGGAACACCATCCTGTGATTTAAATCTATAGCCTGGAAATGTTTTGCTAAACTTTGTGCTTCAGTTTGTGAAGTCACAGAGACTTCCTGGGTGTTGCTGAGGTCATCAATGAGGTCAGCAAGCAAGTTGTTAGGAACAAACACAGCTTCTTTAACGGACTTCTCCATAGGTTCACACAGCTGCCAAAATGCTGTATCTCAGGGCTTGTTTGGCACTTTCAAGAAATCACAAACCGCTTTTTGATTTTTGGGAAAGGACTCAGTGAGGTCTGGAAGCTTTTCACTGACCTCCCTGCAAAGCTACTGCAGGCTTTTCTAGGTGTTCTGGGTCACTGCTCTTGAGCTCAGGAAAGCTCTAGTTGTTGGAAGCCTGAACAAAGGTGTAAGATCAGGTTTGAGTGGAGTTGACATAAAAAAACCCTTAATTTGCCTCAAGTGATCTGTGATTTGGTGATAGCTGTGCTAACACTCAAGCCACTGAAAATCAAATTCAAGCACAAACTTAAGTACAGTAGGTCTAAGAATGACAATTTGATCATAATAAACACAGCTCTGCTTTAAAGCACTGTAACTAATATGAGCTTAGAGGCGAGGTTTTTGCTCTGGATACGATTTGTATTTCACTAGTTTAGGTATAAAAATGTTAAAAACAAGCACATGCTGTGATTTGGAAACAATTCAAATATATTAATATTAAAATCTGGTATTTGTGCATACTGAGCTTTCAAGAGTCCTGATTTGTTTGGCTACAAATTCAGTGGAAGAGGCTGGATCCTCATCCAAGATCCTCCGTGTTTTACCGAGTGCTGGGCAAGAGGCAGCACTGGCTGGAACATTGCTGGCTGGAATTGAGTGTTTGTTGGAATATGGTGTATTTGTACATGGACAAATAAATTAATGTCTAAGGTGAATTTTGTCATCTCTCTGAAATTGGAATGAAAAATAGTTTGGGGTTTGTCGGGTTTTTTTCCAGTTGCTAATTCCTGCTTTCCAGAGTGAAATATTGTGTATGATAAAAGCTTGTTTTTTCACAAATCACTGCTGCTTGCGGCAGGGTACCAGAGCAGGCAGAGCAGTATTTCATTTTCTCCTGTCAAAACATAAATGAAGCCAATATTACAAATTTTAAAGTGTCCTTTCTGTGGCAATAGTCCTGTGCCAGTTAATACCAAAGAACGTGTTGTCAGTGCCAAAGTGCTCAATATATGGGTCAGCTTTGGATGGATTTATCTTATATTTGGAAATTTCATATGAAGAAATAAACCTTTTACCAAAACATTCAGCAACTGGGAGGAAATCAGTCTTAGGCTTTCTGTTTTCTTACAAACAGATTTGATTATGTTGTTTTAGTCGGCTGGTTTTCTTTCATTTCTGAAGCCATTATTGTGACTGACAAATTGCTAACTAGGTCTGTGGTAAACTTCAAAGGAAGGTTCACACTTTGCTTGCGGGAGCATTTCAGCATCTTTCCATGGGCTAAAATTTATAAATTTATAATAGATTATAATGAGGGTTCATTTGCACAGCACCATTCCCTGCTGGGTGGAGATAAATGAGCTAAATCTAAATTAAGAGTTGAAGGTATCTAGCGTAGGGTAGCTCTGTGAGCGTGTCGCACTCAGACATAAAGAATCAGCTTTTTCCATCACTGTTTGGGAAGTAATGTGGCTGTCATGGGTCTGAAGGAGCCTGTGCTTCCTCTACGTGACCACAGGCATAGTTCAGAGAGAACATGGCTGGGAGGACCACATGGGGCACCTCAGCTGGCTCCACACGAACCATCTCTGGGCAGAAAAGCTGGTGAACACAGTGATGCACTCAGCAAAGTGGACTTGTGCCCTTTGGTGTACTGTGAAATAACACTGTCCTGCTCTGCTGAATGGGAAGTTGGTGATTGTTACCTACGTGTGCAACGTGCACAGAGTTCATACTCATTTCTCCATCCTCTGCGGTGTGAGGGATGTGCAGAGTTAAACTGGTTGCATCCCAGGGTTCATTCCTGCTTCTGTCAGGCAGAAAGAGGTTATCTGGTCAAGAATTTTTATCCATGTGCTGAACTTAAATATTTATGGTTGGAGTGGTAAAATAGCAGTGAGAGCAATTAATATTTGTATTTCCTTGGCCAGTCAAGAGAGACGGAGGGAGATGGATGTCAGGCAGATTAGTGGGAAGGGGTTCTGCCAGCACAGCCCGCTGCCTGCGGTGCAGCGCTGAACCCCACCATCCCCACAGCATCCCTGCAGCAGCTAGAGCACTAACTTTGAATTTCAGCAGAATTTAATTAGAAACTCCATTCCCCTTTTCCTCCATCTAGTAGTCTCAAAACATTCCATTCCAACCTTGCATTTGCTGGGATTATGGGATGCTAAGAGGTATTAAAAAAGTTTGGAAAGTGTGCATTTGACTATGTCTTATGCTAGTAATATTTATTTCTTTTAATAACTGAGTTTTAACTTTTCCAGTAGACGTAAGATATGCTCGCAAAAGACTTTCTCTTGCCTCTGGGATATAATTTTTTCATACCAACTGGCTACCAGCTGCAAACTGCAATGATCTAAACATTCCAACAAATTGCTGGTATTAATCTCTGTGTCCTGCTCTTAACTGCGTGCCTGCCTTGGAGGAAAAAGGGGGAGAGGGGGAAAAGTGAAAGAGAAAAAAGCAATCACCATTCCTCTGCCAGTTTGGCTTGGTGGGGAAAGTCTTCCTAAGCTCTCAAATCCACAGCTCCTAAAAAGGCAGAGCTCTTAAAACATGGGAATAGGTAGGGAAAATGGGACATTGGAAATGTGAAAGGAGATTATAAAGGCTGTCATTTAAATTAATGATGGGAAAGGAAGAGTCTTGTCAACCTTCCACTCTTCCCTGGCCAGTGGAAAGCAGAAATCATAGCTGAAGGAGGGTATAGGGCTTCGTTTCTAGGCACACAAGTTCCCTCACTGCTCTGTGCGTCTGCTCTGCACACTGCTGAGATAGGTCATGTTGATACACCTCTTTGTAGTCAAAAAGACATCAAAATTTGTATGAGCAGAGAGGATCCTTTTGGCAGCCGCTGTGAGACCAGCAGCGATGGCGTTGGGCACAGCCACTGGTAGGCGATACCTGGTGATTGTGCGGGAGAAGGAGGGAGGTGCAGGAAATGTGACATTTAGAACTCACTGGTTTGGTACCAATGTGTGTTTGAATGTCTATTGAAAACTCATCTGCATCCTCCCACCTGTAATTCCTCCCGTGAAGTGAGCGTTCTTTCCCCTCACTTACATGCTCTGATTAACGCTCTGAATAGCTCCCAGTGTTAGGAGGAGAACCGCAGGTTGGTGAATGAATGTGGCAGATTGCTCTTCTGCACTTTGCTCCATCCTTATCTAACCAGGACTAAGCTGGTGATTCAAATGGAGTCCATTCAGTTGGGATTTGAAGGGGAGAAGCTTCCACTGTACAGCAGCAGACCTGCATTGACAGCACTGCCTTTCCCTACGTTGCGATAGGCTCAATGAAAACACAGTGTTTGCGTTGCATTTGCAGTGGGACTTTGCTGTAGTGAGACCTTTCCAGTCCCAATGGGATCGATATCCATGTTTATTTTTCAAATCCCACCCTTCCATTGTGCAGCTGGTCCAGGCCAGGGAGGCAGGGAGGTGTGTGCAGCTCAGAGGCAACTCTGGTCGGCTCCTCAGGTCCTTCTGCTCTTGTCGGCTTGAGGCATCAAATAAATACTTCAGCCAGTGACACAGGACAAAACGTTAGTGACTCTGACCATACATTAGGTTCAGTGTATGAACTTTTCTCATGCTAATTGTGTTTCTTGATGATTCTGTGATGTTTTTTCACAAGCTCAGATTTAACTGGGGAAGATTACGTTTGCTGATGAGAGTGCTATTTAGAGAACGACCCAGTCTTGACTCACCTCTCGTTGGATAAACAAACAGCATCACTGAGTCTGTGTTTTGCTGTGTCTTTCACTTCATGATGTTGCCTTGCCATATGTAAAAGATGTCCTCTCCCCAGTAATCCCATCAAACTCTTTCACAGCAGGAGGAGAGGCAGACTGGCCTCTGTCAGGACAGACTTGACTGCTGGGGTGAGAACCATGGCAGCATAGCAGCCCTGGCTTTCTCAGTGCCATGGATCCATCTTTTCTCATTTGCTAATTGAAATAAACTGTTCCTACCAAAGCCACTTAGAGGGAGGGAGCACACTTACTGCACAAAACGTTCTGCCCTTAAAAATTAACAACTTTCTGAAAAATACCCTTGTTTTTTTCTGATCCAATACTCTTTTCCATGAGGAGAGATTCTCAGAGAAGGGCTGTGGATGAAATGTTTTACCATTTTCTGTGTGAAAAGGCCAGTATTTTTGCTGGATACAGTTTTGAATGTCTTTGAACTTTCAAGAAGCAACATTGATTCCAGGGGCCCGGGAACTTCCTGGTGATAGAAATTAAAAGGACAGTAAGCAAGTACGTCACCTGCTATAAAATGAAATGAATGTCCCAAATATATATTTTAAAGCCCATATTGCTGCTAAAAGACAACTAATAAAGATTGTCTTTGTGCTTTCCTCCAGCTGAGAATCTTGTTACTGCCTCTGGTTGTGTAATAGATTTCAAAGCGCGATCGATTTAGAAATAGTTTCCTTTAGAACCATTGCAGTAATTTTTAATTAATGTGCTGCTGTTATCCCAGCGAAAAACACATATTCACATAGAGACTATAATTTCAGTTAGTAGCCAGGCAGTCCTGCTTCACTGAACTGGTGACTCACTGTTTTCCTGAGAAACTACAAAACTTACCAGTTCAACTTCTCTTCCAGACAACTGAAAAATCTAGGGCATGTGATGTGTACTTGTCATAGCAATTTGTTTCACAAGCTATAGAAATGCATGCAAACAGGAAAGTCTTGGAGTAATAACTGGCTCGGTTCTCAACTTGGTCTGGTGGAGCATTGGGATTGGAGGATCTCATCCTGCCTTCCCCAGCGTAGACAGACAGCGGCCGGTACATCCCGCACCCCATCACAATTCAAAATCCCCCTTCACAGTTACTGAGAAGGAGATCTGGGAGAACATCTGCACCTCAAAACTCTTCTGTAGCATGCCCAAATGCATCTCTTAAATAAATTAACACTGATCTCTGAAGAAGCCTTGATTAAAGAAGATGACGCAGAAGGGGACCTGTGTGCTGCTGGCACTCGCGGCCTTCCGTTGTGTCAAGACTCAGTTTGTGCTTCTGCATGAGTCAGATGTGAACCCAGAGGATGCAAAATACTTGACATTTCCATTAGGCTGAACAGCAGAAGCCCCTTTCTTCTCGGTGTAGCTGGTATCTAGCTTCATCCTCAGAGTAACTTAATCATGCAACATGGGAGAACGTAACCCAGCTTTTCAGTGTCTCTCTCTTTTCTTAAAGTTTTACTCCTTTTACAGCAGGACAGAAATATAAATATTGAAAAGAAATGAAAGGCTGAATTATTGATAATCTGTAAGTCAAGTGAGTCTCGTGACTTCAAGCTTTGACATAAATGGGTGAATAAGGTTCTTTTGCCTTGTCTCCTACGCTGTGCTGCTGTGCTCCCTCCTGTGCTTCCAAATGCCCATCCCAAGGGCTCCTGAGAGCAACATTTCCCAGGACAGCAGAGTACCAAAAGGCGTGGGTGGGTTTAGATGAACGTTTGCAAAGCAATCCAGCTCCCACTGCAACCAGTGATTAGCTGGGGTGAGGATTGCAGGATTGGCTCTCTGGGCTTTTTCAAGGAAATACATTCATCTCAGTATGTCACAATTTATCTGATATAGACTGTCACTATTTGTGGTTATACAGATTATTGCTTACCAGCCGTATGGGAAGTCTGTGGACTGGTGGGCGTACGGAGTGCTGCTCTATGAGATGTTAGCTGGCCAGGTAAGAGTTACCCTCTGTTTGCTGTGACCTCCTCCTCCCTCTCTGTTTCAAGGCCTCCTAAAGAGTTAAACCCTTGGGTGATGAGCTTGGGGCCCTTCATACAGATATTATCTCCTTGTACTCTTGACTGACTCCACAGAGAATGCACTTAGGCTTTAAGCTCTTTATATTGCACCCACATAATCAAGCGCTGCCTTTGAACACGGCTTCTTTGTGCTGTAATAACGTTATAAATAGCCAGCTTCAAAACTGAATGGGAGATGCTTGAGTAGAAAAATGCATGTCAAATGTAAGAAGTACCATTTAGTAGTTTGAAACCACAGGGAGACATAATAAGAGCATGTATATGCTCCACATTGCAGTTAAGGCACAAGAATGCAGTGTTTGTGTTTTATGTCCTGGGGGTAAAGCCTGGGTCTCCCCACTTGAAATACGCTGCGTTACAGACCCCTCACACTGCACAGTTAATGAGATGCTGCTCCCTGAGTCGCCCAAGTAGAAAAGCAACGCTGTGCTGCAGTTCACAGCAGACAACTACCAACTTTAAGGAGTTCTATCAGTCCTGGATTGACAAAGATTTGTGCAGTTGGCTTTCAGCAAGCACCAGTGAAAGGCATGCGTTTCCTAAGCTTAAAACCTACATTTTTAACAAAAGCCTTCAAACAGTTGCTCCACTAAACTCCAGTCAACATTGGAAAAGTTTTTAAAGCAAGGCAGTTTTAGTTGTTAAGATTTGCAACCTGCATTGCAAATATTGGACGCCTGAACACTATTGAGAATATGAGATTTCCCAAGGTGAGCCCTGCCTAATGACCAGCTCTTGGGGACTCACCCCCAGGCACTCTCCGCACCCCCTGTATTTCGAAATAAAATGCTTGTGCTACAGCCTCCCCTCCACAGAGACAGGCTCTACTGCCACATCTTCTAAAACCAAGTGGATTTTAACTGGAATTGAGTGAGAAATGGATATACCTTAACAGAAGGTTGTTGAAAGTTGCAGTATCCAGACTGCACCCTTTGAAGTATTTTGACTGTCTGGTGCACAGTAGCTTTAAAAGCTGGTTAAAGATGATAATGAAGATAATTCTGCACACGTCATTAACTTGGCTGCCTTGCTGGGTGCAGAAACGAACTTTTCTCCTTGATTTCTACCTGAGACTAACACCCAACTTCTGGGTCAGAAGATCCCAAGCTGCAGATGCAGCTTGGTGTGTATTCCTGAGCAAGGACCACTGCTGTACACAGATTGCTTTGGGCATCTCTGACTGGAGACTGGTTGTTGGGCTGGGTGACCTGCCCCAGTGTGGCCAGAGCATCCTCATGCCATTTCATAACAAGGGGGTAGTTTTCAGAAAGCCCTCAAGCCAGTAACACTCTGTGATTTATTTTCAACAGCCGCCATTTGATGGAGAAGATGAAGATGAACTTTTCCAGTCCATAATGGAGCATAATGTTTCCTATCCAAAATCGCTGTCCAAAGAAGCTGTCTCCATCTGCAAGGGGGTGAGATAGATGCTTCCCTATCATTAAGTTCCTTTTTGGCAATCCTTGTGAATAACTACATTTGTCTGGCTTTGACACAGCACTGGAGTATTTTTTCAGTAGAACTTCTGTCAGGCTGTGCTAAGCTGTATTGTCATGAAGTGCTCATCACTTGGTGTCACTGAGAAGTATTCAGCTCTTCCTGCTATGCCTGCTTGGTTTATGGTAAGAACAAATGTCAGAATCAGTAGCTGCCAAATGCAGAGCAGAATTTATGAACAGGACGATGGTGTGAAACATCTCCACCCACATTGCCTCTCAGCCCTCAGCAGCACAGTTCTGATTTCCCAGGGTGAGGAGGTTTCTCAGCTTGGATGGGTACCAGGTACCTCAGCAAGTCCTCGGCCCACTGTGCCTAATGAGAGCAGCAGAGCAAATGAGTTAATTAGAGTAATTTTTAAATGTCAGTAAAGATGAGCTTGTGTGAAAATCCTTAGCATAGATGCAAGGAAACTGGGGGGAATCCTGACCCAGTGGTAACCTGGGTGGCCTAAAATTGATCACAGGTTTTAAGTCAATTTAGGTTTTTTCTTCAGGAACAGATTTGACTCTAGAGGATTAGCTCAGGAGGAAAAGAATTCGTTTGACTTTCCTTTGACTTGGTGTGATTCCCTAGAGTACTGTCAGTCTGCAGCTTTTCCAAAACACTGTCTGTAGAGCATTATTTGGTGTCTTTCTTACGCTGATAAAATATGACTGCCCTTAATATCAGTTAATTTGGTATTTACTTTTCTCCTTTCCTTTGCAACCACTTATTGTACATGAGCTGGGTATTAATCCCTTAAGGAAAAATCATCAAGGGGGAAAAAAAGCTGTTTAAAACAACAGGGTAGAAGGACAGACCACTCTGATTTTGGAGCCTATCCCAGTGTAGATATGCTGGCCAGCAAAACCAAACCTTGATATATTTTTGTAAAGTACATGCAGATTGATGCCTCATCGTGAAAAATCATATATTCAAAGAGCACAGTTTGAACTTGATCTAATTACTGTGATTTCAGCTCTCCTGTTTGCTGCTGTTCTACCAGATGCTTATGCAAAGGGAGATCAGAAAGCTAAAATTGCATTGCTGTGCTAGGCTTAAGGTCAAGCCCCTGTGACACTAACACGTTCATCATCTGTATTAAACTAACAAATTAACCCCAGATTTCAGCAGGCATTACCCTTGAGCTGAGAAGTCAGTGTGAGAAAGCTCTGAACCTCATGGGCAGCAGTAGCTCAGGAATCCTGGGACTGTGCACCATGGGGCAAGACAGACGTGCCCCTTGTGCTCCTGAACTTGAGTTGTCTGCTTGGCATCTATTCCATCAGTTCAGAGGTGGTTGGGTTTGGTAGATGCAGTAACTTCAGAGCAGAATTCATACTGCTAGAATCACTGTGCACAGCTCCCATGCATTGCCTGCCCTTAAAGCAAGGCGTTTAGGAAAGGTAATGAAACCAGAGAGGTGGCTGTTCAGCTTGAAGCAGGATGTGGTTCCTAGCCCGGTGCACAGCCAACTTCCCAGAGTCTGCTGAGAGTCGCTTTTATTTTAGGTTCAGAATTGGAATGAGATCAACTCAACATTTGGAGGGAGACTAAGGCGGCACAGCTGAGGTTTGAAAAAAGACGTGTTGAAGTATCACTCAGCAGTATATTAATCATACATAATTTGTAAAAGAGCTTTATAAAGTCCCCACAATACTGGAACTGAGAGTTGAAGGCTACATTGCTCAATTCCTAATGTACATATCAATTGAAAAGGTTTTGAGGAGCTTGTTAATTAGGAAGTGTATTGCTGTTTCCAAGCATGCAGTCCTGGTAGGCTTGGGTGGGGTTTTTTTCCCTAAATCTGCTTAATCTGTGCAACTGGGTGTAGTATTGACTGAGATGTCATTAAGAATGCAAGAGAGGAAACACAGATTAGATATTGTCACCTGGATGCCAAGACATTGTAGGCTCTGTAATGAGATGTCTCCAACAAACCCAGAAAAATGAAAGGGGTGGGGGTTGTACTTCATACAGCTTTAGTATATTGGAATTTATTAAATTTAATGGATTGTTAAGGTAGGGCAGAAGCTGTTCTGGAAATTTTTACAACTGAACTGAAAGTCTGAAGGTGAAATTCAGGAGTGAGTTGTGACCTGACAGGACGGCAGCTTGCCCTGGGCACTGCCTGCCCACACCTCCAGCAGCAACCTCTGCCAAAAAGGGAGAAGCTCCTGAGTGCAGCCCTTGATTTTGCTGCAAACGTGCTGTCTCCAGTAATCAAACAAGAAAATTAATCTTCAAAAAATGAATTTAAGCTTTCCAGAACAACTTTATTAGCAACTTGCATCTTCAGGAGAGCAGCAAGAGCATCACAATCTGGGGAACATCTGTCCCACTTTCACTCCAGCATTAAATCTAATCTTTTGGTGTTTTCTTCCTAATAGCTAATGACTAAACATCCTGCAAAACGCCTTGGCTGTGGCCTTGAAGGTGAAAGAGACATCAGGGAACATGCTTTCTTCAGGAGAATTGACTGGGAAAAACTGGAAAACAGAGAGATTCAGCCACCTTTCAAACCTAAAGTGGTGAGTGAGATGCCAAGTGCTTCCCTCGCTAAATGTGTCGGCAGTGATGCCTTCCCATGGGGTGAGGTTAATGCTGGCTTGATGGTGCTGCAAATCTGGGACACTTCTAAAATAAGGCAATTTGATTATGGCAGACCAGGATAAATCTGCTTCTGTCTTGGCCCACTGTAGCATAACCCAGTGTGCTTTGTTCCTTGGGAAAAAGTTGCTGGGTGCTTTGAGTCCCGACTGGACTCATGCGCGGCATGAGAGGTTGAAACTGGGAAGCCTGGTGTAATTCACATCAGCCACTGGAGACTGGGTGCAGCTCCTGAACAGCATCTAAATGATTAGAGGTATCTGAATTACTGGGGTAACATTCTTCCACAGCGGGCTGCACAGCACAGGGGGTGTAATCCCCATTCCAGAGCTGCTGGGCTGGCAAGAATAAGCTCTGATTTATTCTAACATTTGTTCCTGGTTTGCGCACACATACCTGTAGGGATATTGTAGAGACTCAGACAAGTGGAAGATATCCAGGCCTGGAGGTTGGTGGCCCTGCCTGTGGCAGGGGGTTGGAACTCTGTGATCCTTGGGGTCCCTTCCAACCCAGACCAGTCGGTGATTCTATGTCCTAACTCTGAGAACCTGATTGCAGCAATATAATCTGAAGAGATCTATTTGTTGACCCAGAATTTCCTTCAGCATGTAATGAGCTTTATTGACAGGCAGAGAAAAGTGTTTGCACCCAAGAACAGAAGCAGTTGTAAATTGTTGTGTCCTAACATTGAATTCTTCTCTTAACACTTTTTTATTCCAACAGAGCCACGTGGCTGGCTGTAGCACTGCAGCTATAGTATCACTGCTCTGGTCACTCATTTATTTACCACATGGTATCACACACTAATGAACAGAAGGAGGCTGCTACCCCCTGGCAGAATATATTCCTCCCTTTTTGTGTGCATATGACTTTTTCACATCACCAGGAGGGGAGTTGTGTGCCACTGTTTGTGCTGGGGAACATGCCCTGTTCATACAGCATGGTTTTTTCACCCAGGGAAGGGTGTAAATAAGTAAAGAGTGGGTGATACTGCCAGCCCTGCCCAGCCCATCCCCAGGGCTGCTGTCCTCTTTAAAGAATGTTTGAGGGAGATTTTCATTACAAGCTTCTTGAGTCAAATTTAAAGCTGATTGTAAAGCAAACCTGCCTTCACATCTGTAAGTTTTATTAGCTCAGACACTGAGTGCTTAGTCTCTCCTTGAAGCTAAAAGGGATACCAGCATGAAGGTCCTGCAAGCTGGAAGCTGTAGTCTGGTCCCATCACAGATCATTTCATCAGGGGTCCTGGATCCTCTGCAGAGGAGCTGTGCTCCATCCCCCTGTTTATCACCTGTTGTTTATACAGGATGTTAGTAAAACACACCAAGGCGTATTCACACAGAGCCTAAATTTCCTAGAGGAAAATAATTTAAAATCCAAGTCTGATATTTACCCCAGGTAAAACTTTTTTATCGTGACTGCTGATTCTATTTATGTGGACTCTAGAAAGAAAAGAGCACACAACCCTTAGTCTGTTTGAAGACAACAGGGTATTTATAGGCTTTGTTTGAGGTGGGTTTTTTCCAGAAGGTCTTTCTAGGTGCATCTTCCCTAGGCTGCTGCTTTTGCACACAGGCATGGTTCTCATGCAGCACGGAGCCACAGATTTTGGGTCAGCAGTTGGTCAGTTTAAATAACATGTTCCCTTCCAGATTGACATTTCACAGGTTATAGGCAGGGTCTGATGATTTGGCACAAGGACATTTCACTCATGATTGTAAATTGAGGAGTTCCAGGAGTGTCCTGTATCTTCAGTACTGCATTGACACTCAGGATAGCAATGCTGCTCTCTAATGTGACGACAGATAGGAAATTGAAGATGCAAATTTATTGATAAAGGATTACATTAGCACCCCAAAAATACAGAAATTGCAAGTAAGTTATTTCTCAGCCCTTACTAATATATGCAGCATTGAGAGGCTTCATAGAGTCAGAGGCTTTGGTTTCAATATACAGCTTTTTTAATACCTTCCACTTCCTGAGGAGAGGGGGAGAAAATAGAACGTGATTTTGTGGCAGAATGGTGCATATCTGCAGAACATCTTTTTAGCAAAAAGTCTGCCCTGTATAAACAGCCCTTCTGTTGCTGCTTTGAGTTGACTGTGCTGCCTCTAAATAAACCTGACTGTTAATTTGGGGATACATCAACTTTAATTCCAATGATGGAGAGTCTTCCCTGTGTCCAAGCTCTGCTCTGTCCATTCTTGTTCTCCAGAGATTCTGCACCAAAATGCATTGGCTTCAGTGGGCACCAGGGTATTTGGTGAGTGCAGAACCCTGGGTGGAAAAAGCAGACTACTATTAGCCTGTAACCCGTTGCAGTGTCCCTCTGCTTGTGTTCCTCCAAGATTGAACAGGGGTCCTGCAGTGCACGCTGTGCTCCGGTACCTGAGCACGAGGTTTTCATCTGAAACATAAACTGGCTTGTGCCCGAGGCAGCAACAAATTCTTTGCAGCTCAGATCAGGCAGCTTGTCCCAGGACAATGTCCCATGTCAGACACTGTGACCAAGCCCTTCTCGGGATAGTCTCACCCTAAAATTCCCTTAACCAGCTCCTGCTCAGTTGGTTCCATGAATGCATGGCTTCATTCATGTCACAGTAGTTCAAAAAGATCAACTGCTCTGTTGTATGAACCAACTCTCCAAGCTATATCCTCTAAGCCTGAAGACAAGTGTGACGTTATCCTCTAACCCCACAAGTGGATATATTCACTGACAAAGGTGTGTCAGAGCAGCAGTCCTGCAGGGATCGACAGAAGGGAGAGGGCCAGGGACAGCAGGAAGGAACATCCAGCACCTTTATTGCACAACCACGCTTATTTGAAGCTCTGTTACAGCAGAGAGTTTGGAGAGAAGCAGATTTACTGGGTTCCTGTAGACCTCTCCACAATATTCAGTGCCTAGTTTTCCTCAAATACACATATATTTTCTTGCACCCAAGCTCATTATGTTCCTGTCCCACCTTCATCCTTTTTAACTCGCCTCTAACCCCACTGCCCTGCCTTTCAGGTGATGTCTGCGTTCCTCAGAGCTGTCCTTCCATAAATCTGATTTCTTTTGTTTTCTGTTCTGCGTGAGCTGTGTTCAGCCTGTAGCTAAATATAACCCCCCCTCCTCAACTGGGCTCTGTGAGACGTGTCTCTCCTCTCAGACAAAGAAAAAAAGGAGGAAACCTGTGAGTGCATTTTGTAATGGGGAGTGTTCCCAGGACACGCTCTCTCCCTGCCCTGGCTCTCTCCTGCAGTCCCCAGGAGCTCTGCTGTTTTATGAATTTACAAGAGTTTAGAGGCTGTACAACAAAGAATCAAAGCATATAAATGAATTGCATTAAGCTTTCTGCAGATCATAAAGGAAACAGAGACTCACACGACAATTTCATTTTGCATCGTGAAGGTTTTATGAAGAATGAAATGACTTGACAGATAGGAGATCTCTTGCCAATACACGCCCATATATAATTTTTTTTTCTTTTTTTACCCCAGTAATTCTGAATGGTTAAGCCTCTTTACCTTGTCACCTCACACTGACTCTGATTTTCATCAGAATTCGCCTATTAAAACCTCCCTGCCTGGTTTGTTTGGGGTGGGTATTTTGTTAAAATATATGAAAAGAAAATTTTCCCTTAACTTCTCCTCAGGATTGAGGGAAAGCCTTGCATGCATATCCTGAAAAATCCACCAGAAGATGGAACAGCCAATGTTTTTTTCAGCCTTTTTTCTGGTTTTCTTTGTTTTTCCCTTGCAGTGTGGCAAAGGTGCCGAGAACTTCGATAAGTTCTTCACACGTGGACAGCCGGTGTTAACGCCCCCGGATCAGCTGGTCATCGCTAACATAGACCAAACCGATTTCGAAGGCTTCTCTTACGTCAACCCCCAGTTCATACATCCCCTTTTACAAAATGTAGCATGAAACAGCAGGAAAAGGAACAGATCCCACACTGGGGAACGACCCTTAACCCTACAATTTTTAGGCTTCTGCCTTGTCGATTCCATTTGGGCCTGGAAATTGTAGGGTTAGAAAGTGGAAGACTGGGGGAAAGGCCACTTTAGTCAGGATTTTGGCTTTGCAACAGCAATGTTGTCTTAACGGGAGATAAATTAGTGTATGGTGCCCGCTTATCCTTCTAGAAGTCACCACTGACTGGTCTAAACTTACCCCTTTTTTGGTACGTTATATATTTTTGTAACTTCCCACTGTCCTTTTGTTCCCTTTTCCCCTCTGCTGGGTTAGAAACAATCTAACAAAAAAGAAAACAAACCAACCAACCAAACCAAGCCAACTTTGAACCCCTAGTCTGATGTGGATGCTGGGAGATAGGAGCTCTCAGCCCTGAGGGACCGCTTTTCCCCTGTTCTTCCTGGTGACTTCAGGGAGATCAGCATCACCAGAGACTGGAACGGCGGCGGCACCAGGGAGGAGAGGCATTGTAAAAGCATTGCTGAAAGTAGTTGTTTCAAAAATAGGACAGAAATAAGTTGAGGAGGGCGAGGGGAGGTGAGGAATAAAATCAAACTAGACCCTGAGGCTTCATGAACCGATCCTGTAAGTGACACCAAGTTTAAATGCACTTCAGCGGTGGCCAGATCTTTGCTCTAGGATCTTTGCTAAGTAGCATGTGATAAACTCAAGGGTGAAATTTTGTCTTTAATAATAATAGTAATAATTTTAATAATATTTTTGTGAATTTTAATCTCCATGAGATTATTCTGTGATCCAGGGTGCCATTGTTTGTTCAGTTAATTTAATTTACACCACTCCTCGAGTTTACTGTTAACTGGTTCTGAAACCAATATTTTACTATGGAATTTGTTAACCTGGAATGTAAAACAAAACTGCAATCCCTTAAATCTTACTTACACGTGTTTATTTATAGTCTGCAGGATAGGGCAGTAAATCTAAGAAAGCATTATGCATCCTAAATTAACAACAAATGCAGCCCCGAGTGACTTCCTGATTTCTTTAGAATGGCTCATGAAAATCAAGTGAGATTTAGTCTTAATCAGTTTTAATTCAGAAAACTTGGGGCTGTAGAATAATCAAGCCCAAAAGAAGCAGCACCTAAAACGTTTTATTGACAGAATGGAATTTAATACATTTTACATATGCTTCATGCAATGAATTTTGCATGTTTAGGTAATAACTCTTAATAATAAGGGTTAATAATAAGCAGATCTATAGTACTGACATAATCATATCAAGCATAAATAGTATTATAAAAATTTTATAAAACAAATTGTGCTTTATTTGTGAAAGTTCTTGTTCTGAATTACATCATTTAGATTTAGCTAAATGTTTTCTTGCTCTTGGTTTTTACTTTAGGTTTCAGATATTGTTAATGGCTTAGGGTATAATCCCTTTTTTTAAAAGTAGATCTACTTTTAAACAATAATTGCTACTCGCAGGTTTTATACGAGGCTCGATGAGGCTTTCATTTCACGTCTGCGTATTACTTACAGAGAAGGAAATGGGCTTTATTTGCAGTGATGAACACTGTAATTAATGCAATCTTCTCTCCTCTCACTTAGATTAAAAAAAAAAAATTTTGATATTTCCTCTTACAACTTACCAGAAGATATAAATGCAAATAGCAGTAAATATTTTTTGTGCATATTTGGGGTTTGTTACAGCATGTACAATAGTAGCCAGTGCATTTCCCTTTCCTTTTCCCCTCTGCCTTGTTGGTGTGAGCAGCCATAGGCACTGTCTGTCTGTCAGATGTGCATGACGATGCCAGAAGCATGATGTCTCTGTTGCTGCATGCAGACTGAGAACGATTTTTTCCAGCATGTAAACATACTCAACAAGTAAGATATTTGCCATAAAAGACTTAAATTTATACTAGAATATGTAACTGGCGGGGGGGTGGGGGGAGAGTTGGGAGGGGAAACTACTTTCTAATCATCTTTTATGACAATAAAATATGGAATGTGTGCCAAAGATTCTGTTAGAAAGATCCGGTCCTGCAAGCTGGGAGCCAGGGGGGCAGGTTTGAGGTGTGGGGATGGCCCATGGTGGAGCAGGACGGGCCCATGGTGGAGCAGGGTGAAACACAGTGCCCTCAGGAGCCATGTGCTTGGTGCCTGGGGTGTGGAATTGGTGACACCCCAAAGGTTTGATTTTGGCCCAGTCACCGTCCTTCCGTAGCCCCAGCCCTGAGCAAGGAGCATCTCCCCGGGTCAGGATGAGGGGGTTCGATGAGCCAGACGAACCCTGCTGAGGCCCAACAAGTGGTCCTGGCTGACTTAACGCAAACTCAGATTGTTGCCTAAATAAACAGAATTCACATTTTTTAAAAGATCTTAGGAGTAAAAATTTTTAAACCAGTTTGTGTCAAATATCAGCCAAGCCTTGAGGTTAATTTTCCTCTTTTTATATTATATACTTTCAAATTATGAAAGCCTCTGGCCAAGGGCAGTATTCCGGAGTGTTTAGGTTTTCCTGAATGCCATTAGCCTGACATAGTTTAGGAAAATCTCAGCATCATGCTATACATGATAGATTCAGCAGGTTTCTGAGGCTTAGATATTGAGGGAAGGGGCTCTCCAGTCAGTCTGTCTGCCAAGAGGCGGTGTTACATGGGTTCTAACAATGTGAAGTGAAAAAGAGACCTTTGAAAAAGGAAAATACTGGGAGAAATATGCACACCTGGGTTTCGGGACTAAGCAAAGCAGAACAGGGGCAGAACTGAACCAAGCCAGAAACAGGCAGGACATCTCCTGGGTCAGTGTTCCCAAACAGTTTTGGTTTTCCTGGCGAAATACAACTTGCACAGGGAAGTCCCATTGCTATGCAGCTGTGATGGTCGGTGCTCTTCGCACCAGAACAGGGCATTAAAGAGTTGGTCCATCCTCTAATCAGGGCTGCTCGATTCCTGGCTGCTTCCCATACCCAGTTTCAGAGGCACTTGCATTCACTCCCCAGTTTTTTTCTGATGTAGAAGCAGAAATTCCTCTCTCAACGTTGTTACCTCGAGTTCCTGAGCTTGCCACGTCTCACTGTCGTCTTCTGTGGGTGTCTGTAACCCTTCCAAAAAGGTACTGTGAACTCATGGGTCCTGCAGGAACCTGCCAGGGTTGGAGAAGGCAGGGATTGAGCATCGTGTGACTGCTCGCTGCTCTGCTTAATGGCACTGGCACATGAGCGCTGACGCTTGGACCAGCTCTTTGATGAGAACTCCAGGCGGCTTCCTTATCAGCTGGAAATTTATAATGGCAAGAAATAAGTATCCAGCAAGGGGTTTCGTATCTTTTAAATATAGATGTTATTTATATAATATATTTCACAAGGTTTGGTTTTCTAGGGAGCGAGTATCCGCAGAGAGAGAGGCGTCAGAATTGTTTGCTTTCAATTGTGCTCAACAGCAACCCCAATCTGAACACCCACATTGTCACACAGATTTCTAAAAGTCAAATGGAAAATTATAATACACCAAAGCTGGGGGGGACACACATATTTTGGGAGCTGCATTTCCATCCCACGTGTGCTCAAGTCCTGAGGGGCTCTGGAGCAGCCCCCATCCTGACAGGGGAGGCACAGGTCTACCACCTAAAACCTCCAAGTTGTTTTCAGGGATTAAACAGGATTTAACTGGCTCCTAGGCAGATTTCCTCATTACTCGGTGATCTGGATGTTTTTATCCACCTTCAAGTCACTTCAGCAGGGTGGGGGAGTTCCAGGAGAGCCCCTTCTCCAGCCAGCCCATCTCAGGATTGCACATATGTGAGGAGGAGAGAGAGCACATTCCCATAATAAAATACTCCCCCTTAATCCAATTTAGGGAGAAATGCAATTCAGCTTCCTGATCCTTCTTTCCAGAAGTACAATAGAATTTCCTTTTACAAAATGAAGAAAATTTGTCTGGAAATGGGCTGTTCCTTTAAAGGAAACTCCTCGTATCTCAACGCTGTTGGCCTTGAAATCCATCCTATCTTTTGGGGCAAATTCAATTGAGTAGTGCTGGGCTCCTGTAGGATTACTAAGGTCAAGGGAGGGAGGAATTTGTCTCCTGGACAGAACAATGAGGTGTCCAAGGGCCTGGACTGAGCGGTACCTCCTGTAAAGTCTCCTTTCTCAGTCCACACACCCAGATGCAATGCCAGTTAAATGCCATAGGAGACAGGGGCAGTTACCAAAGGGGAACATCCTTACTAAACAAAACAGAAATACCAACAACAGCCCAATAATACAGCTTTGATGTGAGTAGAAAGCATACTTACAGTATTGAGTTTACAGTGGGCTTTCAGTCCTGCCATGAAACTCCTGGAAACATTTAATGTGATTTTCAGTCCTTTTTGACCTCAGCCTAAGTTCCTGTACGCGGGGTTTGTCTCTTCACAGACACGAGTGTTGGCTCCTGGCGATGCATTGCCTCTGTGGGCTGTTTGGTAGGAAGGCACTGAGCTGTAGTAAACAAGTAGGCAAGCTAAAGCACTTCCTGCATCGGCTCCACACTCCTAGAAGGGATCTGAAATGAGCTGAAGGATTAAGTAAGAATTAACTCCATAAACATGTGTGATTTCCTATGCCAGTAACGATCAGTAATTAAATAGCCTTATAAGGAGTAGTCATCATGCACTATAGCCCTCCTGTTCCTAGGAAAAGCTTCAGAGAGACAGGGCAAGTTATTAACCTCTCTGCCTCAGTTACCTCATCTGTAAAATGGGGGTAATAATACTTACTTACCTCACGGGGAGGTGTGAGGACTTCTTGGGTAATGTTTGTAATATGCTTTTAACCTGAAAAGAGTTGTGTAAGTATTATTATCATTTTTACTCTGAAATCAGCTTCCTTGAGTCACATGGTATCGCTGGGTATACCATGCTATTTCTACTTTTTTATAGAACTTTAGTAACTCTGCTGAAAACGCTTAAAGAGAAATAAAAGTCAGATCTGATCTGTTTCTTACAGAATCTGGAGTCCAGCTTTTGTGAACTGGAGTCAGGGTGCGGTGGGGAGGGATGCTTGCTGATTGGATAGGTCAGCTGCACTTACCTCTTTTTCCAGTTACTGAGATTTCTACGTGCAATGAAAAAACTCCATGTTAAATGGAAGTCTTAGCAGAACTGATCATTGTAGGGTGAGATTCCCTATGAGTAAATAAAGTCAGCACAGCTGTTTTGTAGCCATGTTTACACTGACTCCTATTGAAGGAGAAGCGATGTTCTTTATGCAGCTGGTCCATCCACGACAGGTTTATTCCGTTGATATTTAAATAAATTCCTGTGTCGTAGAATTTTTGCTTTTCCTTTTCTTGTGTGTGACACCATAGGTGGAACTTAAAAAAGAAAACCACCCTGGAAGCAATGGTTTTTTTCTTCCACTGGTGTTGGTCGACCAAATAAATAAATAAATAAAATAAATTCAGCAGTCTGTTAGTAGTTTTAAACAGTGATGTGCAGGAAGAGGAGCGACAGCGCTGATAACCAGCCCCAGCCTGCTTCCACTGAGGCTCATGTCTCACCACTGGACACTCTGGACACTCCACGGCTGGTGGGACATTGATTTTGTGAGCTGGTGACAGAAAGCAGAGTTATGTTTCTGATCTTTATAAACCTTTTCCTGAGAACTATTGGAATTGTATTGACTTGCCATCTGCTTCAACCCTCAGAGGCAACGCTGCTGATGGTTCCATCCTTCCAAAGATTCAGGTGCCCCATCCTGGCCTTGCAAGGCATCCAGCCGGAACCACTGCAAGCTTGCGGTGTGCTCGGTGCTTTGCTGGGGCTGAAACAGCAGCATCCGGGTCTGGTAGCCCTGATCCTGCCAGCCCAAATTCCACAAATACATTAAACACCCGCTTGCTGCTGCGGCGGTTGGGCAGAGCCGGGCATTGGGGATCATCTTCGGGCGGCTTCACATCCCCCAGAGTCAGAGCCCGCACACTCGGGGCAGGGGAAAGTGTTCCTGTGGTGGTAATACGAATTTATTTTGTTCCCCGCAGAGCCTGTCACTTACTCTCTCTCATGCTATTAAAATGAAGGTAAGAAAAGCAGTTTCAGCCAAATGGAGCTTGTTGCCTCTTCTAGAAACATGTGTTTCCCAGCCCGTGCGTTAACGTTGCGTGGTGATACACAGCACTATTGAAACTTCAACATAATACAAGTTATTTTAATGTTATCTTTTTTAAACAAGGAGTAATCCCACCTTGAGCTCATTTGTGGTTTTGAGTATTTTATTTTAAGACCCAAATTTTGTATTTATAAAGAGGAGAACATTATTTATTTTCTTCACCATTTATCTGCAAGATGCTACCAGAAAATTTGGAGAAGCTGTTAATTTCTCAAAAAATAATTTAAAAAATAATAATCATCATTGGAAGTATAGTGGGCAAGACTGATGTATAAATTACAGCATCTTTTTTTTCTTAATTCACAATATCTTTGATCTTTGTTTGCATGAAATGCTTTTGTTAAATATTAATTGTAGTTTCAAAGCAAGTGTGTATGAATAAAAATACTGATCATTACTTCTGTGAGAGTCGGGTCTGCCTTCATGAAGTTTCATCCCAAAATGGACCCCACAAAGCCTGGAGGCTGCAGAGATCACAGCGTGATCAGTCACAGAGCTCGCCTACATCCAGACCTTGAGTCTCTGTCCACACACAGATTTTTAACCTGTGTCCTTTTTGAATTCCTGTTAATAAACCAAGAGAAAAAGGGGTTTAAATATAAGTCTGTAAGAGGATTTGGGCATGCTGAGAGGTGAGCAGGCAGCTCTTGGAGCCAGCAGGTCCCTGGCTATGCTGCTCACTGGGCTTGGTGTCTCTGAGCCACTCAGAGATGGATGCCACAGGGAAAAACTGCCCCAGGAGCAGAGCGAGCTCTCAGGTTGGAGGGTTTGACTCAAAGCTTCATGTGAGACTTTGTGGTGGAGGGATGTGCCCTCCTTCTTACCAGTTAGACCCCAAGAAAACTCAAAACTTCACCTTCTCCCATCCCTGCATGTGTGAGTCCCGGATGGTCCATCCCACCCTCTGCCTGGGGTTGGTGACTGATGATGCTCAGGGACCCACCTTTGCAGTGAAACACTTGTTCTAGCACTCGTGGAGGAGAGGACACGGCCTCCTAGGCTGATGTCATTTTATTTTCAAAATGTTAAAGCAATGTACAAATATTGTGACAGCTTGACAGACAACTTCTTCTCCTGCTCACTCTCAAATGTATCGAATCTCATGCTAATTCAGTAATTGGGTTAGTTTAATTTGCAGAAAAGCCTGGCTGAGTTTGCCCACAGGAATGGTTGAAAATCCCTTTTTTTTCCTTTCCCATAGAGACATTTCCATGCTGCTGCATGCTGCTCAGCCCTCATCTAATGTGTGTGGCTTCTCCTCAAACCTGTGGACATGGCTCCTCTCAGCCCTTGAGAGCTTTGTGCTGAGCAGGAGAGGGAGTTAGTGGGAATGCCATTGCCCTGGGCTGGTGTGTATGCAGAGTCATGGCAGGAAAGGTTGGACTCGATGATCTTGAGGGTCTTTTCCAGCATCCTCAAACCTGCATCCCCCATCTCATTGGCTGTTAGGGGCTGGGTGGGATTTCATTCCTAGCCATGGCCTTCAGGTGGGACTCAGGACTTGGTCCTGCTGCGAGGGGAGCACCTAGCTCCCCGGGAAGGAGCTGCTAGGGTTTGGTATGTTTGGACCTGTCAAGGCTCATAATGCCCTGTGATGGTTACAGACCACTGCACACAACGCGGCCTTTAAACCTGCTGGAAGCAGTGTCCCAACTGTACCCAAGCTCTTTCCAGCCTCAATTCCAGATTATTAAGGGGAAAAAATTGCTGGTTTGCAGCTCATCCCTGCTCCCCTGCCAGTGCAGCAGGGACAGCAGGGACAGCAGGGACACACACATCTCCCTCTCTGGCTGGACCAAACCGGCAGCTGCTCATGGGGTCATCAGGGTTCCAGCTGAGATGGAGCTCGTTAGAGGAGTCTCTAAACACCCTCCAGACTGGTCCCTGGGGAAAGGCAGGTCTGGCAGAGGTGTGTGTGGGCAGAACAGTACTCGGGCCTGACAGGAATTTGGATAGCAAGCATTCGAGGAGCAGGTGCCTTTGGAGCAAACCAGCTGCAGGTGAGCCTGCTCCTTTGCTGGGGATGGAGATGGGCTAAAGAGAAGTTTAGGGTGAAAGGAAGGGGATTTGTACAAACTGCTTGGGTTTTTTTCACTTTTTCTTAGCAAGCAAGGTTGGGCTGGCAGTCCTAGGGAAAATGAAGAGTTAAATGCTTCTGCAGGAGAGGCTGAGTCGTTCCATGCCAGCCGCATCCCGTACACAAGAGCATCTCCCTTGGGAATGCTTCCAGCACTCAGCACTCGATAAATTACAGCAATTACTCATGGCCACCGCCCCTAGCCAAAAGCATGTCCTCCCTCTCCCAGCCCCAACTTCTCTTTAGAGATTTGGGTATTTGACTTAGAAATCTCAGAATATCTTTACAAACCTGGTATGTAAGTTGCAAATATAACCATCTCCTCAGAGAGCTGCTAGGGTAGCTAAAATGATGACTGCATTAATTACCACAAGGTAATTATAATCCTAGCTGCTTCAGCAGAGTTAGCCTCCGCTGCTTGGCCGAATAAAAACCCAAGTAAGCAAAGACAAGCTGATGGGGGGCCCGTATCAAGAAAGCTCTTGCCACGTGTGGATGGGTTGTCCTCACAGTGATGTTATCCCTACCTACATGGGTCATCTATCACCTTCCCAAAGTGATGTCTGACCAGGAGGATGGTCGGTGGTAGCCTGGCCCCACCAAGTCACCTGCAAGGGTGTCCTTTTTGTTGTTGTTGTTTTCGCTTCTCCCAAAGGAGGAGCATGAAATAAGGCAGATGTCATGGGAAATGAGTCAATGCTGTCTCCTTCTCAAGGGACTTGCTGCCTTCGCTGTCAGGGTGATGGTGTCAGACACCAGCTGCCACTTCCAGTATTCATTACTGGTCCCTGAGTCAGCGCCCGACATCCCAGCTCAGGAGATGTTGTTGAACAATCTGATGAAGGGGAGGGAGGAAGTTCCAAAACCAATTTAAAGTGCAATACCTGAGTGAGAAAAAAACCCGACCCTGCGATGGAAGTTTGCTTATAAGTGTTTTAAATCTTATTCTCACCCAACAAGGCTGGCAAAATCACCCCTCTCTCTCTCTGCCTCAGCAGAGCCCATGACTCACATGCAGGGGATGAGCTTCCCTTTCCTCAGAGGGCTCAGCCCCCTGACCATCAGCTAGGAGCAAAAGAAATTCATCTGCCCCATAAAGACAGCAGCAGTGTGGCTGTTTGCTGGGCTGGTGGAGGGGTGTTTAATGTCATGTCCAGTATTTGGCCCACATGGCTGGATGTTGACTTTCCCCCTTGGGAGCACGGGGTGCAAGTATTTGGGTCACCACGAATTTCCTGTTGAAACTGTTTTGGGGAAGGATCTGGGAGGCTGTGGACAGATCCTGATATTTCCTACACCCACCCAGTGAAAACTAATTCCCCACTGCTGCCCCAGTGCTGCCACAGAGCCAGAGCTGCTCTGAGGGTTGCAGTGCTCCATGTCTCAATGAGACCTGTGGTTTGTCCTGGGTGAGGTTAGCTCCCCCCTCCCCCCCAGCCATCCTGGGGTGTACGTGAGCTCCGGGTGTACATGAGGGTTACAAAGCTACCCCAGACCACAGTGCGTGGGGCTGCTCAGGACACTCCCATGGCCATAGGGGCAGTTCAGCTGCTGGACTGCCCAGTACAGTCTGATTTTCAAGGACTGGCTTCTCAGTAACCCTGCTTTCATTCTCTACTTGCCACTTGAGTGCAGCCCCAGGAAGCTCAGGTACCTGGGCAGCCTGGCCACAAACCAGCCTCTCCTCAGGCTGCAAAGCAATGCTTGGTCCATGTCTGTGTTATTTCTGTTTCAGCCCTGGGGACTTGATCCTTATCTCGCCCATCTATTCAGAGCACTGGATAAAACTCAGCACCAGTAACAGGAACACTTCCAAATGCGTACAAAACACTCTGCCACAGCCCAGATAAAACTTTGTTAAAGCTTCATCATATTCAGTGACACCTCCAGAAACACTTGACAGGATCCATTTATTGCCTCTGTGAGTGTGACCATGTCTGAGGCACTGATCAGGTGTGATTTCAGGAAAACCCATCAGAAATTGTTACATAAACCAGCAATGAGTGCAGGAGCAGGAGGAGGGAAAGAGCACAGGCCAGCGATCCCAGCATCCCAAAACTCATTGGATCAGTTCCTGGTCCTTTTGGGATAAGCCATTTAGCATTCTTGCGCCTGATTGACCCTAACATCATTAAAAGATTGGTAATGAATTTCAGTGCTGTATAAATTGCATAGAAAACTATTACCCTTAATACAAGCGCTGTGAGGCTTTAATAATTAATGTCATCTAAACTGCTTTCCAAAACATGACCTTTTAAATCTGATGGCTGTGGCCAGAGACATCCCTCATCCTGCAGGCAGCCTATTTTCCAACAGCCTGGATGGTTTTGACAGGGCCATGCCAAGCACCCCGGATGGGTGCCAGCCCCAGTGATCACAGAAAGGGGTGTAGTGCAGGTACCTCGGCTCCTTTCGCAGAGGGTTAGCAGAAAATGCCAACAGAGAGAGCACAGTTACTACCAGCACATCTTCCAGCACTACCCCCTGGCATGCTGACATGGTGGGGTGTGGGCACGTCAGCCCCCTTTCCATCCTCCTTCCCTCCAGCCTGGGGGACACACAAGCCATGGAGAGCCTCTGCAGGGGCTCAAGGATGGAACTGGCCAAACTGCTGGAGCAAAACTCCTGAAACCATCACATCCTCAGCTTTTATTAACTGGGTTCCGACTCTCATGCTTACAGAGGGTGTTTTATTTTAAATAAAGTGTGTAACTTCCTCTCACACGTGCACTTTGTTACTCCATGAGTCAGAGCCTCTGGGGAAGGCTGGCTGAGAAAGGCTTTGTCCCTTTTTTTTTTTTTTTTAGGCTTTCTCACAGCATGTGGGTGCAGAGATAAAAATAACGTTGCACCTCTCCCTGTGCTTCCTCCAGAGCAGCTCCAGGCAGAGGAATGTGCAGGAGGAACAGCAAGTGGAGCCTCAGCTCCCACAGCCCACAGGAGTTAATTCCTCTGATTTAGTCATGGCACAAGAGGGATGTGAAAACCCTCCCCAGGGAGGGGAGAGCGGCTGATGTTCCTTGGTGCCATGAGTTTTCTCTCTTTCCCCACATCCCGTGTTTGAAAGCTAAAGGGAAAAATACAATGTGTCTGCTGGGATAAGGAGCATCTGTTGTACAAACCTGTGCTGTCTCCTGCCACGGACTCATCCGGAGCAGCCCATCCCAAGGCCGCATCCTGTCACAGAGACACAGTGGGTGTGACAGTTGTGGACCCCCAACCCCAGGCTGCTGATGCCAATTTTGCTGAATCTGTCCTGCAAACACTCGTGGAAAGAGAAAAAAATCTGCAAAGTCTTTCCAGCAAGTTGTTCCCAGCCTTTGGAAGGTTGTTCCCCTGGCACTGTGCTGGGGCTGCTGTGCATCTCAGCCGTGCCCCAGTGTCTCCCTGTGCCCCCCTCCCCAGCCATGCTGCCCACGAAAGGACAAAAAATAGCAAGTGCTGAGGCAGCTGGCAGGGAGCATCCATCACCTCCCACACGAGTCACAGCAGCTTCAGCATCCCGCTGCAGGTCTGTTGCATCTACCTGCTCACTCCCCTCCATCCTTGGGCAAACACTGTGGTTCCTGGCTGGGGCAGACTTTCCCTTCCCAAAACACTCCTTACAGCCCCATATACAGTTAAAACCGGTTGGTAGCTGCTGTCTGGCACTGGAGCAAAGCCCTGCGCGGGCTCAAGGTGCGGCTGCCCATAGTGCAGCTCATCACAGCCGGTTTGCTGGGCAGATTTGCTGTCTGAATAATTCAATGTGGAGAAGATTAGAGGGAGCAGGAGGCAAGGTAAACCTGGGCCCCAGGTTTACAAGACCAGGCCTTTCATTGTATGGTGTCTGGAGTGCTTCAAGGTGACTTCTGCTGGAAAGGAAATGACCAGGGAAAGGTTCCCTGGAGATTTCACCTGCAAGAATTAAGCTCTTGGAGTTAAAAGGAGATGGGCTCTCACCACCCTGCTGCATCACTGACAGCCATGGGAGAGCTGCTGTAAAGAATTGCTCCTGGTCTGGGCCATTAGTGAAGCTTAAATCACTCCTCACTAATAAGATTTGACCTTGGATACATCCTGAAAGCTGGCATCTCATGTCCATGGTGTTTCATGCTTCCAGACTGATTATGAGCATGGCATGAAAGGCTGCTCCACCAGCACAAGGATTGGCAGGACTACTCTAGCTGGGTCAAGCTCCAGCCCTGCAGAGACTGGCACAGCTGAATAAGGTCCTGTGAAGTGCAAGATCCCACCTGGTTTCACTCACCACACAGTGGCTGAGGTGGAGGATCCTCCCTCTTGGGGAGGAGAGAGCTTAGCAGGAAATAGGGAGAAGTGGGGAGTTCAAAGTGATGCTCCTGTGGAAATGCTGGGATGGCACCTGCTGCTGATGCAGACAAAATGAAAAACACCAGCCATCGTGGGATTTGGCTGAGTCCTGCCCCAGATTTTGGAGCATGCTGAGAAGATGCAAAGTGCTAATTGCTCTACTTGGGACAGTCACACCAGGTCCTGACCAGGAGAAGGAGTTTCCTCCCCTGCCCTTAGCAGGGAGAGAGGGGCTATGGGGAAGGAATTATGGAGAGCTGCTGGTGAGGTAGGAGAGCTCAGCCATACTCCTGGTGCTGCACTAGGCTTTGGGGCAGCATCTCACAGCCTGGCCCCAGCATGCTAGTGTGGGATGCTGCTGGTGTGGGTGCTGGCATCGTGCACAAGCTTTGCTGTGGCAGAAGTGGTTGTATGAGACAAGCGACGATGGAAAATCCATCCCAGTGTTTTAGCCTAAGTACATTTGCATTGAAGCAGAGGGGAGAGGGAGGGGGAAAAAGAGGCTGAAGCCTAAAATGTGTGTTTCTAATTGATTATATGCATGGCTGCTGGGGGGCTCTTACACTGTAATGGTTAATTATGTCACAGGCTGTATGTGCTGCAGCCTTTATTCATGTTGTATTCAAATAATCCTGCACAGTGCCCAGGCAGCTAACACAGCAGATTGCCTGTCTGGAGAGAAAATGAAGGTCTGCTTTGCTTTGGTTTGTTTTCTAACAATATAAAGAAAAAACTATGAACAACCAATTACTGTATTAAAATGAAGTACCCTGACAGAGAGTGATGAACATCCGGGTCTATCCTGCCTCTTGTAGCTCTTTTACTTTACTGGTAATTCCCTGCTGATTAGCTCCATCCCAGGGAAACCTTCTCCTCCCTGGGACTGGGGGTCCTGGTGGGCAGCACCTCTCTAACCACCTTTTTCATTGTGCCAACTGAATGCCTGCTCTTCACTTACTGTCTTTCCCCCAATGGATTTGCTGCCTCAGTTCTTCCTCATGAAGGGTGTCTGAGAGGTACTAAATACCCCTGGGGGCTACTTGGAGAGCTCCAGCTGCAAGGAAGGATGCACTGAAAGATGTGTCTTTGTAATGCTGGCCTGTTCTTCCTTAGGGGTCTGACACATGAGCCCAGGAGAATGTGCAGAATTCCCTATAACATGAGTATTGCTGTGACTTTGTGCACAAGAACGTAGAAGAAGATGCAGTACCACAAAGACAAATAGCCAGCATGCTCTGGCTGCCAGCTGGGAACCCATGGGGACACAGATTTCCACAAGCCTGGATCCCACTGGGGTTTCAGTCTATTGGGCTCCACCGTGCTCAGATTGGAGGAATCACAACTTGCACATCTGCAGCAGGTTCTGTTCTTTCTGCCATTCACAACAGAGCTCAACGAGGCAGAGCACACAGCTCCATCAACTTCAAACAAGCCATCCAACTACCACCTCCCCTGCATCTCATATCTCACCTGAGTTTGAGCTATTCCATTTCAGATACCACTGGTTTGTGGCCTGGGGATGCCTTGGGCAGGGACACGGCGTGTTTTAGCCACAGCCCTGGGAACTGGTGGAGTATTGCTGAGGTAAGGACAATGTTAGAGTAAAGCTGTGTGGAAATTGTGACTTATTACAGACTGAATTTATCAGACTTGTATTTAACGGATTGCTTTTGGTGGTGTTCCTGCTGGGATACCCCAGCCATGCCTTCCCTCAGAGCCACCCCGCTGCCCTGCACTGCTGCTGTCGCTGCCCAGCTCCTCCTGCAGCAGCCTGGCTGGAGGAGCCCCCCCCCGACATGTGCAAAGCCATTGAGCAGAATAAGCTCTTGGTGCAGAAATCACTGCACAAATCCAAGCTTCAGGCACGACGACGGGGGCCACAAGCTGCCCTCAGCCCTGTTGCTGGGGCTGGCAGCTCATGTAGCAGGAGTTACCTGCATGGTGTGTGACCCTTTTCGTGTCCTTCCCACTGGATCCAAAGAAGTGTCCTGTTGCTGGACACGCTGATGGAGCTGCATCCATATTCTTGGCTCTGCCACTAATTTTCTATATGTTTTGGCCGAACAATTTATTCTGGCTCTGGTTCCCAGAGCCCATAGCATCTGCCCCCTGTGACCCTCCCTCCTTTAGCCTTGGCTTTCTCCCTGCCTTAGTCTGAGCCCTGCCAAGTTGGCTTTCTCCAGCACACTGGCTTGCTGCCCTCCAATCCCAACTGGTGTCTGCCCTGTCCTTAGATGTTCATTTGTTTGACACTGGTGGCCAGAGCCAGTTTTCCCTTCCCCAGCTCCCAGAGGAGTTGTGTCCTGGGCAGCACAGCCCACCCAGCGCTGTCACCCCAGCCAGTCCTACCCGGGGGGAAAGAACCCTCTTTTTCCAGGTGTGAGGTGCAGGGGGGCTGTGGGTGTGTAGAAGGGGGGATGCACAGAGGGACAGGGGCAATGCTGGCTCCCAGCCCTGCTCCAGTGGTGAACTGGAACCACCAGCCACAGCTGAGGGACTGGGGACAGATGGAGGTGAGAAGGGAAAGGAGAGGACCAGAGAAAAAGAGGGGAAAACAGAGGGAAAATGGGGGATAAAGAAAAAGGGTGAAAGGGGAGGGAGGAATGGAGAATGGAGGGATGGATTAATGAGGGGGCAGGGTGGGAGGAAAGAGGGGTGAAGGGAGGGAAAGGGGAGGGAAGACGGGGAGGATGGAGAAAGGGAAGGAGGGACGAAGGGAGGGAGGGATGAAAAGGGGTATGGAGGGAGGGAGAGGTGGGCTGTCCCCGCCGGCGCCATGTGATGCCCTCTCCTCCCCGGGCTCTCCCGGCCCTCCACGGCACGGAGCATCCCCGAGGCCGACGGCCGCGTCCCGCCGCCGGAGCAGCGCCCAGGGGCCGGTGAGTGCTGCGAGTGGCGGGGGGGCGGGGGGCGCGGAACTGGGGACCCTTCCCGTGTCGGGCCGGGCTGCCCCGGGGAGGGAGAGGGAACGCAGCCCGGGAAGTGGCTTCGTTGGCGGGGGGGGGGGGGGGGAGGATCTGGGGGGGGGTGGGGGCGGTGTCCCGATTTGGGTGTGAAAACCTTAAAGTTTAAAGCCCGAGCGGGAGGTGGCGGGGGAGGTCAGGGAGGTGCCGCCCGGGTGGGAGCGGCAGATTTTGGGGCACGTATTGTTCGTACCCCCTCGGCGGCAGGGCCGGCCGTGCCCTGGGCAGCTCCCCGGGGGGACATCGGGGCGCTCCGGGGGTACCGGTGCCCGGCGCCGGTTGCCCGAGGCGCGGCCAGGCGCCCCGCAGCAATGGCCGGACCCGGAGCGCGGTGCCCGTGTCGCCGTGCCGGAGCCATTCGTGTCTCTCTGATGGGACCCGGGGTGTGCCGGAGCCCCGGGGGGATCTCAGAACCCGGGGAGCCGGTGAATCCCGGCTCTTCATCCCGGAGCTTTTCCGCCACGGAAAGGATGAAGACACAGAGGCCATCTCTCGGGCACCGCGAGCATCCCTGTCTCCCCCGGTGACTTCTGAGCGTTGAGCTGAGGAAGGGAAGTGTGTTTTTCACAGGGAACATAAAAACCTCACGGGAGTCAGGGGCTGCCAGTTGTTTTCGGTATAGTCAATCCCTTGGAGAGGGGAGTGTGAATCCGTGTGAGGCTATCTGAGAAAGACCTGACCTGGATGTTAAGTCAAGTAGAGAGAGGGGGAAAAAAATGCTGGATCATGTGTTACCATATGAACAGGCAAATGGGGACATGGAGCCTGTCTTCTCTTCCCGGTACACTACTTATTCATGCCTTGTGAAAGGTGGTGGAACATGAGATGTGGTATTTCAGCCTCTCTGGCAGTGAGTGGGGAGGGGTTCTGACACGCCGCCCGGCTCTTGATTAATTGCTTGGCATTTTGTAAAACTTCATCAGCCCCTGATGCATAATGCTTCTTGCAGATTTTTTTAGGTTTGGTCCTTCCAGGCACGAAGCAGCAGGAGGCTCATCCTTGGTGTCCAGAGAGCAGGTCTGACCTGCAGCACCACCATCCCCACCACTGTCCCCACCGTGTCCCTTGTGCCCCCAGAACCTTCACAGGGGATAAAAGCAGCAGAGCCCTTGCCAGAGCTGGTAGGTGTCTGCATGGTGCAGGTGAGCCTTTGGGGAGGGCAGCAAGGGCATCACGTTCTCTGAAGATAGCACTGCTTCAGCCAGAATGACAGAAGGGAGTATTTCAGCTAAAAAAGGAGTATTTCCCCCAGGTTTTGTGCAGTAGCAGTGGGTGCCAGGTGCATGAGGTGGGCAGGCAGCTTTCACAAGTGCCATGCATTTGGGTTCCCCTCAGAGGCTCATCTGCTGCTGGGTCTTAGGGGCACCGTTTCAGTCTGTCACACCACAACCCATGTAAAAAGCCGAAGGGCAGCCACCCATCCCACTGCCATCATGCCTTGGCTGCTGTGCAACTGCTCCACGTGGCATCCAGGGGACAGAAATGCTTCTGTGTGTTCATTTCTCCAGTCCCTCGCTGTATTATTGTAGCTGTTGAATATATTCATCGAGCTGAATGAATCCCCACCTGGCAGCATCCATACCGCAGCATTTGCAGCTTCAGCTTCATTTATGGAGAGGGAAGGGAATATAAAATACAAAAGGGAAATAAAGCACAAGCCCACAGAGGCTTCAGCAGCATCATCAAGCTGCAAGCTGAGCAAGGGTACAGCTGGAGCGGGCGCTGGGGAGCCTTTCATCAGGCAGCTGGGAAGATTTAAAGCCGGGGTTTTAAGGTGGCCTTTTTAAAATAACTGGGTGATGGAGTCTAGGTCAAAAGTTATCTGGGAGTCATAATCTGGCTGAAATGAAAGGGGGCTTGGGTTCTAGGTGTGGTCTGGGAAGAGAATTCAGAATCCAAGTCACACTGATTTTTATCACTGCACAAACTTCGGACATTTATAGTGTAGTCTCCTGTGGGACTTGGTCTGGGTGATCCTGCTCTGGAAGGGGGTTGGACTGGATGGTCTCTCGAGGTCCCTTCTGACTCCTAACAGTCTGTGACTCTGCGACTGTAATTATTTACTGGGAAAGTGGAATTTGCCAAAAGACCACACTGATGCCTCATCTCTCTCAGAAGCTGGGCTGTTACCAAGGATCAGCGGGGTTGTGTCCAGTCCATTGGAAGGTGGGACTTGCAGCTTTTCCTCTATGACAAAGGAGGTATAAGTGTTTGTCAGTGAGAAACCTTGTTAGAGTGGTGCTCACGGCTGCACTGAGGGGGATTGTTTGAGCAGCACAGCACATGCCATCGTCTGACCTAAGACAACTTGCAGATAATTCATTTTCCCACTCGGTGCCTGCCCAGTGCTGCTGGGTGATGTCCCCATCCGCAGCGAGCCCAGGCCAGACCTTGCTCACCCTTGAAGCCCTAGAAGTGGGCAGCCCCATGGTCCTGGCATCTTCCCCGGAGACATTGCAATAGGTGTCCCTTTTCTCTGTGGCAGCTCTGGTTGGGAAAGTTAATGCTTATTCTGTACATCAAGATCACATAATCTGACCATTCCACCCAGCAAGGTCTGCAAAGCAAACACATTTCCTATGTGAAGATGGGACCAAACTTCCGTGGCCACCCAGTGTCAGACCTGGAGAGCCTGTGCACAAAGACACCAACACCTGAGGACCTGTGTCCCAAACTCCTTCAGCAAAGCCAAATGGAAGAGCCAACAGGTCTGGGTTTAACGGCAGCCGTGAATGACACTTAGGTCATTAAGACAGTTGTCCAAGGTGTGGATGATACAGCCCTTCTCTGCTCTCTCTATGCCATCGTTTCAGCACTCGGAGGTTTTCTAAGCAGGGAAAGGGGAGTGTGATGCCCTGGCTAACAAAACGCCTGTGCTTCATCTGAGCAATCGTGTTTAATCACGCCAAGGGGCCGGAGCTCTCAGGGGCCCTGGCTGGCACGTGCAGCTTGTCTGCAGCCTTCAGCGTCCAGAGATGCCAACGGTGCTTGGGGGATTTCTCGTTTTCTCTCATTTATCACACTGGAAGTGTTCATAAAAACACTCCAGCTGCCAGTTCTGGCGAGAAGAGCTGCGTTGGAGAATGCAGAGCTTCATGGGACTGCCCTGCCTCCACGCACAGGTACTGGGCTCACCTCTCCCTGCCACCGACACGGGGGAGGCGGAAGAGCTTTAATTAGCTCCTGATGCTATTTTTTGCCTCCCAGCGATGCTTAATTTAGCCGAAGCTGTCACACTCTGATCGTTAAGGGGAAAAGAGAGAAATGGGTGTTGGCCTGGCAGTAGCAGCTGCATCTCCTGAGAGCTGGGCTGGTAACTGGGGCTTTACTTACACCTTCTATAGAAGTAAAAGCTTATAACCTGGAGACATTTCCTGTGTTGGTAATACACAGTTTATGGGTTCTGTTCATAGTTGCTTCAGTTTTAAACAACATAAATATCTTACAGAAAAGGGGCCTGAGATCTTCAGTCATGCTGTGAGCTGCCTTGCTACTGGGAGGACACAGAGACCCCGAAAAGCTGTCACTGTGCAAGCAAGACACTTATTCTCCTCTTTTTAACACACGAGGCCATCACAGGACTTTGTGCCATCTTAAATGACACATGGATGCGAACAAGATCCAACTGTTAGAGATTTAATATTCCATGAGGCCGGCTGTGGTGTGAAGCGGGTGCCTGCAGCTGAGCCAGCTGTTCTCCCCCGGCCTCCACACAGGCAGCGGGCCTGCGCTGCCCTCGCTCATACCCACTGCTGGGTTTGCTCTGGCTCACCCCACGCCAGCTGAGCTGAGCAGAGGGAAGCACCCCACCAAAACCAGAAGAAGGTCACCGTATCACCGGGTTACTGGAGGTTATGTGTTTAGGATAAAGAACACAGCCTGTAGCGCGCAGAGGTGAACAGCATGGCCCAGCAGTGGGATTTCTTACAGCAAAGTCCCCAGCTGGTTTGCTATGCAGCACCAGATATTCTCCCCCCACCCCTTATTGTGCCTCTGCAGCTCTTTGTAGGGTATTGAAACCAGTTTGACTCAGCCGTCACTGTGAGCACTCTGACACACTGCAAGCAGGTGAATATTGTATGTCAGCTTTGATGTACAGAGGGTGAGAGGGCGTTGGGAAGGGCTCTGCGAAGGGAGGCTCTCAGCTATTGTTAGTGATGTGAACTTTGAATGTCTGTGTGTGTCTATATATAGATATTTTAGACCTGGAGAAGTGGGCTTTGGGCGCATGGGTGATACTGCCAGCTCAGACCTTTAGCTCCTATTTCCCTGAGGAGAAATGCACTTTGTGTAACGATTTCCTACAAAACCACAGGGTAGGATCTGTCGGCGTGTGGTCGCGGAGCTGTGCCAGCCATCTGCCTGTCCCTGTCTCCCAGCCTTGTGCATCCTTCATGTGAGCTGGTTGGAAGCAGAGAGCCGAGGCTGCGCCCTCTCCTTCAGTCCAGGAGCTTTCCACTGCCTGCTGCCAAAGCCACCCCACTCCCAGCTCCTCCCAGAGCTGCCCAGCAGTCAAAGCATCCATCAAGAACCCTCCGTGCTCTGACACTTTGCCTTGCAGTCGTCTGCCAGAACCTGAGCTTCCCACCTTCACAGCCAACGTTCCAGGTTTTCCACTTGCCAAAGCGTTGCTTCAGCTGGGGTTAGAAGAGGTAAGAGCCTTGAACACCAAGGAGAAAGGAGACATACAGGTGGGATGTGCTTTAGAAGAGATTTGGGGGGGGATATCTGTGGCTCTGGAAAGACCATGTGAATGAGTGCGGGCTGTGCCAGTGGTGTGTGAGCCGGGACTGGGGGAGCTGTTCGGTTGATGATTTTAGTTGTTGAAAGTTGCTGGCATCATCTGAAGCCATTAGTGTGAATGAGCTGGAGCGGAGCCATCGCCCCGGCAAGCGAGGCAGCACGGGTATGGTGAAGGCAGACAGTTGGGGGAAATCTCTGGTTAGAGGGCTGGCTTGAGGAGATAAATCTCAGTTGCCCCTTTGACCTTGGGAATATCATTCCATCTCTTTGTATTTGGTGCTGGGTTCAGTTGTGTAGTAACAACCATCCTTGCAAACCTGTCCCAGTGAAAAAGGGCAGGGTTTGAGCAGGCTAAAGAAGGAGAGGGACAAGCAACCATGAATCAATCTTGAGGGTTTGCTAGGGAGGCTGTGGGTTCAGCAGAAAAACACGGTACTTCCCATACAGCACGTACTTCACTCTTGCGCTGCCATGAAAGGATTTTTGATCAAGCTTTAAAATATAACTTGGACAAGACATGAAACATGGGAAGTGCTGGGGAAAAGGGGAATTTCTCTGAAAAAGATGAAAGTCAAGTTTAGGAGAAGAATCCCACATAGTAGCACTCATAAAATTGGTTAATGGTGACTGTTAGTGTGCCGTGGTCACATATCATTTCTTCTGATTACTTTTCAGGTCTTCTTTCTGTCTGCTGGCAAGCAAAAAATTACCAGGTTTATGATTGCTGTGGCTCAAGCTAGGTTTAAATAGTGCATAACCAGCCTTCTTTTTATTTCATTATTTTTTTAAAGCCCTCTCTGGAGAGTCTGGGAGCCCATCGTGCTCCATCGACTCCATACTGCTGTTTCTGCCTGGCCATAATGGCAGTGTGGGGCCGGCACCCGCCGAGGGGAAGCTTTCAAGCCCAGTATTGATCCTTTGGAAGTTTATGGCTGCTGGTAGCCGCAGTGGCTGCTGCTTGTTCAAGCTGCCATGAGACAGACTGTTTCATTCCTTAATATCAGGCTAAACCTCCTCCACATCAAAATGATTTATTTCCGTGCTTAATTTTTTGAATACATGATTCCTCCCGCAGAACCCCAGCTGCCGTTTCTATGTGGCACTAATGCAGCTCTGTAAAGCTGCCTGGTGTGTTTCTGCCTTCCCATGGACAATGTGAAGTATGGGGCAGGGGCAGTGCCAGCAGCCCAGGATGGGTTTCCTGGGAACCCTCATGGACCAACTCCAATGCCCATTCTCTTCAGCCGTTCCTTCTCTGTGTACCAGCCCAGGAGATTCTGCTTTCCTCTGCAGCCATTCCTGCCCTACTTCAGCAGTTATCTGGAAGCAGAGCAGTCTTGTGCTTCTCCGCTGCCTACAGCACATCTTTTCCAAGCCTCAGGAGGGACCTCTCTTCCCAAGAGGTAATTCCAAAGCCAAAGATATCTTTCCTGATTCCCCAGTTTTCCAAGTTAGGTTTGTGGAGCGACTTGTCCCAGGTCCCCACATGGAGTAGTAGGCACTGCCCACAACTCCTCCTCTTCCTCTCCTTGGCTGAGCTGCATATGCCCAACTGTGGCTGAAGTCATCTCACCATGTGCTCTTCATGCTGGTAAAACCCTTGACAGAGCATCAGTTGGAGTTAGCTGGATGCAGGCTGCACCTTGCTCTAGCATGAGCACCCTCTGGGTGCCACTACTGTGGCATTTTGTGACCACCTTTCTATTCCATTGTGGGCAATCATGGCCAAATTAGGCTCTTCTGGATTTGGCCATAAGGGAGACAGGGTGCCATGGTGCTGTCAGGAGGAGGGTGACAGTATGGCGGGGGCCTTAGCACAGTTCTGCCTCCACAAGCACTGCCAGTTGCCAGAAGTTTGGTTCAGAAAGAGTCATTCTCCTTGACCTATTTATTTTTGCCCGCATTCACGGCCTGTGTTGTGTCCCGTGGAAGAGATCATGCTGCTTGAAGGCCCTTTATTTTTAGCCAGCCCAATTTTCTTGTTGCAGCTTAGTGTGAGCTGGTCCTTTCAGTTCGACTCCATCACAGCTCACGCCTCCTGCACTTGCCAGCCCTTACACAGCTCTCTGATGTACTTTGTACATTGATCACTCACTCAGTGGGTTCCCTACTCCTCTCCACCAGGATTAGCTCCTTTTCCTTTATACTCTGCTCAGCCTCTCCCACTACTCTACGTCCATGGCTTAGCCTCCGATTTCCCTCTGCCCCAAGCTTTCACAACTGCAAAGGCAGGCCCTGGATCCCAGCACCCCTCCCCAAACCAAACCTTCTCTCCTGTCTGCTCCTATAACCTTGGCTGGGTGTCCCCTCCTCACAAAAGCCGGGAAACTGGAAATGATGCTCTAGCCATACAAAAAATCAACATCTGCCTCCTGGGCCTGGCTTGGCCTCACTCTTTCTACCTCTACCCAGGACAGGAGGGAGTGTTGCTTTCTGCTGAACTCTGAGCATGATTTATTGCAATCCTGTCTGGGCAGTTGACCAGTGATATATTTACTTCTCTCAGCCCATCCATGTATCCCAGAGCTGTGGCTCATGCTTGGCATTGGGTCACAAAGGGGTGGGCTCAGAAATCCAGACCAGGATAATTATATTCTCTTTGTGACCATGGGCCAGTAAGTAAGGACTTCTACTCGCTCCAAGATCTGGGTGAGCTGTGTTAGGAACCACGCCAATACTCATTTCATTTTCCGAAGAGGTCGGTCCCAGCAAGGGCCATGTGCAGTTCCCATCAGAAGCTATGGCTCCAAGACAAAAAGAAATTCATTATGAGGGCTGCAGATTGCATTGCAGACTGCCTTTATTATTCCCTGGACTGCTACCAGAAGGCACAGTATGATTGAAGGAGCAAGAACAGTTTTAAGGTCCTATTTCTTGGAAATCTTTAGGGCGATATTAATTTAATTTAAAATACAGCTACTGTTGGAAACCAAGCAGCATTGCCTTTTCGGCTGCAGGAAGCATAACACAATTGGTAAAGGTTACCAGGGACTAAATCTGTGCCGAAAATCCAGCCAGTTCCTGTCCGTGCCCTTGAAAAATCTTTCTCTTGGGAGCCCTGCTAATTCTCCAGGCACTGGCCGTGGGGTGGGTTTGTGGAGCCACTATCCCTGCCTCCTGTCCCCCAGCGCACCGGGCTCAATTTTATGTGCCAGCAAGGCAGTAATAGGGATCGCTCTCTAATGCATCCGTGATTACATGGAAATTGAAGTGTGAGAGAGAAAAGAAATGAGGCAATTGAGAGGCATGACTCTGCCGCCCGACCCCTCTCCCTGCTGTTAGCATCACCCCAATGACCAATATAAATGATGCCAAATGGGTATATTTTCCGGTGCCTGGTGTTGACGGATAATAAATCATAGGAAATATTTAGCTATTTCCCTCCGAATGGCTTTATCTGGACCTCTTTATACTCCCTACTTTGATTTTTGGCTCCTTATTAACGAAAAATGTGCAGGGAGGATGTTTGTTGATGGTACATGAGCCAAGAATAGATTCCAGCTCCTTTTACCATTTTGGTGCCAAAATGCCAAGAGGGATGAGACACCCTGTAGTAAATGTTGCTCATTTTGAGGCAGCAACTAGAAATATGGCTCTGACAGAGTTAGGGAGAAGAATGGATGAGCCAGGCAGTTTGTCATTTGCCCGGTCATGATGCTGGATCAAATGAGATCTACAAAGAGATGGGAAAGGGTGTTTCACCATCCTGGGAAGGGGTAAAGCGATGTCCTAATGTCTACAGCTCTGTGCCAGGCTCTCCTTTTGACAGTAAGGATGTCCCCAGGCTATCAAAGTGCAAGATGTGCTTTGCTATCCCATAGCTACCAGTTTCCTCTGTAGGTGCTAATTCCTCGGGGGAAAAAAAATCTGAGCATCTCCTCTGCAAATCCCGCTCCTCACACTCTGGCAGGCAAGTGTCTCTCCTGGGAACATGTCCTGCTTTTCCTGAGCTGAGTGAAGCATTAAATAAGAACACTAAAAATGAGGCTTGCTAGCAAAGCCAAAGGTGGAAAGCTTGCAGGAGCATGAGCTGGAGCATGTGCTTGGGCTGTCTAAGCGACAGCATTCCCCTTCCCGTAGGTCGGTACCTTCTGGGAAACGGCTCAGTGGGAACGTAGGAAGAGCCAAATCCTTAATTTCATATGGAAGAGAATTGTCAGAGCTGTTTCAGTGCTTGAGGGTGCAAGTACATCTGCTTCGTACCAAGATGTACTTGTCTGCTTTGGACTCGGGGTTGGATGCGATAATCAAAGTTTCTTTCTCCCTTTCTGTCTTTTGCCCAAGAATCTGTAACTCTTCCAGCAGCGTTCTCTGCTTTTCCTTCTTACTGCTGCCCAGAGTAGTGAGCTGGAGCTGCAGACCTGCCTTGGGCCTTGTGTCTATTCGCTAAACGTGGTTCTTTGAACTCCACGGTAACTACAAGGCTCGTTCACATCTGTCTCTTCTGAACCCCGCTGTAAGATCAGTCCGGGGCTGGGCTGGGAGAGAGCTGGGGTGCTGTGTGCTTGTGTCATGGTTGTGTGGGGAATGGCACAAGCTCCCCAAGAGAGCCCAACTCAGCAGCAAGGAAAATCTATTAGCATCATCTGCTTGTATTAATCATAAGGGAGCCACAGCAGAACATTATCTTTGGAGGCTTTCAAGTGTAAAAGTGCAAGCTGTGAGGACTCTTGACCCCTCTGAGGGCCACTGTAAGCAAGTATTAATACATTTAAATCAGAGGTGCAAAGAAAAAGCTGTGCTCCGGTCTGCTCTCTGGCCAGGCGTGTCTGACCAGCGAGCCATTGTCTCCCGGCCCAGGCAGGAGCCATGTCTTCAGATCTAATCATGCAATCCCACCACCTCTGCTGCAGCAATAACAGCTACAAGACTTCTCTTCCAAAGAGCCTGTTCTCTAGCGTGTGCCGCGGCAGCGAACGCCAGCTGGGAGTGCAGGCATGGCAGAGCGATTCCTGCGCGGGTTCAAAAGCTGGCACCCGTGGAGCCGTGCGACACATGCACCCCAGCTCTGCTGCTTATCCCTCATTATCTCAGGAGTAGGTGTTTCAGAGGAAATGTGGGGTTAGGAGGGCTCTGCCCTCCTTCCTAGGCAGTGGGACACAGCGGGTGAGTGCTGTGCTCTGCCCCCAGCCCTCTCCGTTTCTTGTCCCTTGAAACTCCTCGCTGCATGAGCAAGCCTTGTGCAGTTTTAAAGGGAGCCCAAGCTAGATGCGTCCTGCTGCTGCTGTGTTAAATTTGGTAGCTTGTGTTGTGTGGCTGGATTTATGGGGTTTTTCCTTATTGTTTGCAGTGCTGAACGAAGGCAAAACGTGCCTCAGAAAATATACATAGCATGGCGCTTATCTGTGATTCATTCTGCCTTTATAAAAGTAGTCAATAGCATTATCTATCTGCCTCGCTCCCACTCCACAGAAGACTGTCTCTCATGCATATCTTTTCCTTCTTGCTCTTCTTCCTTTCATCTTTTATTCCTGTGGCATTTTTTTCACCCCACATTAATTGCACTTTTGCTCTGCTGCACCGAGAACTCTGCTTCTTGGTGACATTTTATCAGTCTTCAGGGCACCGTGAAAACAGCTGAATTCTGCAAATTAGCAAAAATCAAAGGAAGAAAAAAAAACCAGTTCCATTCTGTAAGTGACATGGGGGACAAAGGGAATGGTTTTTGCCTCCTTCTGTAATGTTTTCCCAGGGCCTGACCGCAGGAGGTGCTGGCACTGACACTCTGATCCAGCAAGCACAATAAAGGGCAAGATATTGCATCACGTTGCTCTGCTTTCAGGCACTTGATGATGTCATTCAGTGTGGGTTAATATAGCATGGGTTTTGCAAAACAGGGATCTTGATGTGGGTAAATCTGTTCTGAAAGACGAAAAATGGCGATACTGGGGGGAGGAGAGGGGTGAGCAGAACTGCTCAGGAGCGAGTTTTGGTCTGGCAGCTAAAAGTCTCTTTGTTGATCCGTTAATGCGGTATTTGTGAGCATCAACAGGCTCCTGTGCTGAGGAGATATGCCTCTCACTGCTACCCTTAGATAAGACTCTGTGGATGGCAGATGCTGTGGTTCAGCTACATCCTTGGGGAGACATGCGCTGGGTTTGGCTGGGGGGGGGGCAGGAATTTACCTGCAGCAAACAAAATGGGAGCCAATCCTGGCCATCCCGAGCTGCTCCTGGCCATCCCACACTGCTCTAGCACCAGCACCCAGCATTCAGCACATCAGTGAGCCCTGGGTCCATGTGGGGCAGCAGTCGGGTGGGATTTGGTTCCAACTCTCCATCTGTCAGGGCCCGCTGTGATTGTTTTAATGGCTTATTCCAGTTCAACCTAAATAAGCAATTAAGGGCAGCGGGCAAAGCTTTGTCAGGGCCATTTACCCAAAAGGCAGCAGACGGCTCCATGCTAATGGCCGCGTACCCTCTCCTGGCAGCTGTCCCCACCGCCACCTTGGCCCCCCCATGCTTTTGGGAATGAGCACCTGTGGCAGGAAGGCGTTGACCCTGCTCAGCAGCGTGTTTGCCGTCTGTGGCCTCGGCCTCCTGGGCATCTCCGTCAGCACTGACTACTGGCTCTACTTGGAGGAGGGCATCGTCCAGCCCCAAAACCAGTCGGCGGAAATCAAGCTGTCACTGCACTCGGGCCTCTGGAGGGTCTGCTTTCTGGCAGGTATGGCCTTCCACCCAAAAAAATGGCCCCTGTAAGATGATGTTTGCTGCCTGTCAGCAAAGTACCATGGCAAAGGGCTGGGGAAAATAGGATTTTTAGAGGCTGTGCCCATCTTGGCTTCCAAACTTGGGCACTGCCTGAGTAATGCCACCAGCCCTTGCCCAGCTTTAACACTCAGATGGATAAATGTGCCTTTGGGCACAGGTTCTGGGTGAGTTTACTGCTGCTGTGCCAGACCCCACTGCTCCCCTGTCCCGCTCCATCCCAGCGTCACGGCCACAGCACCTTGGGCAGCAGCTCAAAACTTTCCATTCTGTGAATGCTGCATTTAGATTCAGGTCAGCTGGACCGGTCCTGCGACCGCGCCAAGTCTGATGAAGCAACTTGGCTGCAGGTTGAATAAAACCCAAGGGAAAGAGAGTCTCAAGGTGACTGATGGAAATGTCACAAAGTTTCAAGTGCTGCTTTGAAAAAGTTGGGGCGTGGGGGGGGGGTGTGAGTGAGGATCTCTGATACAGCCCCTAGGGTCCTCAAACCCTCTGGCTTCAGGTTTTGTGTACAAGGGAATCCTTTTGCACAAGAGAGATGGTAGTTAAGAGATGCCTGTGCCCCAAACACCAACACTTAAAGTGGAAGCAGCGCTAGAAAGCAGGGTTGGTTTTCTGCATGCACTGAAATCCATTTTAGAGCCACCACTCTGTCCCCCACCAAAAATGAAAAGATGAACATGCTGCCGGTGTGACTGGGTCTGTGTCTGCCGCAGGTGAAGAGCGTGGCCGGTGCTTCACTATTGAATACGTCATGCCCATGAACATCCAGCTGACATCTGAATCCACAATCAACGTCCTGAGTAAGTACTTCAGAGGGGTCTTGTTCTTTGTATCCTGCAAAGCACCAAAGGGCCACCACTAGGGATGCCTCCCAGTCATTCCACTTAGTGTCCTTGCTAAAGCAGTCCCTAATTCCTTCTCAGTGCAAGGATGGAACTACATTTTTTTACAGTGTGAATCACTGAATATGCCTGTAAGCTTTTGGGGATATCCCTTTCTGATGGCAGGATGCTCACAGAGGCTCTAAGCTGTACAATTTCCTGACACTGGCTATTCAGCACTGATGTTTATGGAAGTGTTTGGCTTTATAGTCTCCTCTCCATAATTTGCAGCTGTATTTATTCTGTAGCAGTCAATTTTACACGTTACATAGTGGGATGAATTAAGGATGGAGTGTCACAGCTCTTACGATGAATTCTGCAGACAGTTCTGATTTAATAAATAGAAGTGTTCAACAAACAGCTTTGCAGAGAAGCTAGAGCAGCAGCCTGCAGCACAGGGGCACCCACAGTAGCCAGAAGCAAGGAAGGACACAACCTGGTCAGAGAGCAGCAGGGCTGCAGCCATCCCACCCAGCCAAGCCCATTTCTCATGCTGTCTCCGGAGAACTGATCTGGTTTTGCTTTCTTCTGCTCCTCTCCCAACAGAGATGATCCGCTCTGCCACCCCCTTCCCTCTGGTCAGCCTCTTCTTCATGTTCATCGGCTTCATCCTAAGCAACATTGGCCACATTCGGCCTCACAGGACCATCCTCGCCTTCGTCTCGGGGATATTCTTCATCCTGTCTGGTGAGTTTTGCCCAGCAGCTTTTCTCCTGAAAACCCTTGAGCATGGAACACATCTGCTTTTGTTGCTGCTGCGCTCTCCTAACCTGCTGTGGTGGCTCCTTGTTGGAGTCATCACCCACAGGGACCCCTGGCTCGGCCCCGCAGCCAGCTCAGGCTTTGCAGGGTGGGAAATCACCCAGCACAAGACCTGCTTGTGGCAGCAGTGAGGAGATGTGAGGGAAAGCACCCACCACCCGTGCAGGAGCAGCTGCCAGGGTGCAGGGGGAGAGAGGGCATCTCTCACGGCACAGTGGTTGCGGGAGAGATCTGAACCTTCAAACTGCTCAGCTGGGTTGTTTCTACATGAGACAAGAGAATGTTTTATTCATGGTGTTGTGCTAGTGTTAAACAAATAGCTGTGACAGCTGAGCTTTGACGCCAGCTCCTACCCAGTGCACACAGACTTGATCGAGCAGGTAACGGTTTGAGGGAAACCAGAGGAGCTCAGCAGGGTAGCAGCATCATTCCCCAGTTATTTCAAGCACATTTCCACAGTCTTACACTTTCACCCTCAAGTCAGGTCTTAAAGGAAGGTGCTTCTTTAGCAGTTTCATGCCTGCAGTGTTTCATCCCATCTTCCTCCTTGGTTTCTCCCCAGGTCTGTCACTGGTTGTGGGGCTCGTCCTCTACATATCCAGCATTAACGATGAGATGCTGAACAGGACCAAGGACTCAGAGACGTTCTTCAATTACAAATATGGATGGTCATTTGCCTTCTCTGCCATCTCTTTCCTTCTCACAGAGGTACCCAGCAGCTGTCACATGCCTGTAACCAGTGTATCCCATTCCCTAGGGGGGATGTTGAGGCTGTGAGCAAAAAGAGGACTGAGGTGGGGTTTAAGGGCAGACCATGAGGGCAGATAGGTAATATATAGTGTGGTGGGAGACACGCAGTGGGGACAGACCCCAAGCCTGAAGCACTGATGGGGCATGTGATCATGATGTGATGCTGAGCATGAATGCAGAGAAGGAGGAGATGCAGTTGTGCCACGTTATTTACTGCAGGGACCCGGGGCAGTGAGGTGACTGTTCTCAGGAGCCTTTGTGCATCACCAGCAGACAGAAAAAAGCTATATTTCTGCTCTGTTGTGGTGGTGAAGGCAGCCTTAGCGGGGCGAGCATCAGGCTGTCTCTCTCTCCCCTGCAGAGTGCTGGGGTGATGTCCGTTTACCTGTTCATGAAGCGATACACAGCCGAGGACATCTACCGACCTCACCCCGGCTTCTACCGTCCCCGCCTGAGCAACTGCTCTGACTACTCAGGGCAGTTCTTGCACCCAGACGCGTGGGCGCGGGGCCGCAGCCCGTCAGATATCTCCAGCGAGGCGTCCCTGCAGATGAACAGCAACTACCCAGCTCTGCTCAAGTGTCCTGACTATGACCAGATGTCCTCGTCCCCATGCTGAGCACCCTGCACCCACTCCCACCCAAACACCGATGGTCGCCTCTTCCTGACTCTGTTTGTCTATGTTTTGGGGTGGGGGTGCCACTCTTTCAGGGCAATTCTCTATTTATAGGAGCATAACTATAACCACAGTGATTGGTTATATAACCGATAATGTATCTTAGAGAATTGGGATATTTTCCTCCTGGTTTTGGGTTGGGGTTTTTTTATTATTCTTCCCTGCATATCTAAAAATCTCTCCAAAGTCCTCTTCTTTCAGCTCATCCTGCTGAGCAAACAGCAGTTCTGCCTGGGGGATAAATCCTGGGCTGGACTCAAGAGCTGAAAAAAGAAAATAGAATAAAACTAAGGAAAAGAAAGTGTCCTTTTTTTGTTTGTTTAGGTAGGCTGCAAAAGTTTGTGCATTTGAATGTATCATTTAATTATAGATTTACTGGCCTAAGCACCAGCAGGCATAAAAGATTTGTGTCAACTCCCAAGAAATAACCATCATTAGAAATACATACATTTGGTATCAATTCAATATTTACTGATCGAGCTCACTGGTTGCTGGATGCCACTTTTAAGCTGTCTGTAATGGGAAATAGCCATCTTTCTCCACTATGCCTCAGCAGGCTTAGACACAAGTGGGTTGCTGTTTCTTTATAGCCACTCACAAACTGGCTTACACATCCCATGTGAGGCTAGGGGCACTGCAGCCCTGGGTTGTACGGGCTGCTGGGGTGGCTCAGGCACCTGCATTTCCTCCATCATCCTATAGACTGGAGGTCTGAGGAGTAACTGGGAGGATTTTGGTGCTGTATTAAGTGGGAAACTAACTACAGCCTTCCCATAGGAAATGTTAGGTGCAGGATTTAGGGAAAAATGTGGCCAGAAGTACAAGTTATTTCAGTGAAAGGCGAGATCCTGAATGGGTGTAAAGTGATGTACCTGAAATTAATGGCACAAGCCCACCGTGTTGGCTCATATTTCATTTTGGCAGAACAGTGTTTTGGCTGCTTTTATTGTGTGTGTATAAACCTTGTCTGGGGGTTTTAAGTTTTAACATTTCACGTGATGCTTTGGTATTATTGGTCTTAGACAGCTGTCAGGGTGAAAGCATCACTCTGATGGAGAAGGAAGGACAGAAGGATGGAAAGAACAGGTTGCACTCCCTCCTGTGTGACTCTGCAAGCCATGGGCTTCTCACCTCACAGGGGAATGCTTCATCCAAACCATATTTCTGTTCTCCCTGCTTTAAACCTTTCTGAATTTTCCTTTCTGCAAAACAAAACCCTCCAGGGACACTTGGTATGTCTGAGCATGTTTTGTCTCACTGTCATTAAAACACATAGGATATATACACTTTTAACCTCATTTATAGCTTACCGTGTGATGGATTGCACCTCTTTGTTATTCTTTACTATTTATTGTTAGTTATTGGTTTGTTGTTTATAAACTACTCCAAAGTAGGGCCCAGGTCCTGGCACAACACCACTGTCTGCATCGCCTCTGCTGCCTGTCCTACGGGCCATCACTGCAGGTGTATATCCAGCCAAATCTCAGGATGGATTATTTCCTCTCTGGCTCCTTCAGATAAGCAAGTAATGTGTATCCAGGGTACAGCTGGTGTCACAGGTTCCTCGTTTGCCAAGTTCTAAACCCAAGCCCTCTTTTAGTAGGCATAGTTGTGTTTACCCTTAACTTCTGTATTACTCTCAAACCTCTGTTTTCTCATTCTCACAGCCAGTTTGCCAGCGCTACGTGACAGGTTTGCTGCTGGGAAGGTTCCAGCATTAAAGCATGACCCAGTCCCACCACCCAGCGCCTGCCAGTCCTCATCTGTTCACCCCAGGCAGATAAACCATCAGCTTTCCTCTGTGTGTGGTGTGAATTAGGTTCCAAGAAAGCTCTGGGGTTCACAAACAATGATGTTGCATTTCCCAGAGCCCAGTCCAGTTTGCTGAGCTTGAAGTTAGTGGTTTCTGGTGGCTCAAAGACAGTTGCCTTTGCATCTTTGCCTTGATGGATCCTCTATATTCTCCATCCTCCTTGGGAGGGAGGCCTTTGGGATCACCAGAATCATTGGTGATCTGAGGCACGAGGGCTGTCTACCCCACAGCTGTGTCCCTCCACATTGGGGAGTTGTTTGGTGCAGTTAATCCTGTGCAGCATCCTGAGACGTCCCTGTACCCAAGTGGAATTTTCCTTTGTACTAATTAAAGACAGAATTATTCATTTTATAAATTAAAATGTCTGCCTACATAAGCAGAAGATGTGAAAAAAACCTTCACACTTTCCTCAAGGCCCCAGAAGGTTTAGCAGAGTCTAGGGGCAAATTAGAAAAGTAATTATTTTAATTCATTGGAGAGATTGTCATCATGTGGCTGCATTGTGAGCCTGGGAGTTTGCACATTCACCCAGTGAGCATGAGCCCTTCATGAGTGCAAGATTGCCAAAAGAAATCTGTCAAAAGAAGTGCTGTTGGTTCAGCAAATGATGGTTTGGGGCTGGAAAATGTGGTGCTTGGTGAAGTACAGGCCACTGTGGTTGTGCTGAGGGGTGGTGTTGCTGTCCCTCTCTTTAACTGTGCCTGGCATGGCAGCAGATCTCAGCATGGATGGCTGTGGGCCTCTGAATGCAAGGGTCACACCTTCATCAGCTGTTCAGAAACTTATCTAGAGCTTCTGAGGCACAGAGACACGAGCATGGCATAGGCATGGTGGTGGGGCGAGCTGCAGAGCCCAGTCACCCTGTGAGGTCCTTCTCCCCTGAGCATCACCCCATGGCTTATGTTCTTCACAACAATAAATGCTCCATAAATAAATTAATCCCCCCCTTTAGGACACCTACTCATCACTTCAACACCTCTCCTAGTTGTCTGGCATAGCTTAACCTCACCTTAATCTCTGTTATGTCACGTACTCCCTAAAGAACACTGCTCAGTTGCCTGCTTTGGTCTTTCTCCTGCCACAAATACTGCATGAATTTGCCTCATGGGCCAAGCCAAGCAGTTCAGGGCCTGCTAGAAGGTGATTACTTGCCTGACACTCCTCCTGGGAGCCACCTTCATCCTGTGCTTGGGGTTTTTTTAAATCAACCCCTTTCTGTAAGCCTAGGGAAGCATTTTGCATCCTGTAGCTGCTGGGACATGAAGGCTCCTCTCGGGTGGGAGAGCTCTTCTCTCTCACCCCTGGGACGTGCCCTCCTCATTGCACCCTTACCCAGGTGTGATGGGGCCCTGGTGAGAACGGACCCCATAGTTAGGAATGTCCTGAAAACCCTATTGGATGATGAGGTATGGATGCAAGAGGGTAATTGAAGACCAATCATGAGCAGTAATTAAGTAGCCAGGAGTGATAAGGGTGTTCTGAGTCAAGTTTTCCCTCAGTTGCTGCTGGAGCAGGTTGTGGTTCCAGAGCTCTTTCTTGCCCAATGGAAAAATGCCATTTTATATATATAAATCTGCATAAAGGCATAGCTGCAATGCTCTTCAGTGAAGCTCTGCTTGGACTTATGTTGCTGATGGATGTGGGGAGCTACTGGGCAGGTTAAGGTGAGGCAAGAGCTCCTGCTGGGCAGTAGCCCTCTCTGGATGCAGACCAAGAGCACTGCTGAGCTGTTTAGGTTGCTGGCGAAGCTACTGCTGTGGTGAGTTGAGGTGTGGGTAGGTGTTTTGGGGTAACCTGGTCCTGCTCTTGTTCAGGAGGATGGTGTGGAGCTGATGTTTGTGTGGGGAGAGGAAGAGTAAATCCTTACAGCTGGGGAAGCCCCAGGTGAACCTTCCTGTTGCCTCCTCTGGAGATGGGATTGAGAGCTGTGCCCTCTCATTGGCTTTGGGCAGACAAGACCCAAAGGCACTTTCTTAGGGTGAATTTCACCTGCATGTTGCTGTGGTAGGATAAGGAGCTGCCTTGGGCACAGTGTGCACAGTTTGGGGATATCTAGTGCACAGTGCTTTGCTTGCCAGTCCTCGTATTGGGTTATTGATGCCATTTGTCAGCCTTGTGTATCCATCTTCCCAAATGTGAGTTAGCCCTATGGGCTGGTCAGGATATGCTAAGACATTAAATAGCCTGTTTCCTGTGGCTGGTAGCTTATTAGCTGGGCAGAACCAGCATGCCCGTGGTGGGGATGCTGTGTGACCAGGCAAAATTTTCACCCAAGTGAATACTCCTCCACTAATGAGAAGTAGCTGAGAGATTTCTTCTTCCTCCTTCATTCTAAAACGTATTTATTTACTTTCCCCTCACCAGGATAGACTGGTGTTCACATCTACTAGAAATAAACCAGTACTTTCCTCCTTGTGTTTCTTGTCCAGTTTTAGGGCCTCCTGGTGAGTTCTCCTTCACCCTGCTGTGACATCCCTTGTTATGTGGGCCAGATTGCTCAGCCATCTCGCCTCTCCTGTGAATCACATCAGCTCTTTAACTCTTCTGCCTGAAAACTGACCATGCTGTAGTTGTACATGTTAAAGCTGTGACATTACAGGCACAGACCAGCATGTCCCCAGCAGCCCAGGTGTCCAGTGAGTGCCACCTCATATGTCTGGCATGCTCAGCTGGCCTTTTCTGCATGCACTATGGGGTTTCTGTCCATCACTATTGTGTAGATAGTGATACTGTGTAGATATCAAACTGCAACCTGTTCCCATGGATACAGCAGGTTATGGAAAGGGAAGAGCTGCCTCTTTGTTTTAACTTCATGTTCAGTTTTATACACCTTAGATTTTGGATTATGGTGACCTTGGTGTGCAGTGGCCATGATGGGTACAGTGATTATCTTGTGTATCTCCTTGAAAGGAAAGGAGAGGTTGCTCTGGGTGGCATGGGACTGCCCATTGCCTGGCCCTCCCCATGGCTGCAAAATATGTGTAAAATACATTCCCTGGGTCATGCTGATTTTGGTGACAGGCTCTGCAGTTCCCCATATGCTGATAAACTGTGCCTACCACATCCCTAGGGGTGATGTGTGGAAGGGCCTTTCGTCAGTCAGCATGATGGCTAGTTCCACAAATGAAACTAGTTAAAGCATACATGGATGGATGGAGAGGAGATGATGCTGCCAGCATTGTTGTCCTGTAGGCTGGTGCCCATCACAGCAGGAACTGTGGTAAGCGTGTAGCATCACTGTGCCAAGCTCCTTTTCTTCACACCACTTCATCCTTGAGTCTCTGGCCAATTCAGCCTTCAGTAGGTGAAAGGCTCTTTTTTTGTTATTACTGTTACAGTTTGCAACACAGGAAAGTATTTCAAGCAAAAGATTAGCCCCACTCCACTGTGTTGCCAGATTCCTCTCCCAAGGGCTGTATTTGAGGAACACATTGGCTCTAGCTGGATGTTTCCAAGTGCTGAGCAGTTTGTAGCGTGGTGTTCTGCAGGCTCTGTCTGGCACTTTGTCAGACCACCTCAGAAATCCCCAAGCCTCACCTCTTCCTCCATTCCCAATGAAGGGAGAAGTATTCACATGGAAATTGTGATTAATACACCTTGAGAATGCGCAGCACTGGCATTCAAGGTTATTCCCCAACACGCCATCATTTGTGTCATCGGCTCCCGAAAAAATCTCCTGGCTATGATGAGATGCAGCTGCTTTTAATCTCCAACATTAGGGCAGTGTGAATTCATTTTTCTGAGGCAAAGCCACTTGTGTCTGGGGGGCAGTGAAGGTGTTGGATGACTTGGGCCCGCTCAGATTAGCAGCTGCTTCAGTGGAGCCTGGTGTGGCTCTGGCTGCTCCAAGGGCTGTGTGAGCCAGCGCGGCCGGGCTCTGTTTTAACAACTTGCTTCAAAGAAAAGTCCATATTACCTGAATTAGTCCCAACTACCATCAAGCACCTGTAAATCTGCATGTAGATGAATCCCCAGACCTGTGATTCAGCTCATTGTTGCTAATCAACAACGTGCGTAGGCACATGTTGAAATCCCTTGGACTCCGGCAGGATCCGCCTCAGAGCCAAAATGGAACCTGAGCAAAGCACTCGGCTGAGCATGAGCTGTCTTTGTGGGCATGTTTAAAAGCACCTGGTAGCAGGCTTTGGTGATGGCGAAGCTGGAAGGCACAAAAGAGGAGATAGTAAAGAGCCATGACCGTAAATTTCTCCTTTTCCCACAGTGATAACATCTTTAATGAGGTATGTGTTCCCAAAAATATAACCCTGAGGTTCTGGCATCTGCCTGGCATCTTGACACGCACCAGCTTCCTGCTGCAACTTCAGGGGGAAAGTCTGCTGAGAAAGCTGAAAGGTGTTATTTAATTAATAACTGCTAATTGGAATAAGTGCTGAAATGTCACTCAGCTTCTCTGGAGGTGAACATAGTGACTGCACCTCTGCAGGGAAATGGGAGGGTCCCGAAGCCAGGGGGGCATGAAGTGTCATGCACACGAGCAAAGAGCAGAAGCAACTTACGCCTCAGCGTGCTGTCATGCCAGCACAGGTCAGATCTTGCTCGTTTCTCTATATTTAATAAGTAAATCTATGGTATTTAGGTTTAGCATAACTGAGTGGCGTGTGGGCCTTAATGCTGGTTTAATCTGTCACCAGCTCGGCTCTTCAAAGTGAGGGATAAGTGAGACATCCCTCTTGTGGGGCAGCATTGTGCCCAGCCAACATCTTACATTGAAATAATATGGCTTTTAAAGCTGCCTTGCTTCAACACTAGGCAAGTCCAGATATCTGAGTGAAAGCTCTTATTTACCCTTGAAAGGCAGGTTGTGTTTTATTTTAATAGGAATTACAGGGTCTGTTTCTTGAGAGAGCATCCCCAGCTCCTACTGTGTTTAACAAACTTCAGGATGACCGTGTTTGTCCAGGACAATAGGATTATATATAATTTAGTAGCAGTATTCATAATTTATATAAGCAGAGAAGGTCTCTCTAGCAGTGCAGAACATGTACATGTAAAATCCCCGTCAAATTATTTATTTCCATATAAATTATGTACTGTCAAAACTGTTCTACTGATCTGAAGGTTAAAGGCTTCATCACAAGAACGCAGCAGCTCCCCGTCACTTCAATCAGAACCTGATTATTTGCAGAAAAAGCAGCCAGGCAGTTGTGGGTTTCCTATTGATCTGCTTCAGCATCTCTGCCTGGTGTAGAACAGCTGAAATACAAGAAATAAAACCACAAACCTACAGTTGTTTTATCTTTCCATAAAAAGTAGGTCATATCCCCAACTGAGCTGTATTTTATTCATGTAAATACATTTTTACAATTAAAAATGCAATAAAACCCACGTTCATGTCAACAGAGCTGAGGCCTAGGCTGATTTTGGGGTCCCCAGGGGTATGGCCCTGTGCCCAGCACCTCTCCATCTCCTTGACTGGGGGCATGGGGCCTGAACCACCAGTGTGGGAGCAGGAAAGCAGAGTGAAGTAGCGGGGGGAGCAAGAGAGCTTAAAGCTCACCAGATTGAGCTCCATATAGGAATAATTATGGCTGCTATTTTGAGAAGTTGTTTAATAACGTTGCACCGATGACAGCCTGAGATTATAACACTGCCACCTCCACACTCCTGGGGGCTTTTTCTTTTCTCCCCCCTTTCCCAGCCCTCATCAGCTCTGGCATATTTGCATTTTTCCGAGCCTGTGTTACCAACTATCATTCTCAAAAGGCTCTTGAGCAAGCTGGGAATTGCTTTGCAGGAGGGGAGAAGAGGCGGCACCGAAGTATGCTGAGGAAGCCATTGGTCGTGGTGTGTACATAAAGTGCATGTCAGCAGCAACATCCACGTTCTCATTTGACCCAGTAGAATATTTTGGGTCAAATTAGAGCTGCTTCTGATGAGGCTAAGGTCACCCCACAGTACAACTCCATGCAGTGACCCACAGAGTACAGTTTGCCTGTCTCAGCTTCCCTATTTATAAACCATTAAATATATTCTTGATTGGCACGTTGGTACTTTGGGTGCAATGTGTTGCCCTTAGTATGCATACTGATCATTAATAATGCTTTCTTTCTGGAGGTTTAACGTTTTGCTTGCACTGCATGGTGATTAGCACTGAGCTCCTCTTGGCAGAATGCTCCCTCCTCAGTGCGGGGCTGTGTGTTATCGCTGCAATGGAAAATGGAGCTGCTTATAGAAACTGCTGTAAGAGGGATGTCAGGGCTGTCTTAGGGACCTGCACCGCCAGAAAAATGAGGAGCCAGAAACAGAGACAGATGGGGAAAAAATGAGCTAGAAAGAATGGGGTTTTCTACCACATTTTCCTATCTTCATGTTTAATTTGTAATAAGACCCCAAAAAAATGGGACTGGGTCCAGCTGGGCTTTGTCTGAGAAGGCAGGCAGGAAAGTGATGCCCCAAACTCATGAAGAGGGGTGCGCAAAGAGGGTTTCACAGCATCAGGCCCAGCCTCAGCTGCACCAAGGCTGGGCTCTGGCCAGCACCTCCTCTGCAGATGTCTGTGGGTTACTAATGGGGGGTGGAAGGAATTCTTTCCCCCCTTTGACCATGTCTGTCCTTGTTCCAGATGATGCCGTTCACCTGAGGTTTTTATGTAGTTGATTATTTCTCATTGTGTTGGGGGTGGAATGGTCCTTTCCATGTACAACACCCTTTTCTAGCCAGCAGGGTCAGTTGTCTTCCTACTCCATGCTGGAGCTTTGCAGAGAACAAGAGGCTGGGAAGATTAAATGCACTTTAAAGTATTGTGAAAATAGATCAGTCAACCTGTCCTATTTGCTTGAGAGTCTTTGGAGTGTATTTGGTTAGTTTTTTTTAAGATGTCAGGAAAAATGCTTGAAAATAAATGAGATTTAATTTAGCTCAGAGTAACAATTAAAACTTGGAATGGTAAGAGCCTGTTTAGGCAAATCAATTAAAAGATTGGCACATGAATTTTATGTACCATTGTCTTTCACTGTCCTAGTCAGGCTGGGAGACCTTCAGACTGGGAGACTTGAAGGTGATGTTATTAATTCAACACATATTTCGACCAGCTGAAGTTCTAACTGTCCTTTGTGACCTTTGGCTGGTCTCTAACCTGCAATATTGTGGGCTTCTCCCTGAAGGGGTTTTCTTCATCGCCGCCTCTTCCAGCCTATTTCATTTAAAGCGATTTCATTCTGCATCTCCAAATGCATCCCCAGGAGAGGGAAGGAGCACACGCATCCCTCCGTTTGCCCACAGCACTCCTACGGGTAGAAGGCATCTCTGCAGCCTGTGCCAGGGGCAATGGCTTTCCATCAGTGGAGTGACCCATGGGAAGGGCAGAAGGCTAAAAAGCCCTTAGGAAGTCCTATATCCTACTCTCTCAGTAAATGGAGACAACATTTTTCATCACTTATAATCAAATGGAGAGAAAACACTTTCTGTTTATAGCATCAGAGGGATGCTGGGGAGACCGTGGGTCACAGGGCAGAAGATGTCAGACACAAGAAGACAGGCAACAGATACTGACAATGACGGGCTGTGGGAGGCCAAAATGGGACAAAATTCAACCAAAACCTGCAACTGTTAAAGAGAAGTTGAAGTTTCTTGTCTCTGCCTCAGCCCTGCAGTGATGCTGGCATTAAGGGACTCTGGCTGCTCACCATGTCCTGAGCCCACAGCAAGGCTCAGAAGCAGGCATGGGAAGACCGGTGGCTTCTGTGGCATCCCAGCTGCAGCGCTCATCACATCAAATATTCACCATCCAAATGGATGCAGAGTGCCCGCAGCCCGCGTCACCGCCTGGCTGGCAGGTCGCATTCCCCACAGCCAATGTGAGATCCGCACTGGCTGAGAGCACTCACTGGCAGGGACCTGAGGGGCCTTTGCTAGCAAGGCTGAGGGAAGCCCCAAGGACTGAAATATTTAAGAGCAGCCAGGATGAGGCCCCACTACCTCAAGGAGACCAGTCCTGCACTGGCAGCTCTGTTTGTTCTCACAGCCTCCTAAACACTGCTCAGCAGCTCCAAATGGCAATGGGAAACACTTGTTAAAGCATTATCAGACAGGGCTTTGTGACAGCACCTAGCATCACTAAACTACTACTGCCAGGGCATCCCTGCCCTAACACCCCAACAGGTTTTGTGCAAGGAGCTGCAGCAAAAGCTGGTATGAAACTTGCCTCCCCACTGGTCTCAGCAGAGTCTCCTGCCTGCCCCTGCCTAACACATCTCTCTGCCCATGGACTCACCAGCAGCTGGGTTTCCAGGGACAAAATAGGTTGTCAGCAGCATCTCTGTGCCCCCTGCCTGCGTTACAATGCTTTTCAGCACTGAGAATCTGCAACGTTTGGCCTCTCTTTGCAAACTGCACCAGGGTACCTAGATACCAAGTGCCCAGCTGAGAGATGCCATTGCTGCTGGGACAAGGGGAGCAGCACATCACCGGGTAGCAGCCTGAAGGGGCCCTTCTGCCTGCCTGGAGTAACACTTCTGCCAGCCCCAGCACTTGCATCTGGTCCAGGCAGTGACTGATAATTAAATAACAGGTAGAGGAGAATCCCCACATGCTCTGCCGTCATGTAAGACACAACAGGCTGTAAAGTTCATCATTAATCCCGGAGCCAGGAAGACTTAAGCCCAGGGGATTTAAGATGTGGTTTGACAAACACTTCCATATTTTTATTTTCTCCCTCCCCATTAAAATATTGTGGAATGGGCGTGTGGAGCCCTGAGCTCACCCCGGGATGCGAAACGCTCCGTCGCAGCCGGGCTTTTTAACCTTTCTCACGCCCTTAGCTGGAAACGGCTCTTTGGGAGGGCGGGGGGGGGGATCTGGGGCTGTGTCCGTGTCCGGGGCTCCGCTCCCTGCCGTGGGTCCGGGCAGCCGCAGCCCCGCCGCTGGTTTCGCAGCACCCTCTCCTGCTCCCACAGCGAAACAGCAGCCCGGGAAGGCTGGCAGCACATCCCAGGAATCGCTTTATCCATCTCCAGCGATCCTGTCCAGGCTCCTCAGCGTCGCTGAGCCCCGCTGGTAATCTCTGGGCACGCAGGCTGCTGAAAGAGCGGCTGGGAATCCTGGGGGGCCGCGGGGGGGGGCGGGGGAGGGGAGGGGGCTGTGCTCTGGAGCCGTGCTCCTCTGCGGAAAGAAGTTTGTCCAAGCAGAGCTCAGTTCTCACTCCAGGTGTATCTCCCATCCACTAACAGGATCTTGCCAGAACAAGAGTATTTTTTAAAGAAATATGGTAAAATGGGCTGGAAAATACCTGTAACGGACTCGTCAACATCGGGATTAACATCCCCTGTCCCACCCCAGGGACACCTGCTCCCAGAGCAACATCCCAGCGTGTGGCTGGAGCAATCAACACAGGCACAGAAATGGGAAGTCACTCGGCTGGAGTGACAGCTCTGGGATCAAGCGGTGACCGAAGAGGAAGTAACACCATCACCATCTCCTCGCAGCGCATCTGCGTTGGTGCTGCAGCACAGCATCTCACAGACGCTCTTGCTTAGACCTAAGCCAGACGTGTTGCTGAGTCAGCAGAAAACCCGGGGCTGCTGGAGGGATGTGAAAAAACTTTGTGAGGGAAACTAACACTTTGACAAGCAGTGAAGTAACAACCTGAGCCTGGCTTCTGATGGACCCTGTAATCTGTGGTGGATTCTCTGATGTCTGGTGGATATTCATTCCCATAACGGTCCTTCCTCCAAGAAGGGCATTAGCATCCTCATCTTCTTTCATCCAGCTATTTGTGGTAACTTTGTAGCACTCTGATATTGTACCAGCTTGTGTCCTTTATCAAACCGGAACAGCTTGGAGGTTCAAAAGGTGCAGAGAGAGGCTGGCAGGTCGACAGTCGTGCAAAGTTACAGATACACAAGTTTGCACAGTCAGCATTGCAGGCTGGAGACACAAACACGTTTTGGAAGGGAGGAAGGGTTAAAAAAAAAAAAGCTCAGAGTTTTATGAATTCTCAGCAGACAGGGAAAATGCTGTGAATGGGAATACACTATGAAAAGGCTTTATGGCAGAAGGAAGAACCTCTAAAGTGCCACTTAAGTAGTACCGTGATGGGGGAAATAGAGCACCTTCAAGCAGAGAAAGCTAAATAAGAGTTTGGGTTCAGAAAAAGGAAGCAGAAAGCACAGAAGCAAAGGAGCCACTTAAACCAGCATGGAGGAGCAGGGGGAGAGCACCCAGCCCTGTGCTGGGGGTGGTAGAAAAGAGAGAACAGGAACTTTCTGGAAAACAGAGGCAAAAATGTAGCAGCAAACTCTCAGGCAAAAGCACTCCCGTGAGCTTGAGAACCTGCCACATGGGTGGTGTCACCACATCTAGTGTGTCTCCCCAGCCCTCCTGCCCTGCACACCGTGGAGGGCATCTTGGGGCTGAATAATTGATTTTATCCTGTATTTTCTGCTCATGGGTGGCTCCGAGTCCTGGGTCTGGCAGGAAACCCCGGGTGACATGCTGACTGCAGGTGTCAGGCTCCAGCCGCCAGCTGCTGTCACATGCGATTACTGAAGCCTTGACTGTACCCTGCCTTTCTGCTCTGTAGAAATGATGCTTTTATGGCATTCAAGGAAAGGGTACCACCCTCCTGCTTTTGCCTAGACATCAGGGATGCTCAGTGTTTACACTGGTGGATACAGGAGAGCAGAATGGGGGCAGGTGCCCCAAAAGGGAAAGAGCCTGCCATGGGAAACATCCAGCCCTTCCCTGGGTCCATTGCTCCAGGAAAGGAGCTTTATCATACAATAATGGAGCAGGTTTTATTCTGGTGAAAGAGATGTGTCAATACATACCTCTTTGGCATGATTTCTGGCAGCTGAACTTTGATTTGCATGACCTCTGCAACTACCTCGGGGATACAGCCACACATAATACATGGATTTTTGCTGATAAGAATTGAATGCCCCCAGTGTGGACAGAATTGACCCCTTAGTAAACACTGCCCTAATAAAAGCTGCCTTGAATCAGCCAGGCTGCAACACTGGGCAGCTGAAAGCGGGCCACTCCCACTTAAATGTGGACAGGAGGGTCAGGGAAACAACCTAACCACATTCCCTGACAGGCTAGAGGAAGGGAGATAGGACAGAAAATGTCCATCATGTACCAGGGCAGATGAGCACATCCTCTCACATCCCCAGCAGCTCACTGAGGACCAGAGCATGGCAGGAGAAGAGCTAAAAAAATCCCTTGTAAAGTAAAGATCTGTCGAGATGAAGAATCCTCCTGAGTTTTCCTGTTATTATTTTGAAACGAAAGCAAATTAAAATAATTTTTATTATTAAGTGAGCCTATGTCAGGAAGCCAAAGACCTCCTCAGTATCTGCTTACATTATTAAAGGGAATGAATCATTAAATGCACCTTGAGATGCAGCCACAGGTATCAGGAAAAATCAATCCCCTGAAAAGAGAAGCATCATCCAAGAGCCTTATTTTCAACTGCTCTTCAGAGCAATTCCGAGATATGCAGGGCCCTGCTCCAGGAGGGCACCTGGTTTCTTTAATATTAATAACCCCCACGCAGCGCTTAGCAGCACACAGCTCTTGGGCTGTGGGGAAGGCTGCTGCTTTCTGAACAGAAACCATCATCCATGGAGGAGCCCAGGGCTGGGCTGGGGAGAAACATAGCATTCGCTTTGTAATGGTGCTGAAGGAAAAAATAAGCATCAACTCTCAGCAATAAGATACATTAGCATGACAGATGGCTTGCAGAAAGGGAAAAAAAACTATCTCGGGTTTTGAGATTTGTGCTGACTGAAAGGAACTATTCCAATTAGCATTTGTACAGACTAATTGAGGAGCATTGAGAGTATCAACCCAATTTGCCGCCATTGTTAAGCAGTCATTGTTCTTGATTATTTTTCTCAATTATCCCTTCAGTCACAAGTCTGGGGACAGGGAAAATGCCACTTTGGGTTTTGCCTTCCTGTGCCTGTATCCACTTTCCCTGTTCCCTTCCCGGGAGGGGTCGCGGAGCTGTGCCAAGCAGCTTTCTGGGCTGCAGCTCCCATCCTATCAACATAGGTAAGGCAGCTTTCCTGGGTACCTCAGGCTATTCCTGCCTGGTTAAGCAAGTCTATCACGAAGCAAACATCGTGATTCATCAATATGGCTGAAGGCAACTGAGTTTTCAGCCATACGGCCATGTGCAGCTGTCATTTTGCATTGCCATACTGCACAACCAACCCGGGCTTCCTCTGGAAGGAAATTCCCAGCGGCATCATATGGACCTGGGGGAAATGCCTCTTGGCACACATGCTGGAAGCCATGGCACCCATCATTTATCTGTCTCCTTCTGTTCGTAAATGAGCCCTGAAAGGCAAGTGCTTTTTTCTCATGTGCTGTGGCTGTGCCCCTGGGTCTGGTGCAGGGACTGTGGGGGGCTAGAAATCAGACCCTAACCACAAAAATTCCTCTCGCTGATCCCTGCCTAGGGCCCTGCCCAAAGAAAAATGGGAAAATGCTCTTCATGGGGAGTTATATCCTTCGAGGAACAGAAGGTGGCAGACGAGCTTGCTTTGAGTGCCCGGCACAAGTCACCGTGATGTTACTCAAAGTTTAAAGCATTGAATTTCTCGTTTCTCCTGCACGGTGGGGGGACGGGACACGACGGGGCGGGGGGAGGCATCCGCACCCCGAGCCCGGGGCAGCAGCACCACCCTGAGTGATGAGCCTTCGGTTTAGGGAATCTGTTGTGGCAATGCTGGAAAGGCAGCACCTTTCCTGTGGCTGTGCTTGCCTTGGGAACAGGCATGTGTGTGTTAAACTGCATATATGTTTATATATGTGTCTGTAATGTTAGCTTTTAGCATTTCAGCTATAGGAATAGGAAAGAAGCAGGCAAATCAGGACACAATAAAACCTTTTGGGTTAAGACGTTTCTCGGTGATGCTTTTTTGGTAAGGTTCTTGGGTAGAAGCACCCAAAACACACCTGAGAGCAGGGGGGACAGAGCTCACCCCAACGCAGCCTGTGCAAGAAGCAGCGCTGCGATGCAGGCAGGAGGACACTGCCTGTTTTCTGCTCTGGTTTGGGGGTTCTTCTGCAGCGAATCTGTGCAGGGCTTCCCCACAGGGAGCTTGGCCCTATGGGCTGCCACAGGCTCTGCTGAGGGCTGGGGCTGCAGAGCCCACAGCAGTAGGCCTCTTTAGCCAGAAAGGGTGAAGCAAAGGCAGGACATGGGGGGGCCTCAGCCAGGTGCATCCTCCCCCACCAGCCCTGAGCAAAGCTCTGAGTGTGTCCTGGCTCAGGGCTGGCAGCCTCCCCCCAATGGTCCCCTGGGCTGATGCCTGCCTGCCATGGGCAGCTGTGTCTGCTTTTGGGTTCCATGGGGGTTTGGCCCCTTTAACTTAGGCTGAGTGGTGGGAGGTGGTGGGCTATGAATGGGCTGCAGCACCTGTGGAGAGTTTCTGCTCTGGCTGGGCAGAGCTGTAGCAGTCCTACCTTGCTGGAGAAAGAGGAGGAAGGTGGTAGTAGCCCAGGTAAGAGGCTTCTTTGCTCTAGTGCTGCTGCTTTCTAAATGAAGTTTGTCCCTCTATGTATCTCACTCTGAAACCTGTTTTTCTCAGAAGCCTCTGCAGGCATCAGCAGAGGCTCTTGCTATGGCCAGGACCCCTGGAGACCCTGCTGGGGCTGCAGCCTGAGCATCCCCAGGTGAGCTGCTTGCTTAGGGGTAAAGCAAGCACCTTAAACTGGCTGGCAAACCCTGTGCCTTGTGGCCTTGCATGGCTTGTTTGGGCAGCTGGGGACCTCTCTGTGCTGAGCTGTGTCACGGAAGGGAAGAGGGTTTGTTGATGTGAAGGGCTTGAAGGGAAGTGAGAGCTGCTTTTTGTAAGCTTTAAAAACCATATTTTTGTGTTCCTGTCTTCACACAAATAAAAGCTCTCTTGACATGTGTATACAGACCATGTGTGGATAAAAATGATAGCTAGGTCCCTAAGCAGGAGAAGGGTGGAAGAGATGGGCCAGAGAAAATAATTATGGTCCTGGTGAGGCAGACTTTGATTAAAAATTAGTTTCTCCAACCCTCAACCAGAGAATACTGTAATCAGGTGGTAAACCCCTGAGTGGATAAACCACTCAGCTGCTAATTCCTCTATCCATCTTTCACTGCAGCAAAGCTTGTGCTACAGTTGGGATTTTCAGTTCTCACCTAATCATCAGGCTGCAGCTTGATGTTGCTCATCACCCATTAATGGCAGCTTTAAGAAGAAAAGATAGTTTAAAAAAAATTAGTTAAAGTCTCCTAAGAAGCTAATTCCCCAGGTTTGGGGAAGTCTCTTCAGGCTCTGTGTGTGGAGGGAGCTGCTGCCTCCCCTCTGCTCTGTGACAGGGCTACACTGTCAGTCAGTCGCTGAAAAATCCTATCTGGGGGCAAATCAGCTTTCAGAAAAGTTGGGCTCCATCTGCCATCTCTGAGAACAGGGGCTTCGTGCTTCCAGCTGATGGTGCAATAGTCAGTTTGTGCTTTCTCTCCATACAGGGATACTCTTTTTCTTTCTCTGGTTTACTTACAGCCTTGTCCAAACTCAGAAAAATGTCATGAGCCTGGTGTAGAACTGGATTTCTGAGAGTGCTGGTAGAGTTTTTTTGACTGAAACCCTTATTTTTTCAGCACTTGATCATAATAACTCAGAATGACATTATGAACAAATAAAGTAAGCCTTGTTATTTACCTTCTCAAAGTAATTATTGGTAATTCAAAGCTTGCCAGTGAAAGTTAACATTCCTACCCTGTATCTTTGCAAAACCAGTAGGCCATGGTCTATCTGGAGGCAAACAGGACAGCAATAGGGGTGTATCTTCTACTTTGTTCTCTGCTAATATCCAATTTATAAAGAACACCTTTAGCTGGGAATTGTTTTCAACAGAGGTGCGTGGGTACTGGCAAAATGAGCTGTATCACATTAATGTTCTCTTCAGGATTCAAAACTGTTATGCAACAAGGGATTGCCAATTCACACCACTTCTTTAATAGGCTTTCTAATGTATACTTTAAAAAAATAATAAATAAAAGCCTGGATTGCAGAGTTTTCTTCTTGAGCTGTCTAGGCTTGCTATCAGGAACAGCTTCAAAGCCACTTTTCTTTTCATATGCTTGTCTGGGGTGTCTAAGTGAGCATGATTGCTTTTTCCTAAATGAATAGGTAATTTTGCCTTATTTATAAGTAGAGCACCAGGTTTTTTTGTCTTTGACACTATTGGGCTGAATCTCAAGATGGCTTAGGGTACCATGTGCTCATTATCTAATGAAATTCAGGTGTTGGGTGTGTTTTCCCTTCAGCCTGAATTTGTTTCCAAGTAATGTACTTTTGCCATGGTGTGTTCAAACACACTTGAAATATTAATGAGGCAAGTAACGGCCCACTTCACTTGAAGTTTGACGTAATACACAAGTAATCCTTCACAGGTCTCCATTTTAGTAATGATGAAAACATCTAATTTTCTCCCCAGCCCAGTATTCTGGTTGGGTTTTGGTCTGTAGCAGTCATTAGCTAGGTAGTGGCTGATCTCATTACAGCAACTGCCAGGGAAAGTGCTCTTTCTGGGGTGCGATTTCTTGATGCAAAATCTGCTTTTCAGGCCATGGACTCAATTTTTGGCTGGATTTCCAAGGCTGTGGTTACATAGGTTAGCCGCCAGAAAAACCAGACTGACCACCAAGATGCTGAAATACTTTGAAGGCCCCAATGCCTTCTGATCCAGAGCTTGAGGTTTTGCTACTCCAGCCTGGGCAGATCTTGGAGCTTTTCCTGGGACCAGCAGGGAGGCAGGGGTTGGATGGACAATGAGACTTTGGCTTGATGTGCCATATATGTTCTGAGGAATGTGCTGTCCTCCCGATCTCGCTGTGTATTGCCTAGTCCAGCTGCTGCCAGCTTGGCATTATTACTAGAAGGCCCCTGAGATGAAGTTGCCTTTGGAAAATTTGACCGAAGGGTCAAGGTGGAGCACAAAAGTTGCCCACAGAGTTCAGCTTCACTGATGGGATGGCTCCTTGCTGCAATGGCCAGCTCAGAAGCAGGGGCAAGGGCCTGCAGGGAAGGTGAATGCACTGCAGAGCTCAGTCTCCTGACTTTACAAGTGGTTGTGGCAGGACTTTTTCTAATGCTGTGACTTTCCTGGAGCCTCAGCCACCTCAAAATTGCCTTCTAGGAACTGCAGCCTCCTTTGTGACCCCAGAGCAGAAATTAGGTTTTGAAGACTTTAAGAGGCTCAGCAGCTTCAGAATGAATCTGTGAGAGCTTCACATCACCTACAAACCCATTTTCCTTAGAGTGCTGACTTCTTTCAGGACTGTCAGGCTGTTCTGTGCTCAAGCTTTGTTCAGACCTTCCAGTGAGAGATCCCTATGCCTGGGTGAGTCGCTATGAACTTGGAGCAAAAGCTGTTTGGGCTGGGCTGGGATGGATGGACTGGATACACCAGTCCTGTTCTGCAGCCATGCCCAAGGGTTTGGGCTGGCCAGGGCTCCAGTGAGGGGTGTCCCAGCCAACGCTGGGTTATCCATTGATGTAGCTGAATGAGAAGTAAGTAAGACTGACTGTAGACTGCAAATAAAGATGCCAAGAGGCTGAGCTTGAATTATATATCAGGCTGGAGCCATTCTGTGTTTGCTGAAGGCAGCAACCCCTCTCCCTGCCATCAAGGGAGGCAGCTGGAGGAGCACTGCCCTTGTCTACATAACACCCAGTCCACTCTCCTGCTTTCTGCCCAGGAAGGAAAAGCAAGATGTGGGTCTTCCCTGATGAAGCAGAGAAATTGGTTCTGCTGATGGTAAACAGCTACCCCAGGAGGTAGGAATATGTCCAAGCCCTGGAAACGTAAATCACCCTGCAGCAAGAGCTTATCTCAGGAGCCCATAAACCGTGTTGGGGAGAGCCAGGCACCTTTCCTAGCTCTCAGCTCTGCTGCTGGTGTTGCAACAAAAGTTGGCCCTAAGAAACTGCCTGGAGAGGTACATTTAGAAGCCCCAGAGCTGAGGGATCTGCAGGAGGACCTGGACGCCTCATACTCTTACACCAGAGATCAGGTGCCATCCTTTCTTCTTCCCAGAGGTGCCAGTCTCTGGGCCAAGCGAGCTGCTGTATTTCTTGCTTCTGCTCATTTATTTGTTTTCCACTTGTCACTGCTGGCTGCTATGGAAATCCTCATGGTCCTGGAAGAGCTGGGGATGCACGGTGCATGCATCACTGTCTTTGCAGAATTACCACAGGGATGAGCTGGCAAGTCACTAGGGTGTTTGGGCTGGTAATTTGGCTCCAAAATTGTCATTTCTTAAACTGCTGTACAAGGGAGTGTCCAAATGTATTCATGACAGAGATACAAGCCTTCTTTCTCAGAATACCCAACACGTGGACCTGGTTCAGGGGTGTTCATATATTTTCATATATAAAGCCAGCTTCATCTCTCTGCTGGTGGGCATGGGTCTTATTCTGGTCTCGTTTACGCTGCTGTCAACTGGAAGTAACCCCTCTGAAGCCAGAATATAAAATGAAGCTCCTTGCCACGTTTACATATTCCACTCCTTACAGCATAATTTGTCCTAGTTTTTAAGTCCTGAATGCTTTCATAGGAATTTCATTACAGAGTTCTGTGGAGTGCATTCTGCTGGCTTTGCTGGAGGTTGCTAAGCATGGTCTGTTTTTTCTGAATCCTTTGTACTGATAAGTATATTTGCCCATGCCACCAAAAAAAAAAAAAAACCCCACAAGAAAATACATCTTCATGTCACATTCCTGGAAGAAAAGACAGGTTGTTCTAGTAAGGGAAGGGCTTTCTGTACCAGGAAAACTCTTTCCAGTGGCTCTTTGAGATGCAAATATGGACAATCTGAGGGTAATTTGGGGTATCTCAGACTCGTTACCCAATGGTACGGCAGTCAGGGCTGATAATTGATTTCAACCCATCTGCACGATGAACACCTGCTGTGCAATGTGGCTCTGCTACGATGCTTTCTTCCTGCATAGCTCCAGGAAAACCTCCATCACTGACCGCAAGACTGTGAGCATCCCTGCTAAAACCCAAGCCACATCCTAGTACAGTCTTAGTGGTTCTGTTGCAGTGTGTTTTCAACACGTTGCCCTGACACTTCTGCATTGTTGTGGATTTTAATGGGCTGCTTTCTTTCTAGGCAAATTTAATTCCATTACTAAATAATGCATTTGGCCTCCAACCTGACTTGTGCTAATTACTCACGTGCTGAATGGGTTTTAAATCTTGTTTGAAAACACTATAGAGTTTATTGTCTTATTAAAAGCACCTAATGTGAGCCTTTCTCTTTTTTTTTTTTTTTTTTTAAAGGCTGCAATTGGTCTCTAGTGAAACCAAACAGATAACACAGTAATTTTTCACTAAACTAATTATCAGAGCGGAAGATGCTAATGTGTTTTGCCAACTGTGTCGCGTGTCTCCTCGGTTAACACGCAGCACGGTCACGGCTGTTCAGCAAGGCTTTACATCTCCAGGAGCAGAGAACAGGCTGAGTGAGCTAAGCTCAGCCCTTGCTCACTCTCTTTAGCAGCCAGGTTAATGTGTTCAGGCTTTACTGTCTGGGTGCACAGTGCTGGCCTAATGATTTTCTTCCACAGAAGACTTTCAGGGTCTTGATTTACCTGGATTCTGAAGGGTATCAGGCTCCTGGGTTTGCAGCCTGCAAAGGTCCCATATATCCAACCTCCAAATGTTACACTTCCACATCTATGTTGGAAATAGAGGTGCCCAAAGTCACTAACCATTTCTGGAAATGTTCATGAAGCTTTAAGCATTGAAATAGGTCTCTGTGCACAGATATGCAGGATCCTGACCATTCATAGAGCCTGCTGGGGCTGACATACATTACCAAGAATGACTTTTCCAATTACCTACAGTAAGGGCGGGCTTTAAAAAGTGAGGGAACAAATCAAGAGTCTGTAGAAATCCTGCCCCTGGGAGTGCAAAGCCTGCAAGAAGCCTTGGGTGCCAAGGAAAATGTCCTTTTATTGGAAGAAGGAGGGGAAAAAAAAGTAAAAGTGAAAGAAGAGTAGTGAGGTTTCACCCTGAGCAAGCACAGCGTGTGCTTCTCTAGATCTTGGAGCAGGCTACCTTTGAAAAGAGCTTTGCAGCTCGGGTACGGGCTGGGATTTGCCTGTCTGATTGCTGTTACTCCCTGAAACAAATAAACAAAACACAATTATCTTTGAATGTTACCCAGGCTAATGTGTAGAACTGGCACTGGGGAGTAAAGAGAGTGGAGGACACCAGGCTAAAATCATTAATTGGTAATGGAGTTTGTGTATTTGTCAACAAGACACTCAGCTTGGAGAGCTGAACAAAAAGGAAGCGAGCTGCAGAAAAACAAATGCATACAAAGCCTTGTCACTGATGTTTATTTAACAGCCTGTCACAAGCAGAAAATGTGGATCAAAGGTAGGGAAGGCAAGGAAGGAGCAGCTTCAGTCCAAGGCATCCATTCTGCATCAGGGTTCACTTCTGGATCAGGGTACGTTCTGCCACATCGTGTTACATCAAGTGAGCTGTGAAATGATGGAGCCTAATGCAGAGTGAGTGTTGGGAATGGGAAGTAAAACAACAACCCGTTGTTTTCTTATTCATTACTCGCTGTGGGTTTGGGGGTTATCTGGGAACAGAGAGGCTGTTTTAAGTGAAGCAGGGAGTTTTTCCCAGCCTGTAAGTGGTAAGAGAGCGCTGCACACTGCTTATGGGATGTGATGCTGTCCCAGTCTGCCTCCAGAACTAATCACACTGGGAGGGGCTTTGGATTTTCCTTTTTAATCATTGGAAAAACCTTTACAAAACCTTTTCACTCTTTTTTTTTTTCTTTAATAGTCATCTGTTTTCTTCTTTCTACATTATTTTTCATAGTCACAGACCCCTTTACTGGGCTGCACCGTTGGTCCTGGGAACACACAGGGCAAAGACCGTTGGTTTGGCTTCTCTTCCTTCCTAGCCAACTCTAGTACTAATAAGACAAATGATTGGTTGGAGAAATTGCAGCAAATAATGGAAACAACTGATTTATCATATTTTCTTATTGTATTCTGCGAAACAAAACCACTTTGCGTACTGAGCAGCTTCTGAGTATTGTTCCATAAGTTTAGCTCATCTGCATCTAGTGAAGATGATTGTGCAGGTCTATGTCTGGCACAGTGATGCTTTCACATGCAGCTCTGGACACCTTACCCACTGAAGCTGTGGTTTCTAGTAGCACCCTCCAGCTATAGAACATGCACCTCTTGGGGAGCGGGAGATCTTGCCTCCAGGATTAATTGGTATTGATGAACCCATTTAGCAACCACACACCAACTGGTACTTCCCATGCTTGTCCAAAAAGACCAACCTAGTGGCAGATCAGCACTGGGGGGCAAGAGGCAAATAGTGATGGGCTTGTGACACCTCCTCCATGGCTGCTGCCACTGTGCAGTGACAATGGGGGCTGCCTGGGTACGCAGCTGCAGTGACATATCTTCTGCTCAAGCCCTCTTCATCCTCTCTGTCAGCCTAGACTGGCAGCTCTACTCTCCAGCTGTTGGCTAACCAGAGCCAACACCTTTGGTTTCAAAAACATCTCTCGTGTTTCCATTAAGCTGATGGCTTTGGATGGGAGTTGCTGCAATAGTATAATCCACGTGCCGACAGTGCCCCTGCAGACTCAGGCATCCTTTTTATCGTGCTAATAATTAACTATTAAAACAATTTACTAATGGGTGTAGTGGCCTCTTTAAATGATGAATTGATATGATTTAGCATAGCTATGAGAGATGGGCTTGATGCAAATATTACTGAGTGCAAAGCCAGCCTGCATTATAGCCTGTTGAGGTCAGAATCTATTAGCCATGAGTCCTCTTAGCCTAATTTTTCTTCATCTATGGAGTAAGTTTTTCCTACGGAAATTACTTCCAAACCTTCAAAACCAGAGCTGAGTGTGCTCTGTTGCACAGCGATGCATGGTCTCATTCCCTGAGAGGAGGAGAGGGGTGTTTGTGTAAACCTGAGGCAAAAATATGGCAGCATTGCCAAACACAGGGAGCTTATCAGCTATTGTAGTTAAAAAATGGATGAACTTTGTGTGCATGAATAGATTAAATGATATTTACTGGCATGAACTGAATGGGTCTAATGACAGTAATGGCTGTTGAATGGGTGTAACATCTAATAATTGAATATGGAAACTAGCTTTACCTGATCCTGTACTCTAATAGGTTTCTAGTATTTACACAACATAACTGTCACAGAAAGCTTAATTAGATACCTGAGATCTCCCAGGTCTTGTCAAATTAATTTCTGAACTCTTGACATTTCTGAGACAATACTGTCCTAATTCTTCTTGTAGCATTCTCCTAGGAAGACTCTAATAACTAGCAGTCATACCTGACAAAATAAAGATAAGCTGTTATTTCTCTCAGAGAGATGACAGTTGCGTTTTTCAAAAGAGAAGGAAAGGTTGCTCACTGCTTTACTTCCTGCAGCAGCAAAATTTTCAGGCGTGGGACTAGAGAAACAAAGAGTCACTCGCTGTAGGTAAAGGGGTTTTTCTTTGCATCCAACCGTTGCGCTTGGATGGAAAGGTCAGGTGTGTCAGAGATGGTTAAGGCTTTGAAGAAGACAGATGTGTGTATGCAGAAAGAACATAAAGGGGATTGGGATAGCTTAAAGGAATAAGCAGAATTGGAAAGATCTGGGCTTTAAACTTCGTGCTGCTATTGAAGTCATTGTTAGCACTCTTCCCCACTGAGGAAAAAATGTCTTTGGAGAAAAAAAAAAAGCAGAAAAAATGAAATACTAAATATATTTTTCTGGCTATCACAACTTTAGGGATTACAGCACTGCAAATTACTTCAAGCTTTTAGCAACTGAGTAGAATCTACTTCACCTTTCGTTCTTCCCAGGAAGCAGGATGCTGCTGCTTCTCCAGCACTGGCGTGGGGTTGTGGGTACAAGTGCTGACCATGTTACAGAGGTGAGGTTAAAAAAAACGATACCCTGTAGGCTACAAGCCCTGAGAAAGTAGGAGAGCATGTGTACAGCCTGGACCCGGCTGCTCTCTTATTCTTAGCAAGGCAGGTCTCTATACAATAATCAGGCTGGTTTTGCTTAGATGTTTAGTAACCAGAACCTCCTGCTTTCACCCTCCTGCCCATCCAAGGATGGGAGGTTGCTTCCCCACAACCCATCCCCATGCAGTGTGGCCACTGCTACCTGACCCATCACCAGGATGCTCTTGCAGGATGGCAAAAAGCCTGTGCAGCCCCAGTTCTCTGTGTGGTTTTTTCAGTGATCTCTAAAGCATCATCTTGGGAGGAAGATTTTGGACCGTTCACTCCAGCCCATTTCAAAACCCCTCAAGCTCTGTATGGTATTTACTACATGCAGCACCATGGCTGCTGTATGAGCACTCTATGCAACCCGCTCCCATCACCCCAAGACTGCAAGCATGCAAAGAACTGTAAATAAAATAGTATTGTTTGTCTAAACAAGGAGAAAATCCCCAACACATAATTAGTTTATTGCAAATGGGAATGGCTTCTGGCACTTTCTTTTGCAAGGCTGCAGTCTGGGGTGTCTGTGGGTGTCTCGTGTCAGCCAATACTCATTAAATAATCCTTCCCGCCCATGCTGCCCCGTTTGGTTTGTCTGCCTTGATGATGTTCCATGAGGGACTGATTTCAGAGATTGAAAAGCTTCTGCATCTTCTCATTACCCCTGCAATGTCCCCTCTGAGAGGGGATTTGAATTTCTGGTCCCTCACATGCAATCTTGGGTGTGCCATATTCACCACTTCTATTTATTTTCCATTTTAATGCTTGTAAGGCTGGAATGCTCCTTTTTATAGAGGCATTACAGTTATGGGTAAAAAGTCAACATCTGCCAGCTTTTTCAGTAGAAATGCTGTGGGGTTTTTTTTTTCTTGCTACCTAGAAACCAGTGTATTAATAGAGACCTTATTGGAATGCTTCCCCATGAAAAATGTATATGTGCATTCCAGAAAAAAGGCAGAAACATTTCTGCTAGAATCATTCACCTGAATAATGTGAGAAAGGAAAGGACCTGAGGAAGGATGGGCTGGGGAAAGATCACAGGTTCTTATTTGTTCTTTATTCTGAGTTCTTTGTAAGAATGTGCACAAATTTCAAGCAAAACAGGCACTTTCTAAAAATAAAATAAAATACAAAGTGTGGTTTTCTCTCAAAAAACCCAGCCAACCTCCCCCCCTCCCCATTTCAACAGGGCAGTTTTGATGAGCTTAATCATGAATTTTCACAGTAGTTGTTGACTTTTAATGGGTCTCCACTCTGAGAAAAGTGGTTATTTACAGTCAGAATAACTGTTGGTATTTTTCATTCTCCTAAGTAAACTGTAGTAGAATTACTCACACGTACCATTGTTGTGTGGAGCTCAGTGGAAAGCTGATTCCTTTCAGTTTTTTTCTGAACCTTCACCCTCACTCTTTAATGGTTTCCTCAAGGTTTTAAGAATTTTTAAACAAACCTGTTGCATCAACATAACCACGATGAACCCAGAACGGTACCTAGAGATGTATCTATTGAATTTCTTAGGCATGTATTTACTGGATACAGCACAAAATAGCACATCACTTATTTGTTAATTGAACTGAATAATTATTCAATTGAGTCTCATATGAGAGGAAATTTTTTTTCTCTGTTATCAGAGCTCCTGGAGAAGCTGTAGGTGTGTTCCAGCCCTTCTTTGCGTAGATCGTTCAGCAAGTAGTGTCTTTTTAATAGCAGTGGCAGTAACCATCTAATAACCTGAATAAGGAAGACTCTAGCATTCACTTTTTCCCCATTTTAAATATTTTGTCAAGGCTTTTCACAACTCTGGCTGCTGCAATTCCTCATCTTTCTCCAAAAAGCGTTTTTCTTTTGAGCCGATGAGACACGAGTTCTTTTGAGCTAAACCTCCTGTTTGCTGACAGCTCTGGAACAGGCCTCAAGAGCAGCACTGAGCCGGCGCAGCGCTGACCTGGTGCTGTGAGATTTGGTGGGTACAGGCTGGCATCACCCTTCCATGTATCCGGGAAGAGCAGGAGATTGGGGGCTGGATGCTCCCTCAACCAGGAGGATGGGTCTCTGCTGGCCTCTGGCTCCTCAGATGACCCCTAGCTACTCTTGCACTTCCCTCACTGATGACAAGTCGTCAGCCCCTGGGGTAAAGGAGGAGTTTGGCTGGGCCTCTCCCAGGCTCGGCACACTCCATCCATCATGGCAGGGATGTTGGTGGCACAGGTGCTGCCCGCCTGGGCACAGGGACCGCTGAAGGACTGCAAAGTCCCACCTGACTATCCAGAATCTCACTGATCCCTTCCACATTCTTCTAATCATCCTTCTGGGAAGAGTTTCTTGGTGGGTGGACAGAGAAGGGCATGTTGGCTTGTGATCTTATTCTTTTGGGGTGTTTCTGAGTTATTTTTTGCCAATTTCAAGGGCGAGGGCTTTGAGGTTTTCCTTTTGCATCACTTTAGGTTTGGTTCATCTCTTGCAGTAGGCTGGCTGCTCCAGCAGAAACCCTCTTACAAACTTTGCTGCGTTTACAGTTTACTGCTAAATGTCGATTGTAGAGCAATTCCCCACCCCCCAAATTCCACACCACCATGGAGAAGCATTTAGCTGTAACCTGCGGGTGTTAGCAGCTAGATGTACTTAATCACCACGTGAGTGTAGAAAATTCAGCTTAAACCCTACCAAGTTCAAACAGTTTTCTACATGGCATTAACAGGATGTAAAGCATTGCTAGTCCCACCAGCTTTTCCTCCAGAGCTCTGAGTTACATTGGGGTCAACATTGGGTCTCTGGAAAAAGGGGGGAAGGGGAAACCCTTGGGACTTTATGCTGATTAAAAATACTGCCTTGTTCTGAGGAGTTTATGGTTAAACCACGGAGTAGATGTTTGCTGAGTAAGTATGTGTGCTCTGACCTGGCCTTGAGCAGACAGGCAGCGTTTGAGGTGTGAAGAGAGATAAAAATCAATAAATACACCATTTGCAATTTACTCAGCCCAAACAAAATACTTCACGGAGACACCAGTGTAGCTTTGAAAAGTCACAGCACAAATTACAGTTCCACTGCAGAGCGTGTGGCAAGGTTTTATGGCATTCTGTTGGCCGGATTTACAGCTCGCTGGGAACACTACATCAGGGTGGTTTGTTACTATTGCTTGTCTTCCTCTCCTCCTCGCTGCTGCTGTCACACCAGAGTCTGTGGAAAGGGGGTTCTGCCCTTTCTATAGTTGCTAAATGAGGATGAGGTGTGTGGGCTCCTCTGGCATTTATTCCACCTGAATCAGGTTGTGAACGGGGTTTAAAGTTCTGCTGCTCTTGGCAGAACTCCCCTGTGGGTTCCCCGGCTTCTCCTCTCACTCACCAGTCTCTCTGAACAGCTAATTGCCTTGAATGTATAGGGGAGCAGCGAAATGAGACATCCCTCACAGACAAGCTTAAGCCTCTTGGTTTAGATAATCTCAGTCCAGTGGAGTTGGGGTTCTGTGGTAAAGCTTTGGTTCAGTGTCCAATATCCATCTCCCAGGCGTGGTTCAGTGGGACAGCAGCTCTTCAGACCTTAAGCATTACAAGCGTCTGATCAAGATCACTTTTAGGTGACTTCTGCTCAGCACCAGAGGCTGCAGTTCCGTCCATCGCAGGAGGCTGATCCAAAAGGATTTCCTGGTCTCTTGGGCAGGGGGAAAAAACCCAAAACTGTAGCCCAGGAAGATCAGATAAACCCTGTTCTTTTGGATGCTTGTTCTATCACAGACCTCTCAGCAGTAATGGCTAGCTTTAATTTTACCTTTCTATTTCCTTTCTTAGACTGTACATAAAACTTCCCGAAGTGAGCTGCCCGGGCGTGCTCCCCACAGACCATCTCTCTGGTGAATAATCGGCTGAAATTCTAATGAGAAAAATCCTTTTACTGGGCAACAGCCTTCCCACTCGAATGCTGCACTATCAGCTCAAAATTATTCAGACAGATCTGAGGAATTTACTCTAGGCAGCTTAGGAGATAAATTCAGTGCAGCAAGTTATCATGATTGATTTAAGTATTTAAGACTTATCCTAAAAACCTGTTTCACTCAATCCGCCTCCTAACACATTCTCATTGAAGCCCTTCTTTTGAGGTTAAAATGCAAGCAATTTCCCTTTTGCTGGCCAGGGGTAATTCTCCTCCATCCTCTGGGTGTGCAGGCGATGATGCAGTGTTTCAGAGGCAATAACCTTCCCCACAGATTGCCTCATTTTATACTTGGTGTGACTCTGGCAAGCATCGCTGCACCGCTCTGCTACAGCTCCCCCTCCCTGGGAGGGGCTGAGGAGGAGTGTTTGAAACAGGAATTTTTGTATTATATTTTTTAAGGATATTAAAGAGACTAATATTTTCTTTTTGTTTGTGGAGAGATAAGGCCCTGGTGCTCAGGACCCTGGCAGTGATCAGCAGGATGCACACAAGCCCACGCGGGCTTGGAGAGAGCCCTCAGAAGCACAATCCATCACGGTGACATCTGACTCCCTATTTCATCTTTTAGTCTGTCTGAAGTTCATGTACAGTTGTGTGGAGGAGTTGTGTGTGTGTGTAGCGTAAACAGCCTGTTGCTGAGCTGTTTACAGGTGCATAATTATTCCTTAGACCTGACCGGTAATGGGTGGAATGAGAAAACATTTCAGGCCTTTGGTTTCTCTTCTCCCACTCCCCATGTACCATATTCCCAAGGAGAATTTGTATTTCCCTCTGGATGCCCCCCTGAGAACAAACACAGCTCATTCCAGCAGTGCCTTGTCTGGATGGGCCCTCAGTCAGCACATCCATTTCTCCGCTGTCAGAAAAGATAATGAGTTTTTTCACCGCACATTAAGCAGGTCTCTTGTGCCAGAGGCTTCCTGTAGGGTCTCACCAGGATCCTGCCTCTCTAAATCCTTCCAAATGCAATGCAAAAATCAAGGCTCTAGTCCTGTTAACCCCTGATTCCTTCTCCCACTCCCTTCTTAACGCTTCAAACTCACAATTAACCCCACTCAGGGTTTTAACCCATGCTGCCCACAATCCTTAATGTGGCATTTAACACTGTGATGAATCCCCCAGGTATCAGGACATGGGCAGGAGGTAGGACATGCAAGATGGAACTGCATGACAGGTAACGGGCACCGTGAACTTTAGATCTGTGAGATGTGTGCAATATTAGTTCCTTCTGTAGCTGAATGTGAGCGCTATTGATATTTAATATCTTACCAGGAGGGATGGGTATTTGAAGGACAAGCATTCATAATTTGCTTTGACATTTGACATGATCAAGCAAGTGAAGGAATAACATTCCATTTCTCCATTGTCAAAAAGATAATGAGTTTCATAACTATTGGTGTTATGGGAAAAATACAGCCTATGTAGTGTAAAATGGGCGAGAGCCGCTATATATTCTTCTATAAATTGTGTATATCGTGTTCTTTTGATGGCCCTATTCAAACACAGCATGCCTATCCTTTTTAATTTTCTGGTTTGCTGTGCAAGTCTCTAGCAAAAGAGGCTTTTTTTTTAAATGAAAAAAATGTTTTCTTCAAATTATTTATAGAAAGAGCAGTGCTGTCATCGAGTCTGTCTCATCATATCATTCTTGGGTATCAATTTCTAGGCTCGGATGACAAACCATAGCAGCTACTTTTCCAATAGCAGCATCTGGCTTCCTGGCAAACTCGAAATGCAGTTATCTGGAAAGCTTCAGAGTTGCTTCTGAGCACATTTTATTTATTAGAAAGCAGTTGTGTTGCTTTGCTTCCCATGACTAAGCCAAATAATATTTAATATATTAAAAGGCACAATAGAATCGAGGCCAAGCTGCTGCCCCTCAAGTGGCATGAGAACGACAATATTTTTCCTTTCAGATGACCATTTCTTCAGCTCTGAAGGACAATCTGAAACTATTTGTGCTAACTTCAGGTGATCTTTTATAGGACTTAAAAAAGAAATTCAGCCCTAACACTCCACAAACAAAATTCAAGTTCACCTTTTTCTAGGTTGGACTCTCTGAAGTGTGATGGAGACTTCTCTGTAAACCTTCCCTGGCTGGAGGAAGCAGACCCTCCATGCAGAGTGGATCCTCAGAGTCAAAAGACACTATGTCCTTGAAATATATGATGAATTATAATAGAAGGAATGCGCTGATCGGTGGGTCAGGTACTGCACTAGCCCTCAGGAGTGAATTCAGCCTTTGTTGTGCCACAGAACTGATGAGCTGGGTGAGCAGCTTGGGTCCAGCTCTGCAAAGGTCTCCTATGATGTAGGTCAGTGGGTATCACGCTAATCTGCAAGGTCTGACACAAGGTATATGTAAATATAGTTCCATGAACAACTTCAGTATTGGTCCTTCTTTAACAACTGGTAGGTTCTGCCACATCCCATATTCCTGCAAGGTTCTTTGCTCGGGCTGGAGCTCTGCTGCTAACCTGGTGAGCTGAATCACAGCCCAGATTATCTGATACTGCACAAAATGTATGAAACACTTCTCCAGTTCTTCATATGTAGAATAATCTGAAGGAAATTATGAAGGATTTTTTTTTTCCCTAATAGCAGCATCAAAATAGAAAGGAAAGATACCAAGACCCACAGGAGATGACAACAGTCATTTATAAAGATGTCCCCATAGCTTCAGGACATTCCTAGATGCTAAAATTCTTTCTCAGATGCATAGAACTAAAAGCTGAGAAAGGACAAGGGAGGATGAAATATCTGTTCCAGGCTTTGATGATGGTTAGACTCTATCTACATCAAAAGCTCTATTTAATTTAAAATTTAAGTGATTATTTTCATTCTCAGGAAGAAGTCTCTTGAGTTTTTCTTGAGCAGTTTCTGAAAGTTTCTTTTAGTGAAATTCTAGTATTACTTTTTCTAGATGATAGGTTAAAAAAAAGGAAGAAAGAAAAAGTGCCTAATCTGTTAGAGTTGATGTGTCTGACACTCAGCAGAAGCCATAATGCTACGTGGTAACATCTTGCAGTTTTCTGATACCAGTGGTGTCTCTGGGGCAGGATTTTATTGGTGACAGCTCTCACTGAATTCAGTTAAAGCCAAAGTTTCACCTCCAAAGGAACTGTTATTCAGTTCAGAAATGAAATGATCAGGCATAGGATTTCATTTAAAGCTTTGAACATCGACATCAGGGAAACAAACCGGTTCTGTTCCGAGCATCCAGTGCAAAAAACATCTCTCCTGATTTGGACACTCACCCATGCTCACTGTCATCATAGAGGGGCTGAATGGTGAGGAGAAGATGTGGGGCTTTCTCTTCTCATTGTTGGAGCTTCTGACTCTGGTCTGAGCTTGGAACAATTGTGTCTTAATTCTGATTGCTGCAGTGCAAAACACCCTGCCAAGGCTGCTTCGCTGCTGCATTCAATGGCAGCATTATAAGGCTGTATCCTAAGCAAAGTCTGTGAATCAAAGGTTACACGATGGGCAACCTTTACTACATACAGCAGGTCAGATAGCTTTCGTGTTTAAGAAAAGACTACATGCTTTTTTGCTATTGAGGAGCATAAGCACTTTTGCCTTCCTTCCGCCACAAATGGAGATTATTCAATGGTTGGATTTAATGAATTCAAAATCCTTAGAAAATCACTAGAGCCAGACATCAATGTAAAATACTCCACCAGCTTTCAGTAGTGGAATATAATATTAGCTCTCCCACAATCTACTTCATGCATTTCAAAAGAATAGAGAACATTTTTAAACTAAAGAAGATAGCTTGGGCAGAAAATTATTGTCTGCCTTGGATGCTGCTCTGTAACCCTTTAGGAGCCCAAGTTATTTCTCACAGGGCAGTACAAACACAAACAGCCCTTTTCTCCGCAAAAAAAAAATGAGGGGGGAGGAAGATAAGCAAGAGATTTATTAATAAATCCTGTTAATGTGCTGTTAACCTTGTACAATCGATGGGACTGCACGGGAGGGCAGCCGCAGGGTTGGTGGCTCCCAGCCCACGGAGAACCTTGCAGCTGTGTGTCCTCTTTCTGCTGGCGGATGCTGCTGAGAACCCACCAGACCAGAAGCAATCCATCCCATCTCTTGTTGCACATCAGGATTGGGAGCACTTGAGGAGGATGTCTCTGAGCCGAGTGGGAGCCCTGCCCTGGTTAAAGCCACGCCAGCCCTTCCCCTGCTCCCTGCTATGGAGAGCCAGCCACGAGCAGTTCTCTCAGCAATACAGTAATACAAATAAATAATATTAATTAAGGCTCAATAGGTTTAAAAAGCTATGGAAATAGCTTCCCTCCTGCTGTTTCAGTAGCTCATTTTCCCACTCAGTCCAAACCCCCAAGGCCCAGAGGTACAAATGTATATTTTAAGTGAGAAGTTTGTTGAACCTCATTAAACTTAAATGCTCGATCCAGGTTTTCTGAACAGGGCTTCGCTTTGCTTTTGAGTTTGCCTGACTGAAGTATTCCATCCCTAATGCAGACATTCATTTAGAAGGTGATTTTGCAAAGGCACTGGTAGACCTACAAACTACAACCACCCAGAAAAGCATAATTTACATGCTTAAAGCGAGCCTCTAACTTTGGAGCTCTGCTATGCTCACAGGCTTCAGTGTCTGAGCAATTTGCTGAGGTCTCTGTGAAATAAAGACCAGCTTTTAATTTGGGTTTGCTTTCTGCTTTCCCAGTCTTTATGAAAAGGAGGAGCAGCTGAACAGCATCTCTGCGTTGGTATGCTGAGCAGTGGAGTCACACAGGCACCTGCAGCCATCCACGCACTGCTGGGGAAAAGCACTGTATTTCTTGAGGTTTGTAGCTCTTGTCCTCCCACTCCCTAATTCATATACATAAAACTGGTGTGCTGCCACGTTCTCTCCACACAAATACATTAGCTGATCAGGAAAGCTTCCCATTCATCTGGCTTGTCACTCGGATGAGGTGGAGGCAGGATCGGCTTGTCAACTCGCGGTGATGAGAGTCAGGGGTGGAAGGCAGGGTAACGCCATGAAAAACGGTGTAGATATTTCTCCCCTTGGCTTTCCACAGAAAAAAATATGTTCGGGTGCTGGATTCTCTCCATCCCCTTCCAAACAGGAGAAAACCAGCAACCCAAATACTTGCCTACAACCTCCTTGCGTAACTCATGGCAGCATGGAGCTGCGGGAGGAAACCATGGCCAAGCTCCCACCTCCTCTCCGCTGTAGCTCCCCGACAGTGTGGGCACTCTCCTTGGGACTGCACCGCTTTCCCCCCACTGTGTTTGGTACCGTTTGCAGGTGATCCCAGGGCAGAGGGAAGGTGTGCGTGACCCGCGGGGAGATCAGTGACGGTGCGGAGGTTTGGGCAGCACCTCGCTGCTCTCCGGACAGGCTCCGGGAGCCGGTCTCACTCGCACACGCTCACGCCTGCCTTCCCGCTGGAGCTGCCACTTCGGACGTGGCATCGCGCTCCCGCCGCCGGCAGAGCCCACGAACAAAGCGATGCCGGAGCCCCGCCGGGGGCTGTGGGCCGGCAGCATGTCGGGGGTCGGGCGGGTCTGCCTTCCCCCCGCTTCCCCTCCTCGGGGGTCCGCGGCCCCTCCCTCAGTCCCTCCCTCCCGGCGGGGCGCGGCTGGCGGCGGAGCCCGGCCCCGCGGCGGCAGCGGGCGGCTCCCCACCACCCACCCCCCATCCGCCCCTCCGCCGCGCCCCCGCCGCCGCCTCCGCCCCCCGCCCCGTGACTCGGCTGCCTCCCGCGGGCGGCGGCGGCGGCTGCCGGGCGGTGTCGTGCGGCCCCCCGCGCCCGTGCGGGGACTATGAAGCACCATGGTGTGGTGTGACCGTGGCGTCCAGATGCTGCTGACCACGGTGGGCGCCTTCGCCGCCTTCAGCCTCATGGCCATCGCCATCGGCACCGACTACTGGCTCTACTCCAGCGCCCACATCTGCAACGGCACCAACATCACGACGGACGAGGCGCAGGGGCCGCCGCGGCGGGCGCGGGGCGATCTCACGCACTCGGGGCTCTGGAGGATCTGCTGCCTCGAAGGTACCGGGGTGCCGCGCCGCGGACAGGGCCGTGGGGGAAGCAACTTCCCGGGGGGAACCGGCTGCGCGTCCCAAGCCGCCGGGCAGAGCCCAGCCGGAGCCGGAGCCGCGCCGGTGCCTCGGACACGGCCGAGGAGGAGGATGGCGTTACCGTGGCAACCGGCATCTCCGAGATTGCCATGGGAACCGGGCGGCGGGATGCGGAGCTCTGCCCGGGGGAGCTCTGCCCATGGGGGCGACCTGGCTCCGCGACGTCCCTCGGGACTGAGGGACCCCGGAGCTTCAGGGGCTCTGGGTGGGATCCTGGTGCGTTCGAGGCTTTTCGGGGCGCGTCTGAGTCTTCCAGCCTTGGGGGCTGGGGACCCCCGGGGCTTCGGCCCCAGGGGCTTTAGGGCTCAGCCAGAGCTCTCGGGCAGGACAGCTGAGACCCAAGTTCGTCCCTGTCTACGCTCAGAGAGAGACACCGGGAACCTGGTTGAAGGTGTCGTTGCTACTATCAGAGTGCTTCAGTGTGAACTGGGGGTTACTTTACACAGCCCAAGCATCAGGGCGAATAATATTGGCAAGCACAAAGCTAGGTGTTTTAGTGGCTGAGATGGGGAGCAGGGCACCCCCGTTCCCCTCAGAGGCCAAGCATGTGGCTTCCTCTCTGAAAATGGAGTTGTAGAGAAGGCGCGGCAGATAACTACTGGGACAAAGAAGCACATGGGTGTTTGGAGGATTTGGCAGAGCAGATCGGAAAGCCCAGATGGGAAACAACATCTGTCAGCCGAGCACACTTAGAGCTCTGACCGTGGGAAACCAGCAACATCCCCAGGCAAGGGACACGCAGCACGGGCAGGTGCTGGCAGCGGGGGCCAGGGCCATGGTGGCTCAGAACCCCCTTCACCTGCCGGGTCCATTCCCTCAGCTACCGGAGCCTCAGTGGAGCTGGATAAAAGGGAGAGTGTAGAGGAAAACTGTTGACTTTTGCTGAGCTGCTCAATGGCCCGTGGGGGTGGGCGTGCGCTGGAGTCTTTCTTCCCCCAGTAATGCACTTGGCAGATCGGCTGCAGTGCACCTAATTCCATCAGCACATCTTAGCGCACATGAACTTTGCAAACCTGGTTTCTTAGTTTATTCTAACTGACAGACAGCTCAGCCCAGATGAGCCCAGATATAGTTCAGAGTCTAGCAGCTGTATTTGGAGGTTTTTTTCCTCCCCAGAAAAGGCTCTGGCGTGGCAGAAGCACCTCATCCTCATGTCTCTTCTCATCATCTCCTTTTACTAACAATTCAAGGCTACAGTGTAACATCACTTTTCTCTTAAAATACCAAGTTTGCTACCTGGTAATAGTATGCATACCTAGAATAGCTGCAGGACAAGAAAATATTTTTAGATAATAAAGAGAGAAAGAATTACTCAGATGCGAAGGTTTATAGATAATAATAATGCTTGGCTTTCTAACTCCTGAAGGAAATCTAATTCTCTGAACGGGCTTTTATGACACCTGGAAAATGAGGGCTGGCGTCTGAGAGCTCCTGAGTTAGCCTGTGAGAGATGCTGAGCACCCTCCACTCGAACCGAATCTTGTGATCTTTGCTGAGCCTGTTCTGGTGTCTTCGGTCTCTGTTTTCCACAGAAAATAAGTTTGTTTGCTTCTTGAGGGAGTTGCTAAGCGTGCTCTGCTAGCCTGGGCCTGTCGTCTCTGGGAGGAATCCCTGAGTTTCCTGAAGTCAGGATCTCTGGGCTCTGCCAGGAATCTCGTTCATAGAAATGAAGCGCAGCCTTGACTGAAACTGGTGGAATTTTTGTCTTGATTTAAGCTGGGCTTAAGTAAGAACTCAGAAAGGAGTGAAGTCGTGGGAAATGGGCAGCATTGCAAACAGCACCCGGCCACGCTGGCTGCTCTCAGGTCCCCTCACAGCTCTGGGCAGCACCTCTGCCTTCCCCAGCACATCCTATCTGCAAGGGTATTTGCTGAAAAATCGCACCCAGCTGCTGTGTGCAAGCCAACCTCGAACCCTCATCAATTCAGGGGACAAAACGGCCTTTCACAGGACCCAGCTACCCAGCAGCAATTACGCTTTGCTGCTCAAAATCCAACTGCTCCTAATCAAATTACAAAGTTACAGAATTTAAAGTTGTCAAATATGTGCTAAGAATGGACAATTTGAGAAAACTGTCATCTGTTCACAGCTACCAGGAACAGAGCCTTACATTCATTCTCTCCTACGTTTCCAGTATGCTCTGACTTTGTACGAAAAAAATCTATAGATACATTAAATTATTCATGTTTTAAACCGTATCGTGGGACTTTGATTTCGACATGGAAAGGCTCCTTTGTTTCATAAAATAATAAACCCATTTCTAGAAGCTGGTTTAAAACAACACCCCCTTGATTGCTTCAGAGCATCGCTCATTCGGAGTGGTCTTTCAGTGAAAGCAACACAGTGGTTACAACTCCGAGGAGATACACGGCAAGAAAATTATTGCAGCTATAGATTTTTAAATGTTATTAACTGGTCTGGCTTCAAACCCATTTTTAGAACTCTTTCTGTGTTTTGGAGTGATAATTATAAAAGCATACTTGATTTCTTTTAATGGTCTTAAGCACCATTCCACTCTCCTCTCAAAAAGACAAATCTAAGCCGCAAATGTGCAAAAGCTGAAAATACCTTGAACGGCCTCTCAGATTGCTTCTGACATGAATAAAGCATTTTGCAGAGTAAATCTCAGGTCAACTGAAATTTTCCACTAAAATGTTTCTCAACTCTTTCCATAAAACAACCCCTGTGCTGGGTTTTGAGCAGTCACCTGTTCAGTACCCCAAATCCCAAGATTTCAAACAAAACTGCTGAAACAGAATGGGAAAGAATTGCCTCCTAACCAAATTATCAGGTGTTCCACAATGTTTTCTCATTGTTCTTCTTTGGGAAAACATTTTACAACAAATTAACATCATAATGATAATGGGAGTGATGCATTTTAGGGATCCAGCATATTATCTTTGTTTGGAGCTGCAGTTGTCTTGGAGATGAAATCATGTTTCAGTACTAGTAGTCGATACTACTATGGAGCTTAGTCACTCGAGAAGGAGCGTTAATGATACATCACTCAAACTCTTGCCTCTATAATCCCAATTTTGTTCTTTTGGCGTGTTTGTCAAAGGTGGAGGTAGGAGGCTCATTGAGTGGATTTTAAACAATAGCAGTATTTCTGCATGGATTTTTTAAAACTTATATCCAAGGTAATTGCCTTGGGTATGAAACTGTTTAAAATACTCCGTGGTGTGAACGTGTGTGCGACAGAAGTGGATGCTGTTCAACTGAGTCTCTGCAGTGAAACGGCCTAAGGGCTCACTGGCAAAGCTGGTTTATGGATCTCTCGGGCCATGACATCTACGGTAACTGCAGTTTTGACAGCTCCAGTTAAACTGTCACAGGAGCAAGAAGTTTCTGGTGAAGCCCTGTGCAGCCATCCACACCCGAAACCTCCGCACAAATGAGTAGTCATCGGCCCCGTGTCGGGAGGTGGCTGTTGGGTCCATGCTCAAGCTACAGGAGCTGTCACAGGCTTTGGGGCCTGTCAGGATGGTGCAGGCCAGAGTCTTGCAAACACAGCAAATGCTGTGTCTTATGAATAATCCTTCTGTGGTTACAGTAACCTGAGAAAGGGAGATTAAACCACCGTCATCTTCCAGCAGCCCCTACTCCTGTGGTAAACGTACAGCACAACTATGTAAGCCTTGCGCAGCCTGATTCACTCCAAGGATCTGCTATTAAAATATTTGCCTAGAAAAAAGAAAAAAAAAGGATTTTAAAAACACCACTTTATCCACTGAAACTGCTTATCTTCATGAACAATCGCGCTGAAGTTAATAGGACTGCTCACAATAGAGAGCTCTGCAGGCCCTGTGACATCAAGATATGAAATCAAGTAATGTACTTGTAATTTAAATTTATTCAAAGAGTGTTTTATTAAACACTTCAGCATCTGAATCTCTTTGAACCCATTGTGTCTATTGCTTTCAGTATTCCTCATTCGCCATTTACTTCTCAGGCGGTGCGGTTGGTTATTTAACTCACATGGAACCATGTGTCCTTCCTGACTGGGTGGCTGGAACATTTATAATTGGGAAGAAGGATGGAGTAAATAATTTATGACTTGAAAACTTGCACAAACGCGTATTTGCACTATTATTTGCTTGTCTTCCAGCCCGGATGAATGCTCACAAACATGGGAACTGCAGCACGTGCACGCGCTGCTGCCATGGATACTCCTGAAAACAAAATAAAAATGCTTATACAAATGTTTGAGGCAAGCAAACAAAGGAGGGCTGCCATCCATCAACACTGCAAGTTCACAGCTCATCCAGAAAGAATGAATATTCTTTGGTATTCTCAAGGCAAAGCTATGTACTTGGAGCACCACTGCTCTTTGGAGTAAACCAAATACAAGGCAGACTTTATATTCATATGCTCTTGGCAAAGTTTTGTTTGTCAAAGAGCAAAGGTTCCATCACTTCAATATCAGACATGACTGCCTTGGGGGTTATATCTACAGGCACATGAAGAGATAGTCGGTCTTCTCAGTCTATGCAGGCATATAGGCCTATTTTCACACCATGAAAGGAAGTGGCTGCAAATGGAGAACACAAAAAAGGGGTCTCTGCCATGAGAAGAGTGCTGTTTCTGGGACAATATGTACCTATTTTGTTCCTTCATCAAAGGTCCTGGAGAGTGAGTAAACTTTCATCCATGAATCTTCCAAAACAAATGCCAACATGAAAGACTTTCCTGAGGTTCAGCCCATGTTTTCACTCTTCCTTTCCATACATCCTGCTCATACCATCTCCGTTTCCTTGGTAAAACATGTACTGTTGGGAAAGTGCCTGTACTGCACTCACTGGTTTTAAAAGCAATTCTCAGAGCTCCGATGTCATCTTTCCAACAGTGTTTGCAGCGCTACAGTTTGTCAGCAACTGATGGAGTGATTTTTTGACAGTGTTTTTAAGTTGATTTTTTTTTTCCCAAGTGCATTCCATTTGCCAGAGAGAGTTTCTGAATTTGGAGCAAGCTTTAGGGATGCAGAGTTTAACCTCTTTGAGATATTGTCCGTAGTATGACAGATTTAAAAATACTGGTAAATTTTGTGTATGAGGAACTGTCAGCAGAAGATGGGTTAAGGCATTATATATTATCTTCTCAAATAATAGTTATAAAAACACCCCAGCAAAACCCCCGTGGATCTCCTAAACGTACCTCTTTGAACACTTGTAACAGAGGTTCTCAAATGACTCTACTGATGAAACAAACCATCCATTCTTCCTGAGATGCTCTACAAAGCAGGGATCTGAAGCTAATTGACTGAATATATGTCGCTTTAATGAATTAATTTGCTTTCTTGAACTTGATCTACTGTATAGCCAGTAGGGAGTATCAGGCTGCACAAGGGCTTTGGTTTTTACTTCTCCATGGCTTTCAGCATGTCAGTTATCCCAATGCAGGACTGAGATCCCAAAGACTTCCCGAGCATTAGTGATACCCCCCGAAGGCTGCAAACCCATAAAGGCAGATTTGTAATCCAGCTGTAAAGCTGCTTCATCGGTACGAGATGTGATGTGGATGATATCCATCTCACTTAGGTTTCAGACATGTTTCGTGGAAGGAGTCAGGGATGTGTCAGGCTATATGAGCAGCATACCTGTGGCTGCGTGGTGCTGTAGTTACTTTTTAATTCTGCATATAAGCACGGTGTAGGTGGCTGACAGATGGCATTTGTGGTAGTAGCTGTCAGAGCTGCAGTAAGTCACTTTGGGGTCGGTGGGGACCTTTGCAATGTAATGTAATGTAGTCTTTGGGTTTCTTCCAGCTGCCATTACCTTTAACTGACCCTCTGCACTGCGTTTTATTACTGGTTTTAGATACTGGCAGGAGCTCATAGCCATTGCTTCTCGTCAGGGCTCGCCCTGCCTTCTGGCAGCTCTGCTAACCCTCACCAGTATAAACTGGCAGAGCAAGCAAGTATGACCATGTAATTTTTTCGTTCCTGTAAAATTTCGGCTGGGTGATTCTGTCTCTGGTGGATCCTGTCCCATTCGACAGGTCACTGCATTACTTCTGCCCAGGTCGTGCTGTCCAACCTGGAGTCTTGATCAGAGTCTCACCAGGTGCAAAACACTTGGAGCTCCTTAAAAAGTTGGGGAATATGAGGTGTAAATCGGATACCTCCATTCTGTAGCCATGTGTATCCAAACAGAAATAGGGGGAAAAAGAATATATTAGGAGGGAGGCTAGTGCTTTCATGGCCTTGGTTAGTCCTGTGGCAGCAGGAGCCCTCAGGTACTGTGTGCAGTTTGAAGTCTGTTCATGGTGCCGGTGTGGTCTGTGTGTCACAGAGCTGAGCAGTAACTTCTGCTGCCCCAAACAGGAAGAGGAGAGGGAGGAAGAGGATGGATGGGCTTGTGGGTCTGGGCTTTGCTAGGTTTCCTGCCTGACTTGGGGCCAGTTACTTTATCTTTCTGCTGCCTCTGACCAGGAGGGATAACTGTGCTTCCTTCCCACCCACTGTCCTCTCCTGCTAATAGGAAAAGGGAAAAGGAGATGCAGAGAAACTGGGACATGGCAATAGGGCTTCCCAGCTCTGAGAAGGTGCCTGAACACTACTTCAGCTGGGTTTAAAGCATTTTCCTTGCAACTGATGTTTTATACATGCAATATTTTCTGTTTAAGCACGTCTTCCTTGAGGGACAGGATTAAGTCTGATTCTCCACCTACATAAATTTAACTGCTTTCTAGGAAGGCAGTGGAATTATGCCAACGTGAAGCCAATATAAGAGAAGAGATTGTAGATCTGTCCCTTCAATTGGACCTTTTCCTGCTGGTCCCTCTTTTCTGAGCCAAGACCCATCTCAGGAAATAAATCATACGATCGAACTGAAGAACTGATCCTGCCTCCAGTCATTACTTTGTGCTTATCTTCATTTTAGACTTCTGTTTACTGGTATTTATTATGTCGCAGACTTACAGTTCAGCATCCAAATTCTTACTAACAGATGGCAAGGCAGGATGCACAGGAGTAGTAAAACAAACAGGATAAATGCACAACTGCCCATATGTCTGAGACGCTGATACACATTTATGACTTCAGAACAAAAGGATGTTTTCAGCAGACAGCTCTAGTGCTGTGCAGGGCTGCTCACTATTTTCTGCCTGGCCCTGGAGTCTCTCACTTCTTCAGCATATTTTGATCAGCTAAATTACAGTGTTTCATCCTCTCTTCTAGTCCCAGATAGTTGTTTCCTTTAGTTACTTGTCTCCTCTCCTAAAGTACATCAGTTCTTTTTACCTTCAGAATTGTAGAGTGGAAGGTGACTCTTTCCTGGGCTTCTGCTGGCATTTTTTCACCCAGAGGGGTTGTTTTGTCTAGGTGGAGGGGCACACAAAGGTGCTGGGCACCACAGCAACATTTGAGACCGTGTCTTTCTCTGTATTGAGATTTATTGTAATATTAATGATGAGTGGCCTCTCTAATCTCTCAGAATAGCAAGCCTCAGGGCAGTCTGCCTGCAGGATGGATAGCCCAGCCTGGACAGGCTTTAGCTAGATTTCCTTTCCAATCTGGGGGCATCTTTGCCAGTTGTTGCATGCCGTGTGTCAAATGCAGCGGGAGCGCTGAAGCAGTTCTTGATTTAGCCTGGCAGATTGTCCAGCCCCTCTTTCTCCTCCTCCTTGTGCCATCCTGTCATCTTAACATCTTTGTTCTCATTCCCTTTCTGCTTCTCCTTGCTGAAATGTTCTAAGTTTCCCTCTGCTAAAAAGATGTTACCTTCTAAATTAGCTTTTCCATGACGGTGTGAGAGTCTCTCTATAGAGAGCCAGTAGATGCTGCCCTGGATAGACATTTAGGATTTTTTTTTTATTTCTCTTCTTTACTCTCAAGCATCTCTGTGCCATCCTGCCAATGAAAAATGTATGATTATATACTTGTCAAAAGGTATGAGGATTGGGTTCTCATTCTACCTGTTTTACTTTGTCTCTCTCATGTTTAGCCAGGCTCCTACTTTTTTTACAAATAGCACCACCAGTTCTTCTGCAGTAGAATTGAGTCATTTTTTGGTCAAATATTATATCTGAGGGAACGCAAGATTATAAACATGAGGTCATGATAGGGAGAGATGGGTGAAGGGAGAGCACATTATGGAATTACAGTATTTCCTGTGCAGATTGCCAGACACTGATACAAATTAACCTCTTTTATTGTTCTTTTTCAAGCATTCCGCCTTTTAATTGCTGTTTTGGAATTATGCCACTTAGTTATGCCCTTTGAATGATTCTCACTTAGCCAGTCCTGTTAGCTTGATAATGCCAAATATTTCAAAGATATTCAGAAGCAACAAGCATCCCTGTTGGAGTGGGAGAGGCACCCAGCTCAGTGAGGAATTACCACTCTCCTTTAGCTGCCAGGTTGTTTTTCAGATTTAGTTAATAACCATTTTTAAGTCACTGCCAATTCCCTACCAGAGGTTTCAGATCAGTTTTCTCCCATTTATATATTTTAAATAATGCGATTTTCTGTGGAATATGGATGACTGAGTATTTTCTCCTGTCCAAGCAGATAGCATTCAATAACGTTAGTATTTTTATTGGGTCTTACTTGCATCCCAGAGGCATAGTTTATCCATTGTTGCTGCAAGGCATTAAAAAAAACCCATGACATGTCGCAATTATGACTTGAAATAGGATCTTGCCAGAGGTACATTGCCTAAATATAATCAAATCTAAAAGACATTGCATACACCTCTCTTAGCGCTGAGCGTACCTGTCTCACGGGGTATCGGTGATGGCTGATGGAGAGACACTGGGTAACAGTGTAAGGATGGTCGTGCTGATGGGGTTTTGTCAAAAGCTCAGCCCCCAGCATTCAGCTGCACATGAACAAATTGGAACAGCAAACTTTTAATGCTGGAAGATCTTGGGACTGTTCAGACTGAGTTTTCAAAGGTAGCCAGGCGTGAAAGTTGGCATTATTCCTTTGTATTGTGCTTCACTAATGGCATCAGCGGGCTTTAATCACCTTTGTACAGCAGATCTGCTAAACTCAGGTAAAGCACAGCAATGCTCCTTTACGGACTCGCACACATTTTAATGCAGAATTGGCTGGAGTTGGTCTCTTTGTGTGGGGGTTTGTTTTTAGCAAGCTGATGAAACAGCAAGTTGCATTGTGTCACATCACATTTTTATCCACATGGATCACGAGCAGGGTCAAAGCCCTCAGACTCACCAAACTTCTCTGTTACTTGAGACAGTGGAGTAAATAGCCCAAAAATAGATTGTTGTCCTCCAGACAAGCCTCTGATGATGGTGGATAAGTTATTTGTTGGCAGTTATTAGCTGCCAAAATGTCAGGAATTTGGTTTCCAGTGTGAGTTGCAGAGGGAGAGCCCCAGAGTGTTCATCTGTTTCCTTCCAGATTCAGCATCCCCTGGTCCTGCTCTGCCACCTGACATACACACACCTGGCTGACAGCGGTTTATCCTGTACAATTAGAGCTCAGCAACATTATTAACAATCTCAATTGGGTTTTATTAGGGGAACTGATGGAAAACATCAGTATCGAGCAGAGCAGACACGGTGAAATATCAATTAATAAATCGGGGAGCTAAGTAACAGCTTGGAAATGGCTTCACAGGACTAGAGTTGCTAACCAGTTGGGTGCTCATCCTCCTGCCAGCAGGCAGCAGAGCATCGGTTATTTGCCATTACAGCAATTTTGGGCTCACCAATGCGCTTTCTGCAGACAGACCAACCTCTTCCAGACAGACCAGTAGGACGCAGACGGCCCCAGTTGAAGAGCCCCTCTACGCTTATGCATTCACTGAAGCAAAGCCATTAAACCTGGCAAGAAGCTGAGTTTCTTGGCTTAGGCTTCACGTGCTTGGATCTGCTACCCCCACTCCATGTTTGGACCAGATCTGGTCCTCGCCCCCCAGCCCAGCTCTGCCTGCTGTGATAACACATTTTTGTTTGTCAACAAAAGATGCTCTGATATGATGAGTAGTCTTTCTGAGACTGTGGCTTATGAACTCTAACCATATTTCCAGTGATGGTTTGTATGTGGAGCTAACGCTGCATTGGGAGGCAACGGAATTTCATTTTTTAAGCTACTTACATGTTTCCAAAACTACTTATCCAGGACTATGCCACCAGAGATTAACCATCCTGTGTTTCTCCTCAGCACACTGAGGATTTGCTTTGGAGGTTAGTAAGCATTTCTCCTTTCCTCTGCACGTTTTGCTGTACTCTTGTCCTTGCCTTTAGCGCTGGCAAATGCAGACAGTTTTGGAGATGCTTTGGGATCCTTAAAGATGCAAGGCCTGAAATAAAGCACATAGCATTTAGGAATGATGCTGGGGCTGTACTCACAGTATCACTTCTAATTATAGCCATTCGAGCAATTCATTTGCAATGTCCCACTACAGTAGTGCTTATTAAAATAGAATCCTCTTTATAGTTTAGGAGCAGATTAGGAGGGGGGGAATAGCTATACCATGCCATCCAGTGTCTTTGAAAGAGATTTAGCCTCGTAGCTTACTTTGGAGGGATATTCCTCTTGTTTTCACTTGCAATCCTGGTCTGATTCTTAATGTCCAACTTGGTGCCTCTTGGTAGCCAATTCCCAGTCACCTTTTCCTCATCTTATTTTAATTTCTGTATGTAAGTGGCAGCATTCTAGCCAGAGACAGTCTTTGGGCACAGCAGCAAAACCCCATAGAGAAGGAAAAACAGGCCAGAAATTTTCCACCTGAATTCTAAGTGTTACCCAGGGCTTCTGCTGCGGAAAGAGCCAACAGGCTGGACTTTATAGGGTCAGGAAAGTGCTCAGACGTGGAAGCTGGATGAAGGGCAAGTGGTTCAGGATCCAGGCCAGACCTGGGCAGCCAGGACCTCACCATCAGCATCTCTGTGTGATGGGGCTGAACACAGCTACTCCCACAGGTTATCCCCTTTCCTGGCATGCCTGCCTTGCCCCAGGAGGGCTGAGCAAGTGTTTGCAGCTGGCCAGAATATGGGTGTGCAGTTCCTAGCGCTGATGTGGTAGTGTTAATATGCACCTGGGTCGGTGGCCAACTGGCTCTGTGAGCAGCCTGAAATGTGTGTGTGGAGCCCAGTATCAAAAGAGGCATAAGAATTAGCGCGTATCAAACATGTCATTAGCCACGTGCCTGGTAGACATAATATAGGATAATGAATGTGATCACAAGAATAAATTAATAACTGAAAATATTTTTTATACGTATGCACACTTAAAACAGGATAAGAACTAAGTGACACTTGTGTCACCAGTTTATAATTAAAATGCAGTGCTTGAATGAAAATGTAAGCTTCAATTAGCCAGCACGACCCCGCTTCCGGCTTTACTTCCCACTGAAAAGCAACGATAACAAGCTCACATTTATTATCAGAGTTTTTCCTGGAGCTGTGCACTGAAACATGCTCACATCTGAGCCCTTTCACTGAAGACATTTTTTCGCTTCAGCAGTTTGGCATGCCATACAAAGGCTCTCTGATTTTTAGTGATGTTCACCTCCTCTTACATAAAAATGTTTTCTGTGCATATTATTTGGTTTTAGTTAAAGTCCAGGTGCACGGGTTACTGAAGAACCAAAAGGATGGCTCATCACATAGCACAATGGGTAATTATTGCTGAGCGTCACTGTATTGCACAGACAAATCCTTTCTTGGAGCTTGGCATTGTGGCTGCGAGAGACAGAAAATACCTATGATCTAGCCCAAAGTGGTGTGAGGGTAAGAATAGTTCCTCTTGTATGTGCTTTGCCCAGTCAGTTTTTAACTATCTCAAGGGATGGAGCTTCATGATTTTGTTTGGAGATACTATTTTGCATTTTAATTTCACCAGTGGGAAGGTAATGCATATGTAAATGATGAGGTCTCATGTGTTCCCACTTTCATCCCAAGAGTCTTCCTAGTTAGGCTTTTTGTAAAATGGCTGAACGGTTCTCTGGGTTTAGCCCCCACTTAGGCCAAGTTTTATCTTGATTGATGTATGGTCCAGACCAAGTTTGGTGCTGCATAGCCTAAGAACTGAGTTTCCGGTGTCGGCAAGGCAGGGCAGGGTCACTGGCCAGACCCCGGAGCTCCCTGTGTCAGCAGGAAGAAAACCCAGATGCCGTAAAAGAGCAGTTCTGGAAGCATGTGTGGTGGGTGGGGACCTGCTTCTGGCAACTTGCAGGAAGGTTCATGCTGGGCTGCATCTTGGCTCCTGCCCATCTGTACACTTCGGGTACCCAGCTCAGGCTTCCTTGCACGGGGCACTGCCATCCATTCCAGATCCACCCAGGTCCCTGAGCTGCTGACAGCGACGGTGCCTTCCCAGGTGCTAATCTTACCAATGATGTCAAAAAACATTAGGAACCTTTTAGTCTAAGACTTATTCATCCTGAATATGTCTGTCATGTCTTGGGGACATGCAGTAGGTACTCAGCTGGGCATTTTTGCACCCTTCAAATTGTTCCATGTGCAGACAAGGAATCGGAATCCCAACTAAGGCGTCTGGGGAATGCCCTTCTCGGCCAGTGCTTAGGACAGCTGGTGAAAGGGATACAAACCCTAACCAGCCCCAAAATGTCAACACAGAGCAGCTAAGGCTCAGAAAGTGTACTTAGGGAATATGTCCTCTCTGACGGAGATGGGACCACATGTCTACATGGATATCCTTTGCAATGCCTCCTCCAATATTTTAAGTGATTTCTACGGGCAGAATTCTTGTAATGTAGGAGTGGATGTCAAGCCAGGATATCTCAACTCAGAATAGATATGTGCTCTTAGCTTTGGGTCAGGCAGTGATGGTGTGGTGTGGTTAGAGCCCCCAGGGAGTCTTCAAGTTGTAAGAACTACAAACCTCCTGGTTTTTCACTGGTGCTATTCACATGGGACAGAGTGACCTCTCCAGAAAGCCTTTCCAACAGCAGCAGCAATCTCTCTCAATAGCATTTAATAACTACCCATGGAGAAAATTACACTCTATTTAAAAGGCCAGAAAAATCATCTTCAGTTTAACTCTGCTGACTTTGGTAGAATTACCCCAAAAATGAGGTTTTGTCTGATATCCTTTCCCATACTAATGTTTGGTAGCTGGGCTGAAAAAGCCTTTCAAAGGCAGATAAAACAAGTCCAAATGGTAAAATATTCTTTTAATTTTCCTTCTCATGCATTACTTTAGGTGTAGCTTGGACCGCTGCTCTTATGAGAGGCATCCCTTTAAATATTCTCACAGCATCAATACGCAGCTACCCTCCTATGTTTCTAATGATATGTTTTTAACCATTAGGTAATCCTGGTCTATAGCGGTCCATATTTCACACTGCCTTAATCCTACCCTAGGATTTATATTTATTTATTTTGCTGTGGAACAATGAAGATGTCAAGGCAGGGCCCAGGGGCACTGTGGAAATCGAATTCTTGGAGCTCCACCGCTGTTGCCATGGTGGACAGGCACTCAATAGCGCACTCAATAGCACGCTGTGCTGCTCTGCAAGCCAAGGGGATTAAAACCCCGGCTCCGCTGCTGGGCCATGTCAGTTCAGCTCTCTTACAATGGAGGCTCTTCGTTTCTGCAACTGTACGTCCCAGGATCAGGGGGAAAAAATATTGAAGCACAGCTGAACAAAGAGATGAGGGCACTGTGAAGGGCCAAGAGGCGATATCTCCGGTCGGAGGGTCTCCTTGGGAACTGCAATTTTATCTGGCAGGTTTCTGGATTTTCCAGGGGCTTTTCTCACCCATTTTCTCATTCTGAGTTAGTTAGTAAGGTGCTATGATGGGCTGAGGTGAATGGGACAAAGCCCAGCACTGTCAACCAAGTCAGAGACCCTTAGAATTTTCTCAGCCCTCATTCAGGCTGAAAACCCGCAGATGAGTAACTGTGTTGGCATATGCCGTGGCGCTTCATGAAGGTGGGATTTTAGAGTCTTGTTTAATTATACCACATTATCATAGCAAAAGGATTTCTGCAGAAGCTGCTCGTGGCTTGCTTCCATGCTGCTTTCCCTCTCTCCTGAGAGGACCAACTGTAGGAGATGCCAGCACCCAGAGATCATGGCTGCGTAACTGAAAAACTTAGGAAAGCCTCAGATGGGTGACAGAAGGCCACATGTGTCCCAGGTTTGGTAGGGAGATTATTCCCCTGACATTAAAAAAAAAAACAACCAAACCATCAGAGCTTGTTCTAAGTCCTGAAAGCAAGAACAAAATTCTCCTGCACACGGCTCCATAAAGACAAGCTGCACCCTTTAGAGCTGAAATCCAGCCTCCCCTTCTCTTGTTGAAGGGGCCTCATCCTGTACTTGTAAGTAAGAGCTTCAGTTAAGCCTGTAAAGATTTTGTCTGAGGATAATGGGCTCAATGAAATACAGAAATGCAATTTCCCTGAGTTGCAGTGTGTTGAAGACAGAGATTGAGTCACAAGCAATCCCCTTCCAGCAAAGGAGCTCCTGTACACATTGCTGAATCAGTCCGAGCAAGGATGTTACCATCTCTTACACTGGCAGATAAGAGACTTCGTAAAAAGCACAGGGGCATTTTCATATCTTCCCTCCCATGAGCTAGAGCTGGTACGAGTTGGCTGCAGCAGTGACTTGGTTTGCTGGGGTTTTTGATGTGCTGGAAGAGGGACATTGTTTGCACCAAACAAAAGCCGCCTGGGCTTGGCATTCGTGATGTGTCTTATCCATAAAAGAAGCCAGGCAGCAGCTGACATGCAATGAACTGCTCTCTCCAGCTGAGGGAGAGGAAAGGTATGGCCAACCTTACATTGTGCTGCTATTTGAGGCTCTTCTTTAGGTTGCAGAGGCCATTTTTTTTCCTCTCAGTGTTTGCTGCAAATCTGTTTAAATTCTCGCTGTTTTGGAGGCAAGTAGTCAGTGCGTCTGAAGTGCGTGCTTGACATATGTTTCTTTTCACATGCTGTCCTCTATTCGTTTCATGGAGCAGATGCTCAGTTTACCACTTTAAATGTATTCTTATTTACTAGAAATTATTTTAGAAAATAGCTGTTTGGAACTAAACATTTCCAACCCTTCTCCTGGGTGCTGGGAGCGCCTTTCTGCAGCTGTCCTGTGTGGCTGCATGCAGATGTTGACAGGTTAATTTGCATTTGAAGAGCTGGATGCAGTGAGCTAAGCAAGGGTTTTTCTTCCCTGTCTCTGAAGGCAGTCACTTAAACACTCCTTGCCAAATTTAGCTCTGATGCCACTCTGCTTAATGAACCAGAGCAACACCCTAGCTGAGTTTGGCCCATTGTTAGCTGCCCATTTATCCCAGGGTTGAATTAACACACACACACACACCCCTCAGCCCCGATCATGTAAAAGAAAGGCTCTTCTTCCAAAAATTGCCTGTACAGCAGTGAAACATGAAGACAGACCTAATTCCCAGCAAGGTGGTTTGTAAAAGCTGATCTATCCGATTTCCACTATGTTGTCCCATTTCCAGGAACCGCAGGTCCAGACCTTCCAGCTGAGGTTCTGGCTTACCTGGCTGCTGCATACTACTGGAGTCAGAAATGGTTTAGTAGAAAGGAGATGATGCTAGCAAGAAAAAAAAGTCTAGGTTGCACTGCTTGATTCCCCTTCCTAGAGAGCACTTTTATCTGTTGGGGGGAGCGAAAGCAGTTTCCCCTTAAAATAAGATTGCATAAAGACAAATTTAGACTTGAGTCCCTCCCATCGATAAGGGAAAAGACAGAACTCTTGATCCACAACCACGCTGTCAGCCTCTGGAAACAGTTGCTCCAGGTCTTTCATGCCCATGATCCTTCTGCGTTGACTCAAAGCACAATTTAGTGGAGACCAAAAAACTCTCATGCTGCGGCAGGGAGAAAAGCCAGCGTTCAAAGAGCTCCAGCCCTGTCACCATCAAGGCCCCTACACTTTGCTTTCTCTTCTTTTTTTTTTTTCCTTTCCTTTAGATGTTACAAACTGCCAAGGAAAGTGACATGCAGCAGGTATTAGAGCTCTGAGCCTGCAGGAATGTGGGAAGACATAATCATGGTCGGCTTTTCTTTTTTAATTTCACCTTTGTTTCACCGTGCTTCTGTGCTTCCCTGCCACGATCAGCTGTGGGCAGAGACAGGTCCCCCTTCTCCCCAGTAATTTCAGCAGTTTCCCAGTTTCCTCGTGCTGGTCTAACACAAAGAGTGGATGGAGCTGAGTTCGCTGCGTATCCCCCTGGTCAGGCTGCCATGGGGACAAAGTTACCCATGGGAACATGGACTTTGTCAGGTTTTGTGTCTATCTGTAGGGATTGTAATGAACACTGTTAACACACAGGACCCAGTCTGTGTTTTGGAGCATTCAGAGCAAAATCCTTACTGGTCGCAGTCAAGTACAAACTGATTTATCACCTGGGGTGCCTCAGTGAGCCCACTGGCACAGTGCTTCCTGTAAGAAAAAGTTTCCCTCCACTCCATCACTTGTATCATGCACAAAGCTCTTGCTGTAGATTTATTTTTTCCTGTGCAAGAACTTAAGAGGAGGGGACAGGAGCAGAGATGTTGCTGTCAGGCAGGCAGGATTCAGGTACCCATGGAGACATGAGATCATGAGATCATCCCGCATTGTCGCCAACACAAGAAGATTACCTTATACGAGAAAAACTAAGAACAGAATTTTTGACCTTCAAGATTTTCTTATCTGTAAACATTACAACTGGATAGCAATGCAACCAAACTTGTCAACAGCAAGAAATAAAAGAAAAATAAAACTAATTTAAAACCCCACAGTGGCAGTGGAATAAATTCATGCATTTATCATTTCAGAGGTCCCCATCGCTCCTGCCTCTTTTCCTGCAAGGTTTAAATTATTAGATTTTATTTTTTTTTTTACATTATGTTTACTCTCCCAAGAATAGAATACAATTTACAGAAACTCATACAGATGAAAAATCATTTCCTTTCGTGCTGTTGCTCAGAAGACAGTTAACACGCACAAACCCGCACCTTCTAGCTTTCCAGGACCTCAGTTCATACCATCAGATGAATTCATTCACTATTCAGAAAATTATTTTTAAATCCTTAAAGGAAGAAAGTTTATTCCTTGAATTTGCACTTGAGAATTATCCCACATCTCAGGGTTTTGTACAAGATTTTATCTGGTCCAGCTAAAAGAAGGAATCCTTCACAACACAACATGTGGGGCTGCTCTGGCCAGTGCTGGAATCAGAGATGTTTGTGTGAGAAAAGGTCCTCAAAGTGAACAAATGCGGGCTGAGGATCTAAGCTTACTGTGACCACTGGAAAGAACCTAGGAAAATAAAGTTCAGTATCTGCTACCTGAGATCTCCCAGGTTTCGAGCTTCTGAGGCAAGGGGTGATTCTTTAGCAGAATTTTAACTCACACACACATGAATTATTTCTAGTGACTTGCTCAAAAATAGAAGTTTGAGCTGCCTTGCCACATACTCACCGGGCTGGAGCAGGGCTGGGCAGTGTGCCCACAAGACTGTCTGCTCACACCTGAACCACGTAACCCCCCCTGGGTCTGGCACCGCAGCCTGGGGACATGCTTTTCGCATCCCTTGTCCCTCCCTGACACAGGTCAGCAGGCAATGGCCAGGGTGTGGGGTCCAAATGTCTCCTAAGGTCTGACCCAGCAAGGAAGAGCCGTAGTTCATTACTGATAGAGACTAACGGCAGGAGCTCTGTCCCCTGGGAGCAGGGAGCATCATGCTGTGTGAGTCAGAGGCGCAGCTGAGTCACAGCCTCCCGTGGCTTCTCCTGTGATGGGAATGGGTTAGACACCGTATTCAAGATTGTGCTTGAAGTCACGATCCAAATCATTGTGTTCAGGCTCCTCGTTTGCTTCATGAGGAGAAAGTACGCTGCACTTAGAGAAGAAGTCAGTGGTGTGGGAAGACCAGCTTCCAGATTCCCACTCATGAGAACATCATTGGGGGGGGAAACCCCACCTTTAAAGCTCCAGGGAATGACAGTATCTCTGCTGGAGCCCCTCAGATGTCAAGGAAGGTACACCTGGCATATTGAGTATTTGCCGGTTAGCAGGACGCATCAGCTAAGATTGCCCGAGGCGTATGGAGCTGGTGCAGAAAAGCATTCAGGTCTCATGAGGGTACAGCTCTCCTGCTCAAGAAGCCACAGAGTGGTTCAGGTGTTGCAGTGCCTAAAATGTAGAAATTCAGCCCATAGCCCCATCACCCTGCACAAAAAATAACACGAACGAGCAGAGCTTGGGAGCTGGACCCTAATGGTGAGTGGGATGGTATCAGGCTTCAGCTGTGCAAACCCACAGGGCTGGTGTTTTGGGCTATGTTCATCCTGGGGGATGGACATCACATGTAGGAGTCATCTGGATGGAGTCATTGCAGAGGGCGTGCATTGGTGCATCCCCCTGGGATGCTGGCGCTTCCCGCGCAGGACCATTACCTTTCAATGACACAGCAGATCCCCACTCCCCAGTAGGTGTTTGCTGGCATGTAACCCAGTGGATCCAGTCAATGGACCAGGAGTGATCGATAGACACTAGGCAGACTTTCTCAAGAGCTGATTTAGGAGAGAAAGACCTGCTGCACCAGTAGCACTGTGTGCAGGAGAGCTGCTGGAGCTGGTTGGTATTTCAACGCGACTGAGTATTTTTAGAGCCATCCTATGGTGCAGGATTTTTAACTTCCATTTCACAGCCCTTGAAGCCTGGCAAACTTTCATTAACATTTGATGCCTTGAAGTCATGCAAGGTCTTAGGGGAAAGGGAGGGGAAGGAGGAGAAAGAGATACACCTTTCTGAGCATGTAGTTTGCAAAGTTGCTGTGAAGCCTAGAAAAAGCCTCCAATCCCTCCTCTTTGTACCAAGAGCTTTTAAAGCACCCAAACCATTCAGAGAGCATAGCTAGAATTCCATATCTTCACTGTGTGGGAGCGTCATGCTTAAATAAAAGATAAGTTAACATGTTAAATACCTGAAGTCTCCCTGGCCCTTGGGGAGATAGAAACACTTTCTAAACAGAGCCCCCCCACCTTAGAAGGATTATGCCTGTCTTCTTCATGCATTATTAGACAACTTGTGCTAATATAGGGCTCTTTGACCCATAAATCCCCAAATTATTTATAAGACATCATGCCTCCATCCTGGAGCAGAGAACCTGGGACATGGAGCAGTTTGGTCCCAGTCCCCACTGCACTTTGTACTCTGCACAAAGTAAGGGTTTTCTACCCAAATTTGTATATGATGAAAAGAGAGCTTCCCTGGCTACAGGGCAGACTTTCAAATAGAAAATAACAGAAATTATATTTAAAAAAAAACCCCAAAACTCCACACGTATACACACAACTGAGATTTCTCATAGGCTGATGGAGCAGGAAGAAGAGACGTATTTTTGTCTCCTTGGCAAAAATATATTGGCAGCATATCACTGGGTTGTAAAAAATGAGTAGGTACCAGAGCATGGCCCCGTTAAGAGAAGTGTGTTTTGGAAAGCTGCCCTTGGGCTGCCTGTGCCTGTCTGCCAGGACCATGGCCGGGATGCTGCCCTGGGGGGCTCAGCATGTGGGACTCCAACCAGCCCATACAGGCTCCTGCGGAGGAAGAGGAGTTTGTAATACCTGGAAATGAGGAGGCACTGTCAGCTCTGCGTCAAGTCAGATGAAGCATCTGAAGGGGAGAGGAGCTGTAAATCTCCCCCTGTGCATGGCACTGTTCCCAGGTAGCCAGAGCTGCTGCTGGCCTCCCAAGCTGCACACCCCTCGGGAGGTCTCGCCACGGTGGTGACAAACTGGTCCTCTCCTGCTTTCAAAACTCGGGAGGAAATACGGTCCTGGAGATGCCGTTATACAACGGCAGAGAGAGAGTTGAAGGACTGGAGAGGGATGGCTCTGAGGGAGTCAGAGGCACAGCAGCTGAGTACAAGGGCACCTGCCTTCCTCCCAGCAAAAGGAAGATGTCTTGGTTCTCTCCTCCCGCCTGTAAACCTTTCCGGTCACTTCTGTGCAATCCTAGGACAGCAAAAAGCAATAAGCATTTCTGGTTACAACAGAAGATGTGCCTGATGCTGATAAGGACTGGGACCCTCAGATACATTATTTAAATCCAATTCTGAGATCCCAGATTGGATTGCCCAAAGCTGCCAGGACCATCGTCCTTCCCCAGTGCAGGTGGAGACATTTCGTAGTAAAATGCAATTCTGAAATACTGAAAGTAAACTGAGAAACCTCGACACTGAAATATTTATGCATCTGTGCTTTAGTGCATTGTAATTTTGCATGATATGATTTGCTTTTCAGGACTGACTAGATTAAGGCACTTCTGATTCATTAAACATATTTTCCCAAATGCTGTTTCTACAAACATTGTTGGACCATTGTGCTTAGTTGTATTTATTAGCTGGTGTAACAAAGAAGTTAGATCTTCCATAAACCTGAGAGGATCCCACTTAAATGTGTTGCTCTGAATCTCAGCAGAGAGGAAGGCTTCTAATGAATAATTAAAGCTTAAAGAGGTCATGCTGCTTTTGCAGTCTCATTTTTATTTGTCACTGCTTAGTTTGCATTAGGAAATAGAGAGTTTCAGGTGCAGGAGCCAAATGAAATCTTTTCTGCCTATGTTCATTTAAATAGATCTATTTGGTAGCCAACTCCATTTTTATGCATTAGGTAATTTGTTAACTGCAATAATTTAAATCAGTCCTGGGAATTATAAGTTTCAGGCTCTTAATTTTCAACAGGCAGTGGCTTTGTGCATCTCTTTGCCTTCTGTCAGCAGTATGAGCACCGACTCCTCAGCAGAATGGTGCACGCACTGAGCCGGGCAGGGCTGTGGATGCAGGCAGAACTGCTCAGGGAGGACCCAGGTCGCCATCTGCTCCTCGTCTCCACAGGCACCACCAATCTGCCAAGCTCCAGCTCTCCTCCTAGGCCCTCTCCTCGCCTCCGGCCACCCACTGCCCAACCCTTTCTGTCTCCTCCTCCTCAGCTCGCTCTCCCTCATACTTTCTTCCAGCTTCCTTTCCTCCTCCCCTGCAAACCCTCTCCAGTTTCCTCCTCGCTCTGCCCTGAAGCACTCCTTTTTTACACTGCTGTTTCCTCCCCCAGGCCCTTATTTCCCCAGAGCCGCTCATCCTTTTCCTCCCGCCCTCAGAGCACCCCAGAGAGACCAGTCTGCCCATTTCCCGCATGCAGCCGGGGACACACCATCCATTCCTCTGCCAGCAAATGCCCTAGACACACGGGTCTGCCAGCACCTACCCTCCACGCAGGTATCTCAAGCTATGTATAGCACATGAGAGCACATCTCAAGCTCTAATTCAAGCTAAAGCCCTTTGCATTGCCTTTGTATCTTCTTCCAGGATATTCTGCAGTTATAGAACATTTTTGTTCTTTTTTCTGCAGTGGAACCCAGTCTTTCTTACCAGCAGCTCTGCTATTTGTTCCCAAGGTTAGACATTAGCCCTGGGTATTCAAGTAGACAACGTGGTCTCTTGGATGCACCACCCTAGTGAAGTGTCTTTTCCACTAATACATCATGCAGATGATTTTTGAGACCTTTGCCTTGCATTTCCCAAACCCAGCCATCAGCAGGGTTTGGCAGGTACACCCCTTTCTGCTAACCTTTAGAGTCCCCGTTGTCATCTGCCTTGTTTCAGTCCCGCATCACTGATTGTGCATGATCAATCTCTAGAGGTTTAGCTTCTATGTATAACTCAACAAGCTGGCATAGAAATGAGGAAGACATGCTCCAAAATGAATGCGGATTCAACTCAAGGTCACTGCATTATGAAGACAGACATATTGCAAGCATTCCCTTCAATTAAGATGATTTATGGGGTGAAATTTCACTATTGCTTCTTCAATATCCAACTATTTTTCTAAATGCCATCGTCTTATAATGAATCACTATAGATTGAAGAGACATGGAATCATTACAAGATTCCAGGAATGTGCAAATACCCTGCATATTCCTCATCAGTTAACTAGCAAGCTACTCCATCACTACTTTCCAATGTAACCCTTGCCCCCTTTTTTGTAATAAAAAAACTTTGTGGTGTACGAATGAGCCAACAGAAGGTTTGTAAAGAAAATGTTCAGTTCTACGTGTCAGGTTAGAGACGTTCCCTGCTATTAGAGCAGACAATAATTCATTTTATGCACAAAGGTAATTACATGATGCCTTGTAAGCTCCTGCTGCATCAGTAGGTCTCACAAAGAGTAGCAATAATATAAACTGGTTTTCTACTGACTAGATCTGGAGGGGTTTCCCATTACAGAAGAAGACACTGGGTGCATCCCATTGCCCCATACATCTCCGAGGATTACACAGGCCCTCATTCTAGAGAGTCCTTTCTTAAATTTTAGACTGCTGTATGACAACTACAGACCTTGCCTGCTGTAATATGATGAAAAAAAATGACAGTTTAAGGGGGTCTCAAGGTAGACATTAAGAATGAGAAGCCAATAGCTCAAGGCTCCACACAGATGAAAGTCGAAGTGGCAGAAGATACAGGGGACAAAGCATCACATGCTGTGCTGGGTATGTTTTTAGTTAGTTCAAGAACAGGATTCATTCCCCAGACATAACCACAACTCTGTCTCAAATTATAAACTCAGTGGGGACCTTGAAGAGATGTCAATGTCCATTTCAGGTGGTGGCCAGCCATGATACAGGCTTTACAGTCATGCCACGACCATAAGAAGTTAAACCATCAAGGCCTGGTTGATCACCATGTTAATGAGGGAGAACTGATGACTTACTGAAGTAAGGGAAACCAGATGGATAAAACCCAAACTATCCCTTAAGGGAAACTTGATTCCAATTGTGCCATCACAGGGAAAACCGCACAGTTTGACAAAGTGAAAATAAACAGGATTTGTCATTCTGCAGCATACAAACGCTTCATCAGACAGAATTACTATCTGCTCTCAAAATTGCATCCAGTAAAATTTGGCATTTCAGCCCTCTCATAATGATTGATGGACTGGCAGCAATCTGCCTGAACGAGCAGTCTTTGTACCAGTGAATGTATGTCAGGGTCAAGAATATTGGGGGCAAAAAGTGGATTTTCATCCAAATCAACATATATTTGAATCCCAACTAGCACATTGGCTGCCGCAGCTTCTTTCCCACTGTTTTCTGAGGTGTCAGAGCTCTGAAGGTCACTGAGTAGTTACTATTGTGAATGACAAGTTAGTCTCTGACACACTGTGCCAAAAGTGCTGCTGGTTACTGAAGTTCTTCTTTAAATTAAGGTGTTTTGGACCATAATGTAAGTAAGAGGCTGGTAACTGGTAGGAGATTGACTTGTTTGAAGCTGCAATGGGTGGAGATGCTCATGTAAGAAGCCAGAAAAGCCAACTCCAAGACTCTAATGGAGGTTTCTATCCAAGCTACAAATTCTTTTTAAAAGGGAGAGAATGATTATACCAGCCACCCAGAAACAGCTTTGGCAAAGCGGCAGCGGAGCAAAGTATAGAACTGAGTGGTGAGACCAACTTCTGGGCTGCTGGGATAAAAGACTATGGCATGAGCTGCAGGAAGAGATGAGGTGTGAAGGCAGAGCACAGCAAGTGTGGGCCATGGTGGTAGATAGAAAAGCAGACACAGAAAAGTGAATTAACAACCCCGTGACAACTAGAAATGTTGACAGTCTCTTGGGGCTGAGCCAGGCATGGGAACGCTCGTCGTGGCAGGGCTAACTTAGCTCTGACTTGAAAAAGTTCTTCAAGCAGTATCACCAACATTGCCCAAAAAACCCCATGTCATACCCAGGTTGAGGAATTGCCCCTGTTTCCCTGTGCAGATGAGTTACAAAATGCAAATGGAACATCAGGGCTGGAAGCACGTCAGTGCTTCTTTCTAGAAAAAAGAGACATTTCCTCAACAAGCTCCATGAAAAGGACTAAAATAAGCCACAGAACCCACAGAGTTTTCCCCCCACATTGCCACCCAAGAAGCAGCACGAGAGGAGAGGGAGGAAATTGCAAATGGCAGTAGGAAGAGGATCAGCAATACACAGCAGAGCTATTGGGGATGCCTGAGCAGTAGCAGTAGAATAATGCAGCACGCTATTTTATTTGCTGCTTGCCTAAGAAAAGGCAGCTGGGAAAGGGATAGAAGCATCACTGAATAACCTCAATCATGACTTCTGTGGCCAAAATGCTGGTTTATGAGAGGAATACTTGAAGAAAATGGAAATTAAGTCGCTCAAAACAACATGTAACATACAATCAACTCATCTACTTTGCTGCTGCCCTACATTTCCCTGATACTATTGGTATTCATTGTGATAGCACAAGGACACTTAGTACTTTTGGCAGCAGTTTTGTAATGACTGAAGAGAATTCAAAGGACAGGAGCCAGACACTGTGATATGTTTTATTAGCTCCCAGATGTGCAGGTGAGGTGAGTCTTCGGGAAATGAGTTTCGCTGCCACGGATTTTCTAACATCACTCAAGGTCTCAAATAAAAATCTTATAATGGAACAAAAGGCTGTCATAGAATTTTAAAGTCATCTTTGGCAAAGCATCCTTTCTGCATCTGTTCATTTCTTACACAGAAATACAAATGCACAACAACATCTTTGAGGATATTTGCGCAACTGAAAACAGAAGGTTGGCTGCTGAGGCTGTATACATGAATCAAAACCAACTGAGCCTCTGTAGGCATTTCCCTGGAAGCCTTCTGGTGTAGGTGGTCCAGAATCCAGAGCTGCTTTACTGAGTTGTACACAATAGTGTTCAGGTGCTATGTCCTAGTTTGCAGCATGCCAAAATAATGTTGCTCAAAAAGTAAAATTATTCAGCTAAGAAAGATATGTGTTCTTCTGTGTTTCCAGCTTCTTTGGGTAATGGTGAGCATCCGTGTCTGAAAGAGATGAGCTAAGGCACCACATCTGGGCCCTGAGAAACTCAAGAGTGTTAGAAGAGAAGAGGGTGGGGTATGACATGAAGGTCAAACTGCCCAAGCAGGAACCTTGCCAGCTGCTATTTATGGCTGTGAAACTGTCACTGGGGTCAGGAAAGATGGCTCTTGTGCAATGTGGAGCATGAGCTCCACTACGTATTGAGACCACTGTAGAAAAAAAGCAATGCAAGGAACACACCAAAGCACCCTGTGTTCTGTGGGGACATGGTGAAAGGAGAAGCTGTGAGCTGCCTCTATGTCCAACAGAGATTTAGATAGGCTTTAGATAGACTTTGCAGAGGAGCACCAAGGAGAGGCTGCAGATTGCAGAAGGCAACCGGATCAGACACTGACACAGTGCAGAGCAGCCAGTGGAAGCAGATCATAATATCCTAGAGGAAATACTTGAGAGTGGTGGTGTAAGACAGTCCCTTCTCTCATAGAAAGTCTGTCCGTGAAAAATAGAAGGAGGGGGTGGGGGCAGGCATGAGTTGCTAGGTAAAGGTAAAAGAAGTGAAATGAGATTAATGGTGGGATCGAGCATGTCAAATGACAAGATAAACCAAGACCTGTTCTTAGAGAAAATGAGCTTTTGCCAGACTTAAAGGGAATGGGAAGCACTAGGAATAAAGACCCGGGTGAGAGTGGTCCATCAGCTCATTTGCAAGTGCGTGGGCAGAAGCAGCTGCAAGCTGCTCGGTGCGCAACTCCTCCAGCACCACCAGCATGACCAGCGTGGTCCGAGCCCTCTTGAGGTGTTAAACACACCAGGAAGGTGTTTGGGGTTTAAAAATGTTAAAGAGGAACAAGATGGAGCAGGCAACAAAAACGACCAGTCCTTTTTCAGGTGGCACCAAGGGGATGGCTGGAAAGATCTGAGCAGTGAAGGGTCTGTAGGCAGCGGAGGGGGAGGACTGGAAAAGGAGGAAATTCATGTCACAGCAGAAGATAAGAAAATAAGAGACTTGAGGAGGAGTTTTGCTTTGCCCACCAGACAATTGAAAATAGATCAAAAGAAGAACCCAAAGGGTTTGTTAGAGCTGACAGCTCCTAAGGAAGAAAGTGGGGCAAATTTCATACATTTCAACATTTTACTTCCCGGGCAAAAAGAAAATGATTTTTAGAGTAGGAGCCAACAAAGGGAGAAGAGCAGATTCTGATACTGCTGTTACTGGGTGGAACAAATTTGAGTCCACTGCACTGAAATCAGAATCTGGCCCTTCATTCTGCTTCTTGAAAGTAGGCAGTTCATCTCCCCTCGATGAGAAGTAAGGAAATTTGAGTTACGAGATGAAAGACAAGGGAAAGAAAGGAAGGACTTCTAGGAGGAAAAATACAAGATTATTGTTTCACTGTTTCAACACCTGCTAAAGAAACGTGGTTAAGATTCCGGATGAATTCCTTTTAAAGACTTAGTTGGGCTGAATTTGCGTTAGTCTGACCATGACAGGCGTGGACAGCTAGTGTTGCCCAGCTGTTTGATGGTACTGTGCTAGCCCACAGTTATGGGAATGGACTTCCAGTCTTCTTAGATACTAAGCCTTTTCTGAAACCAAGACCTATCCTGGCAAAAGCATGACAATAATCCCAGGTACCAGCATTGCCCTTCATCAAATGCACCTTCAGGATGAAACAAAAATACAAACTGTCATATGGACAAATATTTCCTGGACTGGCAGGACTCAGGGGGTGTCAGACAGCATCTGTCTCAAAAACAACCTGTGCTTTGAAGTTTCCAGCTTTGCAAGGCTCTTGCAACAGCAAAACTTTCCTCAAAGACAGACACTCAATAAAGGTGTATTTAACCTCCCAAGGCTTCTTTCTCTGCTGGCTCCAGCCTCCGTGGCGATGAAGGTGGTGTTACAGCAGCAATGTGGGGTAGCAAATTCACATGGGATGTGTTTTGCACACGACCTGCATCAATACTTCATGATTTCTTTTATAATGACAGCATTAAACATCCCCTGGCAGCGGCTCACAGGATCTGTGCTCATTCAAGTAACTTAAGGACAAGCCCAAGAAGCAAACAGCAGGAGACAAATAATCGAACTTGGGACAATTTCACATAGAAAGTGCCAAGTTACAGAAAAATATCTAATGCTGTTCCCTGGGGCGGGTTTGACTCTCAGTACCACAAAGCAGGTCCTGAAAGTAAAAGGAGGTGCACCACCCATTCCTCTTTTCAAGGGTTATTTTATCACAAGAGTAATGGAGAGAAAAGCACGTTAACTCGGCGGCTGCATTTGCCGCCGTGTGTCAATCCAGTGAGACAGGGGAGTTGTACTGGTGGGAAATCAAAGAAATGAACACAGCACACAGATAGGCTCCACGCTAGAAATTTTGCGGAGAGGAACATTTTTTGGCATGTCTGATCTGCTTTGCTCACTACTGCTCAAATCATGCTGCAAAGGGTTTCAGAACTTGTCAGCAGAGAAATCTTCCTAAGGAAAAAAAAAAAAAATATATAGAACTGTTCCTCTTCTGCCCTGGCACAGTCCAGCACTGACAGACTCACTCACTATAAATAGAGGTTCTCCACTGTTGTCCAAGCAAAGCCATGCCATGAAGGAAACCCACATGGCATGGACACGGTGTTCAGGCTGGTACCACAGCCCCACTCTGCACGTCATGCTTTTCCCATTGCCCATGATGCTCTCTGTCAGTCAGCCATCTCTGCGCTGATATATTCTGAAGACTTGTCATTTAAACATGCAGATATTCAAGTGTTGCAGTAAGTCAGCTAATGGTTGGTTCCGGAGCTGCAGCACAACATTTAATCTGAGAATAGATGCAGCAAGCAGAACCACTGGGCCAAATTTCCCAGGGTTCCTCACTAATTGCCCTATTTTTAATACACAGTCAGCTCCTCACAACTTCCATTCCCTCTATCTTGAAAATCACTTCCTTCCATGTCTTCATCCCAGAAGACCCACATTTGCTAGAAAGAAATCAGATGGTTAAGTGGAATTGCATGCTGGACAATTATGGGGTGTATTTACCTGCCTGCAGGTAATCGCTGTAGTCGTGCAGCTACTTCTGCAGCTGACATTCATAGCATTCATTCCATCAGTGTATGTTCCTCAGGAGAAAACCCTGCTTCACTCTATTAATAGTGTGCACACTAAGTATCTGTAGCTGCTCAAGAGCTACAAGAATGTGGCCTGCTGGCAGAGGACAGTTTGATCCAAGGAGGTTGCAAATGCCTGCTGTCCCATGAAAAAGCAAGGGAGGCTTCCTAACCATGTCCCAAACCCGACGCTGTACCGCATAGCCTCACCAAAGGCAGTCAGGAGGGCTGGGAGGTGAAACAGTTAATCAAGCTGTAGCTCTGCAGAGGCTGTTGATGGAGAAGGAGGCAGCAGCTCCACACAACCATCCTCCTGTGTCTCCCACTGCTATCGGATATCGCCGCCCGTAAGCTCGTGCTCAGAGCCAGGAGACGAAAATTGCTATTGACAGAAGTACCCCGCAGACAAGGTCCTCTGCTGCAAAGCTGCTAGCATCTTGCATGGTGGAAACCTATTTTAAATGACAACAGAATGCTGCTAATGTTATGGAAAGAACTCGTATATAGTTTTCAGGGTTAGGGAGGAGGAGGAAGCAGGAGTGCAGCTTGCCTTGACAAATACCGTCAGACGTGTAAGTGCTCCATCTTCCAGTGCTGATTTGTGGAAACGTTTCCAGGGCATCAGGGAATGTTGTCAAGGATAAATACTAACCATGGGACATGGCTCTTTCAAAGACAAGGCTGATGGCATGGCCAAGAACAGTGTGATCATGTAACATGTGGCCACAAACAAAGTTAATAAGCATTTACATCCTACAGCATTATCCATAGCGCTCTCAGTCATCAAAAAATAAGACCCCAGTGAATATTTCTGCAGAGGTACAGGCAGGATTATTAAAGGATTATTTGAGAAAGAGCAAGGAGAAGGTAGTATGTCCTCAGAATTTGCCAGCACTACTTTGATTTACTGTTGAAAACTCTTATGTACTTTGAGAGCTCAAACCCCAAAACAAAGCTTAATCTTCACTTAGACACTACAATTCCCTCCCTTATCACATTATCAGAGTACATCACACTCTAATTATAGTTATCTGAACAACACTTAGTGAGACTGAGAAGTGCTAACCTTGTAGGAGAAGCCCTTGAACACAGAGTAAAGCCGAGTCAGAAACAAGTCTTAGTTTCCAAATGCCAACTAAGTACACTGCAACCAGTGGAAAATTAATTTTCTTACACCATCAGCAACACTTCAGAAAATTTGCCTCTTCATTATCATTAACCCAGATCCTGAAGTCCTGGCTCAAAACTCAGAACAAAGCTATTATTATGAGGAAAACATGCATTATAATATTTGTATTTCAAAAAGCATCATTTAAAACGTATCAGTAATCATTCAAAGAAAGGAGTAATACTTCCAGCATCTCAGTGGGATATTATATCTTACTCTCAAGAGGTATCCAGAAGTGCTTCTCAATATTTTAGTATCTGTTAGGCAGTGATTGCCGTTTATTTATCTCTCTCTAGTGGGTACAGAAGTAGGAGTTAAATATTCCATCTTCCTCTCCAAAGCATATAAGGGACTGTATTCTCATACTCAAGCAAAGAAAAACAAATACCTCTTCCAGGTCACATCCTGGTGTGGAAAACAGCACTGGTGTGCCTGAACTGAGTGTAGGCCCGTGGCCCTGTCTTCCCACACGTTACTTCGAGGTGTCCTCTGTGAAGCCTTTGAGATGAGCTTCAAGGAGTTCAGGACTTGTGCAGATGCTGTGGAATGGCTGTTACTGAATTTAGTTGAGGTTTTTCCTTTCCTGCCACCTCTTCTATTTCATGCTTTACACGCTAGGGCACAGAGCTGCCTATTTCACCAGCTCTCAGCTTTGCTCTGGTTTTATTTTTGTGTGTTTAAGCACATGTCAGACTCTGCTTGGCTGTTGTGCTTTTAGACCTGGCCATTGTATCAAGATCTTCAACCCTGCTAGTTTTAATTGCTCCCAAACCTGAGTTTCAAAGTCCATCATTATTTAAAAAAAAACAAGGTATCAGTACATTTCCTAGCAAAACTCTGTTTCTGATACTTTGTGGATTAAAAGAGCCCTCAATACCTTGTAGATCACCAGAGATCTTGGGAGCAGCTTCCAACCTCACTGAGAGTTTAATAAGCTGCTGCTGAGTTATTTGACACCCATTAAGTTTATGGAAAAAATTTACCCAGTCTGCTGCTGGTGTTAGCAATCAAATACCCCAGACACTAGAGAGGACCCTGAACCAGCATCTATGACCTGAACTAAAGCAAAAATATTGGGAAGAATATTTTGGATTCCCAGGCTTTGTCACAGGTCCAAATTTCACAGTCATCTGCTATTTTTATAACAAGTTGGCCAGAATGACCAACCTCAGTATTCCTAAAAACTGGAAAGAGAAAAGGAACTCTCAAGCTCATCTAGAATTTACTGTTTGGGGTTAATTATCCTCTTTTTTTAACCTGTACTAGACTTGCTAACGTTTTTTCACGTGGAAGGCTTGAGCTACAAGCACCAGGAAACCAAGGTTTCCAGCTGTAAGAGAGATGCCCAGATGCTGCTAATACCAGCCCATCCCATCCTCCTGATGTATTTTGGTCCTATGCTGGAAGAGATGGCTTCATGGCCTCCACCTAAGAGAAGGTTCAGCTGAGGAGCCCATTTCATTCTGAAGTTTAATAACATAAGGTCATTTTACAGAGGCCAAACCCCTCCATCAATCCATCAGTGTTGCAATCACAACAGGCTTGGGGGCATTTCGGTCTTGGAGGCTCCTTAACGGAGCATCCACATGTTTGCACAGAAGTTGAGGGAGCTCAGTTTCCTGTGACACTTACTGATCAGCTCTGGATAGAGTCAACCAACTACCTTAAAAGTTACTGGAGAAATACAGACTGGAGATGACCCCACCTGTGCACACACAACACAGAGTCACTGTAACACCCATTTCTGTAGGAAATCAGGGTGAGAAGATTATTTAGATTTTTTTTTTTTTTTAATGAACAGAAGAGGATGAAAGTCATACTCTGTATTTCCTCTAAGCTGCACACCATAACAATGAGACTCAAAGAAATGACCATCCAGTCCCAGAGGCCCTGTTATGCTGGGAAAGATTTAATCTCATCATGTGAACTGCTACAAAAACAAGCACTGGGATCCTTGAAAATCTGAATTTTGGCTTGCCTTGCCGGAGAGCCGTGAGGAGCAGCAAACCAGTTCATGGCAAACAGAGGGATGCACGGGCTGGAGCAGTCCCAGCTGAAGTGCTCTCCTTCTCCTGGCAGACAGGACAGGTGTGTCACTTCCAGGTGTGACATTAGCCACTTACTTCTTCTTCACAGCCTTTGAAGTGCTGTGCGAGGAAGCCTGAGCTGTAGCTGCAATTAGAATAGATAGATCATTTACTGGAAGAATTAAATTCACTGTAGTAACAAACCTGTGGTTGACACTCATGGGGTGCAATTGAAAGCTTCTGGATTAGTAATTCTTTTGAGATCTTTGTAATCATTGGTAATAGGTAGTGAAATAAATCCACATTTATATCCTACAGACTGCAGCTGTGCTTCTGTTCAAGTAGTATTAGCTGAGGATTTTTAAATCCTTCTGCCAGCTCGAGCTGTGAGCACCAAAACTCCTGTGTGCAGGATAACTCATCCTGGGTGATGTATGCTCCTGAGCAGGAAGCGCTGGTTAATGAATAATGAAAGCACCAAGGCAGAATCACACCTCAGGGCTTTGCTCCTGCAGCAAGCTCTCTGGGGAGAGGTCCCCGTGCAGCTCGCTGCACGACAGCTACCCAACTGCAGCCAGGACTGGATGTGGCTTTGGATAACCATGATAGAAAACACCACAAAATAGTAATATAAAGCTACAGTCAGCTGGCCAAAGTGCTGAACCTCATCTTGTTCAGTTAAGCGAGGGGTTCATCTGTCCAATCCCAGCATCGTTCCTTCAGGTACCAGGAGTGCACACTCGAACCCTGACTTCCTGCATGAGCTCCCAGGTAGCTAAACAAATATGCCGTTAAAAGCTGAGCCAACCTTGAGGGGGACATATAGGTTTAAACTGCAGCAGGAAGAGATTTATGGACTTGTTTTCCAAGCCTAGAGAGTAATTGAAGAGGCCTCAGACAGTTCAACACTTACCAGCTCTGATAAGGGAAGCGAGCACTTCACTGGGGACCAGACAGGAGGGGTGATGGGTGCTGGGCTGGCACTCAGCTTTGCTGCAGAGCCCCAGCCATGGAGAGGGACCCAGAGTGACAATCACTCTAGAAAGAAGCTTTGCAAACTCAGTATGCTTGTAAGATAAGCACGGTGCTGATAAAGTAAAGCACAGAGAGATTAAAAAACTCAAGAGAATGACATCAGTGGTGAACTGAAGAAGAGCCCAGGAATCCTGTCTCTCCCTTCTGTCAGCCAGGCTTCAGTCCAGTCTGCCCAAAATTCGTGCCCTTAGAGGTGGTTTCTTTACAGCATTAAAAAAAAAGTGACCAACCTTAGAGAAGAATAATTTACTCACACAGCCTGGAGAAAAGGAAGCAAAACAAAGCTTGCAGAACTGTATAGAGAGCATAGAATCATAGAATCATAGAATTGTAGGGGTTGGAAGGGACCTCAAGAGATCATCGGGTCCAACCTCTCTGCCAAAGCAGCTCCCTAGGACATATCACTCAGATAGGCGTCCAGATGGGTCTTGAATATCTCCAGAGAAGGAGACTCCACCACCTCCCTGGGCAGCCTGTCCCAGGGCTCCCTCACCCTCACTGTGAAAAAGTTCTTCCGCATGTTGGTGCGGAACTTCCTATGCTCCAACTTGCAGCCATTGCCCCTTGTCCTATCCCCACAGAATGTGGGGTTGTATGTGCTGGTTCTATCCTTTATGTTTTATGTTTGCTTTGTTTTCATTTAGGAATCTACAAAGGACATTGCTTCCGAATCAACCACTTCCCTGAAGACAATGACTATGACCATGACAGCTCAGAATACCTTCTCCGTAAGTGAAACATAATACTTAATACACAGGATTAACTGAGCATGGCCAGTGAAACTCTCCTGGGTTTCTCTTCTGCAGCCCAATTCTCATTCATTGCAAGAGACTGGCCCAAACTGGGTGGCACAGGGTGATATATGTCCCATTCACACTGCAGCCAACACAACCTTAACCCTTGGGACCCCCATTTCACGGGGACACTCACGATTGTGCTGCCCATTTTCAAATGAAAACTGCCCCCATCGCTCCCAGACTGGTGAGGATATTTTACCAAGGGCACATTTACCTGATTGCTTAGTGCATCAAAACAGGTTTGAGTGGGTTCCAGACCTTTAGGAGGTTTTCCTTAATGCCCAAGCCCAACCCTTGCACAAGCCTCATCCTTTGCAGCCACGGAGCCACCTCCCCTGCAATCTGCTGTAGAAGTCATTTCATCCACCAACCTGGTGCTTGAAATAAGGAAAAGCATTTCATCTCCTCTGCACGACCATTCGCTCTGCTGGTAGGAAACCTTGGAACCCACGTGTGAGTCTTCACGAACCCTGCAAGGTTTGAGTTAGATTTCCCCTTCCCCAGAGGACACCTTGCCTGGTTGTTCCTTTTGAACAAGAGCTGACCAGCCAAGCTGAAAGCAATGCCCTTTACCAGAGAAAGGAACGGTGGTTCACAAGGTGTTGAGAAAGCTTCAGGGAGCAATGAATGACGCTGCTGGCCCCTACACCCGGCAAGGCAAAACACTCCTCAATTACACCGCACTTAATTACCTGAAACACCACTTAGAGAACCACTCTGCCCTTCTGCTCACCCGTGGGAAACAACTTCTGGTTGCTAAAACGAGAAGAAGAAAAATAAATCAAATTCTTCAGAAAGTACACTTTGCCAGAAAACCTGGGGTTTTGTGTTTTTCATCTTTCCTCTTGTCAATTTAGATCAGTCATAGTGCTTAGGTGACATGATTTCGGTGCTCAGGCGAAGGCAGACTAGCAGAGTGTGAGCACGGCTGCATTTATCTTTCATACAAAGCTTTGGAACTAATGTTAAATTGATGCCAAGTCAGCTTTAGGAAAGAAACATCATTACTGAAAGGACTGTAAAGGAAAAAAGAATTAAGTAGCACTGGATAAAAGTGTATTATGCCTTTGTTATTTGGAGAAAAGATAGAACGGGGGAAAAACAGTGTACAGCTCCTCAGAACGACATGAGGTGGGTAAATTGTTTTAAGTGTACATATGACGGGTGCTCCTAAAAGCTGTTTTTCCAAAGTGACTAAGTACAGACCTTCAAAACAAGTTGGCCCAACCCTGAAAAATCAGGCCCTGAGCTGCTCCCCCACGGAGGAGAGCCCACTCTTGTACCCTACACAGGTAATGGGGCTCCTCTGCTTCAAGTTCCACAGGAAAAGCTTCAGCTCTGATTCAAATGCACACAGTTGATTTAGAGATTACTGAAAGGTGATGTATCTAAATCCAGAAGAGATGAGCTCATACCGGTATGTAATGGGGACCAAATCATTGTCTAAGCAGACTCAGACAGGAGGATATTTGCATGCTGTTTCACAGGAGACACGAGACCTTCTGTCCCATTTTCGCCCTCAGCACAGCACCTCTGCAGCTCTCTGTCTCTGTGTTACTCACTGTGCTTTGTAGCCATTTCTTGACATGAGCCTCCTGGATGAGGATGGGGTAACCCTGATTTTTCCTGCCTCTGGCAAAGGAACCAACGCTGGTGCTCCCAAAGGAGTGGCATGAGGGGCCTCTGCCTGCTCCGTGGCCACCAAGCTAATCCTGATAAGGTGTTACTTGCACCTTGGTTCAAAACCTCACTGGAATCAGTGACAAAAATGACTGATTTCTGCAGGCTGCAGTGCGGGGTGTGGGTATCCTGGAGTTTGGATTTTGCCCTTTGGCATTCAGGTTGCTCCCCACAAAACCAAGCGAATAACGGCCTGAGTGACACCAAAGATGTGCAGAGAAACTCATCCAAGCCCCCTCCTATCCAGCCTTCCCTGTGACAATACATGCGTGGCTTAAAAAATCCCCTTGCATGTCTGTCCAGAGGTACTTGCCAAGCTCAGGAAGCCCCAGCAGTCCCCAGGGCCCCTCCTGCATCACCCGACCACGCACATGTGCTCCTGCTTCCCTCCTCTCCTGCATTTCTACAAGCACCCAGAACCAAGCTGCCCCGATCCGGCATTGCACAAGGTGTGTGCACTTCTCCCTGTTTGCAGGAGAGGGGATTTTAGTCGTGCTCATCCTCATCATGCACGTGAGGACATCAGAGCTCTGCTGTGGTATGGAAGCGCCGCTGGGGACCCCATTTCAGGGACACATCTACACTTTTCAGAGCCACTTGCTTTGCTCTCAGAGAAGAGGGAAAGCACAAGCAGAGTTCGGCGGCTCGCAGCACGTGGGGAGTAGCAGCATGGCACACTGCAGCACTTCACCAAAGGAAGCGTCACAGCATGTAGCGGTGCAGAACAGCCGATGCAAACGGACTGGTTGAAAAACAAGGAAAAAATGGGGGAAAAAAAAAAAGCAGGGGAGAAAGCAAAACCCAGATTGCCCTAATGTTTTGTGATGCACTGTCATTTCATTACCAGTATCAGGAGTCATATGTAAATTCTACATGGTACCTATGAGTTTCCTTTCAAATTTCAGAGCTAAAAGGACACACTGCCAGAAAAAATATACTGTAGGGTTTTACAGGAAGAGAACGCTGCGTGGCTTATTTCTCTTCCCATTAATTACCTACCATGGAAAAATTATCTCTGGACATTATTGCTGCAAGAATAAGAACCCACCGTCTATGTCTGGCATGTCTGGCGAGTTCCTTCTGATGATACCACCGTAGCATTTTAAGAAAGCCCTTTGATTTGATCAAAATCATTATATACACCTTGAACATAAAATATAGAAAACAGCCACCAGAAAGTGTGGGCCACAGTAGATTTTAAGCCTAGGCTGCCTTTTGTCAGGACACTAACAGGCAGCAGAGGTTTGGGGTGCCTTCATGTCCAGCAGCACAGAGCCTGATGCTGAATATGTTCCTAGTAATTGACTCTCAAACCTGACACAAAAGCCAAAGCCCAGTTACCTCCCACCAGGCACATGGGGATACACCCCAGAGAACAGGATGGGCTCTCAGCACTCAACAGGTTTCCATTAGAGACTTTACACCCTCAGTACTCAGCCCTGCCAATTATCACAGGACAGTCAGAATAGCAATGCTCCCAACTGAATTGGGTTTAGGAAACTCCCCGTCTATGCAGATCGTGCAGCGATGTTGTAACTTTGGTAGAAGATGGACTCGTCTCATTGCTGCAGATCAATACAGGCAGGGAGTGTCTCTCTTATTTTATCTTTGCACCATCCACTTGAGGGCTGGGCCCATCACTGGGGCTGCTGCGGGCTTTGCAGCACACACGGAAGCAACACTGTTAGTAAGTGCCTGGCCCCGGCCCTCTCCCAGTCAGTGGGAGCTCTGCCACCAGTTACCAGGGGAATCGTTAGGAAACAATTCACTAAATCGAGAACACCACGGCCATCAAAAGTAAAATGAGAAAGCATCAGCTGGAACATCTGGCTGTTTCTCCTCAGGAAACAGGCGCCGCTCGCTGTGTGTGTCAGCAGGGAGATGGCACCCGAGAGAGGCCTCGCTGCTCATGGCACCGCATCAGCGGATTGCTCCAGATGGCAGTTTTCTCCTCTCCATGTGCCCAGCCTTGGGGGTGTCCATGGCCTCCCAACGTGCCATGGGGTTTCCACCCCTCTGTGACAGCAGCCCCTGGCTCCCAGGCGCTCTGGGCATCCCCATGCCCCAGTGCTCACCCTGCCAGGACTCCCCACCCCATCTTTGCTTTTCCATGGCGTTCAGATTTGGCACGGTCCTGTTTTCCACGGCAGTATTCAGCACCTCATCTCCCCTTCTTCAAAAAAAAAATCCTCTCTCTACAAGAAGACAACTTTGTTCCTTGCTCTGCCCCTCCGGAACACCCACCAGCTTTTACCCCTTTGGTTTTTATGATGCAGACTTCCTCTTCTTGTGCTTTTTTTTTAACTTCTTCTCAACCCTTTTGTTCCTTCCCTGACACTTCCTTATCGGTTGCTGCTTAGGCTTGTAGTGACCTGACTTTGAAGGCTGGCTTGAAGTGGGGTTTTTCCCAAAGATTTTATGACTGCGCTGGTGAACTGACTGCAGCATATAGAGTGACTCTATTTAGCTGTCAGGAAACTAAACACAAACATCTGAGACACACTCATTAAAATTTCTTCCTTAAAAATCTGAAAGGTTCCAGCATCCTTAATATTCGGCAGCAGAAGAAGGGGTTATTAGCTGAGCTCGCTGGCAGCAGGAACACTGCAGGTTTCAAGGTAGTTGACTCACCTTGTATCCAGGAACCCATCCCTAAATGTAGGGTTCACAGCCAGCTCACAAGTCTCTCAGCCAGCTCACAAATAACTCATCCGGTTATGGCAACAACGGTGGACATTCTAGGATAAAGTTCAGAAGATTTAAGCTACTCAGTTGAAAGTGGCCGTGCCACACTGCCCACCTACCCATGGCCTTGGATCCCAGAAACATGCCCAGAAATGCAGGATCAGTGATAATTCAGGTTTTGTGAATGTAATGCTCACACTAGCACCTGAGGAGGCATCTGAAATGAATACTGTCTGTCTTGGTTTTCTATCTGTCTCCCCTCCAGGCATTGTCCGTGCCTCCAGTGTGTTCCCCATCCTAAGCACAATATTGCTGTTGCTGGGAGGACTCTGTGTTGGAGCAGGAAGGATTTACAACAGCAAAAACAACATTATTCTCAGCGCTGGGATTCTCTTTGTTGCAGCAGGTACGTTCTCCCTAAATTGAGTCCTTAAGAAGCATTGCCTCTTTGAACTGAACAGGACTGTGGGAATGCTTGGCCGCAGTTCTCTCCCTGTATCCCTTTCCTGGATTCAGGGAATTAGCAACATCACACTTGGCAAATGTCTTAAGACAAAAGTAGGGTTTTGAAGTCCTACAATAAGTATATCCTAGAAAAGCTTTTCGTTTTCCTGAAAAAAGAAGCTAAAGTCAGTAACATGCAGTTTTTCACACCACTTTGAAAGCATTAAATTTTAGATGAATTGGGTGTCTCTTAAATCCAGGGCCATTTTTTTTCTTTTATAGAACAGCAGAAAAATTTCCCCTATGATAGGTGAGCCCGTTTCTCACACTGGAAACGTTTGAGGGAGCCAGCCATACTGTTAATGGCTTTCCCTGAAGCTCGGATTAAGCATGCTGCATTTAGATGAAAATTCAGCAAGGTGGAAGATAACTTATCTTGATCAAGGTGAACAACCATAGCCCTGAGCTGAAAATGCATTTTTATTATTACTCTGAATGTTAAAATCCCACTAACGACATTAGCGAGCTCCCATATGCTGCTTCTTTCCCACCATGGCAATGAGGAGATGGGGACAAACCCTGCTGAATGTTCTGGTACCTTTGTGAACAAGTGTGACCCAGATATGGGTCTGTCATTTGTTTTTAAAGGCTAAATTAAATCTTGAGATAAATAGAAGGGTAAATAAGTGAACAAAAGTTCTTAGTCATAATCTTTAAAATGTTCCAGTCCAGAAAGTAACGTGGCTTGTACTTTATCTCCCCAGCCACATAACCACTGATTTATGCTTTTCTCTCTCTAGGACTAAGTAATATCATAGGGATCATTGTCTACATATCAAGCAATGCTGGTGACCCAAGTGACAAGCGAGATGAGGACAAAAAGAACCATTACAACTATGGCTGGTCTTTTTATTTTGGAGCCTTGTCTTTTATTGTGGCCGAAACCATAGGTGTTCTGGCTGTGAACATTTACATTGAGAAGAACAAAGAGCTGAGGTTTAAGACCAAGAGGGAATTCCTTAAGACTTCTTCCAGTTCTCCTTATGCCAGGATGCCAAGTTATAGGTACAGGAGGCGGAGGTCCAGATCCAGTTCTCGATCCACAGAGCCTTCTCCATCTAGAGACATTTCTCCAGTTGGCATGAAGATAGCAAGCACCATTCCCATGAATGAAATTTCCATGTACACTCTTTCCAGAGAGCCTTTGAAAGTCACAACGGCTGCCAGCTACAATGCAGACCAAGAAGCCAGTTTCCTGCAGGTTCACAACTTCCTCCAGAAGGAATTTAAGGAAGGACTTCATGTCAACATGGTCAACAGGAGAACGACTCCTGTTTGAAGCACCTTCCTTCCTCGTGCTTTTTGAAGAAATACCGAAGCGGAATGGATCTGTCATGAAAGAGAATGAGCGACCTTAAACTACCCTCTCACCTCTTTAATTCTGGCATGTGTTGAGGTAGCAAGTGGAGATCCTCTGGACCAACATAAAGATGTTACATGCTCGTAGCTTTTTCTGAAGCTAGTTGGAGTTTGTTTCTTTCAGTTCTTGGTGTTACCAGATGAAGGCAGTTCATATTCCTGCACTTTTGTGGTGTGTACAAAGTCTTGGAGAAACTGCAAAGGACTTGCCACCAGTGTGTTTTAAAGGATTACAGAAAAATTGTTATAGGACTTTTTTTTTTCCTAAATTTGAGATCCCTCATTACAAACTTGCAAATGTAATTTATAACCAAGCCCAAGGATGAATATGAACTACTCATCTAGTGAGCCGCTTCCCTTTGACACAGCAAAAGATTTGCCTCTTTCAAAAGAAAAAAAAAAAGAATAAAGAAAAAAGAAAATATTTTTGAAGGCAACACTTTCTAAAACTGACCTGTGTTACTGAAACCACAGAGCACCCATGTACTGAGCATCATAGACTCCCTGATGGGGTGGTAAGGGGGTCTCCCGTTTCTGGGTGTAAGGCATCCCTCGGGGCAACGCAGGTGGGGGAGAAGAGGGTGGGTGCATCTTGAAGCACCTAGAAAGGAGAGGATCAAAGTAGGTGGGACTTGAGCATATTTGCAAATATCATTTCTTGCCTAACATTTAGAAAACTTGAATTCTCATTTCGACTAGCCCTAGTGCCTGACCCGTCAAGGTGCTGAGTGCTGTCTGTCAGGAGCCCCTAGAGACTACTTATAGTAAGAGTGAGAAGCAGAGCTGAGCCGGGGGCAGCCCACGCAGGCCAAGCCACCGGTTCCCTGCGACTGCATCCCTGTTCTCCTTACTGCTTCACAAGTGCAACACTAACGCTACTGGAAACTAAGACACCTGAGCGATGCGCGGGAGAAAGCGAGAAGCCAATACGTTGGGACTAGCAGAGCATCCTGCAGCCATGGGGACTGAGCGTGAACGGAGCGGTGACAACTTTGTATTTTTTAAAGCAGAACAAAAACAATCACCATTTATGAGATATTTATTAAACTCTTTTTATTCTGAATAAGTGCCGCATGGTGCAAGGTAGAGTTGCTTTTAGGTGGAAATGATGGTGTGACCTAATTTAATTTATTTTGTAACGATGAACCTACTCACGTGCAGAGAGCCCAGAGAAAACTCTATGCATCACCTAGGGGGAACTAATTCATACCCTTTGCTTCTGTGTTTCTAAAAGAGCTTGGAATCTTTTTTTTTCTTTTAAATTCCTGCATTCCTTTTTTACACTTAGGCTTGGAATCCCAAAGCTCGAGGGCCTGACTCAAAGGTAATTTAATTTAATAGTCCTCACGTTGATTTTAGCGACCACTCGACCAAGCCATATGAGAATGAGGTGCCCGATTCCCCCTGGATGAATTAGGTGCAGTGAGAGAGGGGCATCTAATTCCCATACATCCCTTTGGATATACCCATCATCTTTGCCCAGAAAATCTTTGCTACGAGAAGACAAGAGAAATAGTGAAAAGAAAAAAAAAATTTTAAATCATGTTTTGGACAGCTTGACTAACTGATGGGGGGAGATCTCAGCCAAACTGTTAAAACCTCTTTAGTCTTAATTTATCCTGTGATGGCCACAGCATCAGTGGCTCAGTGGTGGTTTGGATACAAGGCTTTCAGCTAGTGGAACCAAGACCTCCAGGGAAATCCCGGAGGAGCTGCCTTAACATCCCAAAAAGCAAGTTGAAACCCCTCTGCCCCCCACCAGTAAACCCTGCTTAGGCCTCTCTCCTTGTCAGAACCAGAACACAATCCTCAGTTTTAACTGAAAGTCTTCCCCCAGTCACTGTTAAGCTTTGCTTAGCCCTCAGCCTGGCAGAGCCACATCGTTATTTTGGTGGAGGTGGGCTGGAGCCTTCATCCCTGCTTATTAAGAGTTTCCATTCAGGTTAAAACTCTGCTGGGATCCTTTTTCAAACCTCTGAACTGTGAGAGCTAAAGCGAATGGAGCGATGGGAACAGTTTAAAAGTAGAAGATGTTGTGCTACTTTCTGTATCAACACACTATGGAGAAAGATATTACACAGCTTTTTACAGAAATTCAAACAGAGGCAGACAAGAAAACTTTTTTACCTACTTTTCGGCTAGGAAAACGTAAAAGAGTTCTAAAATTATTAAAGTTCTTGATGAAAGGTTTTTTTTACAAGAATCTTTATGCTTTCAAACAATAAATTATTTCCTACTTTTTGAGACTTCGTAATATTAAAATACTTTGATTAGCTATGATAGAAGTAGAAGTTTGCAATGAAAAAAAAAACCTTCTGTCTCATTAGTGTGTCATACTAAGTGCTAATTAATTTACATCTAATTATAGTCGATGTATTTTTCAAGTGCAATTTCCCAGAACTATTTGTTTCCCACTGTGTTAATAAACTAATAGTTAGAAATAAGTCCTCATCTGTGTTTACTGTAATTAAGAATAAAACCATTCCCTTTAAAACCAGGAGTTAGATATAGGCTGTTTTTCTAAACTCATGTACATTGAACTGGAAGTCGACAGTGTGAGGTTTGCTTTGCGCCTTGGTTTTGTTCTCTTAATTGTCATTCTCCAGTGAAAGTGTTTAAAACCAACCCTCTGATTCCAGCCAAAGTCAAAGGCACATGCAGTGTTTCACACCATGTCTTACCGAGCTTTTCAGGATGTTCCCCTTTGCCAGAGCCTCCTCCCCAAGACCAGGGCTGGTTTCAGCAGCTCTCCCAAGCGTGCTTCCCTGCTATGGTCCAAACCAGAGCATCTGCTACCTTCTCCAGCAGGCAGGAACCTTTAAAAAATAGAGCTGGAGCAGGGAAGTATTCATGGGGTGCCCATAGGACACAGGGTCTGGACAGGGAACAAAGGCATGAGGAGATAACAGGGACCAGAGCTTTTGTCCTGTTGGAGAACGGGGGCTGCAACTGAAATTTCATGGTCCACATCAAAATGCAGAACAGTAATTTGTTCATTTGTTCAACCAAAGAAAAAAAAAAAAAAAACCTGAAAAAAACCCCCCACCAAAACCAGTTGTTTAATCTGACGATGCCAGTTTAAAAAAAAAAAAAAAATTCCTCAAAAAAAAATAAATCAGTGTTTTCCTGTGGAAAACTTTGACCCTGACAAAACTGAACAGTTTGCAGCATTCCCACCCATGCACAGCATCTTGCTCTGTGGCTGATTCATCTGGACAGACTTGGGTTGACTCAGTCTTCAAGACCTCTCAGTGACAGTTAAAAAAAAATATTAAAGTCATCTGCTACCCCACCTCTCTGTTTTCCCTGGACAGCATCAAAGACAAATTACCCCCCATTCTGCAGGTGTGCAGACATCATCACCTCTGCATCAACAACAGTCAGTAGTATATCCTGTACAGTCATATCCTGTACCACACAGTAACAGCCAGCTGAAAACCAAACACTATTGGATCAGATCCACTTTTCTGAGAAACAGAGGTTCAGGTAGATCTCAGCTCTCCTTAGTTTCTCACATACAACAGGAGTAAACCCATTCCATCTGCCCGTCCATCTTAACAAACCCCTAGTTTTCTGTTTCCTTTTTGTTCTGTATGGATCCCATATCCACAAGGGCTAGCATATCATGTCCCTTGAGGTTGCATTCCTGTCTGCAGTTCTGAGGTGTTATTTCCACTGTGCTTCTGTTCTACTGGTATAATCACAACCATGTATACTGTACTTAATCCTTACTTTTTAAATAAACCATTTTAAATGTATTCATTTCTGTGTGGAGAGAACTATATAGATTTTTAACTTCCGAATTCTCTGAGATTAGATTTCTGTGCTTATTTTTGCCAAGTTTCTAACTATTTTGATGGCAGCTGGGAATGTTACTGGAAGCCAATATATTAGGGGGGAAAAAATACATATTCTTGCGGGTCCCACCAACCAAGAATTCTCTGAGATAAGCTATCTTCACAACTTTACAGGCATTTGGGTTGGAAGCTAAGAGAAACCTTCCAGTTTCCAGCTTAAAAGTGGCCATGTGAGACACACTCTGGTTTCTGTGCCTGGTTTCAGACTGGTATGGTGGCCAGAGGCGCTGCAAACCACCATCAAGAAAAATCAGCCAGTGTCTTCTGAAGTGCTAGCCTGGAGCCTGTGCTCTGCCTTCACCTTTGGAGGTTTCATGTGAATTCACTTCTGAGCATCCTCCTCTCCTTGATCTCGCCCATTTTGCCTGAAGAAAGCTCAACCCTGTGTGCTGAAGCTCCATGCAAGCTTTGCTGTGATCACCACCATAAAATCCCGGCAGTACGAGTGGCACCGAGTTGGGAGCTCAGGAGCCCCACGCTGCTCCCGGACACACCAAACCATACCCCTATCACAGGCAATATTTCTTCTTCAAATACCTCTTTTAACTTTACCTTCCTGGCTCCTAAGCCTCCAGATTGTCTCAAAAGATGAGGAAAGGGGGTTGGATTAGATGATCTTTTGAGATCCCTTCCCACCCCTACCTCTCTGTGATCCTGTGACTGCTGGGTATCTCTACCCGCCTGCCGCTCCCCGTACATAGCATCAATCAGCACGTCTGGAGCAAGGCCAGGGATTCATCTTTTCCAACGCCTCTGACACCCAACAATGAAGCCACCTGAAGCTCAAGTCCAAAGCTGGTTTCTTTCAACCAAAATAAATAAAGGCTCTTCCCATGCTGCCGAGCAATTCTGTGGGTAAAGAGTGACCCCAGAGCTGTGGCTGCCCTGCCACGAGCAGGGCACGCATCAAAAGCGATCTGGTTTGGGAAGGAAGCAAAGGCAGAGTGCTTAAGGTGTCGGGAAGCAGAAAGGAACCCAGCAAGGAGGATGCAGCATCTCCTCGGGGTGAGAGAGCTAACAAACATGGGAGGTGCTGAAAATAAAAGGGAATGGGGAGTGCTCTGCACCTGTCTGCGAAGGAGCTCGTCTTACAGCTGCCGGCGCCTGCTTCACCAGAGCTCAAGGGATCGCTTACCGAAAAGGCACAGCCGGCACAGCAGGTGGTATTTTAAGAGAATGAAGCTGTGGGTCAGCCGTGCGGGTGGTGACTGGGGTGCCCAGCCCTGCCTGTGCCTCATGAGGCCGTGCCATGAATTGGTTGGGCTGTGCCCGGGGTACAGGATCGTATCTCCTTCCTGGCTGTGGTAGTCTATGAAAAGAAACACAAAACAACCAACATATACATCTCCAAAGAATGTGTATCAATACATCGATAGGCACTTTATATATATAAATATAAATACATATATATATATATTGTGTGTGTATATATATATATACACACAGATTTTGCTCTTGCCTTTTGGTCATGGCAGGATTCCAGCCCCAGAACAAGGGAGTTTTTGGACGGTGCCATTGGTGGTAATCCTGGGTATCAGCTACACAGAGCCCACCACACTGAGGGTGGTCTCACCCCCCCGGGGCAATGAAGGCTCAGGAGCTCAAACATTGCTGGGCAGCTCCCGTTTGGAGAAAGCCATTTGCTTTCAAGTACATTTGAGCTAAGAGCAGCCCAGGCACAACCCCCTCTGCTCTGGTTTATTCTCACCTGCAAAGGGTCTTCTGAAGAAGGGACCCACGGAATCTGGTTCATTTGGCTGTGGTAAATACTGACGCTAGCCTGGAAGAATATAGAGCAGAGTCACCACCTCTGCTAGGGACAAAATAATGCAGCAGCAGGTCTTGAGACACCTCCGTTGGCACTTTCTCCAGTAGAGAAGCATAATTGTTTCTCTCACTCACTGCTGTTAAAGTGCAACTAATTACAACCCTCCCAGCTTCCCACCAGGTCCTCATTAATAGCCTGTTTATATTTCACGTGATCCTGGTTTTAAATGTGAATGCTTGCCAGCTGACACAGGGAGTCTGCAGGAACTGTTCCTAGGGGATTACATACCATGGTCTTCTGGATGTGCAGACAACCTTTGGGGTTTCCTTTAGCCCTTGGCTCCTCCAGAAATCAGTTTTGCTTCGGCATTTGTCAGATGCCCACCCAGCCCCCCAGAGAGGGTAACTCCACATCCACACAGGGACAGACATCCCCAGGCTGGGGACTGAGGCTCAGCCCGTGGGCAGAGGACGCTTTTGGCTCCAGCCAGGGCGGTTGAAGGGATCACAAGTGGTGATCACTGAATACCAAACACACACCAGATCTGTACTGGGAGGAGCGGGCAGCAGCACCTGAGCAATACAACTACATCAGCTCATGCAGCAAACCCACAGAGCCTGTGGAGAGCAATTGCTCTCTTCTTTCCCAGGGACCAGTGGCTCTAGGTCACTTTTTCTGTCTGGGGACAATGTTTTACCTTAGCTGCTGCAGTGGGAGCTTTCTGTCTCCAAGGAAGCTGCTGCTGCTCTCATTGCAGATTGCTGAGGCTCATTCACACTGCTAGCTCCCACTCTGCAGGGGAGGGAAGGGAAGCATGAATTTTTCCTTTCTGATTCCACTGTAGTGGTTTCCTGGGTATTATTAGGAAATAAAAAAACCCAAAAAAAATCCAAACCCTGAGGAACTTATCCAGATTGGAGCACCTAAAAGAACAAAAAGTCTGACTGTTGCCAACACTGGAAGAGATGCAAAGACCAACACCAACAAAAAACCCAGGGAGTTCACAGCCCTGCAGTCCATGTAGGTTGCGACTAGTCTGAAACACATTCATTAGCACTTGCTCTCTCAGCAACCAGAGCCTTGCTTCGTGTCCACCTTCACTGTCTGACACCCAACTTGCAGACGACCTGTGGAGTTTGTAGGTTTGTAGCATCTTGGAAACAGGATGCAGCTCCTATGAGCAACTGATGCCTAGTGAAATATAACAACTTCAAAAGAGGATGCACATCATATTTTCAATGCATTCCTTTTCTGGTTTAAAGTCTGTTCCCTTTAGGATTTTCCTCTTTAATGAGAGCTCGTAGTTCTGGTTTAAATGTAAGTCTTTAATATTTCTCCCAGCCCCAACCCAGTGTATCACAGTCCTACACAGGACTGTGAGCATCCTCCTACAGATGTGCCCATGGTCTCTGGTCCCTGCCTTGTCCCATGTACCTATTCTCCTTCTCCCCTCCCCTCCAGTTTCTTACCATATACTATCACCCCTTCCCATGACTCCCACCTCCCTGGCAGGACCAAGGATGTCTGTACCAGATGTAGACACGTCACCCTGCTCCCCAGGGTTGTCTAAGCCAGCCAACGTGGTTACACATCAAACACAGCAATATTATTCCCTTTGAGTCATATTTCAATTACAGTTATTTTAGATCAATATTTTAACTTACTCTTTATTTTCTCTCCCATTCCTACACTCCCCTTTCACCTTAACTCATTGCTTCAGGTTGTCCTGGTTAATTTGAGCAGGCTCCTCTGCAGCTTGATTTTGACATCAAATCGCGATGTTCATAGAATCAGACTGGAGAAGCTTTGGCATTATCTTGACTTAATAACATGATATTTGCAGCTTTCCACTGACATTTTTTTAACTGTATTTTTAACATTCAGGTACTGTCACCCTCCTCAGTTTGACATCGTGATTGGAACATCATCTCCACAGTGGCCTCTGTGTTGGCATTATCATCAAATTAGCTTTACAATCAGTTGAAATATCAAAGCCCAGGCAATCTGGGTTCAGGGCAACAGAACTTAATTCCAAAAGAAGGAAAGGATGTCCTGGGCGATCACTGGACCAAGGCAAAACTGGGAAGTAGGGAAGCAAGCAAGCAGCACTGGAGAAGTGTTGTATTAGAAAAACCAGGTGTGAAAAAAACAACCCAAACTACAAAGACTGCTCAGAATGCCTCAGGTTCTTTAAAAAATAATGCTAAAAAGAAATTATATAATAAAGAAATTTCCCTATTTTGCCACTTTGTTTACACTGCAGAGCTTGGCTCTGAAGGGCTGTCCAGCTCTGAGCTCCTTGCGGAGCTGAACGTGTGGGTGCGCAGCTTACGCTCCGGGGCTATTAAACTATTTAGGATCAGCCTGAACTCAGGCCCAGCACCATTATAAACACAGATGTTTTTATAACCTCACTGAAAAGTTAATCATCCCATTAATGCCTATTTCTGGTCAAGAGATTACAGCCTTCGAAAGGCGGCTGTAGCGGCTCGGAGCGAGAACCCGCCCCGTCGGCTCGTGGGAATCCAAAACAAACCCGGTGGGACGGGGTGGAAAGCTGAGCTCCGCTGGGCGCTCCCTGGTTAAGTGCATTAATAGCCTCCTCGCTGTGCCGGCTGACACAGCCCAGCAGCTGTCTGCGGCCGCCCCGCTCTCCCAGGGTGGTGCGGGGCTGACATTTGCAAATGCTCAGATGCGCCAGGATTTCGGGAGACCTTGTGAAGCACCCGCTGCGCTCCACCGGGAGCAGGGGGCCGGAGCGGGATGGACGAGAGCAAACCCCTGAAGGTCCGGCTAACATTCACCGTGATCCTGGTTGGCGTCTCGCTCCTGTTTGCGGCCGTGGTGACGGACCACTGGGCCGTGCTGAGCCCCAAAGTGGAGGAATATAACACCACCTGCGAAGCAGCACACTTTGGGCTATGGCGACTCTGTACAAAGCGGATTTTTATGCAGAAGCAAGGTCCCAGCGAGAAGGGTTGTGGGCCAATAAGCCTGCCTGGAGGTAGGTGACCACTCACCGACGCATGGGGGAGAGCACTGGGCTTTGCTCTAGGAGGTCACAGGACATGGCAGAAGGAAAACAGGGGCGGTGTTCCTGCAGCATGCCGTCTGGCATGGGGCTATGGCATGGAGAGGGTTTCGTGTTGGTCTGCAAACTCACCTCGTTGTCACCCCTCTTGCTGCAAGCTTGTGCCGTGTTGCCTTGCACAGCTAGCTGTGACCATATTTGAGTCTTCTGTGCAACGACGGCTGCAGTGGGGAGGAAAGGAGGAGGATCGGACACAGTGGAAGTCACAGAGTGAAATGGGATAGAGGAAAGTTTCCTGACATCAGCCTAGGGTTCCACAGCACCCAGGCATGCTGATGGCAGCGGCCAGGAAAGAGATTTATGGGTCAACCATACATAGCTGGAGCTTTAGGATTTCCAGATCCATACAGACAGAGAGGAACAGCCCATTCATGGCTGGCATTATCTCTGAGCTATTTCAACAACAGCCACTCTTCAGGCAGGGAGGAACAGAGACCTGCAACATGTTTTGCCAACTTAAAAAAAAAAAAAAAAAAGGTCAGAAACTGAGTTTGAAGCAATTTCTCAATGATTTACAGAGCCTCCTCACCTCCTGGCAGAGGCAGCTCCGTCACATACACGATACACTTCTCCATCACAGGTTCCTCCCGTGCAGTCGATGGGGAGGGCAGCGGGGCAGCAGGCATGCTTGCCAGAAAGCCCGCTGCATTCCCATGGTAAAAGGAGCTCATTATGCTTTTTGCTGATCGCCAAGTCAGCACCATTCGTGCTGCATGCACTAATACGCTCCCTCCGTGACCAAGCTCCGCTGCGTTTTTAGAAGGCTCATACGGTACTGGATGCTTTCCAGAACAGAAATAACAGGATTGCTTTCATGTTAGACTCGCTGCTTGAAAGAAATCTATGTGTTAACACAAGATTTGAAAATTTCCTGTGAAAAAACAAATCTTTACTGCCTGGGCTTGCTGTATATCCCCCTCTCTCGTTGCAATTCTTTATCTCTTTGGCCAAATTACATGTTCTGAAGAGAGAAGCTCAGCCACAGCATTCAGATCTTCCTCTAACCAAATTTGGGAGTGTGTCATCCGTATGCTTTATGTCTCTCACGAAGGTACTTACATGCCTAGAGACATATTCCTCCCTGCACGCCTTCCTCGCATGCAGAGGAAAACTCCCACAAAAGGAAAAACAACAGGAATTTGGTGGATAAACACCAAAACTGCCCAACTGCGGGGTAAATATAAAGCTCATAAATATCCAGCTGTCTGCAAAAAGCAGCTTCACAGGCAGGGCAGCACGAAAGCAGCGACTATCTTTGACAGACATCAGCATGTGCTGACAGAGGCATTGAATCAGGTCCCAGTGCTGCCGTTCTGCTGGGCACAGCGAATAACCGGGTGATGATGGAGGGGCTGAGCTGCCCACCCTGCACCAGAGGTGGCCTTCCAGCTTTTAAAGATATTGGGCAATTTGGATGGCACCCTGTACCGTAATCAGCAGCCAAGGCTCCAAAGGGCAAAATTCGCACCTCAATTACAATATAAATATTTTAATCTCCACTTTACTCACGCAGGGAAGGCGGTGAGGGGTGGAGGGGGGGGAGCAGAGCCTCTGTGGATCTGGGCTGCTAAACGATGCTGTGTCCGCATGGCTCGCGTTAGATTGATTTCACACTTCTGGGAAGAGATGTCAGCAGGGAAACACCGGGGCTGAGAAACCTGCAGCAGCCCAGAAAATGTGAATGAACCAATGTGCAGGAAAAGATCAGATGTGGGCACTGTTTTTCCTGAAAATCATGAGACATAACCAGACATTACTGCCAGGACTGGAAAAGAAACATAAGAATTTATCACTGCATTAATAACCATTTACCAGTCACTCCCTGAGGAGGAAATGGATGGCGTGATTAACGTTATTTATTAGGTTCTGAGCTCAGCACGGAGTGGGGAGGATGGCTTGGCTCGCAGTGCACAGAGCAAGCCTGTGATTTAGGCAGAGCTTTAAAATTTTTACAGCGCTTTTTGGAGGATGTTGACAAATTGGAAAGGGTTCAGCCCCCTGCTGTAAGAAATGAAGAGCTCAGGGAGATGGCTGTTAATCCCAGGCCAGTCCATATTAATATCAAGACACTTTTAACTGCGGTCAGTGGGCACCAGGGCTGTTTACTACCAGCTGTAAACTGAGTTTGTCTTCACTGCTCCTAACTCCAGCGTAGGTGCTGTCCTACACAGCGTGCAGGTTAAATAGGTCCTTGTAGATACGGGAACCTGAGCTCAGGTAACTGGGGAGGTAAAGTCCCCGAGAAACAGGTTATCAGCAGGGCTGCCTTGCTCCTCATGCATGTCCAAGGGACCCACTCTGTGAGACCAGTATGAAATTAAGCTGCATGGAGTTACCATCTCCAGAGTTAGTGCATTGCAAAGGCCTTACCCTGCCTCGCTGGCCAGGTCAGAGCCCAAGGCCTGGCCCCCTTCACCGCTCTGGCCTCCCCTTCAAACCTCCTCTGCCGCAGCAGGGCCTGCCTCCCAAACCTGACACAAGAGTAAACCTCACATTAAACCCAGGGTTTTCTAACCACCCAGCCTGCCACAAAGCCCCATGTGCCAGTGTCCCTCTGAGGTTTAAGGTGGGCCCCAGCCCCACACCAGCCTGTCACTCCAACGCTCATGGGTGGCAGCTGCCACCTGAAACTGCGTGGCCCACACACCTGCTGAGCTCTCTGCCTTTCACTCTTCATGAGGTCTCCTGACTGCAGAGTCCCAGGTTTCAACCACAGCTCAGTGTGATTGCATTTTGACCATGTCCCACAGCTGCTGACCAGCCCCATGGCAGCGAGTCGCAGGAGAGCTTCGCTCTGTATGGGTAGAAGAAAGATGAGTTGGCCTCTTTGCCCCCACAGAGTGGTCATCCAGAAATGGTGGACCTGAAGGGAAGGGGCCAGGAGAGCATTAAGGGTGGGTGGCCTGAAAGGGGAAGGACACTATGTGTTACACCCTGAAGCTCACACGAGCCTTAATGACCACAGAGCCTCTAGACTGTTCCATCTGCACACTGAGGTGATCTCGTGGCAGAGATAATGCAATTAGGAGTGGAGAGAAACAAAGATTTCCACACAGTTTTCGTTCATTATAAAACTCATTTTAGATCCTATCCATTATGTAAATGTGGTCTGACACAAATGGGCTCTTCTCTTATTCATGATGGCACCAGAGAGGCATGAAGTTCTCTCAAATAACAGGGAGCTTTGGTGAAACAGATATTCCCAGCTCAGCAGAGCACCAAAGCATCTTTAAACTGAAAACAGTGTCTGACTTTACCAAAACCAGTCTGGGTATGTTTTCCCAGACTAAATGCACTTCACAAAAACACCTCCTTGAGAACCAAGGGACTTCTGCAATAACCCTGTTTATTGTACCTTGGCAGAGCTTTGCTAGAAAAGAGGCAGCTCCTTTTCCTGCAGACAAGTCCGTCTCCAGAAGAAGGTTTTGTGTGCTCCCCCCTTGCTGAACCTTCCCAGAGTGGAGAGTGGGCTGGGCTGGTTTGATTCTATGATTCACCTGCAATGGACACGGAAAGGTGGCTTGTGCCCCCATCACACTATCTCTGGATCGCTTCACCCACACACACAGGGACTCCTGTGGGTTCAGTCTTTCCTGAAAATCGTTTACAAGCCAAACCAAATTATCCAAGATAAAGTCCTCCAGTTTCATCCCATCTCACTCTCCTCACAGCCATAAGCCACAGGATCCCCAAACTGGGATCACCAGCCTGGATGCTCAGACCCAGCCACCTCTCAGTCACTGGCAGAGTACGTAACCTCCACTCTGGGGCTCAAGACTGGCAATTTCAGTCACAGAGGTCTAGTTCAAATATGTGTCCTCCAGTCTTTTGCAAGGATAATAAAGAATAGGTCAGGACATGCCACAGCTGAACACTAACCAGGTCTGCAGCAAGGAGAAGGTGCAGATGAAATAAAAGTCAGCTTATAAAATTAAGTATATAAGAGTGTCTCAAAGGAATCTTTCACTAACGGGCTCAAAAATGCTGCTTTACAATTGCCTATCTCCTGGGAGAGAGCAAATACATCTTCCTTGAATCAGTAACTCCAACATCTGCCATTTACATGACAGAAAAGCCCACAGGAACCAACAGGTAACATAGAGCACTCTGGTATCTTCTTACCAATAGAAATTACAGCTGTAAATAAACACCAAAATGCAGCATGTATCCCCAGGCAGAAACCCTGCATGGTCCTGCACCAGGGACCTGGCTCAGGCAACCCGCATTGCGGCAGCATGTCCTTGCCTGGACACTGGAGAGGACCATAAAGTCCTCCTAGACTTTATTCCAGCATCTCCTGGAAATTGGTGCTCACTCCAGTGGAGCTGGTTGATGGACAGAGACGCTGGTGTTAACCCCCCGGCACCTTGCCACAGGCAGTGCCTGTTGTGCAGTCTTGGCATGGTTCCCTGGTCCGGTGGGAGTCCAACCCGGGGTGCAGGAGGGATGCTGGGGCGAGTGCTGAGCACGTCCTCTCCAGCTCGGCTCAGCAGAATAGCGCAATCAGAGCTGGCGCCGCTCAACGCATCTCTGCCATTGCACCCTTCCAGCCAAATTCCTGGCGAGCAACTGTTCTCCCAGCTCCACACCCTATCAAACCTTCAATTAAATAAGTTATAAATAGCGAGAACATCCCTCCACCCTAACCCTACTGCTGCCAAAGCTTCGAGTCAGCAGGTCCTCACCAGACCCTTCCCCATCCCACTGAGATGCTGAGGCTGAAAGCGTCCCGTGTGCCTGCTGACAGCAGTGACATCTCTTCTCTGGCTGCATCTTATGAGTCTGAGCATGAAACAAAATCAAAGCCACTGAGATCCTCAGTTACTGACTTCCCTCCTCCCAGCATCCTCCCACCCCACAACCTTGATCCCTGTTCATTTTATAACCCCTCTATAAATATCCCATGCACATAGCAGCGTGCTCACGTAAATTCCAGGTAGAGGAACATCATAAAGTTCCCACTATCTAATTCTGCTACCATCAGATTAACTTGCCAGATTGCTCTGATGGGTGTGGACTTTGGCAAAGCCAGGTTGAGTGACAGCTTCTTGGCCTTTGACTCACAGGGCTCTGCTCAGCCTCCCCTCCCCAGGAGAACCAGCTGTGGTTTCAGATCGCTTTTGCCTTTTCGGTCTAACAGACAAACCCAAGTAAAGCCCTCGGTGTCCTTATTGTGGTAAAACACCATGTGCTTTGCTGTCTGGCAGCAGCCTCATTGCCGGGACCCCCACAGTGCAGTGACACCTCACTCTTGCAACAAAGTCCCCTGAGCTGCTCCTCCCGGCCGGCTGCAGCTATGCAGGGGCCTATGAGCTGGAGGAGGGAGAAGGTGGGCGAGGACACTCCATCCTCTTTTGGAGCCCAAACTCAGCACAGGAGAGACCCTGCTACAGCCAATGGAGTGATGCCGCTATGGAGTGGGCTGGCAGTGGCAAGGGGAGGTGAGCTGAGATACCAGAGCCTCATCACCATAAATACAACTACACAAAGGGGCAGGTCTTGTGATGGCCAAAGACAGAATGAGAAAAAGTACCTGTAATTCACATTTGAAGTAGCTAAGCAATCAATCTGAAATGCTGTTGGATGGACAAGCCCCCAAAAGGTATCAGAGGGGGCTTCAGACTTGTCCATGTTGAAGCCAGTGGCCTGGCATGTGCCTGCCATTTATCGGCTCCCAAATAAACAGACCCAGCTCTAACTTCCCTGTGCTACCGAGGGTGGGGAACCTTAAAACATTGCAAGTGTGATACATCAATAAAACACAACCTCCATTTTACTTCGTTTTACCCAAGGTTCCTAATCCCACACAATTCAATTTCTTTTTTCAGCACACAACTGCTCCTACTTCAAACACTTCACACCAGGGCAGAGCTCGGAGATATTTGAAGTAACCACCCAGAAAGGTAAGAAAGATCCCCAAAAATATTTTCCTAACTGATCTGAGAGGTAAGAGATCTGAGGTAAAGGGGTGAAGGGGGGGGGTCCCCAAAATGAGGGTTCAATCCTGGTTCCACCAAAAGCAGCAGAGGAATCTCTATCAGATAAAACAATTGAAAAATCCTCTGAGCAACGGCAAACATCAGCTTCCGGGGAAGGATCCTTCTTACACATGGTCACACTTGGAAGTGTGATTTTACTCAGATTTGGCCCACAAATACATAACAACATCATTATACCAACATCATTATACCAACATCATTATACCAACATCATTATACCAACGTCATTATACCAACGTCATTATACCAACGTCATTATAACAATGTCATTATAACAATGTCATGTGAAAACTGCCAAAAGTCTTTCCAGCATGGAAACAACTCTCAGGCATTGGCCCTCTGCACTTTTGCCATTGAAGGAAGATGTCATCAATAACATTGAGCTGAACAAATCACAACCCAAGCAGAGCCTTGTCCCTGAAAAGAAGCTCAGAGACCCCATGCAGACCCCTGGGAATGTTGTGCTTCCAATGGACTCTATATGGAAGCCATGTAAAAACCAGCGTGAGCAGAGGGAGGAAGGAGCAGAGATCCCACAGAGACACCTGCAGCCCATGTGTACAGGGCAGAGGTTTTGATAACCAGCTTTCACAGGCAAAGCTCACACAAGTCCCTAATGAAGCCAAATGTTTCCAGTGCTCACTTAATGTGCCCCCTCTCCTGTGCACCCTCTCATTAACCACAAATCCCTTTCCAGTTTGCTTTGATATTTTGCTGCGGAGCAAATGAGCTGATGGTTACATGACATGTATCAAACAACCTGCTTTGCTTCCAGCAGAAACCACTGTGGTGGGAAACTTTAACATGAGTTTTCTCAAAAGGACAGGAAAGGCTAGGAATTCTAAGTGAATGGAAGAGACTGGGAATTCTGAGTGGCTGGAAGAGCACAACAGCTCTGAGAGGTCCCTTCCGACCAAGACAGTTGGGTGATGATGATGATGGACTCTGAGCTACCTGCTTGTGCTCCATACACCATCCTCCAGCCATCTGGTGTTAAAATCACACCCAATGCTGCCTCCGTAATTTCAGGAAGAGCTTCTTTTCTTTGAAGCAAAAGAAAAAGCTTCAACTGTGGCAGAGGATTTTACTAGCTTGAAACGAACTCTGTCAGGCAGTTCTATAAGGAAATTATAAAAAAACAGTGGTATGAAAAGCAATGAGAACAAAGAGGGATCTGCTGTTCCACAAAAATGGCTACAATTTGATGGGAACTAATTAGTAACAGGCAAAAAAATTCCTGGTGATTTTGCCTGGGAGATTTTCTTTGTTTTAATGGCTTGAAAGGCAAATATCATCAGGCGCTGTGATGCTCATGCATGGCTACATGTGTTAAATATTAAACTAATCTGAACATGAATGCAATATGTAAACGAAGGCCTGAATTAGTCAATTAGCAATTCTTCCCTTCCATTCAGGCCCTGAAATGTGCTTTGGCTGGGGGAAGTGTCCAGCAAGCATCTGAGCTGGCTGAGCAAAACCCAGGACATTTAACGGAGGGTTTGATCCTATGCCCTGAGGAAGCTGGAAATCAACCCCTGAACCCCACGATGCTCCACAAACACTGCTCACCCCTGTCCTCCTACCTGCTTGAGCTCAGAGCCCTGGGGAGCACGCAGCTGTCTTCCTGCATCGGCACAACATCAGCACCGTGCACGGGGCCTTGTCGGGGCAGCACGGATGTGGAATAAAAATAGCACAGAGCTGCCTGTTTACTGGGAGAGGAGAGTATGGGGTGATGGGAGAAACAAGAGCGTGGAACCCAGGAAGGCTTCACCCATAACATCAATAGGGCAGAGCCAAACCAGCTCCAGGCCAGAGCTTCATCCAACCCGTTCAGGCACCGTTTGCTCTTTCAGTAGGTACTCAGAAAGCGTTTCCCCCCGCTCCGGTGTTACACCCTCTGTGTTCAAAAGATACACAGCCAATACGCACTCCTGCTGTTACCTGAGCAAAATACTCAGTTCAGCAGAGCCACCTCTCCACAGCAGCTGGAGAACATGTATTTCTTGGAGTGACCTACTGCAAAGTCACAATAGCTGATGGGGGCATGCTCAAAATGTGCATTTTTGGACGTTTCTTTTGCTTTGGCAGAATACAGCATTTCAGCTGCAGCCATCGCCATCTTCAGTGTTGGCTTCGCCATCATCGGAACAATCTGCGTCCTCTTGTCCTTCAGGAAGAAGAAGGATTACCTGCTGAAGCCAGCATCCATGTTCTACACCTTTGCAGGTAGGAGGGTCAGCGCTCGCATACTTGCACTCGGTTCATGGGACAATGTAGGGAAACTGAGATGGAGCTGGGGGGGGGAATGAGGGCACCTCTAAAACTGTCCTGAAAGTGGCATTTTCTTCATAGCCACAGTCAGACTGCCGGTCCCTATGCAGTGCTCCAGCTGAAGAGCTCTGACAAGGTCCTGCTCAGCAAGCCTTACCCAGCAGCTTGTCTGTGCTCTCTCCAGCTGCTTTAAAAGGGGTGTTTCTAGCATATTCAGTGCCAGCCCCAGTCTAAACCCAGGCCATGCACAAGTCTATTGCTTTTATTAAGACTCAAACCAAAGAAACACTGGATTGAGGCCCAAAACACACAGCTGTCTCCCAGATCCACATTTTTACATGAGCTAGGAACACCCTGACATACCACAGCAACCGAAAGGCAGAGGTGCACATTGTCACCTCAATGAAAATCTGACTCAACCTCTGGAAAAGCTCCCCAGGGAATGAAATTATTCCTCCACCACTTTGAGCTTCCCTTCCAAGCCCGCCTAAACGATCATACTCAACAAGTCACCTGCTGACTTGGATGGCCTGGGTTATAGTGGAGCTCTGAGCAGTTGCTGGTTCCTTCAAACACTGAAGGCAATGACTCACCTGCGAATCCTGCTGTAATTCCTGTGTGCAAAAAGACAGATGAGGCAGCTAATTAAGGATGAAAATTGACAGCTGGTTATTCAACCCACTGCTCCTGTCTTCCTTCAGGTCTCTGCATCATCATCTCTGTTGAAGTCATGAGACAATCAGTGAAGAGGATGATTGACAGCAAGGAGACAGTCTGGATTGAGTACAGTTACTCCTGGTCCTTCGCCTGTGCCTGCTCCTCCTTCGTCCTGCTCTTCATCTGCGGCATTGTCCTCCTCCTGATTGCGCTGCCCCGCTTCCCCCAGAACCCCTGGGAGACCTGCATGGATGCAGAACCAGAGCACTGATGTTCCCAGCACCGGTGAAAAAAGCCAGGAAGTGTTCTGAAGAGATTTGTATATTGTGAAGTGTCTGAGTCTCCCCACATGACATGCACTCCGTTAACTACGGCGTTACCGAACCCAGCCATGTGCAGTTGTCATTAGTGCTTTGTTCCTTTCTCTTTTCTCTCTCTTCTTTTTTTTTTTTTTCTTTTTCCCCCTTATTTTTTTAAGGAAACAGAAGGAGCATCGGGCACCATTGGAGTGGCACAGCTCTGTGCCAGTTTGGGGGTGCCTTGGGCACCACAATTGTGGGAAAATCTACATGTAAAACAGCTCATGCTGCTGACGAGGCAACCTTCTTAGGGAGATGATGCTGGGTGTAGTTTGGGTTAAAGACCAGATCCTCGAGGGATATGGGGCTTTTACATCTCAGTCTGATAGAGAGGGTGCAAAATTGCAGCTCATTCCCCCATTCATGCCACTCCTCTGCCTGCCCGGGAAGAGGTCCCTGCTCTGGAACCAATTTGAGATCCTTACTCTGTTCTAATAAACTATTAAAATTAAAAGCAAATTTTAAAAAAAACACTTTGCATTGGGATAAAGATTTCTCCTACAAATTTACACGCTGCAGTTCCATCCTTTGTATTGAGCACGAAGCTCCCCCAGATAGAGTTTCTCTTGCGCTCAGGTTCTGATGGTGAAGGGAAGAAGCACCAAACATTAAGGGTGATATTTTCCTTTAATAAAAAGCACGATCTTCCAGTAGCATGATTTTCTGGGAAATTATTGTGATGGATGAGTCACCTGGCCCACTAAATGCTGCTAGGGCCAGACTGTGTCCCCCTCTGGCTGGTTCTCTTTGTTGGGAGTGCTCACTCATCCCCTGTGAAGGGGCTTTGTGAGAGAACTGCGCTTTGCTGTATAGAACTCCACGTCAGGAGAAACCCTCCACAGGAGCTGCTGGGAAAGGAAGGACCTTCAACCAAAACACTCATGAGAGTCAACCCCACACCCAGGAGAGTCAGCCCCGAAGATACTACAAACTGTTTCAATGTGCCCGAAGAAATCCACCCCGGGGCAGCACTGACGGGGATGCTGCTGGAGAGCCCCAGGAGCACACTGTGCGGCTGTCTGCAGCACTGGCGGGGGCAGCAGGGCTCCTCAGGCTCACACACACACAGTTTTCCCCCCGCCTAGCTGAGCCCACTGCCCCATTTCCCTCCCCCCCAAGCACCAAAATTACATGTCTTACTCTCTTGGTAATGCAAAAAGGAGAATAGGTAAACAAAGTGTCCTCCCTTCTGCACGCATCCGTCCACGATTCCAAAGAGAATGATAACCCGGATCAGCAAATCTCTGATCGGCTTGAAGAGGTCTGAAACCGCGATGTGTTCAGACCTGTCAAGGAATCATCCAGCAATTTGGTGCTGGTACAAGGGGCTGCCCACAGCCCTGCCACCAGCCAGATCCTGTCCAGGCACACTGAGCCCCAGCAGCCCCCAGCCAGACCCTGGCACATCTCCATCAGTAGAGCAGCAGTGAGAACAGGAGCCTTTTGTGAAGTTGCGTTAATGTTTTTCGAGCTCTTTGAAGTTGGAAAGCACTACAAATAACATGTACATTATGAAGTTTTGGGTAGAGCTTTCATTGGTGCTCAGGCTGAGGATGAGCTGGGGAACTCTGCCTGTCTCTCATCACAAGACAACCACAAGTCTTCACGTTGTCACCAAAGCCCTGTGAAATGCTAAATGGTTTTGAAATCTTCATTTTGGGTACAGAGCTGACACTCTTAATTTGCATTTTCATTGTTCAGGGAAACAGAAGCTAGTTTCTCAGGAGATGCTATACAGGCAAAACTAGAAAGTAGTAAGTGGGACCCTTCAGGAAGCTGACCCCAAGCTGGGGTCACCACGCCAATTAATCTAAGTGAAGCAGCTGGCGGGTACAGAGGCATTCCCAGCTCAGCCAGCTTCATCAAAATAACCTCACCTTGGACATGCAGTGGGTTGGCACAAGCGAGGTTTGGGGACACATGTCTCAGTGGTGCTCCTGTTCCCCAGGAAATCCTGTGTCCACGTTTCCAAAGCACCATCCCTCTCTTGCAATGCTGCTCCAGCGACAGTGTAATTTCTAGGTGGCTTCTTATCCTGGTGGGTCAACTTGTTGCCCAGCCAAGAAGGTGTGATATCCCTTTCATGATATTTAACACATCCTGGAAGGTCTCAGCCACCTCAAGCACACTCCCACCTGTGTCAGGACTGAACTACTTCTTCCAAACCCCAGTGAGGATGATTCCCAGTAAGTGATGTAGTTTTGCCTGGATCCAGAGGTTTCACATCCTCTCTGAGCTCACCTGACTCCTGAAGCAGAGAGAACACACAGCTCACAGCAACAAGACCCTGCACCCACTGACAGCAACCTGGGGAGCTGAGCCAGATACTCACAGAGCTGTTAAACTCACGGAGACTGATTCTTGATTTGCTCCATGTTGAGGCCTTTTGATCATTCACTGCTTCACACGGTCCCCACAAGACTGAGAGGCATGTGGATGAGTTCATTTTCTTTTTGCAGATATTAAGAAATGCTGATGAGGGACCCGTCCATTAAATTGGTCATTGGTATTCAGCATGGGAGAGGCACTGCTCATAGAGCAGGCTTGTTCTGCTGCATATAAACCCCTCTGCCAGGGAGCCAAGAACGTGTGTTCAGAGGGTTAATAAAAGCAAATGGCCTTCATAAAGGAGAAAGAATATAATGTTGAGCAGGGGGAGCTGTAACCAGTGTCAGTTTTCATTCTCTCAGCTCAGCAAAGAGCAGGGAACAGCCCCCAGAACTTCAGGAACATGGCATGAAAACGTGAGAGAAACCTCCTCACTGGCAGGAGTCAGAGTGAAACAGGGATGGGCACAGGGCTGCTGCACAACCCACATGTGGGTTTGGGACATGAGAGAAGCAAGCAGGGAACCTGCACTAGAGGCAAACGACCAACCACCACGAAATCCTGAGCAATGGTCCTGCCGCTATCCGATCAATGCACAGCTCTGATCGCTGGTCCCTTGGGCACGTGCCACTTGTCACTCCACAGACCAGCATCGCTGCCCATCCCCTGCTCAGGGCACCCACACGGAGGTGCACTGGGGCACCGCATGTCACACGGCACTGGGAGGTTTCAGTCACCACTAAGCCCGAGCGTGAGACCCCTGTACCAGCACAACAGAAGATGTGAAGCTGTTTGTGGAAGATCTGCAGTGAGGCACAAGGCGAGGAGAGAAGCTGCTTCCCTGCGTGTTAAACGCTCTGTTGTGTGAATCTCATGTGTGGAAAAGGTGCCAGACAAACAACCCTGAAGAACAAAACTGCCAGTTTAGCAAGCAGCAAGCTGAGCACTCAGAACAGCGTTTGTCTGCAGAGGCACCGGGGCAGTGACAGCCCAGCAGCCAGGCAGGGGATGGGGAGCTCACAGGTCATCGAACCACAGAACCTCCTGGGTCTGAAGGGACCCGTAAGGCCCATCAAGTCCAACTCCTGGCTCCACACAGGCCCAGCCCAGTCAGAGCTGGCACCGAGCACATCATCCAGATGCTTCTGCCCTCAGCTCGGGGCTGTGACCCCTTCCCTGAGGAGACTTTGTCAGTGCCCAACCCCTCTCAGGGCAGAACCTCTTCCTGACACCCAGCCTAAACTTCTCCTGGAGCAGCTTCACACAATTCCCTCAGGTTCTACCCTGTCCCCAAAGAGACGTCCTCTTTATTTTGACAGCTGTGGAAGTGATTTCCAGAAAGTCCCAAAGATCGGAGAATTTCTACACCCCCCTGAAACGAGATCCTTGCGCCGCTGCAGAGGGGCACTTTGTCTCCTGGGTTTGATAGCTTGAGGAACATAGCTGAGATAAGAGGTCATCAGCATAAGGATAGACAGTGCCCCTTTGAGCATTCTAACCTGGATACTGGAGTATCAGCCTGCTCTGCACCATGAATTACACCCCTAACAGCAGGATCTGTTTCAAAGGCATCTAACTCATTTCCCCTTTTCATCATCACCAAGGGGCAGGAAAAGCATGTCACCTTTGACTGATACAGAAGATGAGACTGTTCTGGCTTTGTCAAGCCTGGTCCACGTCCTGGCTCCAGTGGAGCTGTGGAACATAAATTCAGGCCACACAGACATCCCAGATGCTGTGTGCTCCAGTGCTCTCTAAAAAGAAAGTTCAGAGTGGTCAAACCCATCGCTCCCAGTGCCACCTGGAGCAGAGGTGTTACACACATCACAAAAGAACTGCTTAGAGAGCACGATCTGCAAAAATAATCCAGCTGAACTTGACAAATCTAGGAACAAAACATTAATTAATCAAAGCAGGGAAGAGTACTCACAGGGTTTGTCAAGCCAGCGGAAGCTCTCACACAGTGCTACGGGTCAGTAACGCTGCAATTAACACAGCACAAAGTAGGAGGTAATAGGGATGCATGGGCTTTGGTTCCAAGGAGCCAGCTTTTATGGAAACTGTACTTTGTGCTGCTGGAATGCTGAAGTCTGCTGTCTGAATAGCCCCATAGCATTCCAAAGGGTGAAGATCTACGCTCGACAGAGCAGGGAATTGTCCCTATGAGGAGCTTTGTGGACAGAGCTGTGAGGGTGTCCCCAGATGGACCTACTGCAGCCCCATATCCTGCAGAGAAGGGAGATGGGCACACAGCACATGAGCCTATGGCAACCAGAGAACTACAGAAGCAGATGGGACATAACCCAAAAGCTCTCTGACCAAGACCTCAGCAGCCATGGAGCTCCACAGAAACAGGCCACTGAATACAGGAGGAAAGGCAGGAGCAGGTGGGACAAGCCGTGGACAGGCACACCAATACCCCACACCGTCCAGAGCTCACTCAGGACTCTAAAGCAAAGTCCTACACTTACCAAAAGTCAGAACGTTATTTTGTAATCCAAGGTGTGCCCACAGAAGCCAGCACCATCCCCTCCAGCTGCTGCTGCTGACTGAGAGGCCAAGTTTAAAGCTTGCGGTTTCCTAAGAGTTCAGCCCTCAAATCCCCGCAGGACACTGACCAGCCACAGGCAGTGAGGAGCTGGGTTTAAGGGCAGGAGCTCGATCTGAAATGCAAGTAAAAGGTTTAAGTTTTTAGAGTTCTAATTTATTTTTTTCTCAAAGATTTCTCAATCCTTTATTACTCCTCACCACCACATGGCCAACTGCCCAGGAGACACCCAGATTTTTCTCCTGAAAACCTGGAATTAAAGAACATGAAACCAGAAGTTCCTTGATACTAAATACAAGCCTTGTAAATTCAGATCTGGATGACTTTCTAATGTACGTTCTTCACAGACAACACTGGAAGTTTATTCCTGGACAACGAACATGGGATTTGGCACTATCTGTACTTTTAAGTATGACGTTTGAATGAGAGAGAAGTGAAGGAGCCAAACACTCAGCTGGTGAACATGCCCAAGCCTCTGTTCATCTCCTGAGTCGAGACAATTCCTACAAACCAAGAATCTGAGCTCTGAATTTCCACAGTAATTGCAACAGCTCCGTGTTTACAGCACAGCCTGAGCCAGCGCCCAGAGCCAACTGGAAGGCTTGATTTCATTTTATTAAGAATTCAAAGCCCTAGAAGGGTTTACAGTATAGGCTGGGAGGTTTTAAACAGCTACGAGTTCACTGGACATTGGACAATTTGCTCTGAAAACCAGAGCTCCCACTCAGGGCCATAAGCTGACGTGCAATGGCCAGGCAAGGCACTTCAAAGGAATGATCTTTTGGGAAAAAATAACGTCAAGAAATCCCACTGACCACGCTGAACATTTCCAGAGCTGACAGTCAAATCTCTCCCACACCATCCCCAAACTCTGGGTGAGAGCGCTGTCGAGAAGTTAGACCCAAACCCAGCAGGGATTTGCAGGGAGTTACAGAATTGAAGTTCTAAGTCAGGAAGAAGACGTTCCTTTTCCCAGGATATCTTCAGCAAAGATAAAATGCCAGGTCAAACAGAGCAAGATGTGGCGAGATGTGACCATCTCCCCCTTAACTAATTGACAGATCGCAGTAAATTAACAAGTGATGTTTATTAGTTTAATATTCAAATATGGTGAACAGAATCAAAAGACTGCTCCATATAAATGAGTGATTTTGAAACCCCTGAAATTACAATGCCGACTCGGCGAAGTGAAGTGCATTTGAACTCTACCTCTCCTCTGCCATGGCCCTGCACACCTCAGCGAGGACTCTTCACAGACCACGCTGCTCAGGCACAGGCTCTTCCTCTCCCAGAGCAGTGCCAGGGGCTCCGTGGAGGAGAACTGGCCCAGCTCCACTGAGACAAAGAGCCCGAGGTGAACTTCCACTGAACACACGTCCAGCCCCTGCAAATGAACTTCCCACAGACCTGTTTCTGCAGCCATCAGCCCAGCAAAAACCCATCTGACAGTAGTTCTGCTTGGTTCAAGGCTGCAGAATTTGTCCTCTGCTCATTTTTGGGTCCTCGTTCTTGGTTTGATGCCATATGCTGAAGTGCTCACCATAACTTGGCAGGGGCTTTGCCCTCCCCCAGCATCTTTTGTTTGGTATAGACATTAGGAAATAAATTAACAAGTTAAATGCGTGCTTTTCTTTACAGCAAAAAGAAGGAACAAGTTTTTCAGAGAAGTTTCTGAATCATGAACCAGCAAAGACTTAGAATTAAAAAGTTCTATGCAAACCTCTGCAGTGTACTGAGTTTAAATCAACCCCTCTATAGAAAGACCCTTGTCTCAAAACACGAAGCCAAATGGAAAAACCCAGCCTGATTATAACCAGAGCAAAAGTGTGATTGATACAGCAGCAGCCACTGCACATCGGCACGGGGTCCCACCGACAGTGGTACAAAGCCTGGAAGTCACCCCCACACAGCTCTCAGATCTTTAATTCCTTTACACCAGACATGGAGGCGTAACTGCAGCTACCCCCAGCTCAACCTCAATCAAACCCTTCCCAGGCTTAAAGGGATTTCAAGTGTAAAAGGAGGATTCCTCCTCTGGAGAACCTACACAAACACCCCTTGTCTCCCCAGCTGCAGAAGCACAACCAGTGTGCAAGACCAGAGATCTTTATGGGCAAAGTTTATCTTCTTTTTGAGTTTTCAGTGACTCTTGTTACTTTAATTCTTAAATACCCCTTTTTTTTTTTGTTGGGTTTTGGTTTGTTTTTCTTCTCCAGTTTGTATTCCTAAAGGGCCAGGTTTGTGGAGAATTTAGCAGAACTCCTACAGATCAATAACCTGGTAACCATTCTTATCCCCAAAAGATTTAGATTAATTTGGATACAGCTTTGACAAACATTAAATCTCTTCTTTAATGATGTTCCTCAAACAAAACAGTTAGCAAAATATCTGAATTTCCTTGTATAATGTCACATTTTAATGTAAACATCAAATAATGTACCAAAAGTTTTACCAGGGGGGGGAAAAAAAAAATTAAAGCGGCACAATTCTTTATACCACTGGAGAAGGGGGAGGAAAAAGCCAGATTACAAACATTTACACATGCATAGTGGAAAAAAAAAATTAAACAAACAAACAAAAAGGTATTTTACTAAATTCACGCATTTTTTTTTTAAAATAGTTATTAAATCTACTAAGCACCAACATACCTAAAAATTTATTTTCAGCTTCATGATTCATTTAAAAAACCTATCAAATTAACTTTTCAAACAAGCTTATATTACTAGCTTGTCCAAAAATAAAATGTAGTTTTTTTGGGTTTTTTTTCTTGGGTTTTTTTTTGTTGTTTTTTTCTTTTTGTTTTTTTTTTTTAATTGTTTTTTTTAAAGTATACCAATACTTTTTATCTGAATGTTTCCAAACAATGGCATAGGTGTCTGCAAAGAATGCCTTTACTTTACCCTACAGTGGATGGAAAATACAATACCACATCATACAGAATCTAAAACTATAAAAGTCTGAGAATGCAGCATCCCTTCACAAAAAAGCTGATAAAACTGAAAGGATTTAGAAGATGCTGCACCTTTATTAAAAAAAAAAAAAATTAAATGAATTTAAGCAGAAATAACATACATTTTTACATTAACTGGCCATTTCTGGTACAGAAACCCAGCATAGTATGCTAATGTTATTGAATAAATGTAAATGCTACTTACAATCTTCTTAAATACAATTTAGACAAACTTTTTTTTCTCTTTTTCATTTTTTCTTTTTTTTTTTCCTTTTTAAGTTATACAGGTAACCTCTCAGCTGCTAGTTTAATGCAACATAGCATTAACATTACACAAATTAAAAAACAAGGTGTGTGTTTCCCTACAGAAAAGCTTTCCAAAAACCGACCCACATCAAAAAATGCAAAATAATGGAATATAATTAAAAAAAAAAAAAATTAGTTGCAAGTCTAGCAGCAAAGCAATTAAGTGAGGATATATTTACTAATATAAACAAAGGGAATATTTGCAACTACAGGTGAAGCCCCAACTATCTTAGATCTACCGACACAAATAAAAATTAAATTCTCTCTAAAAAAAATAATCTGATTATTTAAAATAGGAGTAAAAGCCATTGCTACCTGATGAACTACCTAGGCTAAGTTCCTGAAACAAGGACAAAGGGTCGCTATTCTTTTTTGTCTGCTCAGGAGGAGGTTTGGGCTTCGGCGGGGCCCGCAGAGCACTTGCGTAGGACATGACAGGTTTGCTCCCACCAGCGTTCTGCTGGCTGTTGCTGTTAGACTCCACGATCTGCTTGTTGGGCATGAGAGGTGGGAACTGGCCGAGGTGTTGCAGCACGCTGTAGTTGAAGGAATTGGATAGCTGTATGTTTTCAGCCTTCAGGTGTTCCTCTGGGGGCTTGACCGTCTTCGGTGGAGCTGCCGAAGGAATAACCAGAGTTTAAGTGAACAGCTCTGCCTAAGGAAACCTGCCTAGAAACCTCAAAGTACTGAGGGGTACTGGAGCCACCTCCTCTGGTAACCTTGCCCTCAATAGCATCCATGTCTTGTGTTTAGCCACTCTTGGTCCTGGGAAATCTCATCAATAAGTTATCCAGCTTCATTCCCAACCACTGGATATGGTGTTATCTTTTTCAGCAATGCTGAGCAGGCTGACATCATTCTCCACCAGCAGGCTGACATCATTCCCCACGTTCTCCCCACGCCTGTACCCACAGAGCTCCTAACACTGAACCTGCAGCTCCACACAGGGATTCAGCCAACACCCCCCACATAAGCTGCTCTGAAATGGGGCACACACTCATTTCAACACCTCATCCACTGAGACAGTGCAAAGACTCTTTCATTCTTCTTGCTTTACAGCTTAATAGGCTAAAATTAAAATTTACAGCACCATATATAATTCATTCTCAAACAGCAATTCAGAGTCCTGAATGCCAACCAACTAATTATTGGTATTTTAGCCTGAATGCATTCCTGCTAATTGATATGTTCTTGCTCCACATTTAACAACTCCTGTAACTATCAGAAAAAATGGTACTTTAAACCGTAGGTATAAAACTGCTTTCAAGTGGATTTCCTGAATCCTAATGAGGTATCTCACTTGTGTCTGCAGAATTCCTCTGTCATATACAGCCAGAGAAGCTCTACACTGAAAAGCAGCCATACGTTACAACTAAAATGACCTAGGAGCTGGGCAACAGATATATATTCTACAGTTAATTCAATTTTATATATATATATATATATTTAAAAGTCCAGAAATGCACCATCAAATGAATACAAAAGCAGAAAAACATAATTGCATAGTTATACTTTCAACTGGAAAGGTCAGATGTAGCCTTGTGGTTTTGATACTCAAAAAAAAACCTCAGACACCCAAACCCAACACACACAAGAACAAATACAGAAAGAACATAAGCAACCTTTTAATTTCGACTTGCACACTGCAGCCTTCACAGTCTACTTCATGGAGCAGAGAGAATCAAAGATCAAGTCTGTACCTACCTAACAACTCCCGGGGTGGAACTGCTCTGTTGGCTCCGTTGCATGGAATGTTTGGGTATGGGGCAGATGAGGAGGAGTTAACCCACAACTCAGGTGATGAATAGTTGAAAGATGACTGGTTATTGTGGTCCTGAAGCTCTTTACACTGACCAAGACTGTCTTGAGGAGTGCTTAATTCTTCAGAACAAGCCTGGACTGAACTAGAGGAAATTCTTCTTTGGTACAACGGCCTGCCTGGTCCTCTTGGTTCATACTGTGAATAAAAAAACAAAACAAAAAAAGGCCTTTTGTTCCTTTTATTCAACTGAACTTCTCAATGCCATCTTTCCAACCAACGCTTTCCCATACCATGTCTTATGGGGGAAAAAAATCCAATAAATTTCAAGTTATATGTTGTCTACTACCATCCCTGATAACATAAGTAATCACAGAAAACAGACACAGACTTTTAAAGGAACTGAAAGAGCTTCAACCGAGATGCTTAGTTCTTACCAACCCTTACATCTTGCACTCCTATGTGGAGAATTATTGTACCATGTGAAGATACCCAGCACTGAGAAGCAAAGGAAGCACAGAAAGACACAGGAGCAATAGAAAACATTTGCCTTCTATATAGAGGGGGGGAAAAAAAGGGGCTTTAGTTTCCAAAGGACAAATGAGTGACTTGTATACCAGGATTTGGAAAGCACAATACATTTGTATACTGGATTTTGTGTGTGTACACACAAATGTTATGGAGAAGTTTCTGCTCTAGGGAGAAACAATGCAGAGAATTTTATCTGAAACCACAGCAACGACTTGCTCCCAGAAGCCCTGTAGATCACATCAATGGAAATGGCAGGAGCTCCATTAATTAACCTGATGGCCTCAGGACTTCAGATTTAAGAACCCCCTAAACTTTCTCAAGATTTAAAGCAAGCTTGCTGTGTTACAGTTTGGGTGGCAGGGGGGTAAAAACAACCCCAAAACCAAACCAAACCAGTATTTGCTGCCTCCTGTGCTGTACTGACAAACAAGCACGAATAACAAGTCACAGAAGTAAGCCTGTACTTGGTAAAGGCAGAAAGTAAACATCCCAATGAAACATCATAAAAAATGACCGAAATAAACATCAAATAACTTGCTTGCAATGCCCTGATATTGTTGTTATATCATCCACAAAACCAGACAGGGAAAAAAGGCTGCATGAAAGAAAACTCTAATATCTCATTATAGCTGCCACATTCTGGTAAAATATCAAGGGAATCAAGGGAACAGCACTTTGGATATCCTGTCACTCTGCTCTCTTGAGGATATTCTTCAACAACAAGAAACCCAAAATCTGTCTGAATCACACCCAAAAAGTATCCTTTTATTGAGTTTAAGGGGCAATTTCAGCGAGCCATCAGGAAGATGTCAAAGTTCTGGGCACTGGTGAGCACAGGACAGGCAGAGTAACTCCAGTGTTCCCTCTGATGGGCAGTTTGAGCCAGACTCAACTAAGCACATGCAAAAGCTGTCAAATATCAAGCCAATGAAAGAGTGACCGAGTAAAGAGTTTAGTAAGGACACCAGGAGTCATGACATCACCCCTGGCACCTGCCTTATTGGAAGGATCTCTATCAGCCACACAACTAAAAGCTGCATTTTGATCTCTTTACGTATTCAGAGCTGAAATACTGGTCTTGGAAACTTCACCTGCAAGTCTCCATCCTGCAACACTTCTCCTGTATTTGGCATTTCTGTCACACATTTTGAAAGGAAGAAGAAATAAGAGCTAAACCGAATTTGCACTAATTACATAAAGGCTCACTCTATTTGTCTTCAGATAGCAGGAGCTGTCACAAACTCTGTAGGAATATTTATTGGTTTATTACCCACTGAAGAGCCATTGTTTCCATGTCCCGCTGTACCGATGGTGTTAACTATTGTCACAAGGTGTTACACCGTGTACAAGGTATTATACCTTAATGGGCCGAGACACAGAATTTTGAAATGCTGTAAACCCAAACCTCCCTACAGATCTAACCAGGCCTGAGGACTCCTATTAACCCCTCTGGGTCTGTCAGGCAGAAATCATAAAATGCACTGGAATTCAATTGTAGGTGTTTTGCTCAGGGACATATTTTCTATTTTCAGAAGTCAAAAGACAATTAAATGTGTATTACATGGGATAGTGATGAGCACGGATACCCCAAAGCTCCTGAGAAAAGCCTTGGCAGAAATGCATCACAGAGCAAGCCACTTCATGTACAAATATTTGATTACATGCAGTCAGTGCAAGATTACCTGCGATTATTAATTCTGACATTGCTGGAATACAACCTGGCTCCACCATACTACATGTCCTACACTCCTCAGCACTCTGGATTCCAACAGGGATTACAAACTCCTGTTCAAAACATCACCTGTCCTAGCTGGATGTTCTTGCACAGTCTGCATCGCATAGCACACACCCTTAAGAGTCCAGAACAAAAGAAGATGATCAAGAGGGACAGTGCCAGCTCTGGTGTGGCCAGGTTTATGCTGGACCCAGATTCACAGAGCACAGAAGGATCTGTCTGCACTGATTTTCAACACTGAGCACCCAAAACACACAGGGTGGTTTTACACAGCATTATCTCAGGCCAAGTGGGATTTATTAAATCAGGATTTGTAGCATGTTAAAGCAAGTGACCTGCTCTGCTCTCAAGTTAGCATGAAAAGTAACTTAACCATATTCACAGGTTCATACTGAGTCCAATGGCTGTCTGATTCCAGCTTACTTTCCAGAGAGTCATTTCATGACTTTGCATCCTGGGGTGTGATTAATTTGCACTCCACATAAATGACATGTAGATAATTGACCAGAGATTCCAAGAAAACTCCTAAGTAACATTCAAAAAGCCAAGACCTCCCATTTGGCAAAGAAAACGTTATACCTGCAGTGATGAGAATCATGAATACACACAGGGCAAGCGGAGATGCCGTAGAGAAAATTGTGACCTCACAGAAATTCCCAGTGTGAGCTTTGAATATGTGAGGCATTTTGCATTCATCACCACTTCAGAATATAATTTGATATTAAAATAGCACGACAATCACAGGCACAGACAAAAATGCCTACCTCTTCTAAGCTGTGGAGCGAAGAAGCAGATACTGCTCGAGATGCAAGTGGGTGAAATGGCTCCTGACCGACTGCGTGCTGATGATTCTGTATCTGTATAAAAGGGTTTTGCTGCGACCTATGGGGCAATGGAGGTATACCATAATGAAAGCCCTGCCCCATAAGGTGATTCTGCTGTAGGTTAGCATAAGTCCATGATCCATCAGGTTGCAGGTATTTCAAGGGAGATGGGGCTATATGTTCAGATGGCATTGAGAAAGGGGGATTGTATATTTGGGGTAAATGCTGCTGAAATGCTGGGTTACTGGGTATTTCAATGTCTCTGTTGTTTTCAGTGAAGTTAGGAAAGTGACTACTGTGGTTAGAGTTGCAGGAAGGAGAAGGGAGTGCTGGTGGGCTTCTGGGCTGAACTTGTCTGTATTGCAACAGTCTTGACTGAGGGGGTGGCATTTCAGCTAAGTCCCGACTTTCACTTTGATCACGGTGTGACAGTTCTCTGAGCAAATCCTGGAATCTGTATTGACAGAATAAATGTATCAAGAAAAAAAAAAACAAAACATGTTTTGCTGAAATCCCACTCTTTTTGAGGTTGAAAAAACTCAAAGCACAAAACACTGAATTTAAATATACTCATCTTTGGGCTTACTGACCCTAACTTCAAAGGATATGACTGCGAGCAATCAGAAATTAGGCACAAGAGGATTAACTGGATGAAATACCTACCTGAATCGTCTCAAAGTTTTAATAACTCTTGAGGTTTCCTTTTCAATCAGAAGAATCAATTTTTTGTTATCTCTTTACGAGACAACTAAGGTAAGGATTTCGTGCTTTATTATACATAGTGAACAAATTCACATGGTTAAAGAAAATTTTAACCCCTTGAAAGGCAAACAATCAGGGATTCCCCTCACTTGCACAATATTCTTCCAAACTTCTTCAAAAGGTCAAGAACATTCAATTCAGTAGTCAGGTAAGAGAGCATTCAGAGGCTTTAACATGGCTATAACCAACCAGATGGAAAGAAAGCATAGTGGGAGATGACAGTAAACAGAGGCAATTTAAAAATCCAGCCTTTATAATATATGTTATTAAAGCTGAAGACCACAGGAACCATTTTCCTGTTTGTGCTCAACAGCTTCCTTTCTTGCCCCCTAATGCTTCATCTCAAATATCAGCATTTTTTCCATCTCTCTTTAAAAAGCAAAGGCTTTCTGAAAAGGAAAAAAAGTTTGGGTTTTATTGGGGAGCAGTGTTTGCGGAGGGGTTGGTTTGTTTGCAAGCACATAAATCTGAGACCACTGTTTCAATCTGAAGAATTTACAGTTCAAATAGGCCTTAACTACACTCAGACAACTCTTTCACAAACACAAGGTTGTTACTCTCTATCCATTGCCTAGTCCATAAATACAGCTCTGAAAAGCTCCATAAAAGTATTTTTTCACTACAGCTTTACTACCCAATATACTAACAGAATAAAGCACAACACATAATAAAAGCACAGTTGTAAGTCAGCCTGCCAGCTATTTTACCCTTCAGAGTAACAGCGGTGCACAGCAATACCTTTAAGTGTCTCACACTTGATCACAGTGTTACACATAGGTGCCCACTGCTCAATGTTACACAAGCTCTGATGACTCAGTAAACAAATACCTTGAATATGTTGCCTCTGTTTCATCTTCTGTATTACTGGCAAGTTTCCAGTTTGCCCTAACTTGCTGCTGTTGATGCAATCCAATTGGTTGCTGAGGAAGATGTGGTAGATGAGGATGGTGATGGTGTTGATATGGAATAGTGCCTTGACTGAGATAGGCATTATGTTCATTCCATTGCTGTAACCTGGCTTGTTGTTGCTGCCTTATTGTTTCCAAAGCTACATTTCCATGCATACGATCTATAAAAATAGTTTTAAAAAAAAAAATTTATCTAATGCCCCTTTTTAAAGATCTTTATGTCAGAAAAAAAAATAAAAGTACGTTTTATACACTTTATTCCAGGGCCTATTATATACTAACTGCATTGCAGTGCATAACCTGGTTATTTAAATCATATGGAAAACCATATAAACATGAATCTTCTAATAAAGTGCTGAATATTCAAACATGCCTCAAGCAGCAAATTATGCTCAATGACATTACTTATGGAAACTAACCCAACAATGACCCAATTCAGAGCAATATGCCTGAAAAGGTAAATACCTCCTTCATTTTCACTTCAATGTAGTTATAATTGCACACTCTGAATTTAAATAAAGAAAAGTCACCTACCTAAAGTGTCCCCTAAGGGCATTCCTGATGGATTCTCTTCAATGAAATTGTTCAAGTGGGTTGGCAGAACAGGGTTGTGCTGTGCAATAGGCCTCAAAGGATTATTAACTTCTTGTAACATAGGTGGGGGGTGTTGTTCTGAAATCACAGCATCTACAGCAGGAGAATGTGGTCGGTGGGGAATTGGATTATTAAAAAAAGATTGGCTGGGGCCTGCCTGGTAAGCAGGGGAAAGCTGTGAGGTCTGTGGAGGCTGCTGGTTCAAATGGTTATGTTGCTGAACTACCTGGCTAGGCTGGGGGGGCATTTGGTTCTGTGGTTCAGGCAAATGATTCTGCTGCTGACTTAGGAGGTTTTGCTGCTGTTGCAGGGGGTATGGCTGCCTGGGCATCTGCGGGAGGTGCTGGAAGTGGCGGTTGGGAACTGCATACTGTGAGTGGGGCGGGGTGAGGTGGAGATTCAGCTGCCTGGGGTTAAGGTTATCTTTGCGATGGAATTTAGCGTTGGGATAAGCAACGCTGGAGCGTGACTCTGGGCTTCTAGTCTGAGAATTCGCTTCTAAGTCAACCTGGAAAAGAAGAATGGAAAAAACTTTGAAAATTCACATTAAAAATCCTAAACAAAAATATGAAAAAATATTAATAAATTCACTGAAACAGAGAACATTAAACCAAAACACAAAAACCCTACACCAAACAAGACAAACCATAAACCCACCTGCTTGGATTCCACAGGTTTCTTCTCAGGTGTTCGAATTTTATTGATTTCAGGTCCAGCATTGTTTTCACTTTTACCTAACAACATTTAAGAAATTATTTATTTTCAATAGAAACATATTTGTGGGGTGTCCATATATAGGGAAAATTTAGTCTTATTAGTATAGCATTTACACCATCATTTGACAGTTAATATAATGACTCAAATTACACTGGTCTTTTAATCTCTGCACTTTGTTCCTTAATCATCACTAAGTAGTTCTCCCAACTTAACTGCAAATAACATGAGCAGTAGTTACTACTGGACTGCAGAACAGGTAATTACACCCTTACCACACCCACACCCCAGCTCTGATTACTTCCTCCTCTCACTCTCACAGCATCCTAGTTCCCCTGTTTGCAATGGCAAATCACAGGTTATTTCCCCAACCCTATAGATCTCTTGATTTCACTTAAGGAAATTTACTAAGGAAAAAAGAAAGACAACCCTTTTCACCATAGTATATTTTAAAGTAGAAAACTAATTTGCAAAGCAATTCCAAGGACTAACCATTTCGACTTTGTTCATGTTGCTCCTTGTCTTGATGCTGAAGCTGCTGCTGTTGTCCTATGCTAACTGGTGAGTGATGTCCCAGGCCATAAGGTATAGGAGACCCACGCCCATGTGCCTGTAACAGGTTCATATTATATGCCATAGCTGCTTGATGAGTAATGATTCGAGGGTCAACTGCAAACCTACCCTGATACCCCGTCCATGGTACCTACACAATTTTAAAAGAAACAATAAAAGGAAAAAAAAAAAAAAGAAAAGATGACATCTGTTAAGGTACATTAAAGGATAAAGCAAGAACTCATTGATATTATGTCTGTAACAAGTGGCTGTCCATGCCTTGGATGACCTGACACACTAACACACCACTACAGGGGGTGCTGTGAAGGGGAGCATAAGGGCAGCCTCTCAAGGGGCAAAAAGCAATGGTTTTGGAGCACTACTCTGAGCAAAAAAATGTGTATCAAGACCCATTCTTGTATCAGTGGTTTCAAAATTCAGAGAGAAGACCAATGGGCAAATTGTATTTTAATAACCTTTACATTAATGCCTTCTCAAAGGGCAGTGGGCAAAGCTCAGGAAAATAAAAAGCCCTTTCACCTGGCAGGTAGAGCAGCCCTTAGGCCACGTTTCAGGGGAAAGCCTCTAACCTGAGGAACCCTCTATCCCTTTTTTACCACCTGGTGCTGTAGCCCTGTAACACAGAGGGAGCAGGCATAGTGCCTATGCACCTACAGACACTTAGTGAAGTTCCCAGGGCTCGTGGCTCTATTAGAGGCTATCCACATGAGAGGTACCCCAGGGGCACTCCAAAGTGTTTGTGCTACTGACACATGTACTGCAGATCATCCTCCTAAAAACCTGAAGTAAAATCCACCTCCTGAAAGCATGTAAAACAAGGCAGGAACATTAAAAATTGTAACACTTTAAATTTTAGTCCTAAAAGGAATGCAAAGGGTGACAGCTCTGGGTCACATTCGTTCAATCTCCTCCCCGTAAAGGAACAAAATGTATGAAAAAGAGGAGAATGTGGGGAAAGTAATCACCAAGACTCGGGCTGACAAAGCATCCCTTACTGCTGAGGGCAGACAGCCTCCTCCTGATTTTACCTTGTATATAGAAACAGCCCTAAACAAAGCAAAGGGATCCATTTTATCTTACATGAACATAAACACGTTTTACTTCAGCCCCTATTTGTTTTAAATGTAGCAGCCTTCATGAGGTTCTTTTTTTAAATTCATGTTTGCCCTTGGAACGTGCACTTTGAACTTTAGCTTTAGGCTACTACTGCATCACTACGATCTCAAATCATCTCCAACAAGCCTCTCTTCAAAAGCAGCCGTCTCATTAGTACCTCAGTCTTCCCACTTAATTATTTTTCAAAATCCATCCTCCGGGAAGGTGAGCTCAAAATACATCTTTTTTTTTATTAGAAATACATTAAAATGTATTAACCTTGGAACAATAAGACAGACCTTTTAAAATCATCTCATTTGATATTAACATAATGTGAGCAAGCATGACAAGAGATACAGCTGCTGGCCTTCTCACTGCATTTCAATTTACCCATCAAACCCAGATTTCTAGTAAGCTCAGGAAAAGGAAAATTCCTTGACCTAGCAAAGAAAACCAAATGTATAGCTGCCACCTGATCTAAGGCACACAACTGAAACTAGAGTTTCTCCAGCAAGTCCCCTACAGAGCACCCATAACCTGAATTATAATAGGGGACTTAAATTATTAAAAACCAAATTATCCATATGCCAATATTTGGCATTATGCATGTATGGCTTCTATGTCCTTCATGTCTTCAGGAGCTGTGTACAACAGGTATATGGTACTCCACAACATCACTCCTGCAGCCTTTCTTCTTCCCTCCCCATTCTCCTGGAACATGCAAGCATGGAAGTTAAAAATAAAGCAGAGACTGCTCCTTTAATGAGAGATGCAATGCAAAACTCCATACATCAAGGTTGCCTAAAAGACCTAATTATGGATCTTCATTGTGTTCTCACATGTCATTAAGGAAAACGATTGGAAAGGAAACTGGTTTGCTCAGAGGCTCTGGAAAGGGAAAACATCCCATTATGCTTATTTTTCTTATCACTTCACTTCAGACACCTCGCGCTGCAGACATGCAAAGCTGGTAATTCAAACTGTATGAAGCCAATAAAGAGAAACAAGCTCTGTCTGAACTGCCTATGTCTCTCCAATGATTAAGAGCTGGACTAGGCAGTTAATTCAGATGCAGGTATTTCAAGTCAGATGAGACAGATCCCACTGGTGTGCCTAAGCCTAGAGCTGAGGCAAATACACCAAATTACATGAACATGAAATTGCTTTTAGGCAGCCTGGAGTTATTTGTGGGAGCAATGTTTTTAAGTCCTCATTTTTTGGTGGTAGTCTTCACAGCCAGCTAAGCCCACATATTTGAAATGGAGTGCTGAAAAAGTTTGCAAAACATTCACAACTGATTTTGCCATTAGTTTCTGTAAATAAAATAATTGGGAGAAGCAGGGGAGAGGGGGGAAAACACCCAGAAAATTAATTCTTACAGGCAAAGGCACAGACATGACCATATTTCCTCCATAGACAGCAGGTACATAGAGAATACTTGTCCCAGTGTGCGGATCTATCCTTTGAACAGGACTTGGAGATTTCCCCAGATTGGGGTGAGGTCCCAGAGGAGGAGGGGGAGGAGTATATGCTCGGATAGGATTTCCAATTAGAACAGAAGGATTGGGCTGAACTGGAAAAAAAAAAAAAGATAAATACATATGAAAAAAGATGTAAACACACAAAGAATACACAGACTGTTCTTTCTTTCTTCACCTTAGCATCTATCTTTATAGAGCATGTGTGCAGCTCTAGCAGCATTGGTCTGACACACCAAGAAAAAGCATTCATCAAATCCTGTATTCAAAAATTTAAAGAGGAAAAAAAAAAGAATAGTTGTACTAGAGAGGAACAGGCAACTGGTAACTGTGTTAGTGAAAGAATGCCCCAAACCAGTTAAATATGCTGAGAGAGGAGCTGTAGGAGCTGTTAAACACCACATTAAAAACTGCAACTATGCTCCTTCCCTTAGCAGGCAAGAAAAACTTTAAATTAATGTTTTTTCAGATTAATAACTAAGCTGCTGCATGCTACCCTGCAGAAGCACTATCAGCAATACCTGGGTATATGACAACATGGAAGTTAGAATGTTACACTGCGTGCACTGGTTTATGATGTGCTTCCAACGCTTACAGTGTGGACACGCTGGCACAGTGTTTGACATGCTGGACTGCATTTAAGAGGCCAACAATGCTGTGCCAGGGCTCTGAGTCGGTGCACACACCACCTCTAAAGGGAGAGCCTTGGAAACACCTAATGCCCACTCCTGAACAGTCTCTAACCTGCTTCCCAAATGCACCATGAATTTACTGGCTGTCAAAAAGAAAGCAGACCAGATCCTCGATTGATGTCAAATTACTGTCAACGTCACTGGAGCCAAACCAGCAGGAGCCCCAAGGAATTCCTTCAGCAACAGCAGAATACTTACCAATTCCATCAGGTGGGAAATGGTCATTCTGGTTGTGATGATGGACCTTGCCCTGCAAAGGGGAAAAACAGCAATGGTAATGCTTTGCATTCTTAGGGAAATGAAAAGCTTTTTATTTCAATGAGCATTATAATTAAATACAAAATAGAGTTTGAAAGAATTTAGCCCAACACTTTATTCTTACACATTCACCTGCCCAGTTATAGAAACTTTGAGGTTTCCTTTCTCACAGCTTTATTTCCCACCACCTCACTCTCTTTCAGAGCAGCACCCAGCACTAACACAACCCCCAGCACTATTCCTCAGCAGCTCTTCACAGAAGCAGCACAGTCCATTTTCTTCTCCAGGTTTCAAATCAAGAGCCTTGGAGACAAAGTAGCTGACATCAGTTTTAGTGAGCTGCTCCCCCAGCCTCCTTAGACATCACCTCCCTACCCCATCTCATCAAGCAGAAGTATCTGCTGCTGGACTCTGACCCCATAGTGACTGCTCCCAGCAAGAACATAGTATGTAGAGTCCAGAACCAGAGTATTCAGGAGAAACTGTTTTTCCTTGGCAAATTGTGCATCAGAAAAGGAGGTTAACAGAACCAAGTTATCCCTCCTACATGCTCATGAGTTTACAGCATCAGTTAATTAATTAATATTTATAAACTGTGAGCAGATACTCAAATGCTGGTATGCTCTTAAGTCTTTTGCAGGATAGGAAAACCTTACTTAATCTGAACCTAAGTATATGCACAAATTTAAAATAAATCTAAAAACCCTTTGATGCTGCAAAACTTTTCTTGCCCAGGAGACGAGTCTAGGCAGTTTTCCATCAGTCTGAGCAAATTAGTCAGGGTACAAAGGCAGATTGTTTGACAATGGTGACTCATGCATAAACTAGATTAAAGAACCGGTCTCCTCTGCTCATTTTGAAAATGAATTATAGAAAAATAATATAATAATTTCTTTTCACTGCAGTACTTAAACAAAAGAGACCTGTTTATTCACTAAAGAGAGCAAGATCCAATGTGCAAACGTAGAGGAGCTCCATGCCTTACTCACTCATGGTCAGCACAAGGCATTCCCCTATCTGTTATGCTGCCAGGCAGCATCAACCTGTGCACACACAAGTGTACCAGCTCCACCTTTAGAGTGTTTATCACTTCGCAAAGGTGAGCAGCAAGTTACATGAACTCACAAGAATAGCTGTCCCCATTGGACAGAAGCTCCAGCATGTAACAGTAATGGATTGGGAAACTTAACTGGGGAAGGGAGGTGCTGCCCTTCTTTTGCCATTTTCTTTTAACAGTTCCAATGGCTTAATGGGTTTGTAATGGTCCATTAATGGCTGAAGCGTTATTGTTTCTCAAAGATTTCTAGCTTAAAGTTCACTTCCCCACACACCCAGGGAACACCTAAGCCTACGCTTTACCTGATGGCAGTTGAGAGCACAGGTGCATTCAGTTTCCTTTAAAACTGGCTCCACCTTCAGTAAAAATCCACATTACATAAAGGCAGCGAGAAGAAACTCTGCCCAAGATTTAGGTGACTTCAGACAGCTAAAAGCCTCATCACTCCTAGGATCCCCCTTCAGTCCATGTACAGAAGAGAGCATTCTCCAGAGACTTAATCAGACCTGTGGTCCTCAGCGACCATACAAAATCCTAGGACAACAACGCATCCCAACTAAGAGCCTGAATCCAGGTGGAAAAGCTGGAGCACAGGCATCGAGCAGGAGGTGGGCAGAGCCGTAAAATTCAGAGCCTCATTTACCGTTCACTAACTACCCTGAGGGAAGTTCTGAAAACATTCCATTTCCACATCATCACCTTTAATAAAGGCTGTGCCTATCCAACTCTGCTGTCCCTTCCACACCTCGCCAGCCCCAGCCATGCCACTCGAGCACAGGCAAAGGAGATGCCCCCACAGAGGGCTGCCTTCAACCCTGGCAGCCAGTGCCACATTAGTTGCCTGCCTCTCCCAGAGACAGGACGGCAACTTTTTTGTCTTCTTTAAAAAATAAACAGCAAAGTGTTTTTTAACATCCTTACATAAATCCAAGAGCAATGCTGCTGAGTAAGAAGGTGCCTTTTTTATAGAACCACTTCTCACCACGTGTGAAGAACAAGTCCTCCACAAACCCACTACAAAATAGCAGAAGCTGCTCTCACCTTTTTTTTTTTTTTTTGCAACAAAATACACCAGCACTAGGTTTTTAATCTTTCATCTTTTAATGTTAAATATTGTACTTAGATGTAAAACAAGCAAAGCTAACCATCTGCTTTTAAATTGTAAGCAAGGGGAAACGTATCACTTATCACAGCCATGTTCTGTGTGAGTATTACCTGCTCGCTTTACTTCTGTTACTGCACATGCTAGCTGTCAATTGCATTCAGAAGGAAGAGATTTTATTCTAATTATGGTATAGGTGGTTGAAATACTTCAGATCTTAAGCTGATAATACAATGCTGGCAGTTTGAAAGTGTCTCTTCTGATTTCTACAGTTAGTTTACTAACAAACTGGAAGAAAAATAAACAGAAGTCTATTCAACAAGACTCTCACTTCCTCCAGCCCCCTCCCTTCTCTTTAAGATGCTATACCTGCACTTTCAAACATTTTCTTTTCACTTCAGGAAACAAAAAACATTAATAGTTATGCTCTATTATTAAAGGAAAAGCATTCAAAGCTGAAGCACTCATGAAAAATGAGAGTGCAGCAATGCCTTTTTAAAGACAATAATTTTTTAATTCCCAGTTTTCTTAAGCCTGGTGTTTTGACACATGACTAGATGCTTTAGAAATCTGGTGTTTGTTTCAGAAATGAATGCATCTTGATGAGGAAACTAAGCGTTTCACTCTACAAACTCTCTTTTGGGAAGGCCTGCCAAGGGGAAGGCTTTCCTCTTTGTACTGTTACAGCTAAAAAAAGCCTGGTGTAAAAATTTCATTTAAATGATACAGCCTGCAACAAAAACAGTGAGCTATGGAAAATAGGTACATTTCTTCCCTCTCATACAACAGAATTCGTCAAAAAGTTGACAACCTGCATTTTAGTTGCAATTCTAAACACAATTTAATTAAATTATAAATCAAATTATTTTGAAATAAACTACAAAGAACTATTAAAATACAACTGAATACTAATATACCGCACCCCAAAAAAGCTTCAAAATGTGGTGTTACTCTTCATCATCTTACAGAAGCTATGTATTTACCTGCTTTTTAAAAAAAAGAGCTGATAAAGTCACCATTGAGTGGTAATTTCATCTCTCTGCCCTCTTGATGCTTATGACATCTGGCCTTCTGAAGGACATTATCAGTGAGCTAATCTAGACAATGGACTGCTTTACCACATATTTTTAATTAAATGAAACAATTGTCTTACATAAGCCCCTGAACCTTAAATGTGATTTAGATCAAACCAAATCATTTCTGGCTCTCACTCTGTTGTTTCCTCACACTCTCTGCTGTCTGTATCGACCTGTTGTTTCTCAGGGTACGGTCAGGCTGCAAGCGCCTTGGGATAGGGACTGCCTCTTCTTCAAGGGGTTTAATTCAGCTTATCTAAATACTCAGGCCAAGATCCATGGTGGAAGTCTGGCAGGGTCATTGCAACACAGTCAATGAATAAGCCAGAATGACCCAAGGTGCATGTTTTAGTAAGGAAACAAGGCTGGGACAACTACACTGGACAAATACTGGACTGCTAAACACTGAATCTTAATACAGGTCTGGAGCTTTCACTTGAAAATGCTGAGGATCCCTCTGGAATCTGCATACCTATCTGATTGCATTGATGCCACTTCAAAACACCAGCTTGTTCCATAAACATTTAATCTTATTTCTCAAAAGGCATTTCCACCTTCACTTTACTTTCTGACAACATGCATCATCAGTAGAACTATACCTTTGGTGGTGACTGCTGCTGTTTGGTGGTGTTTGCTGAGTGCTGATGGCGAAGAGCTCGGGGGATAAACTCAGGAGCCAGTGGGTTCAATACATAAGTTTTCTTTAACTCCAGTGCTTCCAGCTGAGCTTTGATCTGTTCGAATGTGATACCATGGAGACTTTCGTTCTCATGACACAGGGCAATAAACCTTTCCCAAAATTTCCTATGGAAACAATTTTCAGAGACAATCAAAAGCTGTAAAACTCTAAGGCTGTAGTTAAAAAAATTAAACAAACTTAACAGAGTAACTGGGTGTCATTTTAATTTTTCCTGTATGCTCCTTTTACACAGCAACCCATCCAGCCTGCAATGAGACCCAGGCATCTGAACGCCACAGCATAACGCACAGCTCCCCACACATGGGTCTGTCCAAGCACGTCAGACTGCAGCATGAGGTGTATGTCACATTTAATAGTAACCTCACAGGCTGGTCTAACTTGGATATTATTTTTTTCCCCTAGAAGGCCAAACACTGTAAATACAATGGTTAAAATTCTGGAAAGCACGAGCTTTAGTAAATTCCATAAATCACAAAGAGTCACAGGGATTATATAGGTTTGATGCCAAAAAGATTCTACGAATGTAGGCAACTCCAGTGTCACAAATACCTAACTTGAGACATACCCTCAAAACTACTCTTGCAAAACACTTCAGAGCCATTTGAAGATTAACATGTCAGGAGTATCTAGAGGGCCTTTGAGATCCTCTGGTGGAAAACAAACCAACCCATAAATTCTATTGTATGTCAGGTATTTCTATAACCTATAAAAGAAATTCCAAGCCATAAAGACAACCACAAGATGACATATGACCTTCTCTATGAAAATTGTGTTTGCAATTTTTTGGAGAGTGGAGGGGTTATTTACAGCATGTAAGAAAAGAACATTCCTACCACTCTTCTGCTTTCTTGCGACACATCCTTCTACTGCTGATAAAAAGAACTTTACATTTTAAAATCCATAGCAGGATCAATAAAATTTACACCAGGATGATTGATTATTTTAACCTCAAAGGAATTCTTTGGGTGAAGTTACTTAAGCTTAAAAGAGATGTGAAAAAGATCTGAAGATGTCACTTTAAAAGAAACTAATTGAGATGTGCTCTCTCAAAAAATTCAAGAGTAACGAAAATTACTGAAAAGGAGGATTAGAGTGTCAATGATCTTAATGGTGTGTTTGACTACAGCTCATCCTAATTCACCCTTCAGTAATAAAGTCTGGTCAATAAGTAAGCACTGCTATTCCAGTGTTGTCTCCCCAAAACCCATGAAATGAGAGACTGATGCACTCCAATTTTAACAGCAGTGTCACATTTTGCTGAGTAGCTTCTTTTTGTGGCAAATAATAAATGTCTTTCTTGCAAAAATGCTGCAATGTTAATTATGTATTTAAGAATAGTTTTCCCTAAAAGCACACCTTGTGTAGTGATTTTATAGAAGCAAGAAATGCTCTTTGAAAATTCAGGATGCAAGGTGGCTCTTCTGCATTTCGCTCCAAGGCATATATATCTTGGAAAGTTTTAAGTGAGCATTAAAAACCAAACCAAAGTACTTCACTCGGATACTTTAATGATGGAACTCCCTCTGATTAATCAATTCAGTCACCAAACCTACTGCCAAGCATCACAAATCCACTGAGACCCATCCACTTTTGCTTAAAATGCCCCAAGGTGTCCTTCTACATATGCAATACTTGTACTGGGGTGTAAGAACAGAAAATAAAACACTGCTGTGTCTGTCTTAGTGTGCTCTGCAGTTTAAAGGGAGTGTCTGCCAAAACAGCCCTGTCTAGTCCGATCCTCACACACAGAAGTGTAATGATTACCCTGGGCATACTTCACAAAGCTCTCTACAACTATCATTACAGAGTCTTGACTCATTTTGACAGGTATTAGAATATTTATAAAATTCAAGTACTCTCTAAACTTTTTTGAGGTCTGTTTTTCCTAACGAAATGTCACTTCTCTCAGACTTCTCTACTCCTGTTGTACTAAAAAAGAACCATCTTTCCAGCAGCGTGCCTGAGCCCCTCCAGCACTGCTTTCAAAGAGCGAATGTTCAATTATTCAGTGAAACAAGACAATGGTGTATTAAAGGGAAAGCCTGCAATACATCTTCATAAAGCTCCACTGCTCCTTGTTTCTTGATTAGCTTTTCGTTTAATAATTTTCAACAGCCATCCATATAAAAACAGCTGCTGGTCTTTAAAAGGCAAACTCAGTCCCTAACTGCCCAGACTGCACCATACATACCACGCCAGTAGCTCCAGTTCTTCATGCTCTCTTTCAGGTATTTTGAAGGAGCCATGCTTGAGGAAGTTGCTGGACCCCCACATTTGAAAAGCGAGTCCCTTTTGGGTATCTAATTTAAAACCTCAACATCCAGGCTTACAGGAGAATTCCAGATTATCTTTCTCGATAGGATTTAGAGAGAACAAGGGACATGGTAGTTCTCCAACAAAAGCCATGCTTAGACACATGGTTAGAGAACCAATAATGGTCCTAGGTTCCAGCTAGACTAACTAGGGATTAGCTAACTCTCTGACTTAGGTCGCTGCACATCCTTCTCTGCACATTCCCAAGGCAGGGAAGAGAAGTAAAATTCATCAATTAAGAATAATTTCTGAAAAAGTGGTAAGAGAAACCTCAGTGAGCACCGCATGGCAACCTCTGTGGCTAAATCATGGATCACTACAACCTAAACCGATGTACTAGAGACAGAACAAGCAGCCTGCAACACTCAGCATCTGTGGTTTGAGTACTCAGGAGGCAGAGCTCCCTCTCGTCAATTAGTTACATAAACCAGATCACATCTGAAAAAACCAAGCAGTTAGTGGGAAAAGCTTAATAAACCCACATTTCTCTTTTAGTAAGATGTTATTAGCAGTTTAGAGCAGATCATTGTATTAATGTATGGATAACTCCTGACATGGCATCAGCAGATAAGAGGTTACATTCAGGTTATAGTTCATCAATGCTGTAAACATCTTAGTTTCCATTTGGGTTTTTCAATTCTAATCTTTGAAAACCACATCCATTTTCAGAACCACAGAACTTCATGCTCAGGAGAGAAGAATACAACATAGATATAACAACCGACTACTACATATTTTTAGCTGTATTATAATAATATAGTCAGCACAGTGCTTCCTCTCTGAGAAATAAGCCTGAGGGTTTATCTCTGATCAGCTCTTCCATCGAAAAAGAAACCTTTGAAGAACAAGAGCTTGGTATCCTCACCATCAGTGTTCACATCTCTCAGCACTTTTCACATCTCTTCATTTAAGTCTATAAAAAGTAAATTCACTCAAATCTTAACAAGTTTTTTTCCTAGTGTCATGCAGGCATATGAAAGCATAAATAATGCTTTTCAAACCTTCTGCCATCATATGACTACCGTAATATTCAACTTTAAAGTACCTCCCATTTTTTAACTCCAAATTATATATTGCTTTTATTTATATATAAAATTGTAAACAGGTATATCAAAAAACCCACTAAAAATAAAACAAAGCATCTGCAATTGTTACTGTCAAGTTAAAGTCAGAGCAACTATAAATACATAAAAACCATTTTATCATTGACCACGTAGTGGATCTCTCTCACTTCTCAGCAGGTCATTACACATGGTGACACTGTGACTCTGGATGGGAAGGTAAACCCAGAACAGAACAAAAACTCAAAGAAGCCAGGCTCATCCACCCACAGAGGATATTAAAATGTTCTGCCTCTCATCTGTAGTGGTTTTCCTCACTATTGTTGGAAGGGAGTTGCCTTTCTTCCCTGTTAGCAAGACGTAGTAACCAGGGGTAAGAGCAGCCCTTGCACAACGGCATGCTTCCAGCACCAGAGGAGACTTAGTAGATGGCATCACAGGCATCAGGCAGCACAGAGTGACACTGCTCAGTGTCACTGCAGGGCTACAACTGCCTGCCCTGCCTGCAGGCTGAGCTGCTGTCGCCCCGGACAAACCACAGTTCATGCCTGCAGACTGAAGCCTCTGCAAGACTTGGGAACACAACTGATGCTTTACCATCCTTACAGTACTTCTACTGATATAAACATGAAGAATTTCTGTTTCATTATACAGATAAAGACTTTAAGGGTTTAAATACATTGTGTCATATTTGGCAGCTAATAGAACATCCATCATTTTACTCAACCCATCAGTCATAGGTAACTTTAGCTCTGATTAACTATCAAGTTCCCACATATCAAGTACCTGCATCTTCCAATGGAACACAAAGCAATAGGATCTCCCACCACAGCTACCAGGGATTGTGCTCTTGTAATGGCAGTGTTGAGAAGTTTGTAGTTAGACAGAAAACCATAATCCAAGTCTTCTGTTGAGTCCTCCAGTAACTGCTCTTTCCTTTTAATTGGTGTTTGCTTATGTTTGCATGTGTGCCGTGTTCGTACTGTGCTGAGAAATAAAACTCTAAACTGTTTTCCTGAAATGAAACGAAAAAGAGATAATTGTGGCTATTTCTGCTCATTAAGCCAATCAGACCACCGACTTCCCAGTCAGATTTCACCCCCAAGTATTCTGAAGAACTGAGAGCTACCCTTCAAATGAAGGACTTTATGCAAGAATAGTAAGATTTTAAAATTTAAAAGATGCACTATAAATAGTATATTCTATTACAAGAATATTTCCTCTTTAAAAAACTTATTTTTCATCTTGAGATTAATCATTCCAGAACTTTCTGAAATGCTAGTTATCTTTACAACATTGCCAGTAACAACCTTTGGATTTATTTGTTCTACTTTAAAAAATTCCGGACTTTCTTGTTTCATATTTTAAACTCTCTCAAATATATGAACATCTACCATGAGAAAACAGAACACACCACTCACTGTCACTCAGTTACTTTATCATCTTCCTTTGTTTATTACTGACTAAAAGTGCAACCTAGCAACAGGCTATGCCTACACAAAATTCTTGTTATCAATGTGATCTTGAGAACAAGCATCTAAATTTGTGGACCCCTTTTTACAGTCTATTATACAAATGCCAAAGTCAGTAGAACATTTTGAGACTAAAGCTTTGTTATGTTTTTATTCAGAACTCTGTTTTTCCCCTTACAATAAAAATTTACCATTTTTCACTCAATGAATTTATTTTTCAAGTAAGTTTGAACCAAATTTTAAAAAAGATAAATCTCACATCCATGATTTTTTTGATATTCAACGTTGGAATAACATCTAATCACCAAGCTTGCCAGTTCCATTTTGAGACCTCAGGGTTTTTTATTGGCTGTACCATTGTTCTGATTGTTTTAAGATTATTTTAGTAAGTCTGATTTAATTTCACCAGCCACAGTTTTTGCTTTGAGCAACGTAACCTTTACTTACCCTGAACATTGAGCACTCTCTCTACACTGACATCAGACAGTCTTTTTTTCCGGAGTTCAGCCCGAATCCTGAACACTTGATCTGCGTAAGGTGTGACGACACCTATGCTGCCATCATCCAATTTGCCCCAGGCAACAGGCCATTTTCTTCTTAATTCTTCCACACGCTCTACTACTTCAAACACCTTAAAAGAAATCCAGAATTCTTAAAAGTGTGCTCTACTGAAGATAATTCTTTGATATGGAAAGAGAATTTGAATTTTAGAGTTCTAAAACATTTACATGTCACCAGATGACATAGTTTTACTCAACAAGCAATACTACTATCATATTCTATAGTGATACTCTAAAATATAACTTATTAAAACAATGTATTTACTATGTAGTACCTTTTTTTAATCTGAAATAAAAGCTTGCCCATAAAAAATGTCACCTTTAAAGTACAAGCTGGGAGATCATATTAATAACCTTAATTTTCATGCTTCGGTTCTTATGAAAATGTCAAGTGCAGTAGGATCTTTCTTATCACACTTTAACGGACTTCCATAAGTAAATATATTGCCTAAGTAGTGATTATTTTATTTTTATTCTGGATTTTATATACATCATATTAGCAATTCATAACTCTGTGCATACCAGAGCACAATCACTTCCCATTCCAAAGGATACCACCAGAGGTTTCAGATTATTCATCAACTGCTAGTTCATCTCCATGAAATATTATTAAGTGTGCTACCCGAGGAGACTAAGGAGTAATAAAAACTGTACAGCTCCTCCTGTGAGGAGACAGGCTCCAAGTAACCTGCTGCCAAAAAGCACCAGGCACAGCAGCTTCTGTTTCGACACAAAGATACCGCGCCATGGAAAGCATTTCTGAGGGACTTCAGGGAAGGTTTGTGCACACCTTTGGGTTTTGTAACATTTACATTCAATACCTCGTTTATTAAATGTCAATGTATCATTCAATAAGTATTTATCCAACTATTAGTTTAAAGCTAAAGGAGGGAAGGTTTAGATTGGATATTAGAGGGAAGTTCTTTACAGAAAGAGTGGTGAGGGGCTGGAACAGGCTGCCCAGAGAGGTGGTGGATGTCCCGTCCCTGGAAGTGTTCAAGGCCAGGTTGGATGGGGCCCTGGGCAACCTTGTGTAGCTCCAGGCCTGAGGTTGGTGGCCCTGCCTGTGGCAGGGGGGGTGGAGCTTTATGATCCTTGGGGTCCCTTCCAACCCTTGCCATTCTATGATTCTATGATTCTATTTAAAGCATGATAATTGGCGAATGCAATTTTCCTACAGCATCACAAAGGCAAGCTCGGCCTGTTAGTGGAAGGGAGGCAGTCTTTCTACAAGAATCTCAAGGATTCTTCACTTTCTTCTCTTCCTTATTCATTCAGTTATCTCTGGCTGTGGCAAGGGAGCATTAAAAATAAAATTAATTCTCTTAGCTTTTATATTCTCTCTTCTTCAAACTGGTAAGTAGGAATTCCAGTATAATTCCAGATTAACACCCAATATAGGCAACAATGAACCAAAAGATCCCCCCATGCAAACATCCATTAGGGGTAAACAGTAAAAATCTCCCTCATCATCTGAATTTCAGTTTTCCATGTTGGTGTTTAAGCAGCTGTTGTCCTTCATTTCTGCCCTTAGCTATTAATGACTCACAATTTTCAGACAGTTACTTGGCCACTGAAGATATTTTTAGGTTTTTACAACTTGTTTTAAATGGCAAAGCAATCTAAGGAGATTAATGAAAGTAGTCAGGTGCCTTCAGTTTTTTTTCAGTGATGTGTCCAGAAGTCATTGGAGCTTCTTATTTAAATAGATATTTTAATACATCAAAGAATGCATAACAAGCACATCATGACAACAAAAAGGTTAAAACCTGTGCATCAGAAGAACTGCACCATGACCAGCAAGGGGAAACAGAGAGCTCAGCAGTGCTTCGTAACAAACACTGTTGCCGAAGTTCAGTTAAAAATTCATTATTAGTTTAAGAAAATTAGTGATATTTCTTTGTTTTTTCAAGAAATGTCCTTGACATTTAAAAAGACATCTCTTTGGTGGGAAGAACAGCAGGTGGGTCAACACCTCCCTAACTTGAGGTGACTGGGAAAAGGCATTTTCCACTACAAAAGGTATTGCCAAGAGCAGGGGAGGGTGGTGAGGGGGATGGCTGGTTTTTGGTTGGGTTTGTGGGGTTTAGGGTTTTTAACGCCAGGGAAGGAATGAGAATGAAAGGAATTTAAGAACACAAATAAATCTATGTGGAACAAACATATTGAGAGTAAGTTCTCACCAAAAAAGGATCCCATCTGCACATGATCAGTTAGACACTGATCCTAAACATATTAAAAGCAAATATGAAGCGTTACTCCAGAGGACTCTTATCTGAGTGGGAACATTTCTACAACAGTCAAAGAAATTGAAGTTTTACTTTAAATTGCAGTTACTCTCAGTTGCTAAGATACATCCATCAGACTGTCACAAAAATTATCAGCAAAGATATCCTGAAGAATGAGCCTGAGAGCACTACATGCAGCTTGCAATTTGCAAAGAAAAGAAAGATCATAAATTAGTGAAAGTGTTTACTGCAATGGCAACGTTCACTACTTCGTGTTTAGCAAACTCCACGTGTCTCTGTCCCAGTAGAGGACAATTTATGCCTTGGACTTACACTGGGCACAAACCAATACATCTGGGGAGAGGGGACCCATAAGAAAGGAATCAAGAAGGAAGCCAAAGCAGCGTTACCTCTGCGTTATTGTAAAAAGCTGTACTGTTTTTTTCCTGCACATCTTCTCCACGTGCTGTGAAGAAAGTCAAAGGGTAGAAATCTTTGTGTGCTGGCTGCTTTCCACTTGCCATCAATTTGCCTTCATAGAAAAGTTCCGATGTGTAACTGTAACAAGGCAAAACAGAATAAAATGTGGAGTCTACATATGAGCTCACTGATAAAATATGCAAATCTTGCTGATAAAATATGCAATCACAAAATACTTCATAAGGAAAACAGAACCACTGCTTACTCTTCAGCATCTTCAAATGACTTCTCTGAACTGGTATTTCCATACTGCAGATGGAGCAGAAGGCACTAAAAATATGCTTTTCCAACACTTGTTCTACAAGGCAATATTTTCTACTAGTCTAAAGTTTGACAGAGCTACTAACACTCTTACTTATGCATCACTCATAAGTCCTGGTAGCTTGAAACTGGGCAAGGACCAATCACTGTCTGGGACTGGTTATTCCCCAGGTTTGCAGGACAGTGAGCCTGCTTACACCAGCTAAAAGTTGTTGAACTTGGGACAATAAGTTTCCTAGGAATGTTGTGTGTACTGAGCACAACATAGGCCAAACAAGCTTTTCCTCTGTGACTTCTATGCCAGAACAATCAATGGTGTGAGTCATCAGAAACACAACCAGAATATACAGGAATTACAGAAGGAGGCAAGAACAACTCTCATAGTGAAAAGCAGGAGGGAAGGAGGCAAACTGAATGGGACAAAAAGACAGCAAGAAGAGACTGCAGATTACTACTGGTGGTACTGTAAGTTCTGTATACTACTGCATGCACAATAAACAAGTGCACTGGCTTTCATAAATTAGTAAATTCTGGAATAATCTAACTTTTGAAGACTCAACCTCCAAGCTTAGCGTTCTTCAAATACAGCTCTGAGGATGTAGTGAAACAAGACAATAAAAGCAGAGGACTGTGCAGTGCATGGGCCCCTCAAGCTCTTCTGGGCTTCCAACTGTTGCAACTTGTGATGTAAGTAACTGGTGAAGGAAAAGCCAAGGGAACTACCCTGCTCCCAAATCATCAACAACTGCAGCCCACTACAGGCCAGGATGGGCTTACACTGGACAATCCTGAGATGTGCAACTCTTGCTGATGGAGTTGCAGCAGCTCACTGCTGCCAACAAGCAAAAGTAACATTTTCTTCTGCAAAACAATCCTTAGTAATGAGTCCTCATTAAACAATAAAACACCCTCTCTATTTTTTCCCCAATTACAGCTCCAATCCAGGCTGAACCAATGGCTTGTTCTTTCCTTAATTTCATTTGGTCTCTTTACTTCAGTTAGGTAGGTATGATTAATGAGCCCACCATGAACCAGCTTCCTACACATATTTCTGTCTTAAGCACCATGGTCCCATTTGTCAAGGGAAATTCCACATTATTAAAAAAATTAAGACTCCAGCAGGCTCCTGAATGGACCACCCTCAGAGTGTTTAGCAGGTTTCAATCCACACAGCAGTATTTCTGGTGATATGAAGCACACTGAACTTCCCCCAGGCAGCTCACTAGCCCCAGTGGGATTTCTACAGCCCTTACCTTGGTGTTCATCACAGTTCATCTCACTGTCTGAACTTCATCATCACAGTGGGACTCCCTGTCTGAACTCCAACTGCTGAAGTGGATTTTCATGACCTTTCTGAGGCAAATTTCACAGAGATGATCTCTAACCAAGAGCTGAACCACCTCTTCCTTTTCAGTTTCTCTCTCATTTTAAACTCATAATGCCAAGAAATATGTACAAAATTTAGAACCAGTCTACAAGGACAAAATCCATAAAACGAAGACAGATCTAGCTGTGTAACAAAATGTTACATTCTCACTTTTGATTCCCCAGAGCACTTAAATATTTCTGCTTTTGCTTTGAACACAGTGATAACCTAATTAGTATGACTGGATACCAACATAATATTCCTCAGTACATATTTGAGCCAGGATTTAAACTTTAGCATTTTTCCCCATGACTGCACTTATTCTTTGTAGCACAACTCACGGATGAGCTCATTATACTAGCAGCCATTAGTTTATCATAGCATAAAAATGCAAATCCACTGATTAATGTGTCTTGAAAGAAGTAATTAAAGACGACAACAGGAAAGAAACATGCCCAAAGTTTGACCTACTTTTTTCTGTTCATACTTGTATATCCATATGTTCCTTACATTGCACACAGCTTACCATTCCAAGACAATCCACCCCAGTAACTCTAATATCCTGAAACGGGTCGAAGAAACACAGACTCTACATTGCACAGCAGTTAAGGAGGGAAAGTTATCTCTTCTTTTGCAGCCAAAGCATCCCCACCTTAATGAGGGGTCTGTAACATAGCTGCCTAACCAAACCACCAGCATCTGTTCTAGGAGACCGAATTTCAACGTAGTAACAAAGAATTACTCCACTAATTAACTCTGAAACAACTGAGATTTCATTATAGTAACACAAAACGCTGCTCTCCCCATTCCATTGTGTGCTTGGCTCAGAGTTGTGTTGTGTACTCACACAGCCAAAGAAAAGCATGATACAGTGAAAAAGTTCACACCTACTTGATGATAGCTTCATGGGAGCGATAGTTCTCACACAGCAAGATCCTGCACGGAAACTCTGCAGGGTAGTGCTCATAGAGCCGATCAAGCAGTGAAACATGAAGGTTTCTTTCCCTGGCAAATTCACTGTAGACAAAAGGACTGAGCTGTAATAGACACACACATACAAAGAAAATGTAACTGAATATGTGCATTTGGAATTTCATGCTTCCAATAGATATTTCATATCAAACCTAAAAGCAAAACCTTATTTTTACTGTACATTCAGAGGTGGAAAACACACACCACGGCTATTCCATAGAAATGCACATTCCTAATGTAAAAATGACCAGAGACCACAGTGTGTTCCCAAAGGAACAATAAAACATTCAGTAACTATGTCAATAACTATGGAAAGAGGAGAGAAGAGCCCATAGATGTAAGTTTTTCCTCTGTGACTTGCACAGATGTGTAACTCAGAGCAGAGACTTGTTTGGGAAAAAGAAAACATTGTATTGAGCAACTAAACACAATTACTCTGGGAAACAATTCACAGTTCAGGTACTACCAGAACTCGTGCGGGTCAGAAAACACAGACATTTGTTAAACATTTTTAATAAGTTAAAATTATAAGCTGGGGGAAAAACTAAAACTCAAGTAGCCTAGTTACTCTTACACTAAACTGTTACTGGGCTTGTTTACGCATAAGAACATCCTCAGCAGGAAAAAACAGAACCACAGATGATGAAAAAAAAATTTCAAAATAGATTTTTAACGTTTAAGTCAATCAATTTTGTCCCTCTGAATATGTGAAACTCAGATTCTGAGGCCAAGTTTCATTTCATATAAATATTGGTTTAGAAATTTATATACTGGATACCTCATGAAGTAGCTTCTGTTTGAACCTGAGCTATAGAACAGCTCTACGCACGTGGCCTGTGACACATAGGCCTAGTCATGCCTCTAGCCATCCAGCTGGGCTGATGTGATCAAGCCTGAAGTGGCAGAGATGCCAGTTTCTTGAAAAGCACTTTTGAGATCTGTATTTAAAAAACACAATCCCAGTCCTTGGGATTCCTATGGCCATGTCTTGAAAAGATCTAATAATGTTAAATCATAGGTGGCAACACTACTCCTCCAAATCTACTACAAACCCAAAGCTGGAATCCACTCTATTGCTATTGTGAAATGTCAAGGGAATTAAAGGCAAACCTATAAAAATAGATCTGGCATAAATCAACAAAGAAGGTAAGGTTGCCTTTTCCAAGCATGCGTTCTCATGCCCACAGGCTGCAAAATGACATGCATAATCAGTGTTTTAAAGTCTTATAAAAACCCTTTAAACCAAGCAATTCCCAGGTACGTTGCAGTAACATCAAGGCAATGATGCTTCCATTTCCTATTTCTTCATTGTTCAAACTCTTAACAGATTATGACGATCAAATAAAAATAAAGAAATTGTCACAATCATAACACACATTCTCCAAATTCTTCAATTCTTTCAGAAATCAAGAGGCAATACCAGTCATAAGAAGGGGAGAAACTCCTACCCTGACTGTTAACAACTACCCCCATACCTTATACAAATATCCCCTGAATTTTCCTTGGCTTCCCCATCTATTATATGGAGGGTATAATTTATGCATCTCTCTCTTTAAAAAAGAAATTCTACCTGCATAGAGCTCAGCAGTTGAGGAGGCTCAAGTCTGCCTATCACAGATTTCCTAGGGAACCTTGGGCAATTCACACACCTTCAGCCTCAATCCCTTAGTCTCAGACAGAGACAACAGCATATTCTCACTCAGCAGAAATAACTGAGTCTACATTAGAGATTATGAGTTTTTCACACACACAGAGAAATCTGGAGCAGATTAATAGTTTAAATATATATATATATATATATAGAGAGAGAGAGAGAATATGATGTACGCACTTTATGTTCAAAAATTCTACAGCTCTTACCTGCATATGGTCTCCAGCCAAGACAATTCTGGTGTTTTTATTAGCTAATGCTAGAGGCATAATAGTTTCGCACTCCATAGCCTGCGCAGCTTCATCTAACAGAATGTGTGTAAAAAACCCTGTAAAATAGAGATATCAGCAAACAAATTAAACCTGAGAGATGATAAAATAAACAGTGATAACAATACAAGACATTGTACTGTAAGTTCTGAATCCTGATAGCAACCAAAACTAGTACAAAACTCAGTATGGCTTAAATAAATTAATTTCTAGTAAGCACTACAAACTATTTTCAAACCCTTCAAGTGAGCGCTGGTGGTTAACTGGTTGCCAGTGACATTAGCAGCAGCCCAGGGATCTCCCTCTTTCTTCTGACATAGGTGAAGTTAAACAAGTGTTTTATCTGAGCTCTCCTTACACCAAGAGGAAACGTCTCTTGGTGACCTCCCTCAGTAGGTTTTTCAAATCTGAAAATCTTTCCATCACCATGAGGCTTGAAGAGCTTTGGGCAATGACAGTGAAATGGATTTCCTCATGTACTCAAGTCCTATTAACTCTTTATATACTAAATTTCCCATCCAAACTGCACACGTACCTGAGCACTTGGCTGGTTATGGGCTTTAAGGAATGTCAGGGGGGAAAAAAGGAACAGAAGTTGAAGGAAAATTTAAGTTCAATCTTACAATAATATTGGACCAAAAGGTTTGTTGGGGTGTCATCTATGCATTGTGTAACATGCACTTGGAAAAACTTGGGTCACAGTACACTTAGATTTTATGAAAATGTAAATTCAGGGTATGTACAGAAGTATTTTCATACACTGAGATATATTAATATCTATATTAATAAAAATGAAGCAATTTTATTCGGAAAACATTAATTTCATCCAGCTGGACACACATTACTATGGCATGACTGTACAGGGCTCACTGCCAGACAAAGCAGTTAGTTCCATCTAAAGACCTGAAAATATTTACCATAAACTCTGTATTAGTTCTCTCTATTGCAACAAATGCCTAAACGTAGCCATAAAAAATTAATCATAACAATTTCTGCAAAGAAATTCTACGCTCTCCAAAAAGCAGATTGATTTCATTTGGATATCAAGAAAACAATTAACCCTAAGCAGCCTCTGCCCCCCAGAAAATCAGTCTAATATATTTCAGTTTAGGAAACAACCCTGGAAGTATCATATTAACACAGCATGGGTCGTGTGTGTGGGAGTTGTCTGCAAAGCTAAACAATTCACAAAACAAGATAAGAAGCTCTCTGTGTGTATTTATGCTTACATGCTCCACTGAGTAATGACCTTAATGAGCATAATATTCAAAGGCAGAATCTCAAACAGAATTTTCCCTCTTGGATGGGAAACACCAAGTCATAGATAGCACTGCTTTTTATTTATTTTTTTTTAAATAAGGAAAAAACAGAATAAGCAAAAGGTTAATTTGAATGCCAGCAGTTTATAGCTTTGTAATAAACATTTATTAATTTTAAAATACAAAAAAAAAAAACCAAACAAAAAAGCCCCAAATCGAATCAAAACAAAAAACCCCCAGAAGACCATTTTAGGATGGTCATTGTTTATGTTTTACCAGTTCAAAGAATTAGGTAAGAGGAAGACAATTCTAGAGCACAGACACTCCTTGCTTAGAAATTATCTTACCTGGTTCAAGATCCAATTGACATAGATACTGTGATGTATTTAAAGTAACAACTACTACTCGTTGCTTAAGAATGTCTTCTTTTTGTGGCATCTGAAAGGTGGAATGTGTGCTTGAAATCAAACAGTACTGATGCACAACTGGGTGGACAGTCTTTACCCAGCGATTTCTGAAATATACCCTAGAAAAGAAAAAGGGGCTTAATTTTCTATGTAGTTTGAAATCAGTGACAGCCTAGTATTTCAAAAGCTAATATACATTTATTTCCCAGTAAACAGGAATCTTCAGGAAGGAAAATATCACAGCTATATAGAATTACATGCTAAGAAACACTACTGGCCTGGATTTACCTTCCATGACTTGCTGCATTGCAACACTACATAAACAAAGAGCTACCAAGAATTAATTTACATATGGAAACCCGTAAATTCTCCATACAGTTACGTTCTGTGACCCTCGCATCAATGCCTATTTCAGTTTGAACTCTCAGTAAATTGATTTTAGAGAACTATTTCCTCAGCTGAACTTTAAATATAGCCCAACATCTTGGAGCTGACAGATCTGCAGCGCTGCACACACGTCACCACTGCAACCATAGCATGTTTTTAGAGAGATTTGCAAGAGACACACATAAAACCCTGTACTCCCTTTCAGACACACTGTCTGTCTTCCGAGTTCTCTGAACCAAACAGGACATATATTCATCTTTGTTATCATGCAAGGTCATAATTATGATACATGGCATAAAAGAATGAGAAAACAGTGCCCAAAGGGATGACCGGAATCTAAAGGACCAGGACAGTGTCAGCAAAGCACTGCACTTCAACAACCTTTCCATGGCACACAAGCTAACTTTAAAATCACCATATCATGAGATCAATGATGAATTTTTCTTAAGAAGTGATGAAATGTTACGGCCAGTCTTACTAAATGGAAGAGGAATAGGGAAGACACAAAGATTATGCCCCTGAAAGAGTACGAGTAATTCCACAAAGAAATAAGCCACACCAGCCAAGAATCTGGGTGAGGATGCCAAAGGACTTCTCTATAGGGTGTTCCTCAAAACTATCAGTTGCATCATGTAAGAAATGTGAATCTGAAGTGGAAACTTTAAGCTGCAGGAAACTACTGCACAGATATTAGGATTCACACTTAAAAATTATTTTCATTTATTTTCAAAGCAAATGAAGACTATTTAAACTGATTTCAGTTCTAAATATGGGATTTATCTGTTTGGTTTATCTATTCATTATTTATTTCCTTCTGATTAATTTCTCCTCTGCCCATATTACAAATCCAGAATCTCTAATAAGATTCTGGAAAAGTGTAATTTAGACACCTAGGTGCAAAACATGACTATACTGGTTGGACTTCAGATATCTTATGTCCACCCACATTTGAAACTTACAGCTCAGTTCCATGCAACAGGAGAGAAACAATTACTAGGATAATAATAAATTTGATTTGTGAAAATACAATGTCCATTTTGGACAACAAGCACAAAATGAACCAGAAAGAAGTGCAAACACACTGCAGTATTCTGAATGGCTTTTCAATTCGACGTCACCAACAACCAAAACTGACACCTAACAACCAAAGTAACTCCCAGTAAGAGCTGGGCAAACATGACATTCCTGAGTGGTTCTTGGAACAAGAACCTTCTAATGTTACCTCAATATATTTCTGTCTTATCAGTCATCAAGCTGATAAGCTTTATATGATAAGCTGTTATTACATCAATGTAACAACATTTAATCACAGCCTAAGAGCTAGACCAAGGAAGGAGCGAGATAACCCCTGTTCTGTGTATCCCAGCCATTCGGCCAGATTTTGTGTGATTCAGCTTGTCACCCTTAACTGTGGGTAATACTTACCTACCACCTCACAGGAGTACTGTGAGGATAAAGGAGTTTATTGTGAGTTTATGTTTGTAAAGCACTTTGAGATTCTTGGATGAAAGGTGCTATTGAAATGCAAAATATTATGGTTATTAGACATTATTATACCATGCATTGCCTTTTATTACAAAAATTCAACTATGTGTGACTCACAGATCGGCTGACAGCATTTCAAACTGCATTGCTGCTTACCCACTAATTTCTTTTATTTTGATGTGAGATCAAAAAGGTATCCCAGAGCTATTATTCATCAGTGGCATAAAAACACCTGACAGATGTGACTCCTTCAAATGTCGTGATAGAAGCACTCCACACTGAACAAGGGATTTCTCAGGTGCAATATGAGCTAATAAAATCTCCTGTAATTTCATTACTAATTGGGTTTTTTCCTAAAGCTAGAGGAATCCATTACAAAAGACCAGCTTAACACAAATGATATCATTTCACCCCATAACATGCCCTTAACTTCCGATTAAACAGGCAGCTAACTTTCTGATCGCAATACGGACATGAGCAAAGGACCTGAATGCCAGCAGAGCCAGGCAGTTATGGAGAATATTCACTGATACCTGAAACACATTCCCTAAGTGTACAGCTACAGATAAGCCAAAACTGCAGCTACAAACCCAAAATCCAGCCACAGATCACATGAGAGTGTGTTTCCTCACACTATGTGCCTCACATCAAGATTTCATTCTGGAGGAATTAAAACCCTGAAGACTGAAGTCTACCCAAAGAGTAAATGGGGACTAAGTTTAAGTTCTCCAAAACTTCTGTTTCCTATTCTGAACTGGAAAACACTAACTCCTCCCAGTCCGTGATAAAAAGGCCAGGATTCCCCCTCCCTTCAGGCTGTGCTCCAAAGAAGTCCCTTTGGATAGGCTCCAATCCTTGCTCTTCAGACTTGGTGCTGTTTTTTCTCACGCGAAATCCCTCAAGCAAAGAGAACACAGCCGCTTAGAGGGGGGAAAAAAATCTAGCAGTCCGATTTCATGTCTCTGTTAAAAGGCCAAAAAGAGAAAGAAAAAACAAAGCCCAAAACCTAAGTAGTCCCAGAAGCCTAAAGAAAACTTGAAAAGCACCTGACTTCCCTCTTCCATTTCTTTTGATCCACCTCCAAAGACAGGCTCACTCTCCAGAACAAGAGTGTTTTCTGCATCCAGAGGAACATGTGAAGAACCTGTCTGACAACCTGAAAGTTAACTTTTAATCAATCTTCCCTTGAGGATGACTTAAGCTATAAGCTGGAGTTACAATAAAAAGAAAAGTAATTGGCTAAACAGGCATTTATTTTACAAACTAATATCTGGTAAGATAAACTAATCATAAAACTTTACTCCTGGGAATTTGGGAAAGGGCAATGGTCCTTTAAAACCTGGTGGGTTTTCTTTGGGGTTTTTTTCTTTTAATTGAAACTGGTTTGCTCCAATTTATTAATTTTCACAAGCCTGGGAATCTCCTGAAGCTAGCAGCCCCACACTAACACTACCTGGCTACAAGCTACATGCCCGACTTTCCTATGGACATTACAATCAACGTATTTATAGAAGAAGAGACCTTTAGAGGTTTCTGCTGAGATATTTTAAACAGGAATCTATTTATTTTCTGACACTGCTGAACTGATAGTAATAACATGTTTAGGAGTAAGTAAAAATAAAAATATTAAAAATACAGACAAAAGCAGGGTGAGCCTTCACCCCTAGTATTACATACAAAGCCAGCCTATGGATACAACGAAATTTCAAATATGCAAATAAAATAATATTAATGTTAATAACAGCAGACACCTCAATCACTGTATGCCCAGAAACATGCAGAGAAACTGCTGCTAACTGCTTCCTAGGTCTCGACTGAAGCTTTTAAGAGACAGTGACAATGATGAAGTATCTAGCTACAGAGCACACCTCAGCATCCCATTTCCTAAAGACTCTACCCATAGATGGAGAGAGACAAGCACTTCCACAGAGTAAGAGGGTACACAAACTGGGAGACAATTACGACCTCTCATAGCTCTGACTCACCAGCTAAGGGTGCCTGATTCTCCACACTTAAAAATCAAGCATCTCAGCACCTAACAGAAGCGCTTTATGGAAGGCTCTTTCCTCCTAAGCATAGGCTAGGCTTGGGTTTTTTCTTTCAAAAACACTTCTGCATTCATTTACATAAGTATAACAAAATTGTTTCAATGCCAAGTTTCTTCAGAAAGAGTCAAGTTTTGGAGTGTGCCCCTAATACAGCTGAATCATCTAATCAAACCCAGGGGCTTTTTTTTTTTTTACTGGGCATGAATTTGTTTATGGCCATCAAGTCTGAAAATTTGGCCTTCAGGCTTCATTAGTATTTTATTTAGGTACAGAACTCAGACTCAACATAAATTCTCAGCGTTCGTTCTGACTCTGCATTTTCCAAAGGGCACAGAGAGTTATTTTGTTAGGAAAACACCATTAATTTGTGACATGATATTTAAACAAAAAACCCCAAACTCTACGCTTCAAACTTTCATGACAAATTACTGACAGGATGATTTAGTTAATGTACACACACAGAAGCTTGCAGAAATATTTACACAAGTCAGTGTAAGTTAAATAACTACAGTCTCCTTCTTTAAAAAGATAAAGGATAAATAAGGAAAAACCCCAAACCTAAGGCATACTCTTCAGCCATTTAGAAACAGATCAAACTCTACAAGTAGCACATCCAGCTTTGAGAATTAACTGCTTCTATTCCACTTGGTGTTTCCTTTAAAATATCACAAGAGGCTCAGAACACCCTGTTTAAATTAACAGCAATGATTTTAATCTGAAAATATATTCCTGCAGCAGTCAATAAGAAAGGTAAGAGATCCCTAATTAGTTTTGTGCTTGGAGTCTCGGATAGCTCTAGCCTTTCATACAGGTACACTGACCCTTTAACTCCTGCGAGATCAGGCTGCCAAGCAGTCAGCTTTCAAACAACTATGCTACCCAATGATAGCTAATGTTTTCTATCTGAAAACATACATACTTGTGGATCCATAAATATATACACACAGTTCCAGAGGTGCCTCCATTTTCTAAAGCTTTAACTTTTTATAGAGGTATAACGATGATCAGTATCATACAATCTACAGCAGCACTGTGCAAAGGCATCATAACAAATACTATGGCAATTATACTAAAATTCAAACATTCAGTGACTTCCAAATTATATGCTGCACTTCTCTTGCAAATAAGCATATCTAAGTTTTAACCATAAGAAAAATAGCACTTCTCATCTATGTCTTTCCTAAGTGCTTCTGAGACTGGACTAGGCAGAGGAATACAGCACGTCAAAGGCAGTAGCAAGAGCCTGGCAACTACAATAAAACTGTATTTAACTCCTTGCTCTGTTAAATTACACTTCAATATCCCTCAAAGTGCCAGTTCCACATGTTTTTGTCCAACCACAAAATCAAGCCACCACAATGCTTTGCATCACAAAGTGCTTTACAAATCGCCTGAAGACAACCTGTGTTCAAAGGTAACTTTTCAAACCAAGCTGAAGCCTTTTCCTTGGCCAGGGTTACTAAAGCCAGCAAACCTAAGAGAATTTACACCTGTTGTAAATCTACCCCTTTCACATAACTTCACTGGCTTTACTGAGGCTGCATAAAACACAAATCCAGCGTGGCTTTTAATAGCTAGCAAGTAAACACAGTCATTTTCTTAGCAGTATAATAAACTCACACACTGGCATTCAGAAAATGATGCCCCTATTTTAAAAAAATAGAAACCAAGCTAGCAATATACAACAAATATTGTGATTAATGCACAAAATATTTCCCAGAGTGGGTTTCTGCCCATAAATAAATCCTCCTTAACTATTTCAATGCAAGTTGACCCTCCTTGCTCTTAAAGTTTCCACCTCTTCTTCATTTTTTTCCTTTACTAATTTCCCCACAATACCCATAGCAAGAACATTTATCACATATACGACGACTTCAAACTGACTTATCAAAAGAGGCCAAACTACTTTCACATGATTCTCTAAATATGCATCTCCTATGACAACAAAATTTTCCTTCAAAAAGCCAGGTGAGTAGCCCCAGTTTCCAAATTATCATTAAGAAATGAGTCAAAATTTTCTGGAATTAAAATACAATTAAAGTTCATTTTATTTTATCATAGTAGCTTTTAGAGGAGCATATCAAAAGTCTGCTCATTAGGAAAGACACATTTATCAATAGAATAATAAAAGCTTAAAAAAGGATGTCTTTATTTTTATTTAACAAATGACCAAAAATTACATTGACAATAGTTCACGTTCCTTTTAGACTGTTTTTAAAAGCACTGCTGGTAACGCCAATATGCTTTTATGTTTTAAAAGTTCTTTAACCTTTTTTATAGACACCTTTTCTTAAGAATAGTATTTTATAGATACATAATAAGCCTTAAAAAAATACCTGAGAGGTCTTGCCTGGGGATTGCCTGCTTCTACATATGGATGTAAATAATCCTTTATGTAGAGATCAGCAGCACTATTAGAATGGGTGCAAATGAGAATCCTGCTGGAATAAATGGTGCAAATAAAAAAGCAATGAAGAAACAGAAAACAATTCAAAGCAGTAGAATACAAAAAAAAGGAAACAGTGGCCATCTTCCTGCACATTTGTCTTAATGAAATTAATCACTAACCTACTGCAGTTTGCATGATTCAGCCCTTAAATCCTTCAGTTATGGAAAGATTTAAACTTCAAACAGTTTTTCAGTAGTTATTTTGTGATTATTAATCTAGGCTAGATTTTAAGTAAAGAATAGCTTTTATTATCTAGCATACTGCAAAACTTTCCACATCGAGCAAATCACAGTCATTCTACATATTGACAATTTTAATCAGTTTTGTTCTAAGTGGAAAACACAAGCTAAGACGATAAAATTACTTTATCATTCAAAACAATGACGGATGGTTTGGGTTCTGTTTGTTTTTAAGCTGGATGGAGATTCTGTATTTCTGTCTTTCACTTGAATTTAAGTAAACAATTACATCTCCCCTGCTAATCAAGTATCGCTCTATATTTAATGTCCCATCTCACCTAGTATCCTGTTGTTGAAGTATGTGCTTGACTGCCTGAGCCAGAGTGAACGTTTTTCCTGTCCCATAGGGACCGATGATAAGAACAGGAGGCAGTTGTATTGAAAGTGGAGTAGTGATAGCCAGAACAGCCTCTTTCTGCTTTGCATTTAGTCGAGGGTCCAACTGCTCATCCCATTGTCTGTGCAAAAGGAGGCAAGAGAGATTAAAACCAGGAGCTGTGACAATCTGCTGTCTGTCAGAAATGAAATGAGGTTAAGATTTCAAAAGCTTTAAAGAAAGAGGGTACATGCTACTGCATTGAAATAAATCAAAACTATCACACACTTCAATCACTAATATTTTATATTTACATTACTCAGTTGGTTTTGTTTCCCCCAAAAGAAATCCAACTAATTCTTAATTTACATTATCTCACCTAACAACACTTAACCTGCATAGTACGTATTTTAGAAGAATTATATGCTGCCACATCCCCAATAACAAAAGCAAGAAGGCATACAAAGATTCGCTACTATTGCTATGCAAAATGTAGCATTAGCTATCTATATTGTCAACTTTAAAAGTCAACAGCTAGACAACCCCAGGGCTTGTTAAAGGTTATCTGAGATGAAATTAAAAGACAATTAAAAAAATAACGGCTAGCAATTAACTACAAACATCCCTTTACTTCTTTTTGGGCTCTCTGAGATCATTAAGGCATGTACCTCTAATGGGAAAGCAGTGTAAAACACAGATTTATGCTGTGAGCAGCTAGTGATACCAGCATTCAGATTAGGACAATGCTTTCAGAAAATTCCAATGAGCGTAAGAGGTTAAAGATTTGTAGGCAAAGTTTTTAATATTCCCACTGACAGTTTTAGAAGTAGACATGCATAGTAAAAACCACCTGTCAGCGCTGCACATATGGCCATACTTTAGTAACATGATCTGCTTCAGTACAAGAGCTACGCCTCTTACAGATTGGGAAAGTTTCTATTCAGTTGGCAACAGGGAGTAAAATCAGGAGGGAATTGACTGAATTCCTAACTTTTAAGAGAGCTATGAACAACAAGCTGGCAGGAGACTAAGAAATACTGGAATATAATAGGGACATAAAACAAAAATAGAAGAACAGAGGGAAAGTCAATCAGAAGTACTGATTCTCGAGGTAGGGCAAACCAAGCCACAAAATGGAAGAAACCCATGTTTGTTACACTGTCCTAAACTGAACTACAGCCTATGTATATATTATTTATGTATATTTAAAATACAAAACATTCTAGAAATTAATCTTATTAACTACAACCAGTGGGGAAAAATCTGTAAACATAAATTTCCTGACATAAACCACAGAAGATAAAGTTCTAGTTGACTTGAATTACTTTCTTTTTATTGAAATCACTACTTACTTCCAAACTATTCTTAAGCATTATTTCCTCATAAGATTCACTCAAAACTTAACTAAGTGAACAGACGGTCAGTGACCTCCACTAGCTCTGCCAGTATAACTCAGTGCAAAATCTATTCCCTTCTTTCTGCCCACAATGTCAAAGCTTTGATGCCTGCAGCAATCATCCTCACCCAGCACACTGCTCCCACCCTTTTATCATTCTGCTCTTCCTATACTTCCGAAGACAAACTGGAATTTTCCCAGTAATTTTGGCCTTACCTTGCTGTCAGAGGTGCCTGGCCAGATCCTTGAGCTACCTTCTGATTTGTACTGCATTAAACCCACACTCTTAATTCTCACCTTCAAGATACTGCAGGCTCCTCACATGCTGTAGGAGTTCCATGTACCTCTCATTTCGCTGGTTTCTCAGTACCGAAACCTCACGTGCCTCTTATCCTTCCCTATACAGCAAGAACACTGACCATATCCCCTGAGCAACACGGCCTCATGTTTCTCTTTCCCAAGTTTCCTCTTAGAGACAAACTATTTTCACTGCCTGAGCCTTAGGGTCCCTTGAAGTATTTATAAAGCACAGGGGTTTACAATTTTGTGAAGGAAATTAAGACTTGTACACAAAGAATCTCAGGCCTGCTTGCAAGCACCAGCTGGTCCTTCCAAGGCTCATTCCCACCCTCCTCTAGTCCTTCCCCCTCAGCGACATGTCCAAATTTGGGCTCACTGCATCCAACTCAAAGTACTACTGGATTGCTTCTTGCAAATACACTGCATATTCCTTGTAACTGGTATTTATTTTCCTCTGAAGTGTCACTCGTGTTTTCAGCAAGGAACAGCAGAAGAGTAATTAACAAGAGTGGATTTGTTTTCTACAGCTACAGCACAACTGTAACGCCTATAAAACCACGCTCAACTGCAGGGAAAACCAATCAACAGATCCTAGTCCTCAGAGGATCGGATTTCTTGTTTTATTTAGAGCAGTTTCACTCCCTCCTCTGAACCAGCCTCCCCATAGGTGAGAAGCAAGGTATGTTCCTTGTTCTAGGGCAGATTTCAGCCATCTGTTACGAGAAATTCAGTACTGCATTACCATACAATCTTTGATATTCAAGTGTTTGTATTCTTGTACCTGTTGGGACTCCAGGGTATGGTGGGAGTCATGCTGACATCTGGAAACAAAATACTGTTGTCCTTAATCCTGTCCAAGGCATAATGCATTTCACAGAGGGGTAAGCGATTTAACTGAAACTGAAGTTCAACCTGAAGTACAAAACAAATGAATAAGTGAATAGGTGAACCAAAAATGACTAATTTAGAAAACATTCATTAGACTTTGCTGCATATGATCTATTTTTTCCTCCTGCAAACTACTGACTTGCAGATGAAAACAGTAAACATCATTCCATCAAGAGAGCTATGATAAATTAACTTCCACTTTTTTTTTTTTTTAAACCAAGATAAATACAGCCATTGCTCTAATGTGATTTTGTTGTTTGACTTTTAAGATTGGGGAACTACCATACTTTCAGAAAAAAATTAAAGGAAAACATTGATTGTTGGAATACAAAAAGTGCTCAGAGAAAATATTACTGTTCTGAAACATTGTTCGTATAAGCTTCCATCCCTTATCAGATGTTTGACCAGCAGAGATAAAACCCAAACATTATTTATTTCTAGTCTAACATTCTGCAATAATATAACTTGTCATTTATGTTCAATTATTAGAATTCCCCAAAACTTGATTTCTAACAAATAGTTGCTTATCAATACATTCTTTTTATTTTTTCAATTACTTGTGTTTTAATACTATTAAATAAAAGATAATGTCAACAAAATTCTGGTACAAAGCCAGACACAACAGGCAGAGCACATCCCTGATTAAATTCAGAAGTGAATAACTTCTGATGGTGAAATTAGTTTATACATACACATACTAAAAGAGGAGAGAGAAACATATTCTAAATTTGAACAGCAGAAAAAAGCCGCCCCTGGGGAAACAATAAACTGTTCACTCAGATTATCATTTACACGTATTTAAATTTGCAATTATTAATCTCTCCAAAAACCAAATGAATCTGATCAGAGCATTTGCACCAAAGAACACATTAATAATTAACATAGAAGCCTTGATACAGTATTTGACACAGATCTGCCCCAGTATTAAACAGCCTCCAGAGCTGCTGAAGAACTTCATGCCACTGACATACATTTTCAGGTCTTTTTCAAAGCACTGCTATCTATCACTAAATATTTATGTAATTACTGTACTACAGCTCTAATGAGCATTTGTGATTAAATAAGAGTAAATAAGTACTTGAGATTTACAATGAGCTGGGGGCACACTGACAAACAGCCAGCCAAGTCCTGCTCCCTGTCTAGAAAAGCACCTCTCATTTACCTGGAAATGTAGCGGTATTTGGAATTTCCATGGTCACCCTACTGACAGCTCTCAACCATTTTACTGGCTGGTTCTGTATTACCAGTCAACAGATGAGGAAAAAAGGAGCTAAGAGGAGGTGAAGCTAGTACATCAGCATCACCAGACTGGCAAAGAGACAGGGCAAAGCTGCAGTCGAGGCCCATCATCCTAGAGAAATGGAATGGAGGCGATGGGGACATTCCAAACACACCTCTATGCCCAAAGCAAAAACTGGGTCTCAGATCTATTAATTTTCTCCTCCAGCACTCATTGGTTCTCTATTAATCAATCCATTATTACTTAATCACACTTTAATCTCGTAATAATTATTGCTACCTACCAGAAGGTTCAAACAACACAAAGCAATGCTGGAATGTATTTTTGTAATTATCTTAAAGGATTTATGTAAGTTGTCAGAAAAGAAGTCCTTGATGAAAATTTTTCTTCTCCACTACAAACAAAACCCAATTTGTTGTAGTAAAGATCCCTGTGGTTATCAACATGAGCAAGCTTAGGAAACACAGTAAGGTAAGCGTTGACAAAGCAGACAACCGCTTCTCTAAGCATGACACACCTCATTCAAAGCCATATCAATTTCTCTCATGACCCTTCTCCTATGGAGAATTCATCCTACATAGGAATAATTTATCCTCCCTGGTTTAACTACCTGCTGGACCTGACAATCCTTCTGCCCACAAAGTCACTTCGTAACACAGGGATTGCGCCTGTAAAGCCCCTCTTGTGCACCAGCAATATTTACTACTTGAAGATCATCCTTCAAAAGGATTTGTAGAACACTGCTCTTAGCATTTGCTTTTCTCTAGTGTATTTCCTAGTAAACGTTACACTGTCCTTTTTATCATGCAGCAGGTATAACCAACACCAGCTCTGCCATACACAATCAATCGTAGCTTGTATCAGTGCAGAGTGCAGCCATTATCTGTCAGTCTCTGGCAGATATGAAGCCATTAAACACCCATTGTGACCATCCCATTTCACAGCAAGATGTGGCTCTCTAACTCTGAGCAGGGCAGTAACAAACCCACACAACAGGAAGCACATAGTTCACTAAAGTGATTTTAACTGCGAGGAAAACTTGGTTTAAATAGGACACAAGGGCATTTAAAGATATTTTTTTCCCCCACTGTTCCACTACCTGAATAAATACCCTGGTCTTCAAAAGAGTGTGGTTTAGCACTTGTCAAGAATGACAGCACCAGCTCATCCTGCCCGAGGGGGACCTCGAGCTTCCTTCCACTGCTCTGTCCTACCCATCTCAACCCAGCGCCAATTTGTCTGCCCAAAGTCCCACAGATGCTTGGGAAAGATTTCCACACAAATGGCAATGGTCCCAACCTCACAGTTTGATCTATGCAGGAAAAATGTCTTTCTTCAGACAGATCCAGTGCTAACAAAAGACTGTTCCATGTACAAATGATAATTTAAATGCAGAAAAAAGGTGATGGCTCATGTAAGCACCACTTTAACAGCCCCTTCTTGGAGTCCAAGCAAGGTGTACAGCATTAAATACCCTTTAATATCTACCTGCATTCATTACTTGCTTAAATAGCATGTGATTTGTTTTGTTTTTAAGCCAGTTTGCATTGAATCAATAGTTATACTTGCTGTTGCACAGTACTGAATGAGGCCATCTGTGAAGGAGAGGCACGTAACCTGCTTTAATATATACTCCACAATAAGAAAACAGTGGGAAAGGAAGTTAATCCATTGCCAGTTTCACAGAAGAGGGAACAGAACAGAGGAACCACTCCAAAAATAAACCAGTCGCATGTTAGTTTGGTCACCAAAACAAGCAGCAGCCAAGGGGGCTTAAAGCACCCGTTCACTCCATCCCACATCAGTGGTCCAGCTGATAAAAGCAGAATTGTGTGTTTATTACAGTTCAGCCAGGACAACAGGAAAACAAGCAATCAGGGAGTTTCCAAGATGAATTACAAGAAGAGGAAAGGAAGCAAAGCACCTAACTTAGCCAAAGCCTACAGAAATAAAAGCAGTGTTTAGGTGTGACACGGGGAATGTTGACTCCACTGAAGACAATGCAAAGTTTCCAGCATCTTTAATAAAAAAATAAAAATACCCTCAGTTCTAAACTGAGGATCCCTTAATCAATCCTCAACCAGTAAAAAATTCCTCAGATGTAGAATTCATTAACATACAGGTAACACTTCAAGGATTTGACCACCAGTTCACTGATAGAGGTATGAAGTACTAAATGATTTTATAAATAACTTTAGGACCCAATTTCCAATGCAGCATAGATTTGCCACCTCAGGCAAAGTTTTATAAGACACTCAAAGAAAAATAAGCCAGTTCCTGAAGCCCCAGCTCATTTTGCATTCCAGTGGAGTTCCTGATAGAATCAATTAGTATGTTTAATTATTGTTTTAAGAAAACAAACACAAAGCCAAGAGTCCAGAACAACCTGAGTCTTCCTAGACTAATCATCCATGCTAAATTAAGACATTAGGATTCCTGCATATGTTTCCCCCAAAACAAAATGAATGGGAGGAGATAATCCTTTGGTGAAAATGCATTCATTTCCAGCAATTCCAGTGCCCTTAATTCAAGGCTATTTCTCTTTGGTAACAAGATCAATCATGAGGTCCACAGCAGGCACACAACAGGGATGGGTGAGGAGTTTAAGCATTTAACTTCACTAGACCATCTTCTCTTACATACCCTTACATCTAATGCCATATCTTGATTGTAAACTACACAATATTAAAAATAAAACAAAAAAATGTATCCTCACTCATTTCACATCCACTGCAAAGTAAACAAAAGCCTGATCTTGCTGCCAACACAATTTTCTCTAGCGAAAGAGAAGCACAACTCCTCCTTTTGAGACTAAATGCCTCCAAGACAGATAAACATCTGTCTCTGGTACAAGTGTCAGGGTGGTGAGAGACATGGAGGCAAATATTATCATTCCAAAAGCCAGGATATATCTATGTATGTATTCACCTTCCTTATGCCTTCATCTACCAACCCTCATCACCAAGGAAATACTGCAAGTTGAAGACAATATTCCTTTTGCTCTGATACAGGTGCAGAAAGCAGCAGAAGGCCCATTCACAACCACAACAAACCTTATTAAAAATTAATCTCACCTCAGGCCTAGGAACAAATAGTGGAATCCACAATAATACAAAAAAAACCCCAAGCAACCAAACCCAAAAAAAACCCCAAAACCAACAAACAAAAAAAGAAAGAATGAGAAGATACAAAATAAAGAATCCAAGATGCCAGTTACAAAAGATGGTGTTCAAGCTGGCTATGGCAAGAACAGCAGAGATTTTTCTCAAAAAACAAACCCTCACCAAACAAAAATCCGCATGGAACAGAAAACTCCTGACTTTGACTCACTGAGGAAAGGTTCCTGAGGTTTCTGGTGAGAATGGCCATGATGACCAGAACTATAGAAGCCATGTCAGACAGACTAAGCTGGAGAAAAGTCCAGGCAGTAGGAGTAAGCGATATATTCAGGGATTTTAGGAGAGGGGAAAGGGTGGGGAGATCGGATGGAAGAAAACGTGAACTACCCACAAACACCTACCTGCAGGAAAATAAAAATAAGACCCAAGTTTTCCTTTATCAGTCTATAGAGAGAGGAGTTTGCATCTGAACCAGAGATGCAAAAACAGTATCCAAGAATGCTTACAAACCACACTCTCAAAACTGTCAGATATATGAGGGGAAAAAGTCTGCAAGCAATACCTAATCATCTCAGAACTTTGCCAGAAATGAAAATGTAGTTTTACTCTGTGACAGTTCTAAAATATTCAATTCTTTTCCAAGTAAGACTTAAGAGATACAACACAGGCACACATACACACGTGTATATTTATGCATAAAATATTTCACCTATCTGAAATACTCATCTGTGCTCTGCTGTCTGTGTATGATGATGAATAGCCAAATTCCTTTTCATATCTTCAAGCATTTATTTTGGGTGGAGCCAAAAATGCAAACAATTCCCAGACCAAAACCCCTTCCACTCAGACTTACCTGCATTTCACAATCTGCCCGAAGATTAAGCTCTTCGCAGCATTCCCTGGATACCCTCAAGAAGATATAATCCTTTGTTTTCTCCTCAATAGCTGCTTCATAAACCTTCTCTTTGGTTCCTTGGGTCTGTGCTGACTTCTCTTTAGTGACAGGCAATAAATAAACAGCATTGACTTTGGTCATCACCAGCCGTCCAGCCAAAGTGTCTTCCGAAAGCGTTTCAGTGAGCTTAAAGCGGCCAAAAAGTTGTCCATTTTGGGCATACTTTGCACCTCCAGAAACACCAGTGAGCATGAAGCTTGCTACAATCTGCAACTGCACTTTTATGTTGAACCTAAGTAAGAAAATATTAAGTCAGAGCAGAAAGATGGCCTCAGATTCAGAAATTTCATGCACTCAGACTGCATCCACTGCCTTACATTCTAAATGTGTTAATTTTTAAACAGAAACAAGGATACCCAAACTCACCCTTCATAAGGGTGAAACTGGCAAATACTTACACGTTTTCCTTTTTATTATAGTCTATCAAACATATATTCAAAATAACCAACATCTGTGAAATTTAAAAAAAAGAACCTGCACAAGAAGAGAAACAAATACTGCATTTTCTGAGAGCAAAAGGACTTTGGGGTTAATTAGAGTTCTGTGCATGTCCCAAAGCAGGAAAAACGTCTGCTTAAATTGTTTGTGAGCTTAGATTAGGTATGCAAGGAGAGATGTGCAGGCAAGAACAAAGCAAGATTCCTATTTGTTTCATGCATCTCTTCCAGGCTGCACACCAAAGACTGTAATCTACATATTAAAAGATAACCTGTATTATGCCTATAATTCAGAGGGATTGATTAAAATGTCTCCAAAAAAAAAATCAGTATGTAGACATTAAAATGAAATTATTTTATTTGAAATGAGAGGATAATATCACAGGCTCAGGCAAATAAACCATCTATGCACAGAATTCGTATTAGCACAAGTTCCTCCTGTAATCAGAGGGGTAACAGATTCATTCTCTGTAGTTACCATTTTCTAGAAGTCCCGTGGATAACACATTAAAGGGATTTATAAGCACACTTTATTGACCTCTCACCAATACATACTAATCTCCTCCTGCAGTGTTGGGTTTGCCCTTTCTGCTTCACACAGTTTTGGAAAGAACAGGTAAAAAAAAGCTCTGTCAGTCTGACAGTATCCAGGTCTTCTCATCAGCAACTTTTTGCTGAATTTGCAACAAACTACAGAAAACCAAGTAAAACCCAATGGTTTTCACAAACTAAATAAATGTCTCTTAGAAAAAAACACTCATTTTCTTATAATGCTTTTCACACTCATACTGGTTTTAGTTGATCTGTTCTTCTAATTTCTATTTTAACCTGATAAGCTGGTAGTTTATCATTTAAGCCCTGTAGTGTCAATAATCATAAACCCGTAACAATACAAGCCAATATTTTAGCACTCTCTGTAATTAAAGATCTACCGAACCAAACCGATTTCTTTTCCTATCTGGCACACCACGAGTCCCACACAAGAATTACACGTTTGCCCTCTTGTGGCAGAAGCTGCTTCTTTATGTAACACGGGCATTATGTCATCCCCCAATTTCACACTCCTCCACTCTGAAAACCCAGGAGAAGTCTTCTTACTGAACACGGATTTATCCAGGCCAGCAGTAACCACGAAGGTGACAGGCTGCAGTCAGAGCAACCACTCAGAGGCACGCTAGAATTAAGGGTAATCCTTCCAATTTCCACCCATGCTAAAATAAATAAATTAATTCAAAGACACACCCAAGTTTTCTATACAAGCACTGAGCTATTCCAGAGCAGCTACCAGCCAGTCTGCAACATCTAAACCAGCTCCCACCCCATTCAGATGACTGTTAAAGTGCTATGCCAAGCATTTAGTGCAGTATCCAAGAGCTCAGTATTCATTACTGAGATAAATTCACAGTAACACGTGGCTGTATTTTGTTGAAAGCTTCCTAAAGTCGAAGCCCTATCCTACTAAATATGCATAAACTCATTCTAAAACTCAGATTTGTAAAAACATGCTGGAAGACAGTATTACTGCCATTGTGAGACAAGGCACGAGTTAGTGTCTTTACAAATGACTAAACTCAATCTGCTGTGCTAAAGGGAATATGGAGTTCAGAGATTATCGAGCAATTTCTGTTGGGTAAACTGACACCTTCTGGCAAACTGTTAAACTACAAAATCCTCTCAGGATTAGATTGGAAAAAAAAAAAAAATCAAAAGTTGCTTCTTTCATCTGTTCCTCACCCTTGCTCTGCAAGATTATACCAAAAAAAAATTTCAAAAAAGAAGGTTTTCAGTCAGGCTTATACAAATCAAACACAAAATTTATGGTTCCTCCCAAGCACTGCAAAATCCTCCCAGACTAATTGCAGTGTTGATTAAACTAGCTACAGAAAAGACTGCTAATCATATTTTAAAATCACAGAAATTAAAGAAAGACTTAATAAATCATTAATTCATCCAGTACCAACACAAACAATAAATTCCCACAAGGCAAACAAACCCATTCCAAGCAAAGCCCCACACAACCATTTCTTAAACCACGTTCAGCACATTTCCTGTTACATGTGCAGCATTCAGATAGGGTATGCAGCATGGCACCTCCCTATGTAGTGATAAATGTGAGACACAGGAATGACACAGGCAAATTTGTTTTCCATCATGATTGGTATTTTATCTTTTCAGGCTTGAAAATAAATCTCCCCCAATTCTGGAAGCAGACAGTGTACTACTGAAGAAGCTCTATATCACCTCACACATTTTTTAGTGTATGTACAAGAAAACACACTAGCCACTCTAACAATTATATGCTGGTTTTCTTCCCAACATGCAAGAGAAAGGTGTTTTAAAAGCAGTAACAGGTTGTATGTAGGGCAAAACTTTCCCAAACCACACTAGTTATCTAGATGAGAACTTTTTCTTACAGAGCATGCCTACATTTAGAAATCAGACAGCAGTGGCTCCTTTATTCTAACCTTTACTGCTTCATTTTAATATGCATTTATATGGAGTATTTTTTCTAATCACCTCCTGCAATATTAGAATAAATACAATTTAAAAGTAAAGCTCTCTGACATAGTCCAGAATGAACTTCCTTACAACTGAGTTCAAGGCTTTTTACAGCCAGTTCATCCACTGTTTTGCTTTGATTCCACCCAGGTGATGCCACATAAAGTCTGAAAAAGGTTTTCCTAGAAAGTGAGGAACCATCAACACTCTTAAAACCCACTGCAGACACTGGTGTTATTCCAGTCTTGCCATAAGAGACCATGTTGACAATCCTACTACTTTTACGATACAAACAGACAAACCCATGAGAGAGTAACAGCTTATCAACATCTTCACTCCTGACACCACTTCAGAGGTATTACAACCCTTTGCATGTGTATCTTTGGGCCCGTTTCTACGCTTGTAACCCTGACACTTCACTAGAGAATACCCAGCGTGTGATCTCAGCCACAGAGGATCAGGAAAGTGTGCTAGTTGGAGCCTGTTGCCATAAAGTGGGTCAGCTACAAGATCAAAAGAAAATTTCTGTCACCAACACTTATCAGAACACAAGATTTCAAGAACATTATTAAAACTTTGTATTAATCTACTAGACTGAAAAAGAAGAGCAGTAACTTATTGCTGCACCAAATTGTCTAAAGAGAAAGCATTACACACAGGATACACTTACTCTTTCATTCCTACAAGCATACTGCTCTGTGGTTTCCTATGAGGCACGAGAGTGTAATTCTCAACATGAACAATCACTTAGTAACAAGTTTACTTTTATTGTATGTCATGTTTACTTTAAACCCACTTTTGTTTTAAAAAGCCTTAGAAAAGTAAACTGGATTATAAATATGTATGATGGAGAATATTTCTGTATGCTCATTTTAACAGGACAGCAAGCATTATCAAAGAAGTATTTTTATAAAGGCAGCACTTACTTGCTAACTTCCTTATACTGTGCTATTTCCTCTATATAAAGGAGATCGTGTAGCCGTGACTGATAGTTGGTCTTGGTCAATGATTTGTCCAGGACAGATTGTGTAAATAGCTGGTCAGCAGATAGAGGGATTTGGTATCTGGTAAGAAGGCTCTTCTCCAATTCAGTAGTTTCATTAGGCTCAAATTCTACAATAGTCTTAGAAGTAGAATCCCAACGCTTAGCTGTGGTTAGTAGCTGTTGCCGTGCATGCATCAAGTATTCAAGATCTGGATGTAGATACATAACAGGGAAAGGAAGTAAGATCACAATTCTGTATGTGCTCAGGTTTTTTATTTAAACAACAAAAGCACCCACCACTACAAATAATCCCATTAGAGGTAATGAATAAGTGTAGGTAAGGGCCTTCTCTGCCCACAACTACTTTAATAAAAGTTCACTGCTAGTAATTACCATCCCTACTTTTCAGGTGTACACAGAGAGTAAGCAGGCTCTCAAACAATATTAGAAAATAAAATATTACAGACAGCAAATAGAATGAATGCCAACAAACAAGGAAAGCACTTTGATTTTAATCATTGCCAGTAACTTTGAAGGACCTGGCATCGCAATAGGCTTTCAATGCCTAAATGCAACATCACCTCATTTCAAAAAACATAAAACTAGTGAAGAACCTTACAATACGTTCTGTAAAATTTAGAAGGTAATAAAACCAAGTTGATCAAGTAGCTAGTAAGAAATCATTAAATTTGCAACACTGTGAAAGCCTTTAAAAAATTCTACAGTATTGTAATCTGCGTGTTCTGCAGAGTTGCATTCTCTAGTTAGAGCTGGTCTGTTAGGTTACATTTTCAGAGTTTTGCCTAACACAATAGCAAATTTGAAAATTAAGAGGAAATTGTACCCTTATTTCAGGGACCACCTAGCTTAAATGAGAGAGAAGACCAAGCACCGTCTATGGCCACCCAAAATACATCATTAAACCACAAAAGCACTATGACAACAATGCATCAGTTAACAGAATTGCAGTTAAAGTGCAGAGCTGAAAATATTTGCCATTTGTAGTGCAGCTGTGATATCTTAATGTATTATCTCTGAGTGAGATTTAAGATAGGTATCCAGGATATCACACCAACGCTGAAAAATGTGCAAAAGAACCCACATTTCAAATTCAAATCAAATGCTCATAATCTTGACTGTCTTTATTCTAAATAGAAGGAAAATACCTTTTTGGCAAAAGAAATCTCAGTGCACCTTGACTATGACTGCAGGAACGCCGCTTACCTCACTCACTAATCCCCTAAGTATGTGTTCATTAAGGAGCCACATTTAAATACCTACCTCAAGCCTGAATTGTATTAGTAGCAAGGAAAAGGCTGTGCTTCTATGGTCCATGTGCTTAAAATCATTTCACCATAAATTAAGCTTTCACTGGTACCAAGCAAACCAGTAATTCTGCTGGGATTGAGTCCTTGTTCGCTAGGAAGACGGGCACTAATTCCCAACACAAGAGGCTTCCACTGGAAGCCTGAAATAAACAGCTCCTGGCACAGGCAGTGCACTCAGCAACCCTTTCTTCAAGAGCGCTTCGTACATTCTCATTGCACAGAAAACTTCTCAGTTCTCCTTTTCCACAGCAAATAAAGTTTTCAAAATGCACAATAGAGCCTCCTCTACTAAAACATTTTAATGTTGACCTTTCTTAGGGCTTAGATATCTGGACAGGGCCCCAAGTTACATGCAAATGTAAAGACCTTGGGCAGCTTTCTGCTTGAATAGTTCTTCCACGAGATCCCCATCCATACGTAGTAAACAGAACAATAGAATCAGACCTACTTCCAACATAGTTACGCCTTTCACTTGCCTGCTTACATACTTCTTGGATTACCTTAGCAAACAGACCAGATTTGGTACTTACATTTCTCTGTAAAGCACCTATCACTCTCATAATTTGAAATAAATATTAGCAACAACCTGCTTGATTACTTTCATTTCCCTCTGCACACAGACAAGCTACATGTGCAAAGGAAGTACCAGGAGCTGATGCTCGGAGTGCTCTCTCAACTCCATCCATCCCTTTCACATGGACTCGGATTGGCCGTCCCTGGTATCACTCTTAACCAGAGTTTAAGCCAACAGAGACCAAGACCTTAGACTGGTTGGTTTGACAGTTAACTCTACTGATTAAGTTCTGGCTTGGTTTTCCTAATCCTAAGTGAGTTTGCAGTAAGGGACACCTGTTCTCCACAAACTCAATGTCTTCAGAAGCCTGTCAGCTGTGGTTACCTGCTCTGTTACATGGAGATCAGTAATAGCTCCTGAAAAGACCACAGCCTTGCTTCTAAGCAGAGTTTCTCATTCACTATGCAATGTTCTCTGCTTTGAGAGACATCACAGCCTGCTGTCTTCCTGCTCTTGGCTACAAGTCCTTGGGTCATCTGGAAAGATCAGTTCATGATCTTTACTATTTGCTATTTACAGTTTCTTTTTGTTAATGTTGAAAACATTAACCTGTTATATGAAAATATAGGCCAGGACTACAAAACTGCTGTTTTCTTAGTTTCGTCCTTTTTCCTTTTCCTTCCGCTCACATCCCAGTGCTACAACCCAGTGCACCTCCCAGACTTTCATAAAAATTACCACAGTCTATCCCACCCCCTTACTTGCTGTCAAGTGACACAGTGACCTATATTTAGCTCTCAATCTTGTACTACAAATCAAAGAGGTTCCTTCTTTTTTGCACCTCTTCAAACATCTTTCAATTTGTTGACATCTTTCTGATAACAGTTATTTCAGGTTTGAACTGAGAGGCACAGATCAACTTCATAAACGCAACACAAACCTTACAACTAAGATGTAGTGCTGTGGTTTTTTACTAAACACACACAAAAATATAGTTACAGTTTCTTTAAATTTTCAAACTTCACATCAACAGCAAGTCACTGAGTTACAAGTCTCTTTGCCTCTTGCGTTTGACAACCATCATCAAATACTGCAAGGGAAAAAACACCCCCACAGCTTCTCAGATAGTCTGCTTTAATTAACAAATGAATTACCAGGTGCATTCTTATACAGAAACACTTGATCTCTCTGCTGACCTTTTATGTGTTTCACATTTTCATCAACGCATGAAAAAAACAGAATTAACACACCTCAACTTCCACTGATGTCTTCAAACAGACCAAACTAGATATTCCCAGCACTTTGACAAGATCTAGAAGGCATATCTCAACACAAAGTAACACTCATACTCCATTTACCTCCCATATTTAGACCCTTTGAAGCTTTTGTCCACTATTCATATTTGTATATATAATGAACATAACACACAGTAAAAGACATTCACTAGCTGTTCATACAGGTGCTGTTCTGCCCAGAAATATGAAAAGGAAAGAGACAGCACCAAAGATTTTCACTACTCAAAAAAAGAAGTTTCAGACATTACCTTCAGTTGAAGCAGCATCAATCATCACTCGTTGCATGAGGACTGGTTCTAATCCAAAATCAAACACAACGGTTTGGCGAAAAGTTCCAAAGATTTCTGTGTTAAAGGCTATACTGACTTTGTAAATATAATGATCTATTCCATTCTGGACCATCTTTCCTCCTATCCATTCCTGACAGTTTTCTGGAACTTCTTGTGATACCTGGGTAGTGCTGTCTCCAGCAGATATTGCAACAATACTAAAATGTGGGCGATGGGCATCGTAAAGCAATGCCACTCGATACAGCATTCTTGCAGGCTATAAAAAAAATGCAAAGGTTGAAATGACAGTATGTTGGCAAACGGAAATTATTTCAGGAGTATCTTCATTAGCAAATCACATAATGAGAGCTTGTAAAAACTCTCAACTTCACGGAGCAGGTACAAGTCCTGCCTGCTTTCCAGAGATCTGGGCAGTTGACACAGAGTCACCAGAGCTGCTGGGAAAAAAGAGACGGGATGGTGCTAGGAAGCTTCTTTATTTTTAACAAGAATTACACAATTTAAATCTTAATTGTGAAAGGTTATGGGCTGCATTCTAGTTATTATTGACTCCCTTTCAAAGGAAAAGTAGTCCTACCTTACAAGTGAGAGCAAATGTCCATGTTTGATGAGACTTTTTGGTGGTGACAGTTACCGATAGCTCAGGATTATGTTCTACTCTCACTCCTTCTACACATTCACTAAGCTAGATTAAAAGAAAAAGAAGGTAACATTAAACTTATACAGACAGTATCAGAATAAAAACATTCAGGAAAAGGTAATTTTATTTTTTTTCAACAGAAGGTGGAGAGGTTTCCTAGCATGTGCAGGATCAATGCAAATCCTGCCTAGGAATTAATGAAAATGTGTGCTAATTTAGAGAGACAAACAAGCCAAGTCTACTAGATCATATTATTTAAAGAATATAACCATTTAAGGACAATTAACCACAGGGCTTGATTTTCAAAAACCAACTTAATTATAAATATTTAAAGTAGAAGATGACTTCATTTGGAAAGAAGAATCTGATACAACGAGGCCCACAGACCACATTTCCAGAAGACGCCAGATCTCACTGACGTCCATGAAACTACCAGAGACACCAGTAAACTAGAATCAGGCTTTCTACTCAGTAATGCATTTTGCATTAAGTCCACTCTTCCCAGATTTTAATCAACAATAGATGGACCGAAAACTCCTTAGGGTCAGTGGTAAGTAGAGCTGGTCGAATGCCACAAGAACTTTCTTTGGAATTCCAAACAGCTGCTGAGTTTGATCATATCCATACCCCACACTCTTTGGTATTCAAACTTTTTTTAACATTTAGGAGATTGGCTGTTCTTCAGACAAGTGCCTGCAGCTGCAGGCAAAGAAAAGGAGCCATGGACAAACAAGAGTATTCACCACGAAGTTGTAAAAGCTTCGCCATTTATTGTTCTCCAGTTTAGAAAGTTCTGCCATCTAGTCAAGGAACAGGAACAATACCATGAGACTTGGCTGACCTGTCCTGCACTGGGAATAGTAAACATGCAAAGTGAACACACTGTGATCAACTCGTAAGCTGGAATTCACAAACTCAGTGAGTACATTTGCAGAAATCAGCCTAAGACTCTGGTATCTTTGCAAGAAAATCTAGGGCAGGATAGAAAGGGGAACAAATTGGTTGGACAATTTCTTGATAAGGAATAATAATTCGACCAGCTCTGATAGTAAGGGCCAAAAACAGGCTCATCTGTTAGTTTTAAATATGAGCACATAGGGAAGTAGTATATTTTCCTTACCACTTTCTCAGGAGATAACGAATTCATCCATTTCTCAATCAAGGTTTCCATATAACTGCCCGAACATTGTTTGTTTTCCTTCTGCTGTTTTAATCTGATCAAGCGGGAAGCATATCGCTTTTGCCATTCTGTTAGCTCTTCCTGGGAATGTGCTGAAGTACACTGTGCACCGTACCTGCAGATCCCTTGCTCTAAAAATCTACATAAAATAGGAAAAACCATTATGCCTTGAACTTCTCTGTCTCCAATTTAAAAAAAAAAAATTAAAAAAAAGAAATTTATCAAAATTTCACTTGTAAAATCAGGAGGACATTCTTTAAGTCTCTCTCATGGAACTAAAGGCCAGTTTAGTCCACGCAAACTAATTTGGAAATATTTACATCTATACAGCATTTTATAAGAGAGGCAGCAGCTTCTCTTACTGCCAAGTCCAGAACAGTATATCAAATTTCTTTGGAACATAATGGGACACAAACCTTCTTAAAAAAAAAAAATACGGCTTCAAAGAAGAAAGAATCAAATGTTTGTACAGCAATTAATACAGTAAGATCCCGGACCATCCCTGAAATGACTAGGCAGTGCATTAATATGAATAAGACACTGTTAATTGGCAGCAAAGGGAAGATAAAGCAAATTTCCTCCAATAGTTACATTATTAGCTGATAAATACTCATTCTGCAGTTTTTCCTGGAGCAACAGTGACATCACATGGTCTATTCTACTAAATACACCTACACAGAAATCATCTCTCAAGGAAAAGGTTTAATCCTCTCCTTTTAGATTGTTTATCAGTCTAAAATTATCTAATTTTGCAGAGGTTAAGGAACTGTTAGAGATGCATATTCTTCATTTAATGGCATGTGCTGATGCATTAAAATTAATGATCTTCCAAATGTCCATATACAATTTAAGCATTCTATTTCTCACAATTTTTTGCAAGTCTGGGCACATGCCATAAACTTGGAACTATTTTTATAATTGTACTTTGTATTAAAATTATAAAACACAAGGCAGCAGCTGCACTTTCATCATTCTTCAAAACTGAAGCACTTAAATAGATGACACAGAATAAAATGAGAAGGGAGGTAAGCTGTGAAGGTACAAAGGGAGCACTGGATAGACAGACTGAACATCAGGCCAGGACGGTGTTTTGTTCAGTTGGTTTGTATGAGGAGACTCTACAGAGTTAACGTAAGACACAACTACATTTGAAATCCATGTGCGTATCTATGTATATACTAATATTAACAAGCCTTTCCTATGGTGAGGAGTTACTGTACCAAGACTAAGTTAATACTGCAAGTGAGGACGCCACATCAGTGGTGATGACAGCAGAAGGGGACCAGTGACTGAGTAACTTTCTGCACTAAATCCATTATGTAATGTAAGGTGAATTAGAATGTGAACTACCAGCTACATGGTAACAACAACTAACACCTGACTGACATGAAAACCTTGCACCAGAGTACCTGGATAGCTTGGCCACACTGGTGTCAGTGCTTAGACCCTGATTTAGCATACACTCTTCCTTAAAGAAAAGTATTTAAAGGTTTGTATGCCCAAATTGTAAATAAAATAAGCACGATATGTATCATGGTGTTACTGAAAGACATTCTTTAATAGATAAATTATTTTTCTTGGCAGTCAATTTCAATATTTTTATTGTAAGTTTTCCAATTCCCCACTGCATTGCAATGCTAAAGGATAATTAGGATTTTCGTGGTCCAAAGTTAATGGAGGACAAGCATAAAGATGCTGGCCTGTTCTTGCTAGCTACACAGCAAATTTAAAATCCTATTATTTAATAGAAAAGCACATTACTTTAAAATTTGCCATCATTATGCAAGTTTTCAAGTTCTCATTGTTCATATTTAACAGACACTTCTTTTTTTTCCCCTCATTTTTAGTTCTTTATTTAATACCTCCTGCAATTCCATAGCTTCATTATCTAGAACAAATACGCTGTACTCCCACTGCTTTATGGCACACAGGGGAAAAACAAAGCACAGCTTCAAAAATTCATATCCAGTACCTGCAACTGCCTTCCCAAAAGGAACTCAGCTCTTTAGTCCAGGGTCAGAATGACTCTGTTTGTATAGATTTGCTGAGTAATGTACATCCTCCTCACCATAAGGGTTAACTGTGCATAAAGCTAATTACAGCTTTAGTGGAACAGTGTTTCAGAGCAATGGTTGCAAACAGGGTATAGGTGTTACTCAACAGAAAATCATGAGTTAGGATTGTAAGTATCTGCTTTTTCAAAAGTGCTGGATGTGCACCAGGTATGATAAAAGTCAACAAGAGTTGCCAAAATTAGCCCAAATTCAGGAATTCACTTATGTAACTTCAAAAGCAAGTCAGGTTCCTGCTCATGCTTTTAAAATGGTTTATTTGCATCAGTTACATATATGGCAGAATCAAGTGCATAATGATGGTTCCTCCTCATATATATTAAAAGTTTCATTAAGTCATGCTGATGAACTCCACAAAGTCCAGGCAATACTGACTAGCAGACTGAAAAAGGCAAGGAGGAGAAGCTCCAAGACTAGCCACTGATCTTCAGTGAGGCAATTCACCTCTTTGTATCTGAGCTTATGCAAAATGGAAATAATGAGGTACAGAGGGAAATTCTACAAACATCTTTATGCATAAATAAAGCCCATCTATCAACCAAGCCATTTATCTGAAGGCATGCACCTTCGATGCTGTCAAAGCACACTTCACCATGCTTCAGTTTGCTAACACTGTCATGTGGGCACTTCTCACATCTCTGAAATTATACAAATTAGAAAATGGAGGGGAAAAAAACAGATGCTGACCTGCCAGTAGAAGAATGTTCCTCAAGCCATTTGCTTATTAAAATGGAGCTAGTGATTCCTTTTTATAAACTGAGGTCCTTCTAGATAAACTGACCCTTCCAAAAAATCTGTGAACAAATCAGCTCCTGTTCTAACAGGTACCTTCATCTTCCTGACCTCTTAATTGTTCTGTCAGCAGCTAAATAAAAGAGGGAATGTTAGGATGCCTCGGAGAATGCCGATATAAAGCAATGACTTTACCTTTTACATAGCGTATATTCTTCACTGCTTGTGACTCCCCTGGGTGGAGGGCGGAACTGCCAGCCATCCCGGGACCCTGCAGAGTAGTCAAAACCTAGGTTACTTCCCAAACTGCCAAGTGTCTCTGAGTCAGACAGTAACTGTCCAGAGAACTGCATATCTGAACATTAACACAAGATATATTTGTACAAAAGCAGAATTATGTACCTAAAATTAATTTTCAATCGTTATCAAATTCATTTAGAACAAAGGTCCAAAGCCTGTGAAGGCAAGTTTCAAACAGTTTGCAGAATGGAGCAGGCTCTGATACAGACCAATTAACAGAAGCTTCTGCCTCCAAATTCAGTGAATGAGCTAATTCTACCTCAATCTCCAGAGTTCATCACAACAGTCAAGCCCCCTTTTTTGCTTTCTGATTACTGTGCATGCTGAGCATTCTGCAGAATCCATGTCTTCTCACTACAAAATGAAGTCGTTTTAAAATTAAATTACATACCTTCTTCTAAATCTTCTACATGATATCCTGATGGTACTTTACCAGCTGCCTACAATTATATAAAAAAGCCAGTTATAAAAGGAACACAAACCAATTTCATCAACAAGAACTGCTTTGGCTTCTTTGCTGTCAAAATGCATTCTAGAACAATCTATACAAAACTATCGATCTGGAGTCTGAAATCCAGTCACAAATGTGAATTCCATATTAACCTAATAACTGGATTTCAGCTGTTGATACAAGGAATTCTGACAGGAACACTGAGTCCACTCACTCTGAGAAGTAAGTTTCAGAGACTTTTACAAGACCAGATTCCACTCTGTGACTGTTTTAATGGGGACTGCAGTGAAGTCTGTAAAAGGCCAAAAGTCTCTTAGCAAGATGTCTTTCAGCTTTGTATCAACATTAAGAATAAAGTAAAAATCAATGATAAAACATAAAAATAACAAAACCAAACAAAAAACCCCAAAACACCAAAAAAAATGGCAATCCAATCAACAGACATGAGAAATTAATCTCTAATACAAAAAAAAAGGTGACTGAGAGGGCACTTATATTTGTTAACCAATTTCTTACAGTGATGTTTATTACTTCATAACAGTTTCCAAGAAAAATACAACAATACAGATCTAAATGCTTTGAATTCTTTCTATTTGCTACTTCAAGATAGTCAATAACCTATTAGCATCTTTCTCTACGTCTTTTCTTACATATCACACAAGATTGCAATGAAAGGCTCCTGAAGAGGCAGGTGGTAGAGACCAACAGACCAGTGGGAAGAGTAATGTCTGTACCAGTAAGTTCCCAGTGAGCCTAGATCTCCTGGGACACATGAAAACAAGCCTTTCAGCTGTTTCAGGTACTGCTCATTATTTTCCCAGTAATATTCTCATTATTACCTCTGTTTCAGCAAGAAGTGTTTTCAGTCGTGTCAGATCTTTAGTTACCATCCCGTTCTGGGGGGGGGGTGGAAAATAATAACAGGTCAAACACATAAACCTTCACATGCCTTAAAACCATTGCAACAAAGTTTATTTCCCCCCAACAAACACCATGAAGAAGGGCTAGAACTGTTGCAGTGAGGGATTTGTTTTTTCTGAAGGCTCTACTTCACAGATTACTCATTTCTCCTGTTTCATAACCCTTTCTGCTCTGATGTAGACAGACTATGTAAAGCCTGGAGTTTCCAATGAAAAGCAAAGATTAGCCATGTAACTAAAACCTAGAGTATCTCTGCAGTAAAAACCTTTCAGAACTGAATTGATCTGAAATACATAGCTAAGGGTAACAATTTCACACTCATGTAAGTCAAAACTTTAATCAAGGGAATCCAGAGCTGTGTTTATTTCAACAATCTCTTGCAAAAACTTAATTGCTACTACACTTGTTGGACCTCCAGAAAGCAGCAGAGCAGCAGAAATCACTCTCTGCTCAAAATTTACACACTCAATCATTCTCACACTTAGGCTTTTTTCAAAATGATTTTTCACTTCTTTTCAGCAGAAAGGCTGCTAATTGAACCTGTTGGGCTTAAACATATTAGAGCATTAAAATGTTACCAAGAATCATTCTCTTCCTTCTTCCCACTAGGGAGGAAACTGGATGGATTCCAACTCTTCAATAAATTAATTCTAAAACTTTGCTTCATTTTTCCTCCCAGACAAACAATGGTAGAGGTCAGCACATCAGTTGCTGGCTTTACTATTTCTACTGAAAACAGCTGTACCTGACAACCTAAAGCTTGTAAAAACGTCTCAAATCCTGCTTTGGGACAACACTCTGGAATTCTATATGAAGCTGCCTTTATTTGCACAACAATAGCTCCAAACAAGGGCACTGTACATTTCCTGCGATAAGGAGCTTTTAGCTATTTTAACCATTTTTTTCTGACAGCAAGTTTCCTTCTGCCTCACCAGGAATTTTTCAATGAAACTTTCTTTTTCCCCCCAATTAGAAAACACCAGCAATGTAAAGAAAAAGTTCTTTTCTATATATAAAAATAGCCAACTAGGAGGTGGGGAAATTCAAGCTATACACCAGTCAGACAAAAAGAACTCCCTCGAAAAAACAACCTACTGATTAAGATAAGCACCAAGATACAGGAGACATGATCCAATTTCAAGGTAAGAGGCTCTCCTGTACCAGTTTCTGATGTCACTTACACATGCCTCATGGTCTGCCCAGAGCTGCTCCTGTCTGTGCGATGACCATGATGCTGGATTTAGCGTCACCAGCAGTTCGTGGTGAGGAACTGCATGCTATTTATTCTCAGACTACAGAAACAAAAAGGACATTGGCCTTTGGAGGCTTCTGTAGACACCCCTAATTTTCCCCACATGAGTCACATATAAGTCAGAAGCATTACTTACACATATGGGGTTAAAAGCATCTTTACAAGCCTTGCCAGTTCGAGGGCAGAACAGAAGCTCTGAACTCAAACTTTTATCTTTGTCTTGAAATGCAAGGCTTTTTATTTTCTTGAAAAGATTCTCATGCTGTCTTAAACCTTAACACAGACCAGTTATTTAAATGTCCAGTCACTAATTTTTCTGCTTTAATGGTTAAACTTCTGGAAGTGCATACAAAATGGTGCCTGGGGCAATTTTTTTAAAAAGCAAAACTTTGGGATTTATATTATTCTCTTCAACTGCAAAAATATGCAAATTATTTTGCATTCCCTGAGGGTCAGAGGCAACAATGAAAAAACTTTTCAAAATTGTTACAACTCTGAAGCACTGGTAAAGCAACCTGAAGATCCCAGTTACATACCTGTGCACATACACTTATCTTTTATCATTTTTATTGCACCCTGCCAGTCAACATATATCCAGGAGCATGTTGTTAAAACACATTTCTTTAAAAAAGTAAATGCAAAACTGCTTCTGAAATTATATAGATTGCAGCAAACCCACTTACCAGTGATTCACCCATCAGTGATTTGGAAAGAACATTAGACACAATTTGCAGCTTCCCTTTAAGATGCATGCAGCAGAGCACTGCACGGAAAGATCCATCTCCCTTGGCCAGCCCCTCTCCCAGCACTGCAACACAAATCAGCAGCTATTAGCTTCACCACAGTATACATTTAAATAAACTACATCCAGTTTTTCTTCACCTTTAACATGAAAATAAAGTCTGAAACTTGTGTTGAATCCATGGCTTCTTGGAAAGACAAGTCTTGGATGTAAAGGAAGTCTGACTTGCTCTTGTCTACTATTAATCTGAAATCTGTCTCCCACCATCTAAGAAATGCTGTACACGAGCTCAAAAAGGACTCTAGTGTTTACACACTAAAATAGACAGAAATTAAACATGGAAAGGGTAAATCTGAGTATCTGACACAGACACAAAGGACCTCCTCTTCACAGAAAGGGGGAAAAAATAGCAACCAACAACCTCTCAGTAACACAAACATGCTCAGGAAGATCCATTCATGCTCACAAAAAGCATGCCCTGTGATTCCAAATATAGCTAACCTCCTGGTCAATTCCTGCTACTTTAAAAGGGCTTTTATTCACTTACACTGTAAAGTGCAGGATATAGGAACGATTGTTTAAGTCTCCATGTAACAGAAAACTTTCCTAATGCCTTCTAGCACTGGATCAGATAGCCAGCCAAACAGACACTTTCATTGACACTTTGAGTAGTGAAAGGATTTATTTCATTATATAGCCATGCTTCAGACAAGCAGGTATAACGCTTAATTGTATGTACTACCTGTCCAGAAAATGAAATGTGACTAAAATGTTAGTCAGCTAAGCATGTGAGGTGAAGAAGGCTCCGGACAGTAGTTTAAAGTGAGAGAATTGGTGCAATCGTGGGTAACATTAACATCAGTGTTTATGCTGCTACTCGTGCGGGTGCAAACAGCTCCAGTTAGTGCTACCAGGAATTTTACATTCACCACAACTTCAGGATTACATTTTAGAATCCCCTCTTCTCAGACATTCACATCATTAACAGAAATTGGATGAAAGACTAAAGAATAAACAGTCCCACAAAAAGCATTTGTGGGCTAACAGCTAGACTTCTCTTCAAAACAAAGTGGTAGCTAAAGCCTGTTTATAAAGTGCCTCAAAGATTAGTCTGAATTCACCGCTCTGATGATACTGACCACACATCCAAAAATAGAGCTTACTTCCCAAATCAGAAGCAGCAGGGCCAGAAATAGCTTGAACATATCTGACAGCTTACTATTTTAACCTCACAGATTAGATGTCCAATTAGAATATCTCGTATCATTAACTGTGTAGTATTACCAAGCTGAAACATACAGTTGCACATAAAAAGTCAGAGCACATTAACTGGTATCTTCTGTTAAAATTTGTGGAATAATTTAACAGATTGTAAATTCTCATCGTATTCTGTAACACTGCAAGCAGCATACTAAAGAACATGTATTTCTCTAACTATTCTAAAAGGTACTTAACATTCAGGGTAAAATAACACACTATCACAGGTATTCAGCATGTCAAGTCTTGTAAAAAGACAGAAGAGCAGCTTGAATAAAACTATTAAAACAAAAAAACTGCGAGTATCAAGGAAGAGCAAGGATCAGGTAGCCCATATTAAGGCTGCTTCTTCTCAAGGGTATTTCAAACATAAAACTAAACCTAAGACCTTCGAGGATCCAAATGCAGATACTCTAACGTGTGAGACACTGGGCTACAACTGGTAACAGCACATCACAGGGAACCACACTCAGTCATTCTTAAAAACACAGGGGGTGTATGCCAATATATATACACAGACACACAACATTTTTATATACATACACAAACAGGGCATTAAGAAGTTGAAAATGCCCTCGGTTTTACATCTGGAAAAAATATTTACAGAATGTGCTGGCATGAATTAAAGAAACTAACATTAACCTGGGTGCTAGTTCTTTGTCACTAATATACAGTTGAAAGCTGTTTTCTCTACTTAATTAAAAATAAAAAATAAACCCCCCAAAAAAATGATCAGCACTTTATTCTACCCATACCTATGCACGTCCAGTGAAAGGAGAGTAACAGTTAACATAACAGCTCCTTTGAGATGCTGGTATGACACACATGCCAAGAAAAGGTTTCACAGATGAACGTCACCCATCTACCCCATGACAAACCCATCACTTCTCATCAATGAGAATCCTATTCATTAAACTGCTTTCTCCCTCCTACCTTCTTTAACCATCATTCATCTTTCCATATGTGTCTCTTGCTTTTATTTGCCTTCATGAAAGATAACTGCCAGGTTAGTCAGAATACTGCACCCTTGGCATGTATCAGTTAAAAACAGCAGCTTTAAAATAAAATCCAGAGTATTTTAAGAATGGTTCTGATTAAGTAGTGTTCAGCCTTTTAAAAATTAACAAATTTTAAATTTACCCCTACAGAAAGCACATTTACTTTTCTTAAGTTATGTTCTGTGGACCTAGAGCCCCAGAAAATTCCCTCCTGACCAGACTAAGTATCAGTGAAGACAAATGCCTTTTAAAGAAAAAACAAAACCCCACCTAAAAATACCCCCCACAAAACTAGAAAGGAATGATTTAAGGGATATCATTGCTAGCACAGCAATGTCAGCATATTACAGCATACAGACTGCATTACAAAACTGTGGTTTGGGAAAATCATTAAAACTCAAGAGTAGTTTGGGATCTAAAACCTGAAAGGACAGATCTACCCACCTTTCCTTCCTAATCTGATCTACTCTGACCCAACGCTTACCAAAATCAGTGAGTTTGAAAGCTCTGCATTACACAAGAATAATAGAACATTAGTAAGGTTGGTTAATTCCTTGAAAAATACCCCAAATGAAGGCGGCAGCGAAACACAGAAGGCACAACTTCAATGTGACACATGCACATTTGGAAGCTTTAACAATTAGGAAATAAATTAAGTACATCATCCTGACTTTCTCTGAATCAGTCCCAAAATGCAAACCAAAATGCCACCATGTCCCTAAAAAGACAAACAATCAGCTGTCTTTATCTTCTCAGGTATCCTAACACTATGGACTCATCCTACATCTGTATACTAAAATACCAATTAGCCAAGTAGCACCAGAGCACTGACAACATGCACTTCTGACCTGGGACTGAACACAAGTTACAAAATTATGATATTTAAAATAAAATTTTAAAAAAGAAAAAGTATTAAAAGCGGTTTAATTCAAGTTTCAATTAGGAAAAAAAACTAAAAGCCATTGTTAGCAAACTGACAAAACTGGGGGCATCAGTTTTAAAGTTCAAACAACTAACTGCAATTTATAAGACTATGTAATAAAAAAAAAAGAAATAAGCATACCATGCCTACAGTCTTCATCTGCTTGCCCATACTTTTTCTGAAAGGTAAAACATGAAAAGTTTAAAAATAGCATTATTCCAGTTAGCATAAACAACTACAGGCTTGAATTACATGTTTCTTAAAACTTTTTAAGAATCCATTACCTCGTCTTTTCCTGGGTGGAATATGTAAAGAACATTAGTCATGTGTCAAATAAAATATAATACATTCTTAGAATGCTTTTTCTCAAATTCTGAGCAAACAGACTTTTTGAGAGGCACATGAATAGTCAAAGGTATATGTTTATGTATGTGTTTTTAGGTGGCTCTCAACAGCTAGGAAAAAAATAGGAAAACTTTTTCTACCCACTGTAATTTATTTTTTTAACTAGCACTAATACAGTGCTGTTGAAATTTGTAAGTATATCTTTTATTTTACTCTGTTTTACCAGTGTGATTTTAAAATTTACTTTTTTTAGTAAAACAGGAAGGAAAGTTTGGTGCGGTTTTTTTTCCTTTTAACTTATAAGCCTCCAGGTATCTATAAAATTCAAGTCTTTAATAGGAAGGTTTTGATTACAAGTATTTTTCCAAAGACCCTGAAGACTTACTGAAATAATTTTCACTATGATGAACATCCAGATAGGTGCCTCACAGTATTTTCAAAGGGATCCAGGCCAGGAATGTATTAAATACTGCTAAGCATCTATCTGCATGTTGGCCTATATAAATAATTTTGAGAAGCCAAGCCCACAGTAACACAACTTCCATTAAAAAAAATAATCTTATTTATTTATGAATTTCTTTCTGAGGATTCATAAGATGGGTTGCACCTTAATTTTAAAAGTTTCCCAATTCTTGTTTTGCACACTAAATAGTTCCATTCAGTTGTCTATTTAAAGAATGCTTTAAAATGATCAGTAATCAGACAGGCAAGATTTGTCTTAAATTTGCCCTGCAAGGTCTTATAACTTGGCCAATTTTTTTCCAGCTGGGCTGAAACTCCAAGCCAGAAACCTCACGTATGTTTTAGCAAGTGGGATTCTGTGGCAAACCAACATGCCAAGCACAAGAAAACTGAGTTTCATTTGAATCTTGACAGCACAAGATACTTGATTGCTCTTTCCAGTTCACTAGATACTATTAAAGAGTCACACTCACAAGTTGTAAAAAAGAAGCAATTCTATACAGAAGAGTCTCGATTTTGATGCGGTCGATTTCTGCCTGGCATGGCTCCGGGAGGTGAGCTGGGGGGTACTGGCTGAGGGAAAGGAGAGCCTCTGTGCAATGCTTCACCGCCACTTCATAATCCTGCTGCTTAAGAGATTCACATGCTTGTTCACATGACTTCTCTGGTCTTCTGTCTGCCATGACTCAGGGACAGAAATCCTAGAGTGGGGGCAGAGTGGGTGATAAAACGTTGGTTAGCTGTATAATGGCAGTGACAACTTGCCAACCAACTTCCATTCCCATCTCAAGGTGCTGTATCACATCCCCTTCACGTTTCTTCTCCCGAGCTTTCCCTCTAACTAACCTTTGCCCAGCCCTTCCTGCATCACTCCCAGCTCCATGTTGATCATAATTCAAGACGGTATTTAAGCTCGTGATTGATGAAGTATCTAAGTAGTGGGTTTGAATTTTAAAGTCAGCATGGATTTAAGCCCTTTGCCACATAGATGCTTTTAGGTCTTCACTGGCAGCACGATCACGGCTTTGGAAGTAACACAACTCATCCACCAACTGCTCTTCGCCCAGCCTGCAGCCAGTTACTCCAAGAGACCATTCTCTTCAAAGCTCTTCTCACCTACTCTCTCCAGCTGGGTGAAGCACAATGGGGATGGACAAGGAAGAACAAGAAAGAACTGGAGGTCAACAGGAAAATACTTGTCCCTTCCTTCAGTTGCTTTATTTCCACTGATGTCTAAGAAAGCCCAGATACCCCTGCCACACCAGCACCTTTATGCAAAACTTGGTAAATAATTTTAAACCTTTTAATTGCAACAGTTGTAATAAAGTGATTTTCAGTTTCAAGAGAGAAACGTAAAAGAATACTGATTTTTCAAGACACCTTTGACTTAAACCACCTTCCCTTTCATAACACCTATATAAAAATTTACTGCACAACACTGTCTTCCCAAAACCAGAGGAACACAAGCATGAATAGGTTGCGGTCATGCTCATAAAAATTTGTGATGTATGTCTCTTAATAACAACCTTGCAAAATATTACTGCATTCATCCAGGTGTATCTCTTCTGCTAAAAACAAGTCCCCACTTTCACCACAAATAGGAACAGGCAAGAAGGTTTTGCACTTTCAGAGATATGAGTAAATTAATTCATAGGATAATTCTATTAACATTAAGAATACACAGTGGGATCACTTAAGCACATATTTTTAATGACATAAATGTTAGGCATTCTTAAGTTATTTATGCAAGGATCCTATCTAGATGCAACTAAAAATTACATTGATTTCCATTTCACTAACTTTTTACACGACTGTGAATTTTACAAATCTAGGATTTCCTTCAATAGTAATACAATAGTTAATTGATGTTTTTCTCATGTACGTTTGGTTTTCCTCCTAAGGGACTGGAAAAAAATGAGCATTTCATGAACTCCACTGTACTTTTGATTTCCTTACTTCCTGGCTGACATGTAACCAAAATTCCTTTGGCCAAAAGTCTCCGCAGAGCTTCTGTGTGTTTATTCCTGAAGAGCTGTATTTATAGACAGACCCTATGCCAACCGACTGGCCAGGGTGATTGACACGTTACTCAGCCCTTCTCCAACATGACACCAGGTAAAAGAAAAGTATTTTTATTTATCAGATGTCTTACTCTGGCTGTTTTGATGAATATGGAACTAGTTTGTCTGAGAAGAGGCTGCGTTGTACACTCCCAGCAGCAGGATACTGTACTGCAAAGGCCTCGCAATTCCTTTTGTCACCCTGAAGAATGAGCAGCTCCGAGACATACCTGACCCCTAAGCCAAAACCTGTGAATGAAGTTCAGTGGAGCTAAGAGAAGTCAGGACCAGGTTGTTTGGATGAACTGAGCTGAACTGGGTCACACGAGCAGTATTTCAGATTGTAATTGAAAAACTCTCTGTAGTCATGGTGCACGGGACACAGCGATAGCTACGGTGCTGCTGCAGTGTAATCTGTTTTTTAAAAAAATCATAACAAAGAGAACAAGTATGTGGATGACAGGGAAAATATTACATGCAGGCTCCCAGGTTTAATTTCAATTCCATTTCTACCCTTACATGCAGACAAAAATGGTGTGCATTTGCACCATCTACTTCAGACTCCAACCCAAAACAGTCAATGTTTTAACAGCCAAGGATCAGAGACAGTTCTCAAAGGAAATCTGACTTCTATAAGCATTTATTTTCAAAAATTTCAACTGTCAAATTGGAATTTCTATATTCGCTCTAAGAGTAGAAATTACCACAGATTAGACCAGAAAGCTGAAGTGTCACACAGACTGCACTGAGTTCCCAACTCTCATTGCAAAACTCAGCCAATTACTTATTCACCCCACTTTTTCTGTCTGTAAAACTGAGATTAAAATACTAAGCATGTAACAGAACAAATGTCAGGATTGTTTGTTCAAAATGGCCTGCAGAACTGCGTGCCAGAAGAATTCTCAATTCAAATCTGAATAACCATTTATTCTAATAGCAAAGTTTAATACATCATCAAAATTTGAAGAAAATGTCAACAGGCATATTCCCATCACCTGAAGTTACACATCTGAAATAGATAGGACCTAAATCAGAAATCACAGATTCAAAGAATCGTAGGGGTTGGAAGGGACCTCCAGAGATCATTGAGTCCACCCCCCTGCCAAAGCAGGGTTCCTAGGACAGGTCGCACAGGTTGGCATCCAGATGGGTCTGGCATATCTCCAGAGGAGACTCCACACCCTTCTGGGCAGCCTGTCCCAGGGCTCCGTCACCCTCACTGGGAAGAAGTTCTGCATATTGGTGCATAGCTTCCTGTGCTCCAAGGCACAATGTCTTACCAACAACACCTTTATTATCAGTGGGCAATTCAAAGCACTTCTTAGCTCTGAATCCACTCACAGCAGCTCCACTGCCTACAGAAAGGGTCCCAATTTATGCAATTGACTAAAATATTTCAACACAGTGCCTATGAATTCCACCTGACAGGACAGCAGGCATCATGTTGACTAGAACATAGATAGTTTACACAACTCTTTCTCACCAGATAATCCAGGAATTTTCAAGCTCAATATTCCTAATGAGCATTTTGCCTTCTTTCTGAAGGGATTTTGTAAACAAACATTAAAGGAGTATCTAAAATCTCATCTCCAAATAAACAGAACATTTCCCCTCCAGAACTGCAGAGGGGGCTGGGAAAAGCAGAAGGGACAGCTTGAAGAGGAAGAGCAATAAATCAACATGATCTACAGTCATTTATGTTCAAGTAAACACTATGCCTGCTTGGTGCGCAGGAGGCTTTTGAGGAATTACTCCACAGTCTGATGAGTCCAACTTCCATATTAAAAATCAATCTAGGAAGAGAGAACATTGTGAACTAAAATTTGAGTGTTTCACAGCAGTTTAACTCATGACTGTGCAGTTTCACGCTTCACAGCTTACCCACGTATTTTATGGAATCAAAGGGTCCATACATTAAGATAATGATAAGTTAAGGCATGTGACAGTTCCTAAAAAAATTCAAGCAGATGCTTTTTCAATTCACTGCAAAGCATCTAGCCAGATAACTCTCGCTGTACTTCATAAACAAACAGATTAGAGGGCACAATGCTGTTCCTATTAATGTCACTGGCAAAATTCCCAATGTCTGCCAAGACAGAAGGATCAGATCCAAGGTCTCGCATGCCAAGCTGACAAACAGTAGACAAGTCAGTAAATATTTGCATATTTTAACCAGACATTAACATCTCTTGTAAAGATTTATGCTAAAGCAATGATGTTCAACTTGCAGTCCTACAGTGAGACTGGTAGGAATTTACTGTCAATTCAATATACTTCAAGAGCCACATCCTGGGAGTCGCAAACTGAAGCAAATGAATGAGACCCATTGCCATGGGGAACATGCGGGGGGGGGGGGGGGGGGGGGCTCTCCAGCTGCCTGCCGATACAATCCATAACCCTTCAAACAGTTCTGCTGTGAGAAATAAGCACCCAGATATTCCTTGCCAAAGCTATTCAGCTGTGTCCTCCAGTTAAGAGCCCACTGTACCGCAGGAAAGGAGAGGAGAAGGGTTTGCCCTTCCATTGCAGCCGAGTTGGCAGAGGCTCAGAGAAAGCAGGGCAGGAATTCAACTCATCCTGCCCTCCTCCAAGGAAATGTGTGCAGTGACCACGCTGTTTCCTAACCCTTTGTCATTTTTCAGCTCTTCTCACAGATTGGAAAGGCTGGCCACCAAACTGGACAGAAGTTTTAAACATGTAATAAATTCAGGTATTATGTCAAGAAAAGACAGCTGGTTTATCCTAACTTCCCAACAAATCCATTTAAAAGGCAAGAAGAGATGTGCTAGATTTATTTTTTAGGGTGGTTGCTCAGTTCTCCCCTGTAACTTTCAGTCAATTTCACAGAATTTCACAGAAGCCTCAAGGATGCTGTGAGTTTTATAAAAACATTTAACAAGACAGGTAATAGAGCCAGATTTGTAAGTCCACACAGGAAAAGTAGCTTTAATTCAGGCTCTTATCAATACCAAAAGATCAGTTACCCCATCAATTACTGCCAATGTGCTACCACTTGTGCAGCAGGACACCTCACACTGTACCAAAATATCACTCACCACTACAGGAAAAATCTACTTATTTTTTCCCACAACAAGAGAAGCCACAAACCACATTTGTTAGCTTGACTGCTTGAGGACCCATCCAGTAGTTTCCAGGGTTTCCAGATTTTCAGGTGACAGACACTAGCAGTACACACTGCTTTGGAAATGTTACTGGTAAGATTGAGATGTTGGCAATTCCCATGTGAAGGCCCCAAAAATTGTTTCCACAGTACAGAAAAGTAATATTTGGGAAGGCAGAAAGTTGGTAGGGACACAAGCCCTGTGACTGAAGAGTCTTCTAGTCCCCTCTCACTCAAACTTATCAGGAAAAGACTGACAAGATACTTTCATTTCCACAGGTATGGAAAGATCTGGGTTCGTTTAATAATCTGGATTAATTACAATCTATTGAGTACACAGGTGAACGTGTCAGTGCTACAGTTAAAAAGGTGGGTCACCAAAATTCAACTATGGAGGCTCTGCAAACTAACCCCTGGGGCTGTCCAGACAATAAAACAGGGACTAACCAATCCATCTACTGTTAAAAGATCTTATACAGCTACTTTGGCATCTCTAGTAGTCCCATCTTGAGGCATAGCTTGCATCTCTAGATTATGTTATCTAATTGTTTTTGTGTACTCCAAAACACCACCCAAGTGCCTTGAAATTAGTAAAATCAAATATATATTTATTTTTAAAATAAACTTACTGCCTTAAGACAAAAAGTGCATTTTATTCAAGCCTCTAGGAAAGACTAAAATATAGCTGCACAAAGCCACTTACAGAAACACACAGAAAAAATGCGCTTTCCTAGTGTCATGACATATACATCAGAAATAATCCCACACTCAGAAATCATTTAATAAAATGAGAGTACATAATGACAGTGCGCTATACCGATGTGAAAGACTTAACAGAGAAAAAGGATGGCACATCTTTCATGTGCAGGGTGCAGAGAAGAAGAATACAAAAGGTGATTTATTTTTTTTAAGAAAAATATAATAGCAGAGATCTTACACACTCATTTGTTGCAGTTATGGCTGAAGTCAGTAATATTAGTCATACACAGTGCTCAGAAATGTACTGCACACCTTACAGAACAAATACAAAAGTCTCCACCCTTGAGAGAGGACAATTTAATCGGTTTTCTGAAATAACTGAATTACTCTGGTTAATGCTGTACAACTCCAGACAAAATGACCCTACTTTAAATTCAAAAAAATGATGTTAAATCTGAAATGGAGCATACAGAACGAGGAAAACTTATTTCAAGGTTTTATTATATAGCATATCAGCAGCAAGAACCTCTGATACACAGCCTCTAAGGAACATGATATGCTTGATTTCAGGAAGGGGAAAAAAAAAAGGAAAAAGAGGTTCATGATGTCCCGTACCATTAAAACCTCAGATTATCCTTTCACATTGAAAAACCAAGAGCAACATGAATTAGGAGGACAAGTGAGCTCCGGCCATATAAATGGAGCCTTGAGTCTGACCCTGTTAACTTCGTGTATAGAACAAACACATCCAGATTTACTGAAAAAGGAACAAGTGCCTGTGGGTGGCTTACCATTCACATAATAGGAACAAAAATACAGCAGCAATTGAGATTAAGAACAAATGCCTTCCACATCTGGGGTTCTGTGTTCTTTAAATCACTTTACATACATCACAGAATGTAACAGTTTAGATTTTAATGAGTGCAAATTATTATTTCAGTACAGACACTTTATCAAGTGATTATTAAGACTTCATTACTTTCACTAATCTCCTTTGTTTCAATTTTGAAAATCACAGCAGAAAGGTATTTTATACAGTCAGTGGCAATGCTGACACATGGACAAGCTGGCTACCTTTGGCTCTAAATGTGAAAATAACTCATGGCCTCAGCAATTGTAACCACCTCACCCACCACCTAAGTACCCCTAATATCTTTGTTTCCTGCCTTTAAAATGATCCTTCTTCCCCCAGTTGACCGAAAACATTACCCACCTTGATGAAACTAAGCAAAACACAGGGCAAGGAAAAACACATCCACCAACCTTGCCTGAAAGCATCCCTAACCAGCAGATACAGGCTCCTAGTTACAGAACACAAAGTACTGCACTCATTAGAACTGCAGTACAAAGCCCAGGTCGTAAAGCCCTAGACTCAAAGGTTGCTTGATGACAGAGGTATCTATACAAGCCTCCGCCGGGCATCCCGCACATCTGCATCATGATAAAACCTTTAACTGCACTAGTCAAACACTCCATTTTCCATGGGCAGCCCCACAGGATGAGCAGGCAGGATAGAGGCTGTCTGTGAATGGACATCTAGTTAAACAGCATTTTAATCTCTTCATGGACTTTTCAGTAACACTTACAAACACTGTGACCCAGCACTTGGTAAGTTTTAAGAAAGTATCTTTACCTTTCTGTCACCACTCCCTTTCAACAAAGAATTAAGACAACACATTAAAACCAAAAGCTTCTATAAACTTCTTACATTCAAATTAAGACAACTCTAAGTTATTTTTTCCCCTATTATGCTCTGCCCTGTACTATATAGCCCTTCATGTGATAAAAGCAGAACACTCAGTGTCTGCATAGTGACTTAGGAGTACTGAGCATTCGTCTATATCACAACATGGGAGAGTTCATTAGAAATACAGAAAATTAAGTGTAGCAAAGATAGGGCATTAAGTATGATTTGACTTTTTTATTTTGCTATTCCCTACTCCATTTCTGAAACACTTTCTAATTTATGCAAATTGTGAAGCTGTATTCAAAAAAGAAACTGTATTAGCATTATAAAATAAATTATATGTAACCACACAGTATAGCATCCCTTCCATTTCTAACACTAGCACGTTTTAATTTCAATCTCCTTGTTGAGCCATCCCCCATGTCCACATTCATCCTACATGTTCTGTGAAATGATTTGGGTTGGTTTTTTTTTTCAATAATTTTCAAAAATAGTTTTGCACCTCCTGTTCAAATCCACATGCTGTATGAAGGTAGACCTGCCAGGGAAGTGGAACTGGGTATCAGGAATATAGAAGGGGAATTCTCTATGCTCTCATTTTTGACCAAAATCCTACCAGGGAAGAATGCAAAAGCCCTAGCCTTCAAACAGTACAGAAATCTCATCCAGCTCTGTCTGAAGCTTATTCACTTCAGGGATGCTCTTTCAGATTTGTACTAAATGCTAACTTGAACAATGCGAGCAGATTATTCCCACAGTCGATAACCAGTATATCATTGGCAGAAAAGTCATATTTTTGCTTTGTAAAAAGTAGCATTTTAGGACATTAGTTTGTTTGGTTGGGGTATTTTTGGTGGGCATTAGAATATATTTTTTCCCCAATTTCTGGAAAAGACTGAATCATGTTGACAGAACCCTTCACCCCCTCCAGAACACCCAAAAAGTCAGCCTGCAACAGACACCTACCATGGGAAATTTCAACCCAAATAATTAGAATTTGGCAAGTAATAACCAACTGAAATGAAGAGCATGTCATAGTAAGCATCAAGTAACATAATAATAGGTGGTGCTTCTGCCCCACCTAAAGTTCTTTTGGCTCCTTCATAGAAAATCTTCACGTAAACAATCTTTCATAATAACCGGTTAACAGCAGCACTTTGTACTCCATTTACCTGTACCTTCTTAGTGCTTTTTGAGAGTAGAGTTTCTCACACTTACCCAAGATGAGGGCATTTTAATTGAAATATTGTCCCATGGTTACCATTTTATCCCCATAACAACATCACCAATTACTTACTTTAAAAAAATGCATTAGAAAAGTAATTTAATCTTTACTTCTCTTAATGAAATTTGCCAGGGAAAAACAAAGGGAAAAATCAGCACTGCATAGCCAGCGAGCTCTCTGTGGAACAGCACCAACCTGCAAGCCTTAAGTCAAACACACTTTGCAAAGAACACAGTATTCATATTCTAAAGGCTGTTTTAAATCATAATCAACAACTTTAAAACCATGAACTGCTTGTGGCAGAACCTCTTTTAACCATCTGAATAACAGAACGTGGCCTTGTTCCTGAGTGCCCCTGCACATTTCACAATAATGTTTAGTAATCATTTTGACCCCAAAAAAGTGAACACCATCAATCTTAAGGACTTACACAGCCATGCAACTACCAATATTGTTCTCCACTGAGTCATAAGACAGTGCCAGAAATCCTTTTTGAGATGTGTCTGCTGTATGATGTATAGGTACATCTGGGCATACATGACTACACATCTGTCACGTAACACTCCAAATGCCCAGTGCCAAACTGCATTCCCAATGAATGTAGAGGGGAGTCAAAAAAGATTCCCAAGCATCATTACAACACAAAGCATCTATCAAGATATTTACAAACACATTGCAGTTTAGATGCAACCTGTCATAACTTTTTCCATGACACCCGTTGTCACCCATACAGCATTGTCTTCAGAGAGCACCTAACCACAGCTCATTTGCCAAACTTCACCAATTTAATCAGTCTTGAAGACAGAATCAAAATTACAAGTCCCTAACTTTCAGTCTGATACTCAATTCGCAGCTTCCTCTAACACAGATGTATTTGGGTTTCAGCAAGAAAAGTATTTTTAAAATTAGGAAATTCTTTCTCAAAGCATGTCCCCTTTTGGAAAACCCCAGGCAAACTCCAGAGCTCAGTGGCTCACGCTGAGTTTTCTCTTCTTAACGGGGACAGTGCAGTGATGCTGAAACAGCCTTTCCTTAAACATCAAACTTTCTCTTTCATACATGAACTTTCTCCATTCTTGACATGTCCCAGTATCACAACGTAGAGCATGCCTACGACTAGGAGATGTGAAGAAAAATGTTTCGGTCACCAGTGCAAATGCAGGAGCTACAGGTAAAGCTCAGTTTTACATCTGGATTAGAAAAAAAAAACCCAACCCCCTAAGTAAAGCCCTGGGTTAATTTTCTGTTTGAGATGCAAAATATGAATCATTCTTTCAATCCATTCAAGAGGCTAAGAAAGGTAAAAATATCTGTTCTATTGCACAGTTGTAGTGAAGAGTTCACAATCCGAGCACAGAAATAAGACAGAGCTGTGATACAAACCAGGAAAATCTTCATTCAATGTACCTTAGTCGCCTTCATTGCAGCATTATAATGAACTTAAATTTATTACAGTAGCAAATAATACAGTGACTGAGCTTTTTGTTGTACGTTTACACAGTGCTCAGCGCAAAAGGGCCCTACCATAACAGAGTTACTAACACAATCATACCTCCCACAGACACTCCAAACACATCTTTCCCAAAGCCATGCTTATTATGTAACTGCCTATGATATTTTTGTGTGCTGTTTTGAAAGTCCAGAGCAGTAACTACCCTCCACCACTAAAAACTGCTAACTTTATTATAAATAACCTTTGAAATTCATTTTTACATGACCGTGCTTCAAAACATTTGGCATAATACAGCTAAGCCTGGGAGTTGTCTTCTAACTCCATTTTAATGATATTAACCCTTCTGCATCAGATAATGCTCTTCTAATGGCTGTTCCCTCTCCTCAAACGCACAAACACACTGCTACCAACAGGTTTTTTAGACCTTTCCTGAGGAGGGTGTTTGGATCCCCACGTTCTCAGACAGCAAACCCCACGGGCAATGGCGTAACTTGAATCCCAAACACCACGGGTTTCCCAAAGGCATTCACCCTGCTCGCTCCTTTGGAGATTCACATTAGAGATTCAGTCACGTATTTTACACCCCACTCAAAGAACAGGCATCAGCAGGAATGAGTAACAACCCTACTGTGGTTAACAGCATCATCCTCACAGAACTTCGGAAGAAGAAAAGCAGTGTGTAGCCCAGCCAAATAAATATAAACAGAACTGCAGCCAAGGAGTATCAGTCAGTTCAATTGACAAAACAAATGTCCTGCACCATTCCAAACGTGTGAGTGTCTTAAGATAGAGCCAGAACGCAGTTACCTCAAAACCATTAGCACAAACAACTATAATCAAAACCATCACTTGGGTAAAATACCCTCAGTACTCAGTACAGCACTGTGCTAGTGCACATTCAGAATTATGCTAAAAAAACATTCCCCTTAATGACATCCCTGTGTAGACAATAAGAAAAGCCCAACAAATTCTGGCTCCCGAGATGGCAGAGGAGCGGATGCAAGGCAGCTCTTGTGGCTGCTCAACAGCATTTAGGAATCCCAGATAGCTGATGGGAAATGTAGCTAAGAGCAGCAAAGGAACACTGGTTGGGAATGGGAGCACACTGCCTGTCTCCACCCCCCAAAATTATCCCACAATAAAATGAAATCTTCACTGACAAAAATACTGACTTTAACATTACTGAAAAGGTATAGAAGGAAGCAGCATTATTTTATATGCTGCCAAAACCACTCTGCTTTTCTTTTGCGGCATTCTCCATTTATTATATCCACAAAGACTTGCTACTTTCTTGGTTTGCCGAACCACTAAATATTTTCCAGCAAATTAAACACTCATGCCACATCACTAACAACCAAGATTCTCCAAAACAGCTCTTGTTGTGTTACGTATTTGCCTTTTGTGATAGGGTCCGATCGGCCCTCAAAGATCTAAGCACACTTAAGCAGTGTCATTTTCAGTGTTTTGATGAATACACGATTTTTTTGCTATATATAAGAAAAAACCCCAAAACCAAACCTGTGAAATTGGCAGACTGGAAGATCATTTCTAAATAACACCCTAACTACTGTAAAGCCAGCTCAGACCAATCCACACACTGCTCACATTTCTGCCCATCACTTCCTGCCACTCCAACAATCCTGATTTTGTACCTAACATAATCCTACTATTCTTTTTCTTCCAACGTTTAGCCATTACAGCTCTGAGAATCATTAGCCTTCCTACTGCTTACAAACAGAAGAGATCATGGAATGTATTTTCCCAAACCACACATAAGCCCAAGACTAAAATCATCCACCTCAGTCGCATCATTCTTCATGCAAGTGGTACTTCCTGAGACTAACAGAAACAAAGCTCACAAGAGTTTACAGTAACATCTCGAAAACATCCCTTTACATAAAATCACTTACAAAAACTCTCGCTGCCAAATCATCACAGTATATCTACTGCTTCTTAGAAAAGCTGAGTGTTGTTAATTCTAAATTACCTTCTTGCTAAAGTACAAGTCTTCTAACAACCACCAAAGACTCCACAACGCTTAGAAAATTTGGTAAGTTGTACTCATTCAGAAGTAGGATGGGGCCATAGTAACCACTCAAACTTTTTAGCCATGAAATAGACCTTCTCAGTGTAAGTAAAACTACACTTAAGGAGGAAAAAGACTGAAATCCATTCTTTCCTAACTAGCTTTCCTGCCATAAGCCTGCAACTTGGTATTTTAGAGGACTCTGAGAAAAGACTGGGTAAATAACCAGTGCATTCCTATTAAATTTATGACAATGAATTTGCATATACAATTGTAGACAAACATGTGGATATTATGCTATAGCCACATAAAGCATCCTTTAACTTCAACTAGCAGTGCAGTGGAAATGCAACAGAACAACGAAATCTTACCCATGGGTAATTACGATCTCCCTGGTTAAACTCCTAAGCACTTCTTTTCCTACAGTAATATTCACTTTTCTGTGTTTCTCAGACATGAGTGATTGCTTCTGGTTGAAGCCTCACGTTGTAAACACTCGTGTGAAGAGAAGATGAAAGCTGGTTTTGAATAAGGAACCTGAGTTAAATATCAATACCACCATAATAAAACACCAGAAGCCAGACTGCTTCTGTAGAGCAGCCTGACCTTGCAGATTCCTAATCTCACTAACTATAAAGTTTAGTTCTTTTCTTCTTTCCCCCCAAAATAAATACTAAAAAAACAAATCTTTGCTTTCCTGGTCAAAACCTCCAAAAGATCAAGCATTCCTTTTTTTTAATTCCATACCAATGCTGTGTGCAAACTTATTAAAAAAGAGACTTGCTTTTTCAAATTCTCTCTCTTTTCTCCTGACAATCCCAGAAATCAACCAAAGGGAGCAAGAAATCAAACGCACAAAGTACGATGGTCTTTAAATGTATGTCATCGATATACATAAACACAAGTGCTGACTACTGCCAAAGGCCACAGAAGAAATAGCAAGACAAACAAGAACAAAGAAAGGAAGGTTTTGTTTGTTCTGATCATCTAAGCCATAATACTGCCATTTAAAGGGGAAAAATACATATACTATGTAGCAACAATGGGATCTTGCCTTAGGACGTCAACAAAAGACGTGAGAACTGACTGAACTGCCCTAATATACAAGCAGTAGGGGAGACTGGGAACAAAGTATTTGCCATTTTCTCTCCCAGGATGAGCCACTAGCAGCCTTGCAGAGGAACACCGTCGACCTGCTTCCAGGAAAAAGCTTCTGACAAGGCTATGGAAGGAGGACAGGATTGACTTTACAAGGATTCCTGGTACCCATCCCCAAGGCAGGGCAAATGCCAGCTGTCCAACTACTCTGTCCCTAAGTTTGAGCAGAATGATGCTGACCTTTCCACTCATTCCCCAAGCCAGTTCCCATGGCTTTCTCTAGTTATTCAGGCTGTAGGCAGGAGACAGGATTTCAAATATTATAAAATATTTTTCTAATTTAGATTTCACTCCTGCTACCAGACCTGTCTATGTCCCACTGACTTCAGGAGGGAACGCCAATGAGGTGCAAGACTCAAGGGCCTCCGACTAATCATCTGAATTGCCCCAGCAATTGCTTCTGCCATTACTAAATTGAAAACACCTAGAATAAAGTGCAGTAGCAAATGTTAGATGGTAGTAAACAACAAATAAAAAACAAAATCCACACCAAAAGTCAGAAAGGATACCCATCTAAAACTGCAAAGGGGATTTAAGCAGCAAAAATAATTGCCAACATTACAGAAAATATTCATCAGGCTACTAATTTAACAGAATTGGAAAACATTAGTAATAATACTGCCTAGCTCTTCCATAGACTCTTTCACAAACAGGCGTCAAGACTCTTCACATGTTGCTGAGATTCACTGTTCCTATTTTAAATTCCTTCAAAAGGAAGAGTAAACAGGTGAAGTGATTCACATCAGGCTGTCCAGATCTCCCAAGCACTAGGCCTGTACCCTACCCGCTCAGGATTATCACCTCTCCAAACCTTCTAGACACATTTACTTAACACTTTTCAAAGATGGGAATTTCTCCATGAATCAAACCTTTGAGCAGAAGTTCTCTCCAAACTACAACCAGATCTACTAACACAGATCCCAAAGCCCAGGAGTAACTTTGCTGAGATCTGTGAGGTTTCACAAAAGGAGAGTCCTCCATGACATCAAGAAGCAGAACTGGGACAAATTACTGATTAAGGTGCTGCTTCCTTATCTCCCTTTAATTTTTAGTCTGCCAGGAAGAAACAAAAAACATGTCCCAAAAGAAAACAGAAGCAAACAAAAGAAACCCCAACCTCAGAACCAGCTGTTACCACCTTTCAAGTCATTGCTTTAAGAGGTCTCCTTCACAGAAAGGTTCATCTGGCTCACTGAGAAAGACCTGGAGTCTGTATGAATTAAAGCAGGGGAAATACACACTCGCTATGTTTCCTCAGTCCAAAACATTCAGAGAGGTGAGGAGTGGCAATAGAAACATGATTTCAGCTAGTGAGGGGAAAAAAAAAAGGTTATTTCTGCTTTCATAACAACTTACAAAGATAACTGAATTTTACCATTAATAATATAAATTATTCCTTCACTTACTAATAAGGAAAAACTGTTCTGCTAATTAAAGTTTAAAAAAAAAATAGCTTAACTTTAACTCAGCTTTTGCCACTCACAAGTTCAGCAGTGTAAAAGCCAAGCCTACCACAGTCTGATCCATATCAGAGGGAATCCCTCAGTTTGCATCCCTCAAGGCAGGGAACATGGTGGTCACTTGTATACTCTCCTCTTATCTAAGTTTCAACTGCACGTTCAAAACCAGTTCCTCGCTGCAGGGGACCAGCAGGCTGCCCTGTACCCCCAGACCACCCCAATCAACCAACCTCTGCCATTTCAAAAAAGCCACGAGTTTTAATTTACAATCTGCTAACACACAGGAGGATTCAAGCAACTGATTTAAAAACACATTTTAAAAACTCCCTGTTCTACCCATCACTCCTGGAAAACAATGCAAACTTGCCAAGTATCACTTCATTTAATTTCATAGGGTTGGTTTGTATGCCTTTTTTCCCCCCCTTCCACTCTGACAAAGAAATGCGTCTTTTCTTAATAAAGCAAAAGTAAATATTTTATCCTTTGCCTTGCTTCAATCATAATATTTTATTCTTTATTAATAACAGCAACATTAGAAGTCCCAAACAATTCAAAACACCCCAAAAGGCCTAGCCACGATGCACTCAATGTGTCAGTGAGGATGTTAATTTTAGGGCACCTTTGTGTCTTACAACGTAATAGTTTATTTCTTCAATGAAAAGCAAAATATATTATGTTATTTTAAAAGTTCATCTCAAGCTCGCTGTACCTCTGATAACGCAAAAATCCCATCTGAAGGTTCATCACCTCTTACTCATTTTGTCACTAATTGAACAGCAACCTTGCAACTGCTCCCCTGCAGTTACTTCTCAATTCCCATCAATATGGTTAATCATGTTACTATAATCAAACAACAAGACTTTGACTAAGAATTAATTGAAGCCAAACAACTTTACTCTTCTGGAAATTAATAAAAGGACCCGAACCACCCCAGGAGGAGTTACATCTGTCCTTTCCCTACCCAGGAATTCACCTTAAAAATACACGTGCACATATCTAGTCTCTGCTGGAAGAACCGTATTGCAACCTGCGGTATAAACTCTCCTACTCGCTGTTTCCCCACAGTTGCACGGCACAGAAGGTGATCTCAGGGTCTGTGTCAGACCTCCCAACTTCCAGCCACTCGGCCCTGACAAAGCCTTCCTGCAGGAAACAAAAATACAGGCTTATCCACCGGCACTCCAACTGCTCTGAGGATTAGTTTTACAACGGCTGTTAAATTCTTTAAATTTTTTTTCCATCCTTTAACAAACCCTACCTAAACCTTTTTTTTTTTTTTTTTTTTTTACGTTTTTTTACTTGCATTTTATCGTTATTTCCTGGCTGTCGCTAGCCGTCCCCTCCCGCCCCGCCCGGGACAAAACCAAAGCTGACTATCCCCTCTCCACATCCACCCACCCTCCTCCTTGACCGCGCACCCCCGGAGCCGAGGGAAGCCGGGGTTGTGCAGGGCTTCTCCGGCTCTTCAGGCTGGCTCTTACGCTTGCCCACGCCGCGCCGGGCGCAGGGCCGCGCCGACCCGCCCGCCAGCGGCTACGGCCCCCTGGGAGAGCGTGGTAGCCCCCGGGGCTCCGGCCGAGCCTTCCCGTAAACAGCCCCCGAGCGGCTGCCGCTGCAGGCCCCTCCGCAGACACAGGGCCCTCTCCAGCCGGCACCGCTCAGCCTCCGGCCCGGCCGGCAGCCCTCGCTCGGGCGCCCGACCGGCTGCGGAGCACCGAGGGTCCCCCAAGGCCTCCCCGGAGCCCTCGCCGGCCGGACCCGACCGCCCCCGGCCCCCGTGGGGGGCGAATGGGGAAGTCCTGACTTACCTGTCATTACTTTCTACGCCATCTTGGATCCACTTGTCAACGTCCCCACAAAGCATTGTGGGAAAGCCCTCCCCCGCCCTCCTCCCGGCCCGGCGGCCAGCGGGGGAAGGCGAAGGGGCGCCTCGGACGGGACGGGCACCGGGACGAGCAGCGGGATCCGCGGCCCCGTCTGCGGCACGGCGGAGGCGGCTGGCAGCTGCGGCCTCCGGCCCGCAGCTCTCCGCGGCTGGAGGGGCCGCGCGGGGCGGCGTGAGGGGGCGTGAGGGGCACTGCCGCGCGCTTGGGCTGGGGACCGGCCGCCTCGGGTTTTGTCCTTGGTTTCTTTTCCTTTCCCCCACCCCCTTCTTTTCGCCCTCTCCCCTTTCCCGGGGATCGCGCCGCTGCCGGGCCTGGGGGGCGCTGGCGGAGCGCTGCGCGCCCGCGGAGCGTCCCCCTTACCGCAGGGTACGGGGCGCGCACACGCGTAGTGAAGGTCCCGCCCGGTAAAGCTGCGAAACAAAGTCCACCCGAGCTAAAAAGGTGGCGGTTGGTTGGTTGGGGTTGGGTTTTTTTAATGATTTCATTCTTTTTCTTGCGGTCAGTCTGCTGCTGGGGGGTCAGGGAGAAGTTACAGCCCCAAAGAGACCTGCGGGAGCCCGTGCGGGGAGGCTGCAGGTGATGGGGCAGCTCAGGCTGTACATGGTGTTTTCAAACCCCGTCCGCCTTTGCTGAAGGACTGTTGGTAGTGCATTTCTGGCTGCGCCAGGATCCCAGAAACTGCTTTGCATCACAGTTTTATTTTCAGGGAGTAATCTTCCCTGTTAGCTGTGTTTTCAAAATGTTTGGCAATCAATTCTTAATACCTAGGCTGTTTTGCAAGCTGGCTTTTTCAAGGCTGTGCATGGATGGGTGCCCCTCGCTGCGCATCAGCCACCGGGCTGCAGGGAAAAGTTGACAAGAAACAGGAGAAAAGCAGCTTACTGCAGGATCTTTATGGACAAAACAGGATTCTGGTGTTTTTTTAAAAAAAAACTTCCCCTTTAATTAAAATAATTAGAAGATCCAGATCATTTTAGTATTGGATTTTCCTACATACATTTGTATTTAAATTTATATTTAATGCCTCCTAACTCTTTGAAGAACAACCACCAGCCACGCCTCTGATGCATTGCCACTGCAAGAAGGTACTTGTGCCCAAGAATATTTTTAATGTTCATCAGTAATGTATTTATAAAGACAGCTCCTTGCAAAAATGTAAATACAGAAGGAAATATATTTAAAGAAATCCTTTGCATTTGCAGCCCCAGACTTAAATCGGTCCATTTTTTAATTCCATTGTATAAATACTGTTGAGAGGATAATTGGGTGTGAGGCTGATTCCATTGTATAAAAATGGTTGGGAGGATAGTTATATGTGAGGCTGTGCTAGGGGGAGACCTTGGCCCAGGAGATGCTGCTACAAGACAAAAACAACCCTGTGGAGCGTGTCCTGGGCCATGTTGGATGATCCCCAGCTCCCCACCTCGGATGCCATCTCTAGTGAGTCTAAAGGACGTGCTGTAGCTCCAGCGTATTTCCCATTCCACAAGGAATGGAGTGTTTATGGCAAACATTCACGTTCTAACCTTGTGTCTCATTCAGTTCAGGCTGTTGAAGTAGAATTAGGCCTTCTGTTTTGGAAGGTGGTTGTGTGTGCTCCCTAGTGAGCTTTCATATTACTGATAGTTTTTCTCTGTTATAAAATGCAAAGAACATGAAAATAAATTCTAATTTTTAAAAACAGTGGAAAATAGAATTAATTTTGTTTGTATGTATACATCTAAAACAAGGCACTTATCCCATGGCCTTGATTTTGAGGTTAGCAGAAACGTGCTGGGTTTATTTTTCATACAAACTCTCATTAACTTTTGAGTCCATTTGATTTGACAGGATTAATTTATGGTGCACTAGGCAAAAAGTTGTGTTACTAGTGAGGGAGTTGATCAACAACAGACACCATTTTTACTGTGATCTGTCTCTGCGGTTCTGAAGTTCTCAGACTGGAAGTACTGAAAGGCAAAGAGTGCTGCCAAATAATGGCAACGCAGCACTGCAGAAACAGCCCAAAGAGGAGCTGAGGAATCCCTCATCTCAGAAAAATGCTGTGTATGGAACAGTGTGGAGCCTGTGCCCTCACAACCACTGCTTTTTAAGATCTTCTTACTTAAATTAAACCTCTTAGCCCCCCATAGGAAGGAGGTTTTACTGCATGTTGTGGACTGGTTAATTGTATTGCATAAAGCCCAAGTAGAGGCGCCAGAGGGTGTGGAAGGAGCAGACAGCTCTGAGAGGGGGTGGCTGCCACTAAGAGATTGGAAGAGCTGTATTGTTTCCACGTGGAGCCCCCTCCAACCTCTTTCATCATCATTTTTACCAGAGAGAAAGATGTTAGTCCAAAATAAATTTGAGCTGTGAGCACTCATTAACCTTGGATTTTCTGCTCAAAGTGCAAATCATACAGCAACTGGCTAAGGGATGAGATCCTAAAGGCAAAGGGCGTTAATGTAACTAAATGTTAGGTTCAAAGCCACTTCTATTGTAACAGCAAAGAAGGCAGAGTATAGCACGCTACATGGGGAGGAAGAGACTGCTTGGGGATTTTATTGACATGTTTCAATACAGTATTAAATGATAATTTAAGGAAATAAGCTTATAATATGAGCTGCTACTGGGGGAGGGACTCCTTGACTTGACATATATTGCCCCAGTGGAAGCTGCAATTTTTCTTTCAGACCTCTGCAATCAAACGAATCACTCAGAACTCTCCAGGCAGCGCTGAGGAGCCAGGTTGGCATCAGGCTAGGCACAGCAACAGATGTGTTACGTGCATTTCCAGAATTGTCCAGGCTTCCCACATTCCTGGAATCCCTGTGTGCTACACTCACTAATGGAATTTCATGATGAGGAGAGCTCACAGTACTAGGTTTCTGCTGAGGAACGTGGGGTTTTGCACTAGTTGCACAATAGCTCTTGTCTTCTGCCCAAAGATATCAGGAACAGCTGGTCCCATGGAGTTTAGGAGCAGAAGAAACAGGGTATGTTGCAAAGTATAAGAAATGCCAATGCATGAGATAGGGACAAACCCACTGAATCTCTGCTCAGCATCACAAGACTTGATAGAGGGCTCTGATCCTCAAAAGCCGAACAGTGATATTTCTAGGGACTCAGGATAATGCTAAGATTAAAATAAAAACCCCCAACAAATGCAGAAATACCAAATTGAATTCTACATTTACATTTTTTTAAGATTTAAAAAGCTCTTCAGATCTGAACATTTTCATTTCCCTCTGGAAGTCTAAGAAAGCCCATCCTCCCAAGCACCACAACTGCAAGGACACGCTGTACAGAAGGCATGAAGACATCCAGTCTCCCTACCCTTAAGTCAGGATTCTGTAAACCCTGACTGTTCACAGGGCTTCTCCCTATTCTGTGAAGCTAGGAGCCATGCCTAGGTCCTTGGAGAATCTAGGCCCCTTGCCAAAAAACAGGAGTTTGAAAACCTGGGGCCACTGAGGGTTTCTAGGCTCACTGCCATGAAGCTGAGATCTGAGCAGAGCTCTGAGAGGTGTGGCACAGATTCCGGAAGAGTTGGGAACCCTTGCTTGGGGGCTAGTGGAGAGCTGGTAGCCAAAAAACCCTAGAGCCCTGGCTCGCCCATGAGCTGCACACTTGGAGTCACAGCTTTAGCTTGGTTCCTACATTTTTAAACCAAAAATATTTTAATTATTTCAAATTTTATGCTGCTGCTTTTTTCCTTTCTCCTCTGACTTTCGCCTTCACAGCAAATTTCCATTCAATGAGAGTTCACTCCTGGTCTAGGAACCAGCATTTCTTGAATTCCAATACAGAAAACCTGATTTACAATCAGCTTCACTCACGATGTCTAATTTCAGAATACAGGAAAAACCATCACAATTAACATGTAAAAGTAGTAAGCACATAAAATAACACATTTGGCACCAAACTGCCTCCTGACCCTGCAGCCTAATATCCCAGCAGGCATCTCGAGCAGTTTCCACTTCTGAGACACAAACAGGAGGCCTTTCTCCACAGCACTTCCAGGCTGGTTGCAGTAACAGAAGCAAAGTTTTTATTGTCTTAGCATGCTGGACCTTTGTAATTTTTGGAACTCCCTCAGAAGCAGCAATCATGGAAAGCTAACAGAAGTGAAGTGGCTTACCCTCTGCCACAAACAAGTCAGTGGTAGACCTGAGGTTAGATAGCAACAGTAATTCTTAAGTTTTACTAAACAACAAAGCAAACTGGGTTTAGGCAGCCATTAATGTCTGATGATGAGGCTGAAAAGTAGCAAGTTCTGATTTTCCAGCATGAAATTTTCCCTGGAATTCCTGCAGAGTCCTCTAATGAACAGATGATCTCAACTATAACCTTACTTATAATTAGCTAAAAATAACATTTCTTCAACAGGGACTCTTTAAACACATACAATTTCTAGCGCAAGTAATAATCAAACTAATTAATTTCTCCTTTGATCCAGAAAATGAGTGTTGAAAAGCAAAGAGCAATGAGGGGATGTTGAGGGTGCACTGAGATACCACAAAGCTCAGATTAATGTAATGGTTTGATCCCACATTGTCAAGATCAGAGATCTTCAATCTCTGCACATTTTTAAGAAGCCAGCAAGTCTTTCTCATGACCTGTAAATAGCTCATGGAGCAGTCAGAGCGGACTGTCCAGAGAGTGCTCCAACATTTTTTCCAATGCTGACAGACAGCACAAGGTATTTTCAAGGGGAGAGAAATCACCTCCTCCCTCCAACAAACTCACGTTCTAAATGCAAAGGCAGGAGAGAGGGATATAGCTGGGCCAGAGAGGGGAGTAGGATCTACAAGAACCACAAGAAGTAGGGCCAGGAAGCCACTGCACAATTCCACTCTAGGACAGAAAGGAAAAGACAACTGGTTAGGGAAACAGGTCTAGGATCTCTCCTTTGGTAGACGTGCCAGAGTCCATAAGCTTGGTGCTGAAGATTCCAGACCAGATTTGCAAATGGAATAAGGAGTTCTATGATAAGAAGACAAGAGAGAAGCAACTTCCCTTGATGACCCACTGTTCCCCTTTCTGATACCTCTTGCCTGTTTCCAGAAGATCAATCTTTTTTCAATTGACAAGGACTGAACTGAAGTTCCTTTGTTCATTACCTACAGCAGCCAGTTTTGCTTATGCTACCAAGGCTGCCTCACAGAAACGCTCTGTGCGCTATGAATGGCCTGCTCTTCTTTCTCCCTTCCCCAACAGTTCAGCTGTTTGCCTGCTGCAGTAAGCTAGATTAGTGGGGCTTGATAAAGTTACTTGCCTCCAAAATGGCGTTCCCTAGTTTCCCTGAAGCTGTGTAAAAGTCTACATTCCAGATGCAAATCACTACATCCTTCCATATTTTCCTGTCCCTTCAGGCACTTCCTTCACCCAAAACCACTGTCTGAAGTTTCCTGACTTACTGTGTATTCATACAATAATTACCTGTGCCAGGAGTGTTGGTTTGAATGTAGTTCAATGTCCTTTCATAGAGATAGGGTTTATATACATCTCAGTACATCAGTGGCAATTACAGTCTCTATCTAATTAATTACAAACAGAAGTTATTTATGGCTAGCTTTAAAAATCATTAAAAACTAGAGCAAATTCAATAAAATTTGATTGATTCTTACTATACTATTCATGCTACTACTTTACTTTCCCAAAGATACCCAGAGCAGGGACATGGGGGAAAATGTTCAGGTTCCCCCCCCCTACGAGGAGGTTAAAGCAAATACCAGGACATTCCTTTGTCTGAATATAATTCTCTCAGTTAACTGCACAACTGCTGTTGTAGCCATTGCAAACTGGAACTACAGAACACTTAAAGTAAGTGACTTGCACCAAGCAGACGAGATTCAAGGTGGATTTCTCCATCAGCTCAGAATTAATTAACAAAGCCTATCTGTAGTCCCACAAACAGAATTTTTCTTAGGCACTTCAAACAGTGCCTTAACATTATATTATTATAAGTTACCTCAATGCATGCTACTGTAAAACCCTAGGATTTTATTATTTACAGTATATCCTTTCAATCACAGCCTCAAAAATATCCTGTAATGAAATAAGCACAGAATTATGGGTTAGGTAAAGGTATACACCAAAAAGAAGAAATCACAAGACTACTATTATACAGGCAATACAGGTTTATTATGTATTTTAAGCAATTGTAGCAAAAACATTTAACAACTGAATGAATAATCAAGGGAACATAATTGTCAACGGGAATTTAAGAATTATGTTCTAAATTTTAGACCAGGAAGGCTTGACAAGGAGAAAACAAACCATATACACACTGTAATAATAGTCTCTATCATGAAGATTTTAATGCCTTCTTTAAAAGCACTGAGATTATTGAGGTACCTTACTGCAGGTTATGTATCATCTCCTCTTTGGCAATGAGATGTGTGGTTTTGTTAACTAGGGCCATCAGTGAGTTGAGCTTGTGAGACCAGTCATTGAGTATATTGTTTGGGTCCTTAGGCCTCTGAAAATTGATAATTCCTGCCAGCCTGTCTACTTTAGCAAAGATGGTCTTATTAACTACTAGGTTAGACAGAAACTCCTCCGACTCCTGCAAAGACAAACAACACCAAGTCAAGAAAGCAGCATTTTTATCTACAAAGCAACAGTATTCCTCTCAAACAGCATTCAAGCACAGGAAACAAATTTTCTTTATATGTAACTGAAATACAGCTGTAGTAATATTGTACTTAAAAAATCCACAGTATTTTCATGTGACATGTTGGCACTAGAAGCTACTAGCACCGTCTACTAAAAAACGTTATTTATTTGACCTATCACTGATTATTTTTCATGAAATAAAAAATTTAATATACTACATCACCTTACACACTGGAGTACTTTGCTACAGAGATACTGACAAACAAGGCACAGGAAAATCCATGTAAATTACTGAACACTGTCAAAAAAGGTTTATTCTAAGTTTGTGGAAAAGAGCAGATTTAATTAAAATACAGTAGGGTAAAGCTTTTCATTTGCACTTGAAATGCCAATATGCCATGAGGTATGAATCTTTTTGGAAAGCTCCTGAAAACACAAAGGAGGATGACAGGAAGACTACTCTACTCCATGTTCCCAAAGTACAACCATCCGTAAACAGAGACATTTAAAGGTGAGAAACCCTGTATCTTCAGTCAGCTTTAATCACCCTTTGACAAGAGCTTTTTAACACCAAAAAAACAAGACAAGAAGCTCCAGCATTTAAATGAGACCTTGAATAAAAATGAATTCTTAAGGGCAGCTTTTGCCTTATGGGCATATGCATCATGACGCAGAGTTCTGCCAGAATTAAAGTTTTCTAACTCCCAGGAGGCATGAACCTACTCTCAAGTCTTTGTATTGACTAGTGAAGTGACAAATACTCAGATTAATACTATTAAACCCAACAGACTTCTACACTACTTCTCATCAGAGGGACCCAATGAAGTAAAGTTCACTTCATGATCCCTGTCTATCTCTACAGCACACTTGGTTCTTCCCAGTAAGAGCTGAAACACACCAGTAATACGAACATGGGAATTAGGCTAAGGAGGAAGCTGGGAGAGCTGCAAAGATAACACCAAGTCAGATATATAGAAACACAACAGATTCTATAGCCATGAATATTCATGAACACACAAGTGTAAACCCTGAGAATTCTGAACCAAGCTGTGTATTTCTACAACACTACATCTTTCTGCGGTCTGTAAAATGATGCCGTGATGATCCATGGCAGCACTTTTAAGCTAAAAAGAGAACTCAACCCCAAATTATGAGACATTTCTCTGCTGCATGCTTACATCTGTGCCTCAAACATGCACACACACACTTCCACACCCTGTATGAAAGGAGAATAGGCAAACACTTACATCAACGGACAGATCCAGGAGCTGTGCCATTCTCTTCATTGTAATTCTGGTATAATATTTAGCCATTATTCTAATATTCTGGAAAAAAAGTGTTCAGAGTAGAGGGTTATGTGCACAAAATAATTGAAGCAGGCTGCAAAAATATGAAAGTTGCCATTAAAAGCAATTAGGAGCTCTAAGAGCAGTCTTGCATTAGGTGCATGAGAGTGTAAACAAACAATTATTTTTCTTGTAGAGGTGTAAAAGTCTCCACATGACAAACTATTAGGTAATGAAATCAACCAATTATTAATTTAACACAAAGCAAGTCTTTCAAGTTTCTGCTCTGTTGAAATGCAAATGCTAACTCTCACAACTTGAGTGCAATGCACTCTTCTTTCTGGCAACTGTGCCTAATACCTGTCTTTAATAAAGATATATGAGCAAGTAAAATTTTGAAAATACAACACAATGGAAACATCAGCTTAACTCTTGTTCTGCTACAGACTTTGCATCTCTTTGTAACTAAAATGAAGGCAGGTGAGAAATGTTTTTAGCTGAGGCACTGAATACAGGAGTTAATGCTTAGAGACAGACACACTTACATGTTCCACAACTCTGTTCTTTAAATCTTTCCATCTCTTTTCACCTTCCTCTGTACAGCCAAAAACATCTGTTGCAGGACTGTCAAGGGATCCTTCTCTTAATTCTTTCCCGTATTCTTCTACTAGGGTAGTCCATCGCATCAGCTCCATGGTGGTAAACAGTTTTAGGAGGTCTCTAAATGGTTTACCAAAGTTGATTTACAATCCTATATTAATAAGGCTCATTTCATACTTAAATAGATCAAAGAAGTAACTTGAAATGTTTTAGTACCATTAATACTCATTGTTTTCAATGACAACACTCTGTAATACTTCACACTATCCAGGGACAGCTCTACTCAAGACTTCTAAAAAAGAACTTTCTCCTTTATTGAATCTATTTCAATGCAGAATGTTTTGCAGTATTTTTCCATATAGCATTAAATTCCAAGATGCTTGCAGCAGACTCAGTGTAAACAGATTTCACTGGCACTGCTAGTTTGAGAGAGACTTGCTTGAGAGAGAATTGTTTCTTAGAAACACTTACTTGTACTTCGGGATTTCTTCTAGCTTCTTGTCACTACTAATTCTGTGCACCAAATCAGACTGTTCATTGTCATAAGGTGAAAGAATAACGTAAAGAACAACGCTCTTCAGTGCCTGTTTAAGGGGAAAGAGTGTGGGTTGTATCCATAATTAACCAGAGAAATTGAAAACACTGCTCTCAGAGCTTAAGAGTTTGACGCATAGAAGGCTTAAACCCTCCATATTGAGAAGTGAAGGTGAAACTGATGTCACCATGCAGAAATGAACCTTCATGCATAGTAGTACATTTAAATTCATTCAGGTTAACTAAAATTCTAGTATTTAAAATAAATACATGAAAAAAATCTCTATGTAACATCTGTACTGCACAGAAAACAGTTGCACACCTGCTTCTATTTCTGCACTTGGATAAAACAGACAAGACATTCCTAGGTTTTCAAAAACAATATAATGAAGATGTTAGTTCTACATAATAAAGTTTATTTCAAACTAGTATATCGGTTTTCAACTAACCAATTTGTTAATATAGCCATTAAAAAACCCTAAGAGCAACAGACTGATAAGGTATTTAATCTGCAGAGAATTTATCTGGTAATGAAATGTGTAATTGCCCCATGAAAACACAGATATTTTGTACATAATGTTTTTCTACCTGCTGCCACTTTTCACTTTCAGCCTGGATACAGGGAGTATCATAAATGGCTCTGTAGTGTTTGCAGATGGAGAGGTAGGAGCCTTCATGTTGATCCAGCTGGATCATTAAGTTGTAGTATTTCAACTTTAGTTTCTGAAACCATATCAAACAGTAAAATTAATACAGCTCCATGAATCATGTAAATGAAATCCAACTAGATCTCATAAAAACAGAGGGATTCAAATACACTGGGACCTGAAGAGAGGCATACCAGATTAAAATTGGGAGTGGAGGGAGAGAGACAAAAATCTTCCAATGACTTACTTCTGTGTTTTCTTCTTGAAAAAATTTTGTGTTAATTTTTTTGCTGATAATTTGGGTCCGAATATAGTCTTTTACAGCTAGACAGAGTCTCATCTGCTCCAAGATAAATTCTACACGTTCTTTCTTTTCCATTGAACCGTAAGTTTCCACCTAAAATGAAAATGTAGCTATTTAACATTGTCAAAGTCAAATCAAGTCTTAACTGTGCAAGAAGAGCAGAAGGTTGTTGGGGCCGGAGGAAAACAAAGCAACAGACAAAACAGGTAGTCCAGAGCAAGTGAAAATGGAGAAAAAGTTATTCAGTTTGAAATTACAACCCCCCACTTAAACTGGAACAATCCACTAGCAATGAACTAAAGGCACAGAGCTGAAATCCGTTTCCAAATGGGAAATGGTCTATGTAAGGTAACCACGAGACTAACAGTGAAAACTAAATTACACTTTCATTAATAACAGATAATCTCATTCCAGGTATTTCTGCAGACATACCTGATTAAATTTCTTAACAATGACCTAAGAGCAGTCAGAATTCATGTTCATTGCTGATGCAATTTTGAGTTATAAGGCATGTTACCTGCAATTCTTGCAGAATAGAGGCAGCCTCTTTCACCTCACCATTCTGTTCCTTTATTGTTGCAAGTGTCTTTGTCAGGCGAGCCCGTTCGATTTCCACATATATCTGAAGTCAGAAGTAACAGTTTAAACATTGGAATTTTCTAAACAAGAGTCCAAGCTCTAAGATCACAACCCCACTAAGACATGCATTTGGGTTTTTTAATACAACCAATTCATTCCTTGCACATCCACACACTATACTGACACTATCCGTAACACACATGGATAAAGTAAAATGGCTGATTGACACACTGGAAGTATTTGGACCAAATTCATCAAAAATGTCTCAATTCATCTGCCATTCTTTAAGCAAACGTAAAAGAAATTATTAGATACTTGATCTGCTAAAATATATTGAAACAGATGGGATATTAAGACTTTAATGGTGACTGTGTACTAAATACTACTGTTTGCAGTATTTCACTCACTCCTAACCATCCAGAAACCAACAATACGTGATTACTAGCAATTTAGACTAGCTTTGAACAAATAAAAGCCATAAAATTGATATAAATTTGCCTTAATCCAGAATTTTCTTAAAGCAAAAGGAGTGTCATGAAAACTTGGTGTAACACTTTGTTACCACCTTCTAGTTACCATAAATGCATGTAACATCTTGCTGAGCGATGGAGAAATTAAAACTAAACCTGAATTTGTTTCTATAACACCTGAAACTAAACCTGAATTTGTTTCTCTAACAAATTCAAATACATAACACTTTAAAAATAAATGGCATTTTAGAACTCTTAATTAAGAGTCCAGCATTTCAGCAAGTTAAGTATGAAATGTGGGAAATACCTGCAGTCTTTTGGAAAGACATTCATGACTCGGGTTAATTGAACAAGAGTAAAATTAATGTTAGGAAGCTATGCTTTTAAATAAGGTGAAGATTTTTATTCTACCTTTTAGACAGTCTTAAAACAAAATCTTACTTTTCCTTCTGTAACCATACGCAACGTGTCAATTAAGCGCAGTTTGACTGGCAAGTCTGTGATGTCTTCAACGTAAGTGCAACACTGCTGGACCATTTTAGCAACTGCCTAGTACAACAACAGGAAAGAAAAGCACATTGTGTTTTTAGATTTCTCAAATGCATTCAAACTAACACTGAGAGATAAGTACTAAAGAGTTTCACATTAAACTAGGGAGTCGTTTCAACAAAAAGCATGCAAGAAACAGCTCATCACTTTGATTCGTATAAAAGTATAAAATGATGCTAGCAACTGATGCTGCAAGTCAAATGTGCTGTTCAGTCATGCCTTTCATATCAGGTTTTCCAAAGATAATTCAAAATAATTCATCCCAGACAGATCTCTCTTGGAAAGCAGTACTCCTCTTCCACCAAGACAGCACTGAATTCCAGAGTATGACTGTTTCAAAAGCATGGAAAGCACACACCTGGTTTGATCACAATAAATTGCACTAACTCTAATATACACCTCATGTCAACATGGAAAATTACTAATGTGTTTAGAATGCAGACTGTAGAAGAGTGTAAAGGTGAACTACTATCCAAAAGCACTCATACACAGGAAAGCAGAAGAGTCACAGCTGTGTTGCCAAGAACGGCAGGCTGGACCACATGGAGCACACTGTGAACACAGACTAATTCCAGACACCAGTTTCATTATTGACTTTCTTACAGCTATCAAAAAAAGCCAGCAGGAGCTAATAACATATTCAGGCAGGTGCTACAAAGTCCGGCAAGGGCCAATCAGACATATAATACAGCTCCAAATATAATTTGAGTTTTTGTTTCAAAGGATTAAATTTACCTGTTTCAACTGACTTCTTCTCTTTGACAGAAGAATAATATTTTCATTAAGAGCATCCCAGTCTTTAGCTTCATAACACATTTTCACTATAGCAACTAAGATACGGGATGTGGAGACCATGTCAGATGCCTGTAACAAACAAACAACATGTTAGTGCTGGGATAAACAACCTGCATACCTCTATCACACAAAGGGAAAAAAATGGTTATGTCTGGCCTCGTTGATTTTCTTTTTAAAGAAAAGAACAATAAAAGACTGATACCCCAATTCTCTTCCCAACTTTAATGCAGTGGAACAAGGAGGGGGGAGGAATTGTAGGACAACACAGCATGAATGTTACACATGCCACTTACCGTTCGTGTTTGTTTTTCCAAGGAGAGCAGGTTTTCAATCACTTCTTGCAATCTTCCTTCCTAATGTAACAGGCAAAGAATTATCCCCATGAGTGAAGAACACAATTTGCTTTGAAGCAACAGCAGCTCTAATTCTCACATAAATAAAAACCACAGACTAGCCTGTACACTCCTTTTTAAGGTTGGAGGTTTTTTTTCTTAAAAAAGAAACACACAGAGCACTAACTCTGAATTAGGGGTTCTACACACCAATGAAACTGGCAAGGTGTTAGTTCCATTTTTGCCCAAGACACACTCAAGTTGTCTGTCTTGAGCGAGAAACCTAGCAAGTTCTAGACAGGTTTGGGTAGCTCAAATTCACTAGATGAAAGACTGATTTCTTTCCTAACCAAAACAAATTTTTAACTGAGAAAAGATATGCAACTAGATACCATGGCCAAAAACATGCTTTACTATTAATTTCATCCACATTCGTCACATATTAATTACAGTGTTTTGTAAAACACATTAGCCACATGCTTTACATGAAGAATTATAATACTCCTGCTCTTTGGGTTTTGGGAACTATATTTGTTCAGAGGGGGTCAAGATAAAATACAATGTACTTTTAGTCTGAAGCTGTAATTCCTAGAAAATAGCCTGTAAAAAAAAAAATGTTAAAAAGGGAAAATTTCTAACAGCCCATGGCAACTGTGGGGTGCAAGAAAAGGTCAGAAACTAGAAAGATATTAACAAAAACAAACCAAAGAAAGAATTCATTTCTCAAACATAACGACCCTGTTGAAATCTTTTCAATTACATGCAATGGCTTGCCAAGGATGTGCTCTTACTGCTTTAAAGTTTACACATTTTTTGGCAATGAAACGTGGTCATGGTGTCCATACCTACACAGAGCCATGCCTGTGGGAAACACCTGTCCCCACTCTCCATGCAACACAGCCTTAAGACAGTACAAGATGTAATTTGCTTATCTTAAGGCTGATGCCTTCAGAACCCTACAATACACTGCAGAGTGTCTATCACAAGACACACGGATAGCGCTGAGGATCTGCAGCATGTACAGCATCCTGCTGGGAAAGGACGTAACAGCAAATCCAGTCTGCCTGGTCTGAGATGTGTAACATCCATAAAACAAACCTGAAGATACCCCACATGCATCATCACTACTATGGCCCCGCCAGCAAGAGACCCTGGGCCCGCCTCGACTGGGCGCACGTACGGGTCTCCTCAGCGGACGTCTGGCAACTGCCGGGGGCTCTGACCTCCCCTCGGTCTCTTGGGGCCGGTACATAGAGGAGTTAGGATGCCAAGCGCTGCCCGTCTAACCCCACACAGGGTCGCTTCCAGGAAGGCAGCTCTGGCGCACAGCACGCCTGGGATGAACAAGCGCCTTCACGTCCGCCCAGCCGCGCTGCCCGCGGGAAGCAGCAGCAGGGAAAAGGGAAGAGCCACGTCCCTCCCGATGGGCTCGGGCCGTCCCATTCTTCCCACAGGCTGCCCTCTGACACCTCCTCTCGCCCCCTCCCCACCAGTGAAACAGCGGGGCAGCCCCTGCTTCTCCCCTTCCCCGGCGCAGCACGGGAGGGCCCGAGCCCCGGACCCCGCAGCACGGGACGGGGCGACAGGGGCAGCTGCACGCCGCGCCGCACGTCCCCCCCGCCGCCGCGCCGCCTCCCCGAGCGCGGCCTAGCGCGCCCCACGCCATGACTCAGCCCATCCGCATCGCCGGGCTTCCTCCCGCTTCACCTGCGCCAGCCGCTCGCACTCGGGCAGCCGCTGATCCACCGTCGCGCTGTAATCCACCTCCATTTTCACGATACGGCCATCGGCCCGCTCCGCGCCGCCCTCCGCCATCTCCCCAGCTCCGCTCCGCGTCCCCCCGCGAACACACACCGGAAGCAGGCAAACCCTGCGCGCAGGCACGGCGGGGCCAGCCTTACGGAAGGACCCCGCACTGCGCCAAACAGGCGCTGCCGGGCCACCTCCGGCCGCCTTAGGGCCCGGGGCGGGCCGAAGCGCGAAGGGCGGGGCCGTGGCTGAGGGAGGTGGGCCGTTCCGCGCCCCTCGGCCGAGGGGGTCCCTCGCACCGGCGAAGGGCGATGTTAGGGCTGAGGCGATTACTTCCTCGGGAGTCCAGGCGCGGCTCAGCTGCCTCAGCACGGCTAGGGCGCTTTCGGCACCCTGCCTCAGCCAGCGCGTTGGCCGTAGCTTGGGTGTCAAGAGGTTGAGGCCTCAGCGCAGGCAGTGGCGGGTCAGGAGCATGGTGGCTTTATGCTGTTTCCCCACGTTTTGAGAGCAGCGCCGTGCTGGCACGCCAGGCTGTGCCATGCTGTGGCTGTGTGGCAGCTGGTGACTTCAATGTGCCTCATGTTCCAGCCTTGAGTTGCTTAGTGGCCCTGCATTGTGGGGAAAAGGTAGGCGACACGGTGATTGTGATGGTTTAAGAGCCCAAGGGTCCTGATTTTAGACAAAGTTACACCACTGGTGTGTTTGATGAGTTGTTGTGGATGGTACGGCACTTGTAGTGGCTGGAGATTGCTGTCACCTCCCGCAGCAGAATTTCATACACTACAGAAGTTTAATTCACTGGGAAAATTCAGAGAAACTCACTCAGATTTGCAAGTAAAACACTTGAAAGGAAACGGTGATGCCCCCTCTGTCCTGGTGAGACCACACCTTGAATATTGCATCCAGTTCTGGGTCCCTCAGTTCAAGGAGGACACAGAACTCCTTGAAAGAGCCCATGTGAATGTAAGGAGGAACTTTTTCACTGTGAGGGTGACAGAGCACTGGAACAGACTGCCCAGAGAGGTGGGGGGGGGTCTCCTCTGGAGACATTCAAACCCACCTGAATGCATTCCTTTGTAATATAGTTTGGGTGATCCTGCTCTGGCAGGGAGGTTGGACTGGATGATCTTTCGAGGTCCCTTCCAACTCCCAACGTTCTAAGTGTCCTGTAGCTTTGGATGTAATTTAAGACTCCCAGAAAAAATTAGTTACCATGAAATTACATTTTGTGTTGTGTTACTTCATGATCATACTGCATACATAACGTGTAATGTGGCAAAGGAGTATTTGTGATAAGTTTTAAGTCTCTTATTTACAGAATTACAACTGAGTTACTAGGTCTGCTACTCTGGTGTAAATTAAGAGTAATTCAATTAAGTGACTTCAGAGCTATAATCGTGTATTTTGCAATTGTGTCTGGTACATGCTTTGCAATCAACACAGCACAGACTATAGACTATGAATTGCTTTCTGATTGAACTCAAACTTGATTTGAAAAGTCCACTAACAGAATTTATCCATTATCCTTAACAATTTTTAGTTATTATTTGACCTAAGTAGATAAAATACATGAGTGTATGATTTGTTCTTTCCTAACATTGGAAACCTGCAAATTTTTTTAGAGTTTTGACTACTTATTTTGAGCTGTAAAATCTCATTCATTTAGCTTGTTGCAATATTAGTAGAATTTTACAGTCGGGGATAGGGAGTGATGGTTTCAGGGAAAAAAAAAAGCCACATGCTAATATAATTGAGCATATTCCCATACACAGGAAGTTTGGTTCAGAGAGTGCATGAAAGGAAGAAAATTAATGTACACTGCGACTGTTCCTCTATCTGCATGTGTATGCTAGGAGACAAGGAGCAGCTTTTGCTTCCTGAATGGCTAAAAAAAACCACCCCTAAACTCTTACTCAAAAGTTCTTAGTAAAATATGAAGAAATAGCTTCATTTTATGGTCTCTTAGTAGGAAGTTACATTTTGCTGACACAGGTCCATCGGGAGTTAATGTGCAGCATGATTTAACATAGGGTTTTTTCCTGCAGGTCAAAAAGGAAAGATGAGTGGAAAATGTCATCTTTGTACAACTGGTGATAGAGAGCCTGTTGCAGAGGTAAGAGAATTGTTTCTGACAACTCACAGAAAACAAAGAACCAAAGTTCAGACAAGACATGCTTGGCAGAAATTCCTGGCTAGCTGGAGCCAGACGTTTCTCTCTCAGCATGTCTCTGAGAAAGCATTTGGTGAGCGTGCTTTGTAGAGAGTCCCATGACAGTAGTCCTAGTAGGGAGATACAAGAGGTAGTACTATGAACACCAGGTTGTTTTTTTCCCCATGTGTACGTGCAGAGAGCACGAGGCTGAACTGGTCGTGTGGCAGTAAGTGTGGGGTGACTGGAGAATGTTTTGCTGTTGGTATGGGAAGTAATTCTGGTTTCCATTTGAAGTAACTAAGGGATTTGACACATTGCTTTCTGCAGATCTGCATGTTTTGGTGTTTTAAACAGAGCTATAATGTATGGTTTATGGTGAAAGCACATAATAGGTGAGAAAGTAGTTTAGATTTTTCTCTTGGTTTTCTTTAAATCAATGTCTTTGCCTATAATTGAATAGCATCAATGCCTTATGCAAAGCAGTTATGGGTTTTTTACACAGCTTTTCAGCAGAAATCCAGAAATACTGGTCCAAATTAATGAAACAACTAGTAAATCACTTAAAATTGAAGTAGATGCTTTAGATGTGAATTTGGATCTGTCATATCTCTAGGTAATATCACAGATATTGCCTTGTTTTGGCTATTTTACATAGAAGTTTCAGGAACATATACTACCAGCATTGTGAATTATAGCTACAGTTCGGGTATTTCGAAGTGGCTCTTGTCAGGTTTGAGATAGAGTCTCATTAACCACAGCGTTCATACCTCGGTTGAAAATCCAGACTGTTAACAGAGCTCCCAGCTTTTCTATTTGTGTAGGTGTTTGCACTTCACTGGGAAGGCAGGGTGCGTGAAATACTGTGCCATTATTGTGGTGGAATGAGAAAGGCACGTTGTTAGCTCCAGGAGATGGCACTGCGTCCTCTCTGGGCTAACATGATATACACAGCTTTGAAATGTACATCGAGAAGCAATGAAAATCTGAGGACTTTTTTCATTATGAAACACATTTCATTGTAGACCCAAATTCATCTTTAACTGTCCCAAAGATGCTTTCATCATTTTTTTTTTACAAATCATTTATATTTAAGCGCAGATATATATTTTACCATTACCTGTACAGTGCCTTGTATTGTCAGATGACTGTCACGGTGCTTCTTTGCAATGCTGGCTTTGTAGCTATTTGGAAGGCAAGAGAAACAAGGTGAACATTTGATGTTTACCTGAGGTTGTGTAACAGTTCGGGTTTCCCAGCCAATTACAGAATTGGGTTGCATAGCAAGTTGTTATTAAAAATGCGTAAATGACTCTGAAAAACACAAACCCCAAGCATATTAAAAACCGATTTAACTAACAAGTTACATACTAAGTAGCAAAGAAAAAAAAAAAAAAGCCTCCTAAACCGGTTCTGGCTTTATTGTTCGAGTAAGAAGGAGGCACTTTTTCCCCGAACTTTCTGTGTGGTGTTTGAAAGTAAATAGCTGATGGAAAAAAAAAAAAGAGTTTTATTTGTGTTGCAAAATCCTCTGGCTGATAGCGAAGGGCTGCCCGAAAGGGAAATGGGTGAGGCCTTCGCATCCTGTGCTGCGTCTCCCCGAGCGCAGCCTGTACTGCCTTTTGTACCGAGGGACGGCTGAGGAGACCTGGGGCTGCCTCCGGGGCGGTCTCACGGGGCTCTCTCCTCTTACACCGGGTAGTAAATGTTTTGCAAGGTGTGTTGTCACACCTAGAGCAATAAACTTCCCCAAAATCGAGAAGTCTTCGCGGTAGAATTCGTTTCAACCGCGATTCCTCCCGCCTCAGTGCTGCCGGCGCCCCCTTCCCGGCCAGCATCGCCGGGGTCCCCGGGCCGCCGCCTCCGCGGGCCGGCCACGCCGTTCTGCTTAAGCCCGCCCGAGCGGCGGCGGCTGCCCGCCCTCCCTCCTTCCCTCCCTCCTTCCTGCCGCCCCGCTGATGTCAGCCGCGCCCCCGCCGGGGCCGCCGCTCCGCGCCCGCGGCTACAGCCTGCCTGCCTGCCCGCCCGCCCGCGGCTGCGCCGGGGAACCGCGGCCGCCCGATCGCCGCGCTGCCCGCCCCCGAGCACAGCGGGAGCCGCGGCGGCCGCAGCCGCGTTGCGGTGGGGAGGTGGGAGCCGCGTTTGGCAGCCGGGGAAGGAAACGTTATCCAAAGCCTTTGTCTTGGAGATCAGCATCTCATCTTTCCTGCCGCCCGACGTGCTGCCGGCGGTGGTGAAAGCCACATTTTCGGCTTGTTTGTTCTTTTCGCCGCCCCAGGCATGTCTTGACACAGCTGCGGGAGGCTGCCGATTTCGTACACTTCCGACGGATGTCTTTGGCCGTAGCGATAGCGTTTGGGGTTCAGGCGTTTGGTGGTAGCGCATATCGGTGCGAGCGAGTGTGAAGTTCCCGTGATCGCAGGCTGAGGGAGGAAGAACTGGAAGAAAGGAGCAGTTGTGTTGGTTTTTCTTCTTGCTGGGTCAGCCCTCCTGGATGGTTGCGTTACTCTTTTGTGGACACATTGTCAAGCGCCTACAGGGAAAGAGGCTTGATTATTTTTCCCCGTGATTGGTTTTCGTCGTGATCGTCGTGCAGAAATAACCACTTTTCTCCCAGTTTGCTGGTCCGCACTGAGGCAGCAGGAATATGCTCATGAAGGAGTACCGGATCTGTATGCCTTTGACAGTTGAAGAGGTAAGCTCCGCCGCCGCTAATGCTGCTTACCAAGGCTTTTCTCTTTCGAGGCGACTTGAGGTTCTGTTTGTTTTACTGAGCGTTTTTTTTCTTCGTGTAATGAACTTAGTCGGAGGTGACTGGTAGAGAGGAATGTTTTTATTGGAAAATAAGGGAATCCTACAGGAACGAAGGTAACTTAAGTCTATCGAAAGCATTGTGGCGTCCAAGTGGGGGTTATAAAGATTTTCCAACGAGGCTTTTAAGAACCTTACACATATTTGCTAGGGAAAGCTTTGTGCTGAAATCCTCTACCTGATAAAGCGTTTGCCCAAAACCCAGATTCTATATATATCTTCCCCTTCGCTGAAAATATCCTTGCAGATGACAGTGGCCTGAAACTCTGGCACAGGTAGGGTAGATGTGTGATGATTTATTAGTAAAACTTTTTTGTCATTTTAAATAAACGATTGAAAGCCAAACTGCTCAGCGTCGGTCTTCTCACTCTGTGACGGGAACATCTTGTCTTTATTTATCTGCAAATCTGCCTGGTTATTGTTGTAAGGCGGGGATGCCTGCATGTGCTACACGTGCTGTGGAGTTACTTGCGGGTGCAAACAGCGGTGGTTCGCGGGTGCAGCAGACACCCCAGGGCCCGACGCTTACCCAGCGCGGCGGTGCGGTGCTTTCCGGGCCGTGATGCCCCGCAGTACAGAAGGTCGGTGCCGTTCCAATCAGCCGTTCGTGCTGGGGACGGGGACGTCGCAGAAGGGGAACGAGCCCGCCCTACGCGGGCGGCTCTACCGCGCATCTTGCGCCGGGCGCGGCTCAAAGTTTCTCTTCTGCGGGCGGCGCCGGGGCCGCCAGGGGGCGTCCTCCTCGCGGCCGCCAGGGGGCGTCCTCCTCGCGGCCGCCAGGGGGCGCCCTGCCCGACGCCGCGCGGCGGTCGTGGACAGGGGCTCCGGTGCGAGGGGCCATGGCGGGGGCTGCTCCGCCCGCGCCGGCCCGGGGGTCGAGAGGGCACCGCGCTTCCCGCAGAGCCCTATCCCCACGGCCGCAGCAAAACGCGTTTGCTTTGCGCAGTAACGCGCGGGGTTGGTTTAAATGGCTCCAGGTGAGGGGTTGGCTGCACGTGCGGAGCATCGTTCCACAGCCGGTCTGTCTGTCTGTCCGTCTGTCTGTCCGTCCCGTCGGGTTTGGCAAGCGGACGGTATCCAGAGCTGTGAATTCAGGCTGCCAAAGTTTCGATTCGGGCTGGTCAGGAAATTCCTTCTGGGAGCAGGACCTGAAACCACCACATGCCTGTAGGTAACTGGTTTTAATTCTGGCCCTTTCCCTGCCAAGTTATACAGTATTCTGTACTGATGGCATTATTCTTTTAATACATAATTGTATTTGTTTATTGTATTATCCGAATATAGACAGCATTTTATCCAAGCCAGTTCCTGATGTCCTTAGACTTCCACACTAACAGTTCATTATATCATCAGAACTTATTTTGAAAAAAACCCAAACCTGTTAAATGAGATTTCCAGACACAGAAAAGCTCAAAAATCTCCCAAAACATGAATGGTTGATGCATGATGAGGCAGAAGATGATGTTGGAAGTCGTCTGTTGTCTAGAATGCTAACAGTTAGTAAAGGTGCTCATGTGCCTTGTAGTTTCTCTTGTGTTGAATCATCCATTATTAAATCCAAGAGCTGCAGCTGATATCCCTTAGTGAGCAACCTGGAACATGTCTCATATTTAGCATGAACTTAATTATTAATTATAATGAATAGAGTAATGTGTAGAATAAAGTGATGCATAATGCAGTCATTGGGAGAACATCATGGGACAACGTTCACTCTTCAAAAACCAAGAGTGTTTTGGTTCCTAAGAGGCCCAAACTGCCTTCTGCAAGGTGCTAACCCACCCTGTCATTCAGTGGGCTTTGATGGAAATGCAGTTTCCAAAGGACATGCAGTTTCTCCCAGGATGGGGATGTTTGGCCTTGATCTACACCACTTAGGTACCTAACTCCCATTCACATTGTTGGGACCTAAGCATCTAAGTGTTGTGGAGGTTGTAGGTTTCAGCAGGTAATGTGAAAAAAGCAGTGGGTTCTCAGGCAGCTGCATGGCTTCCCTCTTTGTGCTGTTGTCCTTACTTTGACTTTGCCACCCTTTTTCCGCTGTTTGAAAGTTCTGGCTTTCAGCCTGTATGTTTCAATCAAGGAAATCTTTTGAATGATGTTCTTTTTTAGCACTAACTTGCCAGTTATCCGTGCATAGAAGTTTCACAACACAAATGCGAGAGAATCCCATCTTCAGTCTGTCGTCCTGTGTTGTCACCAAAACCAGAGTGGCTTCCCATGACTGTGAATATTCAGTTTCACATTTCTGTGAAAATAGACACAGGAAGCAAAACAGTGTTGACTTTGTCAGCCTGTACTCAACTTCTGTAGTCAGATTTTATGTGGAATGTGAAAAAATTTGACAATTAAGACCTAAATTTGTCTTTGGAGTAAAAATTGATAGATGTCCCCATAATAGCAACACTATCCCCAGGTTTGAAGAGTTTCTGGTGTTGATGTGGATAGGAGACTCTGTGTGGTTGATCTTTATTAGCTGCTGCAGATCGTGCTCTGGAAGCATTCTTCCACTAATTCCCTTCCTAGATAGAACAACCAAATATTTATGGGAGTTTTGTTTGTATACCTGTCAGCTTGAGGGCCAAATGGTTTCTTACAAGTAAAACATTTCCTGAGAAATGTTGATTGCTACAGACTTAACTGCTTGTGGATTTTGAGCTAGGATACAGGACTCAGAAGTACATCCTTGTTCCTCATCCCAAAGTACCGCACTACAGTTCTTATTCAAGGCAGAGCCTAACTCCTTAAACTGAGGGTTTATTGACCATTTTGTAGGGCTGTTGCATATATATATTTGAAAGTTGCCTGATCAGCTTTGAAATAATTTGAGAAATTAAATACCATGTTAAAAAATAATAACAACTGCTTTAAGAACTTTGCAAATTAGGTCAGAATATAGCTGTTGGTTGATGCCAATATGATTACCAAGTGGAAGTCATTCTGTACCTCGTTTGTGGTACTTTTGGGAGGCATGCTTGGATATTCAATCCTGTTGTTAACACTACAACCTTACAAATATGGATAAAGGTTTCTTTTCTTTAATACATACAGCAAGTAAAATCTGTTGTGGTAATTGCTTAGGATATGTTACCCATCTTCATCCCAGCTGTGGTTAATAAACAAGCCTGCCTCTTGGTTATTTTTCTTCTTGCATTTTCATGAATTAGTTCATTCTTATAAATAGTTTGTTACATCATGTGAGAGAATATTTTAATAGGATGCATTGTGGTTTTGAAAATATCATCAGTTAAAAAAACCCAGCATTCCTAAGCAAGTGACAAGAACACCAAGCAATTGAAAAGGACAGAGATGCTAAAAAATTCTCAAACTTAAGTCTCATTGCAAAGCATAGTTCCCTGATTCTTCACTGAAAGGATTGCATGGGTCTGTGCTTTTGACACACCTTTACCTGCAAATGTCACCCAAACCTGATTAGCGTGTAACAAACTTTTATTTTGGAAGAGATGAAGGACAGTGAAGTTTATGATTCATGAGATAAGTGATTATTCTTTAAGGGCATAGGTGGAAAGGCATTTTGCTGGATCCTGTTGAAAATGGACTTGTTATTGCTGTAAAATTCTAATGAAGATGTGAAGCTAGATGTAGATATTGCAAACCTGAACACCAAACAAAATACTGTAGACATGATAGGGTTTTTTCCTTGGAAACAGGGATGACCATTAACATTTATATTGGTTCTGGACTTTATGTGTATGGCCAGTACCTAAAGTCCCAACAGGATTTTCTTTCCTTTTTTCTTTATGTCAACCAGAGTTTCTCTCTGCTGAAGTTGGTGGAATTGCTCTCATTCTATGCTTTACATGAAAAATTAAAAAAAAAATTAAAAAGCAAACTTTGATCTATGGGGAGCACTGCCCGCATGAGGTGTGCAGGGGCAGCTGCATTGTCAGGGCTGCAAACAAGCAGAGACCTGCAAAATGGCTGTAAATGGAGATCCTGATTTTTCAACAAAAAAATCAATTCAACATGAACAAATTCTGGTTTTAGAGGTGTTGTGCTTAGTCCTTTAGAAAAATATCCTGTGTTTAGCTTGTTTCAAAATGTTATGAATTCTCCCAGTGTGGATTATTTACTTAAAATTATTTCAGCAACATATGTGTAAACAGTATTTGTGTTCCCTGAATGCTGTGTACATTTCCTCTGTGAAACATTACATAGTCTGCTGTTCTGTGTACATAGGGTACTTGTTATAACATGTTTTATTCAGGCAGATTTAAAGCTCAATGAAACATTTGAGAAAGGGGTTTTATGCCCTGAGAGTTAGCAGGTGTTATGATATTTAGACACAGCTATGTGCATGTAGAACATGCCTTTAGTAGGGTATAAGGTGTAAAATACATTTTCTCTGAATTATGGTTGTGTGCTGCAGGACAAACATGTATGCTGCAGTTAATACAGATAGAGTGAATGCTGGTCACTTCTGTATGCTTTTCTATTTCCCAGCTATAACCACAGAACACATTTTCAGGAATATGTAAATATATGGAACGTGAAAAAGCAGTATACTGGCTGTAAGCAAACATAGGGTGAAGTCAGCTTTCCAAATTTGATTTGGTATAATTACTTGTAAATAAAATAATAGTTGGACCATGTAATGACCATAACCTCTGCAAAGAAAAAATTATTTAGCAGCTTTGAACTGAAATTGTCCAGCAAAAATGAAGGTTTATTGTGGAATTTTAGTTCAAACTACCAACAATTATAATGTATCTATAGTCTTACACCTATTCCTTTACAAGATGCTCAAGTACTGTGAGAAGTAAAGGACTTACAGCTCTTGTTAATCGTTCTTTCTGGATATGCCTTACAGGAACATCACCAGCCTTACCTTCTCTTTGCAGTGAATACTGTGGAGGCACTGATGAATCTGGCTGAGGAGTAGTCAGTTAACTATTGATCTAGAAAAGCTCCTTACACCATTATGAACATCTTTTTAGCCTTCAAATGAAATCATTGTGTAAGACTCTTGTTAGCAAACAGATCTGATCTGGTCTTCTTTCTGTGGGTGGTCCTGTCTACTCACATCACAAGTCCTTAGCTACATACAATGTGACCTTAAATTGACCTTAAATCTTACAGACTGGGAAGAAAATAGGTGAGAGAAAGCACCCAATGTTAACTTTCAGTAGCAAATAAGAATAACTATTTAATTTTCTGTTGGTGCACAGTTTACTTGTAAGAATGAGTAGATGAGAGTGGGAGCTGTGTGTTACCACAAGAAGAAAATTAGTACCTTGCTTTAGCTTGACCTTCCTGTGCTTGATGTAGTCACCTAGAGACCTATACGAGCAAGGCAGTGCAGAGCAGATGTCAAATCTATTGAACTCCACTGCAATTAGAAGACAAAAATATCCAGTTTACTCCTGTTTGGATGTTTCATTAAAACTTTGTGAAAGAAACAAGTCAACCTTTGTTCTTAAAGTTTCAGTGTAAATCATTAAAAAAATCTTTCAGTGGAAAGGATTAGGTATTACCCAAGGAACTCCAGACTGACATACATCTCTCGTTATCTCTCTTGCTCTGGATCTCCTTGTCAACACTTGTTTTCTCCAAGGTGTATATATATATATAGAAAATAATACTGCACGTTTGATTTGAAGGCTTTGTTAGCAAAATATAGGGCCCAGTTTTGCATTTCCCATAAAAGAAAATGCAGCTTGTCAGTGTTTTAGGACAGGGTTTTAGGACGTTTTCTAGCTAAAGCACTCTACAGGGCTTTGATGCTATCAAGAACTCAACAAAGTGTTTGCCTTTGAAGGGTAATGTAGGTTCGGAAACAAAAGAACAGGGAAAGAAAGATGCAGAATATCAATACTGGCTTTTAAAACTGAGTGCTCTCTGGTTTTTATTTTTTTAGGGTGAACTTTGAGTTGCTGAGAGCATGAAGCTCTTGTAAGAGTTGATGTGAAAGCTAAATGATTGTCACTTTTGAAATTGTGGCTGCTTCTGTTCATGTACCCAGTAGTGACTGTAGATGCCTAAATTGGCACCTTGAAGTTTGATAACTCTGATATGTCAAATACATTTTCCCTTAGTCCAGTCTGTTTAATTTCCTCATCTGTCTAATTGTAAGGTTAGAAATAACGTAATTATACCAAATTTCCTGTGCTTTTTGCCTGACTACACATGTAAAAACTGTTAGGCAATTTTTAGCCATTAAAATATATAAAGCCCTTTAGATTATAGGAAGAGAAAGATTTCTGTAATAACTAAGAAAGATTAGAAATTATATTTTCCTTCATGAGTATTCAGTTTAGCCTAATAGGCACTTGTATTGTTAAAATCTGTTAGAGATCATGTTCTTTTCTACAAAAGACTTCCTAGGTAGTTAATGGAAGAGCCATAGTATGTAGCAATAATTCATTCGGGATAGTTGTCTTTGTGACTTGTGAGCTGACAAATATCTTCCCCAGATTGTCCTTACAGAACCATCAGCTGTGGATGCTGAAGTACAGGCAGGCTTTCCATTTTCTAGCCTAGCACACAAGCAACCATTACATGCTATAAGGGTAGAGAGAGATAATACACACATGCAAACAATCGGAATATACTCAGTGTTTGTGGGTGAAGGATAATTCTTTCTATCCTTGCTCACAGAGAACTTATTTGTCATTTAAAATTAATTTTTTAAAAGAATTTTATTTCCCCCTATATATTATCCTTATCCTCTTTGGTTCATAGAGCATCTGTCATGACCAGCAGTATTATTTTGAAAGACTTGATACCAAAATAAGGCAAATGGTGACATCTCACACAAATGTGCTCTGATAGCTCCAGCACAGCCTGAAGAACCTTGTGTAGGCATATTGTGCACATAAGTGAAATTACCCATGTCTGCATGCATCAAGAAAGCAAGAGGAAAGGTGCTCCCCAGGATTATTGACTAGGTTTAAAAAGGAGTAAAGAAAAGGCAATTTAGATTTCAGCTTGGGTTAACAGAGGGTTTACAGTCTGTAGGTGGAGGAAACTAGACTTGAACTCAGCCTGTGTTTATATATAATGCTTTTAGTCTAGCCTTAGTCTTGTTTATTTCTTCAGTTTGTAATTTCTTTCCAGTTTTAATTAAAGTGAACAGTCAATTATGAATCCCTGGATATCTAATAAAATAGTATTTTTAGTTCTACACTGTGTAATGTGGGGTGCTAAATGGTAGGAATGACATTTTAATGGCTTTTCTTGGAAAAAATATTATCATCCATCTTTTTCCCTGTTTGTGGTCAGAAAATGCTGAATTCTATTAGCTTTGTACTTTTACAGTTCTAAAGCAGGTTTTGCAGGGCACACTCCTAGCTTTTGTGTACGTTTAACTTGTACATCCCTGACTTAAAGCACAAGTAGTCATGTGTCAGGAGTCACATGCATAAATGTTTGTAGGCTGGGATTAGTAAAAGCCTTGTTCATATGCTCTCCAGAAAAATCATGGTCTCTAGGAGTTTTTACATGTCTGTTCTAAGATTAGTCTTGCCTAAGTGATTTAGAAATACTTAAGCTTTGTGGGAATTGTTTTTTGTGAGCATGCTGAGTATGCCTTTTTTTTTATTTCATCACCCTAAATGTCATGTTAGGTTTCATGTGTTGCCTGATTAATGACCATGTTTAAATTTTTTTCAGTAAAAATATTATTACAGTGCACGACAAAATAATTCTGTGATAATGACACTCCAGTATAACACATACTGTTGCTAAATTGTTTGATTAACAGTCAGTCACTGGTGACAGCCAGAAATACAACTAATTGATGAATATATTTTCAGATTTTTGGTCTAATTTTATATATTTTTTAAAAATAGACGAATAACCTCTTGTGCTTGCATGTTACTTGAAGAGTTACCGAAATACTGAAGTCCATGAACAAAAAAATTGTATATATATCAGAAAGATAAAGATGATAATTCTGTTGATAAGCATGGAGTTCTTACACATGCTGATCTTGTATTCCCACTCATAGATTATATTCATAGTTTTTTTTGGGTTTTTGTAAAAGTAGTTTCACTCATTGAATATACTGGTCCTAGTGTGCATAATCTTCTAGAAGGTGCTCAACAACTGTATCCACCTATTTATCTGATTTTTGTCACATTTTCTTTGGAATTGCAAATTAGATGACCTTTAAGGAGTATTTCCCCTTAATAAATTAATTGTTTAGTGGCTTGAAATAAGCCAAAAGCAAAATGTGGAGTGTACATGTGATTGAAGTTGCAAGAAACCTGCCTGTTTCTTTTATCACACAGATCTTGGGGGTTGGACCTGATGATCTCTCGAGGTCCCTTCCAACCCCTACAATTCTGTGATTCTGTGATCTGATATAAAATTTAAGTCTTCAGTGAATCATCTTTTGTTTTGCTTCACTCTGTATGAAAGGAAAAGCATTGGGTGGAATTCAGACCATGGCAATAGCAATGAGCTCTGTCACTGGTGTCAGAGAGGCTGAGATTTCACCAAATGTGTAGTATAACACACAGCATATTTTTAGACTAGAAACATGGGGAATTTAAATTCCATTGTAGTTGGATGGTGAAAATCTGAAATAATTCTATTGACCTCAGTAGATTAATTCCAGATTTAATCTGGACTAATCAAAACTAGACTTTAACCGTTGGCTGTGGCCTAAAAGAGAATGGAAATTTCTCAAATCTGTTGTTTTTGACAAGAAAGAAACCAAGATGACACCTCTAAACCTTCAGCATTTGGGCCTATCCTAAAAGGCATTTTCACACAGTTAGATGGAGGCCCCAGATTTGTGTCCAACCTACAGTAATGCCTTTGAGCCTATGCAAAATTAATCAATTGCTATCCTCACACCGCAGAACTTGGCAGTAACCTCTTTGCTCTCAATTTTCAACCCTAACTTTGTAGAAACTCTGATTCTCTTTTCTTTCCCCCATTTTTGAGGCCTTGGTCATACTCCCAAATAAGGAAGCCTGGCCAACCACAGCAGGCGTCCGGCCAGCTGGCAACAATCTGCTGCACAGAACAACAGCCTGCTGCTCTCGCTCTGCCTCAGTCTTGCAGAGAATAAGGGACTGCACAGCACACTAAAACAATTGATAATTCAGCTCCCCTCTGAGTACTGAGCTCAGGCCTGAATTGCTCTATTCCCTCAGTTACCATGGATCTTTGCACCCATACTGAAGCTGAAGAGTGCACCGAGTTCTGAACTCTCTCAAATGATTTAGAGGGTTGCTGAGTTTATTTGCATTTCCACACTGTTTGCTAGTCAGTTAAGCCCAAGTTTTTTTGTTTGTTTTGCTTTTTCTTTCTTTTTTTGGTTTTGTTTTGTTTCTCCCAGGGATGATGTAGTATAAAAACATATTCCCATATATTAAAGGGACTTTTATACATTTGGGATAGATTTATTTTTTTTCCTCCCCCCATTAACTTCAGCTGAAGCAGCATAAAGCCTACTATGGGGTGGGATTATTTTTTTTTTGTCAATTTTGTTTTCCACTGTTTTGCTATAGCTTATTCTCTGCACTGTTTCTGCTTCTTTCATGGCTGAACATGAACTCACTCAGAGTCAAGTGATGCTGAACTTCTAAATCTGTTCTGAGTGGGTTTGAGATGAGGCAAACAACACTTTAGTGGAAATGTTATGTCATAGTAACAAATGCCTATGGATTAGTTAGTTTATTTCTAGGACCTCATGGGCTATACATTGCTATTTATAATCTAACTTTCTCAAGCAGCCCCGACTGTGTTTATGTTACCATGGTGTTACTTGCCATACTTGAGGGTGGATAGTAAATGCTATAATTGAAAATAGATACTCCCACTGAAATAAATGTAACAGGTGGTTATGTTTTTATTTAATCGTGCTGCGAGCATAATAAAAGTTAAATGTGGATACCTCTAACCCTGCCTTCATTTGCTAAGACATTTTCAGACATGCCAATTTGTTTTTAGTGGCCAGAACTCGAGTAAACAACATGAGTGATTTGTCTTGTGACAGCCCAAGGAATGTCAGTGGCAATCAGCGAGTATCCTCCACTCCAGAGAGCAAATGTTCTTATGCAGGAGAAAAGGAGATGCTCTGGTGCAGGAAAGAAGGTCTGTATCTCATCCTTCTTCTGGGCACAATAATCTGGATAAAACTCTATTTCCTTAAGAGCATTTGAGGAACAATGATTGCTGTTGCCTTGTGATTTCCTCATATAAAACCTCTTATCTCATTTCCTAATTTCCTTCAGTTGTCCACCATAAGTAATTGCATATCTGTTTTGAGGTCTGCCCTAGATTAGTTTATGTGGCTTAGTTTGACAGCAGCTTACACCCACATTCCTGGTGTTGGCAACACACATCCTACTGGCAGAACTGTTCAAACCATCCCCCTCTCCCAACCATCAGAACAGCTTTTGATTAAATTTTGTCAACTCCCATAAAATAATTTAAATGACATATACAATATACATAATGCATAAACTGTATAATATTAACATATGCTTATATGTGAATATGTGTATATATTTTCATTCTTCAGAGTAAAAGGACAGAAACATACTAATATTATCCCAAATTCTCCTAACTGCTTAGGCAGTGGAAAAAAAGGATTGTATGTTTTCCTCTCAGAAATATTCTAAAATGTGAAAATGAAATAATTCACAATAGCAGTATTGTTTCACACTCTCTACTTACTGCAAAATGTCATATGCCCAAGAGTATTAAGTAACCAAGTATGAGCACTTCAGTCAGGATAGTGTGGTTATTGTCAAAGGCATTTGTAAAACGCATTTGATAGAACCATACAAAAGATACCTAATCAGTGCAATTGTATGAACAGTAAAGTGGGGAGCAGACATTCTTGCATGAGTTCTGCACAGCAGTCTCCTGTAGCTTTTTAGAAATAGCTGTCAGGCATCTCTCTTTCTCTGGTGAGTTTTGTATCAACCAAAGGCTAATTGGGTCCTCCCAATTTTTTCAGATAGCTGTAGGATAAAAAATTAACTTTCATCAGTAAGCGATGTGTGCATGCCTAGATTTTTCTCTTGAACTTGGTTCCATGTTACTCCCCAGTTTTTCTTTTGCATTCTGCTCAAAGAATAAACCAAAGTGCCACAAAATAGTGGCTCATAAGCCAGTATGATTTGTCATGTTTTGGTTTTAAGCTGATTTACATTGGCTTGAACTGTTGTTGTTTCAAGCAGTATCACTTCCTGTGTACACAAGACCAAGAGTCAGTTTACATCTCAAAGCTTTGCAAGGAGGTCCTTAAGGTCTTTTACAAGCTCCTAGCAGTTGCATTCCTTTCCTCAGGTTGTTATACTTTGTAGGCCTTTTCCACACCTAACGATTTTGGAAGTTAGACTTGCAAATTAAGTGAGCTACTGGAGCTTTCTAGGCTTACCTTATAGGTAGCAGTTGATTGACTTTATTGTTGCAGAAAAGTGAGGACGTTCCCTAGGGCCACTAACGAACTTCCATGTAACAGTAAGCATGCACTAAAGCATTACTCTTTGAAGTATTCATGCATATTTAATAGTAAGGAAAGAAGAAAACTCAGCGTTGTAGCCAACCTAAACCTTCGACAAGCACAGCGAGTTAAAGAAAAAAGCACTGAGTTTGCAAGAATTTTTATATCAAATGCATTAAAAAATGCAACACCAACAGATTAATATATAATAGTAGATCATGTGTGATAAGAATTGTGTTACAAATACATAGAATTCCCCTATCAAGCTTGGGTTTTCACCAGTCCTGCTGAGTTATCCCTGTAGGTATAGCACCTCTGCTTGCTTTTTGTGCTGGGACAGAACCTGAAAGTCCCAGGATCCTTGCTAAAACCTGGAGCTGTGTAAGTCTCATCACCATCAGGTGACAGTTCAAAGCATTTTCCGTTTTTCTGCACCTGGAAATATGAGAAAGCTGTGTAGGAAAAGAAGTAGACTTGCTGCTTCATGAGAGCTTTGCCATTCCTTAACTATTTTGTCCTGTAATCACTGATATAAAAATAATTACAGAGCTGTTAGTGTGCATTTTTGCCTTTCGTATTTTGCAAACCCTTACTTTACTTTTACCATCCTGACACCTTCCAGTCAAGAGTTTCATAGAAAAAGGACTTTAACTCATTTTTGTATACATAGCAGTTCATCATCCTGCAGATTTATGTGTGCAAATTATTTGTATATGTCAGGTTTAAACATGCACAGTAAACTTTGCAAGTTGACATGTCAAGTTATCCTCAGTAAGTCAGCTGAAGGTTCACTCCCTTGTGTCCTTGCCATAGCAAATTAGAGTACTCTATCTGCTCATGATACTCTAGAAAACAGGGAAAGAAAAATTATATTATCTAAGTTTTGGAGCATCAGTAGACATTTACTATTTCCTATGCTTGTGTGTTGATACTAGTTTAAACCTATTTTTTTCTTAGGCATCAAATATTTCTTCAGATTTTGCATTTATACTGATGACATGAAAGGTTCTAAACTAACGAAGTGGAGAGTTACTGGGTTTGTTCCTGTTAAATATGTAGCATTTTTTATTAAACTCTTCTGTGAATCATTTCTTGATTGAAAACTGGTGTTTCAGTCTCATGGAGTTTGTGAGGAGGCTCACATGAAGGAGGCATGAGAATGCAAAGACTTGAAGTGACACAAAGCCATTCTAATGTACAAGGTATGGGATCCCTTTCTGGAAGACTGCAAACAACTTTGCTAATTAATCATTACCTTAGGGTAGGATGGCATTTTCATAAGAAGAAATAACTAACTCAAGACTGGAGGCTCGTGTATTGAATTCCTAGGGAACCATGCACTGGTAATATGGGTAGGTCTTGTTTCCTCTCTGTAGGTCTTTTGAGATGTTTCTTTATAATTTCACACTGAAGTCTCATGTGCCTGGTAGTACATTTCTGTGTTGGGGTTTTCTTTAGGTAACAGTAACTATGTAACAGTAGCTATGCAGTATGGGCTAAGTAGGGGTAAACTGGGGGCTGTCTCGTTCCTCTGTCTATAGAAAAAAATGGTGAAGCCTAAATTTTCATCCCTGAGTTCTTCCATCTGACATGTGCAGAGGTGACCCCGTGGTGAATTTGGGTAAAGAATTCTAAGCTGATATTCCAGGTGTTCATTGCCACCAAGGTCAAGGAGATAAAGTTACTGGGCTTTTCATCAAATCAAGAGCTGCTCTCTCAGCATTGCAGGCTGCAAGTGATCACTGTAATTCTGTATCCTCCTTGCTCTATGTTCTCTCCTTTTTTCTCTTTGTACTCTATAATACACCTCCCACTACCTCTTTTAAATCCTTTTTGTAGGAGGTTAATTACAAAAATGTGTCTTTCCATCCTTGTTGGGTTCAAGTTATCACTTGTTCTTTTTATATATTGTTCATTGGGGATTTTTTTTTAATAAGTTGTGGATGAGTATGCTACCATCACTAATGAGGATGTTGAACACTGTAAGACCTGCCACAGATTCCTCAGGGACATCACTGGTGTCCTCTCTCGAGTGAGAAAGAATTATTTGTCTATTTGTTTTACTTTTTAAATGGTATCTTTTAAACAATGATTTATCCATGTAAGGACCTTTCTTGTTATCTCATGGCAAATTTGGTTCTTTTAGAACATCTGGGGTTGTGACCTTGGCAGGATGGGCTTTTGGTATTGAAATGGCCAGTATCAGCTAGGTCTCCTTTGCATACCTGTTGACCCCCTCAGAGGCAGACTAAGACATGACATGACTTCTCTTCACTAAAGCTATGCTAACTTTTCCCTCTCTATTTATGCATCCAGGCTGTGCTATTCACATGTTTTTCTTTTTTTTTTCTTTTTATCTGGAATAATAGGAATCACCCTCATACCCTCCTCCTGTTTTCTGTTCAATACTTTGAATTGATGATAGCAAATGAAAAGCATAAGAAAAGCAAATACTGCTCCTGTCCTACTTGGTGACAGTATAGAATTTTAATTTAATGGTGGCACAATATAATGAATTAATTGAAAGTGCAAAGAGACAGAATTCCAGTTAGAGTACCAGCTGATTTTTTTTTTTTAGCATGGCTACCTGCTTTACTGCATTTAAGGGCAAAACTTTGGTACAGCATTTTTAATGACTTGGGGGTTTTAATACTTATTTGCTGAATTCATTGACTATTTGGCAACTGCTTCTTAAAGAGGATCAGAGAGGTAGCAATAATGCTAACAATTAGGATTTCAGGGCGTTTATTAATGTTTTTGGCAAGAAATATTTGTTAGTGGTGTGCAACAGTATTTCCATATTATATTATAAGTTGTTTTGCCAAGTGCTGGTTGGCAGTATGTCATGTTCCTTCGTTTCCATTTGGAGCTGAGCATTCTTCTGATCGTTTTATCTCTGAAAGGAATTAACACTTGCTTTATTTTAGATACTAGCTCTTGTAGGATGCATATCATTTAAACTAATAGGATACTGTGTTATGAGGCATGGTTCTTTTGTTTATCAGGGCTTTGTCATTGCCAGTAGCAAACATTTTTCTGCTGTCTTTTCATCACCACAGTCCCAGTTCATGCCCAGTGCACACGGAATTGGCAGTCTTGAAAGCAGAGATAAATTTCCATGTCCATGTTTAACTTTGATTTGTTCTTACACTTCTTTGCTATAACCTCCTCCCACTGCCTGTAAATCAGTCGGTGAAAAGCACACCATGTACACTCTCTGCAGCCAAGCATTTGATATGGGTGTAATTAATTGACAGCATTCCTATAGTATGCTGATAAGCAAGATTAGTGCCCTTGTCAGGTCCACTTCTACTCACAGTGGAGTCAGTGGGAGTTTCCCTTTTTTTGTATTAAGAATGTGATCCTAAGAGAGAATTCACTGAATGAAAAACTGCATCAGCTTTAGGTAAAAGGGAAGAAAATTTAGTAATTTACCTATCAGTGGGAAATAAGGCTATGCCTGCAGGGTTGTGAATTTTGAATTGAAGATTTACCTCAATTGTGGTGTCTTGGATTGTAATAATACAATAAATCAGTTTGCAATATAATCAGTGGACACAGTTAGTACAGACTGCGTTAAAATTGATGTTTAAGATGGATAGTTTTGTAGTAAGAAGATTCTAACTTGAAATAAAGTTTTCTAAGGTAAGATCTAAAGTAAAAAAGGAAGTAATATTTCTGTGGACTACCAACTACTGTCATGGCAAAGAAGCAAGACCAGGAAAAACAAAAGCACATGATCAAATGCTCATGGCAACACCTGCACAATTAACTACTCACACTAGGAAGTTAACCTTTGAGGTTGCACATACATTTTGTTCCCTGTTACTATTTGTTTTTCTGGCGTTGTGTTATACAGTCTCACCTGGTTTCTTGATTCATGGAAGTTCTCTTTGTCTTAGTCTACCAAAAAGCACTACACGTACTATAAGTGCGTGTGACTTTCACATTTATGTGCTCTTTAACTCTGCTCTGTCAGAGGATCACAGTATATTAGAGAATTCAAACTTTCCTAGGAACTTCTAATCAAATTGTGGAACAGATGATTTGATAAATGATACATAATGTGGACAAAATGGCACAAGATGAAGCAAAGGTTTCTCTGGTCAGTAGATTTGTAGGAGAGGTGATCCTGGCTTGGTAAATGCCAATACATTTTTCTTTTCTAAGCGTTTGTTACTTTACTGCCTCATTTTCTTCAGCAAGTTAATAGAAATAAAAATGCTTCCTGTGGACTTCTGAACTTAGGCACTTTCACTGTCTGCTGCTGATATAAAATTTTAAAACCTGTTATCTTCAGGAGGAAACCTGTTTTCTTCCTAAGAAAGTTAAAGCATTCCATGACCACAGGTGCAGGGATCCTAGCACCCTCCTTCGTGCTCCACATTCAGATAGGAATGACATCAGGAGATGTTGGGACCTTTTTGTTTTGCTGAGTTTAGAGTGGCTGTGGTCCTGAAACTGGTGGCCCATGGAAGCCTTCACTGTCAGTAATGGGGAAAACATGCAAATATAATAATCTTCAGAATCATCTTTTACACGGCGTTACTGTAGCCTGAGACAGAACTGCAACCACCAAAAGATGCAAATCCCGTTTGTGTGAGTGACAGAGAGAGGGTGTCCCTGTGTTTAAATAGGGCATTACTCAAAATAGTGCTATTCCAGCTTTCCATGGGAAAGTACTATCTGTTCAGGGAGATGTTTTCTTTCTCTACCTACTCATCAAAAATACCATCAATCCCAGTTCCAGTGAGGCAAGCTTCTGTGGAATGTGATGTTTGTTATTTCCCTTACCTGATAAGAGCTGTATACTTAGATTTGTACAAATATAACACGGACTTTAAAAAAAAAATGCCTGAAAAAAAGGCTTGTTCAGGAGACCCTAGCCCTCCCAAAATATTTTTTAAAAGGCTAAGGAAAGGTAAATTCAATTTTCTATTGTTTTCAAGCACCTTCATGCAGGAAAGGAAACAGGATTGAGTCTGTTGGGGTCATGAAATACAGTATATGTTGGAAATAATTCAAAGGTAACCCATCACTAGTGTTTTTGCATCTTTTGAAAAAAAGAACATTATTGCAGTGCACAACTTGCAGATTAGTTTTTTGACATTATATATTACAGAAATAAAATTTTCTATGCAAATTAGAACCATGGTACAAATTTATTGAATGTTTTTGGAGGGATTAGCAACAGAAAATTGACGTCTATATTGGCTATAAACATACTCAGCCTGCTACCCTCTAGGATCTTTAGGCTTGATTTTCTTTTCTCTGCATGCTTGAAATTTATACAGATGTCAAGAATTTTGTACTAATATATAAGACTGACTGCCAAAGAAGATCTGGTGAACAGAGATGATAAAAATCCCCTCCTTCACATATTCTGAAGTGTAATTGCATCACAGATAAACCATTGCATATCAGCTGTCAAAAGGAGCTTTAAGCTATTATAGGACACGTGCCCTAATGTGTCGTTTTTCTGTTAATTTATGTGGCTTCAGTTTGTCCTGTAAAATAAAGTGTTCTTATCCTTACCATTTTTTTTCCCCATTTTTATTAGCTGAAACATTTAGGATGATCCACCAATTCAGTTTGAAGTACTGAAGAGGATGTATTCATTGCAAGCATTAGTTTAGTACTAGTGTGTATGGCCTTCTGAACATCAAATTAATAGTTTGAGCCGTGGAGGTTAAAAGGAATTTTAAGTGCTGCTTTAATGAGGACAGACAGGAACAGCTTTGGATACCTTGTATCGAATTTAAGTAGGATGCCTATCTGATATACTATTATAGTGGTGCCCGCTACTGCTTCCATAATTATGGGCCTGTCAGCATTTCCATTACAAACCCCTATATTACAGCTGAAAATATCACTCTGGGATGAAGTTTTGTACAAAGGCTTTCAGCCTTGAACGAAGAAGCTTTCAAAATTCATTCTGCTGCTTCTCCAATTTAAGAAATGAAGTTTTGCGGTTGCTTCCCCCACCCTGTGTTAATGTCTTTTTTTCAGGAAAAAACACAGAGAGTCAGAATATTGATGTTGGTTTCCTGTAGTGTGAATGGAACACATTCAAAAGATAAGAATTGAAAGTTGAACACTTTTGTTTAACCACAAAATAAAGAGAAAAAAAAAGTAAAGCACAAGCAGGAAAAAGTAGATCTGCAAGCTGCCACTCTGAGTCCAAACCCACCTCATCTGCAGCCTGTCTGTAAAGGCTTCAGTAGCCTATATCCATCCATTCTCTTTTCTTAGATTCCAAAACAACAATAAAAGTATTGTTTTGTATTTCATCAACATAGAGTGGCTTTAAAAATCATTATTTAAGGGTTCAAGCACAAGCACTCAGAAGTAGGAGGTGGCAAAATTAACATTGCCTGTACAGTTTTGGTGTGCCTACTTTTTGAGTATATTGTTTTTAAATCCTGGTTCCTGGAAAGGCTGTGGGGTGCTCAAGGGAACACCATTTTTTCATTATATAATTTTTTGGCCTTCTTTTCTAGTAACTTATCACCCATCTCCAAAATTGGAACCACTGTCTATCATGGTTTTGAGTGATGCTTATCGTTAAAGTATCTGTTTTACTAAACAGCTTTCAATTTATTTCCATTATACTTTTTAAAAATAAACAAGTTTTTCTAATTTTACTGATGACAGTAGTTGAAAATGCTTATTTTGTGTATCTAACATTCAGAACCTGATTTTTCAGAGTGGAATTCTATACCACATTTAAAACATAGTTCTCATTGCCTTTGTCTAGCTGGTAAATATTTAGCATTTATTTGAATTGGATCCTGCATCAAGTGGGATACCTAGATGGTCAGGAACAAGGAGATAGCAATTGCATGTGAAAAAATTGGTTTTAAGCAATTTGCCTGGTGTTCCCTAGATTTTTTAAAAATTTCTGTGATTTCTCATCCTTGTGCATCACAACTGGGTAGGGTTATGCTGGTGATGCCCAGAGGATATGAGCTGATGTGGATTCTTCCATTCATACGACCTTGAGCTGGCACAGTTTTCCTTTCCCAGTATGTTTTTCAGCGCATCAGCAAATGGAGCAGAAGCCCTATGTAAAATCATCTACATTAGTATGCAACTACCTTGAATAGGGAGAAAAAATGGTACATGATTATTTAATTGTGCCATAGTGTTTATGTACACAAGTGCATCCATATCCATGAAGCCATCCATCACGTTTCCATAACTCTCGAGTGCCTGGCTTTGCAAGCTTGGGAAAATTTCCTTCAGCATAGTTTTTGTTTGTAATTATTTTAGAGGCTTTTAAAATGTTCTGAGGGGGAAAAAAAAGCTTGGCTATATGGCCTCCTGTGAGCAGCTATCTGTACTGTCTTCAGTGTTGGAACCTTGAGATGCGCTGCACGGGCTGCCGAGACAATGGAAGGTAACGGATAAAATAACAATTTGACATATGATAGAAGGGAATAATAAGCACAGGAGAAGAAGCAACAGAAAAAGACATGGTAATATATAAGTAAAACACATATCTTATGTATAGTAGGATCTGTGAGAGGCTGGAGAGTGTGCAGTAAGCACATGAATATTTGGATATTCATCTGGAAAGCTCTAAAAAGATTCTGTTGAGAATATAGAATGTATTTGCAGAGGCTTAAATTTAAAGTTTTATATTTATCCAAGGTGCTAAATATGAATAGCTTTTCATGTCAACAGTATGAGAGGTATTTTATGCAAATACTATGTCTGTAGAATTTCAAGTCCCTTTTCTAGTCTGCTCTAGGCATGAGAGCCTTCCAAAAGGAAAAATAACCCATTTATTTCTAATACAATGAATCTTTTTTATTTAAGAATCACTATTATTCTTACCAGCAACTGAAACATTCCTGAGCCGTTTTGACTGCAGCTTTCTGATCCTAAAGTAGATACAGTGAAACATCCACGTAACTAAAATTTAGCAGAGTTGTTACCAACCAGAGAACAATCTCTTCTGATGGAAGTTGTGGGCAAGCTTAATGGCAGATAACCTGTTACTTCTCTGCTTATGCTTTAAATAGGTATGTCTATACTGCAAGTGGTTCGTTCTCATACTGCTGTAGCAGATGGACACATGTTTTAAATACAGTTCTCCTAACTGAGAAATACTGCTACTTATTTACACAATATACTGCCCATGTCAGTGTTAAAATAAATAGTTGATGGTAACATAAACTTGTGTTTTACTTAACTGGCAATGACCTGCTACAGTATCAACATAGTTACGAGCAGTGTAAACACTACTGCTAGTAAATACACAATGCATTCACTAAACTGGCTTCATTGGAATTATTGTCAGAGCAGGACACCTCCAGCTGCTTAGGATAGTTTAGGCTAGATTCATCAAGAGAGCGGCTACCTTCAAGTCAAATACAGATCAGGAGGAGCTAAGAATGGTTATTTGGCTTCCATTATAAGCCTCTTTATCTTTGGTTCAAAATAATAATAAAACACAAGTCAAAGCCAAAGCAGAGAAGGAGCTGGGTATAGGAACATGTCTGAGTGAGTACTGCAGTCTGTTATCTGTGCCTGGATTAGCTGGAGATGTTAGCCTGGGTGTGGGAAACAATCTGTCCACGGTAGCAGAGTGCAGTTCAGCCAAACAAATTAGCCCACATAGAGCCTGCACTGTGGCAATGTCTGTATGAGTTTTTATTTTCATGTTATCTATTTGCTAGCCCTTAAACTTCATCTTCTTTCAGCTCCTCTTCATATAACCTTCTAAAATGCATCTCATCTTTCATTTCAAGAAAACTTAAAGTTGTTCCACTCCTTTGAACTTCTCAATTAATATCTATTCATACAAATCTTTAAGCTGATGGCGTTTTCTGAGAGGCTAAGATTAATTAGTCTATTTCAGAAAGGATAGAATATAGCATTTTTGTTCATGGTTTTGTATTCTTGCTGGGGCAATTGCAATTTTAGTCAGTTCCACAAGGTTGTTATGACATCTAGAAAATTATTTTGAAGCCAATATCCGATGGTAACCTGAGAATTCATTTACTGTCACTTTTTCTTTCTGATGTCACTGGAAGGAGAAAAGTCAGTCAGATGGCTTTAATGAAACATTTGATCTACGGATGAGTGAAGAGGCAAGCGTGTCTCTGCAAGTTTCCCTTTGGGATTGCTTGCATTTCTATACTTGAGGAAGTGCATATTGTGTTCTGTTGTTGCCCTGAATGTGTGTCTTCGTGGAGATGGAATAGGAATGCTGCAGTGACATCTTCCAGTTAATCATGTGGCAAACGTACAATAATGTAGAAGACTGTTTCACATCGAACTGACTTCACAAACACCTTAGCTGCAAAGATAAAAGCATCTATTTTGTAAAGGTTGATAGTTTTGTGATACAAATCTCACCAGTGGTTAGAAAGGGAAAGAAAATAATCTAAAAAATGGAATGGCAAAACATAATATAGTATTTCATCCCTGCATGATTATCTTTTTATATTAAGTGGAAAACCAACGCTAGTTTTATCTTTGTGATGTAATGAAATTCTGAATTATATTTTCATTTGCACAGGTTAAAAAAAAAAAGGAAACTTGAATCTTTATAGGCCTTTGTTCACACAAATGAATCTTTAGTTGTGCTGGCTCTTTCTGTGATAGGGAAGTCTTTTGTCGAATATTTGGGGTGGTCAGGGTTTTGTACCACAGTGCAGGGCTAGAACAGCAGTGTGAGTAGCAAGCCTCAAATTCAAACCTTCTGCTGTAGAAGAGTCTGTTGTGTTGCTCTCTGTAGTGTACATTATGGCTTACAGGAAAAGCAAAAGGTGTTTTTAAGAAAACAGCCTTACCAAATAAGGCACCAAGAAACCTTGGTTCAGGCCATCAAACCTGTAATGATGGGCAGTCATCCTTTTCCTCTCTACCATGAAAAAGAAATAGAGGAACATGGAAGACCGGTATGAGAGCCACATCGGCCAGGTTTGTACCCATGGGAGCGGGCTGTGTGACATACATTTACTGTATGTGGAATTCCCAGGTGGTCATTAAGGCAACGTATAGGGTAACAGAGGAAAAACTAGCAGGTTCATGTGGTTGTCAGATCTAAGCTTTTGTAGCTTGGTCATTACATGTTTATATGTTAGAAATTATTGAAAGAATAAGAAAATAGAGCAATAGCCAGTCATGCTTGCCAGACACTGTAGTTTTCAGTTCACTAAGTGCCATGGGGAAGTTACATGTCATCCAGCAGTCTTGAGTGTGCTCTTGCATCTTCCCTTTCTCAGAGTGAACTTTGTTTTGCAACACTAAGTCCTCTTCTGTGTTCAGGCTTCACTTTAAACAGTTTAAATATTTTAAAATAGAATTTACAGATTGTGCAATTTAAACTTAAAGGAATAAGTTGCCATCAAAAAACTTGTCTTGATTTTTTTTTTAATTTTTTTTTCCCCCTTGGGCATTAAATATTACTTTCAAGACCACTGCACTGTCTGTTCTATTTCATTGTTAATATCTGAGGTATTTTTTCTTTATAAAGTGACTTCATTTATGTATCTTAGCTGTTTATTTGAAGTGAGTCATTTGGACATCCAGATTATACCAGGTAGCTATTGAGCTGTTCAGAATCATAATAAGAGAATGGGCACGTGGTTTAGTATTATCAGCCAGAGTATGCACTTTCAGTATATAAACCCCTAAGTCCTTGTACACATGCACACATCCCACTGGAAGTGCCAGATTTCTTCCCACATATTGTCCTACTTGTCAGCGTTTGTGCTTGCAGCAAGACGACCATTTGGCTCCAACAGAAGTAACACAGCAAGCTTCCCACAGAGCCAAACTGATAGCTGGCTCTCAGTGACAGTTGTGACCAGTTAAGACAGTAAATTTTTTCATTACCATCTTTACAATCAAAGAGTAGAATTTTGTGCATTAATTTATTTGCTTTTAACTAATTGTGTGCAGCCTGGATAGAAGAAAAGATTCAAGAAGCACTGCTTAGCCTGGCTGTCTGCCATGGCAGGGACCAGCTTTGATACTCCAAGATTAGGAAGCATGTATGTAAGATCCTGATGATCAGGGAAAATGAGGTTGAAGAATACACTGGACCCTGCTATGACACCGTGTATCTTTAATTTGTCTGAGGTGCTGGATAGCAGTTCAGCCATGGCTGCAAGGAATCCAGAGTGTGCTGCCTGCTTCAGATGTTATCTGCTTCTCAGGAGAATTGTGCAGTCCACACCAAGCACAAGGCAAAACAACAACCACAAAGAGAAAGAGAATTTAGGCTTCAGAGTTGGATAATTAACCGTTAACATTCCTTATGTGTGTTCATTCCATGCAGTGAATGTGAGAGAGGGAAGAGTGGACTATGATAAAGATTAATGAGTGGCTGGAACGTGACAGTGTGGTTCCAGCAGTAAGTTTGCCATGGGCTCCCATTAAACCTGTGAACTATCTTCCTGCAATATTCCTAGACAAGCTCCAGGCACTGCTCAAAACACACTCCAGAGTTTTCCCTGTTTTGAGAACAGCTAGTAAGTAGTGTGATATCCCCTGCCTTCCCACCCCAAAGGCATTTAAACGTGGAAGAGCTACATTAAAAGAACTCTGAGAAACAGTGCACTAGAGCACTTAAATTTCTAAAGAAATTCTTCGATGTGGATTTGCCTAGCCATTGAGCTGTAAGATAAAGCACTGAGTCTGCACATTGAAGTTTAGGGATATCTGGCTAACAAAACTGAGAATTCATAAAGTTTTAGAATGAAAAAGTATTTCATAAAAATGCTTCACTGTCACATGCCTGTAGAAATAGCAGAAGCCATCTAAAACAATATAAAAGTGATGTTTGAACTTAAAAGCAATGCTGATATGTACTGGTAAGAACGTTTCAACCATATACATTTAAAAGTATGCTGCACTAAAACTTTATTTCTGACTGGCCTGGGAGACCAGTTTGGGCATGGACATTTTCAGTGAGATTTACTCACTTTTTAATATTTTCTTCCATCCTTTTCTGTAATGATACCTTTTTCTGTATTTCCTGAGGAATAACTGACAGCCATGCAGCGTATGTCAAAGAATTCTATAAACTTTTTTGAATTCTTAATTTTTATGAAAAGTACTAAGTTTATCAAACAAGCAGATGATGAACTAGGGGAAGGTCGAGCTGTGTTGGCGTGCAACAAGTTTGTGTTCTTGCTGTCTGCTCTTTCTGGATGCTGTAAAAAACAAAAACCATATTAGACATCGAATTCTCATTGGGTTGCTATTGCTACAGCAACCACTTCCTCTGTAAGTTTGAGGCAATGTCTTGTTGAGCTTTTCTTGTGTGGGTAGTAGAAGGCAGCCATGGGGTAGCAGGAAAGGAAGCAATGCTATCTTTTCAGCTGTATTTTTAGACTGCAGTGAGGGGTTTCTTTTGTTTAGCTTGTGTGTATGTGCGTGTGGTTTTGTTTGTTTTTTCATTGTTGAGGTCTGCAGCAGAATGCTGTAGTTTAATTTGCTGTTGTACAACCCCAGCTTTTTCTGATGGGTATGCATTTAAAGTCTTTCAGCTATATGTTTTCCATTTTAAACATGTCAGACTCCAGGCCAGAGTACTCGCACAAACTGTAGTCGCCTGACTATCGCAGAGCACTGTGCTGTGGTCTGAGAGACTGAAGGAAGAAAACCAGGTTCTCTATAAAGAGATTTATCTATTTATACATTTTGTTGTTATGGTTTTCAACTTTATTCCCTGGTGCTACCATACACCATGAACTCTTATACCCAAAGGATACGTTTCAAATGACGCAGCTGGCTCTAACTAATGAGGAAGTGGTTAACTTTGGAGTAGAACGTGCAGAAAAGCTATTTGTTCATTTACGTACAAAGATCTCTGGAGTCAACAGGAGAGTCTTTCCATTGAACTCAACAGGATCTGTGCCAGCACAAGTGGGCTTTTGGAAATTTCTCTGTAGCAGAAAGTTTGAACACCAAAATACTTCTTTGTGGTGGAAAGATACTCCCCCTTCCAAATACTGAAAAATGCTTTTATCTATTGCTTGTGCTATAGAAGATACTTCAGAAGAGTGCGCAACCCAGCACAGAAGCAGGAGCCACTTGTTCTTCTGCTGTCACAGGGAGGGCAGGAATATCAGTCCTAGAAGAGTTTTTGAGTTCTCTGGAATATTTTCAGGGTTCCATTTGCAGCACTGGATTCTCTTACATGCTGGATATTTTCCCTTACAAATTGCCAGCTGTGACCTACAGCTCCTGCGTAACAAGACTGTAGTACCTCTGCAGAATATAGAGATTTAACCCAAGCATTTTCACTTTAACTCTGTTAGTGTGGGTAACTTCCTTAGAGAAAAGTAATTGCCTTTCATTATGATTATAACGAGGCATTTTGACCTCGTGAAATTTTGAGGGATTGTGTTTGGACCCTTCTAAACACTTGAGTTTTTCATGAACTTCTTGTTTGCTTGCAGTCCTTCAGCTTACTGGATTCATCCAGTAAATATTCATCCCATAAATACAAAATGTTGTATTATTTATGTTACGGCAGACAGTATGCATTACTGTGATATCAGCTTTAAAATTATCACTGGTGTTTGCAGATAAATATAAAAATGCATGTGAGAGAATATTGCATTGGAGATTGCAGTAGTGGGATTGCTAAAATTCCTGTGCTGTAAAGATAAACCATGTTTTGAAAGGCTTTGTTTCTCTAATCTTCGTAAGCTGGATCAGCCTGTGTAATTCTTCTGTATCGGTTAAAATCTGCAGTTTTGCTGTAGTTTCTGTCCCTCCCTCTGTGCTGTTTCCAGAGGAGATGCTGGTTGTGGTTGTCATGTTCTAGACTGTCCTTACAGGATTTGTTTGACGTCTGACACTGGTCAGTAAAACAGACAAGCACTGGTAGAACACTTAATGCTGACACCATCTGCTAGAAACATCTGGAGACCATATAGCTTTGCAATTCTGGATTATGATAAAACTGAATTATGCCTATAGAGTCCCATGGCAGTAACTCTTTGCCTTCATCCTGCCTTTATTCTACATGTGGTATTAAAAGAATGTCTGATGGGGAAGCTTTGGAGCCTGTCAGTTAGTCAGGAATGTGGTCCTTCCTGGAAATGTTATTTATGCTTACATAAGAGCTTTCACTCTCTGTTGTGCCGGGAAGCAGCAATTCCACTCCTTTGTATATTGTAAGAATACTTGCCTTTTCAAGGTGCAGAAGTTTTCAATGAAAGGTTCTGTGTTCTGTAATCAGTCTCGACAGAGACATTGGAGGGCAGGCACATGCAGTGCCCAGCATCTTCACATCTCCAGCCTGTGAACGCCAAGGATATCATTGGGTTCTGCAGCACATTTCAGGTCTCTTGCCCCAGAGTTTATTTGGCTGCAGTTCTGATTTCTAGAAGTCAGTAGCAGGCAGATGGATTTCTCCCCTAAGTATACTTAACTACGTTTATTAGAGACCTCATAATGGCCAAAGTAGTAAGTTGCTATGGAAGTGGCTTCTTTCAGCATGGGTTTGTCACTTGTAGATTTATAGAATAGAAACTCAGTTTGCAAATGTTTGTTCTAATGAACTATTGTATCTTCTTTTGGTATTAGTTTTGAAGTTTCAGTGTATCTTATAAATCTGGGAATGAGGAGGAAAGTATGTCTTTGTTTCCTTCTTATATAATTCAGCCTTGCTCTTAACGTACTTCCTTTCATCAGGTGACTTTAGATACCCTTCATATCTTCATCACCCTAATCTCTTGGTTAGATGCAGAGATACAGGAATGACCTCAACTATTTGCAGACACAGAATTGTATCTATCATTATATTTATCTTCAGTCTGCAGACCTAAAATGAGTGCATTTTAAAAATCAAATTGAAGCCAGATTTATTGTAGAAGACGAGAAAGTAAGATGAAGTATTTGTGATAATCAGATTAAATATTCTGGACTGTGAACATGTTTTTGTTTCTTTGGAAGTAGCAAAGTTTAATTTTCTTCTGAATAAGATATCAGAAGGCAGGTTGGATTTCTCTCGTTCAGCTTGTAAATAGTAACTACTAAATTCTGATGCTCAGTCTTTTTCAATTTATACTGTGTATCCAATGATAGTTGTCCTTTTTTCATATTTATAAGCAGAATTCCTTAGCCTAAAATGCATCATAAGGAACTTGATTGCCAAAAAATATAATTGTAGAATTATTCCCTTCTGTGATTCTGACTAAGTTTATGGAATCCTTTGCAGTCTCCTTGGTGCTTCTAAACTCAAAGTTTACAGGCATTTTTTTTTTTTCTTTCTGAAGGCATCACATTCTCTGTACTTGAAAGTTCATGGTTTTGGTATGAGAGAGATTTTTATAAGTCACAAAAATGAGTAATTACTGAAGAAGAGTAATTAGAGAAAAGTAGCCTTAGGGGAAAGAAGTTCTACTTAAACATTAAGCAAATACCATTAGCCATGCCAAAAGAGAAAAATAATTTCTGGAGGTATGAATAGATGCACACGGGTTTGGTCTGTGTGTAAAGCTAAACCTGACTGCCAAGTCCTTTCTGTACTCAGTTGAATTTGGAGAGGGTCAGAAGACCTATGCAACTCTGAATGCTCCCAGCTTAAAGTGAGCTCAATTAAAATAAATATTTTTTTTTAAAAATCCTGCACTTCAAAGAAGTTAATCCTTGTGTTGAAACTCAGCGTTGTAGCTCAAGCCCTGTGATGCATTGCATTGTCTGGCTGTCCACAGCGTTTCCTTTCTCTAGCCAACAAAAATGTGTTTAATATGCCTGGCACACATCTTTAGTTTCTTCTCCCCCACCCCTCCCCCCAGCTTTCTTTATTTTGTTGGAAAAACAGTTTTTGCTGTCTGGTTTAATAAAGCAAGGTTCTCAATCACCACCATGAATCAATGGAGAAGGGCGCTTCTCACTGCAAGCCAAAGAGGTCCGTGTGTCACCCTGCATGTAGGGCTAGTGCAGGCTGCTGGGCAAAGATCAGCCCCAGTGATCAAGCAGGAAGTTTACACTTTTCTATTCTGACTTTTCTTGGAATATCTCAAATGGAAATAGTGCTTTCCTGGAATATCAGGAAAAGACTTTGAGTTACTAAAAAAGCTTTAGTAACCTCTACAAAAATTGTGGTGAAGTTTTTACTTCATTTTACTGTGTTCTTTCTAAGTTAAAATTTTAAGCCATTTACTAAGCAGCTTCTTGAGCTTCAGCCTTCGAATGAACCACAGCCTCAGGAATGAATTGTGGTTAACAAAATAAATAGGCTTTTATATTGAAAACATCAGTAGTATTTGATAGTTATCAAACCAGTTTTGCACTGTAAGGCAAAGTGAATTGTGCCCGAAAAACAGTAAGCTGCAATTAAGGCATGGCATAGTTGTGGCTTAATTGGAGACAGGTAGTGATAAACAGGGAGCAGAATATGTGCAGAGTGTTTCATTGTGCAGTGCTGGCTGGCTGGTTGCAAGTGGTTAAGTGACAGAGGAAGTCCCTTTTAGCTTCTTTCTGGTCTTGTGAAAACAGCTTCCTGGAAGTTTATCTGCATCCTTTGTAGGAAATGGATGTATCTTCATAAATCGAAAGAATAGGATATTACGGGTATTTATGTAAAAAGTACATAGTGTAAACAGTTGAAAAATCTAACCAGATGACTCACTCTAAAATATTGTTTAAAAAACTGATTCTTAAAAATTGTGTGAGCTTGTATGCTCAGGATAAACAGCTGGCTCTTTTCAGTAGCACAGCTGGTGTACCACCATAAAATCACTACCGCTTGGACAGGACAGGAGCTATATTGGGAAAACATTTGCATGAATGCTGAAAATTTGCAACTTAATTTTAATTTAATTTTCATTGCACACCTATTAACCACAGATCTGGCCCTGCTCTTGATTTCAGCATCACTCAGGTTGTAAGCGTGGTGTGCCAGGAAAAATTTAGAGTAGGGCATGTTTCTTTAGCTGAAAATACTAGAGGAGGATACTGTATTAATATCCAATGTGTTGTTGCTGAACTGTCAAATTTAAACAGATAAAATATCTTTAGGAAGTAATTTCTTCTTTGCAAAGGCAAAGCAAACATGACAGCAGTAAGAATCGCACTTCACAGCGCGCAGAAGTCAACTGTTCTTCTGCAACTGTTTGTTTGTGACAAAATTCCTGTTCCCATGAATTTGGGCAGCACTGAAGAAGACTGCTGATCAAGCCAGCAGCTGTGTGGAGCATTGTGTATCACAGATGTGTGCAGGAACTACTTGAAAGAGAAATTTCCAGTTCAGCTCTAAAATTTAACTAGTCCGGTTCTTTATATATTACCAGGGTAAATGACATTTATACCACCCAATGACTTGTACTGTTTTCTGGGGCCTCAGATCACAACAGTGCATCGCATTTGCATTCAAATTTTAGGACCTAGATGGTTATAGTTGTTATTATAGCCTTCCTGCTAAAGCTTTCTGTACACCTTGTTCACCTGGCTGGATTTTTAAATGAAATTATGTTAAGCCACCTGTTGTATACTAGTTCAGAGAGTGCTGTTGCCTTCCTGACAGCTCATCTTGTGTTCTCCTATCTTTGCTTTAATGTAGGCTAAGGACTACTAGACTGGCAAATTACTGCACAGGCAAGGTCATTTCCCTTGTTTCTACTGTGATGAACTGATGTACATCCTATGATAGGGACAGCATTTTGCCAGAAATTTAATCTTTACTATTCAGTTGGTGTAGGAGGTTTGACACAGATTACTTCCCTGAGCAGTAAATCACATAAAATCATCTGCAGACAAAATCACCCTTTGAAATATTTAACATTAATTCACTTTTATCTGATATTTCTCCCACTGGTCATTAGAGGATACCATCTTGATTTCTCATATGCCTTCTCGTTCTGCTGTGCCTGTTTTTCTCATTGCTGGCTTTTCCTGTGTCGCTTGTTAATTCAGATGCTTCCTGCAACTGACTTTCAAGACAAACTACACCTCTAATAAGTTTCAACCCAGAATAAAATGACACTTGGAAATATGGCACTCACTTAGCTGTGGCACCTCACTGCTGCTCTGTAATTAGGTACTATCAGTAGTGTAGATTTTTGTTGGTATTCTTTCTTGTAACAAGTTGGTCCTTCTGATGTTTCAGAAGGTTGGTTGATCTTTTGTATAGGCAAGAACAGATTTGCTTGTGAAGACAGTAATTTAGAGAGCTACCTTTGCTTTGGGAGCTATTTTCTGGTGTTTGTGCCTCAGGAACAGTCATTTTAAAAAAACAGTTCATAAAATCTTCTTTGCAGCTAGGATGTTTCTGCATGGCAAAGGGAAAGCAGTGCTGAGTTGCCCAGTTTGCTCTAAGACCCATAGTTCATAGCAGTGCAAACTCCACACTGGACTCAGTCAGGCTAAAGGAAGGAGATTCAGTATCAGTTAAGTGGGAGCCTGGGTATCTCTGCAAGGCACTGTGCTGGGCTATAAGAACACACCCTTTCTGTGTCCTCTGTTTACTGTTTGTGCTTTCCTTGCAGATTTTCCCAGCAGTCAGAACCAGCAGTACTCCTTTCACATGACCCTAGCCCACAATGTAGTTCTTTTACCGGGAAAATCTCTGCTTTGCAAATATAAACTGCTACCTTCACACTGCTAAGTTGTGCCTCATAAGAGAAGCTTCCAAGTTCAAATTTACAGTGAGTTTATTTTCTTCCTGGACACGGCTATCTAGGCAAAGAGACCATTATTTCAGTGGCAAAAAGTTGTCTAATTCTGCAGTGATTACAAGTCGGACTAGTACGGTAAAACCTTGAGGTGATGGTTGATGTATGCTATCAGGCAGGAGATATATTCACTCCTGTTGTTTCCAGAGTAGTAGTTCTGAGAGCCAGAAGTCCAACTGAAATAAAACCAAAACAAAATCAAAACAAAAAGCCTAATTCAACGAGCAAGCCAGATAGGAGCCAATGCAAATCCACTGGTACATGGAAATCAATCATGAGCTCCTTGTACATTCCTCTGTGCTAGTTAAAAGCAATCTAGGAATGTTAATAACAAGGAAAACAAATCACCTTGTCAGAACCTGGAGATGGTGTCATGGGAAAGATTTTCTTGAGTTATTCTCAATAGCTCTGAATCTGCATGATGGGATGAGATGACCATGGTGCTCTGTCTGCCGGTGATGTGATTGCCACGTGTGAGGGCTCTCCAGCTGAGTGTGAGGATGCATCAGGCTTCACCCATTTGAGGAGGCAGATGGAGTGATGTCTGATAACAACACGAAGGATTTATAGTCAGTGAGATAAGAGAAACCACTTCTGTTCAAGTAATTACTGTTTAGAATGTAAAAAAAATTACAGGTATGTCGTGTGGAAAAAGCACTGAGCTGGAAATCACCAGATTGAGGTTTAATTCCCTCTTCTATCACAGACATCTTTTTTAAGGTATTAATTTAATTTCTGTTTCAATTAAATATTTAAAAAAAATAATGCTTTCTTTGCCCGTTTTTAATATCTGACTGTAAATTTTTCATATTTATGGCAGTGTGGTGCTTAGGTCTCCATCAAGACCTGAAAACAAAACATCTGACATCAAACAAAACATCCAGTAGGAAACTTCAATGTATCCACCTAAAGACAGACAGTTACCCAAGCAAGTACATTTTCAAACAACTTATTCCAGACATAAAATACCTGTGTAAAATTGCTGTTAAGAGATTGCTTGGAGTGGCAGACTATGCATGTTTGGACAAGTAACTTACCTGGGGATCACCATGCTTGGCTCATGGAGGTGCTTTGAGGAATAATCAGAATTTGTTTTAAATCGTTCTAAACATGAAATATATTATACAAGTGCTAAATAATATTCCTATTAATATTTTTAGTTTAAAAAAAAAGTCTGAAGTGAAGTCTTGGGACATATTCACCAAGGAGCACACCAAACACCATAACCAGAAAATAAATCAGAAACATATCAGTCAGTTTTAAGATTGTTTTAATGAGCATTATATAAATCAGAATTCCTTAATCAAATTAGGACTCTTTTGCCATAACCAATGTCCTTGGATTTGGTGTAGATAGGCAGAAACAACTGATAATGGAGTTGATTAATTTTGTTTTCTTTCTCGAAGTACAGTAAATTCAGGTCAATGACAGAACGTCTGTTGCCACCAATGGATTTTGCCTTTGGTAGCTCCCTCTGCAAAGGAACACGTTTGTACACAAGCACAGCTCAGTTTGTCTCATTGTTGCTGATTTTTGTTCTTTTTTTCTGTTTTACTGTTGCAATTTCTGTGGACAGGACTGGAACCCCCTGGCATGTTTTAGTATGAATCACTGTGTGAGAAATACTTTCCATTGTCAAAAAACAGTGTGTTGAACAACCGTTACCTTTAGTAGGTATAAAAGACATTCAGCATCATCTGGATTCCAGCTTCTAACTGCAGGGAGGGATCTTGCTACTTAGAACAGGAAGTTGCATAAATTGAAATAGCAGCACCATCCCTGATGGTTTAGTCTAGCTATAGAGAAGATAATGTAGATTAAAGGGTTCAACAATTCTTTCAATTATGAGAATTGCCATATAAGATGAAACCAATGATAACTCTGTTACATTTTCTGTGAGCATTCAAGATAAGAACTTCAAGGAATGTATAAAAATTTCAGATTATGGATACCTTTGGCAGAATTGCCACTTTGAGAGAATGTTACTCAAAAGTAACATGAAGTTTGAAAGGTTTTACACTAAGACCAGAAGTAGCTCAAAACCCGAGCAGTAATCAGGCTGAAAAAAAATCAGGCATGTTTGTACAGGGATTTCTTGTGCAGCTTCTGCTGAAGACAATGGAAGTTCTACAAATGGAAGATGTGTAGGGTGGACACCCCTCATTTTTTCCCCTGCACTTTTGCGAACATCAAAAAATTTATTCTGGTCTCACTTTGTCTAAACAAAATGAGATTGATCATCATTATGCTGCTGCTAGCATAAACCTTGTTCCTTGAGTGACTAAACTCCCAACAGGCAAACACCATCTGTCTGTGGAAGGGAAAGAGAGGTCACCACTGAGACAACGTCCAGCTCATTAGGAGCTGAGAAACTTCATGTCTACTACAAAACCTACATAGCAATATCTTTAGAAATCTCCACATTCGGTGTATTTGTTTGTTGAGGTTCTTCCTTTGATGACTAGTTTATATAAGGGAAAATATATATATATATATACAAACTAAAGTGTTTTCAAACAAACAGGTTTTCTCCAGAGCCAAATTCAGATCATGTGCCAGTGTTTGACATCTTACTGACATCATCAAAACAGTGTATGGTCTTGAAAAATGATCTTACAGCTAACACCACGGACATTCAGATTGTGATAGAGCAACAAAAAGAATAGTGGCTCATCAGTTTACTCTTGCAGAAATCCTGAGTATTATTTACTGCTGTAAAATGTTTACTAAATTCTATTTCTCCCCAATATCCATAGAAACTTTTTAAAAGCCATGGCTTTCTTTTTCAGGCATTTAAATTCCAGCCAGTTCTAAAAGACACATCTTTGCTTTGGATTTTATTCATGTAAATATTAACATACACTTTAGAAAAGTTATTTTAGCTGGAATAATAGTCATACACTCTGGTTTGGTAAAGTTCTATAATTTTGGAAGCTAACTTTTTTCTCCCTGCTCCAGAATGATATTAAAGTTTTATAAACCAGATAAAAATAATAGTACATGAAGAAGCTAAGTTAGCTACTTAGTACATGTAAAAGTATATTTCTTCTGCAGAACACAGCTGCTTTCTAGCAGAAACTACATAGTCATTGCAATAGTCATGAAAGGTGAATATTTGCAGTCAACTGGTGTCAGATCCATAGGTATGGATCTGGCAGGTAAGTCATTGCCTGGGGAGAGGCAAGGAGCAGTAGGGGTGCTACAGAAGAACTGTCCAGCACCAGTTGTGGTGCCTTCTGTTTTCAAAATCTCCCAAATGAGAGGCATCATGCTGAGCTGCCTTGGATACCTTCTGTGAGGTCTTGGGCAGGATTGCAGTGTCTGTGATTTTGAGTCTCCCTGGAGAAGCAGAGCCTTTCTGTAAGCGCTGGCTGTGCTGTAAAGCAATTTCTGCTTGACAGGACTGATCATCTGAAGAGTGCAGTGGGCATGCAGCTTAGCTGCTCTTAACCTCGGACTCAAATTGATGTGCAGTCTTTGTCATTTGAGACTTTCTAGGATTTTATGGCACTTGGGTCTGTGAAAGAACAACAATCTCTGTTAGCAAAGTATGTGGTGTTGTTACAGGTCTCTGATTCATGATGCTGGGGCAAATGAATGACCCATTGTCAGGTGTCAGTGTGAATGTACATTCATCTTCATGTTTATGAGCCAATATCCCCAGCAGAAACCAAAAGGTCCCTATTTAACCGTTAAACCTGAGAGAAAATTGCAGAGGACTCCATGGAAGTAGGAAATAAAAGCATGCAGTGGTATGTGCAATCATGAAACACTTTCAAGAGATGACCATGGCAACTAAGAGTCATAATTTTGTGGGATAACAAAAATGTCAATAGAGATCTCAATAGAAATATTGACTTTATGGCAAATTGTAATTCTTCTCTCTTCTCCTCACCTAACCTGTTCATGTTCCACAGGCTATAAATTACTCCTCTCTTTCTTTCCATTAGAAGATAAGTACCTTATCACTTCTCCTCTTTTCTAACACCCTTATCACTCCACAGGCATTAAGCATCTTTACTCTCAGGTGGTCTAATCGATACATATCTAATTAAAGGGAAAGCATTTTTTCTCAACTTGTGTTCAGCTTTGAAGTATGTTGCTTTGATTTCAGACGTGAGGAAGTGTCTCATGTACCAGAAAGTTCTTTTTTCCAGCTGTACTAGTTGATCAAATAAAATATACTACCTCTATCCACAGTTGCCTTGCGTGTGTACCTGTGCATTCATTTATTCTTGGTGAGAAAGGAAGGACAGATAAAAGGTGTTTGTGAGGACTGCAGTACTTCTGAGCCCTGAACATTAGGACAAAATGTTTCAATATGATGAGACAGAGGAGACTAAGGTAGATAACTGGATTAGCAAAAAAAATAATTTTAGGTTTTTTCTCTTAAATGGGGCTATTTTGTGTGAAAGAAGTACCAGAGATGAGAAAGCTGAATGTATAGGCAGGACATAGTTGTGTCAGATTGTTTAAAGAGTGTTACTATGGTTTAGGAACATTTCCATATAGTTAGAGTGTAGGTACTCCAAAGTTACACACAATTTAAAAAGAAAGAATGACCATTCTGATTTTAAAAGGCCATTAGTTCTCACTGATGGAGAGGGGAAAGGAGAAGAACCATTATGTGCCAACACTGAAACTGCCAGGCACCTTTCAGCTGCATAGCCATCCTTTATGTAGAGATTTACTGTTGACTTTGGTTTCTTCCTAAATTTTCCAAGGGTCCATATCAGATGTCAGGGGATGTCTGTTCAGGGCTTGGAGAGGGAAATCCCTGCCCCCTAAGCGAGTGATGCTGCAAGATGCAAGTTCTAAATTTCTCACCTTCTTGTGACCTGCCTGCTGCAGGGGGATGAAATGAGGCTGCATGTTCTTCAGCAACCACTGCAGGGAGCCCTCCAAGATCTTACTCCTATCATTTTATTTAGTAAGACTGCCCTATTGGCAGCTCTTAATAAGGTCTGCAATGTTTTGGGTTTTTTTTTTTTCCAGCTAATTGGTCTTTTGATTTGGGCTTTTGGGGCTTTTAAAATGATGTGATAGGATTGCTGTTTATAGTGTGCAATAACCACAAGAATCTCATGGAGTTTTTCTGAGGTCAGACTGTCACTATGCTTTTGTTTGCATATGCTGAGCTAGTACTTGGCAGCTTATATAGTAGCTCAGCCATTCTCTAAATTAACAGGTTGTTCTTTGTATCTGAAGTGATTGATGTGATTGAAATGATCAGCATGTATATGCTTAAATAAATTACTTAGGAGGAGAAGGGGATCCAAATGGAGAAAACTGGATAGATCCAAAGACACGTTTGTATAAGAACTCTGATACCGAGAACTTGGAAAGGACTTAAGTGAGAAAGAAATCTCAGGCCAGAAACTGAATGGAAAAGTACAGTTTTACTCTAAAATTTTTCCTAGTGAAGGTTCAGGGTGTACATTTTGTCAATATTTCTCCAGAGGCAAAAGCTTTGGTGTGGATGCAGACATGCTGAGAGAACAATCAGTTGCCAGCACGACCATTTATTTTTCTGTGATAGCAATATTAGGTTAACCCTCCTGGCTTTTGGCTTCCCAAGTAACTCAAGAGCCTATAGGAAAAGTATTATTTAAGTGCTTGAATTAACTTCAAAAATATTGCCAAATTCTTTGTCTCAAACTTCTCTTTCTAAGGACTCAGAGTCTGCACGGGTTTTTCTGAGGAGCTGTCACTCCTAGTTTTGTGAATCAGGAGTAGTTCTGAATCTCTTTGCACAGCTTCATTATTTAGCTTCTTGTTGACATGACAGGAGAATCCTGTGTCCCATAGAATTTTTAGAGCACACTTGCTGGTTAAAATCCCCTTGCATGTCAGCATGTGGAAGCAGTAGATCAATATTTATTCTTAACTTATATATTTACAAATACCATCTAAAAATAAAGGACTGGCCTGATTCTTTACATATACACATGGGTTTTGTTACTTTTGTTCAACAAGTGATGCCTTGGACTTAAAAAGATAATGGGAAAACCCCAAGTCCTAGGTTGAAGCTGCAAAAACCTGGTTTTTCACCCTTGAACTACCTTTTACTTGCTCATACCACCGTACCATGTGTGATACCAGCTTTGGAATATACATGTGTTACATAAAGCTAAAATATCGCTCTTGATTTTGCTTTGCAGTACAGAATTGGACAACTGTACATGATAAGTAAGCATAGCCATGAGCAGAGCGACCGGGGCGAAGGTGTGGAAGTGGTGCAGAATGAACCCTATGAAGACCCAAACCACGGCAATGGGCAGCTGACAGAGAAACGTGTCTATCTCAACAGGCAAGTGCAATAAATGTTTCTCTCAGCATGGGCTCTAATAAAAATTTGCAAGGAATAATGTTTCCAGGCAATTGCCTTTCTGTTTCAAGTAGAACATGTTCCATGATGTGCATGCTGCTTCATGGTACCTTTGTGGAAGGTAGGATAATGAGTGGCTTGAAAGAGGGGAATTAGTTGTCACTTCTTCTAGAGTATCTTTTCCAAGAGAAAGAACCATAACTTGAAATTAAGAATGTACTGAACATCAGAACTTCTGTTTTCTTTTACAACTAACTGTTTGTAATTTTGTTTTTCAAAGCTGGATTGTGAAGCCAAAAAACCCAAAACCAAACCACCACAAAAGTTTATGGGCTTCTCACCTCAAAATAACATCACAAAGCCAGTATCCCATCTTTGGTGACAAGAGGTTTTCCTCAAAAAAGTTAATCAACATTATGAATGACCATTAGGCTTGCACAATGGTGACCTTCTGTACTAAAATAATAGGCTTAAAGACATGCTGGGAAAATTGCTTTTGTTTCCCTGAAGTTCCATCGTTTCTTAAATGTGTTTTCCTCTGGTGAGTTTATACTGCTGAGGGTCAGTGCCTCCACACTTAAAGCCTGGAGATGTTTTCAAGTATTTTTAAAAAAATTTTTGTGTGTGTCCTATGAAATATATTGCTTAATCTGTTCCCAGTTTTACTACTGCTGACCTAATTGAATATTGCTGCTTTCGTGGTGTTCTTCTATTCCCTGGAGCCTGTTCCATTTTATTAAACTTAGGCTCTGCAGCACTTTGTAGCTGGGGCGTAGAGAAACTCTAACTATTGCTTCTACGTTGCAAGTTACTCCTTCACTGCAGTCCTGACATATCTAACCTTAACTCAGCCAAATTTGAATCACCAGTAATGTTGCATGCAGACACACACACATGAGCCCAGTAATATATATCTTGCCAACATTTAATAGTGTTGGGATTGTAACTCTGTTCTCTCGCTGGCGAGATGCAAGACTTGGGAAAAATCAATAAATGTGTTCCTGGTGTAGTGGTCCCAGAAGTTTGGGGTTTTTAATGTTTCTGGATATTTCTTTCCTTCGTGTTAAAAAGAAATAAGGCTTTAAGGGCTGAAGAGCATATTCAGAATTACCACGTTGGGTTGATTCAGAATAACCACAAGGGCTGTGTCCTAGAAAGCATGTACAAGGTGTACTTGGGAAGCATGTAGTGCAAGCAATGGAACAAACTCTTACCCAAAGACAGGTACAAACATTGGCAAAGGATATCTGTGTACCTACAACAACATGGGAAGTTTACCTAATGTTATGATGGATGTTTGAAGTCAGGCTCAGTGAGTTTAATGATTATGAATACTCCTTGGTAATCATCACCAGATTTGCTCTTTGAATCTGGTTTTAGTGTCACAATACCCCCAGATATTGCAGTTTATTAAAGTTTTGTGGAAAGGATCACCAGGTTTTAAAACAACTGTGGATTTTGCTGGAAGGCCAGGATCTCTCTGGAACACTTGTGAAGGTGAATTACGTCAGATCACTGAAGGTGACATGCTGCCAGCCAAGATGTGCTGAAAACTCTGCCTGCCTTCCTTAATGAACAGACTCCTACACCAGCACAGTTCTCTCCCTCATATTTTTGTCTCCCAGGGTCCAGCTCCCTCATAAACTTGCTAGCTGTGCTTCACTTATTTTGCTCTCTGGCCTGATCTCTCCTGAAGAAGTTCAAGCCTATCCATTCAGCGATGGTTTCTTGGAAATAATTGTGCAATATTTTCATTTACCTTTTCTTGCCTGATAATGCTTTAATTTTTGCAGAGGATCTTCTTGCTTACCCATGATTTTAGCTGGAATGCATATAAGAAACACTTCCTCCCTTTTTACTGAAAGACTGAACTTCATCTGGGGAAGGAAGAAATTAAATTTTAAAAAGAAAAAAAAAAGAGAATGAGACCCACAGATACAAATGGAAAAGTTATATTTTCTTTTTCTGAATGGACCCTTGGAACAATTTGTGTGTATACTCTGAATACAGTGTGTTTTGCTCATACAATTATTTGGTTTGGAGATGTGTCGTACCAATGGAGATAGGTAGACATGCTAAAAATGACAATAACAGAAAAAGAGCAACACGAGGAGCTGTGTGTTAACAAAGACATTGCTAGTAAAATTTTCTAGTGTCAGCTTAGGCCATGGTTATATTCAGAATCGTTTATGGACTCTTCTCTCCTGCTGGAGTAGTGTTTCAGAATCTGGAAGTCTGCATCCTCTGGAACTTGTTATTAAAGCATCAGAGTAAAATTTAGCAGGGGCAAGGTGGGGAGCAGAGTCAGTCATACAAAGACACTGACAGAGACAATAAAAAAAAGATCTGATACAGCAAAGTCTATTATGCTGCTTAAAACTGACACAAGAGGTTTCTGTGAGAAGAGTCTGGTTTTGAGCAATGTCATCAAAGAGCAGAAGTCAATGCACTTGGCTGAATCTTAGGATAAAATACTGACATCTGCATTTTACCTTGGGGGAAAATACAATATTTATGTGTAGCTACATGATGGTAAATAAGCCTTAATGAACCAAACTGTTTTTTCTTCAGAAACTTGCTAATATTTTAAATTATTTAACTTTCTGCATACACTTATCTTAACGTAACTTTTTCAAGCATTTACACTTGGAAAACTGAGGTTTGAAAGCACCTACTTCAGTAAAGATTCAGTCCTGGGCTGGGTGTTCTGCTTGATGCATCACCAGACTAACACAATTTTACTGCCTCTATGAGTTACAGTGATATTTGTTGGCTCCAAAGGTCTGCCTTCCTTTGCGTGACTCATAGTGCATCTTTGTTACCAGCAGCTTCAGTGATTATAATTGCTGTCATTAAGAAAGGGTTAAAAGATTAATTCGCATGAACTCACCTTCTTTTTGAAAGGTGTGGTTGTTCCTCACTTCCTTGGTACCCTGAATGACCAGGTCTCTGGAAGTGAGACACCATAGTGTCATTCTGTACCACCCATGGTAAAGACAACACTCCCACTCTTCCATAGCGTTATTTAATTCCCCTTGAATTCTCTTTCCATGTGCTGTATCCATGTCTTTCACTTCTTCCTCTACTGCTGTGGTACTCCTGCACTGGGACGTTCTCCTGACAGATCAAGCTCTGAGCAATGACATCCATTCCATTCATTCTCTTTGCTTTTATGATTTACTTTTCCCATCAGCAAAAAGGGATAATACCCCTGCCAACCTCACAGAGGTGTTTGGAGTGATCTGCTGATTTGAATATGAAAGCTTCCTACTCAAGAGTTCATTGGTAGCATGGGAGAAACAGGCGAGTGGAACGTGCTTGTGTGTGGCAGAGAATATGGAGGAAGGAATGATCTCTCAGAAGCAATGGGATGGAGATGGAAGCAGACTGAAATCCCATATATATTCATGACTCCCTTGTTGGAGAGTGCCTCCCTGTGGTTTGGGACGCTGAGGCACAGATATACCTTGCTTCTATCTGGTCCCACCTGCTGAGATTCAGCTGTGACCAAAGGCCAAGAATCCTTGCAACCTGCACTGAAGCCTCAGTTGAAACCTGATCAGAGGCGATTGCAGCTGCACCATGTTGCTCACTTTGAGCAGGGAACAAACAGACCGGGTTTCATTTGTGCTTGTGGAGAAAGCAGAGACAGAAAGCGTAGGCATGAGTTGAAAATACTGGTGAGGCCTAGGTATTGATGTGTCCTGGGGAATTCCTGACACATTCTGAACACCTTTGAAGTACCTTCTTTCCAGCAATACTCACAAGTTGTAACAAATTCTAATTTACTATTTTCTTTCTATTTTCAGCAAACTGCCTAGCTGGGCTAGAGCAGTGGTTCCCAAAATATTTTATGTTACAGAGAAGGCTTGGAATTACTATCCTTACACAATCACAGGTAAGGAACAAAGCAAAAATCATTATCCACTTGTGATTTTGGCTAGTTTAGCTTATCTTCAGTTAAGCTCCATGTTACATGCTGAGCCACAGATGCTAAGTTACTGTAACAGCTCCTGTAGAACTGCATGTATTTTTTATCATCTGTTGACTGTTATCAGGATATAAATATAGACCCTGGATAGGTAAAAACTGGAGTGTTGTATCTATGCTATTTCTGCAAAGAAAACACAAGGTGCTTATATTCTGTGCTGCCTTTTACCCTCCAGTGTCCCATAGACTTAAGTAAAATATAAATCAGCCAATTATCTGACACAATTTTTTATTATTAATGTATGTTTACTGTAAGGATCTTGCATCATTGTTTTATTTCACATTTCTTTTTTTTTTCTTTTCCCTCATCATTCTTTTTTTTTACAAATGGACAATTGGAAATCAGAATACACAGTAAGTTTTTCTTCCTCTTTTTATTCTAAAAATAGAATAATTATGTCAAATACAGTAGTGGAATCCAAACTGATTCCTTCTTCATAATATTAATACATAATGCATTCAATAGTGGAACTTTATTTTATCTATTTGCTTAAGAAACTTAAGGTTATATTTTAAGTGTTTCTATGGAGATCCTATAAATTATTTACCTTATTTTTATCACTTCAAAATAATTTGATATATTTTTAGTCACTGACTGAAACAAAGAGAAGCTTCTATAAAACAGGGCAAGGCTTTTAAGGTTCCAGTTATTACGTGGAGACATGAGAACAGATTTTATTTTATTTATTGTTTTATTAACTTATAAAATGCTCATCTCTGGTATAGTATCTGGGAAACTGTACAATCTGTAGACAAAATTAAACATAATCTGGGCACTGTGCCCAGAAAAATCAACTATTCCCTCTAGCAGAGCTAAGGCAAAATATAGCACATAAATCATGAGAAAAAATGTTCTAAATGTGCTGGCCTCAATTATATACAGTAAGTTTTCAGCAACCTGAAGATGAGAAGGAGGTGGTGAGGAAGTTCCAGGTGAAGGTATCTTTCAGAAACTCCTGCCTTGATTTACTTGGAACCTCTGACTGTAGATAAACCATAATCCACTTGTTTTTCTTAACTCTAGAACTCATATATTAATGTATTTTCTTCTTAAAACCAGTAAGGAATACAGAGAGAAACAATATTTTAATATGATATATGTGAAAGAATAAAAATAAAGGGATTTAGTGGTTCAGATCTGAAGGCTGGAGAGCAAGAAGTGTAAGAACGGTTAAAGGGGTGGTAGCAGACAGAAACATGTGCCTGGGTTTGAAATATAATACACTATCAAAAACAAACAGCAATGTAGTTATAGAATTTGATCAGGAGGTGATCTGTATCTAATCTGATGAGACCACACCTGGAACACATTTCAGTGAAGGTCCATAGAAGGTATACAGCTATGGAGATGTTCAAGAGCAAAAACAATTGCAGGGCTGAAGAGACTTGTGAAGAAAAATCAAACAGGTCTATAAATGCAGAAGGTAGGCAAAGCAGTCACTAAGTGACAGTGTAACTGCCTGTGGGAGTTGGGGACTAATTACTCTCCATGGTGCAAGGAAACAGAAGTAGAAATATTGGGATGAGACTAAGGAAACTGTACTCAGAAAAAATCTAAAATATATTTTAACGGAGACTATGAAATTATCTTCAAGGAAAATAGAGAAAGTGCCTTTGCCTCAAAATGTTGAATCTAGAACAAGAATGTTGGATATACCACTGGGAGTGATTCCTCTCCTTGTCTGGAATATTTCTCTAAATTTTAATCTTCTATATTCATTAGAGAATTCTGAAGGAAAGAATAAACCCACAGACATTGCCCAAAATATGTAAAATAGCTTGGAAACCCTTTTCTGAAAGAGTAAATTCCCTCCAAAGAGTCTGTGGGTCATCGGAAGAATTAAACTGAGCCTCATTTCAAGGACAACTGATTCTAAAGGCAGGCCACTAATTGGATAAATAAAGCACAGTCTTATTGAGTCAAGTACATACTGCAATGTAGTATAATCACACCTAATTTAAGCTCTTAAATTCCATATCAGATAAAGAACAAGGACCTTAAAGACTCAATAGTATTATTTCAGTGTATATTAGTGATTTGGAAGAAGATGTGAACAACAGACTGAATCTTTGTAATAGGCTTGAGGTTCTTCAGTGGCAAAATATGAAGGCTGCTGGGAAACTGTTCAAACACATGCAGGAGCATTCAGAGATTTGGAGCAGAATAATTTAATCAATCCAGTTTTCCTGCAAAATACTATGAATTTCATAAATACAGTCTTCTTAAGGACCTGAAATTTGGACATCTTCTAAGATTAAAAAGCTCAGCAAGTATTGAAAATAATTCCCAGGATATTGTTCTCTGCCATGGTAGTGTAAAAAGCCAAGAGTGATTTGGTACATGAAAACAGGAATGGAAATTGGAGTGTCATGACAGCATTCTGTAATCTGGGTCCAGTTCTGGGACAGGGAGGGGATTGTCCCTCTCTACTCTGCCCTCGTGAGGCCCCATCTGGAGTCCTGTGTCCAGATCTGGGGCCCCCAATACAAGAAAGATGTGAAACTGTTGGAGAGGGGTCAGAGGAGCCACGAAGATGCTCAGAGGGCTGGAGCAGCTGCCCTACAAAGAGAGGCTGAGGGATCTGGGCTTGTTCAGCCTGGAGAAGAGAAGGCTGCGGGGGGACCTCATTGCAGCCTGCCAGTCCCTGAAGGGAGCTTATAAGCAGGAGGGGATTTGACTTTTTAAAAGGGTAGACGAAGGCAGAACAAGGGGGAATGGATTAAAACTAAAGGAAGGAAGGTTTAGATTAGATATTAGGGGGAAGTTTTTTACAGAGTGGTGAGGGGCTGGAACAGGCTGCCCAGGGAGTTGTTGGATGCCCCATCCCTGGGGGTGTTCAGTGCCAGGTTGGATGGGGCCCTGGGCAACCTTGTGTAGCTCCAGGCCTGAGGTTGGTGTCCCTGCCTGTGGCAAGGGGATTGGAGCTCTGTGATCCTTGGGGTCCCTTCCAACCCATGCCATTCTATGATTCTATGATTCTCATGGCATCTGCTTTAAGGAATGGGATTTGTTGCACAGCAAACTCCTACAGTTGACAGCAAACAGCAGGAGATGACTGCTTGGTCTACTAACAAGTCTCGACAACAATAGTAATAATCTGTAAAGCAATAATGAGCTTAACAGAACTGTAGCACATGTGATGCTTTTGTCGTGTGTAATATGTGAAATACTGTAATGTCAGGAGAGTATTTTAAACCATACCCTGTGCTGTTTGTGGAGGAGGCCTCCTTAGAACTGCAGTACAAAAGATTTCCTATCAGGAAGATGAGACATAGGTAATGTCCCAAGAAATGCTATATCAAAGCTCAAGCTAATCTTCACAAGCTTCCTGCTGACATTGAGAGGCGGAAGGAAATGGAAAAAAAATACTTCCAAAGCTGAAGCCAAAGGAAGTCATCCAAATCTGGGAGTGCCCTTTAGAGAAGAAGATATTCCTGGGAAGTTCAAACCCTTGCTTAAGAATTGTGTCCCTTAAACCTAGAACAGGAGTTGCTTTGGTTTTGATCTTGTAGTTAAAAAACTGAAGAGATATCTTGCTAAAATAAATGTTGAACTTTATAAGTTCATTTAATATTGTGACTAGGTTGATGTTAAACTCATAAATTTGGGATTCTGTATTTGGGATACAGCTGAAAGGGAGCCCTGTAGAAGTAACTCCTTGGGATCTGCTCTATGAGCAGTTACAGGACTTGGATATTGGTTAAGCTCCACGTGCTGTGCAGGATTGGGTGTTGCTAGCTGCTGGCTTTTAGAAAGAGTTCCTTTGCTAGTCACTAGGCTGGAGCCTTTTTCACTTGGAGGATGGAGGAGAGATGCCTTGCACACAAACCCTCATGTGCCCACCTATCACCATATTTGTAAATATGTATCTTCAGTGTAAAATATTTCTGCTATTCTTAGCTGTGTGGACAAGAACGACCTTTCAGGAGGCATTCTTATTTTGCTTTCTGAGGTTGTCCAGCTAGATTAGAAATAATTAACTAGAAAGCAAACCTGTCTCTGTTGCAAACCAAATGAAAAAGGATTGAGAGAACTAAGTTTCTTTACCTGCATGGGGATATAGTTAGACAATAAACAGCACAGAGCAAATACCCATTTGACCTCTTCAAGTGACAGTTGAGATTCTGGACCAAAAGAGAGCAGCCTCAAGCGAACAAATAATCAGATCACAAATGTATGGTGACTCAACCACACTGCAAGAAATTCCTGTGATCAAAGTACACTGAAAATGAGCCTAACAAAGTTTAGCTATCAAGTGTGAGTAGAAAGAGGTTAGGAAAAATACAAACAGAATTTAAGCAACCTCTTCTGACTTTGAAGGTGCAGCTCAGGTGGTTACCAGGGATAATTTCAAACAGTTCTGCTGTCTGAGCTGAATAGCCCTGGTGTTGTTAGCAGTGTTTCTATATTGGGGCTGCAATTCAAAACCTGCTGGATAATTCTGTAACATATAGTCCATGGCCAATTGTTAGCTTCACAATTATAGGTATATAAAGCAAAATAAAGATTAAAAATGGCATGTTTTACTTTCTGCATTCTTTCAACCTGCCAATGTCTCAAATTAATTTAGGAATAGGATATAAATTTAGAATATTTATGAAAAACAGTTACGGAATAGAAAGCAGGAGACAACAATTCCTTTGATGATAGATCACAATGACACTAATTCTTCCACAGCAAATGGCTGAGGCAAATATAATTATTTTGTCTGGTATGTGTCAAGGCCCCCAGAGTGATAGTTGCTAAATGTTCCATTATTGACCTGCTGGTTCCTGATTACTTTTGGGAACAGGCGTGTTGTGTCCTTCCCTCCTAGTCAGCTGCCACTTTATCCATGAAGCAAATTATCTGGAAGGAATGTTTTTATAATTGTTATTTTTATAATCAGATGACTTGAGAAGAAAGAAAACCCAACTTGTTTCAGATAAACATCGCAAGGAATCTGCAGAGGTTTTTTCCTGTGTTCGCTTTATCTGAGTTCCAGTGCTTGAAATTTGGATGTACCCCATCAGGCTTCAGTGCACAAACTTTCCTCCAGCTTGGCTGTATGGAGAGTCTACATAAAAAATGCAACAGAATCTCTACTGCAGGATTACAGCCTAATACAAAGCTACTACCGAGATTCCTCCCCTCTCATCCCCAACTCATTTAATAGCTTAATCCCACTGAAACAGAGTCAATCAAACTGCTCAGGAGATTTCCTTTTTCCCTCCACTGGCTTATTATAAAGCAATCCAACCCCCACTTTGATTCATGGGATTGTCGTTTTCAGTCGTGCACGCTGCTTCCTCGTTTCCCTCAGCAAACAGGTTCCATGTGTCTGGGAAGGAGATCCAAAGGGAAGGCAAAACCAGAGATAAGTGCTGAGCTTCGTAGTGTTTGGAGGCAGTATGGTAGTTGACTTTCATCTTCAAGTTGCTGTATGTAATACAAACAAACAGTGGATCTCTTCCTGAGCTTGTTTATTAGAATTTAACTCGCTTGTTTTCAAGCTCTTTCTCTTATTTCTCTTTTTTTTTTTTTTTTTGCATTGTTCCTACTCTTTCCACTCAACACTTTTTCTGCTCTTCACCACCTTCCTGTGCTTATCTCACTTTCCAAATTCTCCTCCCTCTCACTGAGTCACATTATCCAACTTCTGCCATCACCCTGCCCAGCCCTTTCCGTGTATTCTGACTTTGTCATCCTGATTGATGCTAGCTTGTGTAGTAAGTAACCTGCATCCCACAGCAGCTCCCTGTACTCACACATAGTCCTGTCTGGAGTATATAACCCCTTGGTTTACTTGGCCAGTCACACCTCATTACAGCACTTCCCATGTTTGCTCCATAAAGGATCCAGTTCCACCTGTGTGGCCAAAATAATGTATATGTGACCACATTAAAAAAAAAAATCAGTCTGAAAAGTGGTGGGAGATCAGGGAGAACATTTACAAGAAGTGTCTGCCTCTCTCATGTTAAGATTTAGGGGATATGCTTCTGCTGCTTAGAAAAAGAAGTGGGATTAATTTTTACTGGGCAGAAATAACTGCCAAGGATTGTGGATTAATATTCACAAGGAGCAGGAGAAGTGAAGTGCAGTGGTGATGAGGTCTCCAGCAGTTCTTTGAACATATTCTACAGAAAGAAACCAAACGGAAAACAAAAGTAGCTAAACCGGTATTGATGAAATAGCACTCACCCAATCACCCAGACAAAGCAGGTTACAGAGGGTAATGAGACTTTCCTCACTTACCCCGGCCAACATATTCGCTGGCAACTGTAGTAATTCCTTCAGCCACCTCGAGCGTAATTACTATGCAAAGGTTATTTTTGCAGTCCTCCCCATAAAATGACTGTAAAACACCATATGTGTTTGACTGTCTCTTTAAGACTTTGGCAAGTGTTTTGGCATACTTCAGTTCTACCCCCTTCTTGTAAGTGTTGCTTATTGCTATGGCAACGCTAATCAATCATCATGCTAAAAATAGGCTTTTCATTTTTCAAGAGGTTATCTGTAGTGAATTGAAAATGCAACTGCAGCCTGTGTTTTCCGTATGCCGCCTTCATTTCACTTTATTTTAATCTGGAAATACCCATGCTGCTGTGTGGTAGTCGCTAGTACAGGCTCTGGTTATTTCACTGGTTACTCTCTCAAGCTTTAAACCTCTCCTGGTTCCTCCAAAAGGGGCAAAACTATAGAAAGTTTAAACAAACAGACAAACAACCAAAAGCCCCTGAATATTCTCCCTGAATATTTGTTTTCGAGTGTCACATGGGTAATGAGTTCTAGCAAATTTTGAAGGAGTTTATAACACATCTAAAAAAATCTGGAGATGATGATGCCTCCTTTAAGAGCATCGTGCAAAGGAACCTCAGCATTGAAGGCACTGGGGTTGTGAAGGTTTTGTCTGGCTATGTAGAATTTCAACCTAATTTCAAATTAAAGATTCAAGCTCTAGAGATAGTGAACTGGAAAATTGGAAACTGTGCCCTGTGTGTTCCTTTGTGTGCTCAGTGTTTGGATGCTGCCAGGTTGGTGCTGGAGGAACACACACCCCAGGGGAGGCAGAGCAGAAAGGGAGTGGTGCTTTGGAAAAAAAAAATCTGCTGAGAGGTTCATTACCTACCCTTCACTCCCAGGTTGGAGTCTGGCTGTTGCATAACACTTTTAATCCCTGGCAAAGTAAATATGCAACCATTTAAGGAGGGGAAAAAAACCCCAACAACTTTTTCATGATGAATAATAAAGTCTTTTGAATGATGCATAAACAGTTTTCTGGTTCTGCCAGAGCCCTCTGCCAATTAGTCAGAGTGCAGCTGATGAATCATGAGACATGTTCTGTGAAATGTTCAAAAATTTGGACCCTGCTAAGTGTTCCTGAAAGCTGGTGAGACCCCCCACAGCTGCTAGGACAGTGGTTGCCAGTCAGTTGTGTTTTGGAGAGATATATTTGCAGTGGAGTACTTTTGGGTGAATTTTAGTTTCTATTGGGGTAAATACATGTCACTGTTTGTAACCTCAAACCAGGTTGTTACAGTCCTTGCCTGTATACTAAATACAGGGGGAGGTTGCCTCTTGATAGCTTTGTGCAGAATATTACTTTCTGCTCTCCAATTAGGTGGCTTGAGGTAAATGACACTTAAATTTCTTCTTCTGTAATACTCTGAAGATCCTTAGTCTTTTCTTAGTGTTTCTTTTTTAAAAACCAAGGCTAGAGGTTCTCTTTGGTTTTAATTTCAGTTTAGATTCTGGGTCACAGGAAAAAACAACTTGATTCAAGCAGTGGCTTGCTGAACTGCTACAAGCAGCCTAATGCAGCCTCAAGTTCAATAGATGAAATGGCTGCATTTCAAAGTGTCGTGATCTGACTCATTGCTGGCAGCCTCTAGACAGTGGTTGAAAATGGTAGGTATTTTCTGATAGCAAGGTGGAAGGGAAATCTGGCATTTGGCTTTATTCAAAATTTCTTCTAAAGCTTTATCTGTGCTTCAGGTCACCAGCACTAAGGTTTTTCATATTTTGCATTGTTCTGCTCCACTGTACCTGGAACCATGACCTAAACCCAACTATTTTGATAAAGAAAATTCTTTTTCAGTATTGAAAAATTAACTCCATCCAATAACTCCTGAATTTCAATACTTAATTTATAAGCAAAGATACTTTAATCAGCACCAGGAACAAGGAACCACTTTGGTAGAGGTGTTGGATTTGTATTAGCTGTAAATGTGAAAGATGCCATACTAAAGTGCCTTCTGTCAATGGAGTTTTCTGACAGTGGCACCATAAGAGCCCCAAGCCCTGTGGTGGATCCTGCTACTTCTTAAAAGAGCTGAGAGAACTGAGCTGCTCAGAGTGGTGAAGGTCAGCATGGAGCAGTTTCCACAGCCACTGAGGTTTCCAACCAACCACTGGACTCCAGCTGCTTCACTTAAATACTCGGATCTAGATACTCAATCTGCTTAAGCATCACAGGGTCTTGACCCTTCCATCAAAGTTCACTGAAGTGATTTTTTTTTCTGTTTTTATCAATTAGTAGATTTTCTTTTGGAGATGTTGATTTTGTTTAATTGTGAGAATTAAGTTTTGGTCCTCAAATCAAGAGAGCAGATACTTAGCACAAACTAATGTGTAAGTAAAACATGTCCTAGAGCAGTGACTTTGAAATATGCAGGCACGATGCTGGTACACTGTTTTCCTAGTAACTGTTCTAAACAATTACTACATCATAAATAGTATGGTGTACATCTCTACCATTTTCAGTGACAGTGTTTCTAAAAGCTGTTATTGAGACCTAAGGCCTGAGTCTTCAGTGGTGCCATACGAGTCACTGCCCTCAGTGAGCAGTTCCAGCAACTGCTGACAACACACAATATCCACTGGCAGTTTCATTTCCTCAAGGATGCTTTCCCACAGGATACCCACGTGCAGAGGTCTAAGTTGTCAGCAAGAGCTCTTTGCACCTGGACTGTGACCCCTGGAGTTATACACCTTTGTAAAAATACAAGGCATCCATATACTTCATTTTTGAGATCAATAGCCCATGTTTTCACCCCCCCAGCACCATTTCCAAATTCTCTGAACACTCTGCGGTACTGATGGCTGTCATTAGGTTACACATATTTTTAAATCTGCTTTTCATAATCCCCCTCTAGTTGTAATTGATGTTTCAACTTTGAGTATTCTCCTGCAAAATGAGAAGAACTAGAATGTTGGTTTATGCAGATCCTCTGAGTGATGTCAAACATTGGTTTTGGAGTGCTGGCATCCCTGTGCTCCTGGGTCATTCCCTATTTTTTGTAACATCATATTTATAACTTCTCTTATACTAAAATCATTTTTTAAACAGAATTATTTTAATGAACCCCTTTTATTCACTTCTTCTTCAGTTAATATAGTTCAAGGGTGCTCATTCCAACTTTTTGTTAGTTTTGGAGATACAGATTAGAACTCTAGGGCAAACCTTGGCTGTTTAAAAAAAAAAAAACCAAAACAAACCACTTCTTTCCCTGTAGTGCCTACTGTTTGCTAATGCTTTGGTTTGCAGATGCTTTTGGATGTCTGCCAGAATAGAAGCAACGTACTGAGATACATGGTGAAACCTCAGTTGGGAGAATATCTGGGGTTTTTTCCTATTAATTTGCGTTACAAGATCCCCAGTTCTGACAGACTGCTCATAAATATTGTATATTTTCAACTGGCACTTCCTGAGATGTATACACAGGAAATGTTTAATTGCCCACAAACTATGGGTAATAGGAGCTGCAGATTTGTCCCTGGATTTGCCCCATCCTGCGCTCCCATCCGGCTGATTTTTTGTTTGTTTTCCCTCCCACACACTCCCTCAGTGACCGAGTTGCATAGCTGAGAGCTACTCACAGCTCAGATTGGATTGAAACTCCTAAATGTGCCACTCTGCAGAGATCTTTAATGAAAGGCAAAATGTTTATAAGAGCAGAAGAGGAGCCTGGGCAGCCTGGGCACTGCAGCACCCCTGTGCTACACGGCAGGGATTCGTTATGTGAAGGAAAAGATGGTTTGACCAGGATCCTCCCATGGCACCAGAATCTCATTCTGGCAAAACTTTCTCACTCTTTTTTCCACAAGGTCTGATTCTAGATGTGCTGGTTGAATCCTAGATATCCTGTGTTCACAGGAAGATCAAACAAGGACTTGTCGGGGGATACCCATGCAGTCAGGAATACATTTTCTGTCGTTTCAAAGGAGCTGGCAATTCTGTTGTGCTACTGCTGGCCTTCTAACTCGCCTCTTTCCTTAATCATCAGCCTCTCCCTTAGAAGAACTCTTAAATTTTATCAAGTCCAAACTTGGAGCAGCAACAATGTGAACACTGAGGCATCATAATGTCTTTGTTGTATAATCTGTATGTGCAGTACAAATGTCTTTTCAAAGACATTTTGCCATCGGGTATTAGTGATGCATCATACAAGGAACTGGCACTTCAGTTTCACTGGCAGTTAATGCAAGATCAGACTTGATGACTAATAGTAAAGGTGCTGAACTAGTATCCTTCAGAGGTTGCTGGATATCTGCTCTGCCTATCTGAAAAGCTGATTTGAAAGAACTGTAAAATGCTTAAGAAAAGGTCTTTGACATTTTTTTCCACTGGAATCAAGTTGCCTAGTATTATAAATTCTAGTCTTGATAAGCCAACCAACAGCCCTCAGAAAAATAAATGTATTCCCATGTAAAATACAGAAATATATATTCTCTAATAGAAAAGCATTTGTGCAATCTTAATTTTCCTGCATTAGTATCTAAAATGATTTGGGTTTAGTATAAAGGAATTTCCACAGCAGCTCATAATCCATCTTAATTTCATGAATAGGAAATTATGCTAAAATTCATTTCTCAGTGAAAAATTAAAAAAGCCCTCACACATCAAAGCATCGTTTTCTATTTGGTTAGCACCTGCAGCTAGTGAAGTGTCCTTGGATTATTTTACATGGGGGATAGACTAATCCGTGTTGACGAATATCTGGTTGCTCTCGAGAGCTTAGTGAACTGAATTTATAACAAGACATTCAGGGCATTTGTACCCTTATGCATAGTGAGCATTAAAACCATAGTATGTTATCCCAGAGTACTTATACTAATTTATTTATACCTCGTTATAGTATTCAGTCTTTAGACAGTTTCTCTACGTCCCTCCAGAATCATAAAAACCTTTGCTCTTATGTTCTGTGCATATTGACTCTTTTTCTTGAAGTAATCTGAAAAAACTCAGAAAGCTGGTACCAAGCAGGGTGTCTGAATGTCAGCTGATGAAGTAAAGCATGGTTTTTATGTCAAACATATTTTCTTCTGTTGCAGTGTTCATTTTTGCCTAAATTCTCCATTCATATAGAGACAAAATATGAGGACAACAAAGGGAGCAATGACAGTGTAAGTATGATGGTTTTTGCAAAATTTGGTTTAATTCTTTTAGTTAATTGGGCTCTGTATCTGGGGTTGGAGGTCTGTCAGCCAGGTAAAAAGGCTTCCTCAGTCTTGTGTCTACACCTGCCTGTTCATCAGCAGCTTGCAGAGGTGTCACCTCTAAAGCACCATGGGATGAAAGATCCACGTACACAACTTCCCTTCTTCATCTCACGTCCTACTTGTTACTTCTCTAAACATGACATAACTTTTATATGTGAATTTGGTCCTGATGGAGAGTAAAGAAAAGATCACTCTTGGTTTTGGCAGTGTAATTGTATTCAACTTTACCTGTTTCACATTCTCTCTGAGTAAAGGGAGTCGAATTTAAAGGAGCTGTTAGGAAGAGTGAAGGGGAAACTAAGCAATAGTCAGACATGAGAGATGGCAGTAAATCACTTCAAGGGAACAGTGGCTGGGCTATGCAGGTGATGCTGTTGGCAACCACTTACCAAAAGTTGTAAGGTTCTCAGAGTTAGAGCTTAGAGATAAAAGGGTAATTAACTATGCAAAATCCTCTCTAGAGGCAGGATGGCAATGAGTAACCGGCAGCTGTTGCTTGGGAGATGCCCAGGAACAGAAGGCAGGTGAGTGGGACCCAACAGGGAGCAAATCAGTCATACAACTTGCAACAAAAGAATAGTGTTTGATAAAGCCAGGCATGTAAAGACTCAGCCCTTGGATTAACACACTGCTCTGCTTCCATGTGTTTCATTTTGGTATGCTTTAAGCAGTCATTTCTTGCACTTAGGGGAAGAAGTTTCTTATAGGTGTGAAATACAGATTAAAATATCCAGAAAATTGATCTGGACTACAGAGACCTAATGAAGGAATATTTTAACTCTTTCTTGAGAAAGAAGGCAGCAGTAAAACAGATGTAAAGGGCTCAGAGACACAGAGCCTTTCAGCTTCCAGGGGTGTCCCTCTAGCAGCATTATTAAGGTTAAAGTGTTCTGTTCTCCAGATGGGAGGTACCCTTCCCCAGCCGCCTTGGGCCTGTGTGTTAATAAGGCTGACAGCTGCTGCACTGCTTTATGCAGAATAATTACATGGAAAAGAACAAGGTATAATTCTGAATAATGCGTTTGGCATACAGACACTTTCCCAATGGGAACATGATAGAGATCATGTATTAGCCACCAAATATCAACAACTTTCAGTCACTGCTGGGCTAAGCCAGATCCAGATCAGTGAGAGAGGCAAAAGAGGTGTATTACATTACCAACTATAGGAGCATTATGTAATTTATGCACTTTTTAATGTTCACTTCTGCTTTTTGGCAGCACTTTAATTCAGAGCAAGCCCACACCTTTCATTTTGGAAGGGTGCAGACTAGTTTTCTGGTATGTTACAATGTCAGCAGTGAGAAGACACTTTCTGTACTGAGCCTAACAGGGGAAGGAAGAACTAGAGCTATTTAATCAGTGAATTTTCAGGGTTTTTTCTATGTGTCAGCTTTGTGGCTAAAATACTATGAGTCAAGCCCTGAACAGTACCCAGCTATTGAATTTCAGATGAAATTACCACAGAGGTAGAATCCTCCAGTGATGTAAATCAAGAATCTCTACTCCATGTGAATTCACCTCTTCATATGTAATTTTTACCAGAGTGCTAGTGGGGTGATACTACCCTGCTGAGGTACCTGAGCCACAGACTAGGCAAATATTTACCAAGATTAACAGATTTAGTTGACCCTGACATGATCTTAGGAAGAGAAAGAAGACCGCACTCCATGATTTTGTAGTTGAGAACTACATTGTTCAGTAGTGTCAGCACAGTAAACCAATGGAAAATGCACATTTTCTATGCTGTTGATCCAGTGACACTGCTCTGGTGACACAGATGCCTGGTATGGCACTGAAAGGCTGGTTAGTAAATATAGAGAGACCTCGTCAAGACTGTTACACCAACCACCTCCAAACTAGGAGTAAGAGTGGGTCTTGTGTCTGTTACTCAGTGGGTAGGCTTAAACCTCCCTTAAGAAACAGCGAAACGTATTCCTTCTTTGCATCAGACAAGTTCTGATTGTATTTCACTACATTTGCCCAGCTGGAAAACAACAGGAGACACAGCATCCATTTCTATAGATTTCTGTAGACACACTGTATTTCCTTCCATTGCTGCTAACAACCTTGGTGGATGAAGAAATAATTAATAAAGAAAATACTTCTGTAAAATTTGTAGTTGCAATGCAAAATATGCTGAATGAATATTAATATTACAGTAATCAGGGCAGTAATGCACATCCGATTTTAACTCAACTATTTCTAGATATATTTTTGGAGACCATACGGGTTTTTTGAAGTCTTTGAGCTCTGATTCATTCTTCATTTCCATGCTGTCTAATAAAGTAGATATTGATTGTCAAAAGCAATAATTAGATAGAAGGATACTAAAGCTATTTCCATTGATTAGTGGAAGAAAGCAATATAAATGCTCTTGGGTTCCTGTTGTCATTTAGCAGACTAGTATATTATTAAAATTATTTTAATTAACATGTTGCATGGCCTGGTAAAAATCTACCTAATTCCTGAAATATATCTTGATGCAAAATTCCTCCTGATTTTTCTTCCCAGTTGCCATGATAGAAGAATCAAGTGAAAGATAATTATCTGGAACTTGATTTTTCTGTGCCTTAAGCTTTGTCATAATTTCGACCTATTTTAAATGTGCTTAATGCACTTGATTTGCACAAATACAAACATGGCCAAAGAGGTCAGTGGCCAGCACCCCCCTTTGTAGAGATGAAACGTTGCATAGATGATAGGAGAGCAGTACTATGAATCCATCTAGATGGGATTTCCAGTGCTACAGCACAACTGGTTTTGCTGTATCACATCTACATGTTTGCATGGCAACTCTCTCCTTCGAAATATAGAATCAGTGGAGGATGAAGGTGTTGGTACATCATATATTGTCACTGCTACCTTGCAGCTTTATAGCTTCATTAATAGTTAGAAACCAGAGCAGTGAGTCAGGCTGTTCATTCAGTGGTTTATGGGTCTTTTTAAAAGTGAAATTCTTACTTTAAAGAGAAATGTTATTTTTATTTTATTTTAAATCACCAAATGTGAACACTGTGGGTGGTATCTGTAGAATATGTGAAAATAGTGCTTCCCTCTTGTATCTTTAGCTGCTTATGTAAATCAGGGCTGCAGTGGGAACTGCTGGGAAGAGGGAGGTGCGGGTGTAGAGACAGCTTCGGCGAGCGCCGGCAAGCGATGGAAGTGCCTATCACTCAGTGCACTTTTCTTCCCATAAGAAGAACTAGTAATTTGGGGATTTCAGTATAGACACACAACGTCTCTATTGTGACTATTAAAACCATAAGCTGAATAGTCAAGAATTCTTACGTTTGTCTAATGAATTAAATGGTCAGCAATCACAGGCAGGTGTGGTGTGAGCTGTTGCTTGTTTGTGAATGAATTAGTCTGCTTTGCAGGAGCAGACTTTGTTAGCCTCTTCTTTTATTTGGGCAGACACAATTTTCTTTTAACAGACTATTGATGGGTCAGTATTTATGTCACGTAAGGTGAATTTTATTCTGAATGGTGTATTGCTCTCACTTTTCTCCCATCTCTACACTACAGACACATTGGGCACGTTTTTGTAAGTATCTCAGTAATGCTGATAAAGTCACCAGACATACAGCACTAACTCTTTGTCAGTCAAGATAAAAATATATTATCAATGTGTTTCTAGCCCTTCAAAGATAATATAGTGTCAAAAATGCTTGTCTCAGAATGACCTTTTGCTGAATGAAACAAGAGGTAGTTCTGTATTCACGTAGTTGTACATTAACATCAGTACCATCTGACACATTACTAGCTTGAGCATGCTAAAACCAGCCAGCTAATAACAGATATAATTTGATATGCAATCTCTATAAGTTACAGAGCCATCATTTAAGGTTGGAACATCCTTTCTTGGCAGCAGGTTCTGATTCTGCAGCCCTACAAGTGATGGAGTATGTAGCGTTGGGTCATTCATCACACCTCATCCATAGTGTGCATTTCTGAAGTGTTGGCTGTGGAACGTTTGGCAAAAGTAAAATAAATTTTGGGTATGGTCAGCTAAGAAGAAAAGCTGTTTCCGGTTTTGGTCTTTTTAGGGTAGAGTTTTTTCCCCTATTTTTGTCTCTTATCTTAGAAACATGGAACTAGGTTGTAACAAACTTCAATATAGCACATGTAAATTAAATCCAAATTCACTGCCATGAAATAATGACTTCAGCTGAAGTGGATTCAGCCGTGACCTGGCTCAGCCTCACTGTGCTGCAGGATGTCTAAAGGATTGCTAGGCACCACTGCAAAGTATGTCAAAACCAGAGCTAGAGCACTTTGGGGGATGATTTTATTTGCACCTGAATGTTTGCTGTACGATGGTATTGAGTATCTCTCTGTCTCTTATATAATTGGCAGTGGAAATCCTTGATTTTGTGAAGTTTTCTGCCTCAAATAAGTCTCAAAAACAGGCAAACAAGCAGAGAGAGGTTAGCCTAAAACACCTTCTCTGTGAAGAGCTCTTTGTGTTGAACAGAACTATAACTAGTATGTCCCAAGCACATATGTCTGTCACAGAACATAAGACAAGGCCAGTACTGACAGCAAGTGTGAACAAGTAATATGGTTGTGCCTCTAGTTTTTGATTTCTCTAAATGAATTACTGAAGTTAATTAGTAAATCCAACACTTGACATAAACAGGACTAGTAAATATATTGATGGTGTGTGATGGTCTTGGAAATGTGACATAATTACATAAAAACACATTTTTCTGTTCAGAAAGTACAAAGCATAACAAGAGATGGAGCAATAGAGGAGCAGTAACATGGAGATAAAAGCAGGAGGGAGTATGGCTGCTGAGAAGGATGGAGCTGCCTTTGCAGTTGGAACTCTGTGGCATACAGGCATATTCCCTCACCATTCAGTGAGCCAAACCTGCTGCTCTTGGAGAGAGATTCAATCTTTACCCATGGGAGAATTGCTCCCAATTCTATGTGTCCACATAACTAGTTTTAGCCAGTGAACAGGTTGAAATTGGTCAATTCCTGTAATCTCTGCCCCAGTAAATTTCAAAAGCAAATTAATGGACTTTGCGGGTAACTGGGGTTGGAACACGACTTGCAGAGAAGTTACGTGCTGAATGCAGCTCCACAGATCAAGTTCCAAGTAGGGGCTTTTTTATTTTAGACCAAATTTTTCTTCAGCAAAATCAAAGTTAAAGTGGACCAGATGACACAAGCTGGGAAAGGATGCTGTAAGAATAAATTGGAGACTAGCCAGTAGTTCTGACGATGGCAATCTAAGGAGATTAGAATTTCAAGTTGGAGAGATGGTTTTGTGCCAGATTTTCCCTTTTTTAATAGGAATAAAAAAAGAAAAAGCTTATTTTTGCAGTCCTTACTGCAGCTATACCTCTAACTTCCACATACTATAAAATCTAACCACCCCACAATGATGGATACATATGTATGACAAGTGCTCATTGTCATACAAATGGCTCAATACCTACAAGTTGCAGAGTTAGACTACATTTCAGGGATGAGAGAAAATACAGAGAAACTTCAAAAGCTTTGGTGCAATATCAATATTTAAATTTTAAAAAGGAGTATATATGTTGCATATAGTTATTGGAGCTTGGTGACTCTTCTAGCTGCATACTGTATTTTTTGCATTTTCTTGATGAACAATGACAATGAATGAATCGCTATAATAGTGAGAAAGGCAGAGATTAATTTCATTTCAAATTTTACTGCTTCAAGATAGTTTTGTCATGCCATTCATGTCACAGCCTGCCTATCCCACTAAGACATCATCTGGTGATGCCCAGCTACTGCAAAGTCAGGATTTAAGTATGCTGGGATGCCTGTTGGCTTTGGCAGAGCAGGGCAGATGGGGAAGAAGAGAGTGAAGAACAACGCTTTCAGGCATAGATGTGAACTCAAAGAAGGATTTACTAGAAGAGGAAATTTGATTTGTAGTAGGAATTTTCACCTCAATAAATTACATGTTGTGCATTGCACAGTGTAGTCATTCTGGCTTAAGTTTGTGGATAGGCACAGGTGTCTGATTGCTTAGCACATGGGATAATAATCACGTTTGCTACCATACTGCCTGCCTGTAATTAGGAGTTAATTAAGTTAATTAATTTAGGAGTGCTCTCCTTTTTTTGAAAAAATAAAAAAAATCTTGTTGCTCTTGTGTGTTTCATGTCTGTGGCTCAGCTGAGCTCTCAGTGAGGGCGGGCTGAATGGAGCATAACAAGGAAGGAAAACATGGAGATCTTCTTCCCCCAAAGCCTCACACAGGACAGGAAGAACAGTGGCCAGAAACAACCACACCCATTGTCAGACTTGTTATAGTACAGAACTCTTTATACAGGTTGCCTTATCACTTTCATCTCTAACAGCTTGTCTCTGTTTCTAAGTTGACCTGTTATCTAACTGTTTCCAGAGGAAATGTTATGTCCTGTATGTATTAGTGTTTACAGTGCAAATTAGCTGCCTTATTACAGCCTCATGACCCCAGACTCCTTGCATCTGGGCTGGCAAAAATAACATTTTGCAGTAAAGACAGAGATGAGCCACTTTCCAGCTGGTAAGCCTTTGAATGAAAGAGAATCTTATATTATGGAACCCAGCCCAGCCAAAGCAGCACAGATCTGACGATCCAAGTCCTTGCACTGTAGATGAGTGAGGAGTTTGTGAGTGTGAATGTCATCAGTGGCTTCAGCAGTGACTGGCTTTCTCCTGTTCACAGCCAAACCAGGTCAGCCGTGGTGAAATTTCAGATTATCAGCATCTAAATGAGGTTCAACCCAGCAACTTGTAGGAGCTTGTAGAAAGAAGATACTAAATTTGTTGTTGATGCATCGTGAGCTCATAACTTGACTTTCTGTTCTGGCTTTGGCTACAGGGAAAAGAGAAGTCACCAGTGAAAATGTGCTAGGACATGTCAGCAGGTCACAAGGAAAATGAAGGAAAGAGATGTAAATCCCCCAGTACTTAGACTGGTGCAGTGTCCTGTGTGACTGTTCTTTCCTGAGGCACCAGAATTATCTGCCAGGGTCTCTTCTGAAAATTTTTCCCAAAAAAACCCTATTGATGATTGCAGAAATGACCCAGTTAAAACTTTTCTTCCACTTTTTGTCATTCTGTGGGTGAATTAGTCTAAGTCATGATGAGTTTTCATTCCTCTTGGAAAGTGGAAGTGTATAAATGTTTGTCTGTAATAAAAAAGCTGTCAACACCCACCCCTCCACCCCCAAAAAACCCATAACAAAACCCACAGCAAAAAGGCCTCTTCAGCCTGAATATTACTCTTTGTTTTCCATTTGATTGTGTATTTCAATTAATTACTTGGCTTGAAAATGTAAAGCCTGTCCAGTTCTTTCCAATATAATATTTAATATTCTGCCTTTCTACATCATCCTCTTAAGGATACAGATTGTTCTCACCATTCATTCTCTGCACATTTGCAAATACAGTTGCACAGATTGGGAGCCTTATGCTTCTTTTCGTAGCCTTTAATCTATTCTTTTAAAACTTTAAAATTTCTCTAGACTCTTTGATCACCAACACAATAAACCCATCTTCCCTACAGGTTTTAAGACAATCCCAGATTATGTGGCTAGGAGAGGCAATAAGAGAATTAGAGCTAAGAAAGAAATCAGTCTTGTTCTCTAATGACTTCTTATTTTCTACTGCTGGTAGAATGAGAAAATTAAATCTCGATCTGCAAATCTTTTGAGGACAATCTAAGAAGGGGAGAAGCATAAATAATTAGACAACAACTTCTGCCAGCAAAGGGAAGAGGGGATGTCACTCAACAAACTTTGAGAATGGGGGAAATGGTCAGACAGCCTGAGCAGCAAATAAGGCACAGCTGAATTGGTTGAAGAATTCCTCCTGGTTTTGACAGATTGGCAAAGGCATCTGTCATCCCCACTTCTAGCAAAGCATTCTGAGGAGAGAAAAGAATTTAAAGCTGTATTACTTAGAGGTGCAGTGTGTGGATCAAGCCTGTGGCAGAGCAGAGCACATTTCTGCAGATAAGGCACTGGGTAACAGTCCCAATTTAGGTCCCTGCAAACGTGCAGAGATTGGCATGTGCTTAAATTTATTAGGCTTGTACTTAAACCATATCCTGATTCAGATCCTCAGCTGACCTGGTAATGTCCATTTAAAAGAGATCTCCATTATTTTATTTAAAGCTCAGAGATTATGGTGAAATGCATCTTGTTCCTGAAATAGTTCAACTGATTTCATCAAGGGACTGCTCTGGATATCTGAATTTAGACAAAAAACAAGCAGGGAAGCTGATAAAAAGCGACCTATATTATATATATACAATAGAACAGGTACTTTAAAAATGTACCCCAGTTCTGAGAAAGAGCACAACAGAGGAAGGACCTCAGCTCAAATTGATTCAAATAATCAACATAATGTTTTTCAAAACAAGGACTGGAGCAGGAAAATAAGGACACACATAAAACCAGACCAGAGTTTCCCTTTGTTCTGTTCTTCTGCTGTTTCAGACACGTTAACATTTTAGATCCAGTTCAGTAAGCATTCGGTGCTGCCTCTTTTATTCCAGCGCTGTTAACTACCGAGACGAGTTAAAACTGTAGAGTCAAACTTCAGCTTTTCATCTATTTGAATCATGATTTCCTGAGCAATGTCCTTCTCACCAGCAGGTGCACTTGCTCATTGTAGTCCACTGCTCACTCTGAATGCTTTAAATGGGCATCCGCATTTCTTTCCAGAATAATAAAGTCGCATTCTTGTTCCTGAATAGTTGCTGGCTTTTTGTATTTTTAACTGTTCCTCTAGGATGAAATGAAATTAAATTAACAGAGCATTCACTACATTTATTAAACAAACCCAACAACCCCCTCCCCCCCCCAAAAAAAAAAAAATCCCCAAAACATTTATGCTTCCTGGAAACATTAGCTATAGAACATTGTGCCCCCAAGGAGACAACACATCGCAGCTTGTTACTGATCTTGACACTGTATGCACGACTTCCCTGAGTTTTGTCACCCTAATTCCAGATAGCCTTTTAACTACTGACTGTTTCCTAGCCCCAGAACCATGAGTAGAAATTTATTGCAGACATGGCACAAGTTCCATGGGTCACTGAGATGCCTAAAGAATGACATTAAGGACAGAGGCTCGGAAGAACCCTGCTCTGCAGATGTCGGAGTACACCAATCGCTTGCCTTGCAAAAACAAGAGACACGGTGTTCCCAGCCAGGTCCTAAAGGATTAAAATGAAAATAAGCTCTGTGAGCACAAATGGAGAGTGGAAGTTTCCAGCTTCTACTGAGGGCTGCTCAGCCAAAATTGTGATTCTCAGTATAACAGAAGCTTCGCCTGACTGGTTCCCATGCCACACCTTCGTGTGTCATGACTGTCCCTGGAGTGAAAAGGTTAGAAACACCCAGAAAGTCAGGTTTGTTAGACAGTGGTGGAACCTAGTTCAAAGATTGGAGAGCACAATAAAACCAACCCGAGATCTTGTCTTCACTGTTTGTCACCAAAGTCTCCTTCCAAAAAGCACAGGGAAGAACAGCAGTGTGAGCAGTGAGTACTGCACATGATGTGTTATATTTCCTAGTCCACTGTCTCTTGATCTGACATAACGGATTGTTCCCAAGAATGTCTGGGGCATAATTCACTCAAACTGTGGTTAATCTTTCTTAGGAACACTTTGCTCATCCATGACCTTAAGAACACCTGTCTTCTTCCCTTCAATGTCTGCAGCAGGCTGGACAATGTGACTGTGTCCCTGCAAAAACTGCAGCCTCCTGCATCAGAAGCCTAGAATACATTATGTTGCACAGGCCACTGGAATCGCTTGTAGCCATTATTCCAGGTGGATTGTGTGAGGGTGTTGTTCTCTTACAGTGTTGAATTTCTTTAACTTGCAGATTTTTGACAAAGAAGCTAAAGATCTGGAGCGAGAAGTCTGCTTTATTGATATTGCCAGCGATGAAATTCCTGAGCGCTATTACAAAGAATCAGAGGTAAGAGACAACTTGCTTGTGACATGGTGCAGAAGGGAATGGAGGAGGCTGCAGGAACGCCTTGATAGGCATCAAAATAATTTTATTTGGTATGAAATCTTGCTGGCCAGCAGTATTTTAAAAGCTTTTGATTAGAAGGGAAGCAGACAGCAACTGCTCTATCTAGATTGCCTAACACGTTCCTTTGCAGATGATTTCCTCCAGCCATCCGAGACGCTTCCATCCCCTTAGCCAAACATATTCTGTACCAGCCCTTTGATAGTCAGCTGAATTTATTCAAAGCAGAAAAGGATTATTTCTTGGAATCCTGAGGCTCAGTTAAGTTTTTGCTGGTCTGAGCAGGTTTAGACGTTACCATTACCCTTTTTTGCATCCTGCCCCAACTGAGAAGAGTCCAGGCCCAGGCAATGGACAGATCTGCTGCACAGAGAACAGGGCTGATGCACAGTTGCTCAGGGGTGACCACGGCACAGGACCAAGAGGGACTGAAGCATCCTGCCTACTGCAGTGAATCTGCCAAAAAGCGTCAATGGCAGCAGCCACATTCACTCTTTTAAAATTCCCTTGAACACTGCTCCCATGTATATTTGATAACACACAGCTCTGAGCAGCATGGTTCTTGTAGGTCAGTGCAATTCACTGCTTTGAAATCCGCAGCCGCCATGCAAATGAAGATGAAGTCTCAGTGTTTTAACCTCAGACTTGAAAACTGCTGGTTCACAGCAAGTAGCTGGAGAGGAATGATCAGATCTATACTTGCATTTAATTTTGTAGATACGATTTGCCTCTGGAGCCAAGTATATATTCATAGCTGGCAATGAGTATGGCAGCTGTTTGACTATACAAAATGAGACTACATCATCATTTTTAGCATAGAAAATGAAGAATTGCCAATGAATATATTTCTACACCATAGGAGACATGATTTTCAGACTTGAAAAGTCGGGCACTTGTTATCTTCCATTTATAGATCCTATTTCAAATTTTATATACCGGTTCATAAAACAAAATTAGGTCTACAGTAGAAAGAAGAGTCATTTTATTCGTTTCCTTAGATAATGAAACCCATCTGTTATGTACCCAAAATTATATAACACCTCTTGAAACAGCTTATCAGTCCCATCATCTTATCTGAATTCCGTGGCCTTCAGGTTCCCTTTGGGAGTGACTGCTGCTCTTGAATGGGTCAGCGTTTGTCTGTGTTTTAAAGAAATCATGTAGGATGCTTCATCTCAGTGTTTGCACTTCCAGAAATCATGAACAGGAAGGTAACATTGAGCTTTTCAGGGTTTTTTTACTGTTTCTATTAGCCAACTATTATTTCCATATGATTAATCTTATGGTATGGAAAACCATCCTCCTGTTGAGTGCGAAAAGAATTTTAGAGGTTTTGTATTGTTATTTCAAAGACAAATCTAGAGACCTGATTCCAAGCAAAACAGAATTTTACATGGGTTTAAAAAACAAAAATAGCCCAGCATCTGTTGTTTTTTCTGTACTGATGGATGATTTGTATGTTGGCTACCAAATTATTTTTCAGAATTCATAAATAGTATGAACAACTTAGCATTTAACTGTGCACATACTGTAATTGATAGTGAATTAATAATAGTTGAATTCAGTATCTCCCAGAGTTTACAAACTATGGGGGTTTTATGCTGCCATATGATGAATGTGAAGCCAAATTCACATTTCTGATGAGGCCTCTTACATAACTTGGGGACTATAAAAAGATTTTTAATGTTTGTCAACGTAATTTCCGTCTGTTTTCAATCAGAACAGCATAAAAAAGTAACTATGTAAATGAGAAACAGTCTGTGTTTTCCAACAAATAACCATTTCAGAACTAAAAACCATTCACTGTAAGCTTTTGAATGGTATTTCAGTTACACTAATAACAGTTTGGCTGCTTTTAGATCATTTAATCTGAATTGGTATTAAATTTGAAGATTCAAAGTGAAGTACAATCCTCAGGATTTAAGAATTAGATCCCACAGGGTATGTGTTCTGAGTCCCCTCCGGAAAGACCAATGAGCATGATTTTCACTTCAGCTGTGGTGGTGATCTCTTCATTGCAATGCATCTTTCCATGCTTAAAACTAAGCCAGTCCTGTACCAGGGTCAGCATGCTTAGTAGCTGCTAGAAACGAGCTTTGAAATTTTTCAGTTAAATTCTGAATTCTCTTCAATTAAAAATACAGTTCGGTTTTCAGCAGCAAATGTCATTATTTAATTGTATTCCTGTATAACAGAGAGGTAGCTTCAATAATTGAAGCCTTTCACACACTACTCCAACTGCTTGCTCTGTGTTAGTGCTTAGGAACCTGCTTTTAGACTCCTGATAAGATCAGACAGCGCTAATTATTTCGGTGCTATTAAGCTAGTATCTGTGATTGCTGTTATTTTTAGCTTTAAAGTGCTTAGTCCTCCTTCAGAAGCAGTTTGGGTCAATATCAGAAGTTTTTCAGAGTCCTCTGTATGAAAAGCCCCTCTCTCCAGTCTGACTGTGACCTTTCTTTGGGTTAGTACCTCACTGAGTACAGCAGGAGGAACCCTGCAGCCTTAGAGCCGTTCTCCTCAATGACACAGCCAGAAGGTGAAGGTATGGCTCTGTGTGTGTTGTACAGTCACCACAGGACAGTTCAGGAGATATCCAAGGGCCCCACAGTGTCAGGCTCAGCACAAACAAATGAAGCAACAACCGCCCTCTGCTTCCTGGCACCTGCCATCTAAAGCACTGCTTTTCAGTTGCCCTGACATGAATCTGATAAACAGATCTATATTCCCCTTCCATCGTAACTTACGTAACTGTGATTCACACATAAAAAGACAACATGTATAAAACATCTTCATATGTCTAATGCTCCATTTGAATTGCACAGCTCGTTTTGGCTGGTGCTGATGGGAAAGGAAAAGAGTTCCATGAAAATGTCGTGCCAGTTGAAGGAAAAATTATCAAATCCAGCATTGTATATATCTGTTTTTTCTCTCCTCTGTATTAACTGTATTAACTAGATCTGAAAAATAAAAGATATAGTTAGCTGGAGGCTTAAGGAGAGCTGTTGTTTCTCCAAGGAACACTTTAAAGGAACCTCTGCCAATAAATAATAATAAGTTGGAAGGGACCTCCAGAGCCCATCGAGTCCAACCCCCTGCCAAAGCAGGGTCCCTAGAACAGATCGCACAGGTCGAAGTCCACAGGGGGCTTGAACATCTCCAGAGAAGGAGACTCCACACCTCCCTGGGCAGCCTGTCCCAGTGCTATGCATGAAAGGACCCAAATCACCAAGTCAGAAGAGTTTTGTAAGCTGTTACAAGCACATACAGAGTCCAATTCTGTCTCCCATGGAGGTATACTAACTTCTGCTGTCAAAAGAGCTGCCCTTGCAGAAGACCAGAGGAGGTATCACTGGAGCAGATGACTGGACTTTAACATAACGACCATCCCCAAACTTCCCTGTGAAGGAGCCACCAGAATGCTTAGCAGTGCTACCACATCTTAAATAAAGCAACTTTTAAATTTTTTTTTACAAGCATGAACTTAAAAATCCTCACATCTTTGGGAAGCTTAAATGTGAGGCTCCAAACTGAGAAAGCTTAAATCTGGATCCAACTAACAGGCTTGCCTCCTTTCCTGTAAGGAGTCACATATGTTCCCAAGTCTGACTGTACATGTTACACCCAATACAGAATTTTGCATTTCTGTATAAAGAATGCACAAGCCCACAGGTAATGCTAGTGGGACACGTTGTAAAGTCATTTCCCTGTCACTTTACCATCAATGAATATGTATCTCCAGCCATCCTGTGTTCCCCATACAGACATAGATACTTATCTGAATTTTGGGAAGGACTAAAACTGCACTGTGCTCGAGTGAGGCCCTCGAGTGAATCATTCCCTGAGATGAAAGACTGAGTGTAGATGTGAGCTACTGAGCAAAATGTTCTTTGCCACCACATCCAACTTCTCAGAATTAACAGCACTTCGTTTCCTGTTTATAACAAACCAGTTAGGAGTTGGACAAGTGGGATGAACTTCTGCAGCCCAACTCCCTGCAGCCGCCACGGCATTCCTCAGTTGCTGGCGTGTTTGACTTTACCACAGCTGCACTGTAATAGGTCCAGCTTCCTACTCTCCAGGTGCTTTCAGAATAACAAAACCTCTGTCGCATTACAGAGCCTGAAAATAATGGTGGTTGAGATAAAACAGCTGCCTCAGCCCCCAGTGAATGTGCGCAGCGTGTCAGCACAGCAGCTCAGGGCTCAGAGACACCAGATGAGCAGTTCCCTTTCCTTACTGACTTCAGACCTGAGCTTACATATAGGCTGGATTATCATATTTTAATACCTCAGAACTGTGCCAATATTTACAGTTCTTCAGTATTTAACTGTCTCTTCCAAAAAATACATTTTAATGGAAATTCAAAAACAAGGCGGAGGGGGGGGAACCCCTGTTAAAAAATGGCTTCACATAAATGTCTATAGTAGCATCTTTACATCAACAGGTCTTTCCAGAGCCCTGGCTATATAAGCTGAAATCCAAACCCTAGCAACTGCAGCTGATGGGGAAATGGCAGTTCACATGTATTTAAACCATGAAGGATTGGTTCTGAAATTCCAGAGCACACAGAACGGGCTTCAGCTTAAAGAGGGGAAAATTGACTGCACTTCAAAAGTGCAGTGGTGGAATACATTGCAGTAGGAGTTTGAAAAAAAGGAAGGGAGGAAGGGAGGGAAGGAGGGAAGGAAGGAGGGAGGGAGGGAGGGACCTGTGAGAACCGTCTGTCAAGAAAGATGTATGGCATAAGCACTGTGACCTCTGGAGAGCACATTCAGCTTGTGGACCTTTATCCAGGCTGAAATGGCCACAGAACTAGCAAGTAATTTTGGAGACAGAGCTGTGATGAGGTTAACAAGATGTTCCCTGCAGGCTCCCAGCACGCAGGCAAAGGAGGTGTTGCCAGCTGCAGAGTAGTGTGGGATCTTCACATCATGTCCAAGCTAAGGGAGCACACGCCCATTCAGGCCTGGAAGTTTTCTGTAAATCTTCTGTAAAATATTTCATTACTTAAGTAAAACGTGACATTTCAGAATTAAAGCAGAAAAAAAAAAAAAAAGCATTGCAACAAGCCAGTGCTGTATTATCAACATGTTGGTGTTTGCCTCCTGGAAGGGGAGTTACAGTTCCACATCCGATGCCTGTGACGTCTGCGGTCCAAGAGGAAGGTTAAGTAAATAAATGCTTAATGCTAAATAATGGGATCTCCAACAATAAGCATGTTGAGGCAGGACCTGCCAGACATGGCCTGAGTAAGATACACTGGGAGAGTGCTACATTTGAAGCCACACCCATCACTGCTCTGCCTTTTATTTTATTTTATTTTATTGTAATTTTACATTTTATTCTCAAAGAAGCCCTGCTCCTGGGTAGTGATGTTTCTGCTATGTTAGCAGAAGTGCTATTTTTAAATCACTCTGCACCTGGCAATAATGTATTGCAAATACAGAGGAGGTTTTGCTCCCCTGTAGCGAAAGGATTTGCCAGATGGGCTTTCCTAATAAATTGTGTCTGATAAAAGGACGGTAAGGTTATTTAAACAAAAAGATTTTAGCTATGCCATTACATTTAAAACAGATTGAGGATTTTGCCTGTAGATAGATTAAGGAGAAATGGTGAAGGGACAAAGTATTCTTTGGATGATGAGTTGTCTGGAAAGGAAGGCTTGGGTGGCTAGGAGCAAAAATAAGGCACACACCAAATAAATAATGCCATAAAAACAGGGTCAGACCAAAGGTTGGCTTGCCCACTTCCTGGCACTGGCAAACGTGTCTCAGACTCAGTGTGCCACAGCTCCTGGTGCATCTGGGACATGTTTTACACATTGCTGTCCCTTTCACAGGGAGGTGGAGAACAGCCATGGTTGGTGCAGGCAGGTGCTCAGCACCCTCCTGGGGCCTGGAGGGCATGTGAGTCAGCATTGTTCTGTGTGACTAACCTCACCAGCAAGCTACAGCATGAAAGTCCAGAGGAGAAGCAGCCCTGGGTACTAATCTCACTTCTACTTGTGTTTAATACACAATGATCATCCTTCTTTTTCTGTTTCCTGGAAGGACCTTTGTACCTCACTGCAGGAAGATTTCCAGGCTGTGGATCTTGGTCTGCCCATTTGAAGCCAGGGGTTCAGCATATAAAATCCTTCTGGGTTCATCTCAAAGTTCTCATTGATTGAAGCCTAGGAAAGGTGTAAATATATGCAAAATAGAGAAATACAGAGGTCTGTCACCTAAATGCTTCCTTGCTGGAACCATGGCACATGCGATTGCAGAGCCAGAATTTCTAAAATAGTCCAAGACTTTGAAACACCTGATTTTTTAGCATCCTGTAAAAAGCCCATGGACATGAGCTTTGCTGAAGATAACCACTCACCTCTGTAAAACACTCACACCCTTTGATCTGATGCCCTAGAGATTAAATCCACAAGTTTGCTTTGCTTAATGTTGCTGTGTATCTCACATCCCAGGACTCTGCTGAGAGGCAAGCTTTACATCCAGCTCCCAGGGACCTGAATCAGAGAGCACCAAGTTCGAGGGGACCTCAAGGACCATCTGGTCCAACCTGTTTTGTCAAAAGCACAGTCCAGACAAGGTGGCCCAGCACCCTGTCCCCCCACATCTTGAAAGTCTCCAACACTGGGGAATCCACTGGTTCCCTGGGGAGGTTGTTCCAATGGCTGGTTGTTCTCACTGTGAAAAATCTTCTTCCTGTGTCCAGTCATAACCTCCCCAAGAGCAACTGGCACCCGTTACCCCTCGTCTTTCCACGTGACCTCCTGTGAAAACACAGTCTCCATCTTCTTTGTTGCCACCCTTTAAACACTGGAACATGGTGATAAAGTTGAGTTTTAGCAGACCTGAGCCAGCACCCAGCAAACTCATTAATATCTTGATCTTTCATACAGAATCAATTCCTCTGAATTCTTTCTTCTTCCTGGCTTCCTTTCATCAGCCCAGTTTTAGAGTACCAACACGTACTGTTTTCAGAGAGGCAGGGATTTACATAAAAGCTATTGGATATCAGTTGCCCAAACTGTCCATCACTGTCTAGCTCCTTGCTTAAAACTGTCCAGCCAATTTGTGACTCAACATCATGTCCTTCAAGAAAAATGGACATGGGTAAGGGAAGCAAAGTGCCATCTCTGGGCACTGTAGAAGCAGTTTGCAACTCAGATGATGGCAGGGATGATTGCATTGCAGTAGCGCATTATCATGTATTTAATTCCCACCATGAATCCCCTTGTCTGCTGGGTTAGCTCCAAACTAAACAAGCCAAAGCAAATCATTGCACTCACAGCATCCAGAGGGGTCTTGCAGTTTGAGAGAGGCACAAGTGTTATGCATGAGTGAGCAGCCATGCAGGGTAGCAGTTGATCATTTAACTTCTATCTATAAATCCTGAATACTTGATGCCAGTTCAAGTTCATTACATTAATGTCCTCTGGATTGCACTGAAGCCATTCCATTAGAGGTCTGGTTATCGCTGACAGGATTTAAAGTGTCCCAGCAAAACACTCAGGATTATTAAAGTGCAAATCTGAAATGCTCAAGCAGGACAACAGCTCCATCACTCTAACACCGTGGGTGTATGGGAGGCACAGCAGACCCCTCCTCACAGGACACTGGTTCTCTTCAATTTTCCTTTTTTCCCTTTCAGAATATTATGTCTTACTTGGTCCTTTCTTTTTTTTCTTTTAATTGTTTTTATTGCTATAATTCCATTGATTGTTGCAGGCAATAATCAGTTCTAAAACAGCTCTTTCAACCAGAAAATAACTAGATCAATTTGAGGTCAAGCTTTATTGAGTGAGGAGATTGGCAACAGCATGTGACTGTGAGTTGTGATGTACAGTGCTGTGTTGCTCTGATATATGATGACTCTGAATAGTTTTTATGGTGATTTAACATTGACACCTTATTATACCATGAGCCTAAAGTTTCTATTTAGAAAAGAATCTGTCAGCAATAAAAGTGATGACTTTCCCAGAGTAGGAAGGCTCTCACCTCATTAGAGCTTTGTAAAGAAGCTGTAATGACAGAGCTTCAGTTTATGGCTAAAATCAGAAGCCAAGTCCAGAGACAACTATAAACATTAGAAAGAAGGAACAGAATGATCTAGAAGCTCACAATGAATGCAAGAAGATTAAGACCAATTTGTTTAGTTTCTCTCCTGATTCTCTTCCATTTAGCACGTAACTGAAGCACATACTTAAATACACCTTTAGCTGCTTTGGGAACAAAGGATGGATTTAAAAGCTCTCAGATCTCAGCTTGCTGGTTATTTCTGAGGAGAGACTTTGGAAGCACCAGTAGGAGCACTGATTTTGAAAATCAATGTTTAACCATAAATTGTTTCTATTTACAAGGTATAATTACAGGATTGGGCATAAAGTGAGATGGAAAATAAAATGGCATCTTATATGGATACAAATAAATCCTAAAGATGAGCCTTTACTGGGTTTTTGGTCTTGCTGCTGAAAATTCAACACCAATTTCTTTTCATTTCCCAGTTAGTAAATTAGTCATTCCATGCTTTGCCCAAAGGTACCATAACTCAGTTGTGACCAGAGATGGCCAAACTGGAGGAGGTTCATCCTCAGCTGCCCACCTAGGTACACAAGTTCTCTTAAAGTTGGAAGTGGCATTGTGAGGGTCCTGTCGGTGTTGCTGTGCCAGAGCTCAGACTGGATGTGGTCACAGGAAGCAGGCATAGGTAGGAAGTGCTCCTAAGTCACGCTGAGGGAGCAGTGGAAAAGCAAGCTCTGAAGAAGCCACTTCTTTGATTTCCAAAGGCCATAAATAACACTTGGAGTGCTTTGTGTTGTGTGACTTGCAACAACATCTTTTCCTGTAGCAGAAAATGTCCTAGATGATACAATTGTCAAAGCATCTCCCAGAACACCCTGCCATTGATTCACTGGCTCTTGGATAAAAGGCAGGATTTGATTTTAGTACAACCTAGCGCTTAATGAAGGCAATTTCATTGCCTTTTCATAGTGTTTATTAGCATGTTTTCATACTTTATGTCTTACCAAAACATTTACTTTGGCAAACTGACAGACAGGATTTACTCTCCCACATTTCTCAGTATGTTTTCTTTGTTTTGCAGGATCCTAAATATTTCAAGTCACAGAAGACCGGGAGAGGCCAATTAAAAGAAGGCTGGAGAGAGACCCATCAGCCAATTATGTGTTCCTACAAACTTGTGACAGTGAAATTTGAAGTCTGGGGACTTCAAACCAGAGTGGAGCAATTTGTACACAAGGTCAGTGAAACAAGAGCTGTTTCTTACCCTTCACATAAGCAGAACTTGAGTACTAGCCTAGTACTCTAGCACAGGAGGGTAACTGGCTGGGTGGAAGCTCAGCAGCTCAGCCGAATCTGCTTTCACACCTCCCTCAAGGTCTGAAAGACCTGGAGCAGAGCCAGAATTGTTCATCATGGGGTACAGACTTGACACAGCCTTGAGCTGCTGGGGTCAAAGATTGAGAAAAACTATCTGTAATATTTTCAGCCCTGTGATAAACAGAGGAGTGGAGGTGTTTGTGAGTAAACACAAGCACCACAGGTGTAGCAGTGATGTGCACAATTCCCTGCATGGTCTGTAACAGTGTCCATGTTCCACAGGTGGTCAGAGATATCCTGCTGATCGGGCACCGGCAGGCCTTTGCCTGGGTTGATGAGTGGTATGGTAAGTATTCTCCACATTTAGCCCATTCAATAGGGCTGATGCAAAGCTCCTGACAATTAGCAACACATTTCTATTTGCTTTCATAGACCATCAGGTCCTGGTGTAAGTTGTTCACGAAAGAGAAGGAACTATGTTCTGTTTCTGTGGAACATACGGAGCTGCTGGCAGCAGGTTCTTTGTGACAGGAGTGGGCTGTGTTTTAGGCAGTCAGTAGGCAGCATGAGGACGCCTTTACATCCCATGCAGCTCAGGATAGATGCATCAGTCCCGTCCCCCTGCACTGTAGGCAGACAGGAGCTGCCCCTGCCAGGAGTCATCTTTATAGAGAACCGCCTGCAGCTCTGAATAAAGCTCCTTCCTAAGCCTGTATTGACATGCAGTTATTTCCACACTGCAGGCTCCTCAGGCCTCTGTTCAACACAATTTTAGCTCTTTAGGAAAGTTTGAAACTGTTCCTATGGATTGCAGTACAGAAATGGTGGAGCTGTAAGGTTCTTTCTGAAAAAGGGATATAAAAACCCTCTGGGTTTGATTCAACAGCAGCTGCTGCAAAGAGTTCTGAATCCATGAACCAGCTATAGGGATGGGCACTCCCCAGTAATCCCCGGTATCAAACCAGCCCCTGGTGTCTTAGGAAACAAGCTCACAGGGTTTGTCTTTTTCACATGTATTTTCAGTAAGATGTATCCATAACTATAGATTCTAAGTTCCTAAGACATTCCTGTAATATATTATAGGAATTTAGGAACATATTTTGAATATTTAGATCCTCCTTAAGCTTCAGGAAACACCATTTGGGGTATAAGAATGACCACTAGAATCTAACAACAAATTCACTGTGGTTTTTTTTTTTTAATATAGAAAAAAATTGCTTTTGAAATCAAAATGTTCTCATAAATTTAACAGTGGATTAAAACCTTGTGCTGTAACGATCATAAAAATACTAAGATCTCCTAAAAATATCTTATATTTTGGGATAGCTATAAACTAGTAAGAGAATTTTGTATCCAGTAAGAAAGGGTTTTTAAGAGCTATTTTCTTTCTAATTTTTTCCCCTGGAATATAGTGATCTGGTATTTTACCTCTACAGAGTGAAACTGATTATTTAAAGAAGCCCAATTCCATGTAAAAATTGAGCCCACAAGTTTGCCCCAATTCTACCCAGAATTTCTATTAGGGTGAGACATAAAGAAATGTTACTGGGAAGCAAAGAGTCACCTGCAGTTTAGTGGAGTTACTGATCAATGAGTAATCATGAAGGCAAATGTACAGAATAGGTTTGGCCCAAAAATCTTTACCCACAGATTTTCCCATCTGAACTCTGAGTGCTCAGAACCCTCCTTCCACAAATGAAACCCTGGGATACAGAGTCATCTCCTGGGTTTCTGCTGTCACGATGAGTCTTTTTACTACATATCACAGCGTACTTTTAGAATTTAATTGTCAGGCTAAGTACAAAACCTAAAATAGATATGAACAAAGGCTCAGTGTACAGGGAGATGTACCAAAAAAAAAGAAGAAAGTACAAAAAATGAGTATAGGTAACAGTGTGCTGCCTGCAGCCCTTGTCCCACTGCTCTGTTCTGAAGCAGACACGCCGGGCAGACTGGCTGCCTGGAGACAGTATTTCCTTACCCAGAATGAGTGAAATCCAGTTTGTATAAATCCACTTCAATTCCATACCTATGAGCTGTGTTATAAATAGTGTGGTACTGCTCTTGCCATGTTTCTGTGTGGAGGGAGTTTTTCAAAAATAGAATTTCTTCAATCATCTGTGTGCCTTTGGCATTACCAGCCTGTAAAATAAAGTGTGAGGAAGGCTTGGGGATGGTCAGCTAAGCCATCTGAACTGAATCCAATAACAGTGCTAAATCAGTTATTAAGCAATATGTTGTGTTAGGGATGTTCCTGACTGGTTACTGTTACTGATGCTGTAAGCATGAGTGTGTCTTGTCATTACATTTCCTAAACTGTTTTTAGCTTCATTGTTAAGAAAATCTATTGTTGCAGTTAATTACTAATCCAGAGCATGTCCTCTGCTTGGCAAAGCGCATCCTCAGCATGTTACTGACACGGCTTATGGGCTTGTTTTCCATTCTAGATAACAGTCAAAGACTAGGAATTAGTGGTATTCCCTGTTTCCTTTGATCAGAATGTCAGAGTACATTTCATTTTCACCAATAAAGGATGTGCTACTGCTAGAACAGCTCAGGTTCTGTCTTTCCTGGAAAGCTGCCTCCTTAAAGGCACCGAGAGCCGCCTGTCGCGTGACGAGGAGCCTGCGATGGAAGAATTCACATACCCCAGTGGCACATAGAAAACCTGTGAAAAACAAAAGCCTGGAGAACAGAACCAGTGTGTGCTACCCAAGGTGGTACACATCGCCAAGCGTGCTGCGCTAATAACATGCTATTTCAGTCTCACGAGTAACAAGTTGGTGGCTGTTATCATGCAGCTCTCAAGTTATCGAACCCTTGTAAAAAGCAGGCAATTCTGACAGGCTTCGTGCTCACTCACACCTTAGTCTCAAGTAGATTGATTGAAAACATGGGAATACTCTGAAGAATAAGGTCACAAGTCAATTAATTAGATTCTTTACAGGAAGTATGGCTTATGGCAAATGCTTTTAAAATCTGTAATAGCTGCTCTGAGTTACTAGCAAGCACCTCATGGATTACACACGAGTTTGATGACATCAGGCATGCCTAGGCAGTGCTGGACAATCCTACTGGTAGAATCCACTGGATCAGTAGAATATTTCTAACTCTTGCAAGTCATTAAACTGCTTGAGGCTACAGAACTATTACTGTATTCACTATTAATTCACTTGCCAGTAATTGTTAGATTGAGGAATCTAAGCTGCTGTGTGCTCTAACAATGTTTGCTGGTTATGAGATGTACTGTGCAAAGATAACGTAAAATCTTTTTGAAAGTTCCTGGAAAGGTAAGTAAATATTTATAATATTTCTCTATCCTTTATTCCAAGGGATCTTCTAAAGTCTTCTTAGAAGATCTTGGCCTTTGCCAAGGCCTGCACTTCAATACTTTTTGCCTACCTTATGTTACACAGACACTCCTGAACAATTTCCACTCCTTCCTGTTCTCTGACTCCCTTTGACTTAACCTTCTCACACCTTCCTTGGCTGATATAACTACCTTTATGAGGCCATTTTCATAAAGCTAGTTGCTCCATGCTTTTTTTTAAATCTTTTGTTGGCTTCTGCTGAAAGACTATGTGTTCCTAGAACCTTCTCCTTAAAAAAAAAAAGTAAGTTTGCACTGAATCAATGGAAAATGCCAACAATTTTGACCTTTTTACAGATATGACTATGGATGATGTTCGAGAATACGAGAAAAATATGCATGAAAAAACCAACATTAAAGTTTGCAACCAACATTCATCTACTGAGGATGAAATAGAGAGCCATGCCAAAGCAAGAGTATGTCAATTTTTCAAACCTATTGCCCGTCCTCAGCTAATCCACCTGCACAGATCAGAGAAGAGCAACCAACTGGTCTTGCTGACCAGTCAGTGGAATTTTGGGGAGGTTTTGCTTCAGTAGGATCAGAAGCTTTCTCCATGAAGTGCAATCCCTTTTGTTTGCACTGCCACTGATGTTAGAAAGGGTGGGGTTGGGCTCCTACATACAGCTCCTTGCCTTCCAGGAAAACACATCTCTCCAATTGCACCTGAATGCATCAAGAGGAAGTTAAAGATCAGTTTTACCTTCTACTATTTGAATAGTTAAAAAAGGAGAGTTCAGAGTGATTCAGTCAAAAAGCCAGGAACACGGGGAGTGGAAAGTATCTGTGGGACTGATAAAATTCTTTGCTTCACCTGGGGAAACAAAACAAAACCAACTAAACAAAACCCCCACAACAACAACAACGAAACCACACCAAAATCTAATGAATTATTCACCCTTTCAAAACTGATTTTAATGTTGTCCAACAGGGTGAGAGGTGTTTTCAGAAGGATGTACCAGCAGTTTGTGGAGAAGGGCAGGTTTCTGTGTAGGTTCTTCTATTCAGATCCTGGAAACTTCATCAAGTATTTAAATTCCAAATTTGGGCACCTCAAGTAGAAATTACCTCAATCTCCATCTCCAAATAGAAGAGATGTGGTGATGCTTGCTTTTGAAATGTTATTATTCCTTTACTTCCACTAGCTGCACTGTAGAGCACAGGGGTGGTTTTATTCACCTAAGGAGTGTGGGGCGATGCCCAAAGGGCTCCATCCTGAGGTCTTCCCTTTGTTCTTACTGAGTAAAAATTGTCCCCAGCCTGAGATGATGTTGTCTAAGCAATAACCAGGAAGATGGTTCTTGTGTTTGTAATGTTGCAGCTCCAGCGACATCACAGTTACTCCTTAGCTGAGTAGTGACCCTGGAATCTGATTCAGGATTCGGCTTTGAATGCAGCCTGCCATCCCTAGGTCCCATGTGGCAGAACTGCCACTGAGGCTGGCACAGAACTGACCACAAAAAAAAGGGCCTGAGCCATCTTAGCTGAGGGCAAGGGCTGGTTTTACTTGAGTGTGCATCAGAACAGAAGTTACTTTAAAGCAAGTGTGAGCTAAAAAGCAGAAGGCGACTGAAGGGACAATAAATATTTTTGCCTGGATTTAAACCAGACAGTCTTGGAGGATCCCACCAATTAAGACTTTCACCACTCTTCACTTCAGTGGCCAGTAAATTGAGGAGCCTTCCTGTCCTTCATTTTCATTTACCCAGGACATTTGTTTCATGTTGTACAGAAGTCCTCAGTCGAAAATGGCCAAAATGAATGCAGGGCCTCCCTTTGATGTTGGGATGCTTTAAAAGGCTTTGAGAGCAGAAACACTACACACACTATTAGAGGGTGAAACAAAATGTAAATCAGCAAAACAGGTTCCAGTCTATCGCCAGCACAAGTAGGTACAGTTCTTCTGAGACCATTGCCACCGCGTAGCTCTGATTTGAGAAGAGCTTGGTCCTCACTCCTAATACATGGCACAGCCATGTGGGCTGAAAAGGTGCCTGGAATGTTGTCTGCAGGGAAGGGAAGGCAGCTGGCAATGCACATGCTTTTATTTATTTAATAAGATGTGGTAATACAACATAAAGATTCTTCTACATAAGACTTGCAGCCAAGGCTACAGCTGCACGTGGCTGGGTGATGCTGAAAGGTGGGGATGTGCCCAAAGCACCCAGTGAGCAGTGCTGCTGGTCCCCTGTCTTGGACACTTGGATGAGCCAGCACTTTGAATGTATTGACAGGCTAGCGGGCATCTTTCTTCTTTTTGCTGAGCTTTCAGAGCTCCAAGAATCTGTACAATGGTTTAATGAAATATTGCAAATTTAACATGATGCCAAGTGAAACCGTAGCATTTGTTTCAGTTGGCTCAGTAGCATCTCGCAGGCAACGCAGACACGAAGCGGCACGTTCACAAGTCTTGAGCATTATTTTTCCCCCTCAGTTTACCAGTTTAAGTTGTCATTCATCTGAGATGTGATGGGAAGAGTTTTGCAGGGCTCAGGCAGAGCAGATCGCTGCTGGGATCGCTGTGCCCTCTTGTGGGTTCCCGCAGCACTGTGCCAGCCCCTCACCGGCCCGCAGACTCTGGCTGCTCCTCAAACCTGTCCGGGGACTGGAGTTTGGTTGCAAAGTGGCTTCAACCTCTCATCTCGTTGGATGGAAAAGGGAGTAGTGGCTTTTTCAAGGGACGGGAAATTCTTCGGGCTTCATTAGTGGTCGAGCACACGGCCTGATCCGCGCTGCAGCTGCGAGCAGGAGGGCAGCAGGAGCTGTGCAGGGGGGAAGAGAGGTTTTCATCCCTTGGTAATCACAGGAGATGATCAAAGTGGTGACAACCTCTCACCCCTTCATGCACATAACTTAAATGAAAAAAAATCCCAACAGTCCAACCCACCAGTTTGATTTTGTTTGAAGTTCTGAAAAATTGTACTTGCTGCCTGTGTGTCCAGAAGAATTCTTTAATTGCCCATGAAATAGCTTGATTTTTCCAGCAATTAGAGAGCCAGCAGTCGTTTCAGTCCAGACCCAGGTAGAAGAGGAACCATGAGATGTGATTAATGTATTTAACTTTGTTTCCTGTACACTGACCTCTTATTGTACTCCAATCATTGCATTACAACAGGGAGCCGTTCATGTGCAGAATCACTTCATGTTCTGCATGATAAGCAATGGGTCCTTGATTTACAAGTTAGATGGCAGTAGTTTACCTTGAGCAAGTGATCATTTGCAAGGATTCTAACGTGCCTTTATCTTTCTCTCCTCATTGAAGACATGACAATGGATGAAGTCCGAGAGTTTGAACGAGCAACTCAGGAAGCTACCAACAAGAAGATTGGGATTTTCCCACCTGCAATATCGATCTCTAACATTTCCATGCCTTCTTCAACCCGCAGTGCTCCATCTAGTGCTCCATCAACTCCTCTCTCCACAGATGCTCCTGAATTCCTGACAGTTCCCAAAGACCGGCCCCGGAAAAAGTCTGCTCCAGAAACTCTCACTCTTCCAGACCCAGCGAAAAAAACCCTTTAAATTAACCCAGCATGTTTCCTCCTGATAAGCCATGTCTGCCACAGCAAGAGTGATGTGACTCAATTTCTACAAAGGTCATGGTGGTTTGTTAGTTGTTGTTTGTTTTTTTTTTTCTTAAAATAATCTTACTGGTGTGGAAAGATTAGTTCTTTCCTCAGACTTGATCCCTAAAACCTTCAGAGAAGTGCATGCAAGAGAACGTGTTTCTATGTTCCTAAAGTAGTGTTTCAAGCCATATGGTGCATCTGACTGACAGGCAATGAACCAGTCTGAGGGGATCCCTGGAAAAGAAAGCAAATCTTTCTGTAGCAGTGTTCTACCTATAGATCCTCATCTAGGTCACAGCATTTCTCATTAGGAGTAGGTATTGAGTAAAGTTGTCAAGGACTTCTGAGGCAAATTAGTGCCAAGTAGAATGCAGGGTTAACAGGAAAAAACCAAACCCTCCCATTTTCTTCTTTTATAGCTGATTTTAAAATCCTTCCTACTCCCAGGCTTCTCGTTAACCTTTGACCTGCAACTCATTGTACTCGAACACCAACAGCAATCACTCGGGTTCACCTTCTGCTTAATATGACTCAGGATTTGGGGGCCTAGCTATCAAACACAAAACTTTTCAAACCTAAAATATCACTGTATTGGCGCCCCAATTGTAATTAATTATACTGACTTTGAGGCCATTGAACTATTTCTAACTTGCACAGAATTTGTAAAAGAAACCGCCTATTTCTTGTAGATAATGTATTTTAATAGCTCTCCCCTGTCCTTTTGTGATCTCTAAAGTCTATATTGGTGTTCATCAGTGGTGTTCCATGTGTAAGATTGAAAAAAAGCAGTTAAATTGAGCCAGCTGAGAAGCAAAACCAATGAGTTCTGTCTTGTCCTCACTGGAAGAAGAGTGGTAGTTACGCTCTGAGACCTTGAATGTAAAGGAAAGAAAATAAGTGACTCCTTTTTCTTTCCTGCATCGTATCTTTCCTAAACAGCACAATCTCTGCTAACAAAATCTGTTTCCAGGCTTCACCGTGGTCTCTAGGGAAGGGCTGAACAAAATCAGTCAGTGTAAAAGCAAATGACTCAGTCGTGGGGCTGCTTAGTCCCGTGTAGGGTAATGCTAAGGAAACAGAAGTGCTCTTCCTGGTCTGCGTGTGGAACCACTCTTCAGTCTCAGGAATTAAAATGTAGAAAAGGATGTTTCCCTTAGGGAAGTGCATATTGTGGCAGGAGGAGAAAAATAAATGGCAGAAGGGGTTCCTTTGCTTCCTTTCCTTCCTTTTTTTCCTTCCCTTCCTTTCCTTCCTTCTCTCCTTCCTTCCCTCCTCTCCTCCTTCCTTCTTCCCTTCCTTTTCACAATGGAAGCTCAGCGAGACACTCTCCCCTCTGCCCCCTGTTTGGGGTACTGTTGTTCTCTGTAGTACCGTCTCTATCCGTAGCTGCAGTAGCTGTTAAATAAGCCGCTGTGAATTCCCAGGGGGTGACAGCCATTACCTGAACCACATGATCAAAGGGGATGATCCTTTGTACATGGAGACAGAGCTGACCTGTGGCTGAGTATTGAACAAGGGTTTGGGGACGGCCCTTCACCTGGGCAGGACATTGTCACCATCTCAGCACAGTGCTGTGACTTGACTGGCTTGAATGCACTGAACTTCTCCATGGCTGTAGATCAGTAGAAGTTATGTTGATGTGTGGTATTTATAGGGAACTTGTAGTAGCAGGAAAGGTAATTCCGCTGCCAACCTGCACTGATGAGAAGTGTGTGTTTGTTTGATAGTTAAAATCCCATAGCTAGCAAACCTGGGAGCTCTTTGTAGGTTAGCTGTGCTCTGCCTTCATGCCTTCTCCCACTTACTGCCCATGTTTTGCTTTCCTGTCCTTCCCAGAGCTGGGGATTCTGTGTGATTAGTAAACTAATGGATAATGATCTTTTTGTTTAAAAAGAAGCCGCTGTAGTGATGCAAACAAAGCTTTCCTACGTTGGTTTATGATCTTAAAAGGTCTTTTCCAACCAAAATGGTTCTATGATTTCATCTTAAAAAGTGTGCAGATTAAGTATTCATGATCATAACTGGTTTAATCTTTTTTTTTAATTATCATTTATTTAGTAGCAGCATCGGAACAGTGAGAGAAGGGAGACCTTTGAAAACATGAAGCAGTGTTTGGTTGTTTTTTCATTTCCTGAATTTGACCTACACAGAAGTGGTTTAGGGCTGCTCCACCTGAAAAACTTTTTCAATGCGTTTTTTTCCCTGTCAAAGAATAATCTGCTCAGCTCTAGTCACAGAGCCCTCGTGCTTACACGTTACTGACTCTATATACACTTTGGCACCTGGCTTTGACGCAGACTCTTAGACCGAAGCGGTCATCCCTTTACTTGGGTTCAACTAATTCATTTCCAATCCCGTGTGGATACACTGATTATTATATTAAGCAGGTTTGGGGATAAATCCTGTATGCAAATAATTAACATACCTGAGTAGGTATGATTAAGATGTCAGTGTGACAGAGAGACAGGAGAAGGGCATAGATCCTGTCATAGAAGAAGTGACATGGTGCTTAATGCTCCATCTGTGTCTGCTGCTGCCTCCACCCAGCTTTTCTCCAGCATTGCCAGGTCTGTTGACCCAATACCCTGAGCCCTGGCTGCAAGGAAGGTCAGGATCAGCCCTGCTGCCTCCATGCTGCTTCCTCATGAAAGCAGAGAAAAGATCTGTAGTTTCATTGCTTTGGGTAAGAAATGCCCCAGGCTTGTCATTGCCTCTGTAAGCATCCTCTGCCCTTGCTTTCCCCACCCGTCAGTGCTCTTCGGGTCAACCAGCCCTTTAAATATCCTTTTCTGTTCTTCTTGGGATTCCCAGCAAACACACAAACCCACAGGGAATGAGATGCAAAGGAAGGTGTGAATGCCTCCATGTAATGACCTGTGGCCAAGGGGTTGTTCTCATTACTGATTTTTTTCACAGTGCTTTCTGTGGTATTTTCAAATATGTTTATTAGGAAACAAACAGATAGCATTGACCATCACTTCTTTAGCAAAAATAAACAATGTGATTACTTAGGGAGCACATCATTAGAGTATGGTGCCTCACCACAGGCACTACCGCCCTGTCCTCTGGCACAGTGACTGAGGAATTACACAGTCCAGCCCTGCTAGGGCTTGACAAGGAATTTTTCATCAAGGAGAATACAGTTCAGAGCAAATAAGGTAATTAGTTTGTTTGGGTTTCTATTAAAACCTCCTCACAGCTTTGCTCATACTTTTATGTATTTCACATAGAACAATCATTACAAAATAACTGGCAATTCACTGCAGTCTGTAGAAGGGTAGATCTCCTGATAAATTTATAAGGGGAGGTGTCCATAAAGACGCTGAGGAGCAGCACATTCCTGAAACACATACTTAATGGGATTTCTTATGAATGTAATGGCTAATTTTGTAAATGACTGGACAAATCCTATGGAAAGAAACTATTTGACCTTATTCTTTGGCTTTTTTGATTATTCTGGAAGGTGATTTTGTGACATCTAGTAGCCAACTTGCATTAATTGCTGCTGTAGAGATTTTGAAATGGAAGTATTTGTTCCTTGGATTTTAGTTTGTAACAAGACCGCTACATTTTGTTAAAACTGCTTTGAAGCTTGCTGCACTGTAACTCCAAACCAACCTGCTGTCATTTGAAATAAGCCGAATGTATATGCTTTTTATGAATTAGTGAGTGCAGTAAGAGAGAATTCATCATCTTGTCAATAGGAGCTCTCTGTTTCCATCAGACTTGGGTTCATACGTGTAGGTTAAAATTGCTAACTAAGTCTAACGATGTTTTGCTTTAAATTGAACAGCATGGTCATTGAATTACAACCTCCTCTAGTTTTGTGGCGTCACTAAAACGTATTTCATCGTCTTATTTCATTTTCTGTGGTAATTCCACGTGACTCTGAACATCCAGTAAGTCATTTGATTGAGAGCAGTGACGGCTACGTCAGGCAACGCGTCACCACCCTCAAAGAAGGACCAAGTTCTGACACGCTCTGCACGTTAAACAATGCGGAACGCAAGGCTCAGCAGGAGAAATTGTCGTATTTCTCATTCGTATCACTTAGATTCTGATTTTTCCAGGTTATTTATTATTTTAATATTGTATTTTCCTTGCATTTTGTTGTAAATAAACTACCAACAATTATTCTTTACAACCGCTGCCGTTTTCTGTGCCCAGGTCTCCCCTCGCAAGGAACACGCTTATTAACCGGGGTTAATAACCGGCTCCAACAGGCTCTTCCTTAAAAAATGACCGAGCACAAAGAATCGGCTTTGCGAGGAGAATTCAAACCGCCCCCAACATCCCCGTGTTGGCTGCGCCTCAGCTCCTCAGGGGTGTTACCAGGGCAGGCCCCACGGGTCAGGCGTTACCCCCGCCGCCTGTCCAGCCCCGCTCGGGCGCGTCGCTCGGCCGCCTGGCGCTGGGCCCCGGCGAGGAGCCGGCTGTAGCCTCTCGGGGTCGGAACCCTGCTCGGCCCGCCTGAAGCCGGCTTGTTTAGTCAGCAGGAATCAGGCACGTGTGGCTGCAGTTTAACCGTTTCCAGAGGCTCACTGAGGGGACACGGAGCTCCCCCCGCGCCGCAGGAGCGGCCACCGCCGCTGAGGGCTGACGCGCGAGAACGACAGGCTAGCCCGCCCGGAAACTCCCGAGCGCCTTCGGCCATTTCCGTCATTCCCCCGGCACCCCGCATAGCGGCGCATGCGCGGTGCGCCGCCCCAGCTAGTGCTCCGCCTCCCACCGGGTCACGCTACGCCGCGCTGGGTCTCGCGATAGGGGCGCGCTCGCGAAGATGGCGGCGCTGTGTGAAAGCTTCACGCTGTGCGGTTTGGGTCCCAGCGGCGGCGTCGGCCTTGGTGGGGGTCTCTTGGCGCTGGAGCCGGGCCCCGACCCCGACCACGTCCTGCTCACCGACCGCGGCAGGACGGCCACGCTCTTCAAGGTAACCGCCTGGCCCAGCCCTGGCCGCTGGTCCTCGGGAAGCGTCGGTGCAGCCGGCGGGCAGCCCCGGCCTGTGGGAGGGTCCCTGGGCAGGGCCTTGGCGGCGCCTCGGGACGGCTTTGCCCCCGGCCTCGGCCGGCCTGTCCGGAGGGCGGCCGGGCCCGGCTGTCACCGAGCCCCCAGCCCTGCCTGCCGGCCGCCATCCCGCCTTCGGGACAGCCTCGGGCAGGGGCTTGTTTCGGGGGACGGCGGCTCCCGGCCGGCGCTGCCCTGCTCACCTGCGCCGTCCCGCTACTCCCCGGCCAGCCTACCGCTGGAGCGGCTGTCGGCTTAAGCTCTTCCCTCCGTGTTCCATCTTTTCTCCCTCCGTCCCGAGAACATCTTCCATCCTCAGTCGCAGGGGACGTAACGCTTCTTTGCAGTAGCCCAGGTGACCCATGTTTTGCTGGGCTGCATGTCAGCTGGAGGGTGAAAAGGAAACTGTTAGTCTGCAGCACTTCAGACTGAGAGCGTGTCCTGGTGTCTTGTGACCTATGCGTGTATTTCAGTAGACCACAACCAGAAACATCAGGGCCACGATGGGGGTTTTATCTTTAATGAGCTTCCACGTTTGTGGGGCTGGGTGTAAAATCACAGGTAACATGAGTTCAGACAATAAAATTAATTGCTTTTGATCTGAACAGCTTGCATTGAAATAGGAGGTGAAATAGCGTAGCACCGTGCACGATTGTGTTGGTACAAGTAACTCTGGTGATTGGAAGTAGTGTCTTTGCTTTGGAAGACCTGTGCCTTGTAGCTGTGCCTCATGGCATAAGCCCATCTGACTGCTATAGGTCAAAGTTATTTCTTATGTGAAAAGAAGTGACTCTAATCTAGAGGTCTTGCATGGTATTCTGAATGTTTCTGTATTAAGGTCAGAAACAGGAATGATCAAGCAGAACCTCTCAGTGCAGCAGTTTGCATGTTTTAGCCTTCAGAGTGGATGTGGCTATACCTTGCATTTCCCTTCTGCCATGAGAAACACCCCCAAAGGGCACCATGTTGTATTTTAATTACAGTGTCTTTGTTCCCACTCACCTAGGTCTCGGATCAGAAGCCACTGGGTTGTTGGTCGGTTAAACATGGCCAGGTTATCACATGTCCAGTGGTCTGCAACTTTGAAACTCACGAATACATAGCTGTCCATGATGACAAGGTGAGATCCTTTGCCTTTTCTTAAAGGAAGAAAAGGATGTAATGAGGCTTCTGGGTGAATGTAGGCAGGGAAGACCTCCATGGCGTTATGTTTTTGGCCAAATGTAAACGCATGGAACTCTCTAATTTTAGTTAAACATTTCCTGTTTGTGTACATATGGGGTTTGCTCAGCACATGCTGAACCTTCTGGGTTTTGTTATTGATGAAATATCTTTCTTGACCTTTCACTGTTCTCCTTGAAACATTCTCCTCCATATAAAGTACTCTGCACCTTAATTTGCCTCCATCACTTAGATCTATTTCCCTTTAGAATTACACTGTATTGCTTTCCTTAACCTGAGTCTTTCCTATCCTTTCTGAGCTTGGTTCATATTCCTGTTGTCTCTGCTTCATGTTCTTCCCCTGTAAGCTTGCCCTGAGTCAGTTTGCACTATGGTTTCTGGGACTGTTTTGTGTATGTTATCCTCTGTTTCAGTGATGTGCAGTTGTGGGTATTTTGCATGCTGAGAAGTCTGTCTTACTGTTTTACTGCTTCTCTTAAAGGTTTTAAGAATATGGAACAACAAAGACATTAACTTGGACAAAGTATTTAAAGCAACGGTAAGTCTCTCATGTATGTTCCCAGTTATGTTTTGAATCCCAGTGGAGGGAGGAGATGCTCATTCTCATATTTCATTTTAGCTGACCATCATCTTAATTTGTGCATTGTCACGTTCTGGAATAATGCAGGGAACCCACTTGGACTGAGAGATTTGATCAGTGAAGTAGTATTCTTAAAATGATTCGTATCCCAAGGCCAGAGTTTCCCAGGAATCTGTTTTAAGGTGGTGGATTATGTTCCAATACAGGTTTTTCTGTCCTGGTGGATGTGTCACACAACACTGTACACACCCCTGCTACCAACACCTCACCGACAAATCCAGTGTAGCTGTAGAACAGCTGTTTGAACTCCTTGCCCTCACTGATGTTTTTTCTGATGTGATGCTCACTGGGACACTTACCTGGCCTTTTGCTGGGTAGTGATTTGTGTTACTCCCAGCATTTCGGGAAATCAGCCCCGCTCAGCCTACATCCCTGGGAATCCCACAGGTTCATCCTTCTTTTGTTGCACGGTTATTCCAGAACCACAGATAAACCACAAGGTAACGTACTGAAGAACGTAGTGATTTAATTTCTCTGTGTAGCTTTCAGCTGATGTGTACAGAATACACTCACTACCCAGTGAGGGGCCAGTAGTGCTGTTCAAGGGAGGAGCTGTTCGAACATTAGATGTCCTCTTGGAAGCCCCACAACAAGAAATTGAAAACGTTATCACGGATGAAGTAATCAAGTAAGCGATACAACTTTGTGAAGCTTATTTATTGCTCAGAGGAATTAATGATGATGATTAAAGTTGTTCCATTTTTTGGCAGGGGCAGGGAGGTGGATTAGGGGAGAAATCTGAAGACTGAAATCTTGGGGTTCTTTTTAAAATCTTAAAATTATTTCTACAGTATCCTAAAAACAAGAGGCTGCCTGAGGAACAGTGATATGAGTTCAGGTATAGCCCTAGAATTTATGAGATGTTCATGCAGCTTTCTGGTTTTAGGTGGAGTGAAGCTTTAATGGAAGGTCAACAACCTGTCTTGATTTTTGCTACTGAGAAGGTGAGTTGAATACTTTTCAAAAACTTTCATAGCAGCAAATCTAAGTGTTTTCCCTAAAATCTGTCACCTGTTTAATTGGATTTTAAGAGCTTTCAGTAAAATCATCCTGATATAATCAATATATTGTGTATGTATTGCTGCCAATACAACAGTTCAATTGAAGTTATGTTGCTTTCAGTGTTGAGCAGCCCGACTCTTAAAATTCAGAGAAAATCCATTCAGATTAGAATGACAGTTGTGTGGTGACTCTTCATTGCCCTCAAATATTTGCTCATTGTGAAGAACTTAGTAAATAGGATTTATATTTTTTTTAAAATACATGTTAATTTGTATTTATTTAGATGTGTCATCCTGCAAATCCATTTGGTGCATCAAATTGGAATTTCTTTTGCATGCTTGAGTCTGCAAACTTGTTTCTGAATTAGGCTCTATGTCCTATAGAAAGCACAAATTCCTAATTTTGCTTAATTTTAACTTAATTTTCTTTGTTTTAGGATGGGGAGTTTTTTGTCTATGTACAGAAACTTAAGATGAATAGTCTGCACAAATACAAGCTTGAACAACAGGAATTATCTAAGCCACTGAGTTTCACAGCATATATAAAAAAGCAAACTATCACCCTTCTGTGCTTATGTAAGTTGTATTTTCTAGCAGGATGTGATAATAAAACAAAGGCCATAAATTCCTGATAGTTATGAATTACTGTTCAATGTTTTTAGCTCATAAAAGCGTCATCGTTTTTCTTTGGCAGATTCCAATGACTCAGTGTACAAGGTTCTGATACCTCTGCAGCAAAATACTGAAGAGGAAGAGCAGATTTTGTCCAAGTCACTGCTACTGAACCTTTCGGTATCTGGAAGTGTTCTGAAAGGAACTTCTTTTGTTGTCCTTGATAAAGACCACATAGCAATATTAGGAAGTCTGGCTGCATCGGGTGAAGAATCCAAAGGTAACTTGGAACACTCAGACTAAGATGTCGTAAGGTCTAAAATGCCCTTAGGCAAAGCCCTAAGCAGGAAATAGTGCAAATAACATGCGAGTTGGTGCTTGAAATTAATACATAGTTGAGCCATTCTGATGAGAGCGCTGGCCAAAAGATAACCCTTCCCAGTAAACCGCTTAGTGGTCGCAGGGCTACACGTGCTGTTGGGTCTGAGTATATCCTTTCATGCTGGTTGTGGAACACTGGAATAGATGCCATGGGAGGAGTCATGGATGGAGGGGAGTTAAAGGGAGGACTTGGGTACTTTTAAAGGGGCTGATGTGGTGAAGCAGACCTACCTAATGTCCTACAAGAAACCAGTGTCTACAATAACTGAAACAAACACTTTGGCATCATGGCCAAACTTCTCAAGTGTGGGATCAGTGAAACTGAAGGCACTGAAATAGCATTTTAGAACAAAATGTTGTTCCCAACTGGAAGTCACACTGGCTGCTGTCCCTCTTGCCATTGCTTCTTGTTTAAAGCTCTTGGCTGGAAAACTAACTCATCTTTAAGTATTTTTCTTGAGATCTAACCGGATGACTTCATTCCTAATGTTTACTAGATTACTCACTGAGTTATTTTGAAACAGTTATTTCTGTTTCCTCAAGTGTTTTTAAATGAATGTAGCAAAGGCAAATGTAGCATGTTTATATTGCTTTTTGGGTTTGTAATATTTCTCTCTTATTTTTCTAGAGTGCCTAACAATATGGAACACAAAATTTCAGACACTGCAAACTTCAAAGGAGCTGCCCCTGGGAACCAGTGGACAAGTAAGCTCAATCTTTAGTTTGTGGTCCAGAAGCTTTGTGAGTTTAGCATGATAGCAGTGAGGGGACTGGTGGGCTTCAGAGGTCCCCTTTTGGCTAGAAGAGCAATGAATGACAACTTCTGAAACAAAATTAATATCGACCAGTTTATGAGCTATTTTTGTCAGAATATTTAGCAGCAGAATGGTGGCCTATGGCAACCTCTGTGCTAATTCAGGCCCTTCTCACTTCTGGTGGGCTTGATTTATTTTATTTTTATTTTTTACGAGCATGAAATAGCTGATTAAACAGCAAACCCAGGCATATATCTTGTCTGTTTGGTCAGTTGGCAGTTGATGGCCTAAATGGTCCCTATGTATCCCTAAATAGTATTTCAAGATGTTCAGGTGTCAGTTAATGAGTTGACTGACACATGAGTAATCAATGCACTGGTGAAATAGAGCAGCTGACTGTCATAAAATTGCACAAGAGGGAATTTAAGAACTAAAGTGATCAAGTGGACTTAATGCTTTGGAGCAGCAACTGTACTTTAAGACATCCCTGGAAGATACGTGACAGAAGGCTTCTCTGCTCCTCATTAACGATGTTTTCATGTTTTGTAGTTGTGGTGTTATGAGGAAAAGTTTTTCTTTACTCATGGGAAAGTGCTGACAGTGATCATGTACAAGTGTGAAACGTCATCCTTGGCAGCTGCTGTGGGAAAACTGAAGGACAGTCAAACCTTTGGTAAGAAATTTTATAATTACAGTGAAAAAGCATTGTAAAAGGAAAGCTTCTGAAATCGTATACAAATTATTTCATAGTCATATAAAATCCATTTAATCTAAACAGCTTAAAGTGACCTAGCACTGTATTCTGCTCTTAACTGTTACATTTACTGTTGCTGAGAACACCAAAGCACACAAATGTCTGAAGTTATTGTGGCATTCAAATGTAGGAATAACTAAAAATATTGGAATGCTAGATATGAATACTGACAACAAAGTGCTGTGTCCTATAAATTGTTTTCAAAGAGTTAGTGACTGAATGGGACAATATCAAACCTTAGTTTGTAAATTTTAGCTTAAGATTGTACTGTTGTAGCATCTTTAATTCAGCATTGTGCTGCTAGAACGTTACAAGTATGTAATGCTCACAATAAATTGTGTAATAACTTCTCTTCCTCCCAGAGGCTAAATGACAGACAATAAGTAAAAAGGGTCATAAAATTACCTACTGCTGAGATAAAACTGGAAACTTTTGTGGCAGAAAATTACTTGGACTATACTTTAGAAAATACCTATTAGTATAAGACATTGATGTAATGTTCATCCTTTAATACGTGTGCGTCAGTTGGTACCTTCAGATAGTTTAATTTTGTGTTCACAGAAACCTCTGCATTTGTAAACTGGAATACCCTTGGGGATGAAGAGCTGGTGGATTCCTTTCAGCCACAGCAGTCTGCAGCTCTCAAATCTGAGTCCAGAATGACTGTAAGTTATCATCAGGAGCCTGTGAGGGCTTTATTCCATTTCTCTTGCCTCCTCCCCGTACTTCTCTTCTGGTGGTGTTTGGTGTTGCTTTGTCACTCACTGTTTCTGTTTCTGGAATTGGATTTACCCAACTACTAATTCTAATCTGTGGAGCAAGTTGACACATGAAGTTCCTAGTTATTTTGATTGAAATCATTAAATATATACCATCTCTTTGGAGCTAAATAACAACTACTGTTTTTCTTTGTAATAGTTACGATCAAAAAGGAGCCCTGTTGCTAAAGCACAGCCAGATACCTTATCAGTTGGGCAGCTCTTACTAAATCTAAAAGTAAGTAAACCAAATATCCTAAAGTAGTGGTTTTGGCATTCTCAGAATATTCTAGTCTCCTAAGCTGTTATCTTTTTCCCTGTCCTCATGCACGTACCAAATTGACGAAGCTGCTTAAGCAGTTGAGTTGGAGGATTTGTGAGGATGGTGATGCCAGAATAGTATTTGGACATGATGAAATTAAACTGGGTGTGTGGCCTGGACAAAACAGGGCTTATAATAGCTGAGTTCTGGAAACTTATAAAGATTTGGTCATTTTAATGAAAAAGTCTTCTCTTAAACTAAATAAGGTGGGAAGATATTTCACCTGAATTCTTTGGTTTAGATTCTTATTTATGGCTTTAATTTTATTTAAGACACTTTGGATCTAGAAAGAATGCCAGGAATTCCACTGCAAATGCAGCAGTCATCTGTTCATTTCTGAAGCTTGGAAGTGTTGTTGCCTCCCTTCCTGTGTGAACATACCTAGAGTTCAGCTGTGGCTGGACATCTCATTAGTGTTTCTGAAGTAACAGACAGTAATGCCCGAGCAGTTCCTGTCAGGTCCTGCTTACCTGAGTTCAGAGTAAGTAACTACACTCATTTGGCTCTGTCATGATTGAGAGTTACTACAAAGGACAAAGTGGTGAAGGGTGTTTTTGTTTTTTCTTGCTTGAATTCCCAAATAAGTCTTTTTCTACTTGGTCTGATTAGTAACAGTACAGTTCTCAAACCTATGCCTTGTACTTTTGAGTTGTACGGTATTTGTCGTTTTCAGGATGCTTCTACAACTGCATTTGAAGATGAATTGAGACAATTAATGTCCAAAGCACAGATGCCAGATTTCCAAGCCACTATTGGATGTGTAATGACTGCCCTCATAAACAGATGTAAAACAAATCCAAAGTACTACCCTCAAAACTTCCTGCTACAGATAGTCCAAACCCGAGACTTGTCTTATAGGTGATGATTCTGCATTTGTTTTTTAATTGTAAGGAATAGTCTTTAAAATAAAAAAGTAGAAATCCTGTTCTTTATAAAGCACTCTTGAATTATCAGAGTTTATTATCATAGGTGCTTATGCTTACTTTCTGATGAAGCTGACACTTCCCAGATGTTTTTTGTGTAAAACAAGGTGAATACTTCAGTATTTTCATCTCATCCAGTTCTTTTCACATTCTTACAGTTTATGTCCAGATTTAATGGCTGTTGCTTTGGAGAAAAAAGATCTGCATCTCTTACAAGTCTGCTTGCAACAGTTTCCAGATATCCCTGAAGAAATTACTTACGCTTGCTTGAAAGTATTTTTAAGGTATGTTGGAGTCACTCTTTTTTAGTTCTTCACCAAACCAAACCTCTAATAAAAAGCTGCATGTTGCCAACAATGGCTTTAATTCTGTAGATGAGCAATTAATACTGTGCATAAAATTATTCTGAGTACAGTAGTCAGTCTTGCAAACTGGCAAACTTTTACAAGGAGTCTGTTACATGTGTTTAATTATAAAAACTATGTGATTAAATGAATGTGCCTTTTGGTAACACTGCTGGTTTGAATGGCAGCTCCTACATATGTTATTACAGCTGTCTGCTTACTGTGTAACAGGCTTAATTGGGAACTTACCTGGGCTAAGAAGCCTGCAAAAAAAAAATCAATTCATTAAAGTTTATATCTTAAAAAAAATGAAGTTTTAGGTAGGCACTATAACCAAAAGAAAACTGTTGTGACTTCCTCTAGGCTTCCAGAGCAAAAAGGATTCTTATTTATTTCATATTTTGAAATTGTCAAATACTTTATTACTAAAATAATTATAAAAATCCTAAAGCTTATGGGTTGAAGCAGCCCCACTGATGTCAAAATACAGCCGCAGTCTTGAGTGGGGTGTAACATTTAAATCAGCCCATGACAAAATGTCAAATAATACAATGATTTACAGTGTTGGTACAGAAGAGCAGCACAGGCATTGTTCAAGGTTCATAACTACAAAATACTAAGTGTTCTCTCATGGCCTTTAGTCATTCTGCAAGACTGTATTTTAGTATATGTTTTTAACTTTTATAGTAGGCTTCACAGGGTTTGTAGCATGTACTGCTGTCAGGTTGATGGATTGCTGATTTTAAGGCTCTTAATTAAAAGCATTAAATGTCTGGAATTTTCTTCTACAGCATTAGTGACGCCTATCTTAAAGGGATAGATGTGAATCTAGAGTCTGTAATCTGTTACATCGATATTGAATTCAACAATAAAGAAGTGAAGACTGAAATTTTAGAAAATGGTTTCAATGCAAAGCCGAAAGAAGACATGTGGGATACTGAAATCACCCAGGAAACCCATCTGACAGCTGATGGTGAATTCTGCCCTGTCGGACCCCAGAAGGCAGCATTACTGTATCCTCTCTGTGCTTTAATGAAGGAAAGTCAGTGTGTGCTATGTGATGGATCTGGTATTGCTGAAAATTTGAGCAGCTCAGATAAGAGAAGTTCCTACTCAGTAGAAAGTTTGTTTAGAATATAAATAGTAACAAATAAACTTTAAAAGCACTTCTGCCAATTTAAACTTTTTGCAAAAATGTAATAAAATTTTGCCTGATTATCAGAAAATTACATCAGTGATTTTGATATTTTTCTGTTGAAACACATGAGCCAATTATATGCTTTCTGTAAACAGAACTGTTTGAGTTGTTGTATATATTTCATTATAGAAATAAGGGAGATTCAAAAAGCTGAAAAGGGCTTTTTGAAAGAGGTCGTAGGGAAAAACCTAAATAAAATGCAGTTCAGTTTGTAGAAAGTGGTATTTTTTCTTGTAATTTTATTCCTTAGTAGTCCTGCACAGAAATGCTGTTCTCTGTTCAGCCTACAGTGAAACATTCCTTTTGCCTCATCTGAAAAACCTTCCTGCTAAGCAAGCTGTTGTAAGTATCCTAAAATGAGTTTAAAAACTGTTATTATTGGGGGAGAGGGCAAGGGAAGAGAGTTTTCTAATTGTATATCAGAAACTTGCCACTCTTGACAGAGTCTGAATCACAAATTAATGCATGAAAATAAATCTTATTAGGCATCTTGATTTCATTGTTGATTAATGTCACATTTTTCTGCATATAACTGAACTTCTACTGATTTTTGCAGTTCTTGCTTATTTTAGAAAATGTAAGAAACCCTGTTTATTACCCAGTCTTCTTGGTAAATGTTGCTTGTGTTTTGATAGTGAGTATTGTACCTCTTCTTGATGTGGATAATTTTTAAGAAAGGAACTAGTTCCATTAGGAACCTAAGTTTAGAAAGTAGAAACAATCTGTACACTATGTAAAATGCCACGTGTAATACAAATGAGATTCAAGTATTCAATTGCAGAACATCTCAGTTTAGTAAAAAAGAGCTCCCCTGTCCCTCCAAACCTGAAATATAATTTCAAGAACTGCATATACCATAGTGCCTGAGCATATGTGGCTTTAGAGTGACTTCTGACTTTTCCATTTCTAGCTATTTCTCAGATATTTATACTACCTGTTTGTGAAATGCAGTGAAAAAATCAATATGGCACTTCCCGGAACATGCTCTCCAACTATAAATCAGGTGAGAACCTAATTCTAGGAGCTGTATTTCCTTTGGTTTCTGTTGTAACTGTGAGTAGTTGTGAATATGTGAAATCAACTGAGATGCATGTTCATTCTATAAAGTATTGTCTGTTTAAATAACGTATATGAAGTTAGATTGGAAAATACATTGCCTGCAAATACGAAACCATATGTTTTGTGTGGAAGTTAATGTTTCAGAGCTCAGCTTTTAAAGCAAAATCTGTGTCTCTTGTGTATCATAAAGTGTGTTCTGTTTGTCTTCAGGTTATGGATTGGATGTGTCTATTGCTGGATGCTCACTTCACAGTCATGGTGATGCTACCAGAAGCAAAAGAGTTGCTTTCAAACCTGCATAAATTTGTGAGAGCCCAGGTAAGTTGTATCTGCTGAGATGATTTCATTTTAGTATGGATTTGGAATATGGGTGTTAAGAATGGGAGGGAGGGCAGACCATAACAGATGACAAAACAAAAACAATGTCTCTTCTGTATGTTCCTTCCTGAGCATGAAATGGCACTTGCCTTGCTTTCTCATTTTCGATTCCAAAAGCTGCTCTATTCCTTTGCTATCTGAACCTGTGCAGAACCACACTGTGTTCCACAGTATAATGATGTATAAAAAGAATTAAGATTTACTTAATTGTAAATATCTGTTTTCTTGGGTTTAGGTACGATTCTACTCTGAACTCAACAAGATTGAAAGCAGTTTGCAAGAATTACAAAGACTTAACCACCAGAAAGACTGTCAGACATATTCTATTGAAGTGTTGGAACTTATTTGAATTTGAAATATTAACAATTTTAATTTTTATTGATTCCTTTTATGATGAGGATGTATTAGCACTCCATATTGGGGATGTGAAAAGTTGTTTTCTACATAGGAGGGACATGGTTACTCTGTAGCTGTATGGGAGTTGTTAAGTTTGAAACTTGTGTATTAAAAGCTCTTTTTGACTGGATAAGAAGCTGGATGCTTCCTTCTATTTTCATGTATCATTTTGACAGGCAATCATAAGAATATCCTGAAAATGACACATGATTCCTGACAAAGAATTAGGTGGATATGTGCAGTAAGGCTTCAACAGCTGTTTCATCAAATCAATTGACACTCTTATTCTACTTGCTGCTCTTTACTTCATAGTACATGTTTCGAAACAAATTCTTCAGAGTTCTCTATCTACACTCAGATTATGAACTGTAGATTAATTCATTTTAGTTTGCTGCTCTGATTTTTCTATTTTTGTTTTTACTTTGTCCAAAGATGCCTTAAACATTTACAGATTCAGGGAAGGGAGCTTAAGTGAAGGTGTAACGTTGTTGCCAAATGCTGCTTTCTCCCTGCCCTGTGCCATGGTACCATAACATGTTGATGTACCCACGTTTGCTTTCTTTTCCAGTCCCACCAAGTCCTCTTATGCCTTTAAAAAAAAAGCCCTGAATGGGGGCAGGGGGTGAGGTGTTGTGGTTGGTCAGTAGTTAAAGTCTTGGATGATGATAATCTAAAACTGCTTTGATGCATCTTCTATTTGATAGAACCACCTATATATGCAGCATCTGCCTACAGCTAGGGAGAAGGCATCTCAGAATTGTAGGGGTTGGAAGGGACCTCAAGAGATGGAGTCCAACCCCACTTCCTCCACTGAAGAAGCAAAGTGCAGTAACTTAATAGAATGCTTTGTTACGATCTATCTTGGAGGTTACCATCAGCTGAAGACTACTTGTTTTCTCAAGCAAAGAGCAAGCTCCTCTAGATCATGCTGACCTGCATGGACGTACAGAATGGTGTTCCTACATTTCAGCATAATTAGCAACACTTCAAGACTCTAGAAATTTCTGAAGCTTTCTAATGTTAAAATATTGCATCAAAGACAGTTTCTGCTTTTTAAATACTCATCTCTTGAAATCTTGCCTATATACATTGGAAGCTTTAGGGTAAGGCGATTGGAGCATAGAAATAACATGCAGGTAAAACAGTGCTGTGGACTTCAGAGTGAATTTGGTATGTCTTTAAGCTGACCATGCAACTGATAAATGCCAGTACAGCTCTGAGCAAGAATGGTATCTTCCCTGTTAGACTGGGGCAAAGGACTAACCCTGCTGGAAATAACTTCTCTCTTTGGATAGTGATTTTTCTCTGATAGCCCCAACTTAAGCATCAGTTACTGGAAACAGAAGACATCCAGTTTGATTAGGAGCAGAATGTTGGAAATGATTGTGTGAATAAAACGCTTGCCTTCAACTTGCCTGAAAACGAACAGCAATGTTTTCTTCCTTTCTCTTTCTAGATCTAGAACACGAGGTTATTACAATTGAAGTGTGAGGTGCAAAAATGACTGGAGTTAAGAGCCTTAAGCTTCTTCAGAAGCTGACATGTTCTATTTTCTGTAAGCTGTAAAAACTTAGGAAAATACCTAAAACTACACTGGGCAGCTGAAGAACTATATCGAGGGATACTTATTGGCCCTGACAATAGTTCATTTCCAATTTAAAATAAGAACGTCTATCTGTTTTCTCCAAGTACTTTCTCAAGGAGCAAACACCTCAGGTTACCCTCATCTATGCTGCTTGCATTCTAGCATTTCAAATACAGATTTGTTTTGACTGTCTCTTAAAAGTGATGAACTAAAGTTTTATGAAAGCAGGTATTAAGCATCTATTGAATTGTACTCCTGATTAGGTGTTCACTTAAAAATTACATGTTATAAGCAACTGAATATTCAGCTAAATGAAAACTCATCTGGGGTAAGGTAAAATGAGGCAGGTGAGCATAATGCTGGATTTCTTGTAGTTTAAAATGGATGGCTGGGGACAGAAGCCTTCAGAGTAGGTAAACTTACATCAGAATAACAAAATGTTAATCACGTTACTAGTAAAAACAAATTTGAATATTAAGATAATTCAGCATATCAGCAAATTATATACTTTGGTTTTCATCATACTGAAGAAGATGGTAATTGTTAATATATTGAGTAACACCACTAAAACTCATGTGAGCCTTTGCTTCCTAACACTGACTTCTAGTCTACAGCTGAGCTCTAACATTACTCAGCAATACCTTGGTGTCCTATAAATGTACATGTAACTGAGTCTACAACTGAATACTTACATTCAATACTGATACATGCTATGAAATAATTTGGAGAGAAGAACTGGACAAAAGCAGCTCACTAATTTAAGCAAGAGTATATGCACACTGGTTAATAGTGCCATCCAGCTGTAGATTGTTACGTTCTTTTCCTTTACCCTTGGAGAAAGGAACCCATCCAGACAACAGCTTGGAACAACTAGGCTATTCATCTTCTCCAAAGTCCCTTTTGAAAGGAGTCTTTCTCTCCATCTGGCCTGAGTATGGAAGCAGTGTAGGGCCTCCTACCTAAAATTCCTCTTCCTGCTGTATCCAAATCAGTTATAAATATGTTCATTTAACTCTACTAGTGCATTCAAAATAGAAATGTCAAGTTACTGATGGAGATGTGTTTTGTTCTTGGGAGTGGTCAGAGGTACGTGAGTAGTGAAGGGATTATGGGTTTTTTTTCTCTGTACTGAGCCAAGCTGCTTGTTGGAAAGAACCTATAAATTAGTTAACGTACTTCTCTATGCATTTATGTTCTATTCAGTAAGCCCTTCCACATCAACAACTGATACATAAGAGATGGGATTAAGAGACAGGCTGTTCTAGTTCACAGTACTCAAAAGCAAATGATTCTTGACACCTTTGTAACTGTAGTAGACCACACCATCCACAGTATTTGAGTGATGTAAACGCTCTCATAATGATTAGTGCAGTAGATACACTAGATAGCTTTGCTAGATTCTCAAGAAAGAGCAGACTTCACAGTTGATCCTTCCAAGATCACAAAAGAAAACAAAAATAACCTGCCTCAAATTCATGTATTTGAAGTTCCCACAATCCTTTGCAACCTTGAAAATTAGCCTTAGTTAAGCAATCTAAGAGTAACTTTGAAAGTTTACAGCATACAAATAGAATGTAAAGGTGTAAATGGGATTAGGTAATATTGCGACTGCTGTATCATCCTGTGCCTAGAACAGGGCTCTGGGCCTGTGCAGCTGCAACACAATGTAAAAGAGTGCAACTGCAGATAAAAAGCTGGATGTAAGTGCAAATTGGGATAAACCCTGCTGCCTGATGACATTGTTGCATGCTTGACACTGAGGCAGGTTTGTGGGTTTAATGAGCTTCTCAGCCTGAGCAACAAGTTAATGAACAAAAGGCACTTCAAAAATGACTGTAAAAGAATGCAAATTAAATTACACATTGGACATATAGCTGGAATGCTTATAGCACAACCAGTGTTGGGCTTTATATCACAGAGAAGCATTATCATGGGACAGAAAAAAATGGAAATGCAAACATACATACTTGCTAACAGTAAGACCTAGCGCTCTCTGGGATCCCAAAATTAGATTTAGTAATGAAAGGAAGGCTGGTTGTGAGAAATGCATGATGTTTGCATGCCTTGGGCAGGCTGTGAATTTCTACTGCTTTTGCTCAGGAAGCTTACCCTGAATTCAAGTGGTGGCATTAGAAACCCAACAGTGCCATTGTTTACGTAGATTTTTAGCCCTTTGGAGGCTCTAGCAAATGGGGAGACAAGAGGGAATACAAAATCAAGCCCATCTCTGTTTTGTAGTCCTCCAGTGAACTGCAGACACAGCAGTGGAGAGAAAGTAGATGGACAAAAATGCAAATGGCGGGGCTGTATGTGGTCTGTGTCTCTTTGGCTTTATACCGACCCCGGACAGGTAACGGCGAGCTGCAAGAGGGTTTTATTTCTGCACAATGGGTGAAGATTCAAAGCGTGGCAACAGGTGAACATGGCACTGGTGAAGGGGGCCTGCCTGGGGCCGGGGGAGGGCGGCCGCCGCCTCAGCGCCGTGAAGGAGGGAAACCTCTCCTCAGGGGCGGGAGACCCGCTGGCTCTGGTTTCGGCGGGCGCTGCGGGAGGGGAAGAGCCCCGCAATGGACCCCTGCCCAGGCGGATGGGGGGGCAGAGCCCGTCGCCTACCTGCGCTCACAGCTGTCTCCCGCAGCGGTGCGCGGCCGGCTGAAGCCGTGGGACTTGGAGCTGAGGGGTGGCAGCCCGGGGGGCTCCCCTTAGGGCGCGGGTCCAGCTCTGAGGGAGAGGACCGGTAACTGGCGCCTCTATTCAGGTGTGGGGCAGACGGTGAGTCTCGGCAAGGGGGGGGGGGGGGGAGGAGGGGGGGGTGGGAGAGGGAGGAAGGGAGGGAGGGGGAGATGTTCGCCGGGCAAGTTCAGCCGTCAGCGGGGAAGCGCGGCGGGGCGCACCGGGAGCGGCCGGTACCGGGGCTGAGGGAAGCCTCGTGGTGGGCGGCGGTCATGGGGCAGCTCCTCATGACAGGTGGCAGAAAACTGGGCGGGGGGGTCGTGTGGCACACTGCGTGCGGGCCGGGGCAAAGGCAGACAAGGGTGCTCGCAGGGAGCGGCGGTGGGGCGGGCACGACGGGGGTGGCCAGGGGGCGCGGAGCCGCCCCAGCGCGCCGGCTCCAACATGGCTCTCGCGGCCAGAGGCGGCGGCGCCCCCTGGTGGTGGCTGACGGGCGCGGCAGGTCACGTGAGGCGCTCGGGGCCTGCTGCTGCCGCCGCTTCCCCCAGTCAGAGCGGAGCGAGCCGAGGCAGAGACGAAGAAACAAGATGGCGGCCGGTGGCGATCCGGAGCGGGACGCCGGCAATTCGGATTGAGCCCTCGGCCCTCACAGCTCGGCGGCCCCCCTCCCCGGCCCGGATCCCTCGCAGGGCGGGGAGCTTCCCCGTAGCCGCCTGTCCGGACTCCGAGCGCCCTCCCGAGCCTTCCTTCCCCCTCCCTTCCCCCCTCGGCCAGCGCCCAGAGATGCGGGGCCGGCGAGGCAGGCCGCCCAAGCAGCAGCAGCCGGCGGCGGCCACCGCTCAGGCGAGCTCCCCGGCTCCGCCCGCCCCGGCGGGCCCTATCGGGGGGCTGAGGTCCCGGCAACGGGGCAGCAGCCGCGGCAGGTGGGCGACCTCGGCCCAGGCGGAGACGGCGGGGCCCAAGCAGAAGGGAGCCGGGGCTGCCCAGGCCTCTTCCCCCGCCACCGCCTCCCCCAGGGGGGGCAGCAAGAGGAAGGGAGGCAGCGGCAGCAGCAGCACCCCTGGTGGGGGAGGCAGCAGCGGTAAGGGTAGGGGCAGGGCTGGGGCTGGAGGAGCAGGGGGAGGAGGCGGAGGAGGCAGCTGCAACAGCCAAGGCAGGGCTGCTTCGTCCAGGAGGAGCATCAGCAAAGTGGTGTACGATGATCATGAGAGTGAAGAGGAGGAGGAGAGCATGGTGTCCGAGGAGGAAGAGGAGGGAGACCCCGACGATAACCAGGACTCCGAGGAGGAAGAGGAGGAGGAGATAATGGAGGAGGAGGACGACGACGACTCTGACTACCCTGAAGAGATGGAGGATGAAGACGATGCCAGTTATTGCACTGAGAGCAGCTTCAGGAGCCACAGCACCTACAGCAGCACCCCAGGTAGAGAGTCAGTGGGATGAACTAAAACAAGTCGAGGGCACCCCACATGCTCCCTCTAGGTTTGCAAATACAGTCCGCACGCATTCTTCCTCCCGTGTGTGTGTAAGGGATGCCTGCAAGCACTCACAGGGAGAGAGGGGTATGCAGATTAACGACTGGCAACCCCACGGATGCAGGGAACATTAGAAGATGCTTACAAACACATGCACTGAGAGGAGGGAGGGAGGGCAATACTTGCTGTAACAAGGGGATGCTTTGCAAATATGCATGAATATTCTGGTGACTGCGGAAATGCATGATACACCAGAACATTTTGCAAACAATGTCAAAAGTGTATGGAGCATACACTTAATATTTAAAAACAAGGGAAACGACTTGCATGCCTTGCAAAGAGGTCCTTTCAAATATATACAGGAAAGAATGGCTTGTGCTTGCAAATATAACTTGATGCTTAAAGGAAAGGAAGCACTTGCAACTTGTAGTGGCCTAAAAAAACCCCAAAACCATAAACACTGAAAATTTTCAGGTGCTTGAAATCAGAGGTTCGACTGGATCCCTCATTTACTAGCTTTAAGACAAAACTAGCTTTCCAAGGAGGGAAATGAGGTTCATTGTTCAAAATGGAGATTGCATTGTTATAGTTTGGGGAAAAGTGCACAGGGCCTCATTGCAAGGGTGTAAACCTAGTTTTAGTTAAACACAAAGATTGAAAGGTGGAGGTTGAGTCAAAAGTCTTGGTTTTAAATACTGCATTTATCTTAAGATATGGCAACCTTTAAACTCATGTTAGGGTTAAAACTCATTAAACGTCATTGTGATTATAATTTTTTTTAACCTCTAGTGGCAAATTTGGGCTCAAATTCTTAAGGCCTGCACTTCTGTTTGTTCTTAATGAGTTCACTAACCATGTGGGGTTGAAGCTTTAAATATTCTTTATCTAAGCTTAAACACTTTGGATTTATTTGACTTCATTCTAGAATGGAGTTCAAGCTTAGGTGGTTGGTTTTTTGGGGGTTGGCTTTTTTTTTTTAAGCCTCTGAACCAGGAGAGTTGTTAAACTTAGAGATAACCTGGGAGTGTATTCTGAATTGGGCTACAGGATAACAAATACTGCTGTTGTACAAGTGTTTGGCTAATTTGGAAGGGGGGAGGAACAGGTTGTTCGTGTGAATGCATTGCATCTTAATTAAAAAAGGAGTGTAGTTTTGAGAGTTTGCTGACTTTTAAAAAGGGGGAAGTACTGGCTACTAAATGTGTAATTTTTTTAATTTTTGGTGAGTTGATGGTATCAGCTCATTATGTGGCTTCATAATAGTCCTTTCAAAACTCTGTATATATATTTTTTTAAATCTATATTTATAAGCTCAAGAAGCTAAATGAATCAAAGTGAGTACATACATTAGTAAATTTAATTTCGAGAACACTTTTTCAAGGTGTTTGTTTACATTTTTCAGGGATGTCCTGCTATCAGGTTGAAATTTTTGAATATTTATTAAAGGTTGAGGTCTGGCTTCACAGGAGAAGAAGAAAACCCAAAGTGTAATCTCTTGACTTTTAACTCTTAATTTTCTGCTTAGTTGTGGTAACTTTTTTTTACTTTTTTGGGGGTGCTTTTGTCAGGGAAAGAATATTTTTATTATTTTAATTGGCTAGGTTAAGAAAATATTTTTTACATGAGCATCAAAGTTTAGAATGAGTTCTCTAGAGGATGGGTGTATTCAATTTGTGAAATGCACTTAAGTGTTTTGGCAAATCACAAGATACCTCGATGTGCATTGTTGTGCAAGCGTAGACAGGTTTTATGTGCTATTTAAGTGTATCAGAAACCTTTTTGATAATTTATATGCTTATTTCTCACTTGGTCAGGATAACTTCAGTTAACTTATTTTTAAGATAAGTGTGTTTTCATCTTTATGTGCTTTTTTGGGTTATATTACTGAGTGTTTGATAGTTAAAGCATCCATGTTGTTATTTTGGCAATTTACTGGCAGCTCTCATTAGCCTAAAGGTATCCCTCCCTCCTTCCCTCTTTCCCAGATGTGCTGTTACCCTTTTGCAAAGCCAGTATGAGCTCCTCTCATTCCATCAGCTAGGTCTGTGTCGTGGTTTTGCTGAGCAAACATCTACGCTGTGAGCACTGCTACACAGTGGTGGCAGATATTGAAATCTTAGTCCTGCCATAACTCAGAAAGAGATACTTGAGGTTGAACAGTATTAATAAGCAAGAAGAAGATTCACCTAGCATCAGTATATCTTTATTGCATAGTGGCCAGTGCTGAGAAGAGTGTTAAAAACAGGGCAAGCACACAGGGATATGTCTTCAGAGTTCCTTCACAGGCTCTATAGTTCTTTGACTCAGGTGCATGCTGAGCCAGAATTGGTCTTCAGCTACATTTAGATACTACTTTATTATTATATTTCATATATTTCTTCATTAAATTTTAGCACACACTGACGAAGTTCTTGTCGTTAACTGGGGTGCTTGAAGCAGTGTCTCCTCCAGTGTTTCAAACCGGCCCTTGACAGAACTATGTGGTGCCCGCTAGGTTTTTTCCCACTAGAAGAGATGATGATCCTCTATTTATCTTCCCTCAATCGTGTGCAGCTCAAATTACTACCACTTTCAGGATGTAGTCTTGGGAGCTGAGAAGTTTATTTTTTAAGAGCAGGGTATTGAAAAATTGCAGTCCCAATCAAACACTCTTGCCAACCAAGACTTTACGCATAAATCACATCCCACTGAAATGGGTGACAGACTTTTTACAGTTTTTTTCAAACTTGCATTGAACAATGACTTAAATAACAGTGCAGTGTCCCTAGCCAAGAAAGGCTCAATTTTTGTAGGGAGTTTACAATATATCTTAAACTTTGTGCAAGCAGTTTTTTTACTGTATTATTATTCAATTATTTAAAGAAGCAAAATCATAGGAATGGTGAGATGTATTTCATAGAATGCTAAAAATGGTCCAGTGAAAGCTTATTGTGTGAACACACATGACGTTTATCAGTGCATTCTTTTTCTGCTGGATGGGCTTTTGGTAGAGGGATTTTGGGTGATTGTCCCTTCCCTGATCCTTTGTATCCCCTGGACACAGATGTACTTTTAAGAATAGGTATCCTTTCTCTCTTGTATTGCTAAACATTTCTGCCATTACTTGTCTGCTAAGTTCTACTTTAGGCTTCTCACAGTTGCATTATAGATATCAAGTATTTTCCACATGCTGCAGAATTCTAAAAGGAGGACTTAAGATGAGGAGAATCCCTTAATTTGTTTCTTGTTTGTCAAAAATCTTGGAAAGCTAGCTTTAGGAAGAGGTATACCTGTAGATTTTGGCTGAGATGATAATCAGTCTGTCTAACATGTCTAACAACAGTGGAGTTGTGAGCCAAAAGATTTGTCGCAAAATATGTTAATTTTTTAAGATGGATTTTGCTAGTCTGTGAGCATTTACAGTAACTGACCATCACTTCTGTTAGCCAGTTACTTCACTAGTGGGCTTTTATTTTCAGAGGGCAAGAATTTAGAGGAGATGTGTTTGCACACTGCATTTTGTGTTTCTGCAGTAATTTTGTATTTTAACACATTTTCACACTGTTGAAAAACCGTTGGGGAAGTTGAGATATGACATTAAGAGATGCAGCCTCTTTTGTCTGTCATGTGAGGAGATCCACCAGCCTCCCAAACATTTTACCTGGGGTACCCTGCCCTCCAAATTAAGCCTGGCATGCTCTTATTTTACCATTTAGTAATCTGAACTTTGATTTGTACTCCAGAGAAACTGTCACTAGGTCATCATGCCAGTCCTGAAAGACACAGAATATGAATCCTGGCAAGAAATTGTGTAGAAGGCCAAAGGAGTAAATCTGTGGCCGATTGAGTTGTATTGACATGCAAATTGACAGTCTGTCTGAAGAGAGCATTTGTCACTTCAGGCATCTAAGAAGCTTTGCACTGGAAATACCATACCATTATCAAAGTGTGTTGTGAAAGGTAGGATAATTTGATGTACTGCAGAGGAGTTTCTATGTGCAATTTAAATTTTTCTGTAAGTCTGCAGTAAAATTTCTTAGCTGACCACTGTATTGCATAGAACTGGTATAACGTGAATAAACAGGATTTTAGGAGATTGTGGCTGACTCTCAGACTCTCAGGGCTCACTAACTTATGAAATTAGTTACAACTTATCCTCTGTGTGTGTCCCAACTAGGAAGTTGTCTGAATGTTCCTGAAAATTGTTAGATTAATGCTGTTTTGTTGGTTGGATTTTTTTTTAATTCTCAGAATGTCAGTGTGGGATCTCATCTGCTACTTGTTCTGCACTAGTTACCCAAATGTTAAAATGATGCCTTAGAGTGTAGGGAGGTTGTGTTCCTGGCTCCTACTGAGAATGCACCAATGGCCATAACCTTGAGAAATTAAATTCTCCATAGTAAAATCAGTAGAGAACTCTGAGAAGCATACTACTGAGAGATGTACAAACTGAAAGAATAATCAGACAAAAGGTTTAAAGTCTTAAGAAGTTTTTAAGAACATGAAGACCTAGTTTTGTACAATGCAAGACCATACTCAGCACATGTTGGGAATTTCTGTGATATGAGCTCTTTCAGGAATTGGTTAGTCACTGGTTATTTTTTCATTTGTGCTTCAATTTCTGAAGCTTTTGTGGTGCTTGGGATGTTTCATTTTTAATACCAGTTTAGATTTTAAGTTTAATCTGGTTTGTGGTTGTTTTCTTTTTCTAGGGAAAATAAAGTTGGGTTAGGTGCGATTGTTGCAGTGAAATAGTCAAATTAAGGCTGCACTTACAAGTAGTAGCAAATGCATCTCACTCTTAGAATTTTTATTCTGGAAGAGATTGTTTGACTTGTGAATATTAGAAACATGTTGATTGTCACATTGGGATTTTAAAAGGTTAAAAAAGTGCTTTGTATAAGTCGAAGCCTTTAATTTTGACCCATCCCAAAAAACAGATTTATATTTTTCTATTTTGGTACTGCTTTTCATAATATATTCATATTTTATGTTAGACTGATTCATTTTACTGCTTTTTCTTCTTTGGTGTAAGCTGAGCAAATGGTCTCCCAAGAGGTTGACTTTTAATTAAGGAACCAGTTTGAATATTGCTGTGACAAACATGTAACTATATCCACTTTATGCACTCTGCCAAGAAGAAGAAAAAATAAAGGAAGAAAACCCAAGTGTTACACATTTTCATCTATTTTTTTAAATTTTCTCAGTGATACCTTAGCAAGAATTTGTGTGTTCCTGTATATTCTCATTTGAAACTTGCCTGGTGCAAAGTAGTAATATTAAAACCAAAAACAGAACAGTCTTGATGAGGTTAGGAGGGTAGTCAACAGCCAAAATTTCCAGGAGGAAAGAAAATATGGGAGATGGCCTCTTCTCTTTAAAGAGTACTTGTGCTTCAGGACAGCATATAACTGCCAGTTGGTCTTTATGTTGAGAAGTTTCTGTAGTGACTCATGAGCTGGAAAACAAAACCAACCCAGTTCTATTTTACTAAAGATGGACTTTTATGTAAGAGTAGTCTCATTTGACTTGACTTGTGGAACTTGAAGCCAGAAATTAATCTCTTATTGGTGGAAAATGGAAAGTCTCTTCATTTGCTGGGGTCAGTTTTGTGGAGAGGGGCGGTGGGGAGTTGTCTCCCCACCCCCCGAGTTACTGAAGTATCTGAAAGGCCTCATCCTATCTTTTCCCCCTATACTCTATGAAGTTTATCCTCTCCACTGCAGCTGTTAATAGGAACTTGAAGCTGTTGTCTTAGCAGCATAGTGCTGAGAAATTAAGGAAGGGAAAAGTTTTAGAGGAGAGAAATAGGTTGTGGGCTTTCTAATCAAGAAATTGTGGAACCACTGTTTATTTTTTAGGTCATACCAGTGTAGCTACTACACACCCTGTTTCAACAAGGCAGTGTAAAATATTCATGGTGTAGGACCTCTGTCCATCAGCCCAGTGCTTGAAATATGTTAGGCTGAAAGGCTGTGTTTAGTAATACTGTACACCTGGAGCAAGGGCATATGTAGAATAAGTCAGACAAAGCAAAACAGGTTTTTGGTGATTTTTGTTAGTCTGCCTGTGTATGGTAATTGGAATACAACCAAAGCACAAAGAGCATGAAAGTCATATTTAGTCACGGTACCAGCTTTCTGTATCCTGGACACTTATGTAAATATTTCATTCAGATTCTCCATTTTAAAACTGTCTCCATAAACCAGAAGCAATGTTAAAGATGTTTAAAATATTTTTAAGCTCCATATCTTCCTGTGGTAGAAGAGTTAAAGAATAAATGTGATTCTTCTTTCAGTCTGTGAATGAAATGGAGACAAGCTTTTTGATTCTTTTAAACTCCACCGTGCTTGTAAATTTTGAAAGGGTTGGTGAAATAGGTTAAAGAGATGGAAATTTTAAAACAAAACAAAAAAACCCCAAACAGTAGTTCAAGTGCTTCAGTAAATTCTGGGTTTGGGTGCTCAATCTCTTGTTTCTGTTCAGTAATTTGATTATATTTCTAATATCATTAGTGTGTTTGAAATATTAGTAATATAAATTATTTTAATAGATTATGATAAGTGTAGACTATAATTATCAATATCTATAATTAAATGTACCATGTGAATGAAATTGTTTACTCTTTAATCTTAATTACAGGCAGCTCTTCAACTAGAGAATTCAAAATAGGGAGAGGCAACCATTGCAGACTGCTTCATCACTTTTGGAGACATCTAGTGAAGGAATGCGATTTAAAAGAACTTTATGCTAGATAGAAGTATAATGCTGAGACATTCAAGATGATCTGGATCCTGTAAATAGCCCAGGCTATTGGCAGATCAATTTATCCTTCCAAATAAAGCTGTGGAATCTGAATGGTGTAGAAGTGGACATTTTTCTTTTTGTACTGACTCAAACTTGAAGGTGGCATTTGGTTCAGGGTTTTGATTAATACATAGAAATTCTCTCAGAAGTATACCATTGACATGTAATAAAATTTGAGCCCATTTTGAGAAGCTTCAGTGTGAGTAGACTGACTTTCTTTAATTGATAGTAGGTACATCTAGATTCAGTTGAATCCTAATCAGTCAGGTGGTGGTGGTGCTTAAGGTACAAGTAACCTCTGCTGGTACACCAGCTCTGGGATCCTCCTGATGGTTTTTGTTTAAGACAAAGTAGTACAGCTTGCATTTTCTACTTGAAAAAAATCCCTGCTGCTATGAGATTTCCACAAATGGGACACTATTCAGGGCAAATAACAGTTAATATTTCTCTAAAGTTATTGAACTGTACCAAGATAAATTGAAAAACATTGGTGATGTAGTGATACAAAGTTAAGAGCAACAGTGTAATTCTGATAATAGCTGGTGTGGTCATTGCATTGAGTGTCTTACCTTGTTTCACTTCCACATATTATTTTAAACACATATTAAAATAACACACATATGTGGTGTCCCAAATCAAAATAAACTTTTGTTACTTTGTCATCATCAATTACAAACAGTGTACACAAGGTTCAACTTCTCTTAAATATTGAAGTTGAGGTCATTAAACTGATTATTTCAAAATCAATTAAATTTCTATTAACACTTTCACAGATAGTACTTAAACTCCCATTTGGAGGACAAAATCTGTGGTAAATTACAGTTTAAAAAAAAAAAAGCTTTTGTCAAATCCTGGAATCTAATTAAAATAAATGGAACATACAAAAGCTTGAAGAAACCGAAGGGTTTTTGGAATTTTGGGGTGTTTTTGTCTGCCAGTGAGTGTCAAATTTGAGCATTGGGCAGACTGTCTTGTGGAAAAGACTTTCCTTGACTGTGAAGAGCTTGAAAAGTTGGACGTGTTTATTGTAGGAAATTTTTTCTAAATTTGAGGGAATTTGTTTATATGAGAACAGTTGAGTAAACATGAACTGTGATCTTCAAAAACCTTCACAGAATTTGAAGCTGCTTCTAAGCACTGTGGGCTGTATGGGCTGTCAGCACCCTGTAGGTAATTAGCAACGAAGAAATTGTTATTATCAGAATTGCAAACAAGCCTAGAGTCCTTATTTGAAGTTCAAAACTGCCTTTCTTCTGCTGCCTGAGCTCATGGCAAGGGGGGGGTATCCATCCAACCGGTAGAATACAGAAATGTCAGTCCAAAACAGTGAGTGCATCACTCTGACATCATTATATCATATTCCATTGGCCTATGCTTTTAATTTCAGTTCAACAGCCACTTTGAGTACCTCAAGATTTATGAGCACCATGGCAGAGAATGTCCATCTTTTTCACTGCAGATGAGAATGCTTGGGTTTGCTGGTTTGGGGTGTGTGTGTGTGTGTTTGTTTTTAATGGTACCCAGAGTGTTTCTTGAAATTGCAGCTGATACAATAAACAGTAACATATTTAAGTACAAGTGGGTTGGAATTTCTGAATTTCCAAATCACGTTTCATCATTCTCTTCTTGAATTCGAGTTCTATTCAACCTGGGTACAGCAAATATCACAAATTGAAATTGGAAAGAAACTTAAAAACAACTAAACAATATAGATTTGAGACACTGTGCCACCAAGCCACTCAAGAAAAACATGTCTGAGTATCATTTATTTCTAAAATCATCTGCATCTTTGAAGGCTTTCCTTTTTTAGCTCTCTGGAAACCAGACTATATGCAGTACAGAATCATTCAAAGCAATTCAGTGTCCAAAAAGAAAAACGATTTGAGCTCTTGAGGTGCAGTGTGTGATTTATAGTATGGATTGGGTATGTTGAGTGACACAGTATATTACCATGAGACAGAACAAAAACTAGTGGACAAATGAAGCCAGCATTTTACAGTGTGATATGTTTTTCCATATCATTCTATTTCGTTTTACAATAACTTTTGAAATTCCGATGCTTTATACCAAAGCAGACATGAAAATAGGTGAATTAATTTAAATAGGTAATGAAGAGTCATGTGAATAATGCAACCACACTGTTACATTATACTTGCATCAAAGTACAATTCTTTCTTATGGTATTGTGGCATAGTTTGTGTCCTGATAGGATGTTTTGTAGGTGTCTAATAGTACCAGCTTTTTCAGAAAATATTAAGAATGCCTTGTTTTAAGGTTCTTTTTCTGCTTCTCCTTTTAGTCTGATGTAACAGATATACCATGATATGTTTACCTCTTGTGAAAGAGAAGTCAACAAAAATGGTACTTGGGGAGTCTGGTTTTTTTCAATGAAGAATAAAAATTTGTATGAGACAATTATGATTTTATTCTTGGAGCAGAAAATCTCGACAAATGCAGGGAAATCAGGTGGTTTTGCACCTTACAGCAGTGTTCCTTCATTCTAGCTCATTTTTGCCTGAAACTACCAAGGGGGATTTGTCACTTCTGATTAATTTAGGAAAACCAGGGTTATCATTCTTGGTGCCTCCTTTCTTGAAGGGCTGGGTTTTTAATGGCTTTACTGTGTGACAGACATGTTTTTCTGGCACCGTTACGGACACTGAAAGAAAGCCTAGTGCATAGCTCTCTGCCAGCTTCTTGTGGTACTTCAACTCTGCGAAGACCAGTAGTGATACCAGACTGTTCTGCACTGTTGTTGTCTAGCATAACCACCTGCCAGGACTGGCCCTACACCATCCTGTAGTATGGAAGGAAGCTTCAGGACCCTAAAGTCATTTAATTTGTGAGCACACATCCGTGTGTGCTTTCCTTTGGGATACTTAATTAAACCAACTCTGGTTTATTATGCATATAGGATTGTGGATCACATTGGTAGAGAAGATTGGTTTAATCTCAATATTTTTTGCTGTAGGAATGCTTGCTTTGTGAAACAAAAAAAAAAGTGTTCTTGTGTGTTTGCCACAATGAAACATTTTCCACTGATCTGTGCAGAACCGTACTGGAAGACGGTCATACAAGCATTCCTCCGTTCTCCACAGTCAGAGCTCAAACTTAACTAAACTTGGGAATTTATTTTTATACACAGATGATGTTGACCCATTACTGCTGTAATGGAAACATCTGGCAGTTCATCTTCTATATTGTTTCAGAGTGGCTCATTTGTTGCATAAGACTGCATTCTTTACAGTTTTGGAGGGGGAGATGTATCTAGCGTCATCTTGCCATACTAGCTCAGTGACTGATTTATTTTTCTACTGGAATCCTTTAGCAAGCTGCCTATTATACATAAAGAAGTTTCTTAAAGGTAGCCTTTTTTTTTGGTAACTTTTTCCCCCCTTTCCTTGCTTTACATTTTTAATGCTTTCAGAAGCAGCAGGATGTGTTTCTGTGTATCTTGTCTGCCTTAGCAGGTTTTCCCCACGCTCCCCATTAGACTTATTTCCTTTATTTATGGGAATATTGGAGAGAGTACCATTTAATCTTAACAGTCTCATTCTGAAACACTGGTTGCATTACTCTGCAGTCTCGAATCACACAGTGTGTAATATATGCCACTTTATTGAAGTGTGCATGTGAACTTGGATTTTGTCCATGAATAAAATGGCATCCTGCCCACCATTTCTCTATGTAGAATTAATAATTATGAAATTTGGTTGTTGGCCAGTCTTAGTATGCTTACCAGAGGACCTAAAACTGTTTTCCTCTCAGTTCTTGGTTTTAAATCAAGATGATGGTTTTATGATTAGTTTATGAGATTGTCTAAACTTGAATAAGTTGTTGTTTTGTTGTTTTTTTTTTAAAAAGAAAGTAGGTTTAATGAGTAGCTGCAAAATACTTTCTTGTTATTTTAGAAGATTGAAGTGTTTCATCTGTCTAGTAGTGCCATTTACAGAAATGTTCCTCTTTTGTTTTTACTTCTGCTTGGCATCCAGGGTAGTGGAATTAAAGGGAAGAAAGTGTAGCATATCACCTGATTTAGCATCTGAGACTGCGTTAATTATACTCCTTTTAGATAGTGAAAGAGCTCTAGCTCTTTGTGTTGGGTTTTGTCCTTCTATAATTCTTCCTCTTTCTCACTTTGTGGTTCTCTCTCCTGTTTCAGTGAAGCATGGGGGTAGGTTGGGTTGGATTTTTTTTTTTTTATGGGCCTTTCTGAAGCATTTTCATAGACCATCACATTTAACTTTTGCTTCAGCCTTGTAGACATACAGGAGAAATATTCTAGTTAGGAAGCAATGGCTGAAGTGATTTAGGTTCTCATTTGTATTTGAATTTGTTTGAAATTGATATCCTAAGACACGTGCTTGAAATTATCTTTCCTGTATACTATTGCAGGATAGGACAACAGCTTGCAATATCTTAAGACAAAACTGAAGCTTGATTCTTCAGGTTTTAAGTTTAAAGTCCAATAAGAAATTATAAACTAGGCATTTGAATAAAATAAAAAAAAGAAAAATTTCTAAATTAATATTTTGATTGAGGGAAATGTCTTTCATTTGAACTAATTCAAACAATTAAAATTCTACACATCATTTTAAAGTGTCAAGAGATACATGGGAAATGCAACTACTCTAAGTGTCTAAAGCAAAACTTCAGATACCTTGTGTATTTTATTTTCATACTGTTAAAGTATAAGATTATTAGCAGAATTATCACATTTATGTAACTTAAAATGTGACTCCTTAGTTTGCAATAGTTTAGGAGGTTTGACATAGCCATTGATGAGAGATGCTTAAATATACTGACATGTGAATGGCAAAATTCTTACTGTTTTTTTTTATTCCAGGTAGGAGAAGACCAAGAGTGCATCGTCCTCGTTCTCCAATATTGGAAGAAAAAGATATCCCACCCTTGGAATTTCCTAAATCCTCGGAGGACTTAATGGTGCCTAGTGAGCATATAATGAATGTTATTGCCATCTATGAGGTACTAAGGAACTTTGGCACTGTTTTACGCCTCTCTCCTTTTCGTTTTGAGGACTTCTGTGCTGCTCTGGTAAGTCAAGAGCAGTGCACACTTATGGCAGAGATGCATATAGTGCTTTTAAAAGCAGTTTTACGTGAAGAAGACACTTCAAATACTACCTTTGGACCTGCTGACCTCAAAGATAGCGTTAATTCCACTTTGTATTTCATAGATGGAATGACGTGGCCAGAGGTTCTGCGAGTATATTGTGAGAGTGACAAGGAATACCATCATGTTCTTCCTTACCAAGAGACAGAGGACTATCCTTATGGACCAGTAGAGAATAAAATCAAAGTTCTGCAGTTCTTAGTGGATCAGTTTCTTACAACAAACATTGCACGTGAAGAGTTAATGTCAGAAGGTGTTATTCAGTATGATGATCACTGTAGGGTTTGTCACAAACTTGGGGATTTGCTTTGCTGTGAAACTTGCTCAGCTGTGTACCATTTGGAGTGCGTGAAACCACCTCTTGAAGAGGTACCAGAAGATGAATGGCAGTGTGAGGTCTGCGTAGCACATAAGGTGCCTGGAGTAACTGACTGTGTTGCTGAAATCCAAAAAAATAAACCCTACATTCGACATGAACCTATTGGGTATGACAGGCACAGGCGAAAATACTGGTTCCTGAACAGAAGAATCATTATGTAAGTAATAATCGTTTAGTATATTTGGAATATTGCATTGTGGTTTTAACGTATCCTTAAATTTAAAAATTGTTCTTTCTTGAGATAAGACCATTGCTTACTGGTTTGTAACTAGATTTCTAAAGACCTTGTAATTAATCTATCCATTTCCCCCAAAATTTTGTCATAATTTCTATATAAAAAAGGGGAAAACCCATCGACCTCTATCTTAATGTACCTATCGATAGTTAAATGTGAGGAAAGGAGAGATAATTTTAATGAGAAATCTCTTAGTTTCTTATAAAAGTTACTGAAATTTAAAATTTTAACTCTCTTTGTGATCATGTGGTATGGTTTTAGCATACTATCATCTACTTAGATAAGACTTGCTGCTAGATGCTGGTACTGGTTTGACGGTCTGCCTTTGAAGCTAGGACTTTGAGGCACTCAAAAGTATTTGCCCTATCTATTATTTAGAAATACAGAAAATGTGTGCAAACACTTCTATAGGTGTAACCAAAGTCAAACAGCAAGAAATGCCTGTCGTCAAGGGATCTATTTGGTATATTTAACACAATTTCCTGCTACCAATGTATCTCAAGACATCAATAATAATCAAACCCTTGTTAGTGAGGACATTGTGCCCTGCTTTTTTACTTCAAAAGTTGAATTGAAATTATAAAGATCCTTGTACATTTTCACAGCAAAACAGCTAAAGACAGTTTTTTCATAGAAGATTGCTCTTATGTAATTGCTCTCATAATGAAGGAGCAACAGTGAAATCAATGGTATTGTTAATTTAGGAAAAATAAGGAGATTTGAGTAGGATTCTTGAAGTACATTTTTCCATTCAGTATTATGGAGAAAGTATTCCACAGCTGGATACAGCAACGGAATTTCTTACAAAACAGATTACAGTGAATGTTAGGATATTAGCCAGTGTTTTTAAAAGGGGTTGTGAGGCCTGGTGAGGGCATTACATTTTGCAAACAAGATACTTCTAAGGACTCATTTCAGTCCTTTAAAATACAGTGCCCTGTCTTTCATGAATTTTAGCTGATACTTTAAGTACAAATTAATTACTGTTCTTTCACACTTCAAAAAAAAAAAAGTCCATATTTGATTATTTAGAAGAGTCCATGTTTGATTACTTTCAGTTTCTCCAGGTGCTAAATGCCACAAGGTGTGTCAAGTAATGTTTTAAAAGATGCAGGGAATCTTTTAGGCTCCTACCTTCCTTTTTTTTTTAAAATATTCTATACTCATTCACATGCCCTACAGTATGTGGTGTATCATTTTAGCTCTGGCTACTTAAGTTGTAACAACTTCTAGATAGTATCCTCTGTGCATGGTTTTTGCATCTTTCTTTTCATGCTCTTGAGGAAAAAGTTGTTCTAAAGATGGGTTTGTCTCACTGCTCTACTGTATTGGCAGAGTGATTATATTCTGCTTGTCATTACAAGTCTGGGAATTAACATAAAATCCAGAGAGTCACTCAGGAGGCAATTTCAAGATAAATAGGCAGGCTTTTCCCCCACCAGTATGTAGTCAGGTACTTATTTTTGCCTAAACTTGACCTATAAAAAAATGGGGTTTTTTCCCAATGAAATGGAATATTTGATGTTCAGAAAATTGTTTTTTTAACTAAACATTTTTTTAAACTAAAATAAATCATGCAAGTGCTTCTTGATCCTTTGAAATCTACGGGTGTGAAAGTTCTTTTTCTCTAGTACATTGGTAGTAATTTTTACTGCAGTAGAAAAGCAGGTTAATTTTCTTTTTTTAAATTATTTTGTGTTCCTGTTAGGTATTCAGTGGGCAAATACCTTGTTTCAGAAATCAAGTTTTATGAATGTAAGTGTTGTATCCTAATTGCCATCTGTATAAAGCTAAAATAAATCAGGAATCCATTTCAGATCAGAATAGATGAGAACTGTACAGCACAAGGAACATTTTTATTGGATTTTCCATTTTACTGATTTTTTTTTTTGTCAGTGATTAAAATATTTCAAAACATAAATAGAAAAGTACTTTTATATTTACAAAGACAAGAAAAAATGCAGTTCATCCGTTCGTTGTTTCCTGACTGACTTTCTTTTGTATTCTCATGCGGATTATCTAGACTGAAAGCTTCTTTCCCTGCTGGTTCCTACCCTTCCTGTTGCCGTTGGATACCATGCCTTCTGCTAGAGTAGATGTACCTGTGCATGCTTCCAAAACAATTTCTTACTGAATTGTTTGGTTTGGATTAAGAATTTTTCAAATGGGAAGAAAAAACTGTTAGACATTTCTTCTGGTAGATGTGCAGCAGCAGGACCCTTTTAACTCTGCAGTGTGAGAGCAGAGAATCAACCAAATCCACTAAACCTTTCATAGAACTTTGATGTAATTAAATCTATGCATAATTGCTTTATGAATTGGCTTTAACATGAAGTTTTAAGGGGGCAAAAGTATTTACTACATAACTGAATTCCAGGGAAATACAACCTTAATAATTTGTATAGATATTACACTCTGTACTTTCAATTTTTAGTGTCCTATCAATTTCAGTAAGCATGCTGTATTGCAAACCCAACCACTTTATGTATATATGCTGAACAAGATCAAACCACACCTGATATCTTGGATAGCTTAAAGGATAACTGCCAAATGCTAACGTCTGAGATAAATGATATTATCCTATCATCCTCATTGAAATGAGTAGACTGTATTCACCAATGCCATGTGATCAAATACATCAGAGGAACCTAATAAATCTAAAAATAATCTGCACAAACTGATTTGAAATCTTGCCCAGGGGGATTAGAGGACTGAAATCCTAAATTCTTGCATTTTGTTTATTTGTTTGTCAAAGGGGGGGGGTTTAAGGCTTTTTACTCCTTCTCCCCTTACAAATGTTATAAATCCATCATACCACTGTTTGTCCCAACCCTTAAAGGGTTTTGTAGACTTACTGTTCACTGATCACACTTATCACTAGCTGAGGGTGACAAGCCTTGCTTAAGCCCATAATTTATTGTAGTTTTGTTTCTCTTTTTCCATCTTCATAAAACGGAAGAGGTGGAAAGTAGACACTCAGGAGGTCTCCTCTCACATATCCCCATGAGCAAATATTAGCAAGATTTTTTTTTTTAAAAAAAGGGGGGGTGTGAGGGGGGATTAATTCCCAAGTTTTTGTTTCACGCTATTAACAAATTAATTAATTAACAAATTCTATCAGCATGGAATTCAGGAAGGGGTGTATCTACTTTGTTAGTACTTTACTTGAAAGCTTCTATCATCTTCTGTGTTGCCATTTTTATCAGTATTAAAACTTGCCTCTCAAGCCTGCTGGTGAATAGTTCCTGGTAGCAAAGGAGGCTGAAAGAGGTAGGAAGTATTCGTGTGATTTCCTCCCTTGCTTGGCCTCACATAAGGTATGTGACTCAGAACTGAGTCCCCTGGAAACTAACTAGACCTGTCCAGCACCAAGCTGGCAAATCTGCTTGGCTCAGTGGAGAAAAGCATTGAGAATCTGTCCTAGTATAGACTGGTATCTTTCAGTCTTTTGTATGAGCCTCTGGGGTTTGTTTGGAGAGTAGAAGTAGGGTCCCTTTAGGGTGATAGGTGCTTTACATATATATATATATATATATATATACACAAATATAAATGCATTTATACACACACACTTGGATGATCACCATGAAAATTTAAGCAAGGGTACAAGCCTCTGTGCCTGACTTGCATGTCTGGCAAAATGGACACTAGGACAGCCTTGCTTCCAGGAATGATGGGACTATATAAAGCATTCATATTGTTGTATATCTAGGTCACATAAGATGTATAAATGGCATATCTATGTAGCAAATAATCGTGTAATGAGCTAGGGGTTCAAAATGAAAGGTTAAAGTTCCCTTTCTGGTGAGTTGAGAAATAATTAAAGTATAAACTTAGCAACAGCATTATATTCTGCAGTCATGGCTGTAAGGAGCAGAGCAGCCTTACAATTGCTACCCTGCCAGCGTCTTGCTCTCACTACTTCCATTGAACATTTGCCAGGGAAAATTCAGAAGCCATACCTTCCCTGCCTTTTGAGTTTCATCCTTTTCTTTTCTCTCACTGTATGAAGTTGTATTCTTGCATTCTCATTGCCCGTTCCATCTTCGTTTTCAGGTGTTTGCCTTTATTTTCCTTTTCTGTAGCTTTTGCTCTCAAACAGTAAGAAAAGTGCTGCCACCCCCACTGTTAGTAAATAATTTTCTTGGTTTAAAGAAAACATGGTTCGAAAAATAATTTTTCTTTAACATGGAAGTCTACAAGTATGGAATATTCTAGGGAGTGAAATGATTGTCAATGTTCAGCTGTTACTTTTTGATCTGTAGTATGTGGGCAGACTTCCTGAAATGAACTGTTTTCTGAGAAAACTTGTCATACCTAACTGTGCTACCCTGTTAAAACTAAAGGAAAGTTACTGGTAGCCTGCAGGAGTAAATGGCTGACATAGAATTAGTTGTTTTTCATGAGCAAAGGTCTTTCTGAGACAAATTCTATTACCTGTAATACACCAGGTTGTATCATCAAAACCAAAAGTCTGGCTTGTAGTAATGGTTGTGACATTAGTGGTTGAATTTTGAGTAATAACAGCCATTATTAACTTAACAACCACCTTATTCTAGTAGCATTCTGATTGAGTTGTGTTACAGTTGTTTCATTAATAGAATGTGGAAAACAGTAGATAGAGAATTATGAAGTTGCCTTGTGCTTATTTGGCTTTCTGAATATGTGAGGCAAATTTTTGCCATCTTTAATGTGTAAGCCGTGTGGCGACAGCCAGTGGAGAGGAACACACAGCAAACCTTCCAAGGGTGACCTTTCAAACTGCAGTCAGTTTTCCATTCCTGTCAACGATTTGGTTTAGGATTGTTAGTGAGCCACAGGCCTCTAACACTGTTATAGGTAGTGCAAGCACAGCAGTAGTTCAGCTCCTCTTCTATATGGGAAGTCCAGTTTGATAAATCACTCTCACTTCATAGATGTCAGTGTTGGCAGTACTGGGGTGTGTTGTGGAAATGAGTCCTGCCCACAGCCAGCCTGAATCTGGCTGCTGCTGAACAGGACGGAACAAGCCAAGCAACCTTCTTCAGAACCCTTTGCAGTTCCAGCTCTCTTCCAGTTCTCCAGCACTCTGGGAAAACTTGCTACCTGAGGTATTTATATACCTCACTTGGGTCTGATGACCCTCTTGAGATGCTTTTGACACTGGGCCTCCATGAGCTGTGTCTAGGTTGTGGCACTGGAATACCACAGATAAAAAATGTGGAAATCCCTTAACTTTTGGAAAGATGGTGTTATGATTCTTACTGATGCTGTCACAGCTGAATGCTGTGGAGATGCTATTGGGAAATACTGTATGAATGTGACATTCTACTCTTTAAGTTTGCTATCTTTGCTATTTCCTGAATATACAGCCAGAAACATTACCATTTGTGGATTCTGGAGCTGTATACTCTTTCATTGCTAATTGTTTGAGACTTGGTAGTAGATTACCTGTTACAGTAATAGGGACTATAATGAGAATAAACCTTGTTGCTGGATTGGACAAGCTCGTTTTCAGAAGCTTTCCTGAACAGGCTGTCACAAGAACTTTGGAAGGCTTGAAAAAAGGGAGAGAAGTAAGAAGGGAGTATTTGGGTACTAAACTGGTTGCACATGGGTGGCCTCATGCAATTTGTTCATTCACGATCAGGCATTGGCATTTAATAGTTCTCTGCAAAAAGCAGACTGTTACTACTTTTTGTCATCCAGATATTTTAATATTAATATTTTTTAATACTCTTACAGAGAGGAAGATTCAGAAAGTGAGAAAGATAAGAAAATCTGGTACTATAGCACAAAGATACAGCTGGCAGAGTTAGTCGAATGCCTAGATAAAGATTACTGGGAAGCTGACCTATGCAAAACCCTGGAAGAAATGCGTGAAGAAATTCATCGGCACATGGATGTGACAGAAGACCTGACAAACAAAGCAAGGGGCAACAACAAGTCTTTCCTTTCTGCAGCAAATGGTAAGATTTTGTTCAATGGGAACAGATGCTGCACTTTGAATCTAATGCTGGTTTATTTTATTATGAGAAGCTTATAGAAGGTGATGGAGAAGCATCATGCAGGTGTACAAGCTGACTTCTTGTGTTTCATGTATACCAGGATGTCCTGAATGATTCAGGCTCTTGTTATGCTTAGGGTGTGCCAGATTATGGTCATTCCAGCTATTGGAGTGGAGCTGGGTTAATTTTCAAATGTTTCTTGAAGTGATGCCTTTTGTTTAATATAAATATAATTTATTTTGTGTGTGTTTACCTCCATTTAAACATTTCACATACCAGTGGGAGTTGGAGTGGCAAAAATATTAAAGCTCCAATATTATGGGAAGTGTGGAAGAATCCATATCTCCACTAAAGTTCCCCACCAACTTAATTTATCTACCTTATAGCAATAATCTGTGAAGATTTGAACTTTGTTCTGGGGAGGACATGAAGATTAGATATTCTGGTTGAAAAAGGGATTTAAGTTATCACTTTATAAATGCCTCACTCTGAGAAATCAATAATTAAATCTTTAGAATTCTTTCTCCTAAGTGGGGAAAAAGTGGTAAGAAGTTGAATGGGATCTTTTGCCTCATAGAAAAGCAGCAGTATTTATGTCATGTTATTGCTGCTCAGTGGCTCCATGGGTGGTGGTTCGTTGTTGATTGATAATGAGACACTTTGTATTGTAGATGAAATCTTGGATGTTATCAGAGCAAGAAAAGGAGAAATAGTGGAAGATAAAAACACAGCAGATGATGAAGTAGAAAAGGCCAAAAGTGATGTTGATAATGACCAGGCAGATGCTGAGAGAGGCAAGGAAGAATCTGGAGAGCAGGATAAAACTGAGGAAACACCCAATGAGCAGGAGGCAGAAAAAGTGAAAACAGAAGGTAAGGAAACTATGACTGTGCTTTAACAACTTCATTAACTAACACTTCAATGTGAGGATCTTGACTGAAGAGTCATTTGATTGATTTTTTTATGATTCTCCAAATTATTTTTTAAGTAGTGGGTGCTATGTGACTTTGTGCTTGTATGTTATAATTGCTTTTCTTGTTTGGTAATTTCACCAGTTTTCCTCCTTTTCAAGTTAAATACAGCTAGTTTGTAGATACCTTGTCCTGAGATACAGGTGGCTCTTACAGGTTGTGATCGACATGTTTGTAGTAAGTAATAATACATAATTTTTAACATTTGTTTGCCTCTTTGGAATTAGTTTTTGCTTTGATTCTTTGACAATACTGACTTGTAGGGAAGAAAAAAAAAAAAGAGAGAAGAAAGCCTGCTATTTTTCAGCATTATCAACCAAAGCAAGCTGCTGAAGTTGCTTTCTATGGACAAAGCCAAATTACATCCTAACACATACTAAAGAATATCCCTAAAGTTTTGTTGTGCGTTTTACTATAGAGGCAACAGTCGTTGGGGATAAAAGTAACTCTGTGACATCAAGCACTGATGACAACAACACAAATCCTTCTGCAGGAGAGACTAGTTCCTCTGAAGGGAAGAACGCAATGGGGTGTCAGTCAGAAACCCTTGATAGCAACAACGTGGCAGAGAAGAAGGTGGCATCAGAGCTCCCTCAGGAACTCTCAGGTACAGAAGGCACTGTTACCAATGCCTCTGTAATTTGGGGAATCTGTTCAGTTTTTCTATCTGGTTTGTCCACTAAAACCATTCACAGCGTATATATCACTCATGCTGTTTGCTTGCAGTGCCATCCTTTACTGCTACGTTGTCATTAACATTTCAAAGTTAATTTTCTTGCAAATAGTGCTTGAAATTTGTGGTCTTCTGTGACATTAGCATTTGTTTCCATGCCTTCCAAAGATGACTATGGCTAAGCTTTTTATGTTCTGTTTTCTGTTAATTTTATTTTTCCATAGTGATCCATAATAATTGTTAGCATTCTATCAAAGTTTATTTCAAATTCTAATTTGCTGCTGGCTTGTTTATTATTTTAACCTCTCATTTACTGTATAAATTACTAACAAAGTATTTCCATTCACAAATAAACCACTGCACTGAAATGTCAAGATTTAAATTGTCGTGCTAGGAATTTTAAACAGCTCTCAGAATTATAAGTATGGAGGCTCTTTCATATCAGCATGTTTTGTTCTGCCATGTCAGTGACTCAAAAGCAGGAATATAAACTATTTAATTTTATAAACCCAAACAACAAAAAAACCCTACACAAAACCCACCCTTCAGATTTAAGAATAAATGGGACTTTATTAGGTGCAATGTATTTTATCAGTGTACTATTTTAGAAAGATATTCTATTACATTTAGAATATAGTTTTACTCATTACTGAATGTTATTCTCAACATCTGATTGTTGTTAAAATTATCAGTTTTATTTTCATTTTTTTAAAATTTAAAAGTACTCTGTGCTGTGGCCCGACTTGGTGTGTTATGTTTTAAAAAGTGGTAGTAAAGGTTTTCTCTCCTACAAAAAAATACTTCCCATTCAGACACAGATTGCATTGCTTGAACTTGCAAAAGTGAATGCATCCAAACCTTACAATAAACTTTGTTAATAGGAAAAAATGAGAGTTAGGATTATTCTATAATCTGGAAGCCTCATAATACACTTTTTAAATACAGAAAATGTCACAGAATCATAGAATACAAGGTTGGAGGGGATCTCAAGGGCCTTCTGGTCCAACCTTTGTTGGCAAAAGCACAGTCCAGACAAGGTGGCCCAGCACCCTGTCCCCTCACATCTTGAAAGTCTCCAACATTGGGGAATCCACTGCTTCCCTGGGAAGATTGCTCCAGTGTCCTAGTGCATGGCATAAAAAGCAGCCATTTTAGATATTTGGCCAAATATTTTTGCCTGTTCTTGTATTTTTATTCCATTTTAAGGTTAAAACAGCTGTATAGAGTTTTAATGAAAAGATACATATCCTGTAACTTTGTTCCAGCCATGTTTATGGGTTCGTATTTTATTTTAGATTCACTTGTATATTTACCATTATTCCTTTATTACACTTTCACAGGTACTTTTCTCCATCCAAAGCTTCTAGCTTATTTTAAATTAGTGGACTTTTTTGGTAGGAAAATGTGTGTGTGGAGTGGATGCTTCCTCAAATCAAACTTAGTATGTTCATAACGATATTTCTGTTCCTGTTATGAAATTTCAATTTGAGACCCTCATTTCAGAGGGAGGGAGAGATACTGAATCAGTATCAATGAGGCAGCTACCCCCAAAAAGGGGGAAATAAGAGTAAAATGCAAAGCTAGAAGGGAGTGTCTGTCACCATCCTTTTTAAATACATTTGGGATATAAGTCTTTTATTAAGTGTTTAGTTTGGTTGCTTCCACTCCTCCCAACAAAAAAGTTTACCTAATAGTCTTTCTGTAAGGAGTGAATGTTTTGCAAAGAGGAGGATTTGTTCGGTCACCTTTCTTAATAACAACAGAATCCAAACAGCTCAGCTGTGTGTCTTTTGCACAAAATGGAGGGATTGCTGTTTTGAGGGATGGTGGGTTCTTACTGGGAGGGTGATGTGGTATATTTCCAGGTAGCTTCAATTCCCTGATGCTGTCGTGGAAAGATCATGCTTGGGCAGTATATTGTAGTAACAAGAGAGGAGGCAATAATGCCAAGACAGACAGTAACAAGGACAACTGAGGATCAAGAACTTACTTGTCTTACCGAGCCTGAAGCAACATCTAGACCCATCAGATTGTAAGAGAGATACTTTAAGTTTGCAGAGGAGTTTAGTCATAGAGTGGTGTCAGTTGAGCCAAAAAAGTCTCTGGGATTCCTCAGAATTAATGTGCTGATGAAGAGACAGTCAAAGACTTGGAAAGCTGGAAGGGAACTGAAAGGAGTATGCTTTGAGGAACAGCTCAAATCAAAAAACATACGAGGTGGAGGAAGACCAGATTTCATGAAATCTGCATTCTAAAAGCAAAACAAAGTCTCAGAGGATTCCCTGTGTGTGCATCTCTACAAAAAAGGTTGTATTTAAAATATCACAGAATCACAGAATCTTAGGGGTTGGAAGGGACCTCAAGAGATCATCGGGTCCAACCCCCCCGCCAAAGCAGGCTCCCTATCTCATATATTCATATTTCATCCAAGTATGGCTTTTAGCTCTTCAGAGCTGTAAAAGTTCAAACTGCTTGAAACAGAACAAAAAATATTCTCATGGGTACAGTGATCTGGACAGACTCTCCAGTCCAGCAAAAACATCTACCTGACCATTCTGTAAATGAAAAAATTAAACTAGAAAAAACAGCACTGATCCAACTTAACAGAAAAACTAAAAATTAAGCTGTTCTTTTGTAGAGGAAACTGGTCAGATGATCCCTAGCAACAGTAGCAGTGTTTCTGCTGCATCTCTGCACTCGGATGTTGAAAACAGCAACAGCAGCGAGCTGGGCTCTGGGCAGAACGACTCCATCAAGACACCTGATGATGCTGAAAATGCAGAGGGGGGATCCCAGACTTCAGAGGACATAGGTAATAACAGTGTATTTTATTTTATATATCTTTTATAATTTATTATTAACATATATTTTATTTATCTGTTAAGTATTTTTATAACTCAGTTACAACAATAGAAAACTTCCAATTATTAAGTTTGTTTTAAAAACCTTTTCCTCCTGGGCAGGAGAGAAATCTAATGGTGAAAGAAGTGATTCTCCAGGCGCAGGAAAAGGCACGCCAGGTTCCACACGAATGCTCACCAGACTACGGAATCCAGATAGCAAGTTGAGCCAGATGAAAAGCCAACAGGTTGCTGCTGCAGCACATGAAGCAAATAAGTTATATAAAGAAGGCAGAGAGGTTTGTGCACTGGAAAATTCAAAGTAATCAGTTTTCAAAAACTGATTCTATTTTTAAAAATTAAGAAGTGATTATGTCAGATTGTGGAGGTACTTTAAAAAGTAGTAACAATACTTTAGCAAAGGGTGAAATTGTAGTATCAGGAAGATTTTTTCCTCCCTTTCCTTTGCTTTTGCTCTTAGTCACTGTCTGCAGAGTGGTATCTCTGTAACTGTATCTCTGTGATTCCTGTAAGGTGCTGGTCATAACAGTTGCAATTGTTCACTGTACAGCCAGTAACGAGTTCTGTGCATTTTCTCCCACTTCTCTCTTCAAATGTCTTGAGCTCATGTATGACAGTTACAACTTCACAGTGGTTTGTGTTTGATTATTGCTTGAAAAGCTGGGCAATAGCCACATTTCCAGTTAGGGTCATTTAAATACAACAAATACAACCATTACAAAATTGTAGCACTGCTTGGTGCTGATGGAAGGGAAGTCTCTCTCAAATGTCTGTCGGTAGAAATTTTTTGTATGGCTGTAAGTTGTTTGTTAGTTTATTTATACTTTGGTTTGGGTTTGGTTTTCATTTCTTTTGGGGTTTTTTGTTAAGTAGTCCAATCTCTCTAGGAAATAAGTGTTTGAACGTCAAAAGTTCGTTGCAGTTAGTTGTCTGCATATTGTTTGGTCTATCTATTTTTGTTAATTGGATTTATGTGAAAGTTAGTATTTAGCATATTTATTCACAAACCTCCCAATTTGGAACTCAGTTATGAGTAATTACACCAGTGATGTTACCCATGCCATGTTTTCAGAATCAAAGTTACTTGTTTGCATAGCTATGTGTACAAATTCTCTGAATTACAAGTGAGGGGGTTCACAGAAAGCTTACTGAAGTTTAGTGAAGCTGGCTCCTTCAGTAGGCATAATTCAGAGTAGCAGAATGGGTTCCTGTTGGACTTCATCAGGAGCGTAGATAGTGGGGTTTTTAATGTTAAAGTTGATCTTCAGGAATATCCTGACTATATACAATCAGTGAAGATGTACATATATTTAGTATATTGGATAAAGATTGATGATACAAACTGATGCAAGGTATTTTTATTATTTTCCTGTAGACACAATCTTAAATAAGTAATTAGAAATATTTGAAAGTCAAGTGAATTTTCAAAACGATTCTTTCTTTCACAAGGTTCTGGTGGTCAACTCTCAAGGTGAAGTCTCCCGAATGAACACAAAGAAGGAAGTTGTGATGAAAGGAAATATCAATAATTATTTCAAATTAGGGCAAGAGGGGAAGTATCGTGTTTATCATAATCAGTATGCCACGAATTCATTTGCATTGAACAAGCACCAGCACAGGGAGGACCATGACAAGAGACGACATCTCTCCCACAAATTCTGTCTGACTCCTGCTGGAGAGTTCAAATGGAACGGGTCTGTACACGGGTCCAAAGTTCTTACCATATCCACTTTGAGGCTAACAATTATTCAGCTAGAAAACAATATCCCGGCATCATTCCTTCACCCTAACTGGGCATCCCACAGGTAAATTAATAAATGAAAAGATATATTCTCTTGTTTTACTTATCTTTTTGCTAACAGCATTAATAATCAACAGTTTGTTCTTTTCAAATCAGTATATTAATATGTCAGATCAGATGTCTGTGTTTTCTGATGGATGGCTAAAAGGATTGCACATTTGAGTGAAGTATTGAACTATAGGAGGTATTATCCTGCCATTAAATCTTATTAACATAGCATGCTGTATTAGTGCATGTGTATGTTTCAGATTTTTGTTTTTTCCCAATTTAGGTCTAACTGGATTAAGGCTGTTCAGATGTGCAGCAAACCTAGAGAATTTGCGCTCGCGCTGGCTATATTGGAATGTGCAATTAAACCCGTTGTCATGCTGCCAATCTGGCGGGAATCCTTGGGGCATACTAGGTAAAATAAACATACATTTACATCTTTCTGAATACCAGAACTTTGTTTTACAATTATTGTTCCTGTCAGCCTGTAAGAATTCTGTTTAAATTTAGTCAGTCCTTCAGCACCTGAAGTGTTTTTCTCAACCAGAAACACTTGAAAATCCATGGCGAGATTGCTGTAGTGTGCACTGCTCCTGCAAAGCAAGTTTGTTTTCTTTATCTGAGCCACAGTCTCAAAGTGATACAACTTTGGGAGACTAGAAGAGCAAATTTCAACACACTCAGTTCTGTGGAGTCTGTCTTTTGTCTCTCATTTTGTCATAGAAGCAGAAACAAAACATGTCTCATGTTAGACACGGTTGCAGGAGCTGTGTTTGCCTTAGTGGAATAGCAAAAAAAAAAGCAGTGTTCGTCTTGCAAGTAATACCTATAACCTGGTTGGGCTTTCCTCTAAACCTTAGATACTAAAATTATTCCAAAAGATAGCATATGCTGTTGTTTGACTACTATTTGCTTACAAGAACCTGTACTTAAATGTACTTCAATCTGTGTGTAATAGATTACGCAGAATGACAGCAATAGAAAGAGAAGAAAAGGAGAAAGTGAAAAAAAAAGAGAGGAAACAAGAAGAAGAAGAAACAATGCAGCAAGCTACCTGGGTGAAATACACATTTCCTGTCAAACATCAGGTAAGTTTTTCTCTTGTGTGAAGAACAAAAACAAACACAGAAATTGTTGTTGCTTACTGATTTTCTGTTTTCATTTTAAGCTGAAAATTTAAATGTCATTGCATTACTCCCTGTGGTGGGAGTGGGAACCATGCCCACCTATTGAAGCCCATAATGTCAGTCTGAACTAAATTGGACAGGTATTAGGCTCTTAGTGACACTGCATGAGTTGACAGATGTCTGCCTGTAAAATGCAGCTTTTCCTCATGGAAGGGTGATAAGTGGTTAGATGAATCTTGGCTATATGTCTGTCTCTGTGCAGTGCCCCCCCCCCCCCCCATCCCTGCTGACCCTCACCACCACTGATAGCCTGGCTACCTTTACTGTGGAAGGTTTCATTATTTGATGGGAATTGCTATAGGAACTTCTTAATTGCTCCTATAGTAGATATTAAATACTTATTATTTAGTACTTACTCTGGTGGAGTAGTTCTTTCCTCTGAAGTTGTTTGTTGCGACACACAGGTTGATTCAAAATCTTGTATAATCTTCAGCTTTTTGGTAAAGAGATTCTCACTGTTACATGAAATTTAAATGGATTTTAGATGTTATTATGACAGGATCAATTTATCAACAGGTATATCTTTACTTCCAGATAGTACATTTTTTTCACAAGTATACTTCAACTTGCTTGAAAAGCTCTGTAAATTGCCATTTGTTTTGTTTTTAAAAACTCATGTTAAGTTTCTGGATGGATGTAACATTACTAGTGCAGCAAATAGCACCATTAAAATGACTATTTAAAAAATATTTAACAGGTTTGGAAGCAAAAAGGAGAAGAATATAGAGTGACAGGATATGGTGGCTGGAGCTGGATCAGTAAAACACACGTCCACAGGTTTATGCCCAAACTGCCTGGAAATACTAATGCAAATTACAGAAAGTTGCTACCAAGTAAGTGTCTGTGTTGCTTGTGTCTTTATAGTCACTTAACACGCTGCCTTTTATTGCCTGCTCAGTTAAGTGTTTGTATGTAGTATTTACCTTGACTTTGGTAAAAATTGTGTTCCATAGAAGCTTCTGTGGCTTTCTGCTGATCACTTGTGATATGACCTGTTTGGTTGTCACAGACATATTTTAGGTACCTCAAATTGTTTCAGTGGTGAAGTTGTGTGTAATATTTGTACAGCTTTGTATAGCCTTATTCAAATTAAAGGTAGATAAAAAATACCTAGATAATCACCATCAAAAAGTAACATCTAAAATATATTTTTTTCCCCTTTCCATGTTGACAGAATGCTGTTAACTGTTCTTAACTAGAAGCACTGTTTTATAAGGGGAAAGAAATGTATTTTTCTAGGAAGTTCAAAACACACCTTCTTCTTGTTTGTTCCAAGGTTTTATATTTAAAAGGAAAATTTTTCGTAGTTGACTTTTAGAATGCTTCCTGAACTGTATGAGTCATCTTTATAGTAAATTTAATCTGTAGTTTACTTTTAAAATTCAGAAAATGGCAGCTTACCCTCTATTACTTACCCCAATTATTTCTTTCCTCACATTGGTGCAGTGCTTCCCATGTTGCTTTAAGTGGATCAAACACAAAACAGACGCTGCTGCTTTTAGCGTTGTCTGTATGATTGTGACATTAGATTTATTTTGCTTTCTGTAATAGCCACACCAGTGCTAAGCACAAAGTCATTTGAATATTAATGTCCATTCTGGCTTAACTATGGAAATTAAAAATTGTTTGTGAGTTTTCAGAGTCTGAGTTAATATGCTCTTAATAGGCTGGGGTTTCAGAAAGTGGTATTTCGTTTCCTGAAAAGTGTGTGAGTGTGTGGTCTTGTTTTGTTTTTAGCATGGACTCCTGAAAAAAGAATGTAAATGAACCATTTTTATCTCTGGGCTTTGAATTTTTTTTTTTTAATTCAGTATTGAATATTGATGTTATCATTGTATACATAATTCTATTTCTGAATTTCAGGAACGAAGTGTGAATGATTTGAGAAGTAAACTAACATGCAATAAAATGTAGACAGTATAAAAAGTAACTCTGAATAATTGAAATTATTTAATTCTTTAATAGCAAAGACCGAAGATGAAAAATGCAACTTGGATAAACGAAAAGGTGCAATTAAGGTGAAAACAGAGAAAGACAGAACAAAGGATTCTCATGATCTGCAAGCAAAAGACAAAGCAGAAGTTTCAGAGACCTTGGAGAAAGTACAAGTGAAAGAAGAAAAGTCTCGTGAAGAAAAAGAAGTTGATGCAAATTCTGATCGTGCAGAAGACAAAGGTGATATACTTACATTACTGTGCAAGTAGCTATTCATGACAGCACTGTGTGTGTAAAAGCAGAAGACTGCAGAAATAACTGGTGAAAGTCTGTGTAACAGGCTTTATCGAGACGTATTTTAAATGTCTCAATTCAGCGCTTGCTTATTATCCTTTGTAGGAGTGTCTCAAGTTCTCTTTGTCTTGAAATCTATTCATATTCTCAAAGGTCCATTTGTTTCTTAGTACTTCATGTAAAGTTCTAGTTTGGTATTTATTGTTAGGGGAGCTTACTGATTCAAAGTTATTTCTTCTTCACAGTGGAAAAAGAAATCGATGGTGAAAATGATAAAGTCATCAGGGAGGAACCTATGGATGTAGATGATGTGAAAATTGAATCCTCCGTAAAAGATGAGGATAGTCATTGTAAGCGGGATATAATCAATGTCAGCGAGGGGTTTCATTTAAGGACTTGCTACAAAAGGAAAGTAAAATCATCAAAACTAGATGGACTGCTGGAGAGGCGAATAAAACAGTTTACACTGGAAGAAAAACAACGTCTAGAAAGGATGAAGCTGGAGGCAAGTGCTAAAACAGTCGGCATTCGATCTGTAAGCCCCCAGAAAAACATCGATGAGCTACAAATGAGAAAAACAAAAGAAGGAAGCCAGTTTGACCTGTCTTCCCAAGACCAAACCTGTATTTCAGACAAGACCCAAATTGAAGATGCAGAACAGGACTGTGTCTCTTGTACCAAAACTGGTGAGGCAGAGGAGCCCTCTTTGCCTTTGACAAACAGGCTGTCGAAAAGAGAAGGGCAGCTGCTGGATGAAGACTCACCTCAGTCCTCTGAAGGTGACAGCTCCATTCAGAATGAGAGCAAAGAAAACAACCCTGAACGTATGACTGCTGATAAATGTCAAGAACAGGAGGTTCTTGGAGAGTCTGAGAGTTCCTTTGTGGATACCTTGAAAGAAACACGTGCAGAAGGCAGAACCAAATGGGATGTTTCAGAAACAAGTGAAAAACCTTTGAAACAAAAACTACCTATTACCAGAGTATCTCGGCGTGAACAGGAAAAATTACAGCCAGTGGGAACTGAAAGCAGCTGTAAAAAGGATACTCTGGCCACCCTTGAAAAAACAGATTCAGAAGGGAATTCTGAACAACAGAACAAAGATCCAGAAAACAATTGTATGATTAAAAGCCATATTGAAGCAACGTCCTCTCAAGAAAGTGAGATGGAGGAAGAAATAGTTCCAGGAAAGACTGAAAGTAAATCTGAAAACAAGATTTTAGTTGACCAAAAATCAGTTAGTAAAAGTGTAGGACCATTTAAAACAGAGGTAATTTCTGAAAGAAACTTTGAAAGTCAAACTCTGGAACACACGGATGAGGTAGAAGTTGATGAGGATTTACTGAGCTCTAAACTAACTGAGACTAATGGTCAAAAGAAAGGTCAGGAACTGAAAGTGGAGACAAGTACCATAAACAAACACCTTGATCAGACAAATCTAAATAGTGTCACTGACAAAAAGAATAATAAAGAGACTGAGTCAGACTTAGAAAAATCAGCATTTCAAATGAATGGAAAAGACAATGACCTTAAAGTATCAAATGATGAGTGCTTAGCTAAAGATACCAGTGAAACTAAGGCAGGGGGTGATATCGAACCAAAAGTTAATAATATTAATAAATCCATTCCAGAACATGAAATAAAACCCTTGACTTTTAAGGAATCTTCAGGAAAACCGTTCATGAATGGTGACATCATGATAGAGGACAAAAATAATGTGGACCCTAAGTCACATTTGCGCAGTTCACCTGCGTTTGAATCTGGAGAGGGTCTTCAGCCACCAGATGAAGCTTCCAAGTATGTGCAGAAAACTGAAGAAAAACAGCTTTCTACTGAGAGACCTGCCTTTGCTGGCACTGCTTCCACGCCAACACACCCTGCCTGTAAAGAAAATAACCTGAATTGTGAAACAGAATCTATGGAAACTGAAGTAATTGAGGATAAGAAAGTTGCTCCATCCCCTGTAACCTCGTGTGAGGAATCTAGCTTGAGTAGTGACTTTGCTGATCAGAATGGTGTACAGACATATAAAATGGAAAATATTAATGGGGAAAGTAAAATAAAAACTGTTATTACTGAAGTGACTACCACAACATCAACTGTGTCTACAGAATCCAAAACTGTGTTTAAAGTTGCAGAGACTGTGGCTTCTAATAGTGAGAAAACAGTGGTGTCATCTACAGAAAACTGTGCCATATCCACTGTCACTACCACCACTACTGTAACTAAGCTCACAACTCCAGCCACAGACAGTAACGTGGATGTCATTTCTGTACAGGAGCATAGTAAAACAGTGGTGACAACAACAGTAACCGATTCCCTGACCACCCCAGAAGGCACACTGGTGACTTCCATGACTGTCAGCAAAGAATACTCTACAAAAGACAAAGTGAAGTTAATGAAATTTGCAAGGCCCAAAAAAACACGTTCTGGAACTGCCTTACCCTCTTACAGAAAATTTGTTACCAAGAGCAGTAAAAAAAGCATATTTGTTTTACCCAATGATGACTTAAAAAAGCTGGCCAGGAAAGGAGGGATCAGAGAAGTTCCCTATTTCAATTACAATGCAAAGCCTGCCTTGGATATCTGGCCATATCCATCACCGAGGCCAACTTTTGGGATCACGTGGAGGTACATACTTTACATTTTTAAGGAAAAGTTTAGGATGTGATTAAATTAATTGAATTTTAAAATACAAGAGATAGACATATTTGTGCCCAAACATGTAAATTTTGCTATTATTCAATTATTTTCTATATTGTTCAACAAAGGGAGAAGAGAGAACCTTTGCCCATTGGTTTGGTTAGGTATTTTAAATGCACCTTGATTTTTAAGAAATAATTCTCTGTTGTTAGGTACCGGCTTCAAACCGTAAAATCTTTGGCTGGAGTGAGCCTTATGCTGCGGTTACTGTGGGCTTGTCTCAAATGGGATGATATGGCAGCAAAAGCTCCACCTGGGGGAGGCACTACACGTACAGGTATTATTTCTTTCAGTTTCTGGATTTCTTAATGTTAATTTCTGGATTTCTTGTTGTTAATTTTGGGAATGACACTTATTCCAAGCATTTCTGTAAAGGCTTGATCTTAGGTATTGCATTTGATTTATTTATTGTTTTAATCAGTTTGTGCTAGTTGCTGTTTCTTTGAGTATATTGGGTTGATTGGAGATTTAGCTTTTAATTGTTTACTGTTATTAATATACTGGGACTACTGTGTTGTAGAAACATCTGAAACAGAAATAACAACAACAGAAATAATCAAGCGAAGAGATGTTGGTCCGTATGGGATCCGCTCAGAGTACTGTATAAGGAAAATTATTTGTCCCATTGGTGTACCAGAGGCCCCCAAAGGTATGTTTGCTTATGCTACTTTTTTCCCCCTTCCCATAATCTCATACAGAAATTAAGGTAACTGAATCTTTATGTTAATTCAGACCTTCGAGAGAGCACATACAGCCTGGCATGAGCTATTCATTTGCCTGTTTGAAAGCAATGATGCGTTTAATAAGCTGACATGATTTATCTGAAGCTGAAAGGCTTCCTGCTTATAAAATGAGAATGAAAGAGATGGTATATCTTGGTTTATAGTTTTGAGCTTAATGTGTGTGTTTTGACTGTTCTCTAAAGAAACTCCAACGCCCCAGAGGAAGGGACTGCGATCAAGCGCACTAAGGCCAAAAAGGCCAGAAACACCCAAGCAAACAGGCCCTGTTATCATTGAAAGTTGGGTGGCAGAGGAGGAGTTGGAACTATGGGAGATCAGGGCATTTGCTGAAAGGTAAGTGACCTCACCTCAGCTTTAAAGAGAGCAGTTTTAATTTGTGTTTCTATGTTAAAGTACGTTTCCTCTAGAGAGCACAGACTTGGTAGTTCCAGTCAGTAAATTTGTAATCAGATCTGTGTTACAGTTTTTTTACTGTGTGTTTTGGTAAGAGTAGTCAAGCTTAAAGCTGCAGAGCTAAACTATTTCTGGTACAAAAAGTAGTTTACATGGATCTTTCAGGTTTGTTATAATATTATCATGATTTTTCCATGCTTATGAACTGATCACTGTTGTATGCCTAAAGGCTGTTTTACTCTAACGTATGGAAAGGCTTTAGGCTACTCTTGGCATGACTTTAAACAGTAAATGCTTAAATACTTCTATAATACAAAGAAAATGAATATGTTTGAATAAAGTAAATGTAAATTCAGCCTGAGAATGCTCAAACCATGAAATAAATATTTTCAGTATTGCATACTTAGAGTTGGAACAAGATTTTTGAGTCTCTTGGAAAGAATTGCTTTAAATTAATAGCATTACATAGGTGCTTTGCTGTCTCAGGTGTAATTATAAATTCCTGTTTTGATTAATATCTTCCTGAAGGGATGTTGTATGCAACTTCAACAGTTTCTTTCAGAATGCTTTTAAAGCCATGACCAGTTTTTCAGTGATCTTGCCATTTGTTCTTATAAGAGCAATAAAACTGGATAGAAGGAAATCCAGTTTGATGGGTGGATTTTCTGCGGTGGTCTAACTTACTTTTGGTTGTGTCTTTGGCAGGGTGGAGAAGGAAAAGGCACAGGCAGTTGAACAACAGGCTAAGGTTAGTGAACAGAAGAAGGCAGAGGAATTCAAGGCCCAATTGGAGGCTCAACTAAAACACCAACGATTGGCTGCCCAGCAGGTGGGGGAGTTATTGGTAGTCCCACCTGTCAGCAACTATACACTGTAGTCCACATGCAGTAAAATATGGGAAACAAAGTTTATCCCTTTCTTACGCCCTTTTTCAAACAGTTCCCACCTCCTGTGCAAGCTAACCCACCCAACGATGGTGTGCATGTTCGTTGTTTTGAAATGGGATTAAGGCAAACATTGGGGTTGGATTCCCTCCCCCCAACATAATTTATAATGCTTTAAAAAGGTTTAGCTTGTTTCTACTTTAAAAGAAGGCTGAGAAGCACCAGTCTCCAGGTAAGGGCAGCAGTGTTCTGGGACATGATGGAAAGCTGACTTGGGAGTGCAACTGCATTGGTTCTTCATACATCAATTCAATCTTGATTTTTTTTTTTTTTTTCCTATCTTGAGTTGGCTGAACAAAGCCCATTGATAACATTCTATCTATAAATACGGATAGGTACAGCTATGTATGTAGAGACAGAAGGTTGTATGCATATATGAATGCATGAAATTAAAATGGGGAAACCCAGTGCTGTGTTGATACTTCACAGACATCATTAAGAATTGTACCTTTTTCCAACTTACTCCCTTTCCATTTCATCTCCTCTGAAGAACATACATTACTAGTAAATGTTTCTGATTCATGGACATTACTGCAATATACTGCTGACCAAACGCTGACATTTGAATTAGTAAATATAAAGATCATTCCAGTAACACAGGGAAGCATGTTAGATTTGTTGGAATTTTTAAACAGCTTACTGGTACTATCCTTTCACAAGTGACTACATTGCATGTAACTTCTTTGACAGTTACAGCACAGAAGGTTGCTGGGTAAGGTAAGGGATTTTTGAACCTAATTATTTTAAGCAAGCTGCAAACTGGATTTACAGTTAAAAGAACAATTTTTAAAACTGCGTTCTTAATGATAAAGCAGAATGATGCAGTCTCTCTTTTCCTGCAAGGCATGATCTCGGTGCAGGCAGCTCTAAATTTAGGAATGGTAGTAATAAATTCTGTGTTAATGAAGGCATACTGCTTGCTGACATAGGTTCGGGCTGTATGCACGTGGTCAGCGCCAAATATAGATGGATCATTTTTAAAGGTTTTTTTTAACCTTTCAGATTAACCCGAGACTAATTTATCAGGGTTTTTTAAAGTTACACATGCAGTGAAATTAACATAAGCTGAGGATTTAAAAGATGCTATAAAGGAGAATTTCTGGCTGTGAGCTATAGGCAGAGTCTTGGTTCTGCCAGTCGAGGAGCCTTGTGCTGTTGGGCACACAGGCAGCCTGCTCTTCAGCCTTTTTACACCCTGGACTAACGTTGTGCCAGAGTCCTTTACTTTTCAGTACTGGGAAGAGACAGTCATCTTTTTTTTTTTAAATCTGAAAATGCTAATCATCCCTTCATTTAATTTTTTCCTTAAATCCTGTAGAAACGCCTGGAGCAGCAGAAGCAGATGCCTGCAGCAGGTGTGGCCCCTGCAGTCACTACAACCAGCAGCACTGCAACCACTGTCTCAACACCACAGAAAGTTGTGGTCGGGCCTTTAGCAGGCCCAGTCCCCACTGGAACCAAAGTAGTACTTACTACAAAAGTGGGTTCTCCAGCTACAGTAACATTCCAACAGAACAAGAATTTCCATCAGACTTTTGCTACTTGGGTTAAACAAGGCCAATCTTCAACAGGTAAGTAGCCATTTGCCATGGAAAATGTAAATAGGATGAACTCCAGCACAGCGCCTGCATCTTCTACAGAATATATACCATTGTTACCTCTCTCATTATCTGTACTCTTACCTCTCTTGCTTAGTCAGCAGGATACTCCTGAAATAATACCTGTCTATTTTTTCCTTGTTTAGACTTGCTAGAGACTCTTACTTCTGACCTGTCTCATTTATTACTGACAGTTACTGTACTAGTAATCGTTGATAACGAAAGTGCTCTGTGCTGTAACATGCTGTTTCCAAAAAAGAATCTTTACCAAAGAAAATATAACACATTCAAAAATTACTGTAAAAAAATCCTGTAGTTTGCTGTTTCATACTTGAAAATAGTCATTTCATCGACTGATTATTCTGCTCTAAAACTGACTGTTCTGTGTACCTCAATAGCCACTAGCACAGCTGCCACCTCAGCCACAACCATTGCCAGCACAGGGCAGACCTTCCAGATCTCAGGCAGTCCAGTAACGATGGCAGGGAAAGTGATAACTAAGCTGCCACTCCCTGCAAACAGCAAGATTGTTGCCGTCAATGTGCCATCAACTCAAGGAGGTAGGGGAAAGGGAACTGAATTAAAAATGTATTCCAGCTTGCTGATTAATTCTCCATTGATGCTATTTTCCCAGTGAAGTAAACTGTGACTTGAAGGGGGCAAAAATATTTTTATATATATATATATATATACACACACTCAAGTTTCTAGAGCTTGTTTCCCCCATACTGCATATTTGTGTCTGTAGGGGAAAAATGCAAGTCTTTTGCCTATAAATTAGTCTGCATTTCATAGGGCAAAATTAGAAGCTTTATTTTTAACAGTGTGGAACGAAGCATGCTTTTTTTGATACCTAAATTATACATCAACAAAACAACTTTCTTCACAAAAAAAGCTGCTGTTCATTGTTATTAGTGCCTGCATCTGCTCTTCAGTAATGAGCAAGAGCCTGGCTTCAAACTGAGATTAGCATTTCTTCTTGTTTCAAGAGGAGGACTTAATACTTGTGAGATTTGTGAATGTATATTGAACAGGAAAGCTCAATTCTGTGTCTGTTACACTTGGCATCTGAGGAAATTGTGAAGGCTGCTAGTTTTATGTTGAAATTTCTGAGGTGACAGGAAAAGAATTGCCTGTTTTCTTCAGCACCATGAGTTTGTAGGTGGAACATGTTTAAACTGGGCTCCTGCATTTTATATTAATCAGACCACAGCTTTTAATGGTTGTATAGTGCTTGTTTGTGGCACCGTGTCAATGCAAGGACTTATTTGCAGATACTAGCAAACTGATCTTTGTGAAGATTCACTCTTTCCTTAATCTTTTCTAAAATACCTGTTTCTTAACTTAAAATGTAGTTGGACTACTCTTTACACTATCACAAAGGTTCTCTCAGGAAATGTAGGAAGACTCAAAGGTGTTCTAGAAACCCTGGAGACTGATTTCTAAATCATCCTGGATTTGCATTTACTGCTTTTGCTGGCACTTACGTCATTAATGATTTCTCACTTTTTCTTTTAATTAGGTGTTGTTCAAGTTCAGCAAAAGGTATTGGGTATCATTCCATCAACTACAGGTGCAAGTCAAACGTTTACTTCATTCCAGCCAAGGACAGCGACTGTAACCATTAGGCCAAACACCACAGGAACGTTAGGAACAACCAGCACGTCACAAGTAAGATGTTTTTCTGATCATTTAATGCAAAAGAAAAAAAAAAGAGTATATATATTTTAAGTTATTGGCAGATACTAGAAGTTTTGTCTAGTCACTTTTCAGTGGTTTTGGCTCATCTCAGCAGTAGTGTTTATGGATTCTTTATTCCAAGGAGGTACAACAGTTCTCTCCAGTTGGAAAAAGTAATAGTTTATAGCTTGGTAAGCCTTAGCAGTGTGGGCAGGGATGAAAAAACTTTGGTTCTGCTTGCACCTTGTCATGTCTTATTATATTAATAAAGAAAACCAAACTCAACCAAAACCTGAGAGCTATCCCAGAAGCTTGTTTCCCAAGTTTACCTGTGCTGTCCCTTTTGGTGTAGGTAGTGCAAGGGACACCGCTGCGCCCTGGTATGACAGTAATACGGACACCACTGCAGCAGTCACCGCTTGGGAAGACCATCATCCGAACACCTCTGGTGGTGCAACAAGGTATTCTTCCAGCCAGTAGGTTCATTTTAATATTTAAATTTCCAGTGTGCAACCCATGGTTTGTTTCTTCATAAATACTTTCTGCATCATGTGTCCCAGTGCACAGATAGCTCATTTGGGTGCTGGACTGCTCACAGGCACCTCTTCTGGCTTTTGAATGTGTCGGTTGCAGCTGTGGTCAGTGTGGTTCATCATTGACACTGGAAAATCTAGGACTTATTTCAAGTCCATTCATTTGAAAACAAAGTTTAGAATAATTGTGCATTGAGAAAGCTTGCTTTAAAGAAAGGCCAAGTGTTTGAAATACTCCATAAGTGTGTGAACTGAATTAAAATAGAATTTTGCAGACATTTTTCAGTGAACCACACAGACAAATGGTTTGCAAAAACACCATGTGTGTAAACTGCCACGCTTGGTTCACATGTCTGATTATACCCTACTGCAAGATGTTGTGACTCAGGGGTTTGCTGTGCTGATGGTAAAAATGTTGGAAACGTGTTTCTTATCACAAATTATTCACTTACAGGTCAGACACAGCAAGTGGTGACTCAAATAATCAGGGGTCAGCCTGTCTCAACAGCAGTTACTAGTACCAGCACAGTTTCTTCCAGCGCTGGACAGAAGACAGTCACAAGCACTGGAACACCACCTCAGCAAATACAGCCCCAAACCACACCACAGCCCCCTCGCCCTCAGCAGGGACAAGTGAAGCTTACTATGGCCCAACTCACACAGCTAACACAAGGACAGGTAAAATATTTTCCTGGACAGGAAAATGTACTAATACTCATGATAGATTTCTCAAGAGATTGGATTTCAGCAGTGTAGTGTCATCTGCTCATAAGTTCTTGTGTTTCAGTCCCTGTGTTGGATGACTGGTAGCATAATTACAGACTGAAAGAAGCATAAATAGTGTATGTAAAGTTTTAAACATCTCTCCCGTTTGTATTTCCTAGTAATGGAACTAGCATCAGGGAAGTTAAGCAGTATGGAGAAAAGTCTTGGCATTTTAATAGCAGTGAGGGACATGATTATTCTGTATGGCCTACTTTGTAGCCCTTCAGAATGTAATGTTCATTCCTTGTCTTTTGATTTTGTGTAAAGATTTAGTTTTCATGTTACCCAGAGTCTCAGAAGAAAAATTACAGTATCTGGAACTAGAGGAGGGAAAAGCTTTTCCTCAGATCATGAAGGTCTGTTGGCAAAACTAAATCTAGAGTGAAGCACAGAGTAAAATAGACTTCTGTGAGTTACAAGACCTATTCTTCAAATTATATGTAGCATATATAAATTAATTGTAATGTACAGGCTGCTTATTGCCAGATAAGATTTTTGCATGTGGAACAAGACTTGGAGAGTGCATTTCCACACCAAAAGCATCATATTTTTGTTAGGGACCTTATTCTGTTCTGTGAGTTCACAAAATGTGGAGTTCTGCATCTAGGTGTTGAGACAATACCCTACCTGCTCCATCACCGAGTTGAGACTGTTGTCATGAGCTGCCTAAATGTTAACTTAAGTGACAGAAGTTCACAGTACATTACAGACTGAACAGTTAGCCCTGGAAGCTCACATGTGGGTAGAATTTGATGTGCAGTTAGGAAATATTTTCCATGCAGAGAACTTTTACACAAACTGTTGGAATTCCTGAGAAAGTAATGAATAGTCCGTGCTCTGTATTGCTTGTAAATAGGAACAAAGAAGCTCCATTGTAGCTGCTTTCTGGGTAGAGTTCTTGTCGATATTTGGATGAGAAGAAGTGTAACTAACTCCAACCCAGTCATCTGTGGGTGACAGAATTGTAGGAAGAGCATTTCAGTATTTCATGGTGCTAGTTTTCAATTTTAGGAATATGGTGTTAAAAGCATTGCATTTGAAAAATCAAACCCTCAATTCTTCTGATTTTCAGTAAGGTCTGAGAATTACATCAGTAATACCTCAATAATCATTTCTCTTTTTTAGGGTGGCAGTCAAGGATTAACCGTGGTGATTCAGGGACAAGGTCAAACTACTGGGCAATTACAATTAATCCCTCAGGGTGTGACTGTAATACCTGGTCCAGGACAACAGCTTATGCAAGCAGCTATGCCAAATGGTACAATTCAGAGATTTCTTTTCACCCCACTGCCAGCAGCTGCTACTACAGCTAGTACAACTACAACAACAGTTTCTACTTCAACCTCAGGTAAGCATTGTTCTGTTCAGCAGGAAGAAAGGTAGAATGTTGGCTGCAGAGGGGGTTGTGCAGTTGGGGATGGTCTGTTAGTACAGTAAATTTGTTGGACGATGTGTATTATAAGCTTAGAAATCTCTTGAATTTCTGCACTGAGCTTTACAGTAGTTTTGGAAAGGCTGGATTAGTAAGGTTCACAGACGTGTCATTTGCAATGAATGGAATACTTGTTTTTGTCCTTCACAGCTACAGGGGAACAGAAGCAAGCTCTGCAGGCACAGCCAGCATCGGTGCCACCACCAGTTCAGCCTCAGGGTCAGCAGCAAGCCCAGCCTCAAGGGCAGAACCAGAGTGCTCAACCTGTACCGCTGGCCCAGCCGCAGGCACCTCAGCCAGCACTTCAGCCTGAAGCTCAGAGCCAGCCTGACTCCCAGACACCGGCATCTGGTGACTCTCCAGTCACACCTGAAGCACAGTCGTCCAAATCTCCAGCTCAGTCTCCAGCACAGGCCCAGGCTCAAGGGCAGTCTCCAGTGCAAGTCCAGAGCCAGCCGCAGACTGCAGTCCTGCCACAAGGCCAGTCCCAAGCCCAGCCTCGGCAACCAGCTCAGGTGCAGACTACAACCCAACAACAGATTCAGATGCAGCCCCATGCTCCCATACAAATTCAAGCTCAGCTGCAGCAATCACAACCTCAGGTTCAGACTTCAGTCTCAACCCTTCCAACTACTCAAAGTTTAAATCAGGTTCCTGTGCAATCCCCAAGTCGTCCTCAGCTGCAACTTCAGCAGCCTCCAACAAAAGTTATTACAGTGCCTCAGCTTCAGCAACAAGTCCAAGTTCTCTCTCAGCTGCAGTCCCATGTTGTGGCTCAGATACAAGCCCAACAAGGCAGTGTGCCCCAGCAGATCAAGCTTCAGTTACCTATTCAGATCCAACAAACTAGCCCAGTGCAGGCTCACCAGATTCAGAATGTGGTGACAGTTCAAGCAGCTAGTGTTCAGGAGCAGCTGCAGAGAGTTCAGCAGCTCAGGGAGCAGCAACAGAAGAAAAAGCAGCAACAGATAGAAATTAAACGTGAGCACACCCTTCAGGCTTCTAATCAAAGTGACATTATCCAGAAACAGGTAAAGTTAACAGAAGGAAATTAAAACTTAATTAATGAAACAAATCTCATTTTAAATGCCTGTTCTTGTTAACAATGTGAATACATTTGATAGGCAGTTAATTTGATTCTTTCAAAGTTGGTGCACAATTGCTTTTGGCAATTTAATTAAATATTCTGAGTTAATTCAGCTCATCAAGTCAATTGTACCATGTTTGGAGTCTTCTGGCACCTTGATTCGACTTACCACTAGCTGCTGGGACAATATGTCTTTATCCTCAGTTCAGGAAGGATAGGTTACAGACAGGAGAGCTGATGTTCAGAACACTTGTACAGTGCTTTCATTGCCTGCTGTAGGAAACTGAGGTTTCAAAGAGGTATCTGAAATGTAATGCTGTTGGATGGCTGCAGGGCTTAAAAATACATACTAGATATATAAAAAATAGACTCTTACCATTTTTTTAAACAAAACAACCAGTCACTGAAGAAATACTGTCAATTTACATTTAGTCCCTAAGTTTATACTTGACATGAGCAAAATATCCTACTCTGGGGGGTGGAGGTGGTGTTAATTTTCAATTTAATTTTCAATTTTCAAATAATTACTTCAAATAAGCGCTGCCCCTCCCAATAAAATCAGATTTATTTTCTCACTGCAATAAATAACTCTTAACTTTAACTTCAGAAATGTCCTGGTTCTCCCAGTAATGCTGAAAATATTGGCTAAAGTTTTCATATTTTGTTTTGGATTCTGTATCATCCTGCAGGTGGTTATGAAACAGAATGCTGTCATAGAACACTTGAAGCAGAAGAAGACACTGACTCCAGCTGAGAGGGAAGAAAATCAGAGGTGAATATGCAGCATAGTGCCTCCTTGGATGTGAAAGTTTTCATTTATGACATCTCTTAATAGTGGTATAATAAAACACTGGTTTGTAAAACCTGCATAAAGATTTTTTTTTACTTCAGAACTGGTTAAAGTAATGCTCAAAACTAACTTTCTAAATGATGTTCTCAACTTTAAGTAATTGAATTCTGTATATTCTCAATTTTATTTTTACTATATGTTTTTCAAGTTAAATGTTATATTTATTGCATGTGTTTGATACTGGCCACAGTTCTTAAATTCAAGGTACAAACTCTCCTTCAAGGAACACAGAATGGAGAATGAATGGTTCTGTGCCAGAGAAGCCTGGTTTGTGTTTCTCCTGTACTGTGGCAGGTTTTATCTATTCTTGCCCACTGTACCTCCTGCTCTGCAGAAGGAATCAAAGAGTTGGGAGATGGTGCTTTTCAACAAGCCAGACATTTATGCTTCAAGCTGCTAAACACTTGTCTTGGGGTTATTCTGACTCCTCACTCCTGCAGTTGCTTCAGTTGGATGATCACAAGTGTGTGTGGTCAGTAACAAAAAGACTAGTGTTTTTTTATAGAATTTTGACCATCAAATCAGAGTTCAAGTTTAGTTGATCATAACAGTATCACTAGGTGCTACTCAGTGTTCACAGCTGCACACAGAATGAGACGTATTGTCTTATACCCTTCATTTAATGATGTCAGACAGCCAAATTGGTATTCAGGCTGACAGAAGTCAAATTTAATTGAGAAAAAAAAAATCTAAATAGCTTGAATCATGGTATAGCTGTCTTCTCACTGATTTTCTTCTCAAAAAATGTCATTTGGGTATCCTACCTGGAGAAAATACAGACTAAGCCAAGTAGGTATGGTGCAGGTAAGAAGAGCAAAGTAAATAAACTGCAGTCCCTACAACCAGCCAGCATCTTACACATGTATCAAAAAACAGTATGTCTGAGCCTAGAAGTACAGAGTACAGCTACTTCTTGACCATTGTGGTTTCATTGTTTGCTTTCAGCCCAAAATTATTTTTCGTAGTCACTCTGGCAACAAGAAGCATTTAGTGTTCTAGTGTATTTGAAATAGATTGAGAAGGGGAAGGTAAATTCAGGAGAACCAAAATAAGGTTAATTTTCTAATTGAAATATGAAGCAAAATAATTTAAAATTGCAGAACAAGATAGCAGGAAGAGAGATTTATAGTTGTGTACACAACAAACAGATGAAACATTGAGCCTGAGTTGTCATTAGTAGAGAAATTGGGAACTGTTTTATACTAAATTTTATACACTGAAAAATATTTGTTAGTCCTTGTGCCAGGACACAAAACCTTTAGCAATATCTGGTAGCCACTGGACGGTGGAAATGTGTATTTTGGAAGAAGTTCTAGGCTTCCAGCTTGCCTTCATCCTACATCAGAATAAACAAAATCCAGCGCGTTCAAACAGCTTTGTGGAAACTGAATTGAGGGAAAATGTCTCTCATCGTCCTAAAGCCAAAGCTTTGTTAGGAGTTATACAGGGGAAGGGGAGGAACAATAAGTACTTAGATCAGTTAAAGGAAATTGGAATTGGCCTTCTTGAGCCTAACTAAGGACGTGATCTCTCCCAGTGGTGTTTTAGCAAATAAGTACAAATGGGAGCAATGTGCATTACTGAATTTACCTGGTACAGTTTAAGAAACCTCATCATTTAGCTGGCAGCTTGCAGAGGCTGGAGAATTAAACGGTTCTGCATTCTCAACTGGGGATAAAGAGGCAACTCCACACAATGTCCTTTTTCTTTATTTCCTCCCCAGAATGATTGTGTGCAACCAAGTGATGAAATATATTCTGGATAAGATAGACAAAGAAGAAAAACAGGCAGCTAAGAAACGAAAGCGAGAAGAGAGCGTAGAACAGAAGCGTAGTAAGCAGAACGCTACCAAGCTCTCAGCTCTGCTTTTCAAGCATAAGGAGCAGCTGAAAGCTGAGATACTGAAAAAGAGAGCGCTTCTGGACAAGGATCTCCAAATTGAAGTGCAGGTAAGGACAGTTTTTCTCAAAGACTAACTTGATTTGAAGCCAGGGAGAACGTTTCTGTGTTAATCTTTATCTGTTTGCTCAGTGAGACTTTGAGGAACCATACAGGAAGTTCTGGTTACAGATATGTGGATCTCCGCAAAGCTAGTATATGGCCTTTCTGTGCTGCTTGGTTTTAGCTGGACTGAAATGACCTTGTTTCCTGAAACAGCTTCTGATAAATTACAGCCAATGGGTCATAGCAGGCCAAGAGTGTCATCCCTTAATGTTATGTAGGTTAAGCACACTTTTAAAATTGAGCATTTTAAATTACTTTAATTATTTTCTTTTGGCTAAGCATGGGGATTTATGTCTAGATTTAAATCCTGTCTTGGAATAATCAGATGAAGTGCCTTCCTCTCTATTTATTGATTTAATATACTTCAGGAGGAGCTAAAGAAAGACTTGACTAAAATTAAGAAAGAAAAAGAAAAAGCCCAGGCAGCTGCTGCAGCTGCCGCTGCCGCAGCCGCTGCACCACCACCGACACCACCACCACTGCCACCACCACCACCACAGCAACATGCAGCCAGCGTCACCTCCTCCTCCTCCACCACGGTCCCCATGCAAGTATCCTCCCAGAAAAGAAAGCGAGATGAGGAGAAAGATTCGTCAGCTTCCAAGTCCAAGAAAAAGAAAATGATTTCTACTACCTCAAAGGAAACAAAGAAGGACACAAAGCTTTACTGCATCTGTAAAACGCCTTATGATGAGTCTAAGTGAGTAGCGAACACCACAGCCTTTTACTGTGTATTCTTAGCTGTAGGTGTAGTACTTAGCTGTTAGTGCAAGGTAGTTCTAGAACTGGAGATAGCGCATCAGGTGTCATTGCAGTGATCACTCAGGTATAAAGAATAAAGTCTTGTTTTCCACTAGAAGTTACAAAAGTATTAACATACTTGAATGATGCTATTAATGTACATAGTTTATATATCTACTTGTTTGCATGTTTCCATTGTATGACCTTTCTGTCTCACATGCACATACTCTTTTCTTTTCTCCCTCCGCTCTGTTGTTCTTTCTTTTGCTGTTTTGCCTCTGCCTCGGAAGCAAGTGACCATTTGGTTTGAGCAATTTCTTGTGAACAAGTAGCTGATGTTCTTTAGAAATAGCTTTGGTACCGCCTTCCAATAAATGACTTTGTTTGGTTTGGTTTTTTGGGTTTGTGTTTTTTTTTGGTAAGTCAAATAGCCATTAGAAGGGGTTTGGAGTTACCAGGCTGCAGCTCACTTTGGACAATGTTTCCGGTAGAAATGGTTTCCATGTGAGTATCATTCACATCCCAGGGTGGATTAAAAGATGAATATGTAAGCATTTGACAAAGTGAAAACTGCAGTTCTTTGTAGTTTGATTCTGCCTCTGAAGGAGGACAAATATTTATGCTACGTACAAAGTTGGTGAAGACATTTAGTAAGTGGTGGAGCAGAGGATTCAATGGCTGGTAGAGGGATAGTGTCATGCAGTCCTGCGTAAGCTGGAGGTGACGAACATCAGTAGCTAGTAACGGTTAACATCTGAGAGCTGTGCAGAGGTGTATGGAACAAATTTTACTTCAGAGCAATTCCAAGTGACTATGTATCTGCTCAACAAGTGACAATACCAAAGAGTATTAATTGGTGGTGGCAATGGAAAGAAACTGTAGATGTGGGGCAGTGCTTTCACTCTGGTAATGGTCCTTCATTCCAAATTTAAGGCCAGGACCAGAGGATCCCCTCTGGATCCAACTTTAGGGGGGGTAAAATTCTTTTTTTTTTTTCCTTTTTTAATATTTAATGAATTTGAGGTCTTTGGATGTTTTTTTACCTTGGTTCTTCAGTAGTTCTGACCATTACATCAGTGTGGAAGATGGGACTGCAATCTCTGCCATCCCGGTAGAAACAGTGGGCTTCTGATGCCGTGGTGCTGAACTTGCTGCTGCTTCCAAGGGATGTCCCCTAGCTCGCTGCAGGACAATTGTGCCAGGCTTTCTGTTGTCCAGTAAGCTTAGGAGGATACCCTGATCTTGTTTTGTTGTGTGTTACTGCTTCTGTTGTTAGTGAGCCACAGAACTGCCACAAAAACAGACGAACAAATTCTGTGAGCGAAAGGATTTCATGGTCTGACCAACTCTTCCCATTGGCTCCAGTGGGCGTTTGAGTAAGCTGGTGAAAAATGTGGTCATGGAGCGAATTTTAGTAGCCTGAATCCAGAGCTGCGCTTAAGTGCACAGCAGAAAACTTCCCAGAAAATGGAATATTAACAATTTAGCAGTATCCTTAGCAATATGATTCAATTTTGCTGCTTTTCCTTTTGTGAATTCTGAATTATGTTCTTATACATGAGGACTCTGTTGTTCAACTACTTTATCCTTTCGCAATTTAGAAAGAAATTAGTCACCTTTTAAACCAGTTTTTTGGTAAGCATTTATTTTATTTTCACATACATACAGGCATCAGATACTCCTCTTCGTGCTGTCTTTTTTCTACTTCCAAAAAAATAGATGTGCTGCTTGAAAAGCTAATTTGTGGTGTATTATGAATACCCTATGCATTTTTTAGGATGTAGTAAATCCTCAGAGGTCATTCAGTGCTGTGTATTTCAGTGCAAATCTTTTCTGTTTAGTTCTTGTGATACTCCAGGGTTGTAGGCATTTGCTCATATTGTTTTCAAGGATGGTCAGCAAGGGTATCCTTCTAAGATTCCTACTTAGATTTCAACTTACTTGTTAAAGCAACATGAGAGACCTGTTCCACACGCCAGCAGCAAGGTGTAGCATCCACACCTAGACAGAAACGCGCATCCAGACGGCCAGGAGCAGACTGACTCTTCTTGGGAAGAGCATGCAGGCTGTGTCGTTGTTGATAGCTGTCGGAAGAGGCTGTAGCCATCCAGCTTGGGCTGTGTGACATTTGTGGTTTTAGGATTTCTCTAACTGAAAATTAAGAGAAAAGGTGGGATCTGAGTATCTGGGATGCACTCAGACGCCCCAGAAATTCGAGGTGCTTGTTCTGTGGAAGACGTGCTGGCTGTTGTCCTGTTGCAAGTGTGTCCTGTCCAGTGCGTGGTGCCGAGCCAGGATGGCAGAACTCAGGTGGTTGGTGGTCTCCAGGGTCTGAGTCAGCTTGCTTTTGCTTAGGCAGAGAGAATGGACGTGTAACTTCGCCCATCTGGTTGGTTGTCACTAGTCATAGGTATGTTTTGAGATCTCCATACACAAAATGTCAAACATCCTTGCATAATACTTTGCAGTTTTGTCACGTCATTGTGTGCAAGGTCCCATTCCCATGACTCTGTACCTGGCTCCCTTCACTTTGTGTCATACCATACCTGGTTCCCTCACATAGCTCTGTCTGAGAGTAGGCATTATTCTCTGAAAAATACTCCACATTCCAATTTGTTGCAATTTTGAGTAGCTCAGTATCTGTTTTTTCAGTGCCCCCACGTCCCCCTTCTGCCCCCCCAAAAAATAGAAAAAACTTAATTTAAAAAAGATTTGGCACTGATGTCCTGACTGGTTTTCCTTTCATGTTATACCAATCTGTATCCTACACATGGCTGGTATGCATGTTCTTTGTAGTGTACTTGTAACTCCTAGCTGGTGTTTGCGCTTTGCTTTTGTTTTTTTAAATTAACTGAGACATTTCAAATCTACATTTTCAAATCTGAAGGGAACGTTTCAGTGGCTTTCGAGCTACGGCTTTGAAAATGTAAATCTTTTTCTTTGGCCTTGTCTTTTTGTGCCTTTTACAGTTTTTCCCACACACACTGGAGACAGACACTTTTAGCCCAGTTTTGTCAAAGTCTGGTTACATATTGATGTGCATTTTAATGAACTGTCAATTTAACATTGACCCAAGTGACCTTACTGACAGCATAGCTGCAGCATGAGATGTTAGTGTCAAGCTAGAACGTAGGGATTGGGGAAGTGAGACAGAAAATAGAAGAAAGTAGGGAGTGAGAAAGTGCATCAGAGAGAAATGCAGGGAAAAGTGCCATGCCATTTGAAATGACAATTACATTGTCATTTTCATTGTGAATACTTTTAGGTTCTATATTGGCTGTGATCTTTGTACTAACTGGTATCATGGAGAATGTGTTGGCATCACAGAAAAGGAGGCTAAGAAAATGGATGTGTACATCTGTAATGATTGTAAACGGGCACAAGAGGGCAGCAGTGAGGAATTGTACTGTATCTGCAGAACACCTTATGATGAGTCACAGTGAGTTCTGATAAGAACCTCTTATTTAATGTTTAGGTAGCAAACTGCTCTGACTGTGGTTACCTGTTCCTTGCAAAGAAAAAAGAAGTTATTCTGCATATGTTGTATTCATTAGTGATACAAATTGCTTTTCAGTAACTGTCTTCCTCTCCCAAAAATGTTTCTATGTAAATGTTTAGGAAAAGTGACGTTCTCAGGGTGCTCATAATGTGTTGGGTTTGGCTTTTGGTTTTGTTTGTTTGGGGGTTTGGTTTTGCTTCTTTTGGGGTTTGTTTTTTTTGTGTAAAAAGAACCCATGTGCTTTAAATTGGGATTTGTTTTAAATATTTCCTTTTTTTTTTTTTTAAACAAGGGAGAATTAGGATTAAAAGACTAATGTAGTATTTACTGGATTTTTTTGTGCTTTAGTCTGATCTGACTAGAAAGCATAACTGGAGTCTGGGGATATATGGTTGGTGTCTCTCACTGTCAGGCTTTGTGTCATAGAATGCCCCTTCTGTGTTCAAGCACAAGACTGAAGCTCCCATACGACAAATGTTTGTGCAGAGTGAAACGAGCCCTAGTTATAGTCCAGTTTGTGCAAAACTATCTTGAATTGTTCTGGAGTCCTGGTTGGGTGAGACTGCTGGCATTACACTGTTCCTTTCACCTCTAAAGCAGAGGGATGATTTTTCAAATCTTGATTGCTTGAAAGTGCCTAGTATAACATTGAGGAACTAATTTTGAAATGTCCTGTAACTGAGCCTGTTTGTGAACACAGAAGCAGTTTGAATACCGTAATTAGAGTTTGTCACTCTGATATTCTCACGTGACACTGTTGTATTTAATTGTGCCAAGTGTCTGCTTGTGTGCAGGGGATTTACAGGTTGATGTGTTTAAATGTGACCTGGGAATGAACCGATCGAGTTGCTAACGGTGTTTTGGCTCTTACAGATTCTATATTGGCTGCGACCGATGTCAGAACTGGTATCACGGGCGCTGTGTTGGCATTTTGCAAAGTGAGGCAGATCTCATTGATGAGTATGTGTGTCCACAATGTCAGTCCACAGAAGATGCCATGACTGTGCTCAGTCCACTCACTGATAAAGACTATGAAGGCTTAAGAAGAGTACTGCGCTCCTTACAGGTGAGAATGAGGGCTGAAGCAAAGTGCAGTGCTTCGCTGTGCAGGACCTGCATTGTGAGTAGGTTTTGATTCCTCTTCCAGACCTTTGAGTCTTTTTAAAAAGAAAAGAGCAAAGCTGTTTTTGGGGTTTTTTTCCCCAGTTCTTTCTTTAATTGCTGAGAAATGCCTTTGGCAGCATTGAGCTTCACTGGCAGTACTGTGCTGAGGAACGTTCACAATAGTGAGGCCTTCACAGTAGTGAGGCCTTCACAGCTCCTGAGCTACTGAAACTGAGCAGTCTCTTCAGTGGCAGGCTTCTAAGGAAGCAGGTTAACTGGGAGTAGCCAAAGGCTGTAGCCCACCTGCACAGGGTGTGTAGAAGTGCCACGTTCAGCTCTCAGATGAGCTGTGTGTGATTGCTGATCTGCTCATCTGCTCTTCATCTCAGAGTTACTAATTCCAGTGGTGCTCTCCCAGAAAGGGGCTGCCATTGTACTAACAATGGCATCCTGATCATAAGAATGACATCACAGCTTGTTACAGTGCATTCCTGGTTTATCTGTCACTCACAAACACCGTTTCTGCTCTAACTGTAAAGAATTACTGAGACTCTTGATAGAATAATTGTGTGGTAACAAAAATCCTCAAAGAGTAATATTGTGCAGTGTTCTACATTTTGCAGACACTTATGAAAACCAATTAATTTTAGAGCACTTGAACATGAACACCGTGGCCCATGTGATGCTGTGCTGTTTCCTTAAATTCAGCCCTCGACTCCCGCAGATCAGAGTATAATGAACACATGTGGCCACTAAATGTTCCTGTGGTTCTGTCTTGTTCCCCTGACAGGCTCACAAGATGGCATGGCCGTTCCTAGAGCCAGTAGACCCCAACGATGCACCAGATTATTATGGTGTTATTAAAGAACCGATGGGTAAGTGTTTCTGAGCAGTACGTGAGTGAAGGGATTTAGGGCTTTGAATATCAAATTAATGACCATTTCCATCCAGGGATCTCAAAGCTGTGTTTGCCAGGACACACAGCTTCTGCAGTCACACCACTCATGTATTTAAAAGTTCATGAGAGTTAATATATCAACTTCTGGGCTGACTCCTGAACCCTAAATAACTGTCGGTGTCATGGATAAAATGTGAAATTCAGTGCAGCAGTAGGACAGAATGCTTGGGGGTGGGATTAGTTACTTTCTTTCAAGAGGACAGTTTTTTGCTCTGCTTGGGTGTTTTCTGTCCTTTTCTGCATCAATTCCTCCTACAAAGTGTGGGGTGTGTACTCTCGAGCTTGGGGAGGATGTGGTGTGAAGTGTGACATGCAACTTAAGACAATTGAAAATTATCTTCATCTGATTTGAGAGCATATTACATCATCTTATATGTCATTTGTCTTTAAAGCTCTAGGAACAAGCGTCTCATGTTGTGTATGTGGGGAAAGGTGGAAGAGGTGATGCTGTAGCTTTAGTGCTGTAGGAATATGCTTAGGAATAATGTTCAGGAAAAAGTTTAGATCTACACTTGTGTGTGAACCCTCTGAGGAAAACTCACCTCCTGCAAGAAATGGTGGCATTAAATGTTGTTCCTTCCCTTCCACTTACTGAACCAATACCTTTTCATATGTCTAAATAAGAGTTAGTTTGTTTTTTGAGCTTTCCCACTGGTTCACTGACCCTAGGAATAGGGAAGTCAGATTTAGTGTCTTGGCAAAATTGTACTGTGTTGACTGTAGATAATGCTTTGCTTAGAAATTGTGTCCTTTTCTGTTCCAAAGTTTTGGTTCTGCTGCTGGGAAAATGCTAAACAATAACTGCTCCATAATGCATGGGTTAAAGTTTATAGGGAAGACTCAAATAATACTATAATTAAGCATGTGATGATTCAACAAAGTATTTATTTTTAAAAAGTGCATTTATCCCTGACTTAACTAGCAGGAAAATCCACTTGTAAGTGCACAAGTAAATATCTGCAAAGTGCTGTCAGCAATCCAGCCCCATCTGTTTGACACATCCTGGCCTTGCTGGTGTCTCAGCATGAGCACTCTAAGGGCATTTCCCTTGTTCTTCCAGCTAGAAGTGCCTCTGTACATTCGGACAGCTACATTTGGAACTGGCACTTCTCACTGCGTTGGCATCACTCTGAGCAATGGGTGCTTACTGCACTATTCCACCTCAGAGATGCGTCTTAGCAGGGATGAGAGCTGTGCCCCTCACGGCCCTGCATGGGCAACCTCTCATCTGTGCTGTGTGGCAGTGTCCACGTACCCCTGCAGATTGATGGTTCATTCAAAGCCAGTCAGGGCTTCAAATTAAAATGTGATCGGAGGGTTTAGATAGCTGTTCCATGGACACTCATGACTCTTGGTTTCAGGGGCTGTAAGGAAAGTAAAGCACATGTAACTGAATCCCCATTGTCTGCCATCTTAATTTCTTCAGAGAAGGCAGATAGCTTCCTACAGAAACCCAAGTTTTCCAAAGCCATTTTGATACAGTTTAATTTAGCAGCTCAGGACACACTTGTGCACAAATGTTTGTTCAGAAAGAGACCTGCGGGTGTCACCACATCCCAACCAGTATCCCTGGAAAAGCAGCTTAACCTAGCTAGGCTGTGCTTCCCACAGTGTGAGCTTCTGCTGAGGATGAAAATGTCTCATTTTAATAATCTCTGGTTTCTTTAAAGACCTTGCCACCATGGAAGAGAGAATACTGAAACGTTACTACAAAAAGGTCACGGAGTTTGTGGCAGATATGACCAAAATTTTTGATAACTGTCGTTACTACAATCCCAGTGACTCCCCTTTTTACCAATGTGCAGAAGTGCTCGAATCATTCTTTGTACAGAAACTAAAAGGATTTAAGGCAAGCAGGTAAGCTAATGTCTTCCTAACTGTAGATGTTCTGTTGTGCCCTGAGATCTCAGTGCTTTAAAAGCTTCCCTTCCATTCGTACAGGGATTTGCCTCTCCAGGCGCTCTCCTGGCTACTGTTCTTTTAAAGGAAAAGCAAACTTGTTCTGCAATAGCCAGCTGTCCTTTCCTGTCAGAACTAAGGCTTAAATATGATTCTGGAGGTTATATGTTTCTTCAAAATGAGTCATTAGATGCAACTTTAGGTAGTATCATAAACGTGTGATAGGACATTTCAGGTCGTTGCTGCAGAGAATCTGATGAGAGCATTTTCTGGCCAGGGCAAACAGTGTGTTCTGAGTTCAGGTAACACACTGTTGCACAGTACACGCTTCTCAGAGGCTGAAGAGAGACAATCCTTCCACAAGGCTTGCAATGCAGTGAAAGAAATTAAAATAGTTTTTACTGCTTCTCTCATCCTTTTATAACTCACCCTATTTGAAACAGGGAGGAAGTTAGGTGTGAAGCAGGGTGTGGGAAACTAATCACCTTTTAAAATCAAGCTTTTCCCAGTGCTTTTCTGTAGAAGGAATGTTGTGGAGTATTTCCCTCACACAAGCATTCCTGAAACAGAATACATGGCTCCAGTGCCATGTTCCCACTGCTTCCGCCCAGTATCGGGTGTGTGGGAGCTGGGTGATGCTACTCCAGTTATCACCTGGCGTTTCCTCACGCTGTTCCTAAACCCGGCTCACTCATCACGCCAACGGGGTATTACAGGTTTCTCCTCTGTCAGTGCTCTAGTCCAACAAGAGGCAGCTGTGGCCAAGTTCTGAGTGTTGGATGCCGTTCAGCATCGCTCAGAAGTTGTGTATGTGCAGTAGTAACTTTGTCCATCTGCCTGGAACAGTCAGAACAGCCAGGGTGTTAACACGGGATTCTGTCCCTTTGTCATGAACTAACTGGAAAGCAGCACCTTGTATCTGATGCTGTGGGAGCCGACTGGTTTTCCATGTGCAGTGAGAGTCGGGCTGATCAGGAATGAGAGCAAACAAATTAGTCAAACATTTTGCTTTTCAGTTTAATACTGTATTAAGGATTTTTATCAGGTAGTTTCACTCATGTTTCTGTCATCTTGCTGTAGCTGGTTATTCAGCAGTCACTGCTTGCACACTGATTTCATTGCTGCATCTTATTTGTTACGTTTTTTCATTTATACCATCCATGTTCTTTCTTTTCTTGCAGATTGTGATATCTTTAGTCTGAACTTTTAAACTGGAATCAGAACTGGATGTTGGGGTCACTTTCTTTTATTGTACAATTCGATGACATTAAACTGCCCTAAAAATCCAGATCATTTGTCTAAACAGTCCCTGTCGCTGGGTTTTTGTTTCTCATTGCCAGCAGCCATGCTGGTTACATCACTGTATGGACAGGGAAGTGTCCCATTGCTCGAACGCTGTATTGAGAAAAAAGAACATTCATCCTGGAAACCATGTATTTCATTGTTTTATTTTCAGTCACTAATAAAACTGTGAATGTCAAAGAGGAGTTTTGCTGAACTCTGATTAGCAAAATGTGATTTTTTAACATGCCTGTTCAGGTTTTTTCTATTAAGTTAATCCAAAGATTCTGGATAAATTTAAGCAAATTATACCTGATAAATATTCACAATTAAAAATGTCTTTTTGCTTTCCTTTTAACGGACTACTATTGTGTAAATACGAGAGTAAAGCTGATTTCAGGCATTTTTGGACTATTCCAGTGACACACTGCGTTTTACAAGTACTGAAATATTTGTATACAGTAGGAGAGAAAGAATGTGCTTAAAATGCAGAGAGAATTATTTTAAGTGTTCTTTTTCTGAAGGGGGGGAATAAATGGAAGCAACATGGTGGTAAGTCCCTCACTGCGATTTCCCCTTGGCAAGACCTTGCAGCAACTGTTCTCCAAAACGAAGGGTGCTTAATTCTTCACTTTCTTCTGTATTCTGCAGGTCCCATAACAACAAACTGCAGTCTACAGCTTCTTAGAGTTCAGCGTGTTAACCTAACACACGAGCAAGAATCTGGTTGTCTGAAAATTTTTAATTAAGGAGCCAGATGTTTTTAGTCAGGTTATCCTGACAAGACTTGATGTAAACTGCGTTTTTATTGGTCACAACAGTCAAATTCTATTCTTGGCTTATTTTGTCCAAAGGACAAAGAAATAAAAATCAGCAGCACCACTTTCTTGTCAAGATCAAATTGTTGTACTATTGTGGCAGAAGCAGGAAAACTTTGTTTTGTTGAAGGAGAGAGAGAAAGAGAGCAAGAAAACAGATACAGTAAATGGGGTCACGTTTAACTCCATGGAAATGCCACGTCTGTTCTTCAGTGAAGAAGCTGGTTTAAAGTCCACACAGAAAACTTTGACTGTATTTATTTATTGTTGCAAAAAAGACGCTTTTTTATTGCTGCCCTCATTTGTCAGCTAATTATTTTTTCTTATAAAACCCAGCCCCGGTTACATGTAATCCATTCTGTATCTTAACATGATTCCTGTAGGTAAAAGTACAAGAAGACCTCTAGATGTCTTTTCTTTCTATGAAAGGAGCTGCTATGTACACATGTGCACACACACAGAACTGGGAATCAACAATGAGTTTATCATTCATGGTAGATAAAAACAAGCTTGCATAAAAGTTGGGCTAAGTGGTCATGGACTACAGACTCTGTTGCCTTGAATATAACAGTACAATTTGTCATTTACTCTGCACCAGACTGAAATGAGTAAAATCTATTTGAAGGTATCTTGTTTGTAAACATTTGTCAGATTCTAATTTTTTTCTTTTGTATTAAAATTCAAAATATGGATGTATATGAAACAAAATAAATGGAGATAATTGTTCTCCCCACAGACGTAGGTGTCTTTGAGTGTGCGCGAATACGTCTGTAACACTTTGGGGATCTGTCTGGGTATCTCAATCAGAGGGGAGGGGAGTGGAGTGGCCAGGGGGATCTGGCTTCGTTTTGCTTGAAGGGAGCACTTGCCATGTCCCCTCCTCCAGCAGCTGTCATCCCTCCCTAACATCTCTGCTGTGGTGCCAAAATGGCTGTAACAGATCAGGGGGTAGGAAGTGTTTTGTGCTGTGTCATTGCCCACCGCTGGAGGAAGCGGTGTTGTGCCAGGTACCCTCGGAATGTACAGTACCAACGCTCCGAAGGGCATCTGGATGGCTCGGCGGCGTCCTGCCTGAGGAGCTGCTGTGAGGGGGAAGTGAAGTCGCAAGAGGATGCAGAGCGTGGATGCTGCTGCTGTTCCCTCCGCTCTGTCCCTCCGTGCTGCCTCTCTGAACGACTCGCTGTGTGACCTGTCTGTAGCTCCCAGCCATGCTCTCAGCCATGGTTTGTTCGCAGCTCTTCAACCACCTTTAGCTTTTGCACTAATCACAGTTAACTTCTGTTCCACAGCAAGCTGGGATCTACCCGATGTATGGACAAGCTCCTCTAGATTTAACCTCACACCTTGCTATGCAAGAACCTCTTCTGTTATTTTTCTTAAAGAGATGTTGCTACTGACCACACTTTCTTACATTTCCAGGCTCAGGTGTACAGGTTCTTCTGGGATAATTTTATCTTAATAAAACCAGTGGTTTTTTGTACATACAAATGTTGTCATTTAACCTATATGTGAAAATTAAAAATAACTGTTCAATGTGAAGACAATAATCCATTTATGCTTTTTAAAGAAGAGTTAGCCTTTAGATTATATTGTCCTTTGACTTTTAAACAAATGCTGCATATTGTAAGCACTGTGGTTTTAATGCAACCAGGAAAAACTTCTAACAGCATTTGAACATATCCTGCATCTCCTCAAAACGTCACCGTATTTCTGTACTATTTATTCCTACATAAGTATATCTATGACATCGTTTAAAACTTTCCTACCTATAGGCAATAGCTTGCTATGCTTTTAACAAATTGTGGCAAACTGAAGAGTACTTTTTTGTACCTTAAAGGACACATCATCCTAGACAAATAAAGTAACGTGTTTGACATTGACCTGGTGGTGTTTCTAATGAAACATTTGACAGTGGTGGTGTATTAATAGGTCTTGGCTTTGTCAGATTAAATGTGGATCGGGCAGATGAAGGAAATAACCCATACATACATTTTCATCTTCCTGAGAGCCTGTTCTAGGGGTTTTGGTGGCCGTTCAGTAGGTTGAGGTACTTTTCTTGATGTATTTATTAGTGGTGATCTAGTTAAATGGTGCGACTGATAAGGCATTGCTCTTGTAATGAAACCCAATCTTCCTTAAAAGCACGGAGCGTTCCGAAGGTTTGTGATCTCTGTCCACTCATCCTCCTTGTGTTTTTATAAATTAATGCAGCCTTTGTTTCACAATGGTCTTATGCTGTAACACAGGGTTTGATACTGGGAGCTGTACCAGCTTGACTTTCTTTCTGTCTCCTCACACAGATCCGAAGCAGTTCTCCTTGGTCTAGGCTTACTTCCCACAGCAGCTAATGGATGTTTAGAGTAAAAAGCTGGGCTTACCCAAAAGCCTTGAGTAAACCCCTGGCTGGATGACAGTGCTCCTCTACTCCTGGGTGTCTGTCTTTTGGCTGCAGAATTTCTGTATTTACTCTGCTGGGGAAAAAATTCTTTACTGTGAGGTACCAAAATCACCACAGCAGCTACTGCAGGGAACAGGCATCTTCCTTTCAGTGCCATTAATGCTGTGAGGGCTCTGAAGTGGTGAGTGGAAGATTGCCCTTGATGTGGGAACTTTTTCTTCAGTGTGTAAGTTGGCGTGTGAAAAGCCAGCTGTACTTCCAGCTGTACTTCCAGCTGTGCTGTGGCTGGGCTGTGAAATGCAGCCGCGTGTTGCTCGGCTGCTGAGGTGACACTGTGATGAGTGAAAGGGAAGGTAAAATGGTTTTGTAATGCAAAAAGGAAACAGAGTCACTTGCACTTCAGACTTGCTCCTAGAGCAAAGCTGTCCCCAAGCATAGTGCAGAGGTGGTGTGGTGGTTACTGGTGCTGTGCTCAGCTTAGTGTGTCATTAGCACTGGTGTACTGTTACTGATCTCTTCCGAGAGACAATCCAAATGAGATCCAGCCATGGATGTTATTCTTGTACCCACGCTTGGCCTGGTTTAGATTACAGTAATGTCTGGGGGGTGGGGAAGATGCTTAACTGCTGTTCTGGGCAAATGGGTGGCTGTAGGACCTGCTGATTAGTGCCTGGACTTCAGCTGAAAATAGAAACAAACTTGAGATGCACATGTAACCCTTCCTCCTTCCATCTCCTGTCCTCCCAGTCCCCTCCAGTGCTTTGATTTGTTGCCAGGAACAGTCATTCTGCCAAAGCAAAAGCCCCCTCACAGCCTCAGGAAAATTCCATCTCCTTATGCTGCTCCAAGCAAACTCCTGCACATTCTGAAGTGAGACAGTGCTTTTTTTCCTTTAGGTAGACGTGAGCTACGAGTAAATTTCTGTCCTATAGTAACAGCCTTCTGGGTCCCAAAACATGATGTTGGCTCTCAGTGTTTGCTTCCTATTTCATACCAAGAAATACTTGGTACAGTGTGACCTACTGCCCATCCACTACTCTGCAGCTTCTCAGTGATGCAGACTCAAGCTGCAGACATGTGCAGGAGGTACAACTGTGTGAGAGTGACCTTTGCTTCAAGACAGAAGATGCTGATGGCAGCTACAGCTTCCTGTTCCATAGGTACCACTCTTATTTTTTTTTACACTAAACTGCATTTCCCCTTTTTTAATGTCTATTAAAATCCCTGTCTGACTTGTCAAACAGGCAATGCTGTTGTTTACCATCAGTAGCTTTAACCTTTTTGTGTCTTACAGAACCCCAGGAATATTTTCTTAGTTCCTTTAAAAGATGATTTGTAAATACTCTGGGAACAGCAAAACTTAAGATCCGAGTAACTTTACTGCTGTGCAAGTACAAATCTGGTAATATTTCTCACAGGAAAATGACACTCAGGACAGAGTTGAAGGACTGAACCTTCGAGGAGCTGGTGGTGTCACCAGCTGTACAGGACGTGTGTGCAATCGTGTGCTTATTTTGCATTCCTTGGCATGAGCTCGAACCATTATTTGTGAGCCTAATTGGGCATGTGTGTTGTGCAGTTACGTGATGTGCTTTCAGTTAGTGTATTCATATACTCACATAATTACATAGCTATTTGTATGCTTGTGAAAATCCAGCTGCTGGAAGAATGGTGCAGTGTTTTTAAAGTCATCCAGACGTGTCTGAGGAGCCAAAACAATCCAAGTGATACTGAGCTCTGCTGGCTCCTTGTGTGTACACTTGGGGCAGGACTGTATGGAAACAATGGACAGCCTCGAGCTAAAGCTATGGCATTGTCCAACATTTCTTCAAGGGTTAAGGGGCTGAAAGTGCAGTTTCTTCTTGGGTGCCTGAAGCAAAACACCTCCAGAGTTTTACTTTACAAATGCTACAGATTATTAGGGGTAAGTTGCAGCAGAGGTGGCAATAACCCATGGCTTTAAAAACAGCTGGAGTAAAATCATAACCAGTGAATGTTCCCTAGACCGACCTCTGCACTACACAGATGCCTGGTGGAAACATTCTGTTGGCGTTCGCTAAGGCACAAACATGAGTGTCCTGTCAGAGCCCCTTCAGAGGTGAGCGAAGCACCTCCCGCTGCTGCTAACCTGGGTTTATTTTGGCAGGTGAGTTCTGCTGCTGCCCTGTCCTGGCCGGGGGTCACCAGAGCCTTACCGGCACTTGGCGTGAGCCGCCTGCACTCTGCGGTTCCTCTTCCTGTTGAACCTCTTCACGTAGCTGCTGCTGCTCCGGAGCAGCCCATCTCCTGGCCTCAGGCGCCCACGCAGCAAGGGCAGCAGGTTGGCAGGGATCTGACGTCTCTTGTGGTAGATCCGACCCATCACGATGTATCTGCTGCCTGCAAAACAACCAAGATGTCCATGCTGCGAGGAGAGGGTGGTGGTGAGCACCACTCTAAGGGCCACAGATGGATGAACGTAAGCAAGTTGTACCCTGTAGGAATATTCCCTGAACCTGGGGCTCAGTCCAGCGACACCCTGGGCTACAATGGGACTTGTGGGTTGTGTTTGCATGGAAATAGTGATTTACTGTGTTGTGTTGTGATTTGAAGATTTGGGGGAAATACTGGTATTCGATAGGCTTGCATTTAGAAGGAGAACTGGACTACTTACAAAGAATCACCTAAACACCTGTTTAATTTTTATTGAATTTTTTTTTCTCAATCTTGAAAACTTTGCAACAGTTTCCAAACTGGATAAAGCTAAGAAAGGACTGTGCTGCTACCTGACTTCTTCACACAGTTGGTTCTCTTCTGAAAGTGTAGAGAAACTGGGAAGGAAAAAGCTCTGCAGTTTCAGAGTAAATAATTGTTTTTTCCCAAATACTCACAGCCACTGGGGATAAACCTATTAAACTAGGGCAGACTAACATTGCACTGCATGCAGGAGGAATAATGGAATGGATTTAGCTGGAATTATTTACCAAGTTTAAAGTCTGGACACGGTTTACTGCAGTTTAAAGTATCCACAACTAGAATGTGAACTCGAAAGAAGAAGGCATCAGGAGTAACATATAGGCGACTCATCTTGTACAATCCATCGCTGTTTACCAGCAGCGTAATCAAGTGGACACCACTCCCCAGTTGCTCCATGTTATAAACAATTCCGTTCACTGCTGTTTCAAGGGAGGGGAGGAAAAAAGCAAGCATCAGATCACATGTCTTGGTATATATGAAGGCTCTCATTTAAAATGCTGTGAAGTAAGTGGCAGCAGAAATTGTTTGCCTCGGTAGCAGGCAGTCTTGAAAGTAGGAGTTGCTTCAAATAATAACATTTGATGAGGTCATCACCTTGGTTCTCACTCAGGTACCAACCTTCTTATGCTTTACAGGTCTGAGATGTCTCTTAGTGAAGTTTACAAAATGTTTCAAAAGAAAGTGAGGTGATCCTGTTTTCTGCCCTGATGTATAAGAAGATACAGTTACCTAACAAAGTAAAATTTTCAAACTGAAAACTTCACCTCAAGATCCAAAGCTAACCTGCTAACCAAAGGCTTCAGCTTTTGACAGAAAGGGCCCTTGTCATAGCAAGAGGCAAGGGCACACCACAGGCCATGCTGTATGCTCTAGCACTTCATGCTGTCTGCCCAGTTTGTGGCTTTGACAAGTGCTGAGCTGGCCACAGGAATCAGAAGGCAGCAGCTGTGTGAGGCAAGGCAAAGCCATGTCTCAGCTGGAGTTACACCTGCCTCACTGAGAGAGCTCTGATTGAGCCACTCATCACCCTGCACCACAAATGTGAAGAGGTGTAAAGTGCTGCCTGAGCACTGCACTAGCTTGTTAAAGGCTGAACCAGAGAGGGGTCAGGTCGCTGCAGGGCTTGTGTTGGACAGGAATGCATGAGAGTGGTAAAAATTAAAGAATATAGTATTTGTAGAAAGCACTTCCTGACTCCTCCATTTAGAGAAAACAGATGTCTCCTAACGTGTTTATATTCTACAAATGGAAACATCTGTTACCACTAGCCATGTATTTTGCTTATCTCTTAAAATACTGTGAGAAAAAGCTGGTGTCTGTTTCACAACCTTGTAAATGCAAGACAAGATTTCAGTCAGAAAACACTCTCAAACAGAAGTGCTAGGCTATTTACCATCTCTGACTTTATCAACTTGGACCCAAGGACTAAAAACATCGGACCCTAAGGAACTTTAAGGAGACTCCTCTATACAGAGAGGATCACAGCTCTGCTTTCTGGTTCTCCTTTTCATTTCAGACTTCAGCGGCCCAAAATCACCAAATGGTAAGAGGTAAGTAACACAGCTACAATACTTAGTCTTAGAGTATCTAAAACAGTTGACCAGCAGCATGAACACTTCTCTTCCTCCCAGGGATGGAAAGCAACACTAGCCCAAGGCAGGGAAAGGGTAAGGTATGCTCTGGTACTGCTTGTAGTACATTTATGAAGAGCTGTGATGGGTCCTTTCAGTGCACTGAGTAACTATTTAACATACCCAGTGACATGGTATCTTAAAAGCAGAAGTGAAATGTCAGTACCAGAAGAACAAAGCAGGCGCCAGCTCTGTCTCCGCAGCTCTTACCGAATTCACTCGTGCAGTAGGCGTCCACTTCATCCCTCTCCTTCCTGCACTCAGCCTGACATGCCTGCTCCTTATCGCCATCTACAACAGGCACACAGAATGAGGGGAGGGCCCTTTGGGGGTATTCCATCCAAGTTAGGCCACCCAGCCTTTGGAAAGCTCACTGTACCCCTTGCCAGAGCAGGCTATCCCCTTACCTTTCCTCAGCATGCTGAAGTGGTACGGCAAGCTGGATGACTGGCGGTTGGTGACCCAGGAGGGTTTGGGGATCTTTTTCAAGGGATCAAAACGTTTATAGGGAATTATCTTGCCTGGTCGGTTGAAGAGATCCAGTGTGTTAGGATCATCGGACTCCACTGCTCCAGAGTCTAGGAAAGGATGAGCCTCCACTGAGGATGTCTTCTTTTGGTAGGAAGATGCTGCCTGATGGAAGTGAGCTGACACGCTGTTGGCAGCCTCGGCCAGGCGTCTATCCACGTGCTGTCTGTGTGCGTGGTTGAAGCCCTCAGAGGCAGGAGAAGGCCCCTCGGTCGGGCTCTCCAGGGGCAGGGCCCCCCAGTACCGCAAGAGGTGTTTCCTAAGCCCCGTGCTGTTTTCTAGAGGAGATTTGGTGTGTTTTGTTTTGTCTGATGAGAGGGAGATGATTTCAAGAGGTTGGGGCTGCTGCAGATCTGGAGACAGAAGCCAGTGTTGTGTGTGATTCCTTCTGGCACTGCTGGTGCCCCAGGCTGGCAGTTTGACTTGCGCGGGTGCATCTTTGCCGAGGGTCTGGCTGGGCTTCTCAGCGAAGGGCAGGGATCCTATGAACAAAAAAAGAAGAGCAAATTACAATTTGATTTTTTATGCCACATGCTTCCAAATGGGAAGTACCTGGGAGATATGAGGCTCAGGTCCTTAAGAGATGCCTTCAACAATATGGCAATATAACTAGTACATATAAATAGTTCCAACAGACGAAATACGGTAGAGTTCTTCATTCTTCCGTCCTCAGACACGGAAGGTCTAATATAGAGAATGCAGCTGTGTGAGCAAAACACAGGAGATTTGCATTTTTACTTTATTATTGTTGTAAATTAAAAACATGACTTATAAACAAACCCTTTTCTCAAAAGCCTGAATCTCCAGGGAGCATCTGAGGAAACAGGGTTCACGTTGCCATTTGGGATGCTTGTTTAAAAGACCATGACAACAGAACTATTTGGTTTTCCCATCCATGGGATGCCTTATTGACAATGTCATCTGGATTCTTCAGCGGCTTGGGGCTTTGAACGCTACTGAAAAGATCTTTAACCACAGTGTTGGATCTCTGGCTTTTGCAACCCAGAGTTGGACAGTAGCAGTACCAGTAGCTGGGCTAATGCTGCTGAGTAGCAGTTATTTGAAGGCTTTTCTGAAGTTGAGAGGATGAGGGTTGAGAAAGAGAGAAGTGTCTGGGAATCTAGTGAGAAATGGAGAGGCTTAATGACACTGTTCACACATGCTAGACAGTTGCCTAAGCAAATTTACCTTGATCATTTGGACCTCACAAAGAAAAATTACTTTCCATTTAGCCTGGGAAGAGAGAAATTTCCTCTGGCTGTCCATTTTGCCTTTACTCCAGTCCTTCACAGCATGCCTTTAGCTAGCCAGCACAGTTCTAAAAGAGTTCACCCACACACAGCCGCTGTCTGGGTGTTCACTGCCTGTGGTTAGCATCGTGTAGGAGGCTGATCCTAACTCCTTATGTGAAAAGAGATACTTGACATACACAGATGAACAACATCCCCGTTTATCTTCTATAACTGACTCAACTGCTGACCTTGCCACTTCTCCCCCCCTTGCTCTCACCAGCTGCTGTCATGGGAAAGATTCCCTGATATTTGGGCTGGCCACACGTAAAGTCTAAAGAATGTCCATGAAGAAGGGGGTGGAAGAAGTCCAAGCTAAAGGAAGCAATAGGCAAGGGTATTTTGGAGATGTTTCAATGTGAAGCTGTAAGCTCTGAACAGGTGGTTTGTTCTTGGGTTTGTAAGTATGTTTTTCTACCGGTTTATCATGCCTTCTCAGTCATGGGTTGTAACAAGAAATAGTTTGTTTTACTAAGCCCATTCAGGACCTTGAGGTTCATTTCTCTATACCAGCATGTTCCTGTCTAGCTCCTGCAACCTAAGAAACACAACTGCACCATAATCAGCTCCTGGGCTTCTCCTTCCCAATGGAATACATGTGTAACTTATTTCTGTAACATCAGCGAGGTACTAAAATAAATCAATAAAATCTGTTGGGTGGTGTGCTGCAGGCACACATGACAGCACAGAGCATGCTGAAATAAACTAAAATCTGGAGATTATGGGGAAGGGGAAGAAGTCTGAAAGGAAGAGGTTATCTGCAAATAAAAAGTCCCATGCACAGAAGAAAGCCAAATGTTAATTGCTGAAGGATGTCCAACAGCATCAAGGCACCAGCCAGCTACCTGCTTTTGACAGGTACTCTTAATACTTTCAAATGCTGACAAATCCAATATTGCCATTTACATTCCCATCCCACAAACATGTTGGAATGTTTCTGTCTGGAGTCCTTCTAGCACTGCTGCTCCTGCTCGCTGAAAAGACTACAGCCGAAGGGGGCCGCTCGGGCAGGACCGTGTTCAGCCTCCCCTGGTACCAACGGCACATACACCCCAGCCCCGCGGCGAGTGTGGACAGACTTACCGGCCACGGAGCTGGCAGGGGATGGAGTGACAAAGCAGAGCAGCCACAACACTTCGGTTGTCATTTTGAAGTGAAGTTTTTCCAGACACAAAATGAACCGGAGTCTTTTTATGCCCTTCCCCCGGTTCATGCTAATGAGAGGCAGCCTTAGGGGAAACGGGAATCACTCACTGGACAACCCACTGGAGCAAGACCAAGCTGCTGCTGTCCCGTCCCTGCGAGCCTCCCACCACCCTGCCCAGGAGGAATGTGCACAGACACCCCCTTCCCTGTGCACACCAGTCCACACTGCCTGCAGTGCCCTGTGTTTCCTGTCAATGAAATTGGGATTGTGGGTTCAGGGGCAGATGTTTATTTTAGGGGCGGTCTTGTTCCTTATGGTGCTTTGTAGAGGAAAAACCATAGAGAGCAAATGGAGAACTACATTGTGAAGTGCAACTGATAGATGCTGGGACATGCCATTTAGCATCTCTAAAGGACGTGCATTATGATGAAATATATTGAGGTATTTTTGGCCACCTCCAGTCACACAGCTGGTGCTCTCTTTTAGTTTAAGAAACCTTTTCCAGTGATTCTCTTCAGACTGAAAAGTGTTGTAGTTACTGTCCTGTCCAAGAGGCAGCTCTGCTGACCCTGGATAAAGCTTTTTTTAAAACCTGGTATTTGCTACCATGAAGAACTCTGCACATTTTTCACACACCAAGCCGACTCTGGTTTGGATTACCGAATTAAGTAGGCTTATTCCTGTGTTCCCAACTGGAATCGGTGACCCTATTGCTAGGCAAGATTTCCACTGTGACAGCTTATCTCACTACTGCTACTGGGTGTTGTGAAAGTTAGTGAACTGCTTTATGCCTTCAAGGTGCTGCCCTGGTATCAGCTGGGATAGAGTTAAATTTTCTTAGTTGCTGTGGGCATAGTGCTATGCTTTGGATTTAGGAAGAGAAGAGTGTTGATAACACACCGGTGTTTTCATTGTTGCCAAGCAGTTGAGCCCTTTTCAGCTTCTCACACGGCCCTGCCAAAAAGTTGGGGGGGGAGGGGGGCACCTGGGAGGACACACGGACTGGACAGGTGACATAAGCTGGCCACAGGGATATTCCATACCTTATGACATCATGCTCAGTACGTAACTGGGGGGGGCAGCTGGAAAATGGCATGACTTGGGAACTAGCTGAGCATCAGCTCCAGGAGGTGAGCAATTGCACTCTGCATCACTTGTTTCATATATTCCTTTATCACTATTATCATCTTCATCTTCCTTTTCTGTCCTATTAAACTGTCCTTATCTCAACCCACAAGTTTTAGCTTTGTCTTTTTGATTGTCTCCCCATCCCACCAGACACAGGGGAGTGAACGAACAGCTCTGTGGCTGGTTTAGTGGAGGCTCGGTTAAACCACAGCAGGTAATTAATGACTTAACCACCCTACAAAAACACTACATCCCAGCTCCAGAACTCACCCCCAACAGAAAATCTGCCCATCAGTAATGCCTGCGTCACGTGGTCCAGCCTAGTTTAAATGCTGTTTGTTTTCTACTGCCTTAATTAAGCAGCTTAATACAATTCCTCAAAGTACAGGCTTTATCTCAAGTAGTTATAGATGAAGACCCAGAAAAGTAGCCAGAATAGTGTGCAAAATAAAGGAATGGGTTTTGTTATATTAAACATTTTAATTCCAATAGTACCCCAGCATAGTTGTTATAGTGGGAATTTAAACTGATGAGGCAGAGGTGAGGGATGTACCTCATCTCCTGCTTGACCAGCGTGTGTATCTGCAGTGAGGGAAGTCACGAGGGTGACAGGCTTGTGCTGCTGGGGGTTGTGCTGAGAACGGATGGATGGATGGATGGATGGATGCACGGATGGGCGCCCCGCAGACCTGTGCTCCAGGGAGTTTTCTGTTTAAATTTGTGTAACTCGATGTATATTAATGCATGCCTATGTCTGTCTTAATGAGTTTCTCCAGACTCTTGACTTGATTACAAGTACAGTGGTAGCGTTGGGGTATTTCTACCGTTCAAGAAGCTACAGGTACCCAGCAGCAGCGGAGAGGAGAAAAGCTTTCCAGGCAGGATTCCTGGGCTGAGGAAAACGAGGGCCGAAAGCGCAACGACCGCGTCCTAGCCCAGGAGACTGCCGAGCGCTGTCCTGGCAGCCGGAACAATCACTGGCTCAGGTTGCCCTGCGCACTCAGCACAACGCCTTTGGAGGGCCCACGGCGAGACCCTGAGACGCGACCGTAGCCGGGACTCGGCGACGGCGCCCGCGCCCCGGCCAGCCCGCCCCCAGGCCCGCCCCGGCTCAAGCCCTGCTGCGCCTGGAGGAACCGCTCTCCCGCGAACCGGCTCCGGCTCGTTTGGGCTCCCGGCAGCCGGGGACACTCACCAGCCACATGCTCGGCCACAACGCTGCGGCGGCCAAGGCGACGCCCGCAGCTCCGGCCGCCTCACGCCCCGTCCTCCCGCCAAAGCCGGGCTCCGGGCGGAGGCGCTGCGCTGCTGCACGGTCCCCGCGAGAAGGAGGGAGGCGGCGGCCGCGGCACCAGGCACGGTGGCGCCTGGGAAGGGCGGCGGTGATTGCGGGCAGGGCAGACGGCCCGGCGCGGGCAGGCGTCCCGCTGACAGGGCGGCGGCGGCCGAGGGCCCAGTTGAGGCAACTCGAGCCGCGCCTCGGGCTGGTGCCAGCGCCAGGCCGGGTACTGGCTCCGCGTCGGGGCTTCCCCACCGGGCCCGCCCGCTGCAGCAGCGGCGGTAAAAGTGCGGCGGGGAGCGTTCTGTCACCGAGCTGCGCTGCGCGACAGCGGGAAAGGCCAGGAGCAGCTACAAAAAAAGGTTTGCGGTACGACCCAGATGGGACTCGAACCCACAATCCCCAGCTCCGGAGGCTGATGCCTTATCCATTAGGCCACTGGGTCACCCGGCAAAAGTTGCGAGCGCTGCGCACTAAGAGCTCCGCCCGATCGGAGTTAGCTCCGCCCTTAAGGGACCGTCCATGTTCTGGGGCCCCGCCCGCCCGTTTCTCGCCCTTCCCCTCCATGGCTCCGCCTCCAGAGCCCTCCCTGCTTGCGCACCATTGGGCGCAGCGCTGCCCGGCCCGACGGGCCTTGAGGCTCCGCTCCTCCTAGAGCCGCGCGAGCGGGACCGGTCGCTGGCTTCAAGCGGTGGGTTTTTGCCCTCAGCCTTTCCCACCGCACGCGCGTTAGTAGCCTGCCACGCGCGGCGGCCGTTAGCTTACGCCGCGCGAGGCCGTCATCCGCTGTCCCTTCCGCGCGTGCCCGCCTCAGGCGATCACTCCATAACCGCCCTTTTCCCGGGCCTCCCAGCTTTAAACGCTTCGCTTCCCTTCACAGGCCTTCTGATGCCCGGCTTCACCCCGACCCTCCCTTTGGCGCCTGTACGGCGCTGCCTTTCGCCCTGTTCCACCCGTTCCACACACAGCTGTCTCCCCTCGTGGGGCATCTTCCACTCAGCAGCGGCTTTTCGCCTCCGCTGTCGCCATTGCCTCAGCTGCAGTTTGGCGGCTGTGGGGCCGTTTGTCCCCAGATGCCCAGCCTCCCTCTTTGCATTCCCGTGTGGGTAACGGCCCTTCAAGCTGCCACACCTCCCTCCCGCCCCAAGGCATGTTGGCCCCATGTTGGCCTGCAGCCACCCTGCGTTCCCAAACCATGGACAGCCCTCTGCCCGCCCCAGGATCCCTCCCTGCGCTCCCCTTGCCTCCTTCGTGTTATGTTGTTCGGGACTGCACATTGACCAGTGATTAGTGACCTGGCAGACTTTTATTCACACTAACCCACTGGTCCTTCTGAACACCAAGTATTTTACCTCATTCCTACTTCTGAGCTGCTTTTTCTTCTGCCAAACTACAGTTCTTTTCAATAGCTCTGTAACTGATGTGCTTTCTCTCCTCTTGAATTCCCTACTCTTGCTTAAATACCTCCCTTTTTTTTTTATTAAACAAATCTCAGAACTGTAATGCCCAGTGTAAAAGGTCACTGGTAATCCCTTGTCCTCTGTGAGTTTCTTGTCAACCATCGTGTGTATCTACAGATTTGTATAAATGGTTTAATGTAATGGTTTAACACACAGGTGTAATGTCAATGTGTGCTTGTGACAGTCCTCTGAATTAGTACATTACAGATTTTGAAGTGCTTGAGTTGCTGGTAGAGTCGTGTCTTGTTCACCAGGTTTTATGGTTTGAATCATATCTCCTGTGAGACAGCATTCTTTTGCATTCTGCCCCTTGTAAATAGGCAGAACCCACGCGATAAAATCCAAAATCTGTTGATTTTTTGTCTGTGCCACAAGGGTGGGCATACTTTTATTGCTATTCTGTACAATTTAATTTTGATCTGTTGCTTCAAATTGCAATCTCACATACCCTTTTCTTAAAATGACCACGTTTCCAGAAACAACAGAATGTCAGGCTGGTGAGCCGACAGTCACTGAGGTAAAAATAAGTGTGTATGTGAGGAAATGGCACGTTAAAAACCTCTCAGAGCGTGAAAATCTCCCCGTCCTCACCCCACCCGTGGTGCAGCAACCCTCGCGGCTACCCTAGTCCGAGTCCTTGGTGGCCTCCTGCAGAGCCGGAGGGCTGCGAGACTACAAATCCCAACATGCCGTGCGCAGCCTGCCGGCCCGCTGCTGAGACGAGAGCGCTGCGGTCTGCCCGGCACCGTCCCAGCGCGGCGACTGCCGGGAGTTGTAGTGTTGTGGTGGGGACGGGGATTGGACGACGTGACGTCCGGCCTGTCCTTCCTGGAGCAGGGTGAGGATGCGTGCCCCTGTATCGCGAGACGAGGCGCATTTCAAACCGGGCAATCAGGATGTTGCTATGGCTCGAACTGGCCAATGGCAGGGCGAGGGCGCGGGAAATTTAAATCCCGCCTGGAGCGCCTGTGGGTAGTGGCAGCGTGTTCTCAGCCGGGGAGCGGTGTGGCTGCAGCAGCGGACGGTGGTGGCTGGTGTGCGGAGCTGGTGTGCGGTGGAGGTGCCTGGCTGAGGAAGGAAGGAAGGCAAGCGAGCCTGCAGTAGTGAGAAGGCAGGGGTACGGTCCGTGCGCTGGGCTGTCGGGAGGGACGGCTCGGTAGGGCAGACCGGCAGTCCCTATGAGGGGTTCCTTCGGAGCCTTTAGGGTCTCCGCGGTCATACGCCGCCGCTCTGAGCGGGGCTGGCGCGTCCCAAACAGGGCCGTCCTGGCAGCGCTGGGGCCGAAATGAAGCTAGCTCTTATGTAGTGGGTCACCTTGATGCTGGCCAGGGTGCGGGGCCTGCTTCGTTACTGGTGTAGCTGCTGTTGGGTGCTGCCGGTGCAGCCAGTAGCAAGTTCTCCCCGGGGAACCTTACCAGTGCGAGGCTTTGCTGTTCCCATCGAAGCGGTCGGGGCGGAGCAGTATGGGATGCTTATGAGGTATAGGTATGCAACACAGGGAAACTAGTGTTTAAAAGAAATGTGTGCTGCCTGCGGGAAGGAAGGCGAATTGTGCCTCGACAAGCAGTTGCTGATAACTGTAGCTGGAAGGGTCATAAAACAATGTATGTGTCTCCTCTGCTTTTGTGTTAATGCTAGAGCTTGCTGTAATGGCTAGGTATTTAAAGAGATCGCTGCAATGTTACTAGTATCTTTGATCAAGTTGGACGCTGCTGTTTGCACTAATATGAACATGTGTGTCTCATTATCAAACGTTAATCTCAGATTTTAATTTCTATGGAGTAAACTTGCTATATATTTGCTGTGTTTTTAGGCTTATTGTGTATCTGATTCAAAATCTACTAAGCAAGATGTCTACTAATGAGAATGCCAATGTAGCAGGAGCTCGCTTGAACAGGTTCAAGAACAAAGGGAAGGATACAACAGTGAGTATCTTGTTGCCATCAGTTTTTAGCTAGCCATCGTCTCTTGTAAGAATAAAAAACTTACTGTGAATGTATACACTGCAGGAAATGAGAAGGCGACGTATTGAAGTCAATGTGGAGCTGAGGAAAGCTAAGAAAGATGACCAGATGCTTAAAAGAAGAAACGTGAGCACTTTACCAGATGATGCTACATCTCCCCTTCAGGAAAACAGGAGCAATCAGGTAAGTAGGTACTTGGAACAGACAAACTTGTAAGTCTTGCAGTATAAGCTCATGCAGCCCCACTAGTGCAAACCCCTCATGTGGGACACAATGCTGTTACATATAAATTACTAACTTGGATCTATACTGCCCTGTCTCTAAGGGACAACACTCTTAACATAGTTTAGACAGTTGTATTTAAGCCTCCTGCATCAGTGTAATGGTGGTGTGAAGCACTTTTAAAGAAAAAGCTTTCTGTAATTCAGACAACTCAATAAAGCTGTAGCTGATGAGCCTGGTGGTGATACTTTTAAAAAAGGAAGTGATTGTAAACCAAGGTCTAGTCATAGCATCATGTGGAAGGCCTCTGTGGTCATGAAGACACGTGCATCTCCCAATAAAGTGCTCATAGGACTTCTTTTGTACAGGTTTTGGCACACTGGTCAGTTGAAGAAATAGTCAAAGGAGTTAATAGCAATAATATGGAACTTCAGCTTCAGGCTACTCAAGCTGCCAGGTAAGGAGTTTAGAGGTAACCATTTCAGCTGTGAAGCCACTGACTAGGCAGGGTGAAATGCTTATATTCCAATTTGTGTCTGCTTATGGCAGCAGCTATGGCTGCTCTTATCAGACAGTGTTTCAACAAACTCCTGAGTCAGCTTTATGTTTAGGTTTGCTTAACTTAGTCATAATTCTATTGAGATTATATGGCTTTTAAGTATTTAAAGGGACTGGACAGTATATTAGAAGTAGTAATTTTTTCTAGTGGCTTTCAGGTGGCAAACAGTAGTCCATCCTGCAACTGTAGGACTTAAGAGAAGATTTACTATAGTGAAATAAGGTATCTTTTAACTCTAAAATTGAGTGCAGTGAACTATCTGAAAACAATGTGAGCAGTAAGATGACTGGGTTTATAAGGACACCAAACTTCTCTTCTTCCAAATCTAAAACCTCTCCTTAGCAAGCTTAGCAATATACGTGCTGCAGTACTGCTTCTGGCGGTCACTAATGTGTCTGCTGAGAAACCTCTAGCAAGTCAGGCATATTATGACTCTTGCAGGCCTGCTTTATTTCAGAGGCTGAGCAGGACCTTTTGTATAGCGAAGACATGCCAGAAATAATATTAACAGATTATGAGAAGCTAGTGTTCAGCTTGCCTGTACTGTCTTTTTCTCCATGCCTTGTGTTGCCTTCCCTGAATGTTAAGGCAATGCTGAATCTTATTTTTAAAATATGGATTTTTTTGACTGTTTAATCTGCTGATCATATCTCTGCAGGCAAAATTAATGCTTTCTGTTTGTCTTCCTCCTTAGGAAACTCCTCTCAAGAGAGAAGCAGCCCCCAATAGACAGCATAATTCGGGCTGGTTTGATCCCCAAGTTTGTCTCGTTCTTGGGTAGAGCAGACTGTAGCCCTATTCAGTTTGAATCTGCCTGGGCACTGACCAACATTGCTTCTGGCACATCAGAGCAAACGAAGGCAGTAGTTGATGGAGGGGCTATTCCAGCCTTTATTTCACTACTGGCCTCTCCCCACACTCACATCAGTGAACAGGCTGTGTGGGCTCTAGGAAATATTGCAGGTATGTCAATATGCTGCACAACTATTCTTCCCTTATTTAAGAGGGCGTTATACTGACACAGCATGCTGAGTTTCATGGGAACTCTGTTGTAATGCTTGTCAAGTAAAGACATGCTCTGCACTGTGAAGAGAATGCTGTCATTTAACTCTATTTTCAAACCTGATGTAAGAGGTCTCATGCAATACCTAGCAACCTGTAGGATGCTTCCATATTTCAGTTAAGTTTTGATAGTTATAACCATGCTGCAACACAAGGCTTTCTCACATATCTCAATGGATGCTTCTATGATTTATCAGTGAGCTCTGCTCTTATGCTGAGTAGAAGGTGAAGGGAGCAAGTGGATGGCTTGTATAATTGTTTGATGGATCATATTCCTTGCTTTGAAACAGCTTCGTAGTGATGTGGCAGTATTTATATGCTGAAGTTTCTCATGTACCTTTCAGGATTGCTTGATCTGCCACTGTTGGATCCTGTTCTTAGAGGGGAAAAACGCTGGTCCAAATCAATAATAGTTAAATATATTTTTACTGTAGATTTAAGCCTTCCATCAGCTGTGCCTTAGAATAGCAAATCTAGGGAGAAAAATTAAGTCTCTTGGAGTCTTCTTGAAGTTTGTCCTAAAAGTCTTTTAAACTCCATTATAAGGTGCTTTTTGTACCTTGCAATAGAAGAACTTAGTCCATTTTGACAGTCCTTCAGTATTAGACAGTAGAACTCAATTAAGCAACCAATGATGATAATGCTTTTGAAGTCCCATATTATGGGAAGAGCTCTGCCTCTTGGTAGGGCTTAGGTATGTCTTCAAAGGAAGAAGCAAGTCCCTACTTAGTTACAAAATCTTAAATTGTGCAGGAAACATCATTTTCCAACTGAAAAAACTAAGCTAAGTAGCTTGACTAGAAAAACACATGCTTGTCATGACTTAACCATGACAGTAGTCCGTTACTTATTATTTTGCCTTTAAACAGTAGCCTGAATTCATCCTCTGACATGTGATTCTCTATGCATTCTGGTTTTCACTATTTTCTGTTTGTTTTCTCAGGGGATGGCTCTACTTACAGAGATCTGGTAATTAAATTTGGTGCAATTGAGCCTCTCCTGAGTCTTCTAGCTGTTCCTGATCTCTCTTCTCTGGCTGTAAGTGTGCAGTACAATTCAAGTTACAATTACTAAATGAGCAAAAGAGCTCAAGTAACTAAATAGTTGCTTCCCATTCATTTGAACTCTTGCAGTCTGGATACTTACGCAATGTTACCTGGACCCTCTCAAACCTGTGTCGTAATAAGAATCCTGCACCACCCATAGAAGCTATTGAGCAGATTCTTCCAACTCTTGTTCGACTCTTGCACCATGATGACCATGAGGTGTTAGCAGACACGTGCTGGGCACTCTCCTATCTAACAGATGGTTCCAATGACAGGATAGAAGTTGTAGTGAAAACTGGATTGGTGCCACAGCTTGTGAAACTCCTGGGATGTAGTGAACTGCCAATAATGGTAAGTGATCAGACTGCAGTTGTTTGGTTTGTCATTAATGAAACTACACAGATGCTATTCTTGCCGCAACTGTGTGGTTCTGATCATGAGTAAATCTGATGCTTGTTCCAGGTTTTGTGGAGGTAAGTCTTGAGCTTCTCATGCCTGGAGTCTGTTCCACATGCAACAGACTATTGCTGTTCATGGCAATCAAGATACTTAACATAATCATTGGATTTAGCACATATGCACTACAGTCAACATGTAAAGCTTGCTCTTTAACTTGGGATTACTGTTAGAAATCCAGATTCCAAGGACAGTTTAAACTGGATCTATGCACACTATTATCACAGTATAATGAAACTGCATACATAGTTAGGAGATATCTTGCCTATACTCTGCCATAGGTACTTGTGTGCCGTCTTGGCATGTTTAACATCTGCATATGTGATGCTCAAACTCAATCTCAGTGTGTAGCACATGCTGTTAACTGGGAAGGCTAGAGCAAAGGGGCTGTGTTCTCCTCAAACGCAGATTATGTGATACCTGTTTTCTTAATTGTTTCAGACTCCCTCATTAAGAGCCATAGGAAATATTGTCACTGGTACTGATGAGCAGACACAGATTGTTATTGACTCAGGAGCACTATCTGTCTTTCCAAGCCTCCTTTCTCATCATAAAAACAACATTCAAAAAGAAGCAGCATGGACAATGTCAAACATCACTGCTGGGCGTCAGGATCAGATTCAGCAAGTTGTAGACCATGGTCTTGTCCCTTATCTCATTGGTATTCTGAGGAAGGTAAACAAAAACTCTGCTGGCTGCAATGAGGCTTTTGCTCTTACTTATGCTGTCTGGGTTTAAATGCCCTGCTTTTACCTTCACAGGGGGACTTCAAATCTCAAAAGGAAGCTGTGTGGGCTGTGACAAACTACACCAGTGGTGGAACAATTGACCAGATCGTGTATCTTGTTCAGGCTGGTGTTGTTGAACCCCTACTGAATCTCCTGACAGCTAAAGACAGCAAGACTGTGTTAGTTATTCTGGATGCTATTTACAATATCTTCTTGGTATGTGGAGACAGTATACTCAATTGTTGTCCAAGGTATTGCTAATGATCCCCCAGTAGCTAGTGCCATGCACCTTTCCTGATGCTATTCCCTGTTTTCTTGCAGGCTGCTGAAAAGATCAATGAGACAGAAAAACTTTGCCTCATGGTTGAAGAGTGTGGAGGTCTAGACAAAATTGAAGCTCTTCAGTCCCATGAAAATGAGCAAGTGTACAAAGCCTCATCCACCTTGATTGAGAAATATTTCTCAGCAGAAGTAAGTGGTTGTGGGATTTTTCTTTCCACTGTTGCTCTCTATTCTAACACTGGCTACTGAATTGAAATGCTACTGCTCTTTCAAAATTATTCTTTTTCTTCTAGGAGGAGGAAGACCAAAATGTTGTACCAGAATCTACTGCTGCTAGCTACACTTTCCAGATTCAGGGCAGTACTCCAAATACTTTCAATTTCTAGGTTTTGCACATACTGTAACCACCTACAAGTCAGTTGGCACACTAGTGCTGTGGCTGCCTCTTTGTCTTAAAAATGCCTCTTGGTTTTCTACTGTGTTTTTGTGACCTGTAGCACTTTGTCCAACTGAAACATACTTGAACAGTTCAAAACTGTAGATATAAATTTCTAACTGTAAACTTAATTCTCGGAGGTACTTGTAAATACTTGCTGTCTTTGTGGCTCTTACTGTCCCTGTCAGGCTAATGAATTGCAGGTAGGCAATACAGGCTTCTTACTAAGCTTGGGGCACTACTCTGCACATCTCTTCATAACCTCTAATGCATTTTATGTAACCTGTTGCTGTAATCTATAAGTCAGCTTTTAAAGAGGATTTACATTTGAAGTTGAATAAAGTGACGTTAATACATCAAATTCAACTGTGTGTGAATTGCTCTCTTGAAAGGAAACTGATATGGTAAGTACTCTTTGACAAAATGTAATGGCAAGAATGCAGGTCTAGACCTTGAGAGACTATATTCTGATGGTGATAGTCTTAGAAACAGCTTGGTCACTCCAGGTTCTGGCTTGTGTATAGCAGGCTTATGTTACTGCAGAACAAATGAGTTTCTGCTTCATCTTAGATACCTCTGGCAAAAAGATTCCAGCAGCACTACTTAACTGCTAGTAATAGTGTGGAGTGCCAATTGTAGGTATGTTCAGGTAGCTTTACACAGAGCAGGGGAAATGCTTTGAAGCAGTTGCCTGCTCTAAAGAGCAAAAGTGGCCTTCTGCCCATCTGCTTCTAAACTATTAATCTACTCTGCCTGCAAAGGTGGTTGTATGGGATGATGTTTGGGCAGTAGTGGCTGAAGAGGAAGACCTGTAGTCCTGTTTTTAGACTTTTGGAAAAACTTGAATTGATTTAGTTCATTATCTGGAACATGACAGTATCTATTCTATCTGAATAACTATGTTGACTGGGCTTTCTGAGCCTCCAGCTCTTGTGATGGTGTGAGAGGTCAGTTTTTCATAGCTAGACTTCTCATAAGTATGTTTTAAATATACCATGTAATTTCAGCATTGTATGCTAAATATATCTTTATAAAAGGTAGGAAAAATCTAACATGTAAGCAATTGTTCTAGAATTCCCATAGGCTTTTTTCTCCCTTCATTGAGGGGGAGAAGGGGCCTATAGTAAAAAAACCACAGCTCTTGTATTGCCACTAAGTGAACCTGATTAAAGCATTTGATTTGGGTTTGGGTGCTATTCTGCTTGTATGCTTTCCAGTCTGCTTGAAAGTGCATATGCATGTAAGTGGATTTGAGTGTAATCCTTTAACTGCTCCATTAGGAATACCTGATCTTAAAAGGACACTTCCCAAGCCTAGGTTACCGCTCTCCAGTACTGCTACCTCAGACTGGGGCATTAATACTGGTAGAGAAGCCTCTCACTTCAATTACTGCGTGAGCTTGCTACTACCTGGCAAAAATGGTACTGAACTGTGGGCTGATGACAAATGTGCACCCACAGGACTCCTTTGTGCAAGCTCCTTGCTTGGATCCTAGGTGCTGTTGGATGGTGACAAGGTAGCAGTTAGTGGTTAGCAGCAGTAATGTTTCTAGCAGTTCACCTGCTTGTGAACTCACCAGCATTCACCTACTTCTGGATGATTTAAGCCGTTTAAGTGCCTTGCTCAGAAAACACTGATGTCCCTGCTGTGTGGTCCCAGTTAGCCAAGAGGATTGCAGTTTCTGCATGTCAAAGCATTGTCTTGGAAAAAAAATCACAGTACTTCTCAGCTAATTAGACTCCCACTTTTGAATGTACCACTTGAAGTGTTTTTTTTTCTCTCAAGACAAAGGTGCACCAAGCTTTACTGCAGCATAAACTTCACTCTAAGGGTCTTTAAAGACAATTAATCCCGTGGCTCTTGTAACCCTATTGTATTGTCTTGAGAAATAGATGTTGGTGTTACTAACCTATGCCTGTGTTGCCAAAGGCAGGGTGGGACTGAAGGGTAAGTGCAGATTGCTGCCAGCCCTGCCTGCCTCCTGCACAGATGGCAGGGACTGCAGGTGCCACTCAGTACCTGCAAAAGCAGCTGCAGGCAGTGCCAGACAGGAGCAGAACATGAGTCTGACACTGCAGACCCTGCAGCACCCTTAATGCCAGACTCTGGTCCTACCTTAGCAGTACCAGTGCAGAGTGGGAAGAAGTATCTGCCTTGCAATGCTGAAGCTTTTACTACTGTTGAGGGGGGATACCAACCTAAGAAAGCTGTGGTGAAGCCTTGTGTCCTTTGTTAAACCTTCAACTTTGTCCTGAAAACAGTTTTAAAAAGATGATTTTCTGTGTAACTATAGAAAAACAAACCTATATAAAATTAATTGTGCAAAGTCAGTTAGAGAAAATAATTACTTCCACATGCTTTATGCTGGTGTGTTTATATGGCCAATGATTTGTGAAGTGTAATTCAGAATTCTGGAGTAATTTCTTTTTCCGGCTCTCAAATATGGTATCTTCCAGTAGAGGGTGCTACAGGCAACAGCACATCTTCTAAGGGTCTGACATGGGCTTCTGCCTGGCCTGGACCACTCAGGTATGATGTGGTTTATTTTCCTATAAAAAAATAACTGAGAGAAAATCCCCCAGGGATCCTTTTGCAGTGAAAGAAAACATCTTTGTGCTAATTCCCGAGCATTTAACCAGATTAGATACGATTATACAGTACAAACTTGTAAAAGTGGTATATTGGGGTGCTGGTACTTTAAAACACAACTCCTTGCTTTAACTGCTTTTTAGTGTCTATGCAGTTAACTTGACTTTTCTATCCCTTTATAGAAAAGGGGATGGGAACACAGAACACTTATTGACTGGTGTTATCTCTACTTTTTTCCTGAAGTATTAATTTAAGAATTAACTAATATACTGAGTTAATAATAGAACACTGCAACTTTTTCTCTAGATGCCTGACAGCTCAGTGGCTTAATTATTAACTTTCTGGGGACTGAGACTTTGTTTTTATCCAAGAAAAATGTGGTCAGCCTATCCACCAATGAGCCCTGTTCTTGGTAGCACGTATTTCCACAAGCAACAATCTACAATGACCATGAGTAAGTGACTGGGGTGAGTCACTCCTTTTTCTAAGAAAATGCAAACTATTTCTGAGGTTAGGATCCTAGTTACCCATTAGGCTGTGGCTCCAGCTTAAAAAAAAAATAAACTGCTAGGAACAAAAAATGAGAGGGGACTTGTTATTGCTCCTGGGGATTTGTTTCTTGGTTAGGTGGGGTTTTGTGTTGCCCAGCTGGCTTTAAGGGCTAGTCTTATTTATTTGGCAAATGCCTAATTCAGGATAAGGGCTGGAATAGATGTCTGGTGGCTTTTGTGTTGGCCTGCCAGCTTCTCTGCTGAGAGCAATGCTAACAGACCCCAGCTGACATCAACTGCCTTGGAATGCAGTTGTTGGTAATGCTATTTTATCTGTGGACTGAGGGCAAGATCTGTCTAAGATCCTAATGAACACAACCACTCTGAAATTCTGATGCTAACAGATGCTGCAGGTGTGATTGCTTTCACTTGGTATTTCTGAAGATGCTAGGTTCTGAAAGAAGAGCAGAAGTGTTGTGGTCCTGTTCAATAGCATGTCTTGTCACTTTCCAGTACAGGAAGGAGAGTTTAAACTGTGGAAAAGCTAGGAATAGTTAAATTAGGAGAAATATATTTCCCCATGATTTAGACTGTGAAATAGCATCTTAAGCAACACTGCTTCCTGCTACTCTATACAGAATGATTTAAATTGCATAGACCTAGAGAGGTGTACTAGTGGTATATTCCCAAAAACGAACAGCAGTAAGTTTATAGGAAAAACAGTATTTCACAGATATCTCTGTTTCTAAATCTCTTTTGCAGCACAGTGAGCAGATACAAGAAAGTCCTCCACAGATGTCCAGAAAGTAGGTGGTAGACTTAACCTCAAGTCTGAGAATCCCTATGTCCATTCCTCTAGCTAACCCATCACACCTTTGGTGGCAGTTATCCTTTTGCTAAAGATATGATTATCCCAGCAGGACTGGATTCCTTTTGTGAGGAGGTACAACATCATGTTAAAGCACAGGTGTGTGTACTGTTATGAGAGGTACTGTTATGCAAAGCAGAAGCAATAAAGGTTAATGGCGGTGATATCTGGCCTGTAGATGAGAATGTTGGGACTCTGGCTTCAGCTTGGCTTGCCTTCAGGGGAATGTGTCAGGAGTAAAGTCAACTAGAGAACAAGGTGAGCCCTCCTAAGGTGGGGAGGGGCATGTGTAAATTAATTACTAAATCGAGGGGGGAAAAAGCATTTAGAAGAACTTTGCACAGCTGTAGCTTTCAAGTCATCTGTGGTGTTTGGACAAGGCTTCCTTCTTTCTGTTTCTTAGCATGGCACCAGTAAGTGTCAGGCAGAAACTCTGCCTGTAGCCAGCTAAGAGAATTGATTTGCTGTGAGTTTTGTAGCACTTCATATGGAATAAGGGTCACTGGATTCCAGTCCTGTTCCTGACTGCAGAGGACTGTCTGTCTCAGACTGGCTCCAGGAAATGGACGATCTTCCGCTGAAGCCAGAAGATTTCGTGGAAGAGCTATGGCCTGTTTCCAGGTTGCACTTCACCCACTGCCCTAGGGAATGTCATTAGTGGGAGGGAAGTGAAATTGGGATTTAAAGGGATGAGGAGAGAAGAGAAAAATTAAAGCAGGGTGGAGAAAAAGCCTGATAACTTTTATTAAGCAGAACTTGCTTGGCCACATTAAAATGTTGTGCTAATCGTTTAAATAAAACAATGGGCCAAATTGAGAAGTGATCTATTAATCATACATCAGGAAGGGAGTGGCAATTGACTGACATACTGAAAGCAAAATCAATGGCACTGATTTCACTGCGGAAGAGGTTGCATTACACCTCTGAGCTCAACAAAGGAGGCAGTGTAAGGAAGAAGTGTTCTTTATTTCCTATCTTTCTCAATTTGCATTGCAATGTGAGAAGAGAATCATGGTTCCATCTTTTGAAGGTAGTGTGTGTGTTTGTGTGTATATTAAAACCAGAGGAAAGCTGCATAATGTATCTGCAGCAGATTGCTTTGTGCATAGGTCCACGGTGGTAAAATAGTTACAATACCAGGAGTATGTAACTGTGCTTTGGGGGCATGTGGAGAATTGGATGTACAGAGTTATCAGAAAATCTTGAATAATCTCCAAGGCACATTTCTATCATCCAAATCACTTCATTTTTACCCACTATATGAAACAGATGTAAAAATAGCTCTTTCATCAGCGGATTGCTACACATATTTGGGCTGCAGAGGTTCAATTTTGTTCAAAGCAACACTGTGAAATCATTTGCAGAATGTTGCTGTTAATCAGAAGCAGCAATTTAATGTTACGTATCCATTTCTCTTCCCACCCCCAGCTCCCCTTCCCAATTCTGAGCAGGAAACGACACTTGGACGAAGCTCAGCATACTAACTTTCTGGATAGACTCTCTAGGAATGAGGAGGGACTTGAATTCTCTCCATATGTCATTTCCTTTCCCCTAATGGCTAAAAAGAAAAAACCCTTGCTGCAGTCCATATAACTTACAATAAAGAGAACATTAGTGCTATAGGAAAAGAAAGGCTGGGGGAGGGAACAGACAGGACATCCACATTCCATTTCTGAAGAACTGCTCTGCAAAGTTTGCCTGGAATTAAGTAGGAATCTTTCTTTTGCAAAGAAAGATTGTTTTATATAGTTCTGAAAATTGAAGTTGTTATCCCATCTGTGCTTGAGTGTATATTGACACCTGCAGCCTGTGGCTGGTCATGGATTACAAAAGGAAAATTAAATAGAGGAGGAATGGTAACAACTGTGCAAGACAAAGTCAGAAAGGAAAATCAGAAGTGGGTGAAGAAGACTGTCCATCAATGGCCATCTAATAGTGTCTAATAAAACCCCTTTTAATAGTGAATAATCTCAGAAACTCAAGTAAAATTAGAAGATTAGCTCAGTCCTGTGACCAGCTTTTGTCCAGACTACCTTTAAAACCTCTCCTGTTCAGTATAACCAATAGCACATGCAGATATTTTACACTGCTGCAAAATACAAAATCTGATCCTCTGTTATTGCACAGCGGATTTGCAGCTGTCAACAGCATTCAGCGTGCCACAGACACAAACAAAAATACCCCAGGAATAAATATGACCAAAAAAACCCCTAAATTAAAAGCTTACTTCCTCTTAGCCAACCAACTGTATATTAGATGCAAATTGGAACATAATGTCTTTCTAGCAATATAATCCAAATGTTTGTTAAATTTGTAGCAACCAAACTGTGTAAAGCACTTTGCAGAACAAATGAGAGATGACATTTGCTCAAAACACCCTGAATTTTGCAGTGAATGAATACGTATGCACAGAGAGGCTAGATGCATCTGCTTGTGGGATGATTGCATCTCATTGCAGAACCACGAGCTCATATCTTTTATTAGACATATTGCCTAATTAGACATATTGCCCCTGAATTCTACTGCTAAAAAGAAAAAAACCCAAAAAACCCCAACCAACCACCTTTCCTCCAGTTCTATTTTAAAGGGTTTCAAGAGTGGAATAAAAGAATGATTCAAGACAGATGGTGACAGATTTTGCTTTAGGTTACTTTTAGCACTTCACTAGACCCACTAACCTACTTAAATATCTGTGCTGTTCTTATCTGGCATGCAACCTTGCTTTGTAGGATGAAATAATTTTAGAGAGAACTCTATATTGAATCCTCTCCAGCTGACTTGACAGTGGCCTTGTGGGTGCTTCTGTTAAAGCACAAAAGAAGCTCGTAAAGATGAGGGACACATTTGGTATTTCTGCAGTTCAGAGAGTGACAGGAATTGGATTTAAAAAGGGGGATGGATGTGGGTTTTTGAATCTACAAATGCTTTTGTGTTGTGCTTGATTTTATTTATAGATTTCGCTTTCATTGAATGTGTGTATAAACATCTACAGGTTTCTTAATGTAAGACGAAACAGATTGCTCCCCAGTCTGGTTAGCCTGTGTTCTTTTGGGCAATTCACAAAGCTCTGTGAGTCTATGTGGGGTGTGTGTTTCAGGACAGCTCATTGTGAATCTTAGTCATTGCTTCCCCATGGCAGAAAATAATGAGCTTGTGGGGCTAAGGTTTTGTTAGCTATTGCTGCCTTGGACCTTTGCAGATTCAATTACCTGCAGAGGAACACAATGCTGTAACAATTTCATAAATCTCCTGGAACTAATCATGCCTGTTGAACAGAAATCTTTGGAAGTAACTTGTGTGAGATGCACGGGGAAACTTTCACTTCCTTGAAGAAACAGAACATCAGAACTCCCAGGTGAGGGCTGATTTCAGTGGTTTGTAACTGCCCCAAGACACTTGCTGTCTCTGCCAACTAGGCAGAGGAGTCTGTTGTCAGCCTCATTGCCTATCAGTATTTGTCTGTAATAACCCCACAACAGATTGGAATGGGATAACTTGGTCCTCTTGAAAAACTCATCTTAACCCTGACGTGTGGAATTTTGTAAAGCTAAAAATATGAAGTTTTAATCCCTGAATTTCTAGATAAGTAATGATGGCAAGTAAGAGCAACCTAATTAGGCCAAAGTATTAAGGCTTATCAAATAACGTTCTGTGGGTTTTTGGGGGGAGCTGGGAAAGCATCTCTGCTTTCCTTGGCTGCACAGGTGGAAGGTGCATCACAGAACACTTCTTACTTCTTCCAGAAGTAGTGGCTGTGGCCCAAGAAGGATGTTAACCAGTCAGACCAAGAGATTGATTTAACATGGCAGCTACCTTCCGATGTATCCCTGTTAATCAACACTGTCTAAGTGGTGAATTTGTAGCAGCAGGACTGAGTCAGCTTTTGGCACTGCTGCCAGTGGCACCCTCCTCTCAGTATCAGTGTAATTAAGAACCAGAGAGACTTACACTACAGGAGATTTTACAGTCATCTTTTGCAGACAACAGAATTGTTATTTCAAATTGATGCTGAGCCATGGGGGATAGGAAAGGCTACAGAAGGTTTGGTATTCTTTTAGTGGCTAAAGAATATGGCTTGGTTGAAAGTTATGCTGGATGTCAACTCTCCTAAATACTTGTTTGGGCTGACAGTCTTCCTAATAACACTTCATTTGTCTAAGCTGCATACCACTGGGACAAATACAGTGTAAAGTGGAATCAGACCATATCTGGAGACAGAAGTTGTAGTACAGTAGGAAGGTAAATACTTGATACACATCCCACAGAGGAGACTGTTTCTAACTGTCTTATTCAGTAAGGTCTTTTATGAACCTATTTATATCAGCCAAATAAATCTAAAGATGAGATTCTGCAGTTGTTTCATTCACAAAGCAACTGAGAAAGTCCTGCAGAGCAGTTGCATGAGGAAACATGTGGTTAAGAAACCTCAGTGATTTCAGTTGGAATTCTTAGCACATAGCTCTCAAAATAGTTGACAAAGTCAGTCATACAAGAGTGTCATACAGAAATTGTATTATCAACAGTATTTTATGGGTAAGTGGAAATCATGGAAGAATAATGGAGCATTTTTCAGAGAGAAACCTTCATTTTGGCCCAGGACTTTGAAGACCTAGTTTGTACTTTGAGTCAGTGTTCCCATTGACTTTGAACATAGGGCAAATCACAGAAAAATATTTTTAAAATATTTTAAGCCTACGAGGCTTCACTGTGCTTAAAGCCTGACGCTAGGTTTACCCTTTCTGCTGGGCATAGAAATGCTGTGCAAAGCCTGTCCTTAGGTCAAGGGTTGAGACGCTGTACATACAGCAGCAGAGAACAGTGTTGACTTGAGCGAGACAATGGGGCTGGAACATGGCTCTGTAATCCCCAGTCTTTTGCCCAAGCACCAGGACATGGTTTCTCGTCATAGATATGCCTCTTTCAGAAAGTGAATTTTAGTCTCTGGCTAGCAATAAAATTCAGTGCTTCTCTTTATTGTGTAGTCAGTGTCTGTCTCTCTAAAAATCTGCCTTTTTTTTTTCTTCTTATAAAGTAGCATCAGGATAGTGCTGTCTTGCAGGACTTGAGGAAATAACATGGCTGAGGAACTGCATGGAATATCTGTGCATCAGTTACTAATCTGTTCTGGATGGATGGACTTAGAAGTTATCTTAGTGACTAACCACTGGAAAATCCTGTGATAGGGGAGCTCATGCATTTTTTTTGTAGCCACAGCTGCAGTCATTTCCCTTCAGAGACACATCATTTCCCCAAGACGCATCCTGTCTCCGAGGGCTATGGTGTCTGCTGCTCCAAGCTTCTGTCCCTTTCTTCACAGCATATGGGTGGAGATTTCCTTCCTAGTTTCTTCTCCTGAAAATCTTCATCTCAAGCTCCAGCTTGAGAAATGAATCTTGACCTCTTGCATAAACATTGTCTCTGCATGCCAAAGGGAGTCTCAGTGAGAACCAGAGCCCCTGTCTAGACATGTTTCTTCATCCTATAACTCTGATAGGTATGTCTTCCATTGTTGGGTTAACTCTCTTTGCCTCTGAGTTGTAACAGTGCCAGAGTTTAAACAGGTATTTAAACATGTCCATCTTAACACTTTAATGTAGCTTGTTCAGTTCACCAGCAACATAAACAGTGCTCCAGTCTGATAATTTTCACAATCTGCAAAGGGAAATAAGGAATCTTGCACAAAGGGAAAGACTCGTCCCAGTCTCCAGTGTTCTCCTGGAACGCAAAAGCACTTTATGTATGACCTGAGTAGGGTTTGAGCCTTTTGTACAGTACAGCAGCAGGGAAGGTGGCAGCAAGCCTCAAGGAGGACAGAATTCTGTTCAGGAACAGGACAAAAATGGATGGATTTGCAATGAATTTAGGAAGTATGTTTGCTACATAAGAAGTTATGATTTGATTAGACAAGGATTAAAAGAAAAACTTTAGAGTGTGCCAAAGAGTGTGTCAAAGAGACAGGCTAGGAGGATGATGCCTGCTGCAAGCAGAGATGTTGATGGAGCAGATGTGAGGCTGCTCATCTGGTTTTATGATTGTGTGTTGGGACATCAATTTAGATAAGGCCTTGTTGTTACTAGGTACTGTATTAGCACAATAAGAGAAAGCCCTTATTTTTCAGACCCATGCTGTTAATGATGGAAACTGGCTTTTAACAGTACATGCTAGTGAAAAGTCTACGGCAGGTAAACAAACTAAGGCTTCTTTAAAATGCCTTGCAAAGCAATCAATAGCACTGCTTTGAAAGGGAATGAGTTAATCAGGCAAATTAAGAAAGAGGTAAGGCTGCTGAGAGCAGCCCCAAGGAGGACCTGGCGGTGTTGGGGGACAAGAAGCTCAATGTGACCCAGCAATGTGCACTTGTAGCCCAGAAAGACAACCATGGCCTGGGCTACATCAGCAGCAGATCAAGGAAATGGATTCTTCCCCCCTACTCCGCTCTGGTGAGACCCCCCTGCAGTGCTGTGTCTAGCTCCGGGGTCCTCAGGACAAGAGGGATGTGGAGCTGTTGGAGCAAGTCCAGAGGAGGCCCTGGCGATGATCTGAGGGCTGGAGCACCTCTGCTCTGGAGACAGGCTGTAAGAGTTGGGGTGGTCCAGCCTGGAGCAGGCTGCAGGGAGACCTTAGAGCCCCTTCCAGTCACCATAGAGGCTCCAGAAGATCTGGAGAGCTGCTGGCGACGAGGGCAGGGAGGGGGAAGCTGAAGGAGGGCAGATTTAGATGAGATATTGGGAAGAAATCCTTCCCTGTGATGGGGGTGAGGCCCTGGCAGGGTTCAAGGCTAGGTTGGATGGGGTTTGAAGTGCCTCCCAAATCAAACCATTCTATGATGCTGACATTGGTAGTATAGATGTTCGTTGGTTTTTTTTTTTTAATTTATCTTATTTGGCAACATTAGAAGAAAGGGAACAGATTTGTGGAAATATTTCAGATTCTTTTCTTTTCAGATGAAATTTGACCTGATAAATTGCAACCTTAATGAAGTTCCCTAGGTGTATACTGCTGTAATAATTTTATTCTCAGCACTATACCTTAGGTGGCAAAAAGAGGCATTTAGCATTGACAGTTGCACATACAATAGAAGTGCATCACAGAGAAAAAGGAAAATTCTCTTCTGATCAACTTTGTGTTTAACTCCATGGTCTCCAGGGGTGGGGTCTGTAATTCAAACACAATAGGCTCTGAGAAATTTAGTAAGAGAAGATTAGTAGAAAGAAATATAATCCAGATTTTCTTTATTATTATTCTTTCAGGTAGATAGATTTAACCTTTTAATTCACTCACAAAAGCTTAACAATAGGGGCAGGACTCTCTTGCTTTCGTGATATCATCACAGAGGCTGGGGAAGCATGTGATAAAACACCAGCCAGCTCTCATTACTGCTGAAGGAATGTGATGTGATTAAACCTCTATACAGAAAGAAATGGAATGTAATTCTTACGTGTTGATTTGCTTTGAACACATGCCATGTGCTGAGGAATGAGTTTCCAGTGTACTCTTCCATTTCTAAAGACGAAGAGGACTTCACCTCTAAAAAATTAACTACAACTACCCTCTTCTGAAAACAAACAGTGTTTGGTTAAATACATTTGTTCACATTTCCCAGTGTCCAAAACCACTAAGTCCTTTGAGAACTATCTGTGAATGCAAAGCCTTCTTTTTCTTCCTGTTGGGAAATTTAAGAAATCAAACCCCCTTTTTGTGCAGCCATAGAACAGAGGTGTTTGTATTTCTAAATACTTCTTCAAAAGCTTCTCTAATACAACAGAAATGAAATTATGTTGTCCTTACAGACCCCCCTACAACCGTGTTGGTGTCCTAAAGTTGCCTGAGCTTACCCCCTTTCTATACATTTCCTCCAACCCTTGAGACTGTGCCTCAGTTGCTAACTTCTGGCTGAAGACAACTGGATGGACTTCCCTCTCGAGTCCAGCAGCAAGGCTGTCATCCAAGAAGTGAGCTGTGGGGTGATGCAAGGCACTCCCTTCCCTCTGGATCTGAGCAAGCTACCTCATCTTGAAAGGATTTGTTGCTCAATGATATCAGCCTAGAGTGAAACACGGATCACTTGTCAGCAGTTAATGATGATATTTGCTTGCTTACCTCATAAGATCAGCACTGCAAAGCGTGACACCTCTTCTAACCCTTGAAATGGAACTGCTGGATTCTAAAACCTAAAGCAGGATCAGGGAGATGTCTGTTCCATTACTCTGAGAATATTTTGAGAACTTGTGGAATTTTTTTGTTGGAAGAGTAGCACCCTCAATCATCCGGTACTGTCAGTGTCTTTGGTCTTCCACATTCCCTGCAGATCTTGGTGCTTCGCGAGGCTTCCTGACCCCTGCTCCCTGCAGACCTCGCACGGAACTCTCCATGAGTTGCTCCTCTTAAATTCTGCTTGGCAATTCTCATCAGTGAAGGTGAGCAATGAATAAAACTCCTGATTTCCCTACAGAATTGGGAGGTACAGTGGGACAGAAGCACCTGTAGGACATCCAAGCCGTGGTCACTATAATGCTTATATAAAGCCAGAAGGGAAGAAATGAGCAGTTTGCATCTGGTGCATTGATCTATCCAAGTGCAACTTACCTAGGTCATTTCTACCTATGTTAGTCAACAGAAGACAGAGTCCTGATCTAGATGGGGCACATACCAGGTGCTACTGAGAGCTAAAGCCCCGCTTCCCTCACCCTACTAAACACTTATGTTCTATACAGTACTTTCTTATGTGTCACTGATAAATTTTGGGTGTATTAGTAAAAATCCTCAAGTCATGTAGGCTATTTAAAAATAAATTAATGCAATCAAATATTGCAGGTATTAAAAACAAAATGCATGGGGCAGCTGCAATCCCACAGCCACTGATTCTATACAGTAACCCAAATGCAGGAAGGGTCAATTAACACCCTCACACTTGCAGCCTATCACAGTACTGTCACTGAGAGCTGAGCAGCCTGGTCACAAGTCTTAGAAAAAAAAAAGTTCAACAAGCTGCTTTCTGAAAAGCAGTGTGAAACCAGTTATACTTTGTGACCTTTAAGAAACACTCAATGAAAGCATAAAAATGTTCACATACCTACTGAGTAATGAAATGCTATATTTAACCCCAATACTTGCTGGGTTTTTTTTAAATCTTGGCATTGCGATTAATGCCTGACACCTTAGTTATCCATTAAAGAAAGATCATGCAGCAAGAGTTGAACATAGTGCTAAATACTTTTTCAAATTATATCAGAATTATTGAATGCTGAGCTCAGAGTGCACTGCAAGACCCCAGACATTGATCACCACATTACGAAAAATGTCCAGAAACCTAGAAATACCTTAAGTGTATGAAAAGTGGCTTTATATTTTATTTTTCTGTCCACTTCAGCAGTGGTCATGTAATGTTGCAATATTTGCATACCATCAGCCATCTGCTTTATACAGTTGGTCTCAGAAAAGGATAATGACCTGGCTATGTGAATTTGCAATGGACTGAAACTTTAACTGTATGACCTTCAATTATGAAGGCTGATTTTTCCTCTCTTTTTTTTTTTTAATGCAGGAACCAGGACACCTGGAATGTCTTTGAGGTGTGTGTGAATTTACATAACTATTACAAAGCAACTTTTTCCCTGTTCTAGTGCAGCGTATGTGCCATAAAACCAGCAGACATACTGTGTCTGCATTTTGTAGTGAATGAATCACAGAATTATAGAAGTTTAGACTTCACTTGTTTCAAATTCTCTTTGGTTAAAATAGTGGCCAGTGAATCAGCATTTTCTCTTGTGCCCTGGCCATGCTGTAAAGAAAGGTTCATCTCCAACACCTGCTATCTTTGTGTTAAACAGGGAATTGTGGAGCAGACATAGTGCTGTGAGGAAGGGATCCCAGGTCCTGATCCCATGACTCCTCTGCTCCGAGGTGAAGTGACATTGGAACAGCAGTGCCACCACAGATGGAAGCACCTGGTGCTCAAGACAAGCTTTGGGAGGAAGGAGATGTGAGTCTGCACGTACCTGCTGTGGGGAGGAGTCTCATTTTAAGGGAGGAAAGCTTTGAGAACTACATCCCACTTCTAAGGCCTTTAATGGGAAAAATCAGTTCTTCATCCCAGACTTGATTTAATGAGGGCCAAGTCCTGCGCTCTGTGAAGATGGGATAAAGCATGCTTTTAGCTGAGTTCTCTGTTTGTCACTTCAGAAAGTAAACCTCCTGGGCTGTGTAGAGGTTAAATTATAAACTCTGTGAAGTACAGGTCTTTTCATCCCATGTCTGGATACTGGTCCACAGGCTGGATCCCAGTCTATGACTATCCATATGGTAATACCTCTCAGGTTGCCTCAGCAGGAAGCAGTCAGTGCAGTGACATGACCAAATGTGCTGAACACACTGAGTATTAGTAAGGCTGTTAGTAAGAATAGGTGTGTGGTTTATTAGCTTAGTCTTCTGAAGTAAGCTGTACTGTGGCAACCTTCACAGCTTCTCTGGAGACTTCTCCCAGCCTTCGAGGCCCCTCTGGCCCTGCACAAAGCCGCCTGTGGCTGCAGTGTGGAGCTCCCATCCCGGGAAGCATGCTGCAGTGCTGGGAAAACTCTGCAAGAGTCACCTTTCCTCCAGGATGGGAATTAAATTAGGCCAGACAACGTGAACGCAAGGCTTTTGCTTTTTTTATTATTTTGAGAATGCCAGTTCACAGAACTGGGCTGCTGATTCCTAAGCAGTGAATCGGTCCAAAGTTTAAGTTTCCAGGGCCAGCCCGTCACACCCTGTCCATGGAAAGACTGCCCGGATCAGAAACACTCCCAGAGCGACTGCACGCTTCAGCCCGGCTTTGCATTCCCCCCCCTGTGGCCTTCTCCCCTTTGCACCTCCGACTGTCTTGTCCCAACTCTCCCACAACTCCTCCGCCACCTTCCCCCCGGCCTCACGCACTCCTCATGCCATGGCCCGTTCACCCCCGTCGGTCCCGGCCCCCGGCTCTCCCGAGGACGACCCCAAGCATCGCCGCCACCTGACGCGCTTCCCCCTTCGGCATTCCCGGGCAGACTCCGAGGCGGGGCGGGCTCCCCCGGGGGCAGGCCGGGTCGGGGAAGGGGAGGCGCCCGTCGTGTGGCTCCGTCCCCGGCTTTGTTGTGCTCGCCGCCCGGGCTCCGGGCGAGGGGGCGGGGAAGCGCAGGGAAGGGAAGCGAGGAAGGCGGCCGCGCCTCCTCCTCGGTCCCGGCCCCGCTCATGGCGACGCTGGGCACATCCGGGCTTCTCCTCCTCCTCCTCCGGCGGCCGCCGCTGCCCTGAGCGCCCAGCCCGACTCCATTAGCGCCTCCCCTCCCCCCGTCTCCCTTCCCGGACCCAGAGGCAGGGGGAGCCCCGGGCAAGGCAGCGCCGAGCCCGCGGAGCGGCCGGGGACATGTCCAACCAAGGGGCCCGGCGGAACGGGCCCGTCAAGCTGCGACTGACAGGTGAGGCTCAGCGGGCAGGTTCCGCCGGGGCCTGCCGCTGCCCGCCCGCCAGCCGCCGGCGGGGCTGGTCGGGCGGCGGCCGGGCAGGGGGGAGGGAAAGGAAGGGAAGGGACGGAGGAAGCGAGGAGCAGCGGGGGCTCCCGGGGGAGCGGGGCGAAGAGAGCCCGGCTGGAGGAGCGGGAGCGGGCTCCCTCCGTGTGTCTCTGAGGCTGAACCTGGGGCCGGAGGAGTTCCTCAGGCCTCAGGAGGAGAGCGGGGAAAAGGAGACGGTGAGCGCTTCCCTGCCCCGCCGCGGGGTCCGCGCCTCCGGAACAACATGTCTTTGCGGGCTCCGGGGCCGTGGTGCCGCCCGCCCTCCCTGCCTGGCCCGGGCCGGGCCCCCCGCAGCCCTCCGGGGGTCTCCAGGCATGGGGGCGCCGGCCGGTATAAACTTCAGGCGCTGGGCACCTTCTCCTCTCTCAGCACCTCTGCTTTTTCTGTTCCTTCGTCTTCTCAGTGCGAACTCGAAGGAAACTGTCACACTCTTTGTTTTGATCTCTTTGTTTGTTGGTTTTTGAGGCTTTTTTTGTGTGTTGTTTTATTTTCTTTTTAAGACAGCCTCCTCAGTTAAGACTGTGTTCGGTTCGTCTGGTAAAGGGCCTTATGCTGCCCTCTTTCAGAAGACCACTTGGCCTCTAATATTTTAAAATATCATAAAAACCCTTCACCTGCGTGCTGGGAAGGAAAATAAGTTGGGTTTAAATACTTGACAGGATGTTCTTGTCCGTGTAAGAACCCAGGTAAATAGGTTTAGAGTAAAAAATCTTGGAAGTTCTGCTAGAGGCTTTTTAGAGAAAGGTGTGGGAGGCTGTAAAGAAAAGAGCTAGTTCAAAGTGGTGTAAGTCCCCCTGAAGATAAACACTATTCCGTGTTCTGAAGTGTCAGTGCGTTAAGGCAGGTGGTTAGAAAACAATAGATAACACTGTAAACACTCTTCTCTGCATACAGTGTGTTTAACTAGCTTGCAAAACAGATGTTTTAAGAAATACTGAAAGAGTTGATATATTTACTTCAGATGCATAAAAAAAATTTCCAATTGAATCCTCAATGAAGAGAGATGTTTCCATGCTTATTTTTTAAAGTATCTTATTTTTATAGGGAAAGTAAAATGTGTGTGCTTAGGTTTTACTTGGAACTGCTCGAACTAAATTTGTAATCTAGTTTACAGGGAGATTTGTGAATATATGTTATGCTTAGAAATAAAACTTTTAAAACAAGCGTAGCTGGGGCTGATGCATGGAGCAGTGTTGCCCTGTTTTTATACAGTGTAGCCTTCTCTTCAGGGTATTCTTTCCTGATGCAGTGCTTCAGTACATTTTTCCTGAGCCGTGAGTGCTCAGACTTGCTTATCTTTGAACCATTAAAGTGGTCTCTAGCCTTATGTGAAAGCCTGGAAAGTGCTGTTCAGGGAGTTGTCTCTTTCACCTTTGGATTTTGTGTTCTGTTTTGTTTCATATTTATTTGCACGTAATGAAACCGTGTCTGACAATATAAATGTGTTATGGGGAGTGGGATTGTGAGCAAGAAATAGGCAGTCGCTCTACAGGCTGAATTCTAGTCATGCAGTCCGAACCCAGAAGAAGCAGGTACAACCTTAAGGAACATTTCTGAAGGTTGATTGGTACTCTTATGTTTTGGGAAGGGAATATGCAGAGCACAGGCAAAATTGTCTTTCTAGGGTCTGTTCCAGGGTTAGCAGCTCTTCTCTTACTTGGAAGTTTACTTGAAACGTTGGCTTATTTCTTGAGTTAAGAAGGCTTGAGGTATTTTATGCTTTAGCTAGTTGTGAGTTTCACATAAGGTCATTTGTTGTAAGGAAGCTTTACGTGTTTAAGAAAAACATTGAATTGTATTAATTCAGCTGACTGTCAGTTCTTGCCTAGGAATACGTTTAAGTGTTCTGTGTGGTTTTGATTACCCTTTTTGATTGGAAAAGCAGTTTGAGTGCTCTTGAATTCTAAAACTGTTTGGAATTAAAAGAATCTGTATATCCAGTGTTTTTAAAAGTTTATTCTCAAACTGACAAATGCTATTTAATCTTATTTTTCTTTGGCTGTCTGAAACTAGCAGTCTTCTGTTTTGGCTTGAATATTTAGAGGATTAATTCTGCAATCACTGAATAATACTTATCTTTTTTTTGTTCATTATCTCTAAATTAGATGGTATAGATTAAAAAATGGATTGCAGGAACTGGATTCAATTAGCAGTTTTTCAGGACATAAACATTAAAGGTTTAGATGGAAAACATTGTTTTGACTGACTGGATAAATGACAGGGTAATGTTTGATGTGAGTCCAAGAACTGATCTGGAGCTAGTGCCCAACGTCTCAGTCCATCTTGAGCAGCCAAATAAAATATTTAACCTAGGCCTCATTTTGCAAAAAAGGTTGATTCTTTGTTGGGACCTTAAGAAAGTTCTGAGAAATGTTTGGCATACCTTTACACTAAGTGTTTAACAGTTTATTTAGGTCTGGGTTCCATAACAGAGAAAAACCGCAGCGGTGGCATACTTCTAGTAAGTTTTTATTTAGTTTACAGTGCATCTGTGTTATACATCTCACCTGAAACATTATTATTTTGCTCATAGCTATAGTTATTATAAATGTCACTTGAGCCTTTAGTGATACATATGTTGATGTGTTTTGCACAGTCTTGAGCTAGAAAATCACAGGGTAATTGTTAAAATCCAAAGGCTGTGCTTTCTGATGATCCCTCACTTGTAGTACGAGGTGTAAATGCTTGTTTCTGATTAAAATACAGGCAGTGTAACTTAAATTAGCTGAAGTCTAGAATTGCACTACTCTTCTCCAAAATTTATCTTAGCAGCTTGTAATAACATTATCCAAGGAAGCTGTAATGTAAGGAAAGTTCCTTCAACTCTGACTTTTCTTCCATCATTTTATCTAGTCCTCTCTGGAGCATGTCTGAGTTCTACCAAAATGCAAGTGCAGCCATTGCCTTCTGTCCTTATTGTGGTGCTTCTGGGTGAATTTCTGGATTTGTAAATATGCTATACCCTGACAGGAAGTATTGTTCTTTCTCCCCATGTTGAACTACATTGATCTCATTCTTCAAAAAAATTGCTTAGTGACCGTTGCTTTCAGTTACCTGGTAAATGCTTTCTGTCATCATCTTTCTGGCTATTCTCTAATGGCAAAACAGTTACAGCATCAGTGACAGTTGTCTGAATGATGTCTCCAAGGCTGCCTTTATCAAGTAGAAAGATACTTCTTTTAAAATCAGTTTGAAGTCTGCAAAACTGTATGAGCACTAGAATACATTGAGTTGAATAAAGATTAGTGCATGAATTTATTTAGTTGATGTGTTATGGCTACTGTTTGTGTCAGAAGAGTTAACAAGTAAAGATACTTTGATAGTCATAAAGCACAGTTACGCTGGATTGTAAAAAAGTGATAATAAATATCCCACAGATAAAACCAGAACGAGCTGGAAGAGTGTTTGTTGGTGAAGATTCTGAGGTAGGCCTGAAGAGTAGTCAGATCTAGTTTTCCTCCTCCTTACTGAAGCTTTCAGGTCTCCTGACAGGGCTTGCTAATTAAAGAAATAAAAGCAAAGGGTCTTGTGTTGTAGAAAATGAACAGCATCTTATCTTCTGTCCTCTTTTCTCTCTTGTTGATTTTACTGTCTGTTCATTTTCTTACAGTACAAAGGTGGTACTGTACTATAAGGTTATAGTGTTGAAGGAAGAAAGTGCAACTCTTTTTTATGAGTTTATAGAAACTCTTGTTGTGCTGTAAATAATGTCTCTCGACAAAGGCACGTGTTCCTTAGAAAAAGCCAGAATACTCTGACGTTTTGCAAAATAATGTGGAATCACCAAACGTGTTTTGTTGCAGAAGATAAAACTAACAGTTAATGCCGTTGAAAACAGGGGTTAATCTAAACCCTAAAATCTCATTAGTGTTGTTGGAAGCGGGACTGAATTTATGGATAACAAGCTTATTGTGGGAAGAGCATTACTGATACGGATGGATTAATTGATTGATTGATAAAGTAGCTACCTGTGTTTTGAAATAGCAAGGTTATGGTTTCATAGTTGACTTAAATGGAAGTACATTTTTAGGTAAGTTTAAAATCTGAGTGCTAGTTTTGTTTAGTTTTTCTCTTTTTGTAGTCACTGGCTTCACTTTTCTGGGCCCTTCTTTGTGTTGATTCCAGCAACTGTGTAGCTGTGTGATGAGCTGAAAGCTAATCCTACCGAAGTAAGAATAGGTTTTTGCATTGAAGGAGAGGGATGCACAGAGGAGCTGAAAAGAGGGCAGGACTGCCTCTTTTACCAGCAGCCTGTAGTTAGATAGGCTTTGGCCAACAATAAAACAATGGGGTTCCTTCATGTAAGGTGTATTTGACTTAATGACACATGACTTACTAAAAACTAGCACTTAAGAAATCAGAATCAATGAATTACACAGTAGGGGGATTAAACTGCTGCTGTCATAACAAAGTCAATAGGCACATGTCTAATCAGATTGTATAGGGATTGAAGAGTGCTTGGTCCTCAATACTTATATCAAAGTATGAAGTGTGTATATATATATACACCTTTTTATACATCTATATAGTTACAAATATTTATGTACATATAAAGCAGTTGTGGATCACACAGATGCCAAAGAATTGTAATAACCACCTGAGCAGTCTCAGCTTGTTTCAGTGGGATCAACTTATATGAGAAAGTTTTATTCATCTGGGTATAAAATTAGGTATCTGTGTTCAAGGATACTTAATGGGGTCTTGTGGCAAGAAAAAAGATGAAAAAAGGATTTGAGGGAGGAAATTGTAGTGGGAAAACAGTTCTGCAGGAGCTCAAATTAAAAGAGCAAAACGGCCCAGTATTCACCTTTGGTTGTAGAATCAGAAAAGCATCAAGTAGAAGCTAGTAGAGGATTTACGTGTGTAGGTAACATATGGGCCATATGTAAGAGACATATGGGAAGTCTGCAGACAGTCCTAACGTAAATGTTTAAAAAAATAAAGCGGGGAGGGGGGTGGTTGGGGAATGGGGGGGATAAAATAGAAATCCTGGGGGTGGAAAAATAGTGAGTACTTTTTAGAATTGTACTTTACTTTTCAGTTACACTTAAAGAGTTTAAGCTGTCCCATAATCATTGTCTGCAAAGCTGAATTTGGATGAGTCAATCTACCAGTGGTGACAAATTGTTTTCTGTTTTCTTTTTTGTTTATCACACTGAGAATCTGATCCCCAGAAGAAGGTGTTTTATCTTTGTGTCTTTCAGGTGGATGGGTTGATTCCTAAAAGACAGCTTTTAGTGTTTTGTTGTTTTACTTCTTAGCCTTTGAAGTGTATTCGTACTTTACCATCTTTCTTAAAATGACATCTCACTATCGGGCCAAACCTTTCTTACAGGTGTCTAAAAAGGTGTATGTTTTATTGGGGTGTCTTCCCTCCTCTTGTCACAATAAAAAGATGACCTGAGTTCTGACTAGGCTTACTGGCATGAGCACATTACTGTGCAGGCTGTTACGTGTGTGCTGTAATAGATAAAATGTGAACACTCACAACACGTGCAATGTTTGAGACATTTCAGTGACTGCTGAGGAAAGATTAATCTCAATTACATTAGACAATGCATATAAAAGTAGCTACTGTGTGTGTCTGCTGTTAGCAGAGCACGTGTCCTCTTTGGGAAAGGGGATCAAAATCCGGAGGGACGTTTGTCAGTAGCATATTCAAGGAAACAAACTGTTGACTTTCTTGCTACTTAAACTTTAAATGCTTTCAATGAAGGCATAGATAAGAACTCCTTACTTTCAAGAAATCTTCATCTATAGATAACAAAGCTCAGAACAAAATTGGCTAAGCATTACCATGTGAGTTTAAGTCTCCCCAGACTGATATAGAATGGGGGATAGGCATGCTCAAGATCATAAAAAGGATAAACCAAGTAAAGACGAGATTTAGAGCCTCTATCTTTTGACTTTCTCCCTGTGGACATTGTTTCTCTTGAGTTTAAATCCCCAGAAAACATGGTTCTGTTTTTTGGGCCTTCTGAGACTGCGTTTTGGGTGACCCAGGTTCAGTTCTCTCCTACATGCCATATTTGTCTGGCGCTATCAGCTGTATTTTGGAATCCTGCAGATTCTTGGCAATAACTTTTTTTTCTACTTCAAATTACTCTTTTTTTTTTTTTTTTTTTTTTTTTTTTTTTTTTTTTTTGCTGCTGCTCAGGCCAGTTAGCCCAGGAAGACTGGTATCCCTACAAGTGAGTGAAAAGCATTGCTTGGATGAAGTGTTATTCAATTTTTCAAAATTCTGAAAGTGAAAGAAAAAGTAGCAGTGTGTGAGTTTATGTGGCTGTATCCTGTTGTTAATTTTCTGGAATGGCTCTTGGCAGTACATATTTAACACAACTTACAAGGGTTGTGTTCTTGCAGAAAGGGAGAGTCGCTCTGGCCATGGCTTTGGTATTGTCAGTACAAACTGGTTCAGTGCTTGCTTTCTGTAATGAATTAAAGTAAGTTGTTTCAAATATGCAGAGCATGTACAGACTATGTAATTTACAGATCACAGTAAAAATATGTAGCCAGATTCTGCCATTTGTGCTTAAATCAGCATGTGTGATGCCATCTTGCCCCTGACATTGGAGCGACAATGCTGTGGTAAAGCATTCCAACCCGAAGCATCGCTTCTTGGGATGCACAGTTGTCTGCTCCATCCTAGGGTGTTGGGGGGTGGGCTGAGGAATATACCCAAGTTAAAATCAACCTCTTCCTCTCATTAGTGGAGGACTGTTGTGGTTGGCTTGTGTGTGTGAGTGGGGTCTGAAATCAGCCAGGTGTTTGCAGAGCAGCAGGCTGGCTGTGGCATTGGGGGCGTTTCTTGGCTGATCACATCAAGCAGTTCCAAACAAGTGACATACACTCATTTTCCTTCTGCCTTGACCCAGATTTTAATATTACCAATGGAATTAAATGGAGTCATGACTAATTATATCTGTAATGATACTTCTTTATAACATACCTAACTTTGATTTGGGGTTTATAGATAGATTCATACATAAATTCAATTATAGATGCAGTTGTGCTTTGTATAATTGAAGGTGGCAATCTGCATTGGTCATACTAGAGGCATTTTCTGAAGGCTTAAGCCAACTTGATGATTTCTTTATAATACAAATAAAGGTCAGGCTGTGCACATCTAAAACTGCATAAAGCTGCTGGTTTGCATGTAGCAGGACATGAGGAAAGTCAATGGAGTGCATTCGGTGAAAGCTGTTTCATTTTAGGAAAAGGTAGTTTACTACATGGAGGTATTTTTCATGGAAAACATATAAATATACTGAAATGAATCCTCTTCATGGTGTGGGAAGAAAAATGTTTCTGGATTAGAGTACTTATGAACATGTCTGGTTGAAAGAAAAAAAACCAAACAACTAAATGTGCAAAGGAACTCAACATGTCTGGATAAAATGTGTAGAATTACAGTCATGCTGAACTGGCTGGGGTTAGAAATTCATAGCATTAATTATGCCAAGCCTTTAAGGTGTACGACAATAATTCTTCAAATTCCAATTTTCACCTTGTATTGTTCTGAAATGATTAATTTATGTTGTGTATGAATATTTCTTTTCAGAGAGAAAGCTCTGACCTGCTCTCTTCCCTGGTGGATTGGGAAATAATGGTTTGATAGCTCTGTATAGGAGACTGTGCACAGAACTAAATGAGGAGTAGCATTGCTGTTTGGGTACCATAGTAGTAGTACACCTAATCTTTTTGTTTAGCAGTAAAATAGTACTTCTAGCTTCATTTATGGAAGGCGATACCAGATGTGATAGAAGTAACTTTGTAAGGTGGAGCTGGGGTAGGCAGGTGTCATCATTTGTGGGCAAAAGGGGTACCATTTGTGAAGGTGGAACAGAACAGCTTGGGGCACAAGTATTCAAGCACTGGCCTGAGTTGCTGATCTGGCACAGGGATGTGATGTATACTGGGATTTGTGTCACTTTATAGTGGAAGCAGAAAACAATGTGGGTTCCTGTTCTTGGGCTAAAGCATCCAGAAATCTCTCTCCTGTGTTTCATGCTGCTCATTACAATATTGCTCTTAGCCCAATAGCAACAGTTACATTTCAGTGTGAAAATCTGAAGATGCTGGTATTTCTCTTCCTCCCCTAATGTTAATAGATAATTCATGAGACACAACACAGACCTGTTGTTAAGTACTCCTCTTAAATGGGCAGAAAGAACCTGGGCCTCACACATTGCTCAGCATTACTCATGAAATTAAAAATGACTGGCTTCTTTAAGATTGGGTTCAGAGTGTATGACACAGTATTTGACCACACTTTAAAGAAGGGTGCAACACGTGTTGAAGTGGAAATTTTCTAGGACTTTCATTTAGAGGATTCCAGTAGAAAGTGGAGAAATGCCTTGTACTGCTATCATGGAAGCTTCTTGTAATTGAAGCTGTAGAAATTGAAACCGTCAGAATTTTTAAGTGTCATCTTTCATAACTTCAAATGAGTCATGCACATGGCACTTCTAAATGTCTAACCAGCAGTTCTGGGTGTTTGATAGAGCAAGGTGTTGGTGAGCAGAACTTTCAAGTGCATATACCACACATTATTCTAATAAGCTGTTGGCCAAATAGAAGTGTGTGGAATGGAGCAAAATTGCTGTTGATCTCTGTTCAAGCTAATTAATGCTGCTGTACAGGGGAAATACTCAGGTTTTACAGAAGCAAATCCAGTTTGCCTGAAATAGCTGGGTATGTGCTTTCTGTCAAAAAGTTACAGGGTTTAAATCTTTGTGATTGTACTAATGCAGGAGTGGCCAAGAATGATCCTGAAGTTGTGATGTCATGTTGCATTCTGTCTCTTCTGTGCAAAGTTTTTGTATTTGGGATTTCTACTGAAATCGTTCTTCAAGCCAGTTCTTAAAATGCTTGGTTTCTGCTTTCTTCTGCAACAGGAAAACAGAAGGAAGGCCTTTAAGGAAAAAGTGACTTGCAGCAATTTTCAGTAGTATGTATCGTGCCTTGTCATAAAATCAAATATTTGTGTAGTCTCCTCTCCCCTGCTTAAGCTGTTCCTGCAGTTCATAATGTTCTCTCAATGCTTGTCTTTAAAAGGAGGTGCTAAAAGAATCTTGAAATTTCTCTAGTCTTGTCTGCAAGGGTAGATGAAGTTTTTTCTTCCCCCTCCTAACAGCAAGTGATTATTTTGCCTGGGGAGGTAAATATGTTTACATTCATCCATGTCTCACTTGTTCCTGTGGCCAAGAGATCACAAATAAATTTCTGTTTGTCTGTGAGATCTGAAGGTGGCATTGTGAATATATGCCTCAGATTCCCTCATTACAATATCTATCATATTTCCTGAAAGTTCTTTTCCTCTGGTGAATTGTTAATCCTGTAGAATAAGTCAGGTATTTCCTGTGTATCAGCATAATGTAACTTAATCTGCACCAGGTAGTACTTTGGACTCATTTGAAAGCTTTATTCTTTTTCTAAGTTTATTGACATTTATAAACTCCACTCTCCACATTTAAATAGTTCTTCATAGTGTGGTCCAAGACTGGAGATTCACTTGTTCTGCACCCATCTGACGTCACAGTGATGGAGTAGCTGGAAATTAAAATTGTCCCTGGTCAAACCGACCCTTTTGTGTGTTATGTTCGCCCTTCAGCAGGATGGGGAGTAGGAGCACTGGTTCCCACAGTTACTTCTACCTCATGCAGTTTGAACTCCAATTTTGAATTGCTTTGTCTGTCTGAACATCTTTGCTTTTTATTCTCTGTCAGTGGAATTTATAACTCTAGTTGAACTTGTAATATCAAGTTGGAGCTCATAAAGCCAACTATACTTAGCTTCCTATTATAAGACTGCCTCTTCAGTAGCTGTTAAGCAGTCTGCTAACTGAAATTTTTTGTGCTAAATCAGGTTGGATGTATTTTGGGAAGATTCTGTTAAAATTCAACCAGTTTCAAGGAGATGATGTTGCGCATCTTTCACAGGACACAGGATTTTTGAAATCCTCTGTTCTTTGGCAGGAGTGCTGTCAAACAGGGACATGGGGACGTGGTGCTAGACAGAGGTCTGTAACAGGAAGGTAAGAAGTAGTATATGGTTTAACAAGTGGCTGGGATGGGAGTTGGATCATTAATGCTAAACTCAGCTGCATGCTCCCATTGTGAAGAGAAGCATTAACTGGAGAGCAGAAGGTTGAAAAGTTGGATGAAGGTGAAGAAGGGAGTGTGACCTGGAGCATGGAACTGTCTGGGACAGCCAGGTGGGTGGTGGAGGCTGATTTTGGCAGGACAGAGCACTTGGACTCTCTTGGTGACTGGACTCAGTGTTGTGGCAGTGAACATGATACGCAGTCCTAGGGCAGCCCAGGTTCTCCTGTGTCCAGACTTGGTACATGTGGCTTTGTAACAGGGGAAATGGTGCCATGCTGTGTTATCGTGAGTGATTAAAGTGTGTTACAAGAACGTGACACCTGGAGCAGAGGTGCTTTATAAGATCTCAAGATGTATAGCAAATGCAAAGAGGACGTGGTTACAGTTGGGTAAGGGATTGGAGTTAAAAACGAACAGGAGCAAACACACACTCCAAAATATCTTCCGTCTGTTTATTTGTTCCACATGTTCATCACCTTGATCCTAGACAGGGAATTAAGGGCTTGTTTCTGAGTGGCCATGATTCATAACATAATTCTAAAGAAAGCTGGCAGGTGAAGTCAGGATTACTCCTTATGCACAGAACAAAAGAAATTCCTCCGCTTTTAGTAAACTTAAAGGTTTTGGTGGTTGGGTTTTTTTTAAATCCTTGGTGTTGAGAAATTATACAGTGTCTCAGTCACTTCATGAATGCTAGTATTTTCTTGCTTTAAAAGGGTCGAACTTTGTGTTTAGGGTCTTAACTTTCTGTTAAGTAACATAATATTGGAGTTCTGTACTGTTTAGTGTTTCCCTGCCTAATTTACATGCCCTTTATTCATGAAGGGTTTGGGGTTGCAATGAGTATTTTTTCAGATAAGTGTTATCTGCTACTGATGAGTTGCATGAAAGATTTGCTGGTTTTTAGGTAGTCACTACAACCATGTTAAATTTTAAATGCATAGGTAAAGCTATGGCAGTCATTGTTTATGTACTCCAGTGGATCCTGTGATGTATGTAAAGATTTCCCTGCAGAAGAGCGGTATCCTTGAATGTCACCTGTTTTGTTACCACCAGATTTGTACAGGAATAGCTTACTGCCATAGTTGATCGATATACTATGCTATAGTATAATATACAATGCTTTGTGTATACAGAGTTGCCTGTGCTGCAGAACCTTTTGACCTTCATGCTCTCTATATACTAAACACACCAACATGTCTGTGGAAGAGTTTCATCAGCGAAGGAACAAATCAGTCACTACTTGTAGAGGGCAGGTGTATCTCCAGCATGAGAAAGGCATCATGTTCTATTCTGAGTTTCTTTTGGAGGCCTATTCAGAAAATGGCTATATATAGACAAAGTGAGGAGAAGTTATGAGTGCTATCAGATGTATGAATTTTTTTAGTCAACTAAAAATAAATGAACTGATACAGTGTGAAACTGCAAGGTTTCATTTTAAGTAAACTTACACTTAATATTGTGTAACCATGAAGAAACTAGAGCTTTTTTAACTGTTTTAATATTTTTACATTGCTCCTTGTTGATGCTTAACAGTGGTTCTCTTCTCCCCCCAAAGTCTGCTACAAGGCCGAAACACGCAGCTGCTCTGGTGAAGTCTTCTTTTCCAAAAAGCTGCTCATTTTCACAGCTTCTTGAGTGTTGGGGCAGTTCTGAAGCTATTAAATGCTTGGGGTTTTTTTCAGCTGATTCCCTTTTTCATGATTTAAGGTCTGTGAAAGCCCTAGCTACTTCCTGGGGAGCTGTTTGGGATTCCCTGAGATGTTACTGTCTTGAACTTCCCAGAGCAGTTGTCTCTTGCTTTTTCACATAACTGCTACATGCATCACCTTTGTGCTGAAATAAATATCTGTTTATCAGCTCAACAGTAAATTGTCAGAGCTTGCCAGCTGAGCTGTATCTTTGTTTAAGACTACTAACTGAAGTAGCCACAGAGTAAGAGTACAGTTTTTATCAGATAGGAGTTAACTCTATTGCATAGAATTACCATTCTCTAACGAGTTTTTTATTTGAACACATATGTGTGGTTGGAGTTTTGATTGGGGTTTTTTTTGTTGGTTATGGATTTTTTTAGGGTATGCTTTCTTCATTGTGTTTGGCTGTGTTTTTACCTTTGTAATTCAAGATTTTACAATATAGTTATTTTTGTTATAGTGAAACATTTTATTGTTTCAGAAGTGAATGAATCATATATTCTGGATTATTTTTTCCTGGCAAGTATTTTTCTTTAATGATTACTCAGGGCTAGCTTAAATTGTACAGATGAATAATACTTGAAATACAGCATCTGATTCATCATTTCAAATATGACAATGAAAAACCTTGTTAAAAAAAAAAGTCTGTTTCCTTTTCGTTGTGAGAACAATGCCTTTACACAGGACTAGACTGGCTGTATAGCTATTGTAGTAATGAAATAATACTGCTTCTCAGTTCTGCTGTTTGTTCCAATTGCATCTCCAAAGACCCCAAGATCTTGTATTTCCCAAGTTTTTTCCCTCTCTCCCCTGGACGAACATGTAGTTGCTCTGCAGCTGAGGTTGCAGCAGGTGGTTCCAGATCCCTGCCCCCTGTGCAAAGGCAGGGTAGTTGCAGTAGATGAGCAGTTACCAATCTGTGGTGGGTGTCCCCAGAGGTGCTCTGGTTGCCTGTATGTAGGTGCACCCTGTATGTAACCATGTCACAGAGATCTTCTGGCATATGTTTGCTTGTCACTGCTCTAAGTTGTTTTTTCCCTGTACCCATAAATTTCTTGTGTTTTGCTTCATCTGGTTTTAGGAACTTGCTACAACTTTTCCCATTCATACCATGTGTTGGCAATACTGCAGGTAGCCCTCCCTGTATCTACACTAGAGAATCAATCAGTGCTGCCTTATAGGAGTTCGTACTCACGCAGAGATTTCCTCTTTATTTTACTCCTTTTTCCTGTCTGAAACCACTCAAATCATCAGCCCGTTCAGAGTATTGTATAGATATTGTCATGTCCCATTAGTGGGGATCCTTGGCTAGCCTACAGGTAGGCATATGCAGTGAAACTTAGTTTTGGTGACAGAAGTAGCAGAGGATGACCGTAGGATGGTGTGGAATCTCACCAGTAAATGGCTTCTGCGTGTTGAATCACGGTTTCTCGTGGCCTTCCAAGTCAGTCCCATGTGGAGGAGTTGGGGTGTGCAGCCTCAACTGCTCAGTGTGAGCTGACAAAGCCAGATCTGAATGCTAGAGATGAGTAAGCAGCTCCACAGTCCCTGGAGAATGGAAGAGAGGAATGTAAATACTCCATATTTTGTGTTAGAGGAGTGGATGCGTTCTTGTATATTTTTTCACTATACTAAATTATAAAATACTTGAAAAATTATTATAAGAGCGTCTAGTGTGGGTATGCATTTCTGTGAACACAGGGAGATTAAGTGTGGTAGGAACTCTGGGCAGCATATAAAACCTGAAAAGACTGAGTCTTCTCCTTTTGCATTTGTAGAACTGATGAGTATAACCCAGAATGTAAAGACTAAATTCTGCTAGGTTCTGGAGTAAAATGTCATGTATCGATTGTATTTTCATTTTCCCAGATTCTCTCTAGGTAGGTTTTTTTAAAAAAAAAAACCCACATAGTTTCTGTGTTGTCTCTACCATTTTAAGCTGCTGTCGAGACAAATATTTATAAACAGAAAGTAATGCAGTTTCTTTTGCATGCACAAAGCCCTGGGGAAAATGAGGAAATGTTTTATTGTGTGTTAGGCGTTTAATACTTTGTTTTGCTCTGATTTATCTTTCAAAGAGCTGCAGAGGCCTGCCTAGAAAACCAGAAGAGACTCCCTGTGAGCTTATATTACCTTTGTTTAAAATAGTTAAACCTCTACTGCTGAAACTCAGAAATTTGTGGACAGAATGACTAGAACAGCAAATATGACCCCAAAAAATGCGGTTACTGGATAAACTGGTATGAGCCCAGCTGCTGTGCATAAATTGATTTTGCTGTAGCTTTAAATCTATGATGTGTTGGTATTTTGGCAGAGTAAGAAAAACAAGGATATTAGAAAGTAATTTACTGCACTGGGATTAGCAAAGAGTGTTCTGTTTCTATGACTGGGGCAGAACAGGATGGTTTAGATGTGTCTGATAAACAGGACGAGGTCTAGTCTGACAGCTGGCAACAATAGCTTTTGCTCAAAGTCAGGTGTACTAAATTAGCAAATCTATTACAAGGATGCAGGAGAAATCTCGCAGAAGACAGCCTTGTAGGCAGAAGTGTTGCCAAATGGGAAATGATTCATCGTCTCTGAATGGGATGAGCACTGAGCAGAAGCAGTTTAAACCTCAGACTGCTTTGGCTCATAAACCACCAAATATGCGATTAACACTTTATCTTCTCCAATCCTGTGCTTTTTATTGTCTCCTGAACAGCAGTCTATATTTAGGATCAGAATCTGAGACTGGATTGTGTGTTCTAATTTCTCTTCCATAAGTTTGAATGTCTTTAGGTATTTCCTTGATGTTTGGCTAAACCGCAAAATGTTTGTGTGCACCCTAAAAGCACTCCCATCTTGTAACTCTTTGGCAGTATCACCTTTTAGTGAAGACTCTTGTGTCTGGAATGCAAGTGTGACACGAGTGATGTTGGCTTAGTGAGGGTAGTTTGCTTCTATTTAGTGAAAATACACGACTAGCTGGAGATGAAGCTCACTGTAGTGTGCTGATTCCAAGACGGTCACTGCATCTTGATTTTCAGTATTTTAAAATCTTGTATCTATTTAACATTGACAATGGCATTTATAGTGTACAGTGCACAGATAAACAGGAAATATATTTGTGAATTCTTAAATTTGTTAATAATTAACACAGAAAACTACAGTTTACAAAAGTAGTTGAAGGGACGTAAAGGGGGAGAAGGCTTGTGCCTTCTTTGTTCCTTCACTGTTCCTATAGCTGATCAGAGTTTCAGCATGCCTCTGGTCTTGTTTCATTTAATGCAAATTGTATTGGCCTTGAGATTTTTAAATGATAGAGAAGCAAAAGGAATTGGGTCATTGGAAAGTGTTTAGTATTAAATAGTTGAGATGTAAGAAGATAGTTGTGAGAGGAAAAATTATTTTACTTGGTAATTAATTTTATTGTTTAGCAAATTACATTGGGGGGGGGGGTGTGCCTGGGATGCTACTTGATCAGCAGTTGAGATATCCAAGGAGCAGTGTGCCTAGGAAATGGATGTAGATTCCGCTGGAAGACTGTCTGACATCCTTGCTCTTGCCTTGCATATGCAACTGTATAAGAAAGGGTAGGAGCTGGGAGAAGTGAGAGTCAGTGTAAGGCTTTGTGAGTGAATCTGCAAGAGGCTGAGGGGTTCTCTGTTAACAGCCAGAGTAAATGAGGGCTTTCCATTTCTGTACCCCCCTCAGAATCCCTTTCCTGCCCACTCAGACTTTGAGGCTCAGTACTCCTGTTTGACATCAATGGAAATGCCTGCCTGCTCATTCAGGCTTGAAAGCTGTTCTGCCTAGGTAGTGCCTAGGAATAAAATATCCCCTAACTTCTTGCATTTTTATCCATCTCTTACACTGCTGGGAGTGTTGATTCACAGCCTTAAACTCTTTGCATTAATGATTAATGTAATCAACTTTGTACTCATTCTTTCAGTCTCACCTGCTTCCCATTATCTTTCTCTTCATTCTCTGTCGCTTATTATTTTCTGCCATGTGCTCCTCTCTCTCTCTCTCCAAAAAAAGTCCTGTCTTTTCACTACTCAAACACTGCATCTTCCTCAGATTCCTGAAATTGTAGTTTAAATGGCATGGGAAGATTTTTTGTAAGATTCTTCATTTCTCTATATTGGCAAGCTGTTTCATCTGAATCGTGTGGTGGTTTGTTCCTTTAAAATCCCTTTTTATTGTTTCTTATGGTAGATTATACTTTTTGCTGATCTGACTAATTTAAGCAACTTGTGTTAGTAGAAGTTGTTTTACTTTTGTTGAAATAAATGGGATTGCTCATCCAATTAGTTCATCTCTCTAACAGCAGCAGCTTCTTAAACTGTTTGGGTTTGATCTAGGACTCATCTGCTTATACAGAGAAACTAAACTGAATCTGTTCATATTAAAGAACTGCAGTAATTTAACTAAATCAGTTTATAAACTGTATAGTCTGTTGGTGTAATTATCTCCTGGACATGAGGAGAAAAAGGTCTGAGGGACATGAGAATTTTAATAATATATGAATGGTGATGCTCTCTTGGCTTCCTGTATGTACTTCTTTAAGTACCTGACATTTTCCTCACTTAAATGATGCTGCTGCATTTCTGCAGGTAGACACAGAGTTATGGAATCAGAGGCATAAGCTGAGGAACAAGGTAAAGGGGTGTGGAGTATCCACTCATCTTTCCACTGACCCCGTTAATATTTCTTCAGCAGAAGCCAAACGTTCAGGTTCCAGAGAGAGGTAGTTTCCAGAGTTAAAAGCACTGCACTGAAAACAATTTTCCCCAAAAAGTAAACACAAGGACATTGTGCTTAAATATTTAATCTGCGTTCAAGGAGAAGGGGGTGAGATCCATATAGTGTCAAGGAGATGGATTGGAACCCGTGTCTGAAGCTGTGGATACTGATGACAGTGCAGGTGAATGTAAAGAGTACGTCACTCCTCTGTGTTTTTTGTATAATATGATTTCAGTGCATCAAGTATAGTAGTAAAACATAATTGTGCTTAACTAGGAGTTTAGATTAAGGGGGATGCTTGCTTAATGATTTTATTTCAAGTTGTGTATTTGAAATGCTGGCATTTACTCCCACTCCCTCCCCCCCAGCTTGTCACCTTGGCTGTTGTCCTGTTTCAGGAGCTGTTTTTTATGAAGCAGCTGATAATCCTTTGGTTAGCTGTGATAGTATTTATTGCATTTTGCTGGAGAATTACTCATGATGCAAATACTTTTGGTGTCTGTCTTTGTGTGCACGTGGTTCTTTTCCTTTTGCCTCTTCCCAGAAAAGCTCCAGCAGTAGCAGGGTCCCCGCAGGATCATGTCTGTAGTGGAGACAGAATTCGGAGACTTCCTGTTTAAATCAAGTGTGTGACTGTGTCCGGACAGAAATGGCAGCGGCCCTAAAGTCTGGGAAGCTGCTGGTATCTACAGTTCTCAGTACCCAGGAGTCTGGGTTACTTGCAGGTGCCTCTTGTCTGAAGCCCTTTTTAAAATTCAGGGCATTTTTGTCTGGCTGGTAATTAGATCATGAATTTCTTTTGTTGTTGCCTCTACTATAGATCATTCAGAGGGTGGAGAGTTGTACTGCAGTGAAACGAATCCGAAGGCTCTGCTTCTTGTTAGCATGTTTTTCCCCCAGCACGTTCTCAGAGGTGCATGAAATACATCAGCCCAAACAGAGCTGTAATTTGTTTCTCGTGCTAGCTTTCCCCCAACCCCTGTTCCTACCAAAACAAGCTCAGAAATACATGAGTCAAGTTCCATGTTACCTATTTTATTTACCCATCCTCAGAGGAAGAATCCTGTGCTCTGCTCTGTATTTGCAAGTTCGTAATTTTGGACTAATCACATCTGTCTAAAGTGGGTCCTGGTTAAAAAATAGCTGCTGGGATTGCAAACAAGTCTTTAAGGATGGAGGTAAGATTTTAACACAATGATTCTTAAGAGTTTAAGATAAGAGTACCCCCTTTCCTTTGCCTCAGCTCTTGAATATAATTTAATTTCTGTATTTCTAGGATTAATACTTGGAATAGAGTTTACTTCACCCATGCTTGTATGTAGTAACCATCTCTGCAGGTTTGAGATTAGTCTTGGTAATGTTACTTTAATTTAAAATGAGGTTTTTAATGTGAATTATATTTTTAATACTGTAAATGTAATTGAGAGGATCATACAGCAAATATAACAGCAAAACTGGCGGCTTCTTTTATCTTCAGTGAATTTCTGTTTCCCACCCTGATTTTGTTCACTGAAATATATTTTTATACCTACCACAAATGTGAGAAACAGAAGAGAACTTTAAAGTTGGTCTGAAAACTGATCTTTGACAACTGACTTCTTTTAAAAAAAGAAGTATTCTAATAGCTCTCTATGTTGTTCTCCCCCTCTCCCCTGCCCCAACTGACTAGCAGAGTATTCCATATTTATTATGACTTCATGGCACAATAGTGGTTTTTCAGATGTTGGGAAAATGGACAAGATGTGAGGGTTAGGCTTTTTTGGAGTAGGGTGGAGAGCTCAAGTGGAATTTCTAGTGTATGAAAGTTGTGCGTTGGAAACATCCTGGCTGGTCTGAGAGGCTCCATCCACACTAAACCAGGAAATGCAAATACTTGTAATAGCCTTTGTGTTCCTGAAGTTTCTCATGTGCCACTTCTCCTTTTTTTTCTTGTTTGAGGCTATGACCAAAGCCCTAGTTTACACAGAACCCTCATGGGGTTTAATCCCTTATCATTCAGATTTAATTTGTGCATTTGGTATCTAGCTAAAAAAAGGCAAACCAAAAGCAACTGGAGGTTCTGCACCTACATACGGAGGAGTGTCAGTGTTTCAAACCCCAATCTCTGTAAAGAGACCTGTAGACCTGTGTGCTGAGGTTGGCAGTGCTTGGGGAGGGCCGCTATTTTCATGCGGAAGGAGCAGCAGAATTTCTTCCCTTCACCTCTTGACAGGCGTGTCAAATAAACTGGACACATGAATAGAGCTGGTGACGTGTGTGGCAGTGAGCCCATCACTGAATGAATCTGGGAAATGTGAATGCATTAGTTGCTTGAAGGAAGAATTCAATGGTGGGGGGGGGATTGTGTTTTGTTTTACTTTTGGCTTGGAGTGGAATAAGGGAGGAGAAGTGGAAAAGGAAGCCTTTTGTTTACAGTAAAACAATACTGTGAAGTAGACATCATGATGTTAAAACAGGAGTCTAAACATGGCAAATCTAGGCAGGCTCCATCTGGCTGTGTCCAAGAGTCATTCAGAGATCCCCAGCACCGACTGCTGGAGTTTGAGTCGCTGTTGTGTCATCCTCCCCTTACGGGAATTTAACCTGTGAGGCTCTGTCCCAGGATTTTATTATTGCATGAGACGAATGATTTATTGGCTTAACTCTTTATATGCAGTGTTGCAATGCGTCTTTGGTAATGTTCCTTCCACAATAAATGCGTGAGGTTTTCCTTTTGAATTTTAATCTCCATTGAGTTATATTACATGCAAGTAATAATGGATCTGGAATTCTAAACCCACTCAAAGCAGAGCCTACTCTTTTTAGCAGAATTTAATACAGTGACTCTTTTAGAAAAATGTACTGTTGCTATGTTAGTTTCTGGCCTGTTTTGCAGTGATTTAAAGTATATTGCATTATTAGGACATTTTTCACTTCTGGGTAATCCATATTACTATTTGGTGTTTGAATGAAGGTTATTGTGGCTTTCTGTAGTCCCAGAGGAGTAATTCTGATTTGTTGAGACACGGATTTCTAACTGACAATGCTTATAAGCAGGTGAAATGGGTTTCATTTTACATGCAGCATATTAAGGATTTAGCATCTGGCTTGTGTTGAAGTTGAAATTGCAGAAATATATTTATGAGACAATTTAGTATTTTAACATTATTAAAGGAAACTCTTGTTAAAAGTGCTTTACTAGTAGGTTATCCTAATACGTTTTAAAGAAGAATTTATTTTAAATCTGTCTACCTTGTGTCTGGCCATCAGCCTGGCAATAATGCTTTTATTTGGCACTTAGAACTAGTAAAACAAAAAAAGAAATTTTGTTTCTGACCTAACAGGTTAGTATTTAATAGCACTTTAAAAATTCATTAGCGCTTCTGAATTGTTCTAATGTGTATTCCTAGTAAGGCAGTTAGAATTGGTATGTGATTCTAAATTTGCATTAGATTGAAATTTGGTTTATAACTCTGAAAGAGAATTGGAAGCTAGCTTCCTACCAGTGTGAGCTGCACATGGTAAGATTGCTGTGCCTGTTGAAGCTTCCATCCCTTCCAAGTTGTCTTGGCTCCCATAGCTCTGGGGGCAGACAGGATAGTGTTACATGTTTCCCAGTTCACGTCAGGAAAAGATAGGGAAGATAAAACTGCCCGTGATGGTGGTTTGAGGTTTACCTGGCTGCTTCAGAAGGCAGTGCTCACACTGCTCTTTCCTGCTGAGGAACCACAGATGGAGGGGGTGGTGGAGCGTGTTTATGTTTCATCTAATCCAGCAGTGTATGTCTGAGATCGGCAGTGGTTTGTCCGATGTCCTTGGGTGAACTGGGCTTCCCTGTGGATGTCATATGGCACCTTCATCTCAGTATGTGCTGCCTCTGCTGGGCGCAGAAAAGAGGAGGCATGGCTGGGTGACCAGTGACCCTCTGAGCTCATGTCATCAGAGGATAGCGCTTGGAGTTGTAATTTGGGTAGCATGGAAACCCAAATAAAAGGTGTCATTATTTTCCCCATTGCTTTAAGAAAAGCTCTGTGTTTGTATGTGTTTTACACTGTAGCTTAGAGCTTGTTGGGTTATTGTAAATTTCTGGTGCCTTGTGAGAGTCAGAAAGAGCAGCTATCAGTAAGGAAACAGAGCAGCCTGGAAGCAGTCTGTGTGTATACCTGCAGGAGAAAGGCTTTCTGTCAGTGTTTCAATTCTGTGCTTCTGACTGTCCTTTAGGAAATAATAAAACTCCACCTGAATGGTTAAGGTTAAGGGTGTGTGTTGGAAAACCAGAAGGGTATTAGATTTTTTTTTTTGCCATCAGGATACCAAAATAACTATTCTTCCTTTTAAACTCATTTCTTTTTCTCATTTTTTAAAATAAATGCCCTATCCTTTGAAGGATGGATAAAAGTAGCAGCCTGCAGTAAAATGAAAATTTCAGGGGTTTTCTGTATTTTTATTTTACCTTTTTTTTAGAGCTGAAAAACTCACTGGTATGGAGTTTGCCTATACAATGCAATTTTCAGTTGCCCTCAGAGATAGTCCGGCTAATCCTGTGTCCTCTGCAGCCATGCACTTCTGTTGTTTCCTTGGCATTTCATCTACGGATGGCTGACTGCAGGATAAGTCAGCACAGCTCTTGGAGCCAGTGGCAAACTAACCCATCTCCCCAGAAGGTTAATTTTCTGTTTGGCCAGTTCAGGTTCCTGATCTACCTTGCATCCATGTGCTTACTAGACCTGAGGAACAGCTGCAGCCGCCTTTACTGTGAGGTGCAACGTGAAACCCTCCAGCTCATGTTGATCAGCCATCCTGGTTAGAATAACGGTCAGCTGCTGCCTTCTTACCCATTTCATGTTTCAATACCTTCTTTACTCACAATCCCTGTGCACCTGTAAAACATATATTTGCTAGCTTTACCTGACTTCTTTGTGTGTCCCTTCTTGATGATAATCAATTGCAGTCTTCTAAAATGCATGAATTTCACTAACTGAAAGTAAATTCCTAGTTTACTATCATGTTCTGTCGCTTAATTTGTTCATTTGCAGAAAAAACACCTTTCAAAGGAAATTAAAATGGAAAGGAAATGAAAACGGAAAAAAAAATCCTCAGATATTAATTGTAAAATAAAATTTAATGTGAGTAGTTGGGATAAACAGTTTTATTTCAGAACCTTGATTGAGAAGGTTATTACCTCAACAGCTGTATTTGCAAATCTATATGGTGTTATTTACAGCTCTTTGTTCGATGCATAGTTGAAGACCTCCTGTTTTATATCTTCCCATGTGGGAATTTAGGCAGGTCCAAGGAGGGAGTGCGAGCAGAAAACTCCAAGTTACTCTGTAGCGTGCCAACAATGGAAGAAAACAGTAGGAATTTGTTAGAAATGTTTAAAGGATTGAGCTATCCTGCTGGAACCTGTGCACAGTGTGCCATTTGCCTGTCTTTTTACTAAAATAAATAGATTGAAGAGCTTTATGCAGTGTGGAGGAAAGTACGTCATGTCAGCCCCAGGTTCAAACACCCCAACCAGTCTCTGGGTCCCAGGGGCAGCCATCGCAAGGCAAGGAGGGGTGTGTGTGCCACTCATTTGTCTCCCTCCCTCTCCCTCCCCCCAAGCAGGCTCATTCCAATCAGCAGTGTAATTGGAATGCAACCACAGTCTGGAGGAGGAAGGGGAATTTTTGGCAAGGAGAGACAGAGCAGTTGGGAGCTTTATTCAGATTAAAGCATAGACGACCATTCATTATCAGTACAACACACATTAGCAACAGCATAGCATTGTGTTTCTACAGCTGGGACTTATTTTAGTGATTGTATTGCACTGCGTATTACATGCAAACAACTGGGATCTGATCACAAAAAGCAACGCTAATGGCTTTCATTAAAAGATGGTGTTTCTGTACAGGCAAGAAAGACTTGTCTTCAAAATGAACTGTTGTGGTAGAAGCTGATAGGCGGCCTGTCCTTCTCCTCACTACCCTGGGTGTTACATATGTTCTGGAACAAGCATTTCCTGGGGGAGAAAAACTCTGGGGAGGCAAAAAACCGAACAGGAATTGTGGTGTTTAAAGTGCTGGTTGGATTCAGAAAGCTGAACTAGTTTTTTCTATGGTGATGACACATGAAAAGCCAGAAGATTAGTAAACATAATCTTAGCTTTGGACCCAGTCCTTTCCTTCTCTCTGTAAACTTGAGGCCGTCTGTTGACACAGTATCTGTCGCTTACGGATGTCTGAGATGAGATGCAGGAGGGGGGTTCTTAGAAAGTCACCTACTGAGCTTTAGATGTGTTGATTATGTGTCTCCTCCTGCTTCTTCAGCTGGTATGCTTGCTTTCATGGACACTTAAGATTACTTTTTGTTTTCTTACCAGTCTTCCTGTATTGTTCACTGATAGTATTGATGTCTTTCCAATATACATTTAAAGCCATTTCTTTATGTAAATAATTTTAAGAAAGTTTGTGGTTGGTTTTTTTTTTTCCCCAAACCAGAAATTTTTAACCCATTGTATTTCTGTGGTAATAGTCTACAACTGCAGCCCTGAGGTACTAGTGCCTCATGTTCCTGGGTATAGACACATTTAAACTTTGTAATTTGTCATAATTCAGGAGAGATGTAACGACAGATGAGGGTGTACATATGTACAGGTAATGTAACACCTGTGAAGTGAAGCAGCAATATTTCTATTTTGCAGGTGTGAAAATGTGGTGAACAAATCTGCTATAAACCGTTTGGTGTAGATTGGGTAAACAGTTTGATAAATGTTGGGAATACTGGTGAGGGATGAACACAAGATCGGTACTCTTAAATGTCCAAGTTCCTTAAATTCAGGGAATGTTTTCTTTCTTACTGTTGCTGCCTTCAACACTCATTCTGGGTCTGTAATTGTACCATTGAAGATGAGTAGGATCATTGAAGACTCTTGGATCACATCTAAGATTGGTGATTCTATGAAATCTTGTAGATCTTTTATCACTTGTTTTCACTGCAGACGTCCTACAGTTTCCTCTTCATATTCTTCCTCCCTTTAATTATGAACACCTTGTATTACATATATATTTACTGCTCTGAAATAAACACACATTTTAATACTTGTATAAAATAGTGGTAGTGTACAACGTAAGATACCTTCCATAAGAATGGTTTGAAGTCATAAAAAGTTTGATTTTTTTCTATAAAAAGGATTCCAAAATAAAAAGCAGTTGCAACAAGAGAGCTCTTTAGCATCTAGCTAAAAAGAGTAAGAAGAGTTCAAAAAATTAGAAAAATACATATCCTTTCAATTTTTTTTATGGGTTCAACAAATTATTTCATCCCCCTCTACAATTGCATGTAAATTTTAATAGCTAGCACATAAATTAGATTGCAGGAGTTTGGGAATAGTAAATATTTTGCATTTACTTGCAGTCGTTAAATTATTTTTCAGTAAATCATTCTTTGTCAGTCACTGGAGGAATAAATCAGCAAACTGGAATTGGCAGGCGTGATTCACTCAATTCCTGTTCCTGAGTGTTTGGGAGCTCGGTGTAGCAGAGCTGATAGGAAGGAGTCTGGGTAGCTTACAGCACCTTTCCCTGTCTCTGTGAGCTGACCTGAGTAGTGTTATGTTAGAATGAGATCATAAGGCACGATAAAAAGATTCTTAATAAACATTCAGCATGTAAAACTGACGTGCGTGTTTGGTTTGGCACATGGATGTTGTTGCTTCACATTGGAATATTAATGTTCTCTTTTCTGTAGACTACCCAGGAAGTCTGTGATAAATACAAACCATAGCTATCCGCTGACTCATTGATACTTTGTAATGAATACTTTATCTATATATGTGTACTACAAGCCATTAGTATCTTCTGATGATGTACTTATGGTACAATGCTTCCCTCCCTCCTTGGTTTTGGGTGTTTTCCCCCCAAACCAATAGCAAAAGGATACAGGTATGGGTTTGTGTTCTAGCTTCTGAAAACCTTCAGTGTGAGTTTAAATAGCTTAACTTTGTTCTTATTAAAAAATAATTTTAGTGAAAATATTTTAAAACAAGCTTGTGCAGATAACCTTCTTCAGTGGCCTTGAGCCTCTGGAGGAGCTATTAATGGTGCAATTGTGTGGGTCTGATAACGATGTGGGTTTGGGTCCAGAATTTCATCATTTTGACTTGGCTTTGTGGTGAAAGATAAATCTTGCTATGGTTCTTTCTGTTTTTTGAATCTTTGGCTCAAATTTGACATAGGATAGAGGTCTCAAAGATAACGAAGTCCCAGGAGTTTTATGAGAATCGTTGCCTGGCTAAAGAGGAGACCCTAGCAGTGACCTGAAATGAGAGGAAAAAGCTGCAGCGAGAGATCCCGTGTTGCTAGACCACTGGAGAGTCTGCGTGGGAGTGTCTGTCTGAATACCCTATGGGTGGGAACAGCCTCAGCTATGGCTTTCAGTCAACCATAAAACATAAATCCATAGGAAACCAAACTTCCTTAGCTTTTATTCTCAAGGAACTATTAATCAGTTGGTTATCGGAATATTCAGAATAGGTTTTAATACAGTGTTGAAACTGTTAGAAGAGTGGAGCGTAAACTCTGGTTCTTTTCCCACTGGTGGGAAAAGTTTTGTCCTGAGGTAGGTTAGAGCTCTGTGCATGGAAGACTTATGCTTAGGATTGAGCTGATGCTCCTGGGACCTTGGCTTTTTCACCTAGAAACACCTGGCAGAGAGAGGGTGGTTGATGGAAGATTTCTCTGCGTCTCTTCTGTTTCGTAAACCTGACAAAGCCAGAATGGGTTGACATCTGACTTGCCTTAAATGTGGTTACTAGAGAGGGAAATCTTGAGCCAGAAACCTTAGTTTGTTCACTCATGGCTAATTGTCAGGGAAACGGTTATTAGTCTGTATGGTGTGTGCCCAGTTTTATAAAAACAAGGCTTTGGTTGAATTGCACTGGCAGGCTCGCTTAATATTTTGAAAAGAAGTGTTTATAATTACTTAAGCTTGCAATTTCTCTCTCAAAAGATTAGCAAAACATCTTGCATTTTAAGTATTCTACAATTTCATGGAACACACTTCCTGGCTTGCTGTGCTCTAGATTAGTTTTGACGTAACTGTTGGATTTAAAGCCTTTGGCTTCATTGACACTTCCCGTTTCTTGTACAAGATAAAATTGTGCAAATTTTGTTAGGCATTTAAAAAGTGGCCATCTCTCTAGGCACCCATGTTACTTGGAATGTTTCACCACTGGATGAAAAGTGGCTGGTGAGCGGTAACTCCTCAGCTCTTGGGTGAGTGGTATAATAACATCTGAAGGTAGCAATATTTTTCTAAGTTTGTTTTACCAGTTCCTTCAAATGTACTTTAAGTTGTTATTAATTTGTGGACAGAGCAGACTTTAAATTGCTGGGCACATAGAAGTCTTTAACTGTGGATTTTTATTACACCATCCTAAGGACTTTATTTGTGTTGTGGAACAGACAGTGATGTAACAGTCTTGTTTCCTGGACATGCTTGAACTCCAGGTATCAGAAATACCTAAAACATTTGGCTATTAATGTCTGACTACTGTTTACAGTGGAGTTACTGGGTGAAAATCCCTTAAAGAGAACTCTGCTTTGGGATTACCAATATGTCTTTGAATGGCGAGAGGCTTTTTTTTTACCTTTATCATCTTTTTAAGACTAATAACAACCTGAAACCAGGCAATCTATTCCAGGCTGGCAGTATTATTATTAGCACCCCCTTGCATCAAAGTAATATGCTGACATTTCCTGGAAGCTTAGTTATACACCTTTCCTGGGGTATATGTCAATGTATAGGGAATTGTTCTGTGATTACTGGTAGTCATTAATAGGTGTCCCTTTCTGTTTTATGGAGGACCAAAACTTGTTAGACCTGACTGGAGTTTTAGCTACTTTACAGCACTGAATATCTGTGGAAAGCAATTTCATTAAAATCAACATCTTCATGAACATAAAAATTGGAAACACATAATTCCATTGGTTTAGAATAATCTGTGACTTTGAGCTCGTGTGTGGAACGGTTCCGGGTAGTGTTTCCCTGCTCTGACATGGAAATCTCCTTGGACTGCCTCCCCTTACCTTTATTGACCAGATACTGAAGAAGGAGCTGGAGAATCAGTAGCCCTGCAGGATCAGTTCCAGAACATTCTGTGGGGAAGGCATGACCGGTTGGCTTTAGGTGGTGTCTGTGGGATGTGATTTTTGGATGCACTCTTGCATTTCCTGGTAGTAATAAATATTGGCAATCTCACAGAAGAAATATCCCAGGGAATCATGTACTGAGGAGTGCTCTGCAGTGTTGGATCCAACCAAACACCTCTTCCCCCTTCCCCTTCTACTCTCTTTTTGTACTGGCTGTGGGAATTTACGCTTTCACTGAATACACAAGAATCCTTTTGTCTTATCAGTAAATATTTTAATGTTTCACAGGGGAGTCAAATATTTCCTGCTCGCTAAACCTGTGATAATAGATAAGCATATAGAGTTGAACTCTGGTGCATTTTGTGAAAAGTCTTCTGTGTGTACCTTGGCATCTTTATATGAAAGTTGCCCCCTTTGACCCTTTTCAACTTATTTATTTTAAAGTTTTTATTATTATTTATTCTCACATGTGATTGTTTTCCCCTTGTTATTTTTAGTTGACAACTGCAAATATTCCTCCCTTTTAATTCAAACAATAAAGCCTGAAACAATTATCAGCTTCTAAAATAAACCATATCATTGGAGCCATCAGAAGTCTGGCGTTAGTAGTTAGTCTACTCCACCCAGATATCTTTCAGGTAACACTTTTATTTAGTTTGCACACAGGGTAACAGCAGAGCCCGGAGTGGCTCATGCAGAGCCTGGAGTGCTCGAAACCCAGAGTGGTTCGTACACCGTTTTTTCACGGCCAGGGAAGCTTGTGCTGGTCTCTAGAGCTGAACATAGGACCCTCCTTGTGAAACATCACTGGCTTTATTGGCACTGCTGTGTGTGCCACTGTATGATGAGTGAGTTAGAAAAGAACCAGGTTCCTCAGTGAGGAAACACGGCTGGCAACACTTTTTCTTCTTTTTTTTTTTTTTTTTTTAAAAATCAGGATGTGAAACTATTGCCTGAGGAAACCACTAGCATCATATCACTTCACTGTTATCTACCTGAAGGTAAATTGCCAAAAGATGACACTGCTGGCTCAGCTTTCAGGAATTACTTTACATGATAATATAAATGATGTAGGAGCACAATTAGTTTATGTTCATTTTATTTCGAACAGGATTTTCTGGAGTGCTGGACAGGTAAAGTAACTTTTTTTTTTACCCCTAAGCTGTGAATCAGTAACTTAATTTTGTATTTCTTTTTTCTTACAGTACTGTGTGCAAAAAACTTGGTGAAAAAGGATTTTTTCCGTAAGTAGCTGTTAATGTTTGATATGGTTTTAGGTGGGATAAATATTACATGGGTTCTGTATGTTTGCACGTGATTGTGAGAAGATATTTACATTGGGGGGCTGGAGGCTGGAGATGTTTTCACACTGCTTTATTTCAGGGATTCTAGTTTTTGATAGTTGACACTTGTCAGAGGTTCATAATAATAATAAAAACACTGACACACTCTCTGTTTTCTGATGGGAGTGGGAACAGATGAACTCTCTCAGGCAAATTACATGTTTGTCAATTAGTTGCACATTTATTAAGATGTTTTTCGTACAAGAACTTTTTGTCCAGCAGGCAGATGCACTTCTTAATTATTAATAATCATGTCATAATTCTTACATACTCTGAAATTATATTTTAATTAGTTGTAATAATGTTTTGAAAGACGTGCTAAGAGGTGGGTGAAGGAGGCAGAAAAGAATGTTACTGGCTGTGTAGGCATGCACCCAGAGGTTGCCTGCCTGTCGCCTCCTGGATTCAAACATCAGACCTGAACTTTCCAAAGAACTAGAAGAAGGGATGATGTGGAATTATACTGTCACTTGATAGTTCTAAAACTTGCTTTCTATCAGGGTTTTTGTGTATTGATTGCAAGTTTTCAGGTGTATAACAGCTCCATAATGCCTGAAAAAACCTCTCAAGATTTGAAATCTATGATACACTTCTGTATCATAGCACAAAACTCACGTGGTCCCTTCTCCCTGACCTTTATCCTCACGTGCTTTGTTGCACAAGTGTCTTGAGCCACTCTGCTGCTTGCCTGGTTCCATCATGAGTCACCTGAGGAAGTGGAACTGGTACAAAACTCGTGCTACAGAAGATGGGAATAGTGTTTCAGCCACCTTAGTTCCTTCAACCCACTCACTGGCTGCTCAGCTGAGAGACCATTAGTATGATGGGGAAAAGGGATGACCTGGGGGCATTAGTGGTGGGACCAGCCTGTTAGCAGGACAGTTTGAGTAGCAACTAACTGTAAGCTGTGCAGGTCCTCCTCTGCTGTGTAGTTCAGCACCGTCTTTGTACTGATGTCTGTTGACCCACTGAACCCTCATTCAGGTACTAAGCTGACAGAAAATTAAGTAGAAAGCTAGCAGAAAGCAAAGTGGACCTCAAAAGTGAGAATAACCTGTTGTAGAGGATTTTCTTTAATACCAATAACAACCAAAATCATGATTGTAATTAAAAATAGGAAGAATGTAAATCTGTTTTCTCTGCTATTTGCCAAATTCCTTGTAGGTTGAAGTTACTCAGTCCTGCATTAGGAAGAGTCTGTTAAGGTTTTTTGTCCCCTGAATGCGTTTTTTTTCTTGGTCTGTGTCAGTGAAATAAATGACCAATTTAGCCATTTCCTGTGATTAACATGTCATGTTATTCCCATTCGTTAGATAGGACTCTCATGAATAAAAGGCAACTTCAAATATTTTTTTTTTTTTTTAAAAGTAGTGCAATGATACAGGACTTTAAAGCATCCTGATCCTTTTGCTAGTTGTTTTTTTTTTTCTCTTTTCCTCCTCTTAGGACTTCCTGATCCATTTGCTAAAGTCGTGGTGGACGGATCTGGCCAATGCCATTCTACAGATACTGTGAAGAATACACTTGATCCAAAATGGAATCAGCATTATGACCTGTAGGTGGTAACAGTGATAACCAAAGGTTTGAAGTGAAATCCTCTAAAGTACACAGACATTCTCAGATATCCATAATGCTGTCTGTCCTATTTACAGTTTGGACAATATTCCGGAGTTTATTAGTTTGAGTGAAAGATGTATGTGTCAAAGTGTGACTTCCTCATTTCCCCCAAAATCTAAACACTACACTTGTTTTTCTAGTGGTGATGTCTGCAGCATGCTTTACATGTACTACAGCATCATTTTATTGTAATAGTTTCATGTTAACACTTCTGTAAAATGAAGCAAATGGTTGACAATATTTCTCTCAAACTGCTCTCTCCGTGCTGTTTGTGTCTGGTGCAGTGCTACACTGTCTTTCCTGTGTTCCTTTTGTTAGTTTTCTCTCCTTCATGTCGTTTTCTGTCCCAAATGTTCTTTTCACTATAAATTGTTACCTTGTTATCCTCACTTGAGCATCTTTCAGTGCTTTTGAGTAATGTAATTGGTAAGGCATGTATATGTCATGTTTTTCATTTGCCTTTCTAAAACGTAGAATATTCTTTATAATATAAATTATTAAGGTTTTTTTAGTTTTATGTAGGTTTCTTTGTGCTTGGGCGTGCTATATTTCCCCTGTCTTTTATCCTTTTATTCTTTATCTTTTTCCTTGGAATGGAAGGTGAGGAAGAGAAGTGAACAGTTGTGCCTCCTTGTATTCTCCTTCTTTGTAAGGCATTGTTCTGACCTCTAACTTTTTTCCCCATGGTTCCATTCCCTATCTATATTATGAGAAATTGAGCATATTTACGTTGGCTTTGTACATCACCAAATCTAGAGCAAATCTTGTATCACTACACAGAGAATTTCTTGTCCCCCTTCTTCCCAGTGAAGAAAAGCAGCTATTCAGCAGAATGCCTGGTTTAAAGTAATGTCTTGACCCACTCTTTATTTAAATATCCAAGAGACTAAATACGTGAAGTCATTCTTCATGATGTATTAGTGCAGGATGCAAAACACTTGCATTGCTGATTAACCAAATACCATTGGCAGTTTAGTGAAATAACAGTGCTTTTGCTGAGGAAAGCTGTAGTATTGTAACATGATTATTCAAACTCAGTGCAAGCTTAGATTCTGTGTGTGAGACTTCATGTTCATTAGAAAAAGGGATATAGACCAAGTTTAAGTTCATGTAGAAGGTATGCTGCTTTTTCATATTTAAAGAATTCTAAGTTAATTAGATCTTTATGTTACTGAACCTAGCAAAATGTTGACTTGTGCGTGGATAGAACTCAGATTCCTGTTGCGTTGGATGAAGCTAAACCAGAGGGGCCATCCCCTGAGTACCACTGGTGCTGCCCTGCTGCTGACAGGATCAGACTGGAGCTCAGGAAGAATCCCTGAAATACCAGTGTAGACTCAGTGATTTCTGGCTCCATGCATCCGATCATCAGCATTAACACGTAGCTTTGCAGGGAGAGAGGAAGGTGGCACTGAATGTAAAGCCTTCCTGGAACCTTTGTACACCATGGGAAGGGACACTTTGGAAGAAGGGATGGCAGGCCATCATTTAGCAGTGACCTGCTACTAAATTCTGTGTTGAAAATGTCAGGGGTTCCCTGTGTGTTCACCAGTATCTGCCAGTTGTCAGGAATGGGATTTAGGGGATGTGAAAGACCGACTAATGACTTGGAGACTTGGGTCCCTTCTGGAGGAGGGAGGAGTTGAAGACATAGGAAATGAGTGAGGATGTAAATATGCAATGAGAACAATGGAAAAAATAGTAACATCTTTAGGAAAAAAAATTCTTTCTGGTTATAATTTTCAAGGCAGGATGAAAAGGAGGTGTTCTCATGTTATTTTATGGAACAAGTCATGATTGTGTCTGGATACTGTAGTTGTCTGAGCTTTGAAACAAGACTGTGATTGCAGTCCATAACATTATAAAAAACAGAGACAGAAATGGGGCTTCAGGCAGATTTAAGGCATCTCTTGCTAGATTGTCTTAAGGAATTTAGACCTGTGTAAAATATTCCCCTCCTCCCCGTTCTTTCTTTGGAAGAAGATCCTCAAGAAGCCTGGGGTTTGTGAGTTATTGATATTATTTTCAGTGCAAATTCTCCGTTGTGAGAACTACTTGGCTTGATCTGGCATTTCCCTGATGGCAGAAGCATACACAGCTTTTCTATCAAAGTAAAATTTAGCATTATGTCAGGCCTTGTAATTTGAAAATAATCCTTTCCATCTTGATTTCTTCATAATCGTTATTGTCTTACCTGTTACGTCTTACTCTGTGGAAATATATTTCAATTTATAAACATCAGCCATTTACTATTCAGTTCCTATTTTAAATAGCAGTAAAAAAATAGATATAACTGTCACTGCTTGGCTTCTATTTTAAGGTAACTTTTTATTGTTATATACTTGATCTCCAGGTCTCAGCTTTTTATCTACACCAGATATTAAGATAATGGCATTTTTTTGGGAAAAAAAGAAAAATAATAGGAATAGTAACCATCCTACTGCAAAGCACCTGATGGCAGACCTCATAGATTACAGAACTCAATCTTTCTTCTCATCCTTTGAAAATATAGGAGATTTTTAGCTTCCCAATGTTTACCCTCACAACACACCATTGCACAGGAACACCAGTCTCTGCCATGTGACACTTCCACTGGTACAGGAAATGCTTTGCACACCAAGCATAACAGCTGGAGCCTGGGTGGCAGCCTGGCTGCTCCTGCCACCACACAGTGCAGGGAGGCAGCCAGGGCAAGGTGCAGTTACATACAATTTATAAAATGAAAAATCCTGTCTTTTTTTTTTCCTCCCAGGAAGATTTCCGTTGGTTTCCAAACGACTGTAATAGGCTTGTGAGCAGTAAAACTGTCTCCTGGCTCTGTGGGGCTGATTGAACTGTCCCCAGTCTGGAATTTGTGGAACAGATTAACACTGCTGCTAATTAACAGTCTCGTGTGTCACATGATGGCGTATGCAAATGGCACAGGAAGATGGATCTGTTGTGATGTATTTATGCAGCAATGTCTGAATTAAGTTGCTAATTCCCAGGGAATTTTGTGCCATGCAAACCTGATTCAGCATAATAGATATTCTGTTGTACAAGATTTCTTGAAGATGTCCACGGTGTTAGAGAGAAAACACAGTATTTACTTTTACCTTGCACATTTCCTAATCCAGATTTTAGCCTGAAAGGAAGCAGCAGAATTAGTTGCTTAGATTTTTCAGTCTAGATGGATGTGTATAAGACTGTATTTTCAGTCTTGATTGTGTTATCCCTATTGCTCAGGCCTTTCCTCAAAGCTTTGAATAACCAGTCAACCTATTTACAGACTTTTCCACATTCAAAGCATTTAAGCAGTTGTGAAACTTAACAAATCACCTTTTTCCTCCTCCCCCTTCTGTTCTGTGATAGCCTGGATCTCTCCTACAGCCTTTCCATGCTCATGCGTACTGCCCAGCAGCCCTTAGGGCATAGCAAGTAATATATATGGTTTCTTTATCTCTCCAAATATCTGTGCCATGATCTTCACCAAAATCTAGTCCTGGTCCCATCTTTACTCAGTGTCCTTCAAATCTGCACCCCCAGGGTCTAGCATGGACTCCTACCTCTACTTTCTATACCTTTCAAATGTAATCTCACCTGTCTGAACTATGATTCTTCCAAAATCTCCTTGCTGCAGGTTGTGGTATAGCCCTGCCCTGGCAGAATCGCCTTTCTTCCCCAAACCTCCAGCTCTACTTTGCCTGGTTACTGCTGGTGATTCTGGATTTTACTCAGGGAGAGAAGGCAGCAGCTCTGCTCAGTGCTGGTTTAGATAACCCCATCCTAGGTTAGGCTCTTAAAGAGCCAACAAACTGTTCCTTACAGCAGCTTTGCCTTTTGACATGGTTGTTTACACCAACCTGATGGAGTTGATGCCCTTTGCATTTAGAGTGAACACACTTTTGGGTCGTGTTTGGCCTGTATTGGGAGATCTGGCAGTTCCAGCTCAAGCACGTTAGGCATACGAGTATTTACTGACCTTCTCAGGTCAGTCTTCTGGGAACACCCAGAGTAGAAGCCTGCTTTGCTTGCTGCTTGTTTGGTGTGGCTGCTTTTACAGTGTCTTGTAGGCTCAGCTCAATGTCAGGGTTGATGGATTTATGTTGCATTTTTCTCTCTTTCTGGAAGGAGTACATCTGGTTGATGATCTGGAAGAGGGGTCTTTTTTCAGTAGTTTTGGGTTTTTTCCCCTACTTTATTAATTCAATTTTTCTCTACTAAGCTGAACTCTTCAGGGAAAGGGTATGTAATGTCATGGGCATGAGAAGTCACTTGATACCAAACCTGCCTGAGTGGTGTATTGGCCCAGAAGAAAATACCACCTTGGCCAAGATAATTTTCTTTAGACAAACTAATAATTATCCCTGTGTTTTAAAATTTTGATTAAAATATTTTAGCCATTTCCAGTGTGGCATGTACTTGTTTTGTGTCTAGGAGCAGAAGTGCAGTTTTTCTAAAACTTCCAAACATGTAATCCTTACCCAGAGCCCTGATTTCACAGGTTCAGGAAATATGGGAGTTAACAAAAGTACACAGAGATTGAATTTCAAGGTTTCCACTTCAATAATTCTGAAATCCTGTTATCCCTGTCAAAGGACTGAAGCTGTGAAATAGATATTGCTGATAAAGTAGAGATTAATAAATTTAAAAAAAAAAAAAAAAGCCCCAAGAGCTTTAATTACAAGGAGGAATAGAGGCATCCAACACATGAGGTTTTGTGGGGTTTGTTTCTGGGTGTTTTCTTTTGTAACTTTATTTTTTGGAAAATTCTTTTCTAATAACAAGTCAAACTCCTAGGTCAGGCTTTTACGTTTGAACTTTATTGCCAGATGTGTAAAACAAATGTAACTCATCCTCTAAATGAGCTGGAAATGTCAGTTTGTCCTGCTGTCACTCTCTAATGCAGCCATGTATGTTCCTGTCTGAAATTATGCAGAAGTATAGGTGAAACACTTTGCTCTAAAGGCAGCTAGCAGTGACCAAACTATTTCTTTTCTTCCTTTACAGAAAAAACAAGGCACTTTTATTTGGAAAACGTGGCTTTTCTTGCTTATGTCCTTTAAATTCATGGGTCAGTCAGGTTTTTCTAGGGCAAAAGTCAGGAGGATGTAGTAGTAATAGAGAGTCCTCACCTGCTTCGTATGGATGGCTTACTGTCTGCATCTCAATCTTGAGAAGCTCAGCCTGAAATGTTACAGTCATTCTTTGAAACTGTGTTGTATATTCAGCTGTTCTGCATATTATTCAAACTGTTCTGTTATGAAATTGTGTTTAACCATATACCTTTGACTTTTTTAAAGCAACAAGGAAAACTGGAAAATTCAAGACAGGTCATAAGTCTTTATTTTTAAGTGCACCTAACTTGTTCTCATAAGAATTTATTTTAAGTACATGAAACATTGTAGACTGCAACTGTGCACGTGAATACTCATCTTCATCTCGTTTCTTTATGCAAAATTGGCATTGTCAAGGTTGTAAGGCCAAAACTCTGACCTTTATGCACTCAGTTTACTATTCAAAAACCTTTGGGGTTTTTTTGTGTGTGAAGTTTGTGTTTTCTTTCTTTGTTACATGCACTGGTTATCTTAAACCATGCTCATGGTTCTGTGCCCACAGTCAGGCTTTGCTGTCGTCTTCTGGGTCAGTCCCTGTCTGCAGGGGGGAAGAAATTGTCAAAGTTCTGCTTTTTGGAAAAGGAAAAATGGGAGAAGTGTTAATTGAGAACTCACCTAATCACAGCTGCAATTCTGAGCCCTGACAGTTAGTTCAACTGTTTGGTTTGCCAACCTTGACAGTATCATTTCTATCTTTATGAAAATATTAAGATGTTTAAAAGCTGATAAAGTCTCAGTCAATGGGAAGGATGTACGTAGACATGGGCTGAGTATGTTTGATCAGTTTTCCTTCAGAAACAGAGTAAAAAACCCTTGGAACAAAACTGCAGAAGACCAGAGTTTGTGGTCTGGGAAGGGAGAACTACAAGCAGATCTTGGGATCTAAGCCACAGTTACAAATTAATTTTCCTCAACTTGAAATAAATATAATAATTCAGTATTGGCAATAGATGCTTTAGCTGAGGTGTTCTGAAATTGTCCTCTGCAAGTTTTGAAAACAAAGCCTAGCTCATAAAGGAAAGGCTTCTGGAGAACAAAGCTTCAAACCAAAAAAGCAGAAATAAACTAGCTTGCAGTGCCCAGGATTCCCCAGGCTGGTCAAACACAGAGTTAGGTTTTGCAGAGTGTTTCTGTGGTGATGCTGCAAGGAGGCAGCCCACATGTGAGCCACGGGGCACATCCCAACTAACATCCTCTAGGAGCTTTTCCTAATGGGTCAGATGGTGATAGGTAATGTCTGTTGGAAACAGGGCCTTTCTGAAGCTTTCTCAACAGTAAATTAGCTTCCCAAAGGTTAGTTAACTGCAGATGGGTAACAAGGTTTGCCTTATGTTTTCCCTTAGTGCTCTGAAGAACTCTAAGTGAGAGTGACTTGCTGGAAGAGCAGCTTGCAAAGCAGGGGCAGGTGAAGTGTGACAAAAGGATGTAAACCTGCCGGTCTGTGTCCTGGCCTTTGAATCTCTGTGCTCATTAGTGCTGCTCACAAACCTGCCCTGCCACAAGCACTGCCATTCTCTCTGGTAGACTGAACACAGGCAGGGATCTCTAAACATGTTTGTAGCTGCTCAAAGAGATGTGGTGACCAGGCCAGCCCACAGTCCCTGGGTTACTGTTCTAAACAGATTTGACTTTGGACTCAGGTGAATAATGGTCTTCTCCCAGAATCAGGATTTTAGATTAGTTTATATTCAAGTAAACTCCTTCATAAGACATGCTTTCATTAAAGTATAATGTGTGCATCTTCTCTGAAGATGACTTGCTCCCTTTTGCTGATACAGTGTCTGTTAAATTTTTAATGTAATAGTTGATAGTCTTTTTCCCCCCCAAGGTGATTTCTGGAGCATCTTCAAAGTATTCAGTAGGTGTCATTCACAGTATTGTTCTTCTCGTTTTTCAGATACATTGGGAAGTCGGATTCAATAACAATCAGTGTGTGGAATCACAAGAAAATTCATAAAAAGCAGGGAGCTGGTTTTCTGGGCTGTGTGAGACTTCTTTCCAACGCCATCAACCGCCTCAAAGACACTGGTTGTAAGTAAGCTCAAGACTAGAGTTTCTTTTTTTTCAGACAAGCTCCCATGCACAGACTTTTTGAAGAGTGACAGTTAATTGAGGTTTTGATGTGGTTTTTTATACAGCTTGTATATTCCAATTAATTTGGTAGTTTGTGATGGTGTGTTGTGCCTGAGAATCATAGAATAATCATGGTTGGAGAAGACATCATAAGAGTCCAAGGGTCAGTGTTACAGCACTGTAACCTCTAAACCATCTCCCAAAGTGCCATATCTACGTGGTTTTTGATAGCACAAGTAGGCTAGAGAATGTAACTTTCCTTTGGCTTTTCAGGTCCTTTGCCCCATCGCTACAGACAGTGGTAACTCCAGTGCCTCCGTCTGGTTGCGCATCATCAGGATTGAACTCACTGTGTCAGAATTCCAAAGGAAGACAGATTCTAATTACTTTCAAGTTATCCTTTATTACCTTAAAAAATGCAAATGTTAAGGGATAAATGAAAGGGTAAATCTATCTTGAAGCCAAATTCATAGTTTAAAAATTAATGGTCCTTAAAAATTAAATAGTAAGTTTTGTCATAAGATATTAAGTGCTTTGTAACACTTACAGCACTTTGTATTTACTTTTTCAAGTTAATTAACCTGTAAGATGCTGTTTTCTCATTATCCTAATGAATGCCATTTACTCTTGAATACAATTTCAATGGAAAAGTAGAGGTTTTTTGTTTTGCACTACTGTGATGGCAAAGTAGTGCATGGTTCTACATATAATTAAAAGAGAAAAGAGAGAGAGGAGTGATGTGCTGGTGGAGAAGGGTTGTGAGTTTCACCCACGTGTCAGGTTCCTTAGCAACAAAGGCATAACTGAAGTGCTCTTTTTAAATATATTGTCACTAGATCAGCACTTCAGTGTTTGCTCTGTGCTCAGTTTTATGAAGTTCTACCAATTGTAGCATAGAACATGTGGATTGGTGCTGCAGGTCAGCTCTCTGCTCCACCAGTATGGAACTGGGTATGGGTATGGAACTGGAAGGGTATTATGATAACAGCTCATCTTCAGAAGGAAAGGGAGTTGAAAATCCTTCTTAGAGTCACTTTAGACATACATCCAGTGTGGGATAATGTCACTTCCTAGTTATCAAAAGAGCTTTGTCAAGTAAGAAAAACCTTAAAGCAGAAATACTAGCTTTGTTTTTTCATTTAAAATTACAAAACAATGAGTTTTGGCTGAAGTGTTTCAGCTTTGCTTCCCTTTCCCCCATCTTGTGAAGCCTGAACTGTCTCACACCAGGCTGAATTTTGTGATGACAATACCTCAATGTGCCTTTCAAAACACTGTATGACAACGCTTTGTGTCCTTGATTCACAGATCAGAGATTGGACCTGTGCAAGCTTGGGCCAAATGACAATGATACTGTTAGAGGACAGATAGTAGGTAAGTAAGAGGTTAATAAGTTAAAGCCAAAAAATAATCCACCCAAACCACCTCCAGAAAAACCCAAAAGAGCATCCCCCAAGTATTATGATAAGTGTTGGGAGATACAGAATCATGGATAATAGGAAATTTATTTGGATTTTTGTTTTTTAATTTCACTGTAAGGAATGGTGACAGTTTAAACTCAAACTCCCTTCAAAAACTGACTACAGATTTCTTGGCTGTTCAGAGTTCCAGCAAATCTGTACTTCCTGTAGGTTTTGTGAAAGGGTAGAAAATATCTTGCTTTAACAGGAGTCAGTTGTCTGAGCTGACTTTGTCAATTCATTTTGTGTTTTCATGGCTTATTAACAAGTCTGTCACCAATCCCTGACTGTGCTTTGTCATTCTAGTAGCTCATAAACATTAAATAACTTAAAAAGAAGCTGGCAAGTTGAAAAACAAGTGTCCACAAACAGCTTCATAAACACTCTCCTTTTGGTGCACTGAGGTTTTTTTGCAGAGTGCAGCATTTCCAGCTGAAGAAGTCAAAAAAAGTTGGTCAGATAAGGAAGTCTTTAGTTTTATAGCAAGATGTTAATATTTGGTCATGGGGGAAAGAAAAGTGAATTTGTGTGCTGAGTTTTTACATTCAGTTCCTAGTTCAAATAACATCCAAGCAGCATTCTTGTTTTGTCAGACAGTGAAAACTGTTGAAATACCAGTCAGCAAATAAGGGCTTCAGTGCATTTGTTTGCTTTTCTCAAAGTGCTCTGTTGAACAGTACCTGTGGCTTTACCTCTTGATGTTGCTCTAACCATCTGTCTAGCATCTGATCTGCAAGTGTTTACTGAGAGTGAGGTGGCACAGGAGACTCGAATGATGGTAGAAACATGGAGTCGTCACTGTATTGCTGACACTTCAAACCATTCTTGTGCAGTCCATTTTCCATGTGAGCTTGCACAGAAGGGTAAAGGACAAACCACTCATTTTCCTGTCAGTTGTGGTGTGGGTTTTGGTTTTCCTCCAGTATACTGGTCCCCTGATCAGCCGTGCTGTATGCACGCCACTTCGTTTGGGGGAGCTTTTTGAAAAGGAAGCTGAGCACCACCCAGGAGAGCTTGTTCTTCAGGGCAGCAGAGACCTGCTCGGCGCACTGCCGTCTGAACGTGACTGGCAGGGACTGGACCCTCACACCGTGATGTGCTCATGCTGCCCTCCAGAGTACAACATGCATTCTTGTCATCGTGACTTAAGAACACTAGTATTAATTAAACAAGCGAAAACACTAACACAAAGAATCTGGTCTATTGGGATGCCAGATGGGAAGCCTGGGGCAAATATATACAGCCTGGGCATGGCAGTACACTCAGAGATAACTCTGTGTCAGAGAGAACTACTCAGCAGTGTGGGCATAAACTAGACTGACCAGTTGGCTTAACTTGATGTGGTCATGGACAAGCAGCATTAGCTCCTGGCATGCTGCTGGGCTGTCCCTAATTAGCAGGAGCTCCTGGATCCTGCACTGAACGAAGAAAAGCTCAGCTTGTCAGGTTACAGCGGAGACTGAGAACAAATCTGTGTGTTCTGCTTTGTGCTGTTATCACCAGAAAGGTCAGGTTTCCTCAGTCATGGCTGTGTTTTAATTTAATGTGTCTTTGGGAAAATTCCAGAGATGCCTGTCTGTCTTTAATTGAATTTGTCATTATTAATCTCCTTATATTTGACTCTTTCTTCGCTAATGCAAATTTCTTGAATGGGTGAATGAACCTGAGTAAAACTAGATCATTCCAGTTACTGCTGCAGTAGTTAACAATCCTGATTAAAAATAAGAGAGAAGATAGAATGAGTTATAAATGTTCTCTCAGTGCTTGTAGTGATAAACTAGATTCAATTCAAAGGCTATGCAGGATTGGAAAACAGTATTAAAATGTAATTGATACTTCAGCAGATGACAGCCTTACAGATGGAGTGCACACTGGGTATGCCTTTATAGTTTGGGACAGGGAGCAAGGGGATCTTTATCTAAAATCCTTGGGGTTATCTTCAAAGGGGGGAAGAAAAGGGGACGCCTGTGAGTAGTGGATGCCAAGGGCACCTGAACTGTGTCTTAATCTTGCAGCTCTCTTCTGTGCCACCATTTTATTTCTGATGTGGCGGTGCAGAAAACATGAGTCCTTACTCATTACAAAATGAAGCCGTGCCCAAATTTTGGTCCTCACATAGGCAAAGAGGAGGTAATGGCCTTTGTTTAGTTTCATTTTTGTCTGTGTGTATTGCTTGCCAAGCCTTGCCTACATGCAGCAATGTGAACTTGTAATCTGTGGGCTTGTTGCAGAATAAACACATCACCTGAGATTTTGGGTGGGCTGAAATGAAATTAAAGGTGTCTTTTGCTCTAAGAAGTTCCTTTGTGATGTTAGTGTGGATGGACAGCTAGGAGTTAATATTTATTAGGAATAAAACAAGCAGGTACTGCAGGGCTCCCTGGATTGGTCTGGTAAAGGCCCAATATCCCAAACTCCAAAACCTGTAGTTGACAGTTTGGGCTCTCTGGCCAAAACCTGCCAGTGCTGCTACAGCTTTCTTTCACTTCGTGATCTTGGCAAGTGTTTGGTTGCGTCCAGGTTAAGGTTGTGTCCATGTACATTTACCTCACTGCACATTTAAATAGGACTTGGAGACACTAATCCAGAGGTATAGTAGTGGCACTTCAAGAGATGTGTGCCACAGCACGTATCTGGCTTCCTAAGTTATTGTTTTATTGTTAAAGGCAAGACAAAACAAAACATAAAAAAAACCCCAACCCAACCAAACCCTTACCCCACAGGAATGCAAGTGCCATAAATTTTCAGATTGGACACTTGGAAATTATGATATTGGGAACAAAAGCTGCTCCAAAAATCTTTGTTTTCATAATTGTAGTTCTAAAGCTTCAGGCATAAATATCTATTACAATAAAACATGTACAAAATAAAAATTAAACATTTTTAAAAATGTAATAAGAGGTTTGCTGAGGGCTGTGAGAGCTTTTCAGGATGCTGAGCACTGCTTTGTGTGAGAGTTAGATTTAACTTCTTACCACTGGTGTTTGCAAGCAGCCAATAAACCAAGTGTGTAGCGCTTCCAGCAGTTCAGTTTTGCCTGGTTTTGTGTGTGTGTGTGTGTGTATGTGTGTGTGTGTGGTGAATCCCACGTGCACACAAAAACATAAGGAGGAGTCAAGAACAGATGGGAAATTCTTATTTTAACTCTATTACCAGTCCTCCCAGTAGCAGCTCAAGCCTGCCACTACTAGCACTGTCCCCTTGCTGTCCCAGTCGTGAGTGAGGTTAAGCACCCCGCTGCTGCAGGACGAGCCGTGCAGCTCCACTGTGTCACAGTCCCTTTTGTACAGAGAAACATTCCTTTTCTGCCCTAACTTGTATTCACATTCTTCAAACTATTTTCTTTTAAGTCATGTAGGGAATTCCATGTAGGAAAACACACACTGTTCCTGTGTAACTCTTATTTGTGGGAAGAAAAAAATATCTGGACTATTGATTCTGCTTAGTCCTCCAAACTATACCATTTTTCTTTCAAATATAACTGTAATTTGCATTCAGATGTCATATCTTTAACAATTCTTTTCTTACCTTAATAGTAAGTCTCCAGTCCAGAGACCGAATAGGCACAGGAGGACAAGTTGTGGATTGCAGTCGGTTATTTGATAATGATTTACCAGATGGGTAAGCTAACATCTCCCTGAAAAATATAAATACAGCTCACAAAACAGCCTTTTGCAGTAATGAGAAGTCAGTGTGCAACCTTTATTCTTGCACTCAAATGTTCCACAGTTTTGAATTTAGGAGCAGGTGATAAGCCAACGAGGCTGCACAGCGTAGTTCATAGTCAGACCCATGTCTCATCTCTTCCTGAAAAACAGGAGTTGGCATATATAGGTAAATGCAGTTAAAAAACATTTGTCTAAGAAAACATCTGTCTTTCAAATCATAGAACTGATAAACTAATGTTGGATCACAGCCAGCAAACTGATGTCATCCTTATGGCAGGTTTGTAGCAAGGTAGTGACCGCACGAGCCTGGCTGTCCTCTACAGCCATGGAGGGGTACACACTATGGTAAATCATAGTGAAGAAAGCGTGATTGGAAAAGGTAATGGAGCTTGGATTCTTGCTGTAGTCACCTGCCAGAGGCTGCCTTTAGGACTTTTGATTTGTCCCTGTGAGAGTTAATGACATCATTAACACTTAAAACAGTTTTGTGAATAGAGAAGAATGCTCTGGTTTAGGTTCTGGTGCTGTCATCAGCTTTTTCAGAGCAAACACAGACCTTCTGAATGTGATTCTTGGCAGGTAAAGACAGGAGAACCCCATTTTTCAGATGATGAATTTTAAAACGTGAATGACCATCGAAGCCCTAAACAGCATTCTTGCCTTGATTTGGGGTCTGGCGAAGTCAAAAAACCAATTTTTTTAAAATGCTTTTAAATTTTCACTTCAAAATGTTCCTTTGTGTAAGTGTTGCTTAATTGTGTGACTGCTAAGCTAGCTGTGCAGCCTCATGTTTTGTGGAGTGCAAAAGGAGTAATAATTAAAAAGTCGTGTTGTTTGAAGGTGACTTTCTAATGTAAGCAAGTGGGGTAGGATGCTATGGCACTCACTGTGACGCTTAGGAAGGTACCTAGGCACTTACTAGACTCAGTGGTCACAAAAAGTTAAATGCATTATTAAACAATGTTTTCACTAAGTTTCTTTATATAACTATGTGGATTTAATTAGAATTCAAATAGTTATTGAATGTGAAGGTGTGATATTGTTAATGATACATCTGGTTCCAAGGGAAGAATGTATATAAAATTAATTCTGAGTTGAACTTTCAGTTGTTTCCTGTTACCTTGTTCAGCTAACGTGATTCATAACAGTGTAACTCTTCCTGAGTTGGCATTTATGTTGGAAACATTTTGTGCCCTGGTTTCCTGGAAATACCACTCACTGCCTTATCTCTCAATGTCTGAATTCTAGGTGGGAGGAGCGGAGGACTGCTTCTGGAAGGATCCAGTATTTAAATCATATTACACGAACAACTCAGTGGGAGCGGCCGACGCGGTAAGGAATTACTCGGGAGACTCTGTGTGTGATGCAGTTTGTCTGCTGAGCCCAAGCGATTCTAAGCAGTGTAACAGGAGTGTTCATTACTCCTCTGAGTGTCACTCTCCTAAACACTGTATGTTTTCCTTCTCTAATATCTTGCTCCTTCAGTCTGCCTAATACTTAATTCAGAAGAATCATGCTGACTAGATTTTTTTCCCCCTCCCTAATACTAGCATCTTTGTTTTCTTGCAGAGCTGCTGTGGTAGAGCTCTATAAATACAGACATTACAATATGCAGGCATTGTGAGAGCTGAATAGTGGATATCATGAATAGCTGGCAGACCCTGTCTCTGTACATGTTATGACCATGTAATCTGAAACTTTTAAAGCTGATTGTTACAGAGCATGTTTTGAAATCATTACAACTGCCTGTTCTATTAACCGTGGATGTGTGTTGTGAAACTTTTCCTCAGACCAGTTCTGCTGTTACCTGAATTGCAGACAGTGTCACTGCATATTTTTCAGACTCTTCTGCAGACTGTCTGTACCTGCAGACTGTCTCTTCCATCCTCAGTAAATATTATTCCTGTTTCTGTATGGATACATTTGACTTAAAAAAAAAACCCCTGTACTGTTAATGCTGCCAGTTCTGATACATATTTACAGTTTTCAAGTGAAGGTGTTGAACAGCTCTTTAATTTACCAATGTATTTTTGCTGGTATATTAAAATACCTATGCTAAGTTGTAGACACATTTAGATTAGAAAACCAAATGCAAAATATATAGTGTGTTTCAGGATTTTTCTGTATCCTTCTGTATTATGAGGTACAAAAACACATAAATCAATGTTTCCTCTTGCACTCAGGCAGTCCAGACTAACTGTTTATCTTGCTGAGCCCTTTTCCACCATCCTTGCCTAATAACCTTCCTTAAAAAAATAACAAGGTCTGGTCACTTCCTCAGTCCGGTGAAGGCAAGGTGAGAAACTTGGAGCTGTGTGCTGTTCATTTAAAGGAAAAGAAAGAAAATCACTCTCAACACTGTTTAATGTGGGAAGTGCATATGTGAGCGTTTGACTTGATCTTGACTCTGCAGCATCATACATGTAAAGTCAGGTCACACCCTCAGGTGAGAAGTGTTGAGAGTTACTCAGGGATGAACCAGAGAGTGCAGAACAGCAGCTTTCACTCCGTTGTCAGGGTATCCTGCTCAGTGAGTCAGCTGCCCGGTTCTGCTGTCAGACAGATTTCTCAAGAGCCCCCAGAGGCAGCTTCCATCAGGGGTGCTGCGTGGCCTCTGTCCTGTCAGCACAGCGATCTCCCCACTTCCCCCCCTAGGCCAGCATCCGAATACTCCAGCCCCGGGCGGCCCCTCAGCTGTTTTGTGGATGAGAACACTCCCATCACAGGAACCAACGGTGCCACCTGCGGACAGGCCTCAGATCCACGGCTGGCAGAGCGCAGAGTCAGGTCCCAGAGGCACAGAAATTACATGAGCAGGACACACTTGCACACTCCTCCTGATTTACCTGAGGGATATGGTAAGCAAACTAATGTTTTTCTTAACTGTACATATTCCAGGAAACTGGGAAAATTGGTTGTGTGTTCTCCTTGTATGTATAATCCTTTTGATCCTTTAATTTGGGGAAGTCAGTCTTAGTGAGCTTTTGTATTGCATTTTTTGTTCTTACTAGTTTATCTTGATTTCACAGAGCAAAGGACGACTCAGCAAGGTCAGGTCTATTTTCTGCACACTCAGACTGGGGTTAGCACATGGCATGATCCAAGAGTACCCAGGTGAGACGATGGCAGTATCCTTAAGGTGTTAAATCAAAGCAGTTTAAGTGGTATTCTCCTCAGAGTTTTCTCTGTTAATACTGTATTTCTGACTCTTGGCCCTTAATAACAAATCTTTCATTGAAAAAAAATTAGTCTGTCTTCCTCATTCTTCAAATTGTTACTTTATCACAAAGATGAACAATCAAGAAATAAATTACAGGGTGTTTTGGAAGCAGGAATGGTTAACAGATTCTAGATCTTGAATATGAATTACAGCTAGGTTATAATATTCTGGGTGCCCCTTCTGTGTTTAAATGCTATTTGCAGTGACCTATGGTCTCATCAGTGAATTGGTTGCACAGTAAGAATTCTTTGCTCCCGTAACTTGTGTATTATTCAAACCTGGAAACTAGGCCTCTCTAAAAACAATTCTATTAAGATCTAATCCTTAGGTTTGTGGTGTGATGGTAGCACTGCCCTTATGTGTGGCGATGGAAGCTGCACGAGTGTCTCTGAGAGCAAGATTAGGCTGTTTGCTTGAACATACAGTTTTTCCTTTCTATGGAACACTATTTTTATGCTAATATACCAAAGGCATTTAGTTAATAAACCCTCGAGTTCAGCAGGCAGGGTGTATGGTAATACCAGCAGAGTTCAGTCCCAGTGCCTTGGATTTCCATTAGTGGCTTCTCAGCCTTTTGAGACCCTGCAGACTGCATCTTTTCAGCCATTCCACCCCTTGGCTCTTTTCCCCTCAATCCACATCATGCTGGGAGATCTGAGGATTTACACCTTGAAAAAGAGCTGCACTTGACAGTGTGACATACCTGAGGTGTGAATTGTGTGCATGAAAAATCATGGGGTGTGTATTTGAAGACTAGTATTTGTTTTGAGTGAACCTCTGGGCCGAACCTGCATCTTCCTAATTTGAGCAGGATGTTGAGAGCCGTTAAGCTCTCTGCATTGCTCAGCACAGAGCTGAGTCATTGTTCATCCAATACTTGATTTGAAATATTGTGTTAGAGAGCTGTTTGCTTCCCACTAGCACTTGGGGTTTGGGGCAAAACCGCCTGTGGCATGCACATGTATCCCATGTGTAATTCTTCATGGAAAGCGTAGCTCTTCAGAAATGCAGTTTTGTTTTGTAGGAGTTTTTAGGGTTTGATTCAGAGTTCCTTACGTGACTGATGTTGGGTTAAGAATGTTTTCTGTCAGCATCGGTGTAGAACTGCAATTCCACTCTGGCAGATATGGCAATGGTCTCTACTTTTGTTTTAAGCCTGTATTAATTTAACATCTGAAGTTAGTTTGTAAAAATGAAGGTTATTTGATAAGAATTTCCCCCCCCCCCCAGCATGTGCTCTGGGGTGTGTGTTTTTCCTTTGGTGGGCTTGCACCTTGGGAGCAGAGATTCCAGCTGAACAGATCAGGTTTCTGAAACAATACATTTTCTCAGACTTGATGGAATTGTTCTGTTACATTTACGCTTGTTTGGCTCACAGGCCAGATGCTGAGGTATTTTTCATTTTATATTTGTTTTCACAGGGATCTTAGCAACATCAATTGTGAAGAGCTTGGTCCACTGCCTCCTGGATGGGAGATCCGCAATACAGCAACAGGCAGAGTTTATTTTGTTGACCATAACAACAGGACGACGCAGTTTACAGACCCGCGGCTATCTGCTAACTTGCATTTAGTCTTAAAGTGAGTCCTAATCCCTGGCACGGGTGTGTGACAAAGCAAAACGGGGCCCTTGAGGGGTGCCAGGTCTGGTACCGAGATGCTTCTGCCGTTCGGTAGTTCTTTAACCTGCCTCCAGCTCACGGTGTTACACAGCAAACTCAGGTTTGATCTGGGGGAAAAAAATCACTCTGTGGCAGCACTTAGGCAGGAATGTGGCTATTGTGATGCCAGGAGTTGGGGGCAACAGGAGGGGCAGCAAGTGCTATCCCCCGTGGAAAGTTTGGCCCATAGAATTGCTTCTCACAGCAACAGACACTTTCTTTCCTTTTCTTTATACTAAAAGTTTTGCAGAACTTGTTTTAAAATGGGAGGTTGTGTTCAGTAGCCAGTGGTGTGAGAGAATCAGGGGTGCACCCAGCTATTCGGAACGAAGGAACTCCGCTCCTTCCTTACGTTTAGAGTGAGACTAGCTGAGGTGTTTTTAGAATACGACCCCAGTAATTTAAATGAGATTTTTCATGAAAATATTAAACCAGAAACAGTATTTTTTCCTGCCTTACTGTTTTGGTCTCACGTTTTCATATTGCGCTTTTAAAACCAGAAGGGGAAACAAAAGAGTTCTGGCTCTTGTTTGTATTCCCCAGGCACTCATTTCACACGGGGGCATCTTCTACCCAAACTGGAAACTAAAAAGCAAACAACCGTTTCTGCCTCTCTTTTTTGAGCAGACACAGCTATGGGTTTGCCCGGGCTGTTTGGGAGTCTGACTCTCTTGTTCCTGCCACTAACACCTTTTAAATACTCTTGGGAAACACCCGTAAAGTATTGAGTAGGTGTTAAGCGGAAGAAACAATGAGGGAGTTGGGTAGATGGAAAGCCATGCAGCCCTGGGCAAGGAGTAAGTAGGAGGAATAGTCCTTTTGAGGAAGGGAATCGTTGGGAAGGAAAGAATAATGGGAACAAGCACTGAGAAGACAAAACCGAGGAATGGAAAGTAACATCCAGGAGCTCAGCATATCTTTTGTGTAACACGCAAAAGCTGGCTAGCCCTTGTCTGAGCAGTATACATTTGAATTTAACACCCGAGGAGGGAGAAGAGGCTAAAGATTGACAAACACTTTTTAAAAAATTATTTTTAGAGAAATCACTGGTTATATTTGTGTATAGTACAGAACTTTAGACTCCTCCCATTATCCAGACACTTTTGGGTTTATTTTTTTGGTTGTGTTTTTAAATTTAAAACAAAGACATGGCTACTGATTTCAGCTGAACTCAGATCAGTAGCTTGAATTGAACGTGATCTTGACAAAATTATCTATGGAAGAGCATGCTCATGTGTCAAATGCAGAAGAGTTCATTAAATTAATTGATATTTCACCCGAAGAAAAACTTCAGACCCTTTTAGCTACAACAGTGCATTTCTTACACTGTAGAAAATTCGGTTACCTGGACTAGCTTTGAAAAACTGTGTTTCACAGGTAGGTTTGTTTTTGAACTGGCAGTGGGTCACAGTGGCCAGTTCTGTGTGTATTGCAGAGCACACCCACCTAGATAGCTTTTTATCTGGAAAATCCAATTTGCCTTTCAGGTTTTAGAATCACAGAGCGATTTTGCATTTCTTTAAACCTAAAATACTCTTAAGCACACTTGCTCAAGTTTTTCAGTTGTACATCTGCCTTTCATTAGGGAAGGATTTCAGAAATTCAACCAAAGTGTCATCAGCAAAGTCTACTGCCTGATAAATCTTTTCTGGTGTTTATTCTTTTATTGCACCAAACAGGATATGTGAAAGCTCCCCCTCAACCCACCTCCTCAATTGTTCTTTTTGGGGTGGAAAAAAAAAGGGAGGGAGTTTGCCTTAGGCCTGTCATTTTGTAAATTATAAGTAAGTTCAGTATTTGGGTGGGATGGGTGGGATTCAAAGGCTTAAGAAGAAAACGTTTACTCTTTTCTATGGAGCTGAGTAAAACAGTTTGCTCTTCCAGTGATGACATTATAAGTTATGAAAATAATCAAACCTGTTACCCAGTTCTGTTGTAAAATATTGGCTCAGAGTTCATGGTAGGTTTGGATAGTTATGGCATTTGAAAAGTACTTAGCCATATCCTTAGAGCACTGTACAGAATCAGGCATGGCCATTCAGCTGTGAAAACAAACTAAGAAATTAGATTTAATAACTTTAGGCACTACAAATTGTTTAGCTAATGCTGCAATGATTATTTTCCCTCTAATATGAAGGATGGAGTTTTATTTTTCTCCTCCTGGTACTACCCCATTTTAGATTAGTTTAATTTGATGCATAGATCTGAAGTCTGTGTTCCTTTCAGAGATTTACATTTTCTTTAAGACTGGTATTAAGTAGCTTTGTGTTTAGGAGACTCCTGTGGTGTTAAAGGTAGTATGAACCCATATCACTTTAGTATGTAACTATGACCTTGTCTGGTAGGCATTAAAATACGTTCACATGCTCATACTTAAGGACTTCAAAAGCTCAGAAAATAAAATAATGTTTTTGTTTTAATTAGTATATCAAGTAAATGCCATCTAAGCAAGATTCCCATCTAAAACTAATCACAAGTGAAGAGAAAGTCCTGTGTGTGTAGCACAAATGATGTAGATAGAGCTGTGTTCTGGGACCACACTGAGTGTGTCTCGATCATTGCCATGACTTGTGTCTCAGGAATTACTAAATATAACCGTGGGTAATTGTAACACTAGTGTGATCAGCTTGGGAATAAAGTTCAGGTAGCATTACCCAAACAAACCAAGCACAGAAAAGCTAACAAAATGAAGCTAAATCCTGAAGTTCTGTGACCTGGCCATCGTGACAAAGTTGGGATTTCTGTGTGTTGTTCCCTCCTTAGAGCCCAGCAGGAAAGAGATATTAAATTATTAGTATTCAGCTTTGAGTTATTGCTGAAGGCACCTACAGCGTGTGCCATGGCAGGGCTTCCCAAATGTTAGGCTTAGAGCACTACTGATGAAGGTTTCGTGGTCACCTCCTGTTTGTTTCCCTGGAGGGTGGTTTCTGCAAAATTGCTTTAAATAGAAGGTTTGCAAATAACCAAATAGCTGTGTGGAACCCCAAGGCAAACTGGGCACACCCCCGCCCATTCTAAATGGCCCATTCGGAATGTTCCTGTGGTGAAAGGCTGCTGGAGGTGAAGTTTGGGGGCCGGAAGAGCTTTCTAGTAGAATGTGTTTCAAAACAGACAGTAGGCTGAAATTTTAAAATATATTAAAACTGTGTTTTGTTCCACCTAATATTTTTTTGGTCTTTGTTGAAAAGCAATTTTTAAACTTCTGCTGGAAATGCTGCTGAACTGTAAGCTTTGTTATAGTACATTCAGGGTATTCCTGTGCTCCACACAAGATTAATCTAGTACATTTAGGGTATTCCTGTGCTCCACACAGGGATTCTTCTCATGGTTTAGGTGAAGTGCAGGTTTACTCTGAGTTCTTTGGAAATGCCATGCTAAAAAGCTATAAAAACACTCACTGAGTACAAGAACCAGCACAAGCAAGGACAACTCTGCAACACGATTCATTTACTTTTCCTAGTAAGAGGTTGGATTTACAAAATCTCTTAGAATTGCTAGTAGAAATACTTGTTTATCTGTGCCAATTAGTTACATGTGAACTCCCACATTCCTGTGGTCCAGACTAGGCCAGGTACAAGGGACAAGGTCCTTGCCAAGCTGCCAGTACAAACATCTTTTTGTAAGCTTACTCTTTTCCAGACAAGCCATTTCAAACAGACTATGGTATTGACTGTAGATTAGAGGCACAGTGCTTGGCAGAGCCCTGGATTTTAAAATGGAGGAAGGCAAAACACGCGGAGGAAATGTGGAAACGGTGTCTGAGAAACTCAGCGTCAGCAGCTTAGTAGTAAAGTTGTGTGGATAATACCTCGTTATACAGTGCTGTAACCTTTTACATACTTTGTAGAGTAGTACTAATAGGAATAACAAACCCTGAACCCAGCTGCTCATTGCCAAGAAAGACAGAAGCATATGTCTTTAGTCAGGATAAAAATCTCTCTGCCTTTATTTTTTACTAGACCTGGATCTTCTTAGTGTAATCACAGTAATAATCGTGGTAAATTGAAAGTGGTTTAGTTACACAGACTTAACCTGTAAGAAACATGATAAGAAAATGTGTTTGTTTCCAGCCGCCAGAATCAACTCAAAGATCAGCAGCACCAGCAGCAGCAGCAGGTAGTGTCCCTGTGCCAGCTCCCAGATGAGGCAGAGTGCCTGACTGTGCCCAGGTACAAGCGAGACCTGGTGCAGAAACTCAAGATCCTGAGGCAAGAGCTCTCACAGCAGCAACCTCAAGCTGGCCATTGTCGTATTGAGGTCTCCAGGGAAGAGATTTTTGAGGTAATTTGGGGATTTGACCCATTTCTCAACATTGAGGGAAGGGGAGGAGGGTTGTTCATAACTGTCTCAAGACGTTGCTCAGATGAAATGCTGAAATCCAGTGACACAGCTGGGATTTTACCAGTGGAGAATGGGAAGAGGAAGCAGTTCAAGGGGTGTTAGGAACAGTTGTGTACTTAAAGTAGCTCTATTTACACCAGAGAGAAGAAGTAAAACAAGGCAAGCTTTCCCTGTGGCTTATAGACTATGTCAGGGACTGAGGAAGGAGCCTGAGCACTTTCTGTGCTGGATGATACTGTCTCACCTCTTCCTTGAATATAAGGGTGCTCATGTTTGTTACAGAAGGAATGTTAAGTTGAAAACAATTACTAAAGAACTTTGATCACTGTACAAGAGTACAATTGCTATGGAATAGCATTAATCTTCAGGGTTTGGATTAATTAGCATCTATGTCAGTTCTGCTTGGCTATTTCCACCACCTCCCCACAGACACACACACAGCCCCAAACACCCCCACCCTGAATCAGACCAATTCTATGAATTGTTTGGGCTTCTGAATGACCAGAGATGCCCAGAGTGAGATATCTGTATTTATTTGGTGAATAATTCTGCTGAATTGACTAAACACAGTTATAATTCACTGGCTTTTTCTGGAGGACAGTCTGTCCTCTTAAGAACTTTATCACCCATCCCACCCATCCCTCTTGTGTTTGTACCCCACCCACAAACTCGATAGCCCCACTGTGTTGTCATACAGTTTCTCCAGCCAAGAAAGATTTGTGTTGGTCTTCCCTTTGGAGACAGTCACATCACTTCATAATCAGTGAAAAGCAAGGAAGGGCTGTTGTACAGCACTGGAATTACTGTGTCCTTGCTCTGAAAATGTTGGGTCCTGGGTGCAGCTACCTCTTCGGTTCTGCAGAGCTGAAGATTGGGGCACCAGTACTGGACATGAAGAATAACAACTAGACCTTCTTTTATTTAATTAATTTTTTAAAAAATTAGCATTTGTTTTGCCTCTTCCAGCTTGCTTTTTTGTGTGTTCTGGGTGAATTCTAAGTTATGTGAGAATGTACTGATCACTGCTCACCTCTGGGAACTGACTGGACAGTGGTTCTTCTCTCGTACCTGTTTTATTTGACAAGTGTTATCACTGTGAACTAACAGTCTGAGAGCTGAGGAAGTGGTTAGTGTCTGGGAAAACATCGGGCTTGGAGTCTGGGACTCCATTTCTAATAAACAGTAGTAGCTTCTGTCTGTAAATAGCAGTTAATAAAAGAAGTGTTCTGTGTTTACAGGAATCCTACAGGCAAGTAATGAAGATGAGGCCAAAAGACCTGTGGAAACGATTGATGATAAAATTCCGTGGGGAGGAAGGTCTGGATTATGGAGGTGTGGCCAGGTAAACAGTCCATCCTCTGCCTCTTCCCCTGCACCCCAACCCCACCAGCTACACCTGTGACTCAAATCCTAAACCAGCCTTGCATCAGCCCCAGAGTTTTTTTTCCATTATTCAAATTTATTTCTTTAACAGACTGTATGTCAGAAGAATATTTTCAGATATTCTTTTAAAGGAAAAATTGTGTGTAAAAAGAACAAATTTACTGTAAATAAATCCACATGCATGTTAGAGACTGCCCTAGCCAGCCATCTATTGTGTAGGCAAGACAGGCTTTAGGTACCGATTGAAATGACTGTATTTTTCTCAACTTACTGATTGTACATAATAACTAATTCTCTTTTCAGGGAGTGGCTCTACCTCCTGTCCCATGAAATGCTGAACCCGTATTACGGCCTCTTCCAGTACTCCCGAGACGATATCTACACGCTGCAGATCAACCCAGACTCTGCAGTCAACCCGGTACGACTGGTACAGGAGTCCTGTGAATGATCCTTGTGTGACCAGAAGTGAAGGACATCTGGAGAATGTTCTAGATTTAGGAGCTTAATTCTCCAATTAGTGCTGCTAGAGACTGAATTTGTGCAATAAGCTAATTTCATTTTAGTGCTGATCAAAGAAACTTCTCAAGTGTCATCTTGACTTTCTGTAAGATGTTGATTTATGTTTCCTTTGGGAGAAATTAAGTTTAGTTGATCATTAGGAGTAAGACTTCTGAACTAGAGCAATAAATTCACTGTGCTACGTGTAAAAGCAAACCAGAAAGCTCTGGATATGTTGGGGTGGGTTTTTCTTCTTTTGTATTGGATTTTTATTTCATGTTCAGCAGCTGTAACCTGGAGGTCTTGGTTAACTGAGTGGCTTCTTTCAATTCCAGGAACACTTATCCTATTTCCATTTTGTCGGGCGGATCATGGGCATGGCTGTGTTCCACGGACACTATATTGATGGGGGCTTCACCTTGCCTTTCTATAAGCAGTTGCTAGGGAAGCCAATTACTTTGGATGACATGGAATTGGTTGACCCTGATCTTCATAACAGCTTAGTCTGGATACTGTATGTACCCTGTATTGTATCTTACACAGTCCCAGTTAACACCTGATAATGTTCCTAAATCCATTTAAAAGACATGAAGTGTATTTTGACCTCATGCTCTGTCAGATTTAAGAGACATCTCTCTTGTGCAGCTTGGCTTCTTTAAAGGCTTAACATGCTCAAGGTGTTCAGATTCTGGGTGTCGGGAGGGGGAATGATTGTGGAGCTGCCAAGTGCTCCATTCATAAATTACACTTAGTAATTTTGCTTATTATTAACAGTAATGTGTTGTTAAAATATAACAGTAATGGTTTTAAAGTATAACACTGTAAAAATCTACTGCTCCCTGCCAGTAGTTTGAAGTGCCATTGAAAACCTAAACTGTGATGCTTGTCGGATACAGCATGGCTGTGATGTGTTTGTGGGGTGTTTCACTGCCTCCTTTCCTTGTTTCTTGCCACCAGTGAGAATGACATCACAGGAGTCTTGGACCACACATTCTGTGTGGAGCACAATGCTTATGGGGAAATTATTCAACATGAGCTGAAGCCCAATGGCAAAAGCATCCCTGTGACAGAGGAGAACAAAAAGGAATATGTCAGGTACATCAGTACTTACTGCAAAGGGTGGTGTTCTCTCTCCAGTGGTAGGGATGAGCTTTTACTTAAAGTAATCCACAGTGTTATGTTTTTTGTTTCTAAGAGGTAATGCAGTGCTAGTGGGGTGTGTTCCTCTCAGTAAGGCCATTTCTTGTTTGAATAAACTGCAGGTTTCTTGTGTGTGAACACATCTCTCACAGACCCAATTTGCACTTGCTTGCAGGCTGTATGTGAACTGGCGGTTTTTACGAGGGATCGAGGCTCAGTTCCTGGCTCTGCAGAAGGGGTTTAATGAAGTAATCCCACAACATCTGCTGAAGACATTTGATGAGAAAGAGTTAGAGGTCAGTCACTAATGTTATGTTATGTCGTCAAGTGTAACAGGGAAAGCCTGAGGCATTCTTCTGAGGCTGAGTAACAGGGGAAGTCGCATCCCCTGAGCTTTGGGGGACTGCAGGTGCTATTGCAAGAGAGACAGTGGAAGAAGTGCCTGGGTCACACAGCCACTGAGACTGCATGTACCCTCCACCAAGAATTACCAGGGTGTTTCTCAAGGCACCACTGCCTAGCAACTGCAGGAGACCCTGTCCTGCACCTGAAAGCCAGCCCAACCGACCTCAGAGAGCTACTCCAGCAGAGGTGGTGGTGCATTCTTCTCACGGTGCAGTTTCAGGATGGTAAATTCAGTGCTGCCAGAACACAGTCTGTCATCCCTCCCACCACTTACTCCCAGCCCCGCCAGGCACTGCTCTGGCGGTGCTGTCAGGCTGCTCTGGGTTGTTGCAGAGCTGAGTTTTGCCAGACTAAGTTGGCCTTGCAAACACAGCACAAAGAAAGGTGCTGTCACCAAGAAATGTGCTACAAAATGTACAGAGCAGCATCTAAACAATATCCTCTCAAGGCAAATCCTGTAGATTCCAGGCTTGTTTTAAAACTGAAATCTAATATACACTCTGTTAGCTCTGGAGCTGAGGGGTTTTTGCTGTATAAAATGACAGAGGGAAGTCGTTCCTGCTTGCTTCTGCCCAGTGCTCTAGAGTGTCAGTCACTGCTGCTCTTCTGTCCCAAATACTTCATCCAACAGCAGTGAGCCCCCTGCACTGCTAACCCAGAGTCCTTTTGCAGATGCAGAATTAGACAGGGGAAGGTCCAGTACTCTTGGTCACTAAAAAGTCTTCGTAATCATATTCCTGTTGAGCTTAAACTGATTTGTTGTGCATCTCCAATTTAGAAGTCTGACTGGTATTGCCTGTATGGTGGGACAAGAACAGGATTACTATGGAGGATCTAGAGTTGGACCAGCCAAACTTACACCCTCAGCTGTGCTCCAGAAAGAAATGGGAGTTACATATGCATTTTCACATGTGGGCAGAACCTGTGCTGCTGCTATTTAACTGACAGGCCAAAATGCTTTCATACCACTTATGGAATCGTTGTGCTTCTTGTGCTTTTTTTTTTTAATTTGAATTGAGGCCATGTCACAAAAAGATTGTGTGCAAAGGCAGATTAAAAGGAAAAAGAGAAGCTACTGCAGTGTTTAAGGCCTCACTGGGGAGGTGGTGGTTTTTCAACATCGCTCATTCACCTTTTGGCTAGCTGCAGAACTGTTTTTATATTGATCCATGGTGAAATATTTAACTACATCTTAAATTTACAGCTCATCATTTGTGGACTGGGAAAAATTGACGTTAATGACTGGAAGGCAAACACTAGGTTAAAACACTGTACCCCAGACAGCAACATCGTGAAATGGTTCTGGAAAGCTGTGGAGTTTTTCGATGAGGAGAGGAGGGCCAGGCTGCTCCAGTTCGTGACTGGCTCATCCCGGGTGCCTCTGCAGGGCTTCAAGGCATTGCAAGGTACCCTTCTGCAGGACTGACTGGAGTGCCTGTGCTGGGGAGGCAATGGGACACCTCCCGGAACCATAAGCTGACAATGAGGGTGGTTGCCTGCTGATTGACTTTTTAAAAGGGATTGTTAATGTTCTGATGAATAGTCTTTTCTGGGTGTTTGCCACCACTCTGGGTGTTTGTTTATTACCTTGTGACTCAGCTGCCATTAGCTGTCCTTTCAAACCTGCCTTCTCTGGTGGGAAGCTCTAATCAGCAGAGCCCTTATTGAGGTTCTCTTCCTCACTGTGTTTTCTGGAAGCCCCGTTTTAATGTCTGTGTGGCACTGTGCCTGTGCAGCTCTGGCACCAGAAAGCACCGACATGCTGTGGTGCTGGTGTGGCTCTGGCAGCAGAGGTGCTTTTTAACACTGACTGCTCTTACTGCACCAGTGATGTGATCCTGGGCAGCCTGGCACCAGAAACAGCCACCTTGTTACCAACCTGTAGTGGGAACTTTACTCCGGGTCTTGCTGCAACCTGTGCTACTCTCTTACCTCAGCCATTACCTGCTTCACTCTCTCATGAGCTGCCAGGGGAAGCACTGCCCATAAACCCATTTAACAGGAAGGTTCCAACACAAACTCTGTGGAACAGCTGCCCCATACAGAAGCCAGTTGCTCTTCTGTTTCCGGACTTTCCTTTTCCCCTGTCCTGAGCTCTAGATGTTCAGGAGCATCCCGAGGTCAGGCAATGGGAGTGTTTGAACTTCTGGGGTTCTGGGGGTTTAGTCCCCTTTCTATTGCTGCAGTGCACAGAGACATGTCATAGTGTGCAGTGGTAGAGCTCTCTCCTGGATTTTCAGGTGCTGCAGGCCCGCGACTGTTCACCATTCACCAGATTGATGCCAGCACGAATAATTTGCCGAAAGCTCATACCTGGTAAGACCCTTTCAGGCCTCTGTTGTGATTCCTAAAGTCCAACCTGCTGTCTCTGTGTTTTGAGCAGCCTTATGGGTTTTTTTTGTCCTCCTTTTCTGAGCTAAATGCTGTGTGTTGGAGCAATCAGGCTGTGAAAACCAGGGGCTGCTTTTATTTATACAAAGTTGGTCTTGTTAAGTGTTGCCCTGTCGTTCAAGTGTGTTGAAGGTGAGGTTCCAGGTGGCTGAACCTTCTCTGCCTTCTCTCCACAGCTTTAACCGAATAGACATTCCTCCCTATGAGAGCTACGACAAGCTGTACGAGAAGCTGCTAACTGCCATTGAAGAAACGTGTGGCTTTGCTGTGGAATGACCCTTCACAGGCTTCCCTGAGACTCTATTTATACTCCTGTCAGCCAGAAAGCCCTTCCCTCAGCCAAGACTCAAGAAATGCTTGAAATACAGGAAACTTTCCCTTTTCTACACTAGGACACTGGGAGGGAAAGGACAACTTTGGAATTTTTTTGTTATTTTTATTTTTATTTCAAGAAAATAGGTTCTGTGGTTCCTGCCATAGGATCATTCAGCTGCTATTAAAAAACTAATATCTTGAACACACAGAATGCTGACTTTTCCTACATTTCAACAGTTAAGCAGTATTCTATCCTTAAAGACTACTACTATTTTTGTAAAAGGTAATCTATTATATTTGCCTACCTGATTTCTATTCTCAGATACCAAGACACAACTTCAGCAGTCGGTACAAGTCACGTTTCAGCCTGTTTTAAATGTATGATACTGAACAGCATCTATACCTGCTATTTTTGGAAAAAAAAATATTTTGGATTATTCTTACTTTGCATAAAATTGGCTGAAAGAATAATTAATCTTTTTAATTAAAGCCACTTCCATGTTAACTGCATTTTCTTATAGTAGAACGTTATATTCTGCAATGTAAATTCAATGTTGCCACAGGGGGCTTTTTAAAATCTTTTTTCAAGCATGAATTACAGATGTTTTGGGTCCTATTTATATCTCAGTGTCAGGTTCCTTAACGACATTTCTAGTGCGAGTGACACGTACTGTCCCTGGTGCAGTACTGCTGTTAGCCTGTAGAATAGACTTTTTTTAATGAACAGGAGACCTTGTGATTTTTTTAAAACAGCCTTTTTCTAACCGGTCCTGTCAAGAGTAATGTGTTTGTTGCTGTTGCTTTTGACTTTGAATTGAAACACTGCGGGTTTTTTTTCAACTTTTTAAGCGTGCTGATGAGGTGATGTTTGTCAGCAGTTTGTTTCAGAACCCATCCTGTCCAGTCAACCAAAGTTTGTTTGAATGCAGCCAAATCATATTATATATTTGTTGATGCTAAAGATTTATCAGGTAAAACATGTTGTAATCTTTGTCTCGCTGCTCATGACGTGTGGGTTCAAGTTACAGCTAAGGAAAAATGGTGTATGAACTGAGATGTGTGTAATGTGCTTGGAAAATGAGCTTTTAGAAGCACATAATTTATTGATTGTAGGGATGGAAGTAAGTATATATATGAATTATAACATGGGTTGATCTCATCAGAGGGGAATAAAATGCACTACCAGTAGAGGGAACTGAACTTTGAAGTTAGTGTGGGAATTCTCAGTGAAGGTCTGTCTGATCTGCTCGTGGTGTGTAGATGAATCAGTCTGCTTATGAGATGGTGGCATTCTCCTCTCAGCACTGAGAGGATTTGGAGTAAGTAGCTTTTTGTTTTTTTCCCCAATCAGTGTTGTGTTTCTTTAACTTAGGTTACAATTAATCATCAAATCTGCACTATTTTTACACTGCCAATGAGAAGAAGGTCAAGGGTATCGAAAGTGCTGAAAGAATGGGATGCAAAGAGCCATTCCCTTTTGGCAGTGTAAGTCACACAGAGAACTAGCTAATTTTCTGTCTGTTCTGTGGAGCTTGAGCTTAATTTTGTTCTGCCAAGTCTGACTGCCACAGTGAGTAAACTACTACTGGATGTTGTGTGTTAGAATAGCAGGCAATGGACTACTTTAGTAGAGTTGTGGTAAGAATCTGGTGAGCCAAATCCACATGTTCATTTGATTATTTTGATTTTTTTTTTTTGTACAGCTGTTGCTGGAAGGTTTGTTCTAAGAGACCTGCTGCCCATTCTGGGCTGGCTGCAGAGATGAGGCTACTTAGGGATGTGAACATAAAGCCAGGAACCTAGCTGTGCCAGCCAGGTTTGCAGGAGATCAGACCCTTGGTTTTCCTTCGTTTCAAGGGACTTTTGCACCCATGTGGGATGGCTGGTGCCTTTGCCTCTGCCGTTGGGATCCCAAATTCCCAGCTTTCGGGTGATGCTGTGACCAGAGACACTACCAACCACTACACATGTCCAGGTTGCCTGAGGGAGCAGAGTAGGTTCTTGCCCCATGTCTCTTGCTCAGCACTGCCCGTGGCTGGGACCGCTGCTTTAGCCACCCAAAGGCCTTCTCACCCCTGCAGCCTTCTCACCCCTGCAAGCTTAGGATGTGAATTGCAGTGTGCAGACACTTCACAGGCAGGTTGGTTTGACCACTGTTCACAGGACAGAGACTGCAGTGTTTTGGGACTGATTTTTTATTCTGGGGGGGGAGGCGGGTTGGGGGTTTTTGCAGAGGGGTGGGTTGTGTTTTTTGGTCATTGTTACTCTTTTTCCCCCCCTGCTCTTGCTCAGGCCACAGCTGCAGCCCCCCTGGCCATCAACAATATCAAGTCCTGTTTGATGTGGTTTTTGCCAAGTCAGGACTGTGTTAGGCGATTCAAGGGGGAGGCAACGCTGCTGTTCCCTTGCAGCAGGCAGCTCACCTCAGCTCTATTTAAAGACTGTCTGTAGCCTCTCCTGACTGCATCACCTGTACCCAGGAACTGTCTCTGTGTCGGCCGCTCAGGTTGGTGACTTCTGGAACGTGTAGTTACCTAGAGGGAGCTCTGCAGCTCAGGGGAGCTTTGCAGTGTGTGGGCTCCAGACCAGCTGGTAGATGCCATTCGTGCTCACAGTAGCCTTAGCAGCACATCTGTCTGTCCTGCCAAACGTTTTGGTATGGCATAGAGAAGTTTTTTTTAACAGCCACAGATAAATGTTATAAATTTAATATATTATAGGCAAAACTAGACAAATCTCCATGTGACTTTTCATAGCTGACAGATGAGGATGAACATACCAAGTATTTCGAGTGCCTTTCTACCTTCGTCATGACTGAGAGCTTTAACTGAAGCACCTCATCACCTAGTCAGATGTTGATCTGAAAAGGTTCAAGGGTTGATTCCTTTGCAAAATTTAGTTTCAAGATCATGTCAGCTTCTTCCCCTCAAAAAGGTGCTAAGCCTAATATTGCATTTTAACCTTGGACTTTCACCCCATGATTAATGTGAATATTTATTTCAACGTGTCCCTCGTACTGGGTTTTTACTTTATCCAGTCTTTAGTTGTTTTAGAGAGATGTCACATCATGGTTTTATGCTGTTGCTTTTCATTATGAATGTTTAATTATGAACAGTGACTTTTGTAGATTACAAATATACAGAACACAGTTGAGTTTCAGAGGATTTAATTTCTCGGTGTAAAGAGTTTTGTAATGGTGCTTTGTACAGTATGTATTCTAATTTTTTTTTTGCACATAGTTTCAGTTTCCCTAAACTGATTTATTTGTACCAAATTTTTTGTGTTGTACTAAAGTCCAGAGCACACAACCCATTTCTGAATTCCTGTTCTTACAACACTACATCTGTATTGAACTTCTGGTGCGTTTAAACTGGCTGCGTTGATGGAAGTAAAAGCTTTGCTTCTATATCCTCAGTATGCATCATACAGCTTAATGTAGCATGCTCCGACTGCTTCAGATTTTAAACAGCACCATATAGTTAACAGGTGCCATTTGTTGTACTTTACACTATGTAGTAGGTTTCTGGTTCTACCACATCCTCAGAGCTTTGTCTGTAGCTGTAATTAGTTTATACAAGTGTAATTACTCCTCCACAAACTGACAGTTCTTAGTTTATCATTTCCATTGTATTTATTACAGAGTGTTTTAGCATTGATATCATTGTATTTTCACCCAGCTGTTACATGAGCTTTAACAAAAAAAAAATCTGTATAAAATGGTTTTTAAGTACTTAATGTATGTACCCATGCAGAAGTTGAGCAATAAATTGTATGCTGTTTGCACTGTCACAGCATCAATGGTTTTAAAAGTTCTAAGTTTTTCTTAATGCAATCCTTACTTTAAAATGTAAAAGTATCATTTTTAAGGGTAACTAAACTTTGTTTCAGGAGAAAATACTTATAACCTGGTGTCTTTCTACAGCAAGGATGGTCCTAAAGGTCTAGTCAAGCAAACAAGGTCGGTCTTTCGGCTTTCATGCCGTTGCTACGTGTGCTTTGGCAAGGACTTGGCTTGGCATTGGTGACCGGATGTCTCCTCTCAAAACTCAAAGCTGAACCATCTTCCTTGGGGGAAGAACCAAAGGTAAACAGATGTGGTAAATACTTGTTAAATTTGAACAATGCAGCTGGTAAATATTGTCCTTGGGCTGGCTTCGGGCACCTCCCTCAAGTGGGCTGTAGAAAGCCAGGGTGAGGCTTTCTGGTTTGGTGGAGGTTCTTCCTTGTGTGTGTTGTGGTTTAAGTGAGGCTCCAGCTGCCAGCTGCTCTGCTTCATCTCCAGAGGAACCCTCTCTGCCTGCTGGGGCTTTTTCTTCCTGCTTACCTCTTTTTTCTTTTCATTCTGCCATGTGACCTGATTCACTAGGTGCCTCTTCAGTTGTGACAGACACCAGCTTGTACCAGGCTTTAGATGTTGTATGTACAATGCAATCAATCCCAGCGTGTTTATGTCACTTATCACGTGCAATTTTAAGCAATTATTCTTTTGTGAGAATCTGCTTAAAGTTAGACTTCAGTTCAGCCATGTTCCCAAGAGAAACTGTTAAAAATGGCAATTTTGTCAGGCAGAGGAGAATGTTGATAATGGGTTTCACTAATTATCAGCTTGGGTTTATGTCACTTGTTCTCTATCTGTATATTCTTCTCTCCCTGTTTGCATTTCCCAGGGCTCTGAACTTGAATTTTCTACCAACAAGATCTTGTTTATCACCTGTGGTGATGATCACACAGGGTTGGGGAGTGCCTGTTACCAGCTCCTCTGCCCAGAACAGACCTTAAAACCTCAAGTAAGGTGACAGCTGAATGTTGCATTTTTTTTCATCACTGTGTACTCTTATTTCACCCTGACAGAACCAGCACTGATCTGCTTCTCCCTAAAAATAAAACAAACACACCAAACAAAACCAAACGAAAACAGAGGGCTAAATTCAGTACCCTTGCAAAACTTTTGGATAAATAATCTGCTTCTAAGAGCAAATGTGGCTGTTAGTGCTTGTCTGTCTGTACCTTGGGCTACCCTGACTCCCTTTTGAAACAGATCAATTGCAACCAAGTTTTGCTTGCTTACACCTGTGCTGATGTAGCTTGAAACCGTGGTGGGAATCCCAACAGCTGAATACCTACAGCCCCCTAGAGAGCTTGTGCCTATTGCTGTGCCTCAGAAAGACCCAGGAAGCCTGTTCACAGGCCCTTCCTGGTTTCAGTTCATACAGCAGCTTCTGTTTTACTACTTTGGAAAAAACCTTCTTGTCTTTATTTCAAACTACTTTTTCCAATACTTCAGTGGCTCAGGACATTGTACTTATGTCAGGGCCTGTCAGCCAGCACCACTGCTGCACTGTGCAGAACATGTAGCTGTCCCATGCCCGATATATTAAGATCAGTAGTTACTGCAGGTACTCTAACTTGTTCTACCAACAGAAACTTAAACCTTGAAAGATGCTTCAAAGATCTGCTTGTTCTTTGTGAGCTTTCCCACCCAGTAATTCCTGACGACTGGTGTGAGTGGGGCTCTGGAGCAGCCCCAGAACCAGCACAGGCTTACAGCCAGCTTAGGGGAACAGGGGAAGGCTAAGGTGGCTTCACCCCATTTCCTTAGCACTGAGCTCCACACAATCTCAGCCTTGCTCAGAAGTAGAAAGTAGTTTTAAAACTTTATTAGTGATCATAAAAGTGCTGTAGCAATCCCAGATACCAGCAGCTACACCTCTGACATGTCAAAATGACAGATCAGAAACTTCACACACACAACCAGCAACAAACACCTCTCCCTGTTAGCACAGCGCTCAAGTCTCGGAGCGAAGGGCAGGGATATTTACCGTAGGTCCTACAAGAAACGGCTCTTGCTGTACTGGAAGGAAGCCAGCTGGAGTCTGGATTTCAGTCTGTCTGCTTCTAGTTCTTGAAAAAAGGTGTCGTCATTGCTTTGCATGATGGCTGCCTGCAGCTGCTGGATTTCTTTCTCCATCCTTGATCTCAACTCCCGTTTTGATTTCCGTAGCACCTGAAGACAACGCAGACATTAGTCACAGCACATACAAAGAGGAGACTTTCACACATAATCAGAAATACCTACTTGTGCTTGTGCTCTCTCTCTGGTTTGGATTTCTTGGCGTTCTTGTGCTAAAGCTTCTGCTAGCATGGAAAACTAAACAGAACATGTTTGAGCTGAAGCAATTAAGGAAAGGCTTCTAGTGTGAAAAATATTAACTGTCTGATGCAGATATAGCTTTACCTGGTCTTTGTAATAGTTCTCCATAGACTCCAGCTCGTGTTGATGCTCTCTCCTTTGCTCAGCACGCTTCTCTTGAGCATAGGCTCTCAGGTCTTTCAGTCTTTGCTTCTGAATTTCTAAGCCTTCTTCAAACAAGTTTTTAAATATCTGCCAGCAATTAAAAAAAAGTGAATCTCAAAGTCCTCCAGAAACACTTAAGTACAAATTGACATATTTCAGCTGTTACCAGTATTGGAACTACCAGACCAGACGATGGATCCTCAGCACTGGGGTCCAAACACAAAAGAACTCCACGCTTGTAGAGCAGGAAATGTTGCACTTGCCTTCTCCTCCCGTGCCCTGGCCTGCACCATCCTGGCCCGCAGCTGAGCCCGGTAATCGTCATAGTATTTCCTGGCTCGAGCAGCCTGCCGGCGCTTCTCAGCCACTCTGCTCTGAGCCCATTGCTGGCGGCAGATTCGTTGCTTCAGTTCTTGCTAAATGCAAAACAGGAGCTGTAAGACACCAAGGCTCCAAGAGATCCTGCTGCAGGTTAAAGCTTTGTTCATCACTGCTAAATAAACAGGGTCCTTTACTAAGGGGCCTTCTCCTTACCCCAATTTCATGCTGCATTTATGGTTTAAAGCTTTAGTCACCATTGATTTAGCCAAGTGGTGCCATCAAAAGCACTACACAATGCAGGGCTCTGCACTGCCACAGTAGCTGTGTTCTCACCAGCCACACCAGGACCCTGATGTTTCTCCTCTTTGTGCATTCTTAGAATTTGTTTGCACTTTAAAAGCAACAGTTCAGGATGATAATATTCCATTCCCACCACCTCAGGTGCCACCCAGCACACAGCTTACGTGGCATGTGAGTCAATATCTACACAAGAGGCATAAACACTTTATAAGATAACAAGCCATTTTCATGGACCTGGGACTGTGCATACTAGCCCGCTCACCATGAAAGGTTTGTACTGGAACAAACACCCTTCAGAGAACATACCAGTCTCTTGTTATGGTCTTGATCTTTTTTAATGATGGCAACAAGAAGCTCATACTTCTTCAGGGCCTGTTGAACCTGGAGGTTTAGGAAAAAAGCTAATTACTGCCATTGTTCTGCAGGACAGGCAGATGTGTGTGGGAGTATTGAACACTGCCTCTCTGCAGTGTTTTGGTTTTGATGTAGAGAGTTACCATCCCTAAGTTACATCAACTGTTCAGAACTAAAACTGGAAACTACAAAATCTTTTTTAAAGAGGAATAGCAATCCTAATATAAAACTAGTACAAAACCTGACCGTTACATTCAGGTGGCTGGATCTACACATCCTTCCTGAAGTACCTGAGCTTAGATGTACATCCCTTCATACTATGTTTCTGAGGTGTGATTTTTTTATTTCATTATGCAGTACAGCTTACTGGTACCTCTTCTGTCAGAGGTGCTATCCCTGCTGAAACTTAGAAGGTAGAACAAGAATGCTCACTTCACATTGGAGTCTTGGTCTGGCTCTGCCAGAAGCTGCCTTGAGTTGCTCAGTATGTGCCAGCTGCTGCTGCCACATTTTATTCATAGTGTGGTGGGAAATATGCAGGTGGGGAAACTCTTCCAGTAGCTGAAACAGGAGGTCATCGTCTCTTACTACAAGGTAAAGACAGAGATGTGAGCAATAAATTCCTGGTGGTGTCAGCTGAGGTTATGACATTTTTTCGAATCAACACTTCTTACCAGGACCAGGCTGCTGCTGTGTCCAGCTGAACCCAGCAGGACATACTCTTTGTACAACTGCACACATCCTGCTGTACTGACAGAGCCGTGTTCAGCCTGAGTTCTTGGTGGTTGGTTGGGGTTTTTTTTATGCTGCTGAGGTGCTATTTCCCTCCCACCACCACATCCAATTAAAACCTTTCTCCAAGTGGTTCTGTCCATCACTAATCTGCAGTTTCTTTATCTGTCTCTCACTAGCTGCAGCAACTTAAAATAGTTAGTACAGCAGTAGTAGTGACAGATCCAGGTCAAGTAAACAGGTGGAAAATAAACTGGTTTGCAGCCAGCTTGTTCCCATTACATCTTTGATCTTTCTGGCAGAAGTTGATGGAGAGATGAAACAAACAGGTACTAACCAAGTGTTTGCCCTATAAACACTAAACAAACAAAAAAAAGCAGTGTACCTGAGCACCATTCAGCTCTGGAGGAGCTTACACTGTGATTCCTGTCCATGCTTATGTATATGCCATTTACCACAACTGGGCCCTGCTTTTCATGGTGGCTGTTCCTGGAGAATCATGTGCTCAGCAAAACCAGTGGCCATGTTAATGCCACCATGCAGGGCCTTGTCTGGAAGAGATGGCAGCATCTGACAGATTCTGCTCTATTACCTGTATGTGGCTCAAGCTAAAGGCCCAATTTTATATCCAATACATGCTCAGAGAAAAGGAGAGAAAAAAGCCTGAGCTCAAACTATAGTGGAGCAAGCACAGGAGTAGCAGTAATGGAAACAAGCCTTGAAAATAATCCAAAGGATTTTAAGGAGGTAGCAAATGGGTCACAGTTTTGATTGTGGTTTGCATTTACTTAAGGCATTATCTTCCCTAACAAAAATCCAGACGTATAGAGGTCATAAGAAGGGGAAAATGCTACAGCTGACTGGTATATGTTGGACTAATGCCTTTACTCTTGGAGTTCAACACATGCTTTCGAAAGATGCCAGTTTTCCACCAAGTATAGTTGTGCAGTTCTTACTTGGAGCTGCTTTCTTTGGCTTCACAGTCCCTCGTTTTGGAATCCACTGGCTGTATTTGGGATTCTGAGGTGTGGTTTTTCTAGAATAAACTTTCACTGGCTGAGGCATTTTTGGAGGTTCTTTAAAGATGTTTTCTTTGTATTCTTGTTCCTTAGGAGCAGATGTAAAACAGATGGAGAACAGGTATGAGAAGGGAAAGAGTGATAGATCAGTTTGGCTATCAGAACATACATGTCTTTGTCCAAATTCTCATTCTAAAGTTTCATATTGAATTGGATTCTCCAGAATTTACCCAATGCAGGTCAGGGTTCAAAGAAAGGTTAAATCCCACTATTGCATAACCTCAGCTCTTTGGCAGCATTTAGTGATACTGGTGCAGCCTACAGTGGTAGGACAGAGCTTTTCAGCTTCGGTTCTTTGTGCTTCCAGTAGTACATAAGCAGGTAGCAAAACAACCCCTTTGCCATATTCATAACGTCAGAGAATCATCCTTGCACAAACCCAACTCTGAGTAGGTAAAGACTATGATGATATTAAGAGACTGCCTACAGAGTATGTAGGCTCCAACATTATTAACCTATTTAAAACAAACCCCCATCAGAACCAACAATCACCCAAGTGCATCACGTACCATTTCCTTGATGCCTTCTCTGAGCTTGGAAATCCTAAGCCTCTCCCTGGCTTCATAAATTTTTAGTTCATCTTCATAAGTTTTAGCAAGCAGCTAGAGAATAAAAGTAAGATGACTCTTTCAGATGAAGTAATCAGTCCACATGACCACCTCACTAACTTGTTTGTAGTAGTCAAAGTAGCTTCTTTAAAATCTTTTTTGCAAAATTTGGGGTTTAAGACTCTTCAGCAGTCTGCAAGAGTACAAACCTGCTACAGGAGGCCAGGTGCCCCCCTAAGGAAAAGCATTTCAGTGCTGTTAGTGTAACTGTTGGTAAGAAAGACCAGTAGGCCCCACTTAGATATTACCTTTGCTTTGTTTGTCCTTTCACCTCTTTCTTTCTCCAACTGGCCACCTATCTTCTGTATTTGGCCTGTTCTATTGCTGCAGAGTTTATCTTCTGACTCAGAGAAGAGCTGATGCTGAGATGAGGGTGAAGATGGAGAAAGAGATCGTGGCCTGCTTGGGTACCTCAGACATGGTGTGTCTGTAAGGAAAGGTAATTCACTGAGTATCTAACTTGAAACAAAAGAACAAAGCAAACTTCCAGACAAATATAAGGGGGGGGAAAAAAAGCCCCACAAAATCCATATTGCATTTGAGTCAAAAAGTCCTGCACAGAGTAAGTCATAAAAAGCTAAAGCCCTTGCCTTGAGAATTATACCTGCCCCAAATCACAAATTTTGGGGCTTATACAATAGCAAAGGTACCAGGAGCTATTCAAGGTAGTTCCTACCAGCTTCCTATGAGAAGGATTATTTTTTAATCTACATTCATTTCCATCCTAATACTTGAGGTGGCCTAAGAACTGTTACCTCGTTCAGCTTTCCTTCGGCGGTACTCCATGACGCTGTCGCTGTGCTGAGACAGGTTGTCTTCCTCTGTCAGCTCCTCTCTGGTGTGCTCACCCAGCGCTCTCTGTAACATCTATCAGAGAGATTTTTTGGGGGGTCAGGTTCAATGGTTCATTCAAAATTTAGCACTCTCCAAAGACAGGTGTTTGTTGCAGATTTCCTTTTCATCAGTATTCAAATTATATTCTGGTTTTCTCCACTATCATTACAAAGACTAACTGCTCATAGACAATAAAGAATAGATTTCACTTACTAAATCTAGTTCATTTAACCTGCAAGAGAGTTTTTCTGACACTCTGTGAAGCTCTTGCTCAGACAGCTTTTCCTTTGTTCTGTGAGAAAGAGGCTCTTCAAGCAACTCTGGGGTAGAAATTTCATATCTGCTAAAAAAGAATACAGACAGATTTAACTTATGTTCTAAAAACCTGAAGGTAAGCATTACCTTGGACAATTGCAGTTCACTTTTTACACAAGTATATTTTTATAGGATTAAGTAGCATCTAAAGCTATGAATGTGTAAATGCCTATGGCTATGTCAGGAGAAACAGGAAATACTCCTTAATATATTTACTGTCATGCATCTGAGGAGGAAGAGAACTTGTGGGGGGACAGGATGGGGGATACCCAGGATGGGCTGTGTATATGAAAGTGCTAGCTTGGCTTACTACCAAAAACAACCTGAACTTGCCTTTTCTTTCTGGGCAGACACCTAGATTCAGGCCTTGGAGCCTGTGTTCCTCGTTCAGCACATAGTGGGAGTTGTTGATGTGAAGAGGAAGCAGATGAAATCCCATATACCCAGGGAACCTAAGAAAATGAGTAAGAGTAAATTAAGATTTTAAGGTCCCCACAGTAATGCTCAGAAGCACCATCGGCTGTGTGAGTAGAGATATGCTGTGACAGCTTTTATAGGAGAACTGTCTCAACCACTGTGATTTATATATGTGTCCAGGACCCTAACTGAAGATGTTTAAAGAAATAGACCAGTAAAAATATAGAAGACTAGTTCAAGAATCATCTATAGCTGAACTGCTGAATCAGAAGAACAAGGTCTAGGTTAAGTTATGAGTAACTCTATATACTACATCCTTAGCCTGGGAGTAGTGCCAAGTAGTGCGAGTTAGCACAGCCTCCCTGGCTACAGCCTAAGTTGCAGTTCCCAGCTCACTGTGTGAAAACACTCTGCCCTTGTGCCATTAGTTACACTGGTTTGGTAGTGCCTGGTACCTTCTCTGGTCAAAGTGGAGTCACTTGGGGTTGGCATGCATATACCTGCAAATACACCCCTGGAGAATGAGTTTAAAACAGAGATGTTTTAAACAGGGAACGAAGGATTAAATGCTGTTGAAACTACTGGAACAAATGAAGTCTGTGAGTACCTCTTGTGGCTGCAGAAGGCAAAAAAAGTGTCCAGAGAATGAATTTCCTATACATCCAGATTAACAAGAAGAGAATGGCATCTGCTGATCATTTTGTGTTGTTCAGTTTTTGAAAAGCAAAGGAAAATCCAATGAAATAAAATTAAATAACATAACCAGGCCATTCAGTGAACTTTAGGGAGGGAAATCTGCACTTGATGGAGTCTGAACAACCCCAGTAAACCAAAATCCTTACTAACTTAGAATACCAATACACTTCAGAGAAAAAACATGACTGTACTCTTGTGTTTTATACATCTTTGATACCAAGTAACGGGTCAGTTGTGATAAGTTAGAACTCTAACAGCACTTATACTTCTTGGAGCAAATGCCTCCAGAAAGAACTGACTTGACTTACAAACCGTACGTAGACACAGTCTAACAATATTGCATCACTGACTGTATGTGGGAGAAGGCAAGCCAAAAGTGGGCTGAAAAAAAGCCCAGAAGTGCCACAGGGTGTCAGGAGAATTAAACAGAAATCCAAAAATATCAACTGAACTTCCACAGATAAAGTAGATGTTGTGTCATTACCTTTTCCACATTGTCCTCAGCATCGTTTGATGCCACCTTGTCTCCCACTGCAGAAGCAGATGACAGGTAAGTGTTAGTGGATGGTACAGGCTGCACTGTGCCTACTCATGTAAGAAACAAGTGAAAAAAAGATGTGATCCATGGCCTTTGGATCCAAATTAATCAAAGAAAACAGAATGACAGAGCAACTGTGGTTACAGAATTGTGACACTCATTTTGTAATTTCTCAAGTTGTGAATGTTCAGTGTCATGGGAATGCTATGGAAACTAGAAAGGTAAGCAGTGTTTCCCAGGCAACAGAGAAAATAAGTACTGAAAAACAGCTTCTAAACCTCTTCCACAACAGCAGTTAATGGCCTCTTCCTAGAGTTGAAACTGGCTGCTTTGGTCCACGCTCCTCTGCTCAGACTAAACTCAGCAGTAGGAGTTACCTACTAGAAGAGATTGCTGGAGCATAGGCACATATTAATGGATTAACTAAGAAAGAGGTTGAACTGGGGACAGATTATGTTTCTCCAGCACACTGAACATCTTAAAATTAGGTTATTTTTGTTTCTCTATAAAATAGAAATATGAACTTGTGACTGACTTTTTAAAGTAAATGCACTAAAAGTTACAAGGCCATGTTCCTTGTAGCACCAATAAAAATAAATGCAACATTTGACAGTCAAAAGTTACCCTATAGAAAGCAAAATTCTCTCTCACCAGGGATTTTCTTTAGTAGAGGAAACCTACCAGAAACTTCTTCAGATTTTTGTGTCTTTTCAAGCTGAAATAAAAAGAAGCATGTTTTCTATAAATTCACAGAAGATCATTGACAGGAAGGTCATACATTAGGTTTTTCTGAATATGGAAATCAGTGTTGACTTTATAGATAAAATATACTCCAATTATTTTGTTTACTATATTGTAAGCTGTGCAGTTATATTGATTATGGAGTTGCATCTACATATGTGTGTAAAACACCACCTCTCCCCTTAACTTCTTGCCTGGACACTCAGTGAAGAAAAAATCCAGAATCCAAAATTGTCTGAAGATAAAATCTGACACATTCAGGAGTGTTCTTCAGAGACCAACTACTCCCATTCAGCAAGTATACTAGAAGGTTTTAAAATGAAAGCAGCACTGATTACTAAAAAGATAATTAAAGAACAGAGAGGTTTTCACTTACTGTAGGAATTGTCAATCTCTGACTGTTGGCCAAAGTTGCTGCCTGGCTGTGTGAGCTCTGATAATCTCTCCACCCAGGATACAGAGGCCTGCCTCCCAAAGGCTGAAATGGGGGCAGCAAGGGAACGGCTTGGTGTACAAGCTCCCCCAGCTCGGCAGCGCTGGCACTCAGACTCTCCTGAGGTTCAGTCGTATGCACAGACTCCACTGATCCTTCAGAGACAAACATGAAAAGCTTGAGCTTGCTCCAGTGTTGGTGTGAAAGCAGAACATCAGGTTTGTATATTCTCCACACAGGTAAGAGGGAAGTATCTAACATCAGCTACCATCTTTGTTGGACTGTAGTGAAGAGGGCTGTAACAGTTTTATGCCTTACAGTGTTACTGTTCTGTTTCCAGAGATACCTACTGCAGCCCCTCACTGCTTTTCTAAGAACACAGAGTTCCTCCCAACTGTGTATTTGTGCATGAACATGGTGCTGTCATACTGTCTGGGTGCAGCTGTGTGCATACACAGCAAACAGCTTTTGATTTGTGGTGTTTTAACCTGCAGAGTCATTTTAGGTAAGTACCAGAGAATGCCTGCTCACGTGAGGGCTTCTAAGCAGTGACAGAGCCACAGTCAGGAGAGGCTGGGGACAACTGGAGAGGATGATGGCCACCTGTCAGAATGAGTCATCCAGCACACAATCTACCTGTAAATGGCTGTAAGAACAGCAAAAATGTGATTTTGGATGCTAGGATCTTTCACAAGAACTTTTACTCTCATCATTTTGCTTATTGAGCCACAAAGGGGAAAAAAAAACCCTAACTGAAGCTGAATCTTAGGTAAGCAGAAGTACCCCAGATAATGGAGGCTGCAGACTCTGGCACACTAAAACATTAAATTTCTGAGGATTTATTTTGAAATACAGCTAAAGTGTTTCCCTACACCTCTTGGTCAAAATGAATACTTACCATCTTCCTTCTCCTTTACAATGGTCCTTTCCATCCCAGAGAACTGCCTAGGTAATGTTGCAATAGCCTCTGAGGTTTTAGATTCCTCTACTCCCTCATCCTCTTCTGCTGGTAACAACTCTGGCATCTGGAATTCTATAAGTGAGTTTGAAAAAGGTTAAATTAACAACTGAAAAGCATCTTCCTTATGAACTGTTCAGGTGGACAATTTTCATGTTTGGTATGTTAATAACTTGGTGTTAGCAATCCAGCCTGTGAGCCAAAGAGGTCTGTTAAAGTCATATTTTTAATTCTATGCAGTAAAAATGTTGTCATTCATAATATTTCTTGATGCCCCTAGTTGGAGAGATTAATTACCAGTAAAAATAGAAATATTCTTACAAGGAAACAGAAATGGACACCATTTAAGTTGCTGGAGCCACACATAAGTGTGGCAACAGACTCCTAACAAGCCCTTTAAGAATGAACTTAGTCTTTTTGCAGACTTAAATAATACATCTTATGCTGCATTAAAGGAAATAAATTGAAGACTTCAGAAATCTCTTAGATATTGAAAAAAATATAATGCATTTGTAGGGAGAACTGAATTAGAAGTCAAACAGCAAACCTTTATCCAAATAATGTAGCTCAGAAGTCATGAAAAACTGTCAGAAATGCTTTAAGAAAATAGCATTTTAACTTCAGCAAGATCAGCTACAGGCAACATTTGTTTATTGTGGGTTGGGTTTTTTGTAAAATAAGAATTTAACACAGAGTATAAGCCTGAAAGAAATAACTTTCTTAAGAAAGGCTTTTAAAAAAAACCCTAGAAATGTTATTACAGAATAATGTTTACATTTTATCCACCCAAACTCACCTTCTTCTCTCTTGGAAAATGAATGAGCAGTATCTCCAAGTCTAATTAGGTCGCTGGTAGATTCTGATTCACAAGATGGAACAAAAAATTCAGACTGGGACCTGTGAGGAACATAAAGCCATAACTTATTTACTCTAAAAATCTTTACCCCTTCAGCCCACGAGATGGAGCTGCAGAAGAGTGGCAACTCCAGGCAGCTGGCTATTACAGCCCAGGACATGAGACCAGCTTCCAAAGAAAAAACCAATGTAGAAGTCATGAAGATAAATCAAATGCAGTTTAACTAAAACACAGTAATTTAGATCTGAGACAAAGCTTTAACCCTGTTTCATTCCACATGTAAAGGGAAATTTCACATTCCATGTGATGCATGTAATCAGCATGTTTCCTATCTGCACACCATTAGAAGGCTCCTGGTTTCTCTACAGGCACACCAAAAGACACACTAGGTCAGTGCAAATACTCAGAGTTGTTCTTACCCTTCAGCTGATAAGAGCACTGCAGGTTGCGTAAGCTGACCAGCACTGTCTTCCAGCTGCTCTTGAGATGCAATTTGGATTTCATTATTGGATAGTGCCTTTGCCTCATCTGTTAATAGTGAAGAGGTTGTTATTTTCAGAAAACTACTTGTACCTATTAACTAAAAGGTATTGCTGTCAGTATCATTAAAACAGTTTCAGTGTAATAAAACATTATAATGATGCTATCTAAAATGATGACATGTACTGCCCTCTCCTTGGGGTGGAGGGGTAACTTTTATGGTAAGTTTTGAAAAGCAATACAAGTATCATACACCCTGTTGTTTCCATTATAAATAGCCCCTTTCTTTTTCCTCAAAAGAATTAAATCCTGTACGTATAATTCAAAACTTGGAGCCACTCACACCTATTGGGTAGCAGCTCCAACTCTGGCAGTCTGAGAGATGGGAAAAGCAGAAGTAGGGGGCACTAAAAATCGCTACTGCCTTCTTTCTGCCATTCACAGTGAAACGGGGCAGGAGGCAACCGTCTCAGCCACTTAGTACTCTCCTCTTTACTCACAGAGTGCTCAGTCAGTGATGACAGCTCTTATCAGCTCTACCAAACAAAGAGCACCTACTCATCTGCAGTAAGAATGATGCCTCTCAGGGGCTGAGTAGCTTCTCTTCCCCTGTTTAGCATTTTCCCCAAAATAGCTCCAGCTGTGGATCTGCTTCCAAGACCCACTTCCCAGGAAAGCTGAAGTCATCCCCATTTGTCTCCTAGTAAGGGGACGTTTGTTCACTGCTCCCATTAAAGTCAGCACTTCCCTCCCTGAATCTTAAACATAAATCATTTGAGAGAGAAGTTGAAAAGCAACTACTAACAGAGGGTGAATTGTCTGGTTTATGAAAATAAGGAATGTAAATACTCAGTTTGGCCACTGAATTTTCTTTCCCCTGTCATCAGTTTCAGTCTTTCTCCTGTTCTGCATTGTAAAGGTTATTTATTGGTAAGGCAAAACCACCAACTAAATCTTTGCTATGTTGGAAACACCATGGGTATCCCAAAACAGGGTTTCACAAGCTTACATCTTCACATGGGCAGCACTCCCTAGAGCTGCTAGTGAGAACAGAAAAGAAATAGGTTTTACCTATTCTGGCAGCTGTATTCTACCCATCATCACCAAGAACAACATGGGCATGAGAACCTAAGCCTGCAACAAGCTAACTTAATAGCAGACCAACAGAAAATGCAAGCTGTCTTTATGTATTCTCTCTTGCAGAAGAGAATACCTTAAACTAGGACATCTGTCTACTTACCTCCACTCTGAGAAGCTGATTCACTCACTTCTTCTGTAAGATATTCTAACAAGCCTTCAAATATTTCGAGGAGATTTCTGATGGATTCCCTTTCTCCTCTCACAATGTTCTCACCTTAAGAGAAAGTACTGCTATGTATTAATAATTAGTACTTCACAGAGGAAAAATTCTCAAAAGCAGTTTTCTGGAGAAGAGTCTGTGGAAATTCTAGTGAAGGTGCCAGCTCAGAAGACAAGTGGTCACTCGTTTATGGGTATGTATGTAAGTTTAAGGTATCTTTAAGTTCTCCTAAAGTTGTGTATTTTCAGTGAAAGTTTATCAGTGCTATACCTGCCTCCACACACACAGAAACCCAAGGGTGTTTTCAGGAACAGTTGGGATTTGTATTTTCTTATACATACTAGCTACAGCATGAACCACAGCTATGGCATGGCAGGCAGGATTACAAATGCCAGCCATAATGTACAGGTGTAAAATCAGAGAGATACTCCATACCAAGCAAGCAGCTTTCATTCTTTGCAGGCTATGTTATGCAAGACTATTTATGTACATGAATATACAGTGAAAGCTATTATCTGTGTACAAAGGACAGACACAACGTGGTTCAAGTCTTTACTCACCAATTCTTATTTCTTTTCTGCTTGCTGTTTAAATTTATAACCTGATGTCCAAGGCAAAGGCTCAGTGTTGTGATGATATTCATTACAGGAAAAAGACCTTTCACACAAGCATCAAAGTATCCTTATAACACATGATTCTTCTGAAATGTTCAATTAAACCACACAGATACTCAGCTGGTGTTTCTCTCATTAAAACAAGTACCTACCAGTGATGTGGGACAGGCTGACCTGCAGATAGTCCAATGCCAGGGAATCTATTACTGCTTGTACGTTATGTGCATCATCCTCTTGGCTTCTAGGAGTAGCAATGAAATCTATTTAAAACAAATAATTGATTTTAGGTTATCTAAATGGATAGCTTATTGCAGATATTTTCACTAAACTCCTTTAACTTTCACTTACTGTTTTTTCCAATACCTTGTGTACTTAGTGAAAAGCCCAAATATCATCTGGCCACACAAAATCTTTCCCAAATACTGAGTACAAACTTAGAACACTCCCTAGAATATGTTGTTATTTTATTTGCTGAAGTATTCAATTCAAGAATAGAGATGACTAGAGTGTTTTCCCTCCATCACTTCCAGTTCAGATTGTCAAACTGGAATTGCAGTTTGTGTTCAGGTCTCTTCTTCCCCTGTCAGAAACTAGTTGGACTACTTGATTGGGAGCAACACTGGTTTTTGTCCTGGCCTTATGCTTAACAGGAGTTCTACCTCCAATAGCTGCCAGTTACCTCAGTGCTACTGAAATCTTCTGCAAGTAGGTGTCTTTTTACTTACCAAACACAACAGTTTATCATAAAGTTAAAAAAACCCATAATTATATAGCCCTTACTTAATTGTTGTCACAGAAGTCTAATGGAGTTGGTTTAAACCAGATATAAAGCACAGTTTAACTCTCAGCAGACTAGAAATATTAAGCATTTTATGAGAACAGGCTTCAGTATTAACATTTCTTTAAGAGAACTGAGCCAGTACACACCCTTCAAAGGTATTGTGCCTATGTATGGTTTTCAAGGCCTAATTTACAACAGGAAAAAACATTAAAAAACTCCAAACTGATCAATAGTACTAAAATCTTCTTAAAGAATGACAATCTTGTGTTGTTTCTCTTTAGAAGGACACAAACACTTTAAAGCCCTGTGCCCTAAGTGTTAGAAACCTGAATTTGTAGATTACAAAGTAGACATGGAAAAAATACAGTCCAAAAGCAGGTTGAGAAATTATTGTTCCCACCTGGTACTTTTTCTCCTAAGATTGATTCATAAAGATGAACAAATACATCAGCACCACATTCTGTAAGATGCTTTATGTGCTGGTTTATGTGACAGCTCCTCAAAAGATCATTGGCCACGCTGACCCAATCTGTTAAGAAGTAAAAGGAAAAGACACAGTTAGCTACATTGAAACATGGAACCTGTTTGAATGGCTTTGATGTGGCCAATCCCAGTCACTGTTCATACTGCATGTGCTCTGCTTCACGCATTCCACCCCTCTGCAGATGGAATTGCAGAGCATTTAAGTTGGAAAAAACACCTTTAAGATCACCCAGTCTGACCTCAAACCTACCACTGCCAAGTCTAACTAATCCACAGCCCTAAGCACCACATCTACACGGATTTTAAGTACCTCCAGGGATGGTGACCCAAGCAGTTCCCTGGGAAGCCTCTTCCAAAGATTGACAATGTGTCATAGCACAGCAGGACTTAGCTGAGGGTTATGCAAGTACCACCAACTGGGCAGCTTCCTTTTTCTTCAACATAGGAAACCAAAATAAGCTCTGATATATCTTTTGTCAAGTCTCAGAAGTGACACATGCTTTTGTGCAAACACAAGCTTCTCTCTTACAAACCCCAGATCTCTAACACTCTTAGGCAAGGACAGCATTCCTCATAAACCTGAGTTCAAGGACTACTGTCATTAGCTTGCCATTTAGGGGGTACAGGAGTAGAGAGATGTGTGCATCAACTGCCTGATTTTGCAAAAATGTGATTTCCTGAATTCTGAATGCTTTGAAGTACACGTATCCTCTGAAGTACATGTATCCACTGCATTCTTCCCTATCAACTTGGAAGAATGAGTCCTCATCTCAGTCCGTGATCTCTTAAGGTTGGATTCTCCCTCTGCACATTGCTTTTGCAAACAAAACGATGTTTTGATAAGTATTATCAAGGACTTTAAACTACCAGAAAAGGGATGTCATCTTCAGGAAGGAAAAACTGTACAGTTATTAGAGCAGATGGATTTGTTTCATTTTTACTCTCCTGTACACAGGGACTATTGCTTTTCCATCACTCTTCACTCAGTCCCAGAAACCACTTAAACACTTGAATAGCTTCAGGTGCATGGAAGGTCGGAGGATCTCCAAAGACGTGTCTGAAAACACGTCACCAGCTCCATGAGGTGAAAAGCACCAGAGGAGGGGGGTTAACGCAAAGGCCGCCACACAAGGCGGCTCTGAGAGCACCACAGCAGGTGCTGCGCGCGACGCGAGCAGCAGGCGGGTCTGAGGTAGAGGGGGGAGAAGCCCTCGCTCCCCCCGCCCTCGCAGGGCACAAGGCCGGCTGCTCCCCGGGACGTGCCCGTTCCCCGCAGCAAGGCCCCGCCTCCATCCCGCCCCAGTGCGGGCAGCGTACAGCGAGAGAGGGGACTGCGAGTTCAGGAGAGAGAGGCGCCCACAGCTCGGGGCTGAGCCGCCGCCTCAGGAGCCCGGCCGGCCCTACCTCTCTCCTCAGCGCTGCCCATCGCGCGGTGCCTCGCGCACTAACGGACCGAGGCAGGGCTCCGCCCCGGGTGATTTAAATGGTCCCTCTCGACGTCCTCTGCGCTGATTGGGCATGCTGTGCCGGAAGGGGCGGGGATATCCCGCCTATCTGCGCCGCGTGACCGCTGTGGGTTGCGGATGGGTTGGTTGTCATGGGAACGGGGTGGCGGGCTGCAGCGCGCCGAAGTCTCAGGGCCCAGCTGCAGCGCCGATCACGTGGCCTTCCCCTCCCCCGCTTCCTGTGCGGGCGCCGCGCGCGGGTCACGTGACAGCTTCCCCCCCGCCTTCCTCTCAAACTCCCCAGAGCAGGTGCCGCAACCCCCAGGCCCGCTCCACTCCCCGTGGGCCGAGCCCCGCCGGGCAGGCCTAGGCGGCCCTGAGGGCGGTTAATGGGTAAAACGGCGGAACGGCGCCCCCCGGGCTGTAAGGCAGCGGCAGGGGTGTTCCCGCGGTAGTTCCGCCTTCGTCACGCCGGAGGGGGGCGGCGTGTCTCCTTCCGGAGTGAAGTCGAGGTGGGGGCGCGCTGGCCTCCGGCGGCGGCTGCTGCGGCTGGGGAAGGTTCTAGCGCTTGACCTTGCCGGCCAGGCCTGTTGGCAGAGGCGGTGTTTGCACCAACAGGCTGGCTCCCTGGAGCCAGGGTTGGCGTTCAGGTGGCAGAGGCTTGCTGGGGAAGTGGAGAGAGCTGGGATGGCCTCTGCATGATGGGAGGTTGGAACCTTCTAATGAAGGCTTGGTGAGACCAACCATTACTGGTGTCAGCATGCAGGTTTTGGAGACACTACCAGTGAAAGCGTGTTACCTTCCCTACTGAGTATCCCATAATACTGGGGAATTCTGGGGTCTCCATGTTGCACCAAGTCATGGAAAGCTAGAAATAATGCTGCCCTTTAACTTTGAACTCCTGCAGCTGAGATCCTGATTATGACTCAGAGTAATGGCTGCAAGTAAACAGCAGTGCTGGCATCGGCTCCAGCAGTCCACAGATGTATGTTGTAGATACGTAACCCAAACGCACCTCCTGCTTTAATGAACACGGGCTTTTGTGTGTATAAGCAAACACATTTCAATACTACTGAAATTAGTGCTACAACATGGATTTCAGTCTGATACGTGGGGCTCTGAGAGCTGTGTTAATTTGCTTTGCGTGTATCGGCTCCAACAGGTAAGGAGAGACTCCAGAAAAATCAATGCTTAACTTAAAAGGGGTGGAACACAAAAATGGAGGGTTGGTTTCAAGGAGGAAGTCAAAAGGAGCTGCTTGAAGACTAAATGCGTGGGAGACAGGGATGTGTTTGTGTTGGTTTAGCCTTTTTGTTTCTTTTAAAACCTTGGCAAGGTTAAACTGTGGGGTAACAGGAACCAGTAAGCTATATACAAACAACAACAAAAAAAATCAATGTGTTAAGCTAAATGTAATTGGGGAGAACAAGCAAAGATCAGACAATTTGCTATTTTCACAGCTTTTGTTAAAAAAACCCTCTTTTTCAGGCTCATCAGAAGCAAGAAGTCTGATGGGGCAGTAGGTATAGAGTGTTAAAAGGAGTATTTTGGGACAAAAATCTTTTAACAAGCTATATTAAATCAGTAAACCCATACTGAAAAAAAAGTAATTGTTTCTCCTCAATAAAGAGGAAATGGCAAGGATAATCACAGGCATGGCTTGAAGAGATATGATTTATAAGAAACTAATGTCCACTGACAGTCTAAATAAATACAAAATGATTACTCACCATTTTTAATAACTTTTCTTTCCACGTGCCTTGTTCTTACCAGGCAATACACTGAAAGTGAAAGTAAGTGTTGTTTAGGCAGCATACATTTAAAATGTGAAACTATCACGGTATCTTAAAAGCTAAGAGCATAAATAGAACAAAAATAAGAAGAAATGGCCATCAAATAGTTATTTTTGCCTCAGAAAAGCCTTAAGGCACAGATTGCCTGAAGGTGGGAGGATATAAATGGAGAGTGTTGTTACGACACTTCTCCTTCCTTATGTTGTTTTCATTCACATTGGCCCCTGTTGAAAACAGGTGGTCTGGCAATATGGCTGCTTATATTTAGGCTCCCAGCTTTACCTTTTCTGTTGTGTGCTTTAATCCTCAGGTAGCAAGACGTTTTTTAAATGTTATTCCTGCTACTAGCAAAGCAGGGCAGGTAAGTAAATAGTGCCCACTTCAGATATTGGATGATTATACATGTGCTTGCTAATCAGCCCTGCCTGCCCTTCACTGCACTGGTGTACTTGTGACCTTTGAATTGCTTTACTGGCCCTGTTGTGGAATGCAAAATGATTAAAAATAGTAACTGTTTCTATTCACATGTATTTAACATTTATGAAAGCGCCCAGGCAATGGGTGACAGCCTGAAGGCACTGCTCAAAGTAGCTGCGATGGCCCTTAACGTCAGGACCTGCGTATTCAGCTCCAAGAAATCCCAGGCAGACACGTGGCTGCTCCGCCGTTCCTCCCAGTTTCAGTTTAGCTAAAGCCTGGTTGGGGTTGGTCTGTCGGAGGCTTCTCACAGCTGCTTCGTGTCGCCTGTGGGGCTCTGAGCTCGGGGACCGTCCCTGCCAGGTGCTGGGCGCCTTCCCCGCTCCCTCACCGCCGCTCCTGAACGCCAACGAGGAGCCGAGCGGCTCTGCGAACAAACCAGGAGGCCGAAAGTTATCGGGCCGCGCTTGGCGAAGGCCGGGCGGGGGAAATCCCCGCTTCCGCCAGGCCCTATGCGGCCCGCGGAGAGGCCCCGACTCGAGGCCTGGTCTGCCCCACTAGGCCGCGCGCTGCTGCCTACCGGCAGCTCCGCGCATGCGCGGCCGCTCGCACCGTCCCTTGCGTGGGCGGGAGGGTGCGGGGAGGGGCAGCGTGGGCTCCTGTGGGCGGAGCGCTGCGGGCAGTGACGGCGCGTTAACCACGCCCCAAGAAGGAGGGGAACTTCCGCCCGCGAGCGCAGAAGCCGGTCAGTCGGCCGAGCCGCTGTCACGCCCACGCGGGAGGGGGTGGAGATTCCGGCCAGCTCGGGCCGCTTACATAACCCGAGGGGCGGGTTCTGCGCGTGCGTCACCAGCCGTTTCCCAGCAGCCCCCGCGGCCCCCTTTATATAACCGGCATCCGGCGCAGCGGCGCTCCACATTCGGTGGCCCCCGTCAACGGCGCCGGATCCTGCCCCACTTCTCGCCACTCTCTTTAAGTGACCGGGATCGTCTCGCCCACCGCCACCATCACCATGCCCGGGTATTCCAGCGACAGGGACAGAGGGTGAGTCCGGGGGCCCGGCCGGCGCTAGCCGCCGCCAGCGTCCGGACTCTTTAGACCGACTGTGGGGTTCCGGTGGTTGTTTTTTCAGCCGCTTAAAATGGCGGCGAGTCGCGGGGGTTGGGCCCTGAAGCCCTTCGCCTCGGCTCCTGCCGTCTGGAGGTCTTCGGAACTTGGCGAGGGGAGGCCGGGGGGAGGGGAACTGGCTTCCGGAGCTCATAGCTCCGGCGAAGGTGGCCGCTCTGCGTGGGTGGCTGCGTAATCTGGGACGAGTCTCGGTCTGTCCGCCTCAGCGCAGCCCCGGCTTTTGTGTGGCCGCCTACGAGGGGTGCGGGTGGGGTTTTTCGGGGAGAAAGGGGCTCGCTTCGCACCCTTTTTGGGACGCAACCCCCCGAGTGTGGATGGTATATGCAGCGCTCGAGTCTCCCACCCCGCACCCCCCTCTTCTCCCCCCCCGCCGGGGGGGGTGGGTGGGTGGGGGGGTGGGCTGGGGAGCGGCGGGCTGGCTGGAGGTTTGTGGGTCAGTGGGTTGGCCGGGCGCTTCGCCGAGCCGAAGCCTTGGGGAGCTCTCGGTAGGGCGGTTCCCTTTTCCTCCCTTCCCCCTCACAAGGGACGGCGGCTCTAGCTGTTGCTGGCAGAAGCCGGCCGGCTCCCGCTTTGTGTTGTGTAAGCGGATGTTAATGGCCGGCCCCGCCATGCGGTGACTGAGGGGAAATCAAAATGCCGGCTGCTGCTGCTGCCTTTGTTCCTCCTCCTCCTCCTCCCCCCGCCCAGCTCAGACTCTAAAATGGCAGCGGCTGGAAAATGTGGCGTAGACAGAAATGAGAGACAAAGGAAACAGCGCTGGCAGGAAGCAGCGGCCACTCAGCCAGGTCCCCTCTGGGAGCGCTGTGTGGTGCTGGGGAGGATCGTTCCCAGCGCCTGCCCGGCAAAATTGGGGAGCAATCGGGGCGGGGAAGGGAGCCCCACGCTCGGATCGTGTTAAGCGGTCCGCGGCGCGGGGGTTGGCGTTGCTTCGAGCCGCGCCTCGGGGCTGCCAGGGCAGGCTTTGCAGATGAACCTTCTTTGAACGGAAGGACCTAACCGAAAATGCTAGTGTAAAACGTCTGGCTTCGTAAAACATTGTTAGTGTGAGAGATACGGGAAAACGGATTATGGGAAAGTTACCCCAAGATTTCTTAAGTGTCCCTGCCTGCTTGCTGCAGGCTGATACACAAAGGGAGTGTCATTTGGGTGGGAAACCATTTTGATCACGAGGTAATAAAAAGGTGTTAACGTCTGTGCTTTGCCCATGTTGCAACCTGCAAATAGGCCTTTCATTTCCATTCCATGGAAACTGAAAGATGTGTGTGGCTTAGGCTCTGAATATGAGTTTATCTAGGCAGATCGTAGCCTCTACAGCTGTAGTCTGTTTTCTGGGGTTTCAGTATCCTGTAGGTGAGGTTTAATAAGGGTGGGAAAGATGGTGGTTGTTGGGGTTTTTTCGTTCTTGGATTCTATGTTGTGATCTTCTCTAGGTTTGGAGCCCCCCGTTTTGGAGGAAGTAGAGGTGGACCTCTCTCTGGAAAGAAATTTGGAAACCCTGGGGAAAAACTTACAAAAAAGAAATGGAATTTAGATGAACTGCCCAAGTTTGAGAAGAACTTCTATCAAGAACATCCTGATGTAGTTAGACGTACTGTGGTATGTACCCAATCCAGCTCCTGCAAAAGTAAACAAATTAGTACAAATACACTGAGGGTCATGGGGCCCAACAGGCATGGGGGAGTGACTTAAAAGAGAATTTTTGTATCAAAGCTTATTTCCAATAATGTTTTTTGTTGTCTTACAGCAAGAAGTTGAGCAGTACAGATCAAGCAAAGAAGTCACAGTTAGGGGCCATAACTGTCCAAAACCAATTATAAACTTCTATGAAGCTAACTTTCCTGGTAAGTGAAGGCTGGCATACTGGTTGTTCTTGCAGGCTTGATTAAAGATGAAGTTTAAGCTAATAAGCTTCCATTTTTCTCTTCAAGCAAATGTTATGGAGGTAATTCAGAGGCAGAACTTCACTGAACCAACTGCTATTCAAGCACAAGGTTGGCCTGTTGCATTGAGCGGATTGGATATGGTCGGAGTGGCACAGACTGGATCAGGGAAAACGCTGTCTGTAAGTTTTGTAGCCTGTATGGAGCTGCTGCATTTCAGCAGTGAAAGTAGTATTGCCTGGCTTAGCCCAGGCCAAATGCTTCTGGGAAGAGATTGTAATATGACTTTTCTTTTTTCTAAATAGTACTTGTTGCCTGCTATTGTGCATATAAATCATCAGCCATTCCTGGAGCGAGGGGATGGACCTATTGTGAGTATTCCTAAACAAAAGGGGATCCTGTCTTCTAGAGTAGGTGATAGTCTTTAGTCAGATTGTCAGTGCTTATGAATGCATAGCAGCTGTAATGTGTTTCTAACCACTAAAGTGGTTCCATGTTTTGATAGTCTCATGAAACATTCCATAAGCTCTGATGGGATTGTCTTCCAAACTGCACAGGCAGGGCTAGGTGACCAACTTAGTCACTGACTTCCATGGGCTAGTGATTTCCACATGTCTTAGTGCATAGTGTAGCTCAGGGTTGGGTGGGAGTTGAGGTGGTGGTAGGCTTCCTTTGCTGGTTTGGGCTAGTGGAAGCCACTTTGTCATTCTGGCACTGAAGGAATATGTGACAGCCCTTCAATGAATGTCAGACTGGAAGTATCAGATAGGTATTGGACTAAAAGCTGGGCATCTTTTCTAGTGTCTTGTGCTGGCACCAACTCGTGAACTGGCTCAACAAGTGCAGCAGGTAGCTGCTGAATACAGCAGGGCATGCCGTTTGAAGTCTACATGTATTTATGGAGGTGCTCCAAAGGGACCACAAATTCGTGACTTAGAGAGAGGTATGGATAAACCTTGATGCATCTCTGTGAGGCTACAATGTGAAAACTTTCAGCTAACTTCCCTGCTTGGTTTTTAGGTGTGGAAATCTGCATTGCAACACCTGGAAGACTTATAGACTTCTTAGAAGCTGGAAAGACCAATCTCAGGAGGTGTACTTACCTAGTGCTCGATGAAGCTGACAGGATGCTTGATATGGGATTTGAACCTCAGATAAGAAAAATTGTGGATCAGATAAGAGTGAGTATAAGTGGTTCACACATTTATCTAACAAATGCTGCTTTCAGGCTTAACTGGCCAACCAAAGAAAAATCTACCCAGGTGACTTTACTGATTTTTGTACTGACCTAATCTCCTCCTCCAGCCTGACAGGCAGACTCTGATGTGGAGTGCCACATGGCCGAAGGAAGTAAGGCAGCTGGCTGAAGATTTCTTGAAAGAATACGTACACATCAACATCGGTGCATTGGAACTAAGTGCAAACCACAACATTCTTCAGATTGTGGATGTGTGTCATGATGTAGAGAAAGACGACAAGTAAGTAGCAAGGGGGGAAACATTCAAAATGCTTTTTGGTGGTTAATTTGTATTTATGAACTGAAATAAACTTGTTGGATTTTTGATACATTTGTAACTCAGAATCAGGCTGGTAAAAGAGTACAAAATCAATCCAGGCTCTAACAGTTACCCCTTCCTGATAGGCTTATTCGTTTGATGGAAGAAATAATGAGTGAGAAAGAGAACAAAACAATCGTTTTTGTTGAAACCAAAAGACGGTGTGATGATCTTACCAGGAAAATGAGGAGAGATGGGTGAGTAACTGGAACTTAAGTGAGCCGCCCTGGTTGTCTGAGAATGCTCTTGAGTTTTGATGAGTGACCTCTAAAGTATAGTGTTAGAACTGTCGAATACTGCAGCATCAGGTTCCAGATAAAAAGCTAAAACTTAAAGCTGTCTGGAATTTGCTGATAACCATGTCTTTGACATGGTTTGAATTACTCTAGGAATGGAATTGGGTTAATGTAAGTTCTGTCTCTTCAGGTGGCCAGCAATGGGTATTCATGGTGATAAAAGTCAGCAGGAGCGTGACTGGGTTCTAAATGGTGAGTATTTGGGAAACTTCTGCAAGTGTATGAGCTGTTACTTCATGAAGAAACTAATGAGTTGCTTGTGTTACAGAATTCAAACATGGAAAAGCACCAATCCTGATTGCTACAGATGTTGCATCCAGAGGTCTAGGTTAGTACAACTCGTAATGCCAGTTGCCCAAAGCTTTTTAAAGAAAGTCTATTGCTTTCTTTAACCTCTGCATTTTTCTAAGTTTTCTTCACATAAAGGTGCAGTCTTTGTGGCAAGGCCTAGGCATGACAATCGGAGGACTCGAGGGGGATGGAGGACTAGTGGAAGTGATCGGCTGGCTGCTTCCAGTCAAATAGAGAGGTGAAAGCTGAGAGCATTGTGTGCCAGTAATCTTCAAAAGGCAAAGATCATCCTTTAAACTTACTACCCCATAAACTGTTCTCTCATGAAATAAGCAGTTTCATTCACAGTTCACTTTGCCCTGGTATTTCTCTTCTCTCCATGCTTTGCATGATTTGCCATGGTGCAGTACTGTTAAGTTTTGTGCATACTGTCTGCTGTGATCTGTGGGTCTTTGAATTTCAGTGAGTTTGCTGAAATGTTGAAGAAAATAATTACAAACTTGAATGTTCAATGAAATTTTTTTCAACCATGAAATGGAGAGAGCAGCTTTAAAATGTACTAAGCCTTGTACAAATTGGTGAGTACTGGCACATGAAATCTGAGAAAAAGCCCACCTCTCACTTTAGCAAGTGGGGCAGGAAAGCAATGGCTTTTCAAATGCCTTTGAAAGTCGAAGTTCCTCCACCTATACATAATCGTCATGTCGAGACCTGCCAGAGAAAAACACATTCTCAAGTGAACCCTGGCTTCTTGGAAGCGCTTGCCTAGACAAGACACAGTGCATAAAAACAACTTGGTGACTTTGGGGGGACAGGTATGTTTTTCTTGCAGCTGCGGTTCAAAGGTCTTGGCAAGACGAGCAGTGTGGCCCCTTTTTTTTTTGAGCTTCTGATGAGTGTGTATGTGAAGGACCTTGTATGTTTTTACTCTAAGGTCCTCAAATGAGCACATGAAGAGGCTGCTGTGAGCTTTAGTGGCCCTACTGCAAGAAGCATTCAGATGTCACTTGATGATTTGTAAAGGGGACTCTTGAGTTGGGAATGACAAGCAAATGCATACTCCTTTATGGTAAGGTTTTGGCTCACAGGGTGGGTGATGAGACGGGAACAGACGGAGTGTGCATAACTTTCTCTTCCACAATACTCATGCAGAGATGGGTAATTCTAACACTGTTCTTTGCAGCCGTTATCTCCGTTAAAGTACTCTTGTCTAATGTTTATCTTCGATTTGGCTGTTGTGGTGTGCAAAACTTTGTACCTTGCTTTTTGCCACACTGCAACACTTTACAGATGTGGAAGATGTGAAATTTGTCATCAATTATGACTACCCTAACTCCTCAGAGGACTATATCCACCGAATTGGACGAACTGCCCGCAGTACCAAAACAGGCACAGCATACACATTCTTTACTCCTAACAATATTAAGCAAGTAAATGACCTCATCTCTGTGCTTCGTGAGGCTAATCAAGCTATCAACCCCAAATTGCTTCAGTTGATTGAAGACAGAGGTTCAGGTAAGTAGTGATTTTTTTGACCACAGTGTGTACCCTTTCCTCTTGGAACAAAATAGAAACTAAAACTCCACCTCCAACCTCTCTCCAAAATGGATGTGGAAGGTGGTTTAGCTGCCAGTTATGGTGACCTGAAAAGGTATTCATTTACACCTTTAACAAAAGCCAACCCCCCCCTCCCCATGAATACTTGCTCCACTCAATATTGTGGTGCATTTAATGGGTCATGCTGGCCAAAGCTGCACTTCTAAGTACTTTCTCCAGAATAAAACTCCTTGGGGCTTGGTTTTGTGGCCCGTCCTCCTTACATGGCTAAGAAAGATAGAACAGAGCATACCCTTGGAAAGATGAAGGTGACTTTCTGCCTTGATTGTTGCCACTCTGGCATTACAGGGCAGAGTCTAACTTCCTCAGAGGTCAGGCAGCTTTCTGATCAAAATAGTCTAACTAGAGTTCAGGTAGCAGTGGGAAAAGGGGCTGTTGTAGGTTTGCCTTGCTGGGGCAGAAAGGAAGAAAAATTCTCTTAGCAGCTGAACTCATGCGTTCGAAGGAATGTGAAATGCAGCCTCTGTGATATGTGTACATAACTCTGTCTTGTCTCTCCCAATAGGTCGTTCCAGAGGTGATCGGCGTGACAGATATTCTGCGGGCAAAAGGGGTGGATTTAGTAGCTTTAGAGAGAGGGAGAACTTTGAGAGAAACTATGGTGCGTTAGGAAAGAGAGACTTTGGAGCAAAAACTCAAAACGGGGCCTACAGTGCCCAGAGTTTCAGTAATGGAACTCCTTTTGGGAATGGCTTTGCAGCTGCAGGCATGCAGGCTGGCTTCAGGGCTGGTAACCCTGCTGGAGCTTACCAGAATGGCTATGAGCAGCAGTATGGGAGTAACATTGCAAATATGCACAATGGCATGAACCAGCAGCAGTATGCCTACCCTGCCACTGGTGCTGCTCCTATGATAGGTTACCCGATGCCGACAAGTTACTCTCAATAACTTAGTGTATTTAAATGTTTCAGTTTTTCATAATTGCTCTTTATATTGTGTGTTATCAAAACAGGATAGTTATTTAAGAAATGGGAAATGCAGAAATGACTGCAGTGCAGCAGTAATTATGGTGCACTTTTTTCGCTATTTAAGTTGAATATTTCTCTACATTCCTGAAACAATTTTTAGTTTTTTGTACTAGAAAATGCAGACAGTGTTTTCAAAGTTAAATGTACAGTGATTTGAAATACAGTAACAGAAGGCAGTGCATGGCCTTCCAATAAAGATATTTGAAGACCGAATTTTCTTTCAGATGGCAATTTTCTCAACATGTGCACAACTTTACATTAATGGAATGTCAAATGTTTTTATATTAAATTCTAGAAAGGTTTCTCAACTGTGTCTGATTAAACATTATAAGCTTATACAAAAACCAGCCTTGCCTTGATTGGGCTAGATTGCTTAGCATGGCAGGCTCTGCTTGGATGGGGAAGAAAACTAAAGCTGGCTTCTACGTAACTGTTGAAAACAGTGCTCTTCCTTGTCTCACTAGCGTAGGGCCAGTTTCTGGAGAAGATCCACGGGAGTAAAGGTGTAGCTACAAGTCTCGCTAACCAAAACTCTGCAGTGGTGTTGCTCATGAGCTGCTACAAGCGTAGGAAGCTTTTGCAGCACCATAACTGTCGCCTTCACACGAGCATATGTGCAGACTAGGCTTGAGTGTAATGTATCTACAGCTGTCAGGCCGTGTGAGTTAGCATGCAGGCTTACTATGAGCTTCAGAGAAATGGGAAGATCTTAGTATTAAAACTTCAAATTATACTTAAACTTGTATTGAGCAGTGATTTTCTTTTTATGGATTGGGGGGGAGGGAGGTGGGCTGTTGATCCATGAATTTTTCATGGATTTTCTTCTCAAGACTTCTGTAGTACATGTGTATCTAATCACAAAGCACTGCCCCTGCTGAGCACTGCCTTGCTCAGCAAGGCAAAGAAGCAATAGTGTTTCCTTGACAAGCACAGCTAGAATAATACCTGGGCCTGGGGTTAAAGTACTTAATGCTTTCAAGTACAATAGAAGCTCAAGCTAATGCTGAGTTCCTTCCTCTTGCTTGTTTATCAGTAACAAAGATTACTATCCAATTTAACAATGCTTAACTACAGTTAAAGGTTGAATCTGTTTGCAGCAGTCAAGGCAAGAGTCCGCCCAGCTGATTTTAAACACAAAGCAGACTATTCCTTTTACGGTCCAGATATCTGTGTCAATTGATCTCTGAGGCTCAGCTGGTGCTGTTTTGCCTCCTTAATGATGTATTTCTGCTTATTCTGTGGAGTTCTACTACTTGACAGTACTTCTGTGATGGTTCACTGTTGCTAGGAGAACTTATGTGCAGTCCTGATGTTCCATAAGCAAATTTAAAGCTGCAGGTGGCAAGGTGGAAAGATCATTCCTAATCACTTTGCAGTAGTCCCCTGGCCCAGTACTACTAGTGCAGAAGAGATTAAATATTTAAATGTATTTGAAATTCCTGTTAATTGCAAAGTTCCCAGCGCACTTGCCCAAATATAATGCATGAAAAGCTTGGTTTTGTCAATCCTTTATGCTAGAAAAGGGTTAGGGTCAATCCTTTATGTAGAAATCTGGCCTGTGAGGTCTCTAACAATGCTGCAGAGCCTTCTCTCTTCAGCGGGGAGAATGCACCACCCACCTTTTGTTTGAAGCAAAGCCTGGGCATGTGCTGGCAAGTTGTGCTAGTTGACAATGGGCTCTGGAAATTTCCTCGGGAACTGACAAGAGTTGTGCTGTGATCAGAGGCTTGCTGGGGGCACCTAGCTCGAAGCAAATGTGCTTTGGAAATTAAACCACTTCCCGGACTCGAGCTGCTTGGACAGCAGCTACTCCGGCTGGCCCATAGGCCTGTGAACACACCCTACAGCTCTGCCTGGGGCCCTGCGCCGGCCCGTGAGCTGAAGCACCAGGGCTGAGCTTGCCCAGCCTGCTGGCAGACCGCGCCCTCCTCACGCCCTGCTCTCCTGGCACCGCCGCAGCCCCGCGCTGAGGGACGGAAATTTCCACCGCTGCGCGCGGCGGCGGGCGCGCTGATAGGCGGGGCCGTGGGGCCGTTCACCCGGCCCGGCCTGCTCGGGAAGCCCTTGCGCGGGGCTGCTCCGAGGGACTCTGGGCCAGTTGGGCTCTCCGGGAAATGTAGCGTGTTCTCGTGACGGGGAAGCGCAGGGCTCTTCCTACAGCCTCGCCCCGGGAGGGGAAGGCCGGGCGCTGCCTCCTGACGCGCCGAGCCGCGGGCAGGCCCTGCTCGGGCCGAGGGGCACGAAGCACGAGGCGGCGGGAAGGCTGGAGTGCGCTACCGGGTCGCGCGCGGAGTGATAGCGCGCATGCGCGGCCAGCGTGGCCTTGCGCGCTCCTGATAGTCCTTGCGCCAGCCCCGCTTCCTGTGAGCGTAGGGCGCGGCGCGGCGCATGCGTATTCCTGCCTCCCCGCCATGAGGGAGGTGAGGGACTGGAAAGATGGCGTTGGGCTGCCGCCAAGGTGGTCGCTGGTGCGGCCGCACTCCCCTCAGGCGGTCCGTGCTGAGGGGGCGGCTGTCCGCCGCAGAGAGGGCAGAGGCTGGGTCCTCGGCGCGGCCCTACGCGGCGGCGGCGGCGGCGACGGGCGGTGGCGATGAGGCGGCGAGCGGGGAGGAGCTGCTCGAGGTGTGCTGGCGGCGGCACTTCCTGCGGGGCGGCGCGGAGCCGCGTCCGGAGCTGCCCTGGCGCGCTTACCTCAGCGGCTGCCACCCGGGCTTCGGGCCGCTGGGCGTGGCGCTGCGGGGAAACCTGGCGGCTCAGTGGTGGGACTCGGTGCTGGCTTTCCGGGAGCAGGTGTTCGCAGTGGATGCCCCGCTCCACGGCCCGCCCGCCGCCGCTCCCCCTGCCGGCCCGGACCTCCGACTGCTGCACTTAGAGACGCTGCGCGAAGCTCTCCAGAGCAGGGGCTGTAGTCAGGAGCCAGGCGGTCCGTCCCTGGAAGAAGTGCTAGGGACCGCGGGAACGCTCCGAGAGAGCCTGCTTCCCGGTAGGTCCCTGTCCGCCACCGTCGGGGTGAGGCGGGCGCCGGGGCAGCCTGATAGCGTAGGATTTTCTAGGACCAAGAAAATCAAACGCAGCGTTTAAGGGGCTTTTCCAGCCCAAGTGCACTGGGAAAGTGTCATCAGCGTGCTGTGAGCGTGTCCTGTTCAAGGACCCGAGCAGCACAAACGCTGGAGTGTACGTACGTCGGATGCTGCCCCGTGTAACGGGAGGAGCGGGTTAAGAGTCGAGGTTGTCAAAGTACCTGGAGGAATCGCACTACAGGCTGCTGAGCTCTTCTTTGCAGAGCGTTAGTGCTTGTGGGACTGCACGTATGAACAGCATGTGTGTCATAGCTGCGACATACAATTCAATAGAATTAAAACCGTGTTTTTTTTTCCCCCCCTATGGCTGCTAAAATGGCAATTTGGCTTTGACAGGTGCTTTGGCACAGTATGTTGGCTGCTTAGAACTGGTGAACAGAAGATTGCCCTGTGGCCTCGCTCAGATTGGAGTGTGCTTTCACTCTGTTCCAGAAAAAGAACAGCAGAGCAAAAACCTGCAAAGGTAGACTAATGGGTAAATGAATCCCTTCTCATGCCTAAACCAACTGTTTGCACTTGTTTCACTTTTGGATTATTTTTGAATGGTCTCTTGCTTTTTCCCTGTTATTTTTGAAGGAGTTAACTTGCTGACCTTGCTATTGTTTAAAGAATAGGCGAAAGGACCACGTCTTTGCTTGCATGGTTCAGCTCTCCCAGAACTGCAGGACAGTGGCTCGATTACTGGTTACGCCAGAGACTCCAATGGTGGAGAAAGGTAAAGCAGCGTTCCCATGGGAGACCTTGGTCTGCTCCTTTGTATCTCAAAGAGAGGGGGATCAGGCACCCTGATCCGTGTTGTGTGGCTTGCCTGATCTTGTCACTGATGTCATGTACGTCGTGTGAGAAACAAAAAAAGCTCTTCAAGTTTGTGACAAGTTTGTAAGGAGTTTACAACATGACTTGGAGGGAAATGTTTTGTGTTTGTAGTTGACTTGAGATCAAAATACTGTAAAACCATAGAGGGGTTTGGGCTGTAATTTGTGAAGATACCTTGCTGAAAGCCATAGACTTTTTTGTAGTTGATTCAGTATGCACAGTAGTGATCACCTTTTATATCTTTAATTTTCAGTTTGCAGTAGGCCCATCTAACTTCAGCAGCAGTGATTTTAAGGATGAACAAGGAAGAAGAGGATTTAATTTACATTACAGCTTTCCCTGGGGGACAGAAACAATAGAAACACTGAAGAACCTTGGTGATACTGAACTGGTACAGATGTATCCAGGGGATAGTTCAAAACTACTTGTAAGCTTTACTCATTAAAAACTTTTTCTGATAAAGATGATAACATGTGAGAGAAATGGTTTCTTAGCACCTGACTATCTTTTGTAAAAGCAGTGCAGTCGATTCTCTTCAACCAGATGTTGGTTTTCAAAAGCACATAAAACAGTGTTTTGGCACTTTTAGTGAGGAGTTAATTTGTTGAAATTAGAACTGAGCTCCACTGACATGATGCCTGTTGTCAGTTGCACCGGCCTTTACTGGCGTCTGAGTAATGTCAAGGCAAACTCAGTCTGTGCTTTGCATTGGGAAGTTGGCATCAAAAAGAATCCACCAATGTGTTTTCTTTTGTAGTTTATTGCATTCCATATCCACAGAAGTACATGTGGATTAAAAGATTCTAAACACTCAAATGGCTTTATAGAAGTTGCCACACTCAAGGGGGAATGGGCCAGAGGGAAACCTTTCCACAGAATGTTAACAGAGAGGGACAAGCTTTCTGGCCAACAGCAATATTTGGAAAGTCAGGCTGAACAGATGGAATGAGAGTAACTTGCTGTTTCACCAGTAAACTGCAGCCTTCTCCTTGTGACAGTTCTGCAAACCCCCAAAATAAAACACAGAATTTCAAGTGTATTTATCATAAATTTACGTTTATGATTGGAGAGGCACGACAAGAAAACAATCCCATCCTCCTCTGGTCTGCTCTTCCCAGTGTCACAATCTTCATCTGGTTACTGTTAACACTTTTAAGGCTGCTGGTAACTTTTAAAAATATGTATGTGACAGTATTTTGTATGTATTAATGTGCTTGAGCTCAGTGCCTCATACATTCAAAGGTCCTTTGAGACAGTATTTGAAGTATCCCTCTGTGGTTTGTTTTTCTTTCTTCAGGGCCGAGATGGAAGGAAGAATGTTATTCCTCACGTTCTGTCTGTGAGTGGAAATCTGGACCGAGGAGCATTGGCTTATCTCTTTGATTCTCTACAGCTAGCTGAGAACCCATTGACAAAAAAGAGAAATTCCCAGAGGAAGGTAACTATCTGTAGGAAGTGTAAGGAGGAACAGTTAGGGAAGGCAGGGGCAGGTCTAAGTACAAAACTTCTGGCAGTGTGGTAAATCAAGCATGGAAATATCTCCCTTCTCAGCATTTCCACCCTCTGTTCCGTCCCCAGCAGGTGCAGACAAAACATGGTAACTGCTGGGCTGTCTGATGGCTCCAGTTCACTAAGGGTGATGGAGCTGTGGTAACAAAACTTCTTTTCTGGGGCTTAACCAGAATGGAATAATTTCTGCCACGCTAACCAAGCTGGCATGTGTGGTAGTTAAGTAAAGTACAGCTTGCTTCTAATTCAGGATTTTGTGCTATGAGAAAACTTTAGCATTTTTAAGAACCTTCATTTCAGTGAAAAAAAGTTTCCTGTTATAAATTCACGTTAAATACACCTAGTAATCTGCTTTTTGTAAAATTACTAGGTACTTAAGCTTCATCCTTGTTTAGCACCTCTGAAAGTGGCTTTGGATGTAGGAAAAGGTCCAGCAGCAGAGCTGAGGCAGGTATGTCATTTTAACTTTGCACATTGATTCTCCATGTAACTTTTTGTTACAATTCAGACACCGTTTGGGTTGGGGAAGACCTCACTGCTCCTTTGATTCTGGGAGATTGGTGGTTAGACAGACTTTACAGTGCTTCCACTCTGCAGCTTCTGAGCCTGAGCCAAAGGAGTACACAGCAGCAGAGGGTATAGATGGCTTTGCTGCCTTTAGAAGAGAGTTTGTATTTGTTCCATGCAAAATTAAGGAAAAGAAATAACAAAATCTTTCTCAACTTGTTTTTCAAAATTACCTTGATGCACAGATTGCATCTTCAGAAGTGTATTTCAGAATTTTTTGAGTCAATCATTAAGCCAGTCCCCTCAGAAGGGTGGAAACTTACACTGGAAAGTTTTTAAATAGAAATAGAGATTTAATTGCCAAGCTAGTTTCTACTTTGAGACTCAGCCAGAAAATTAACACCAGCTAATAGCACATACTAGAGTTTTAGTGGTTTCTTTGTATAGGATTTCAGACCCTCCCAAAGTCTGTGTTCTAACTTTGGTTTTTAAATACATACAGGTTTGTCAAGGATTGTTCAATGAGCTGACAGAAAACAGAATTTCTGTATGGCCGGGTTACCTTGAAACGCTGCAGGTATCTCTGGAACAGCTGTACACAAAGTAAGGAGAAACAGGCTTTTGTAAATTAAACTGTGAAGGTGAAAGGTGACATTCTGTGGACTAGTGAAAATATGCCTGCTTTCAGTAAGAAGTCATCGAGTTCAATAGCCACATGACTGAAGGCATGTATCCTGAACTATAAACTTGGATTCAATTAATTTATTACAAAGAGTGATGTCAGATAATTTTTAAAATGAACTAACTGAAGTATAAGCCTACCACACTTGATCTTTGTTTCTCTGACACTGTGAAATGTCTTTTAGAGTCTTACCTATTGAAAATAAACTTCTTAAGTCATAGCTGGCAGAGCTGTTTTACACCCTCACCCTCTCTGGTTTTGCAACTGATTCTGTGTTTCATTCTTAAATACTATTGCACACTATGTCTAGACTTGAACTTTAAAAGTTTTTTAAGTCTGGAGTGATTTCCATGAGCATATATGATGGAATTAGTTCTGAAGATAAAAGCTGCTGTTCCAGTTGAGGGCTTTATATGGTTTCTTTTCCAGGAGTGATTTTTGAGCCTATTGCTGTTCATGTCAATAGACCTTGAGCATATCGATGAATATTTTTTCCAGAGAGAAAATAAATATGGCTATTTGTTCATGTGCAGTAAGTCTGGATGATAAATAATAGAAAAAAAGATATATTCTGCTTCTACAATAATACTCTTATAATAGATCACTAATTAACATTCTTTTTTTTTAGTAAATTAACGAAGTAAGAAATGTCATCAGGAAAGCAAGGAATGGTAACAAGAAAACTGGTGTTTTCACACTGGATTTAGTACAGTATAGCAAAAATAAGTATTTACAGCTTATGGCCATTTATACATCTGAACTTTGCATACAGCAAAAGCAGTAACAAGTGTGCTCTTCTCTTTGCAGGTACGATGAGATGAGTATTCTCTTCACAGTCTTGATAACTGATGCCACTCTAGAGAATGGAGTGGTCCAGCTGAGGAGCAGAGACACCACCATGAAGGAAATGATACACATTTCTAGACTGAAGGACTTTTTAACTAAGTATGTATCATCAGCTAAAAATGTGTAAACTTAAATTTGTAGAATAAAAGACATTTCTTAATCACCTGTGCCTGGACTGGCATTTACGGTTTCACAGACTCAGTGATTTCTCAGCCTATCATGCTGCTAAAACCTGGAGGTGCGTCTGTTTTCTGTCAAATCTAGACCACGTAGATCTTCTAGGTTACCTTGAGAAGAGCGAAGAAATGGACTTGTCCCTTGTTGGCAGGGCTAGCTGTATTCTCTTTCATGTCTTCAGTTTTACTGTCTTAGTGAAAATAATCCATTCTAAACTAAAAATTAATCTTTCATCTGTGTATTGGTGATACAGCTGGAAATTTGTATTGCTACATGAAAAATATTTTAATAACATCAGTATGCATTTTTCTTCTGTGCATAGGAATGCACTTTAATCACATGAGCTCAGTTATTCAATTCGATGTTTAAGCTACTTCATCTTGCATTTGTTAAGTATCAGAAATACATTATCAAGAGTAACAGAGGAAATAAATTGTGAACAGTTTTTGACAGGCGTTTTTGTGGACAAAAATGTGTACATAGGATATGGTGGGAAAAGACTAATGTGTAATACTTATCCTGTACTGAAGTGTTGTGGTGCAAATGGGATACAAGAGTTTGCACAGACAGAAAACCGTGACTGATCCTCTGTAGATGCTTTATGCACATACAACTGGTGAAGTCACTGTATTACAGTGCTTTAAGGTGTATGCAATGGAGCCTGTGGACACTTGATGGTCACTGATGCCATGAAACACAAGGACTTGCTTAAATTCTTCTATTCATATGGTGCTTACTTAACTATAAATGGGCTATTTGTAACTGCTGTACACTAAATGATGTTAGTTGCTGTACAGTGTAATTATGCTATATACAGTGAATAAGGGTTAGCATAGCAGTGCTTGCTGAACTCTGAATTCTCCATAAAAATGGCTACAGAATAACATTAACCAACCTAGAGATATCCAAGAAACAGCCTACAGCAGGATGCAGGATTTGTTTTGGTGTTAACTGTACCAAAAGTTAACTTTAGCATCCTATCCCCAGTCTGAGAGCTGAAGCCATGTTGAGCTGAGGAAGCTGCCGTCCCTGCTGCAGGGTAACAGCAGGTCCGGAGGCCAAATACGGAACCTCCAGCATGTGCCAAGTGGGCAACACAGCTGGGATTTTTTAAACATTTGACTAAAGCCTTTTGATTATCTTATTTTTGCAAACAATCCAGTTTCTAGTTCAGAAGAACTGTTAAATTCTTGTGTCTGGGCGACAGCTTTACACACTTAACTCCTTTTTGTTTATTTATTATATGTATATAGTGCCAGACTAATAAATTGTGTCCAGCAGGATCTTCCTCGATAGTGGTTACATCTGTTGTTTCATTTCAGTTTTTATGGTGTTATATGGACAATAAGCTGCTCTCTGTCTCATGAAATTCCTGTTTGGGTCTTTGTTAATTCCAATTTTTATCTGTTCTGCTAAATTGAAGTCCTTAAAGATTATGACTTGGGGATTTTGCTTGCTAGTAGAGAACAAGCTATATTGTCTGTCTACAACATAATTAGGCCAGGAAACCAATATCTAAACATCTCTGTGTGCAGACTTGGTGGTACTTAACACATCTGAGGACTTCAGAAAAGTTCTTTAAAAATACGTGATTAAGAAAATGCAAAAGAGATCTTACCTTGTACTCAATCTCTGACAAGGACCTTTGAATAGACTGTAGCACATGCCCTCTTCTCTACTAAAAACCAAAATAATATAATTATTTGTTTCTTTTGGTACAGATAGACAACAAAAGGATATACCAGCAGTAACTTGGTCACTAATAGCATCTCCTGCATGATGTCATAATGAGGCTGTTGAATTTTTGGGCCATTGGGTGATGATAGGATTTTTATGTGGGGGGCTTGGGTTTTTTTCCCCTCAAAGAAGTCGTAAAGTTACTTTACTTTGTCCAGAACCAGTAAGCAGTTTCAGTAGGTTACTCCTGTTACCTAAACCCTGCCTCCTCCCCAGCAAAATCCTCCAAAAACATTTGTGTGCATCAGATGTTCCAGTGTCATAGCTTGAGGTTTTCACCTTTTTCATCTTCTCTTCTAACTACAGAAACGTTGACGTATTCTTCTTCTGGTTTAACAGGCTCTGGATTAAAGATGATGAACAGCAATTCATTAGGAGAGACCAATTTTTTTTTAATTATTATTTTTAATCTTGAAACAAAGCATTGAGATTCCATATTGAGTATCAATCTACCATGCTTTCTGTAGCAGTGCTGGGCCTTATCTGAGCTACTGCCACTGCTCTTAATTTTACTTCTGTTTGCAGTAGATTTTTTGTATAGAACTTCATTTAATGAGTTAGCTTCATTTAAGGAGTTGCAGTTTTGGCTGCATGGCTGGCATGTTGTGCCAAATACGATCCTTCAAAGGCACGGTCAGTAGGATTACTAGCTCACTGACTGAGTAGTAGTAGGTGTTCCCTTCTGCTGCTTCTGCCATCCCTGAAGGAATTTGTCCATACTAGCTACAAATGGTTTTAACAGCATTCTGCAACCACACTCCCACAAGTTTCATGAGTGTCTGGGGATTAACATGAACTTACCGATCTCTGTGTATATGACATAGTTTTCTGGTTCTTCATTCATTTTTGAAGTAAGGCCACTTGAGGACCTAATAGACTTGAATTTTTCTGCAAATTGTAAAAGAAAAACACATGCATATACACATGTATCACTTTTTCCTAGAGGGAAATAAAAGCTCCATGGTATTTTTTTTTGAATACTTGGAGATCTCAGGTTATTATTAATTAAGCAAGGGCATTTTTAATAGCATTTCCTTTCTTTACTAAGAATGATGAGGTTCAATTCCTTCCAACATTTATGTGTATTATATGCTTTGCTTCCTCCACCCCAGACCTGCCATCTAAAACATAGTTGAGATGTTTTGTCTTGTCAGTGGTTTATTAGGTTGGCTAAGCTGGTTAAGGGGAAACTTGACACCATTCTAAAATACCAAGAGCATAACTCTACTTGTAATGAGATGTTTGCACATTAAAGTGTACTGACAACATTAAAAAGCACCTCTGGAAAATGAAAGAGACGTTCAAATAACTCACTTGCTTTATATGAAGGAATGATGAAAAATGGAATTGCCAGAGCCAATCCTATTACCAATAATAGCAAGATGATCCCAAGAGAAATGAGCAGGGGTTGAGAATGGCTGCTCTCTTCTGCCAAAAAGAAAAAAAGGTGTGTATGCAGTGAAATGTTTCATATTCTAAGTATTTTCTGTGAATTAACATCAAGACCTTGCATTTCTTTCAGCTTTTGAATTAACTATGGTTAATAGAATTACTCAGAAGAGTCCCAGCTGTGCGCTGCCACAGTAGAAGGAAGGGAGCTGGCTGGTGCCAGGAGATTGTCCTTTACACAGGACCAGAGGGAAGAATGAAACTTCACTGTCCCTGAGGCGGGCCAGGAGCTTCTGGTAAAAGTGAATCTTTTAACAGCCATACTCAATGGTCACTTAACTTCTACTACAATCTAGACTGCATGGAATTCTGTCTTTTTACATTAATTTTAAAAACTCAGTTTAAAAAAAAACATTTTCAGCATTACATTGCAGGAACAGAATTTCTGGCTAAGAAAGTTGCAGTTAATAACATTCTGAATTTTGCATGGTCCCTGTTTTATCAACAGTGGTAAACTCATAACATGCATACCTACCTGCTAATGTAAAGTTGAAACTGTTGCTGTATTTTGTATTATTGCGAAAGCTATTTTCAGCTCTGCATTTATAGGTTCCAAAGTCACTAGAGGAATTGATAAATAGAAAAATCACAGCTGCTTCTCTCTTCTGCATCTTCACTGGAGGAGAGATGTTTTGTTTTCCTTTGAAGAAAATGTATGTGATAGGAAGAGAGCCGTTCTCTGAGAGACAAGACAGGGTCACTCTTTGGCCTTTCTTCACTTCAGAGATGGGTGAGCTCAGCACTGGTTTGGAAATTGGCTCTGTAAGAAGAAAATTGAGAAGACTGCATCACTGGGTACAGGATAAGCTCCAAAGCCAGACTTGCAGTTAAGCAGCAGCATTAGCAGATGCGATTAGCTTCCAGGATGGAGGGCTCAGTGAGCCAGATCAGAATAGCACCACTGGCTCCTAAGGAAATAATAGCTGTCTGCAGTAAAGTTCAGCTCTGCAATCAAAGCAGACACACACTGCAGTCCAAAACAGTACTTGCTGCTAACAAACCCCTGACTCCTGCTGCTGCAGATACATTGCATCAGGCATGGCTATGTTCTCCTACAATAAAATGTGCTGAGAAGGTGTACAGCAAGACATACCTAGAAGGGTGAAGATGAGACTATTGCTGTATTTTCCGCCACTGGGGATGTTATTTTCAGCTTTGCACTTGTATTCACCCAAGTCACTGGCAGAGTTGATAGTCAAGTTAAACAAAGCAGGGGTCAAGTCTGGCCTATTTAAAGTGGATACCTTCTGATTGTGTTTAAACAATGTGTATGTGACAGGTGGAGATCCAGTGTCTGGCTGGCAGGAGAGGGTCACGTTCTGGTTCATCACTACATTCGAAGTCCCCTGAAGAGCTGTGAGCCTGGGATTGGATAGCATCTCTGGAAAGAAGAAACTTCTGAGTGAGTTCACTGCACGTAGCATCCAAGAAACTCTCAGAATTTGCCCCCAAATATGTTAAGGACCAGGATATCTTTATTTCTGTTGATACAGGGGGTTGTTTTCTTTGCCTCTGGTAGTAGGCAACACAACTTTGTATTTTTCACAATTGGCAGGCAACTTCAAACACCTGATGACAAAATAATGTCCTCATACAAAATGGCATATACATGCTAAGCCAACAGATGGATCCAGATAAACTAACAAAAATACTTCTGAACTGCAGCAGCAATGAAGATAACAGAAGCATAAAAGATAAATATAAATATTATGGGATGTTGACTGTAGGAGAAAGTAACTTTATGTGCTAGTTGAGAGAGACCACGTGAACCCGAAAGTAAAACCAGTATTTTATTTGTAGCTGTATGTAAACAGGCAGAATTAACCTTGCGTAAGTAGATTGAATTTTTGGATAGCAGCAGCAGCCCTGACAGTCTATCAAATTAGTGTGCTTTTATGAAATTGTACAAACCAATTTGTAATAAAAACCTTGTAATATCTTTTCTTAGAAAATGGTAATAAACAAGTGATGACTAAGATAAATTACAACATGTTTAGAAGGGGAAAAATAAGGTTTTAACAACTTAAAGTAATTTTACTGTACATAGAGACCAATGAAGTCAGCTGTAAACTACCTCACTGTATAGACAGGGGCAAAAGATTTAATTTTACATGAAAGTTTTGGACATTTTTAAATCCCTCCCCCCCCCCCCCCCCCCCTTTTTTAAGTCGATTTTGGTACATAGAAAAAAAAAAAGAGAACCTACCTTTGCCATTTGCCGCTGCTTTCTGAATCTGCTGAGACATTTGAACTAAAACAAAAAATGAAAGCTTCCAGGCAAGCAACAGCGGTTTTTGTTTAGGAAGATTTGTTATATATAAAAAGTATGTCCTTGTCTTACAGTAGGAAAATAGCAGAATTGCGAGAAAAAACATTTTCGTGATCCCGAACAAGACAGCTGGTGGAGTTGCACTAACGAAATCTTTGAGGAGTGGCTCTAGGGGTGGAGGAAGTCCTAAATATGGAAACAGTGTTCATCTTTATTGATGTCGGTGTAAAGACTTTTGTAGTATTCTACTTTAATTTAGCCTATGGCATACACAGCAGTGGGCAGAAGCAGCAGCTCTGGAGTGAGAAACAGCATTTTGGAATATAGCTAGATGATACATAGAGTTGGTTTAGCTGTAGCTGACATAATCAGCAGCTTTTCCATGTGAGTGCTGTGTGATAGAACCATGCCACCATGCAGTATAGAAGACCCGTATTATTTTTCCTGCACTGTTCTTATAAGGAAGTGAGATAACTGATTCATATCAGTCACGCATTTACTAGAGATAATGTAGGTGATTGTAAGGCTGAGACTAAGAGAGTATGTGACATGTTGTTTTTCCAGCAGCAATATAATTTCTTAAAAATAGTTTTAAAAATAATATAAAAACTATGTAAGTTTTAAGATGCTAAGAAATATTTCTAGCTAGCCAGCTTGTTAGGGGATCGTTTTGGTCAAGCTTCAAATCCTAATCTGTGAGGAAGTGAGATATTGCACTAGAAAGTGGAGATCTCATCGTGGAGTTGAATGTCACTACAAGAACAAATTTGATGACGAATTTGATAATCTAAACAGCAATACAAAGCTACATAGTTACAGCAAGTAGATGTTCTTTGTCAACCTCTGGGTAAATTAAAGCTATACACAGGCAATAACTTTTGAAGAACTATAGGGCCTGTTGTTTGTGAAGTAACTACTTACAGAGAATGGCTTAAAAGTGTTGCTGGGATCCTTGTTTTTTGGTTGGTTGTATTTGGGTTTTTCTTTTAGTTTTGGGGGGGTTTTTTGGGTCTTGTTTCTGAAGTAACAAGATTGCTCTGCAGAGTCAGCCCTCCTGTGTAATAAAAAATCCCTCCCAAAGCCTTGTCTGCTGCAGCATTGCAAAGTTTCCTCACAGAATTTTGAGTGCAACTTCCTTCCTTCTTGTTTTGGTTGTTGGGGGGTTGTTTTTTTTTGTTTAATATTTTTTTACGCAACCTTCCCCCCACCCTCACAAATGTTTCTTTCATGGAAATGCTGACAACTAACCACAAGACTAGAATATTTCTTTGCAGCTGGCAGGAAGTATGTGTAAGAATGCAGCTGTAAGGAAAAGAACTAGGAGCACTTGTATGTTTCTCTGTTGTGGGGTCCTGTTCTTTGTCAGAAAACCACAAAAAAGTCCTTCAGTCGTTCATGGCTAGGTGATGTAGGCCAAGATATCTGGAAAGCTGTGATGGAGCCCGGTGCCTCCCCGTCCTATCAGGAGGAGGGGGTGGTCGGCCCGGCCCGGCTTCTCCCTTGAAGCGGATCGGGGCCTTGGCCGCTCTGCTTTGCCCTGAGGGGCGGGAAAGGCGGCCGACCCTGGTGCGTGACGGCGGAGGGGCTGCGGGCAGCGGGCCGCCTCTCACACAGGTGATGGCGGCCTGTGGGGAGTGCACGGAGCCCTTCACCCTGCGGCCGCCTCCCTCCTGCCTCTGCAGAGCCTCTGAGGGGCTGGCTGCCGCTGCTCACCCATAACGGCGTGCTTTTTGTAAGAAGCTGATTCATTTTGTTTGTGTAATGGTGAATAGTTGTTGTGGCCTGTGAATTTTTCTGTGCCCTTTAAGAAAAAGAGATGTTTAATTGTCACTAGATTTCCCACCTACAGCAGCTTTAAATGGGACATGTGCTTGGTTGCTTCCCCTGGGCTGCACTGCCTGAGTAAAGGGGAAAGGTGAGTGCTTGTTCAGAGCACTGGTTTCAGGTTTGGAAAGTAAAGAGCTCTTACAGAAATGTTTGTACCTTTCTTGGCTAGTTTGGCCTCTGACAAACAATCCTGCTTTCTCTTCTCTTGGGCAGAGATCCTGTCCTTAATGTTTGTTTTGGTGGCTTTTGTGTTGAGTATTCTGGGTTTGGTTTGGGTTTTTTTCCCTTTCTAGTTTGGGTTTAGGAGCTGAAATAAAAGGAATATGTTTTATTTGACACTCCCATTCATCTCAAGTATACAGGGAGGATTATGGGGAAGAACAGCATTTCATTTAACTGTCCAGTACTTGTGCCTAGCTCTTTCATCTGCTCAAATATCGTTATAATTGTTTTGCAGAGCATTAATAGACACACTTCCTACGGAGAAAGATTTTTTGCATAATTATGATTAGATTTGGTAGCTGAGGCTTACTAAAGAAGTTTGTATAAAAGCCAGCCTGCAATTGCTAGATCACTATTAGCTATAGATCACTATATAGATCACTGTATAGATCACTATAATAACATATACTGGTTAGAAACTGAGACTTCAGATAAGTCATAACATACATGATTATATTAGGTAGATTCAAAGAAGATTCCAGAAAAATATACCTGGCTACTCAGTCCTATAGGGCAAGGAAGGAGTGGGTGTACTGGAATATTGTTAAAGCATAATCCAGTAGATTGTATGTATTAATGGGAGTTGTGTGTGCCAGTGATGCATTATTCCTAAGCACTACTCTTGGAATAGCATTTTTGATTTCTGATGTGAATATAATTGTGGTGAGTATTCAACAGATCTGAAGGTGGACAGCATCTTTACAGCAGCTTTATCAAAGGCTTTGAGGCAGCATTTTTTCTGCATGTGCTTCAAGTGTTCTGAATTTAAGAGAATGAGCTTCATTAAATCCTCTAATATTACCCTTGAGACAAAATGGTATCATCTTATTTTGCCTTACAGCCAGCAGAACAGCATCCTTCTTGTCTGTGTGGCATCCAGTTGGTCATGTGGTCAATATGAAAGAGAGAAAAAAAGGGCAAAATTAGCCTTTGGCATTACCTTCTTGTGAGGTTTGGAACAGTGACTTTAACTTGGAATGCTAACTTGCTACTTAATCTCTTGAAGAGTGTCATGGGTATTAGTAAGCAAAGTTTACTTTCATGTTGATAGTTTTTCTGGCATAGTTGGCTATTTACTTTGATCTAATATGATGTTGATTATTTCAGTATGTATACATAGTTTCATAGCATCAGTAAGAGACAGGGTGAGTTTTGAGCTCCCAAGTTGCTTATCTGGAAATAGTGTGGTTCTATATGTAGGAAGAACTGAATAAATTTAATGAAAAATAATGAACAGAAGTCATCCAGCTAAAACACTTAAGTTAAAAAGTATGAAAGGGAGATGTGTATCACTTGGTGCTGTGACAATATTCTGCCTCAGACAAGTGGGTGGAAGAGATTAAAAGCCAAACTGAGCTTTCATTCACAAGGTCAATTCTTTGACTAGAGAATGAAAACAGTGTGAGATCACATTCTGTAGTAAGGCTGTGAAGGCTTCACACTGTCCTATTGTAGGCTTTCAGGGAAATCTGCATTTTTCAGCAGAATTATAAATGTCATTGCCAGTTCCAGTTTCTTATCCTGAGAGGTCCTTGATCCTGGAAGAACATCTGCTACAGTAGATAGAAGGTTTGCTAGAAATCACCATATGCTGACAGTTATGTCTGGTGGTGAATTAAATTAAGCACTTCTGTTTTGTCTGCGAAAAGGTTTTACTGATATAGCTAGATCATCATGCAATACTGTATTTTTATACTTCTACTCAAAAATGGCTGTGATGGCAAGTCTGCTGTTTACTTTAACTGCTAGGTATTTGATTGTGAGGAGGTTGGTTTTGTAGAGGACAAGTAAGAGTGGAAGAGGAAAGGATCTTTATGATGTGCAGATGTAAGATATCTCTCAGTTTCTTGCAGAGATCCTCAGGTTCTAAATGAGAATTTTAATGTAGTGAATGCTTTTCAATGAACTGGAAATTGCAGGGAGCATGTCAGCAGGTGAAAGGAACTTTTGGCTAACTTGATTTAATTAACTACCAAATCCTCCAAAGGTTAAATATTTAAAAATGGTACTTTCCTCTGCTTCCTCTCCCCTCAAAAAAAAAAAGTAAAAAAATAAAAAAAAATTGAGGAAGTAAAATTTTTGTGTAAAATCTGCTGAAAGATTTTTCTGTTAACTTGTATCGGGTGGCTGAGTGGCTACCAACTGAATTTTACTTACAAAAATGATGTGGAATAATGCTGAGAGAACCATCAAGCAATACAAAACCAATGGGAATGTACAAAGAAGGAAAAAATATTTCCAGAATTAATTCTGTCTCCAGCCAGAAGGTTTTGACCTTTTCTCTGGCACTGTTCGTACTGTGATGAATATTATTGCTGAGCTGCTTCTTCTGCTGCATCCAGAAATGCTGGATATTAGGCAAAATAAGTACAAAATCTGGTACGTTGCCAGATAAGGGAGTGATAGTGACAGAGCCTGTGCTGTTTCTAAACTGGGGAACTCGTTAACCAGTAGAAGGCAGCAGTTAAAAATGTCCTCATGGTGCAGCATCAGTCATGCATGCTACTGGAACCGGGCCGGTTTGAGAAGCGGTGTCAGAGAGGACGTTCATGGTGTAAACTGACAACATGATTTCACACCTCTGAAAGACGAAATGTATCTCTGGGGTACGTGGAAGCGTGTGCTTCATGAAATAGGAATCAAGAGTTCAGATTCCTAGGATTCTTTTCAGTGCGGCACCATACTGGCAAGGAAGCATAAAGCCAAATAGTAATAATTAGTTCCTGTTTTATTCAAAAGGAAAAAGTCAGTGTTGGAAGCCTCAGTGATAATTCTCGCTTTATCTGCTTCTCGATTCCTTCAGTTACTTTTCCAGCTCTAATTTATATTGTGGCTTGGAGGAGGTGTTGGGTATCAGTTCTAATTGAGGAGAGGGACCCAGCGTGCTGCGCTGCAGTGGCCATCTCCCGGCAGATGGTGCCCTTGTGAAAGGCAATTTATTCTTGGCAGCACAAACTTTTGGCTTTCTGGAGTTTCTGTAAGTTGTAGAAATTCTAAACTTCTGGAAAAATGCATGTTAATGTATTTAATGTTCTTTGTAAATGTTAAAATCCAGATATAAAGTTTTTTATTCTTCTTTAGGGAGATATAAAGAAAGACATTTAAAGCAAAGGCAAATTATGCAAATGTCTCTCACTCAGCAGAAGATGATGTACCCTGAAAATATATGTAAAACAAACTCTGCTTTTATTCCCAGTTCCCTGGTGATTTGCCTAGACTTGTGAAAACAGCTCCATTTGTTATACTTCTATTATCTATGAGTATATTGAAACAGGAAGTGATAATTAAGCAAAATAATTCAGTTACAAGGAACCAAAACAATTATATGATTATATGCTTCAGGGATTGGGGGATTAGGAATCAAAGCTGCTTTTCTATTCTTGATTTAGTTACTTGAAAGCTTGTGTGGGCTTCAGTATAGAGGGACACAGATATCTAAATTTGTATAAATTTTAAAATAAAATTTAGAAAATCCCAAACATTTGTAGATATACCTCTATAACAATCAACTGTTTTTAAAATCAGTGAATTTATACTAGAAATTATGTGGAGCCTCCATTATTGGGGACAAGATTCAATGACCCCAAAATGTTTGTTAAGAGAAATGTTTTGTTAGTGAATCAGAGAGATAGAACATGAAGGCAACTAACGTAGAGACTTCATCTTTTCTGAATAAAGTGAAACTCATATCAGAAACTGGGTATTTGAGACCAGGAAACAAAATTTAGGGGCCCTAGAAGATTGGCTGGAATCAGTGTGTGCTCTGTGAGGAAGTAAGATGTCAGACCTAAAGATCAGCACTGTGGTGTGTTCTTTACTGTCATGCCAGCCTGCTGGAGAGCAAATGAAAACAAGCAGCTGAAATGTGAACTCCTAGCTTCCTTTCCTGTCAGAAGGGTTTGGCTGAAAAATTGTATTTGCAGGGGGAAAAATTTGAAAATCTTATTCAGCATTTTACCCTTAGTTAGGCTTTGCCTGTGATTTTAGGCAGAGCTCTGCTCAGGTGACAGAGCTGGTGCTTTTTAGGAAATGTCCTATGTAGTTAGCAAGTAGCAGGGGACCCAGTGGGCAGAAACAGGGGTCCTGAATTCCCACATGAGCACACCTTTAACGCCTAAGGGACGTCATTGGGTAGTAGATTAAATGTAATGGTTCCCATAGCTTTCAGTGGGCATTGCGTCAGATTGTAGTGACTACTCTGCTTCAGAAGGCATGGTGCATTTTTGAGGTTAAGTCCTGCTTTTCCCAGAACTGTATCAGGGTCTGGAGTTCTGTATATGATGTATATTAGGAAAACTTAGTTTGATCTTACCTGTTTCAGGAAAGCATATCTTGAGAGATGACAATGAGATGACTGTTAGAAAAATACACAGCTATATTACTGGCATGGGTACTTTTAAGTTTAAATTCTTTAACTTCCAGTTTAACTGAACATGTGGTTAGGCTTTCTTTAGGCTTTCTGCTTTCTTTAGGCTTTCTGCTTTCTTTAGGCTTTTGTCCATAACCAGGAAAAAAGCCCTCCATTTGTTAAACTTAGTTGAATAATTTGTTATTTTACAATTAATTCTCAGGCAGACATTTACACCAGTGGGAATTGAGACCAGAATGCTGAAGTAGAATATTCTGCAACTCTTCCTCGTCCTCTGATCACACTTGCTCAATGTCTGCTTTCGGTGTTTTGGATGTAGAATTTCATCATCCCGTCAAAGCCACTAGCAGATTTAACTCTTGCTTCAGCATATACTCTATTTCAGATTGTGCCAGTGCTGCTTCAGGTGTCTGCTGAGGAATGCAACTCCAACTAGTTCTTTCCTTGTGGTATTTAAGATTTATGATTGTGTATGGGTTGCATTATCCTAACTATATAAAATAGAATTTAGTACTTTTCCATTTTTTATATAAATTGGTAGTATGCAAAGTCCATCTATCAGTATTCTAGACTAACACAACAGTAGCTATGGTTTCTGAGATAATTTGTATTTATCATGCACCCTTTAGTAAAGCTATTCTTTGCCACAGTGAAAATGAGAGACCTAGAAGTGGAGGTAAAGGGGAAAATTGTCTCTGAAAGAGTTCTTTATGGCTAAAGGGAAATATTTTCTCAAGGATCCACTGAGGCCAAATAGCAAAGGTAATCTATGTTCATAAATAGTTAATGGTGACAAAAAAGCCCCATATTGACAGGAACTACAGGATAAATGTCATTGGAACTTCTTGGTTTTTTAATACACCTTAAGAAATTAAACAAAGCAAATGCATTTGGTGGCGCCCTCAGGAAAAGTCCAGTCACTTCCTGAACAGTAATCTGCCTGTGAACAGCAGATAGATTCTCATTGTTTGCCATTTCCAGTTTCCAGTAATGGGAACGATAACTTGATCTAGCCAGTTTCTGTTGAAGGTCTGGGAAAACTTACAATTTTTAATGGCAAAATTTTATCTATTTCCATAAAACATCAGGAAAAACCTGTAACCCATTTTTGGTACCTGGAGGCATCACTTCTGATGATGGTTACTGTTTTATTTTGGAATTAAGTGTCTGTTCTTCAGCAACGAGATGTATCTTGCTCTTCTGGTGATTTTCTTGCAGTGTAAGTTTGATAACTAAATATCTGAGTGGGTGCGTGTGTTTCTGGTTTGGGGTTTGTTGGCACTTTTGACTGTTCCCATTACTGACTCTCAATCTGTAAATTTTGAAATTAACATTTTGTTTCATTTTTTTCAGGTTCAGAACTTTATGCTCAGGAGGGAGGTAGGTAATGGTGGGATTTTTACACAAACAATTTAAAATAAGCCATTTAACTGTTTCCTTAGTTGTTAACATGCATCCATAACATACTTTAATAAATGTTTTGGTGAAATCTTTCCTAGAGTAAGTTGCGTTGCTAGAGCAAAGAGTACAAGAGAAGAGAGAGGAGAGCGATTTAATTGTTAGCATTTTGGTTTGGTCTTTAAAAAAAACCTTCTCATGCACACAAGCATGGAGGGCAGATAAAATTATAGAATATAAGGGCACTCTCTTTCATCACCTTCTTGCAAAAGAAAAGATCATGCCTGAGCAGAGTATAGAACTTGTGTTCTGAAAGAAATGCAATTACCTTTTACATTATCATCTTGCTGACTTCCAGCACAGACACTCTGCATACTTCTTTTTTTCCATCGCTAGGGAGAAATGTTTGTTTCTTACTGTCATGTAGTCTATTCACATGCAAAAAAAAGTTACCTTTTTTTGCATTGATTTTATGCCCAGAATTCACTGTAGCAAGGACAATTTATAACTAGTTGATAAACGTACATGGTAAGGGGCTTCTTTAGACTGTGGAAAATTTTCCTGTTCTAGTAGCAAATTTCTAATTTCTAATACAAATCCTGGGCAAAATGCACATACCCAAAAGCTCTAAATTCTAAAGGAAAGGAAAGTGAATAAACTCACACATCTTTCTCTGTTAATCTAGCTGTGCCAATAAAAATATTCATTATACCAGAATTCTGGTAATTATATAATATTAAGCTACAAATTATAAATAATTGTTGCTATAAACAGAAGCACTATATTGATGCTGTTATAAACTTTACTTCTTAAAGTGTTTATAATTTTTTTTTTTAGAGGGGAATATGTTTTTCAGTATATTTCTTTTCTGTGCTTAATACATCTAAATTCTAAATTTATTGAAAGTGTTGCTTCTGCACATGATTCTGAATTTGAATTAATCAGAGTACGATTGCTAAGGACTCTCAATAGTATGATTGCTGGACTGCCAACAATGTAAAGTTAGGCATATAGGTTTGCTTGCAGAACTTGAACCCAAATATATTCTGTTACACTGTAGTTATCCTAAACTACAGATTTAAGGTTATCCCAAGGTCATGAGTTACAAGTTTACAGTGGAATTTGCTGAATGTCTTAACCCTAAACTTAAATTCCAAATAAAAAAAACAACCTGGGATAACTCCAGGGATTTCTGCTAATTGGGGATGAATTGGCTTGGGATTTAATACAACTCCAAGCAGGGTTTTACTGTCAGTTTCCGGTTTATTCAGACAAGTATAAATAAAAAAATTTTGTTCACCTCTTCAGCCTCCTGTCAATTAGAGTTGAAGTCCACAAACCATGAGAGATAAGGAAAACTGAGAAGTAGCTGCAAACCTATTCCAGTATCCTCTGTGTCTTCTAGGGGATGTAATAGATTCGGCCATGAGTAACTCGATGATTCTCTCAGTCTCCCAAGGCAGAGGCTGAGCTGATGGACAGTGTGCACTGTGACAATCAGTAGTTGCCTCTAGGATATCTGTGTAGTGGATGGTAAAGCTGCTTCACTGTCAACATCTCTGAGACCTAACCATAAACATTTTAACACTTGCTGCTAGGATGCAGTGAAATAATTTTTGTGATCAGCATGTAGCAGCTTGAGATAACAGTATTATTTGGACTAACTGAAATCAAATATAACTTTTTTTATTTCTTTTCCATCAAGTTTTTACTTTCAACACAGTTGAAATCAAAGTTCAACCATCTGTCAAAGTAAAGAATGGAGATCCTATGTCAGTTGTCTGCCATGTTGATGTTAGCAAAAGTACAGATTTCCAGCTGAAGATTAACTTTACGATTATTAAGGATGGCAAGCTTGTGTTCATGACACTCTCAGACAAGGGAGAGGCACGATATGAAATATCTACAGCTCGATCTTCAGACACAGGAGACTATGAGTGTACTGTGGAAGCGAGTGGAAAGACAAAGTCTAGTAACCCCGTACATGTGTGGGTAACGGGTGAGTATTCCTTCAAATGTGGCAGCTTCTAAGATACAAAAAGAGAACAGTCTTCCAGGGCACTACTAACAGTGGTAAATACAGTATCTTGCAAAGCGTGTTGTATCCATGGACAGGTCAGTGCTTTACAAAAGTTTAGTACTAAATTCTCATGTTAAGGCATAGAAATGAAATCGCAGCGTGGGGGATGCTACGTGGGGGATACCAGAGACATTGGAAAGACAGTATGGAGACTCTCATTTTGTGATACTGGTTATGGCAATGGATTTAAACTGGACTGCTTTTGTAGACAATGTTATATCAGTTTTGCTATTTGATTTCTTATGAGAACAGGGGCTACCCCTATACCTTTTCTAGCCATGTGTTCACAACTGCAAGTGACATTTTTTCCCTTGGAAAATGAACTTGAAATAATTTATTCAGTATTAAATAGCTACAGGGTCATGCAGGGCCTGTAATTTTTCTTCAGAGGCCTGCTCGTTTAGGTACAGAAGTTGGGATGGCGTTTAATTTCTTCTCTTCCTTATTTCTGAGTGGCAGTGTTAAACACTGAGGTGGAAGCGGTCTTGCCTTCTAACAAGCAAGTTCTATATTTCACACATTGCATGAAGATTGTATTACCCTCTTGAGGGACATCTTGTTCTGAGGGTGCCTTGGCATGCACCCACACATCAAAGGAACTGTCTTTAAAAGCTCTGTTCTTACAAATTATTTGCATCCGTTTATCAGCATGAATCACTACCATAATCAGCAGAGAGAGTGTTTATTTCAGGATTATATGATGTTCCATTTCTTCTTGTTTTGTTTTGTTTTTTTCTAAGGAATGACCAAGCCAATCCTGACTGCTGAGAAAAAAGAAGTTTTAGAGGGTGAAGTTGTGAAGTTACGGTGTGAGCTGCCAGAAGAAGTGCCACCTTTGTATTTCTTTTTCCGGAAGATAAAGATGAATTCAACACCTCAAGAAAAATTTGTATTTGAGCCACACAGGAATTTTTCTGTGGCAACATTTTCTGTTGAAGAGGGAGATAATATTTTACAGTTTGATTGCTTTGGTAGGAGAAATGTAAAATTAAAATATGAAACCTCAGAACACAGCAACAAAACGCAGGTTACAGTCAGGGGTAAATTGTTTAACTTCTCTTTTTACATTTTACTGCTGGCTATGATTAAAACGTTGGGTCATGAGTTTATATGGATTCTCTTGCAGAACCGTTTATAAAGCCTACTCTGAAAGTCCAGCCCTCAGGTAATATCACAGAAGGAGACAGAATACAGCTCGAGTGCTCAACTGTGGTAGCCCGTATGCATGACATTGAAATCATACTCCAGAAAAACAAAACAATACTGAACAGTGTACGAGATAAGCAACTTTTGAAATACTCTGCAATAGCTACTCTAGAGGACAGTGGTGAATACCTGTGTAAGGTGGAGCAAGGGAGAGCATCTAAAACCACCAAGCTGAATGTTCTTGTGACAGGTAACACTGCTATTCATCTTAGATTTTACTCAATGGATTTAAATTTGGTAGAACTCAAGATCTAAGTGCAACCTCCAAGTATAATTTTTCCTTAAGTTAAAGGTTATTTAGATATTGGTTTCTGATTTTTGCCTGCCAATAATACTTTCCAACTAAAATAATACTTTCAAATAACACATATGAGAAGCAGTTTCCAGTGGTTACTAAGTTTCTGGTTTTCCTAAAATTGTTATTATGTTAAAAATACCATGATTTCCCCCCCCCCCCCCATTGTAACCTTTCAGCATGTCTTTCATTCTGTATACTTCGAGATAGGTAGTCATATTCTTTTAAGCTCAATTTAATTGTCAAATTAATTATCTTTCTGTCTTGCAGAGTTATTCCCCCCACCAGTATTGTCTGCTTCTATGAATAAACTGGATGAAAACAAAGAACTAGCATTGAGTTGCAGCATCAATGGTTTTCAGAATGCAAACTTCTCTATATTACGGAAAGTTTCACATGGAGCTGTCTGGTTGAAAAATTCTAGAAACCTAACAATGAAAGTTAATGTGAACAATACTGGATCCTATATCTGTAAAGCTGAAGTAAAAGGAATAGTCAAGATGAGTAAACCTGTAAGGATAAATGTTTATGGTGAGTTGATACAGAGGCTTAGAACTCAAAGGTGTGTGGGGAAAAATAAAAACTTTAAATTTATAGACACATCTCTTTACAAAATCAGCCTCTAGTCCATGAACTAGCAAAGTATCTATTAGATCTTGCAATATTAATTTCTGTGAGATGTGCTTGTAATCTTTGCTGTAGAGGATTTGGCTTTTCATGATCTAACAAAGTCAGACTTTTTCAGGGCTGACCCTCGGAGAAGGAAGTTAGCATTCTATTCCCTTGGTTCTGTTAGGTGCTAAATAAACTCTCATTCATTACCATTTGCAGGAGCTGGGAATGTTCCACACACCTTTCATTCATCTGTTTGATCTGAACCTTTGTCAGTGTCTGCCTTGAATGCCTCCCCCTGACCCTCCAGGCAGAAATCCATGAGAGCCAGAGGTCATCTGCATAGCTGTACTCCAGAAAAGCTTTTTTTTTTTTTTTTTGCTATAAATACAACCCCCTCACCAGCACACTGATGATAAACACCCTAGTTTCCTTCCCTCTCATGGAATGAGGTTCTCAGGGCTGTAAAGGCGGGGTAAATAGATTGTGGCTCACTATTCTACAGAAATAGGGGTCCCTGATTAGGTGCAGCAGGACCCATCTCAGGTAGTACAAGCAATGGTACTTGCATGGATATTTGCTCTACAGACTTACTCCTCTGGTCAGAGCTAGTTCTGGAGTTAGATGATCCACAGCTGGGTCACTTCTGTTTTCCTTTACCTTGTCCCTTGTATGCTATTTTATTCTAAATCATGTAATTTTATTATCTATACTTTTGTTTTATAAAGTTGCCCCCCTGCTTCCCACTGTAGGATGTGTGTGAAAACTAGGTAAATATTGTATATATTTTCTATAAAATAATACTGTATATTTGGGCCTTGTGCAGTGTAATTTGCATGTTATTTTTTCTTCCCATTTTAGCTCCAGTCTCCAAGCCAACTCTGTCTGTTGCCAGTGGGGTACCAGAAGTGGTGTTAGGGAAACCTCTACGGTTAATCTGCCGTTCAGTGATGGGAACGCCACCAATAACATTCACGTTCTACAAAGGAAATGAAGTTAAGAAAACGGTAATTAATGGCACATATGCTACGTTCTTGGATGAAAATATTAGACAAAATGACAAAAGAGGGTACAGATGTGAAGCTAGAAATAATCACTCCAGTGGTATGAAAACTAGCAATATTCTAAACATCACAGTAATAGGTAAGTCTGTTTAATTCTTCTTCTTGTCTAATATCATATTTAGATTTTTGAATCTGTAGCAGCAAATGATGGGTTAAGTAAAATGGCCACAAAATGTTTATAAAGTTTTACTTGAATTAAGAAGAGTCGATCTGTGTCACAGATTGTTTTTCACTAAAGGAGAAATCCTGGTAGTAATCCAAATCAAGTTAATGACAATTGAGTTTATTTTAATGTCAAAACCGGATTTGACTTGAAATCTTACAGAAGCTGGTTCAGTAAAATTATGGATAAAAAATTTCAGGACCAGATCCATTTTCTTCATATTTGATTTTATAGGATTGGTTTAAATGTAGCTAGTCTGTGATTTTTAATTCACTAAAATAATTGAACTAGCTAGATTCCTGGTAAAAGATGCAAATCTGCACTTTTAATAATCCCTCTAAATACCTCTGTTATTAGTTGTAATTTTCAGAGGTGCTGAGCATATGTTCACCACAAGCTGCAATAGCCAAGTAGGACTAAAAGTCAGAATATTATTAGGCCTTATTAGCAACTAAGATAATGTATAGGAGCAAACTTTCTGGTCTGCAAATATGTGTAAAGTAGAAAGGGGAAATTTCTCTGCCCATGAGGGAAGTTGGTGGTTGAAGCTTTAAAAAGAAGATGAATTGGAAGTCCCCAGAAAAACAGCATGAAGTCTGATATATGCTGGTAATCTTAACAGTATTCTAAGAGGAGGAATGCAAGTGCAAAAGCTGTGATTTGCAAATGTGCCATTGGCAGATAGGAGGACAAACCAAAGTAAATAACAGTTCTGTAGAACCAGCCTCAGAACTGATAATGAAACATGTGCTTATGGTTTTCACTGTTGTTATGTCTGTAAGATAGTGTCTTGTGTTTCTGTAAGATTGCTCGGTGCATTAAGAGCACATGGTAGAGAGGTTTCATGTGACAGTTCCTTGTTTAGATCCTAGTGGTTCAAAGGTTTGGCTCAAGAGAATTCTGTGACTCTTTTAGATACGTCCTGTCCCCATCACAAGCAGTTCCCTGTGTGCCCAAAGAACTTGTTAACAATAGGTTTTGCTGTAGGGCTTAAGGAAGTTTCTTGGATGTCCTGTACCCAAGATATGGACTGGACCTTGAATTTAATCTGAAAATCTAAGATAAACAGTTATAGAGAACAGAGTATCTGCTTGAGGGGGCATACTGAAGCCTTCTGCACTAGATGAAGGTCCATAACAATTGCAGACTTCGTATTCATCTTTAATAGTGAATGAGGTAAGCAGAATAATAGTCTCCTACACAAATGGAAATAAAGCATTGATTGTTCTGCTGCTACTGTTGGAGGACTTGAGAATATTCTTAATCTACAGAAGGAACTGACTAATTGTAGGTATTGACCTTTTATTAAAGGAAATAATAGTTTGCTGGTAACATCTTCAAAACGTTTGTCTGCTCAGCAGCATCACCCCTACCTGACCTGCTTCAGAGTTGGTCAGATTCATCAGTCTGATGTAAAGCAATTTTACTATTTTAATAGTGCTTCAATAGTATAGGTGAAAGGTGAACAGAGCTGTGTGTCCTGTGCATGTTGATGTTATTTCATAGAATCATAGAATGGCATGGGTTGGAAGGGACCCTAGTGATCTCAGAGCTCCAACCCCCCTGCCACAGGCAGGGCCACCAACCTCAGGCCTGGATCTACACAAGGTTGCCTAGGGCCCCATCCAACCTGGCCTTGAACACTTCCAGGGACGGGGCATCCACCACCTCTCTGGGCAGCCAGGTAGTAACTGTCTACAGCTATTGGAAAAAACAGAGTGCTTGGGGACTGCAAGGAAGGAAATTGTGATGGAGGATCCCCTTGTAGAGCCATTTTAACCCATATCCTTGGCTCCTAGCTACTTTTCTTGAGTGTATCAGCAGTATGTTAGATTTACCTAACCTGATTACAGCAAAGTAGTCCAGCACCAGAGAAGTCTATTCCTGACCTGTTGAAAAGAAGAGAGAATTTCTCCCTACCAAGGAGTTTTCAGTTTTGTGTTCTGGCTTAAACCCAAATTGTGTTGGTTTTAGTCCAACAAACTGTGTTTAACAGGCTGCTTGCTTTATCACATTTGACACTGAGTTGTATGTGACTACAACAGATATATCCAGGATTATTGTATAGAAGTATTTAGTAGAGGATGCTGCCTGGCAGAGAATGTTCTGAAAGATTAATACTGTGCATTTGGTCTGTTTTAAGAGTGCTGAAACTTGTTTTCTTTGTGCCTTCTGTAGTACCAGTCAGGAATGCCAGTTTTGGCACTATTCCTTATGGAGAAGTGGAAGATGGCAGTGAGACTGCCTTTCTCTGCTCTGTAAAAGAAGGATCTTGGCCAATCCACTTCAGGATCTTTAGAAAAACCGATCATGAAGTTCTTGTATATGAGAAGAATGAATATGCAGACAGAATCTTGTGGCGCAAGGAAAAAATGAAGAGCCAGGACACAGGGACATACTACTGCATGGCTTCTAATCGAGCTAACGTGGATGTGAGAAGCCATCCAATAACCATCAGTGGTAAGCTGATATTTATGATAAACTGCATCCTATGTCATCATGAGAGGGATGTTACTAAGTACAGCTCCCTTACTTGTCTTTGTTTCACCATTGTCAGAAGATATGAAGAGAGATCTGTTTACACAGACTGTCTAAGTTACATAGAAAAGTGTAAGAGATGCTCAAAATCTAACGGAGCCAGGTGCAAGCTTGAAAGCAACCTTTTGTATTGAGTTTTTGGTCAGAAAGGAGAGGCTGACTTGTGAACTCTGCGTGCAAGTTGCCTTAGAGCTCTTCTCCAGTGTGTAAAGAAGGCAAATTTGTAGTAAAATGAAAGGTCAGGAACAGCAGAAGTTGTTAATGAGGACCTGTCACTGTACATGCTCTCTTAAACATGTTTTCCTTATTTCCAGTCATCTTAGCATCGTGGCAGAAAGGAATCATTGCTGCATTTGTCCTAATACCTATTGCAGGAGCAGCAGCTCTTGCTTTATGGTGGTTTTTGTGTAAGAAGAAAAAAGGTAATAAATGGTCTTTTCTATTTCTTTGTTGACAGATGTGTTACAGTTAACCTTGCATTTGTTTCGGGACCAAAGGCTTGTTGGGGGTGAGGCTTCAGGAGATGGCTAAATACAATTTAAAAAAACCCAGAAAAATCTACTTAAAGATCCTGGGTGGCACAAATCAAGTCTGGTCTGTCCTGCAATAGGCAGTGCATTGCAAAATATTTTGGAAAAGTTGGAGTATTTGGGTGTCCCAGACTGCTTAAATTAGCCAGGATAAAGTCTAGGGGTTGGGATTTTAGGTTCTGTGTGAAAGAGACGTTTAAAGGACCTGGGTGATAAACAGGATGTAAGACACTAGGTAATTAGCTTTATGATAGCTGAGATATGTTATTCTGATGTGGGAAGATAATCACTATATTTTGTTTAGCTTTTAAAATTCTTTTACTTGTACAATCTACTAATAGATGCTTTTATTTTTCTGTGTCAAGCTAAGGGACCACCCATGGAGATGTCTAGGTAAGATGCCTTACTTTATGGTGATGGTTAAGTATTTCTGTTTAAGGATTTTCCACCATGTGAATGTAGTTTATTATGGCACACCTGCAGACAATAGATGGTTGTGCTTCATGTACCACCTGCTAGCACAACAACAGGATGAGGAAATACTCTAAAAATAGAAAAAAAAGGCCAGCTAAGAGAACTAGAAGAATATCAGGCCTGCATTTGAATGCATTTAGGTATGGAATTAAAAATACAGAGATCTTAAGAGTAATGCAAGAGAGGAACACTTTTGGCCTTAAAATTTGCTTGCCTTTCTCTTAAAGACAAAGGCAAAATTTTCATTAGCTTCAATATTTAAGAATGTGTGGTAGTCAGCATAGACAATGACTTGTCTTTGCATATTGTCATATTGTTTTTATTGATTGGTTTTGAATAATTACATAAACTTTTATTGGTTTGCTTTCCAGTTCTGCCTTGGCTACAAACTCAACAAGTGAAAAACTGACAAGACAGCACAATGATGGAGACTACTATTCAGGTAGGATATTTTGCTGTGAAGCTATTAGTGACTTGGCTTAATGAAACATTTATGGAAGGTTTTGGACTTAACATGGTGATTGTTTGATAGGGCCCTGTGTTTTGGAAATGCAGAAGAATACCAGTAATGTTCTCCCAGGGATCTTCTCTTGTTCTTTCTTTGTGCATTTTTTTTATGAGCACAGCTTATACCAAGATTGGTTTATAAATCTGCTCAGGCACCTCTGCCAGGCAATCAGGTAACAACATTAAAGATGGAGAAGTCATGGGAAAAGAAAACTACTTTGGTTTGACAGTTCTGACACAGCTGCAAGAAAATTACTTGAGAGAGGAAATTTCAGTTGTGGCAAATGGTCCTGTGATGTGGCTATAGTACAGTGATATTAATTTGCTGTCACTGGGCACCTTTCACTCCAGGATGTCAATCCACCTTGAAAAGACAGGTGGATATGTTGGTTAGAAAACCTGGAAAGAGGTTATTAAATAAAGTTACTCTTAAAGAAAGTAACTCTGATCATTTTAGCTGATCATTTGAAAAGCCATATTCTTCCCACCTGTGTTATTTGGATGTCTTGGGTGTGAACCCAAAAGTAGAAATATGTAAATATTTATGTAAATAAATGTAATGACAATGAGTTGCAGCTGTGTAACTTACTTGATTTGTTACAATAGATATTTTGTCAGCTCAGTTTTTGCTTTAATATTTTAGGATCAGGTTACATTGAAGATAATGAAAATCACATGAAATCAACAGATGAAAGTAAAGGTAATTACTGACTTAAACAATAGATTTTTAAATTATGACTGAAATTTGTAATGTTTGTAATGGTAGCAGTCAGGATTTAGTAGGTCTAGTCCTTCCCTTTTTCTCTTTCCTAGTGAGGAAAACTCTTTCCTTTGCTGAGCTTAGATCATTATAGACAAAATGGCAATGATAGTACCCATTTACCACCTGCATTATGAAGTGTAATTAGTTGTACTGAATTCCAATCTAATGAAGGATGGCCTAAAAATGCAACTTAGACTACAAATTTTAAGGTCTATATAAGAAGTACTCAGATTTGTTTTTAAAATCTTTTCTACAGACTTCTGCTTTTTTACTTGTCCATCCTTTCTTCATTTCTGCAGATCTTGAAATATTTAAACATTAAACCTCAAATAATCTCCTATGAAATCTGAATAACATAACCTACCAAATATTTTGAGACCTCCGTGTAGGCTCTCTATACATTCATTAAAACATCAAGTGCTGCATCATCTGGTATCTTGAATTCTTCAAGAGTTTTAAGATATTTACTCAGAGAACAGTACTTACATATGCATGTATTGCCCTCTGAAAGCATACTTTGTCCCATACATTTTTGCTTTATATTGATGTGAAAGTATTCTCATGCATTAGATGCAATTTCTGATGGCTTGTAGTACATTTTGACTTGGTTGTCTATTGGACCATGAGTTGGAAGATAGTTGGAAAGGTATCTAGTGTAACTGAAGATCAAAATTAAACTTAGATTAATCCCAAGTGTGGAACTAGCTTCCTCCATAAACCTGTATGCAACAGAGGGGGAAGGAATTTCTAACCAATAATTCTTCAGTGCAGTTCTTCATGCAGGGCTGCACTGTACCACAAAACTAAGACAAAGATGCTGCACTAAGTTAATTTCACAGGAAAACTTGGAAACAATGCTTGGAAACATTAGCTCAATGTCTCTTGTTCTTTCCATTGTATCCTACCTGTTCCAGATTAAATGGGCTCTGGTCTAATGATCTGTGTGTGTGCCATAAATAAATGGGTTCAGTCCTTACCTACTGTGGATTGGGCAGCTTCTTTAAAACACCTAGGCTACTGCAGCTGTCTCTACCAGATGTGAAAACCAAGTCTATTATTCATGGACCTCTGAAAATAACAGTATCAGTTCTGCCCTTGTGTGGCAATAGCTTTTACTTCAGCAAGCAGAAGGAAGGAGTTTATTGTTGGCGTGGAAGTTATTCCATTGTGGCCTGAATAACTCAGACATACACAGTCATGCTCATGCAAAACAGACATACAGACAGCAGGAACACAGGAACATGAGTCTGTGTTAATCATTCAGAGTCACTGCTGTTGTAGGAAGCATGTCATTTAAACTTTGTTATTCACTAATATGCCACCTTAAAAACAATGGGTTTTGTTTTGTTGAGCTTTTCCTTTTTTCCCCTCTCACCAATGCTATTGGAAGGCTAATCCAAAACTTTACTATCCTATTTATTATCTTTCTCTAATTTCTGTTCTAAAAAGTCCACAAGCAGTTTTGCAGGATTCCAGTATGGATGACTGTTGTGGTTCCTTCCAACTTGTGGAGAAATCTTGTAGAAAACCATTTCCACCCCAGGGAAAAGACTGGAAAGTGTCAGCTGTTTCTTGTGTGTGTTGTATTCAAGTAACCAGTACTTGTCAGCCAGTAGTCTTAGTAAGTCTTGTGTATAACCATTGTCAGGCTCTCTGTGGGAATTGTGGCAGAGAAGCACTTTGAAGAGGAACATGGGTTGCCATTGTAGATGTTGGAAGAGCTTGAATTGCAACGTAAAGTGATGAAATTGCTTACTGGCAAAGCAGAAAGGGAGAATGTGAGAGGTGATTAGAGGCCATGAAAGACTTACAGAAGGCTTTAAATTTGAGGAAAATGAAGAATGGGAAATGTCCTGCCATAGCAGCCATAGAAAAGAAGGAAAAGGTAATGGCAGAGGGAGAAATAGAAGAGTGAGGAGCTGCAGCTTGAGCAGGAATATGGAAGAATCTCAGGTAATTCCCTGCTCCATTTGTGTTGTGCCACTTTTGAAGGTGTTAAAATGAAGGAAAGATTTTTAGGCAAAATTTGCACATCCCACAGTTTCATAAATCTGGTTTGAGTTGATCTACTGCCTTTCAGATTGTGATGACCCTTAGGAATGGGTTGACCTTACAACTCTTAGCAGAGTCATTTACACCTGCCATAAGTAGGGCCTGATCCTGCACCTATCAAAGTCAATGTGGACTTGTCCATTAATTTCAGTGGCAGCAGGATCAGGCCCACAGCTCAAGTGAAGCATGCAGTCCTACAAAGAAACATCTTCTTGATATTTTTGGGGCAGGACCTGACCTTGAGAGTGCTGAGGTGGAGTACACTGAAGTTGAAGTTTCAACGCTTGATCCCCACAGAGGTAATAAATCTGTCTGGCCTCAATCGTTATGTTTTGGGAGAATCTCTGGGCATGTTGCTAGTCCCTGACACTGGTCTGATGTTGGCATCTGTAATGGAAGAGCAGGTTGCGTTTGTGAGCATGGCAGTTTTGTGCCAGTAGTGCTCCTTAGTCTAGGTGATGCTGCGGCAGCCATACTGCTGTTCCTTGCAGCCCTTCTGCCCCTGGGAGCCTCCTGTGCACTTGTCTTTCCCATCCATACAAGGTTTGTATGGAGCAGGTCTCCCAGCTGGAGCTGTGGCTTGGAGCAGGAGCAGCCTGCTGTGAATCTTCATGGTATAGACTCCAAATTCCCTGAGAGCCTTTTGAGGTTAGACACAGGTTAGGGGAATGGAGCAGACAGAAAGCAGTGGAATTTCCTCCTTTATAAACGACCTGGTTGAAGGGTCAAAACTCTAAATCCCTTGTGATAGAGAAGAGAGGCCAACATAGATTGTCTTCTCCATCTGAAGAGGCCTGGAGACCATCCTGGATTTTGTGGCACATTAAACAGAGGAGTGAGGATATTGATGCCCAGATAACTTCGGGCTCCTTTAGTTCTATGCAACAGTAACCTGACCTTACAGCATGAAGCTAAGGTGCATGTCTGTACAACCATCGAGGAGAAATATCCACTGAAAATGATTCTCAGCACCCAGATGCACACTTCAGTCTTGCTGGAGAACTGTGATATCATTATGCCCTTCTGTTGAGAGTTGTTAAATCTTCCAGAAGTTTACAAAAAGTTTCAAGTAGCTGAGAGTGAATAGAACCCACTGTGCTCTAAACTTTAGCTGAATGAGAAGCAAACTGGGAAAGAAATGGACAAATGTGCTTTTTCCTGGTAGGAAGGACCACTCACTTATTTCAGAGATCAAAGGCACGGTTGTTTAGTTAAGTAATACAGATGTTTGGGCAAGAGCACTCACTCTTAAAGCTTGGCAGGAAAGACCTCCTGGAACAGCCAAATTTCCTATTCTTTCTCTGTTCTCACTTGCTGGTATCATTCATCATGAGAGTTTTCCCTGTGTTCTAAGCACACTGTGCATCCACCTCTAGTAAATTCTGCACTGAGATACTGTAGTTGTTGTGCTCTTTTTTTCTTCCAGAATAGGGCTAATAAATACTGAACTCTTCCAAGTGTTTCTGAGCATGTACTACCAAATGTAACGGTGTAGAATGGGACAGGTATGCTAGTGCCTTGATATTTAAATTAAAATGTCCATTATATGCAAGATCAGCATCTCTAAAAATAGCCTTTTCATCCCATTCATGAAACATAACACTATTCCAGCATCCCAGACTAATAAGATAGTATCCACACTATGCAGACTGAGCCCTGCTGAACTGCAAACTGCAAACCAATGTTTAAAAGGTAGGGTGTAAATGAGATCGGATTATTTTAACTGAATAGTGTCTCATGTTAGAGACCTATGTATGACATACAGAACCTTAATTGAATCTATAAGACTGAGCTGTGCTTCAGGTATATTGAGACATGACAGCTCCCTAATCTTTCTTTTGTTGCACCTGGGAAAGCAGTGGATGCTTAGCAAATGCATTCTTCGGCTACTTAAAAGGCAACTGCACTGCTGTGTTCACAGAATCACAGAGTTGTAAGGGTTGGAAGGGTCCTCGAGAGATCATGGGGTCCAACCCCCCTGCCAAAGCAGCTCCCCAGCTCATACTGCACAGGTCGGTGTCCAGATGGGGCTGGAATCTCTCCAGAGAAGGAGACTCCACACCCCCTGGGCAGCCTGTCCCAGGGCTCCCTCACCCTCACTGGGGAAAAGTTCCTCCCCAGGTTGGTGTGGAACTTCCTGTGCTCCAACTTGCAGCCATTGCCCCTTGTCCTGTCCCCACAGACACTGAAAAGGGGCTGGCCAATTCCCCCTGCATCCCATGTTTAAGATATTTATAAACATTGATTAGGTCCCCCCTCAGTCTTCTCTTCTCAAGGCTGAAGAGCCCCAGCTCTCTCAGCCTTTCCCCATAGGATAGATGCTCCAGGCCCTTCATCATCTTCGTAGCCCTTCTCTGGACTCTCTCCAGGAGATCCCTGTCTTTCTTATACCAGGGAGCCCAGAACTGGACACAACACTCCAGGTGGGGCCTGAGCAGGGCAGAGTAGAGGGGGTTCAATGTGTTAATTCTCAGAGCATCTTGAGGATGCTGCTTAAGTAGAAGAAGTCACCTGAAACCAAGTTTTGATATGAATTCCTTCAGCTCCAGACTGCCTGTCACAGTGAGAACAGGATGAGATTCAGTCTTGCAAAAAAAAAGAAGGAAGGCTGAGTTTCTTTATATACCCTTGTAGTAATCATGTTTTAGACCCTATTGTTAATCCAAGGGAAAACAAAGGTCAGCACTAAAGTAAGATCAGGAAATATCCCTAAAGTGGGAAGGGAGAAACTGCTAATCATGGCTAAGTCAGAACATAGTCCTTATTTTACTTTCATGGCCAGTTAGTTATCTGCTGGGTGGTAACATTATAAAGTTAGTGGGAACAAAACATCCAATCATCCAAGTAATTTTTCCTAGCACATTTTCTTAGTGCTGAGACAACTTTTGGAAGATTAACAAAGAAAATAACGTGGGCAGTGGTTTTTAATGAAATAGGTCTGAAAAAAGCCCCAACCTAAGGAAATGCCTCCCAAGTCTTTCCCCCAGAGTCAACAGGACTGTAATCTGCTAATTTATGTTGCAAACAAAATGATACATGCTACCTGAGAAGTTACTTCTTCGTTCACTAGAAATTGAATTGATCTTTTAGGCAATAGTCCATAAACATATGAAATGTGCTTCAAGAACTTGCTATTTTGCAAAGAAAGTTCATGCCAAAACTGCAAGTTTGAAAGGTGTGAAGTGTAGCTCCTACTGTCATTGAAGTTAATAGCAGTTTTGCAACTCAATTCTGATATGGTAACTCCTAACATTCAAAAGATGCTTAACAGAATGAAAACCAGAGAAACTAGCAGGAAGTTACACTGAAGTGCTAGAGATACTTAGGTTCTTCAGACCAGTGCAGAACAGGAAGAGTTCTGATTCTGAGTCTAGCTGCAGGTCAGTGTGTCTGAATTCTTTTATCTTTTTTAATAGCTGAAGTACAGGACTATGTATCCAGAAATGTGAATTTTCTTTCCAGTTTCTTGCAGAAACGGAATAAGCATATTTAATTTTTTTTTTAAACTTAAACCAGAAAAATTTACCTTACTGGTTTGTTGAAGGCCCACAGAAATTGAAGGTGATACTGATATAATTCTGAGGTTATCTAAGAGACTCAGTTTAACTTATTGGTAAACCTAAGGGTCTGAAAAGTATGTGTCTGAGGCTAACGTTGCATTTTTATCCAAACTATGCCTTTAGAGGCACAAATCTCTGTCTGCTTTTTCTCCTTACTTACCAGCTTTCCCAAGTCATCTTAGCCTTCACTCCTGCTATGTCCATCTGGTCCACCCTGCTGAGGAACCTTTCAGTTCCTTTCAGAGACCTATCCCAGTTAGCACCAGAATAGCAGCAATGCAGTGTGAAATCTGTACATCTTCTCCTGAGACATCTCACAAAGAACAGCAAATCAGATTAGTTTTGTGCCCATAACATTTAAACAGGCTAGTTGCCAAAAGGGGGTGTTAGTCATCCAAATGACAGATCTCAGGTCTAGGATCCCTAAATCTTTAGAACAGATTGAAGAAATTCTTCAAAGTGATCCAGAGAAACTGTTTTCTAGTGGTAGATGTCTCTGTAAAAATAAAACAGTATCCATTTACTTTGAGAAGACTATTAGAATGTTTAATTCAAACTTAGAAAGGGAAGCCTATTTTTATGATAACTTTTATACAGAGGGAGAGATGCCTCCCTCTCAGAACCTTACAGTTTGGGTTTGTGGGAGGGGGCTGTAGTTGCTTTTTCATACAGGCTCCACAGGATCGTTGCCACTTAGGTAACTACTTCCTCTGAAAGTAAAATAGCATGTTCTGTTTGTTTAAGGAGCTTTTCATACAGCAAACAAAACAAAAAAACAAAGAAAGAAAAGAAATTGATTCTGTGCCAATACATTTTCCAGCTCCTGTACAGAAGGGGACTGAAACAGTTTATAGTGAAATCAGAAAAGCTAATAATGGTAAGTAAGCTAGTGAAAAAATTAAACACATAAAGGAAGCATTTGTGTAGAGATGAGGGTTAAATTTGTGACTGAGTAGTTTAGGAGATAAATGCCATTCAACCAGACAAGTCACACAGGAACATACCAAAGTGCAGCTACAGAGTCACAGGTGTTGATAAGTTGCATAATGCCTTCATGGCTTCTCATAAACCATGGCTGTTTAATATTTGTAACATCTGCTTCATCAGCCCATTTGCACTGTATCTGCTAAATAGATGGGCCATACATCTGGATATACATCTGAAGCTTAACATGCCCTGCTAGGGAGTAGGTTGCTACACTGTGCTATCTCAAACTGCTCCTGAACAATTCTTTTCCTCGTACTTGAGCATGTTTTGCCATGTGTTATGAAATATTACACTGGTTTTGGATATAATCCCAGCAAGAATCCATAAGCTTCCAACAAGAAACTTTAAAAACCTTTAAAGCAATATAATCACTTCAGTAGGGCAGTGTGGTTTAAGCACCATCACAAACTGTTTTGGATTGTATGTGCCAGCCACTCCAGGCTTCCTCCTCCTGTAACAGGCTTTGTGTGTGCAGGCATTAACAGCTTTCTGGCAATTACTGTCTATAAATGTTCTGGCAATAATTAGTTCAGAGACAGTATGTTAAAAGTATTTCTTCATAGTGTGTCAAAGAGTACATCAGAAAGGATTTCCTTTCCTGTCTTTGTGTTAGGAAGCCTAGATTTGTAAATATTAGGGCTGTAAACTGTTGAGGTTTTGTCCCCATCCATGCTACCAACTGAGTTTATTCTGAGCCATTTTTAATATTTTATCATTGTGTTTTAATTTGCTTCTTTTCCCTTATAAGGGATTTTCTGCCTGCTCTGACACAGTGTTCTGTTTCTAGAGAATCTTTCATGTGAGGGGTCTCCAAATACTTCAGAAAACATTACTTAATATTCCCTTGTGAGGGTTTATATGACAATTTTTAATCTCCATTTTACAGCTGAACAAACAGAGAGATTAGGTCATTTGTTTAAGACGATGTGTTTAGAGAGTGACAGCACTGGGAACAGGCTCCTGGCTTCGAGCTGAGCCTGTACGTTGTACTCATTTTTCACAGCCTTGCAGTGAAAAGCTGAATATCCTTTACACTAAAGACCAGGGCTTGGAACTTCATGTAGGATCCATCATGGGAAACAACCAGCTCATTTTAGGGCTGAACCCAAAGGCCACGGGTGTTCTGAACTCTTGTTCAATGGGTGTGAGCTGCACGCTGTAACAAGCTGCAGAAGCTGATTGTGTAACCCCTCCCTCTCTGCCAAGGTGGGAAGCTGGTTGCTACACCTTTCCCCATTCCCATTTTGGGCACAAGGGATAGTGTTACATACTAGAAAGATGTTCTCTGAGCTGTAGCAAAAACTCGAGGTTGGTTACAATGATTCAATACAATGAGATGACTGAAAGACTGAGCTGTATTAGCCAGATGATATGTGAAGGCCCTTAATCTTGCAGTCCACCTGCTCTTTTATGCAGAACATTCTACAGTTTCAGTTATTCTTGGAAACATAGTAACAGTTTATTGTTTTAATCACGTCTGTTTTTCCTGACTGATACACAGGAAAAGTGTTTCAACTAGATAAGCAGTGCATCCCATAGCTGTGCAGTTGCTGTGGATAGGTACATTGCAGTCCAATTAAATGTAACACTTACTTTGGTTTTTGATAGGCTACATAATCCCAGGGAGGCAAAGTACAAATGCAGTGGAGGATTCCAAAGAAATAGATCTATCTTCTTCAGTACTTTAACATATATTAATATAAATATACTAAAGGCCAATTGTGAAAGATGCTGAGGATTACCAGTGGGTGCAGAAGTTGGTTTACCATTATGATTTTCACTATGTTTGAATACTCTTTGAGATTTTTGAGCAAATGCCCAAGAGCACAATCCACTTCAGGAAGTTAGTTGTTCAGATAAACATGTCCTCTGTGGAAGTTACATTATTTTGGGAATTGGTGTCAGCTTGACAGATTTAACACCTAAGAGCCATGTAAAATTTTATTATTTGTTTTTAGGTAACTATTGTGGTTTGGGTTTATTTAGAATTAACTGAGGGCTTCATAAGCAGTTCTGTCTTTTCAAGGAGTTGTCTGTGCATTCCAGAAATCATATCCACTAGAGAGGAAGCTGAAGACCTGTCAGTAGTTGTTATGTCTGATGCAATTCTTTGTGACTGAGCTACAATATTTTCCTCTTCATTTTTCTAATGACTCTCACTGCTGTCCCCTTCAAGGCAGATGCCATGTCAGTAAGCAACTTCTCTTGTAGTTTGAGTTCTACAGCTATTGCTCATCCTTATCCCAAATCATGAGTCCATAATGCAGATAATGCTCTGACCTATGCCAAGCCCCAGGCCTCTGGTATGTGCTGAGCATCTGCCATTATTCCCTTTCTTTTTATTTTCCTGGTATTGGCTATGTTATCTCCTGTTACTATCATTTCACTGTCTCCATCACACTGTGGTAAGGCTTCTGACTTCCTATCCCATCTGCTATGCTGCTTTCCTTATTCTCAGTACCAGGCCTAAAGAGGCTAAAGACAGGAGTCTGAGGAGCTAACTGCCAAACTGCAAAAGACCTGTATGTGGTTAACTGCAGTTAACCTGTTAACAAGAGGAAAAGCAGGTAATTTGCAAAATTCAAGTCTAGTCAGGTGTGTTGTGATTGAAAGTCACATAATACTGTAGGGAGAGACTGCCAGTCTCTGAAGCTGGATGCTAGATTTCCTCTGCTATAATGAGAGGTTTAAGGATCCTGATCACTAGCACTGGCTCTGGAAGCAACTCAGATGAAGTTGTCGTTGCACTGTTATTGAAAGGTTAGTTTAAATCAGAGAAAGATTTGGTGTTCAGGAAGGCCACTCAGGTCTTGGTTTAAGACATTTTCTAGAGCAACAGGGTGTTGCTTTATTGTTTTAGATAAAATACCTAAAGCTTCAAGCCTCAGCTTTAAGTCAAACCTCACATCTAAATGGTAGTTTGAGGAATGGTCACAGTTAGTACCAGTCAGGTCAATAACACCTTTAAGTCCTTCACATCTATCAGGCTGAACAAATTTCCTTGAAATTCTGCTTTCTCTGGTTGCTCTGTGAAAAGCTCAAAGTATATTAAGAGTCAGGAATATCCAGGCCATGTCTAGAGCTATTGCTTTTTCCTTAGAAAGAACCAAAAGAGTTCAAACAGACAATTGTCTAGGTTAGCAGAATGCCAAGAATGATGAAATAACTGCGGTCCTGCTGCCCACTGTGTAGATGCAGGAGTCCCAACAGGCTAGGCTGTCAGCTGATGGTCTTCCTGAGGGAGGAGTGAAGTTCAGCTGGTGGCTGGAGGCTCTTTTAAATGCAAGGTTTATTTCCATCACACCTTTCATTCTCCCAAGAGGCAGTCAGGGCAGGAATTCCAAGCATCTCCATACTGGTTCTTTATCTCAACTTCCCCCTTCCCTCAATATTGGTCCCAGTTCTCAGGGTAGCACAGTTCTGTTCATATTCCTGAGAAGACTAGAGCCACTTCAGTTCACAGATTCCCTTCAAGTTTTTCAGGGCATTTGTTGTGGAAGGCAATATTTTAGAACATTCGTGCTCCTTCAGTGAGCTCTGCCTTCACTCTGTGTCTGATCCAGCACCCACAGGAGCCAGTGAGAGGCTTTGTGCTGATCTTGATGTGTGTTGAATTGAACTCAGAGTGGCTTATTGCAAGGTAACTATTCTTAATTTCTTATCAGGAAAATGGAAATGTAGTGAACAAAATGCAGAGCCAGCCTTTGTGCTGCTAAGCCTGGAAAAATGAATTGCTCGCTTGGAAGCAACTGCAGCGGCGAGACAGGAAACTCTAAGAATCCTACTGCAACCAACAATGCACTGTGGAAAAATAAATATATCCTGGTGGAGAGAGGCCTGAGAAATCCCCATTGCGTTCAGTGTTTGGAACAAACTATTAAAAATCAGTTCTAGCAATCAGGAAATCTGCTCAAATGCTTTCCTGCTACTGAGCCTCGGGCTTAACACCTCTGTACTTAGCCAGAATTTCCACCTGAATGCCTCTTCCAGCATGGAGAAAACTCTCAGGGTCTAAGGATTCATGATGTTATTAAAAAATCAGGCTTTATGAGCCTATGCTAGTTGCATGCAGTCCAAAGTCATGCAAATAAAATTTCCCTTCTCCAACATAAAAACTCTTTGGATCTTAGGACTCCAGACATGTTCTAGACAAAAGCCTGGACCTGTGAGACCGTTGATTCCAGAGCCAAATGCTTGCAATAGCTTCAGCCAAATATTAGGCAAAGCCAGATGGTTTCAGTAAGACACAAATATGCAGGGAGCTTCTGACCTTGCTTGAACCTAAAGTGCAAAGCTGAATTGCGTGCATGCCCCTGCCTAAGATCTGTTCCCAAACTGCCTGCCAAGAATCTCTGTTAGAAGCTGCAGGTCCAAAAAAAGGCTTGCCAGAATGTAGCATGGGCCTGTAGTTCAGCATCTTCAGCTGATAACCTAGCATTTTAGCTTGCAGCAGTGGTGGAGAGGGGGTTAAGGTGGATTGTAAATTGCAACTGGTTAAGCATATATTATCCATAACCTCTAGCAGTGGGGTAGGACAGAGCAGGTGGGGATGCCAGTGTCTTTAATTCCTGCCATGAATATTCTTCTTTGAATTTAAAACCCCATCAACTAAAAGCAATATCAAGTGTTTAAATCTATAAAAATACCTACCTTTATTAGACTTGGGAATCTTTCAGAAATCACCAGCACCAGATGTCCTTCAATTCCTTCCATGAAATATGTAGCTTCTTGTTTGCCCTGCCACAGAAGAAGCTTGACCAATTTTTCTTTCTATGACTAGAATCCAGCATATCTTGTTTCCCTGGGTTTGTTAGTAAGGAAAAGCCAGGTATCATTTGAAAATATCTCTGTTCTCTCTCATCGCAGTAAAATTGGTGTGTTCCAAGTAAAAAACCCCTACTTTTAACAGGAACAAAGTAAAAAGGGTGTGGAAAGACTGACATAGAAAAGCATTTACAGAAGCACCACATCAGTGTGCTTCCATTAGTGGCTGCAGGCTGACTTACCTGATTGCTGCCTGCCAGCAGCACTTTCAGAAGGCACAGATTACGACATTCTCCTGGTAGAGATGTGATCCTTAGAATCATTGAATCATTTTGATTGGAAAAGACCTTTAATATCGTCAAGTCCAAAACCTAGCACTGCCTAGTGTGGCTAGAAAGCGTGGCCACTGTTTTCAGTGTGGGTGACAGATAACAAGAAGGCGGGATATCTGGTATTTTGACCTAGTAGCTTTGGGGTAGCAAACATCCCATTGTTTGAAGTTTGGAATTTATACAAAATTTCTCATTTCCTCCTTCCTGTAAGTACAATACATTGTGACAGAAGACTAAACTGCAGCTTGTTAATACCTCACATCATAAGCCTTACATATAGCTTTGTCCACTTAAAGTGGAGCTTTGATGTAGCCCTGGGTCAGCAGTGGTTTTGTTCACTTTTGTCAGCTTTCAGGACACAAAAAGCTTTCCATGTGTTTCCTACTTAACTTTTTTTGGCTAAACATGCAAGGGTCAATCTTGCCCAACATGATAGCAATTTTACACACTGGTATAATAAGGTGCTGCAGTCACCTCAGTTTTTAATCTTTTCCCAGGCTAAAGTTCTGGGTAGAACTGTTTTGGAGACAACTCTTAAGTGTACAGTGCTAGCAACATTCATACAGTCTCTGTTTCAGAAATTGCAGCATTGTCAGGTTCTGTGTTCAGTTTCCTCATTAACTTCTGCTGGCTGGCAAGGGAGTTTCTAAAAGACCTTTATTAAAGTCTGTTTATGGTAGTATCCTTCATAATATCCTTAATTTATTGATTTCAGAGAACTGTCTAAAATTTACATAAGTGCTCTGCCTATGGAATAACTGATGTTATTATTTGTTATTTTAAAAATACGTAGAAAAAACATAGATTGAGAGACTATCCCATGTTTATAGAAGGTTCACCCAGCGCCCTAGTTCAAATGCTGTGCTTTGAGCATTAGATGGATTTCCTTGACACAACCACTCTCCACGGAGTTTGAAATACTGTCCAAGAAATATCCCTTTCAAGATTCAGCACTTACTGTTGTCACGTGTGAAACATCTTTACAGACCATACAAAAGAGCACTTTACACAAGACACAAAGTCTTTTTCTAAAAGAGGAGTTGCTTTCCTTGTGGCACTGAATTGTCTTACTTGCAGAGTGCAGAAAAATATTTGTTTTAGTATTGAAGGTATTTGGTAAAACTTCTGGATAGCTAAATCCACTTCAAAAAAACCCCTAAAGTTCCCTGATCCTAAATGGAAAGAGCCTGCTGGCTCTCAGGCTTTCACTGGGAGCAAGCAACTTTTAATTAATAAAATTTCAGGTGTCTTTGCAGGATCTTATTTGGCTCTCAAGTTGTATCCTATACCGGATTTCTGCAGTATGGTATTTTCCTGGCAAGGAATTGGAAGAGGAAGTATAATGCTCATGAGAACTTGCCTCTAAAAGGAAGACACTTTTTTGTCCAGTAACAGCTTGTGCTTTCAGTAGAGACTTCTGCTCTAAACTCTAATCAGGGAAGCTGTCAGATGTGTATTGTTCAGCATGATCTCTAAAACGGCTGATCTCACCCCTGTACTTGAATTAAGCTGGTGCTCAGATGCTGCTCAGAACCAGAGCTTGAACCTTAGCTGCAGGTGGCAATTTTACTACATTGCATGGTGAACAAAAGTTAGATTAAACAGAAAAGTCTAATTTTCTGGAATGTAGAATTTACCATTCTGCAGTGTGCCATTTCATAATTTGTGTGTTGTATTTTATTTTGCAGATTCCATGGAAAACCGACATTCTGTAAGTATAAGTTTTCTGTAAGCAATTAAATATAGAGAAATTGGATTGAATCATAGAATCATAGAATGGCAAGGGTTGGAAGGGACCCCAAGGATCATAGAGCTCCAACCCCCCTGCCACAGGCAGGGCCACCAACGTCAGGCCTAGGTCTACACAAGGTTGCCCAGGGCCACATCCAACCTGGCCTTGAACACTTCCAGGGATGGGGCATCCACTACTTTTCTGGGCAGCCTGTTCCAGCCCCTCACCACTCCTTCTGTAAAAAACTTCCCCCTAAATTGATTGAGATGGTAATGTATCTAGTGAGACAGCGTTCAAGTGTTGCTGTGTTTGAATTGTTTATTTGTTGTTGAGGACCATTACTGCACAGCTCCTGGGCAACCCTTTCATACATGTACGCCCTAGTCAGGCTTTCAGTACTACGTTTAGAGAATGGTCAGTGGAACTGATGGTGTGTCGTACTGCCAGTACCAGAGGTAGATGACAGATACTGAATTGCCAAGAATTTGTGTTGAACATCTGCCCACTTTTTTTTCACCTCAGAATACATAGCTATGTGACAGCTGCTCTAACCAGGAGCTGAAAAAAGTACCATTTAAGGAGGATCTCAGTTAAACAATTAGGAGTTTTGTGAAGGTTCTGCAGGTAATAAACAGCTGCAAACAGATAAGAAACCAGGGGAAAAAAAATAGAATTTTTTTTTTTTTTTAAAGAATAAATGTCTTGAATGAGCTGTTACTCTGCTCTCAAGAGATCTAAGAGGCAGGAAAGATACATTTCAGAAGTATTTTCATGAATATTAGATAAGCTAGCTAATCCAGCCATACCCAGACAGGTTCTTTCTGCCATCCACTTTGTGACTTTGGAACTGTACTTAAAAAGAAAAAAAAAAAAGAGCCTCATAAATAAAAATCACAATAGCTGAGTCTACGTCAGCTTATGGCATCCATCTGAAATTTGAAAGGCTCCATCAGCACTCGTGTCCCTATGGGATACAAACGTAGCCCATTGTATTGTTTACAGACACTGGCAGTGCACTGAAGGTCACAGATTGTGTTACAATAAACAGACATATATTAACAGGCCAGCAGGGTTTATAGTATCATTGTCTCAGCTTAAAGGTTTGTTTTTATTCTTTGCTCTCAATTTTCTAAAAATAAATGGAGCTGAACCCTCCTCTGGGTTATACTAGGGCTTCCTTGGAGAGTCACGCAGAAGAAAAAGGAAAAATGGTCAAGAGTGGCTGTGATAGATGCCTGCTGTAAGCTCAGGGAGCCACCTTACATCATTTAAAATAGACACTGGATGAAACCCTGAAGTTTTATGAAGTTTTTTTGTTTTCTTTTCATGTAGCCAGCATTGAGTCAAAAAAAATCTCTCCATGGAAGTATAGGGAGGCTGTCTCAGTGAAAATACACTGACTGCCCTATGTAAATCATTCATCATAATTTATTGGGCTAAACCAGACAAGCTATGGAGTAATGTTAGATTCAAGAGAGAAAAGTGTCAGTTGAGGGCAATGTTTTCCTTGTGTTGTCTGCAGGAGAGTAACAAAGCTAGTTACTCTGAACCTAATCCCATTTTCAGAAACACTCTGAAGAAAAGTCAGCTTTATGAGACTTGCACATCTTAGCTGAGTTTTCCTAGAAGTAGTCTTACTCAGGTCACATCTGCGACACTGTACCCTCATTAGATGCTATTCAGGTACTTAACATAGTAACTATTCCTTTTTTAGAATTATTAGTGCTTCAAAGGGTGAGTGACCCAAAGTTGGACTGGACTGATAAATTTCTTTATGGATTTTCCATCCCACACACTTGCCTCTCAGCACTTTCAGGCAATGTGGATGAGTACAGAAGAGGCAGGGGGCCACTAAGGTGCTTTCATTATATTTTTGCAACTGGTTTTTTTTCTTTGTGTTTTGTTTTTTATTTCCCCTGTAGCTTATTTTCACACAATGCTTAACTGTGATGTATCTCAGAGGTTTGATCCAAATGAGTTGTTGATCCTACTCATGAAGAGGAAAATGCTCTTTACAAAGTGATCAAGTGGCTTAAACTTCCTCCCCAGCTGTTCAGCTTCTTCATAGCCAAATGTTGTAGTCTTTGGCCAAGAGGTGAAGTTGCTTTCAGTCTGCTGCTCCTGTAATTTGTGAGTGACAGGAGGCCTTCAGGAGCTGGGCTGGGCATCTGAATCACGTGAAATGCCGGATGGATTACTTAGCTACAGTGACATGTCAAAAACCTTGTAGAATTTGACTCCTGGGGAAGTCATAGATATTCCAGAAGTGTGGGGCAAGGGGGGCAGCACAGCAGAGCTTTGTTTTGCTAAGAGGTATTTTTTGTGTATCTCTTTTGTTTCAGTAATGATGGTGGAGACTCAACATCAGATTCTGCTGACCTTGCATTCACTAAATACAGATAATAATGTGGGCTCCACTCCTCAGACAAGCTCTGTTAATGTATTCAGTTCTGCTTTGATCTTCCAGAAGTCACAGGCAAAACAGAGTACTGCACTATGTCAAGGAAAGATGAAGCAGATAATTTTAATGAGTGCTAGCCCTGCTTTTGTGCATTTGCCCCTACATAGTTTCTGTCAGAATAAATAAAATCAAGCATGGAAATTTAGGAACTTTGCTTCATCTTTATGGAGAGACCATTACAAAATGGAGCTCACAGCTTCAGTAAACACTGTGTACTGACAGCAAGTGTTGTGTGACACAGAGGCATTGAAAGTGTTTGTGTTGCATCAGGAAAGGTGGTGCGTTAGAAAACAATCAGTCAACGTTTGAATTATTTGAATTGTATAAAGGCCCAATGGCAGTGCAGGTTCTGACTGATGTGCAGCCCAGGGTACCTGGAACCTGAATGTGTTGGACTTTGAGGTCATTTAGAAACAAAGCCAAAGGTTTCGGTTGGGGGTTGCTTCCCTCTTTCTTCTCTGTTTCAGAAATTTGTGTCTTAAATGCCATCCATAGGAAGTATTTGCAAAAGAAATGAATTACTTAAAGAGGAACTGGGAGGAGGTTTCCTTCCTGAAATCAGAGCTGGCAATCTTTCTAAGTTATTTAATGGTCCCAGTTTCTGAAAACATATTGAAGGAAATATCTTAACAATGAGATAGCCACTTCGCCAAATACTAATTGGTATTGTGTCAAATTTACCTCAGCAGTACATTCTGACTTCATATCTCCTCCTCCCCTAATGCCTCCTAGATGTGAGTGTTTGTTTGTTTGTTTGAGTCAGTCCTGGGGTACATGAGGACTGGCAGCCTCAGTCAGGACGCAGTGTACTTTTAGCTGCCTATTTGTTTAACCTGTGAATGTACCCTCTGAGACAGAAACCTGTGCAATTTAAATCTATTCTGAGAAAGTTCTGCTGTGTTTTAGCTACTTTCTCATCTTACCCAAGTGATCCCAAAAGTATTTTATAAGTTCTGAGTGGTAAAGTAACTGCTTTGTGCTGCCAGCATATCACAGGCAGCTCTGAAGAGGGACCTGGCATGTGTTTCACTGTGCACAGAACGTGGCACAATAGTTTCAGACAGGAAATGAAGATGAAGGATGTGTCCATTTAAAATTGGGGAGGGGGGGATTTTTGCAGTCAGGATATGAAAACCAAGGTGATAGTCTGAAATAAACACTGAATTATAAACCAGGAATTCCTGCCTCTGACTCATGGGGCAAATCCTTTGGGGGCAAGTCCACAAAAGGAATCAGGCGCCTTGGTACTGACAGACTAAACTATTAGGTTAGAGGCCACTGTGTACTCAGAGCAGGTATTTGTTGGAGGAAGACTTGCTTTGGCAACGGATGTCAGGAAAGACTCGACAGTTGTGAATCCTCAGTGGACAGAATTATTTCTGCCCTATTATGTAAAGACAGTGAAGTTTGAGATCTCTTTTTGCCCTTTCTCATTGGCCAGTGTAGAGGATTCCTCTCTGCACGCTGCCTTTTGTGGTTTCTCAGGGCCAGGTTTCTGTATCCCTGCTGTGCACTGAGTAGATCTATTCAAAGGAGCAGACTCTTGTAGAAACCTGGCATCTCGAAGTTGAATGCTCAAGTGCTTCTTAGGGAAAGGTTTTCATTCTTGTGAGACTGAAGATGGGAGCAACTGGGCATCTAGTGGTAAATAAGGGATCTAGCTTTGGGATTCATTGAGTGCCAGCAGTTCCCATAAGAATCCGACTTATCAGTAAGAGACCGGTTGCAGACGTTGGTGATTAACGGTGTTGCAGTCCAGCCTGTAGCTGTTAACCCAAATCTCCCAATGTCTTACTTCCTTTTTTATCTGATGAAGATAATACTAATATCTCCCCAGGGAAATGTGAGTATTTATTAGTTCACTGTACAGTGTTCTAAGGAATATATTCCTGTATTTAATGTTTTTATATTGATCAAAAAGGACAGAAGAGGGCAGGGGAACATTTATACTCATACCTTTTTTTTCTTTTTTTTTTTTTCTGGTTTTGTTGCCAACAGAGAATACATGGGCATCCTGATGCTACTTAGAACAGTCAACTCAAACATCAGCTGGGAGAACAAGCCAAGATGGAAGATGTTGCAAATGTTTCAAAAGCTCTGCAGCACTTACTTATGAGTTTGCCAGGCTCTTCTTTTCAAAGTTTATTTCCTCAGGGGGAAAAATGGAGATGTTCCTAAAGCGTTTAATGGAAAAAATTACAAATAAAAATTCTCATAGGAAAGTGGCTCTAGAAACCACTGATCTAGGTTCCCAACTTTACTTTCTCATGATAATGCAATTTTGCCTTTCGAGCCTCCAATTCACCATATACTCTGAGGAAATAAAAGGGGAAACTACAGCTGAAGAAGCACATTTCTACAGTGCAGTAACTACTGTGATGCTAGTAGGATGTAGAAATACCTAAGCTTGCTTTAAACTAGCTAACTTGGTTATCAGTAACACTCTCCTGCAGCAGAACCGAGCTCAGCACAGCTTGGCCAGCCATGTATGTATTTTGACATGATCTTGCAGCTTGTGCTGAATTCCCAGTGCTGCAGCAGCTGGACTGCTACCAGTCTTGGAGCCAGCTAATTTCTAGCTCACTTGGATGCTACACTTTGATGGGGGCCTAATGGAACAGCGAGCTCTAGGCTCTCTGAAAACTTGAATAACTGGTCAGAGATTCAGTACTTACCAAGTGCTTCTACGAGTAGAGGCACAAGTATCCTTTATTCTTTGCTAAATTGCTTTTCCCCTTTAAAAGTTCTGATGCTTGTTGGTTAGTTTGGTGTGATGGCTCAAGGAATGATTGTCCATCACAGTTATTTTGGATAGGTCTTGAGTGGGTGGATGTACTACACCCAGGTGAGTTTGTATCTGAAGATCCTGTTATGTATAATCCTTATTCCTTTGATTTTAGGAGAGATGTGAAGTCGTACTTGTGTCCAGTTTGTCCAGTATGGAATTCCATACCTACCCTTTTTCTCTCTAGTATGATAAACTACTAATGTGGATCCAGTTTGGACCTGGATTTAATCTTTACAGCCCATGCTTATCTCAGTTGCATTAGCTTAAAAAATGAAGGCGCAACAAAACAAGCAGTAGTACTGTCCCAACCCCTTACCCAGCTGGTCTTTGACACTACAATTGCTCTCCTTTTCTTACTGCAGATTGCATTACTACAAGATCTGGGCCACAGGTAAGAAGGTTATCATTTTAATTAGAAAATCATGGAAGAGAGGCCATGGTTTTGTATATACATATATAGTTACTGCTTTAAGCATTGCATCAAAGGCACAAGACCGGCAAGAAATACAAAAAAGGTCTTATATCCTCTTTCCAAACATCTAAATTTTCAAGGTCCAGATACTGGCTAATATCTCTAATTTATTGTTCCCTATGCAATTGTTGTTTGTATCCAAAGCCTTTCACAACTGACTGACTTCACAGTACTCTCCTGTTGACAAATACTCGTTCTAGCATCCCGTGAGTGTCCATACAAATGCATTAGTGTAAGGAATGTGAAAAGGTATTTTAATAAAGAAAACTCTGAATTGAACTTTGTTCTGGATCTTGCATGTTCCTCTCAGTGACCCCTTGAAACTGAATGCTTGAAACTCTCATTAGTGATGATCCATATAGATACATGGTGTGCGTTTACATACAGAAGGTGTAATTTCTGCAAGAAGTGATTCCAGGCACTTGGGTCCATTGTCACCATGCAGTTTATCAACAGGTGAATGCACTAATTTGGTTTATTAGTGAAGCATTGTGATCACATCAATCTTTTTCTGGATAACAAAGGTGAAAGTTCCTCCACAAACCCTCTGCCATCCCTGGCATCACTCTGGTTTCTAGGAAGGTTTGGATGTCAATCTGGGCATGATGGAGCAGCAGTGGGAAGATGCAGTGAGCAATTTCAGTTTGTCTCTTGGCTGGAATAATTCTAAACTATTTTGGATTTAGTCTGTAATAACAGTTGTTTGCCCTACTGAAACATATCTGGACCGCTCGTTTCTTAGAGAGCTGTGCACTTCTGTTTTGTCTTCCAGATACACCAGAAATATTTTAAAACATAGGTCATTGCACCAGCAGACATCTCCAGTGAAGACAAGCTTCTATAAACAGCTATACAAGGAGCCCAAACGTCCTGTTATGAGCATGTCTTCTGGATGCCAAACAAGCCTCATTGTTCTGTTGGAAACAAGTCCTGAACCTGTTACTGAAACAGATTAAAGCTCAGATTAGAGCTCTAACAATAAGTCATTCAAAACCAACCACCAAAGTACATTTCAGATTTCTATTTTGTCACCAAATATGAAATGAGGAGTGCTGCTAACTGTGCACTTTGTGAGAAGACAGAAGGCCCCTTGGGTCATGCCTTGTGGGGCTGTGCCACTGACAGCCCCACATCCTGCCTGCACTGTTTGGGAGGGGGTTGCCCGTCCCGCTGCCCTGCTTGGTTCACTTTTATAATGTTACTGCTGCAGGGCAGAGGCTGGGGGGACGCGATACAGAAACGCTGTAAAGCCACAGACTCTCCTGGCCACTGTTAATGCTTCCCATTTGCAGCAAACCCGCGGGCGGTGGCTGTACCCTGGGTGTGCTGCTGGGAGCCCTGGGTGTGCTGCTGGGAGCCCTGGGTGTGCTGCTGGGAGCCCTGGGTGTGCTGCTGGGAGCCCTGGGTGTGCTGCTGGGAGCCCTGGGTGTGCTGCTGGGAGCCCTGCGCGGCAATCGGGGATTCTCTGCGGCTTCGTGCTGGGAACTACCCGGCAGGGCCGCGCCGTGTGTGGGACAGCCGTGTGCTGGGCCACCCGCGGTGTCCCCGGGCAGAGGGACCCCGGCCGTGTGAGCCGCCTCCCTCTGCCGCCGCGCCGCTGCTCGGTGCGGCCGCGCCCGGGAGGCCCCGGCGTTGGTCCGGTGCTGCCTCCTGGTGGCAGCGACCTGCAGTGTCACAGGGGTGGCGACGGGCTCCTGCCCCGGCGGGGGTCCTACCGGGGACCGGGCAGTAAGCAGGGTAAGAGGGGCTGCAGGTCCGGCCCGGCGGCTTGGGCCAGCTTCTAACCTCTTTCTTTCTACGTGCACAGAGCGAACCGAGCCCTGGGGCTGCTGTTCCGCCGGTGGTGCGGTCTCCATCCGGACCCCAGCGCAGTGTAAGCCTACCGGCCATGGCTTCTTTCACATAGGTTAGTGAATTGTTTGTAAATGCTGGGGCACTATTTATGTGCAGAGTAAACATCCTGTTCATCGGTGGGTGGATAAACCCCAAAGTTTATTTACTTTTCTGGGGTGTTACCTGCTTTTTCTGACATTAGCTGGCTTCAGTTCATGTTCTTAACGCTACGATTCATCACTGAGCTATCTTGCATCATAAGCCCCCAGCTTCAGGGGGCAGGGAGAGTAATGCTATCAGACTGGCTGTAGCCATTTTGCTGTGAGGGAGCAGACAGGCACAAGGAAAGGAAATAGAGGAAAAGACAGGCATCAAATAAAGTTTGAGAAAGAGGCATCAAATAAAAAAAAAATACACTAATTAAAGTAGAAATCAAACTGATAGTAATAAAGTACTGGTACAGGTTTAAAATGCTAGCACACTTTGAGAATTTCAAGGCTTTTCTGAATAGAATGTAGAAGGCAGAATAAACGTTGCTTTTACTGTTATTTGAGAGGTAATAAGCAAGTTGTCATGTCTAAAGAATCACAAATACGGGTCTTATTGTCTTCATGTTTTGAAATGCTCCAGTCTAAATCACAGGTGCTCCCATTAGAAAAAGCTCAGAGAGTCTAGCAATCATGAGAATGTGGCTTGCATAGGAATCTTTGATTAAATGCCACCATTTACACAGGTTTTTTTCTCACCAGCTACAGACATGCTGAGTGGAAAGGCTGAAAAAAATCTCACCATTGCAGGAAGTAATCACTGTAGTTAAGTTTTAAATTTGATAGCAAAAGAAATCACAGTTTCCTCAGGGAGGGAGTTACCTGCAAAGTCTGATGATAGTCAGAGTAACAGCATGAAGCTGAAATAAAAAAATATAGCACAAATCACCAAAGGTCTAGGCAGCCACTGCAAAGGCAGTTAGAATATGTCCTGATCAAACTGGGTTCTGCCATAGCATTGAACTCTGTGAAGCTGTGGTGGTGACTGTTAGAAAGGGACCCCACACAGCATCCTGGGTCTGACCATATTCCCAAGGTTAAGAGGAATTCAGATACAAAAGGTATTTATTGAGGAGTAATTCCACAAATTAACTATTACTTATGGTAAAGATAGATTCTGGTTCTGAAATTAGTAATATAATGTTATAAGTAATAACCTTGAATGTGTAAGAGTGCTAGAGGAAATCAGGGCAACCTGATTGCCTTTTGGGCTACCCATTAGCCCAGTCACCTTAACAACTCCACCTTTCGTGGTGTTGTCGATGCTCTAGGGAGTACACTAGGCAGGATATGTACCTGTTGATAAAAGCCACTTCTGCAGGAAACAGCACTGTTGATCCAAGGAGGTGATAGGTTCATTTCCACTGCTGCTGTCGGTGGGTTAGTCCTGTATGGGGACAGGGAGTCAGGAGGCACCGAGGAGCCTGACACACAGCTGCTCCACACCATGCTATTGACACTGGGAGCATGTGTCTTCAAAGTAAAATACTGCGCTGTTGCTTAGCTGGCATTATCCAAGCCCTGGTCAGGGCTTGCAGAGGAGCTGTGACTGCTGAAATAGCCTGTTCTCGCAAAGCACTTGTCAACACTTGCATGGGGAGAGCTTGGCTTTAAGTCCACTCCACTTGCTTTTTGTTTATTCATTTTTAACTAGGGGCAGAGCCAAGTCTGCATTGCAACTGACACAGTTTCATTCTGCAAATCAGTGAGACAGTGCCATGAGGGCAGAGATGTCTTGCCTGTGAACTTCACATTGTTCAGAGCTGCTGAACTGACATCCATGACTGACTGCTGTCTTCATGGAACTAATCCGTGCCAAATGTCTGAACTCCCCTGTGGCTCTCACCATCCAGAACTAGGCTGGTCCCTTGTAGGACCTTCTGGGGTAGTTCAGGCTCCAACCAGCAGTAAGTTGCAGAAATGTGTCCTCTCCCAAGTGCAGTCACCAGCTTTACCCCAGGGACCCGGCTCTGCTCAGGGATAAATGCTTCCAAGGCAGTGAAATGAGAGCTGCTGGTCTGTCCTCAGGAGTGGAGGGGATAGAGAGGTTGACATCAATGGGACAAAGATGAGGGCTTTGTCTTAAGTGGGCTGAGTCATGGTATAATTGGAAGGGGTGAACTTGGCATCCCTGCTTGATAATCTGTGACTCTAATGGAAGAAAAAATTGTCAAGTCTATTAAGATGCAGTCAGAATGTAAGTCAATTAATGAAAATTACAGCCATGCAGGTTATTAAATTAACATGAGATTGTCAATAGGAAATATAGATGGCTTTGGAATAATTTTAAATTATTTAAAGCATGGTAATAATGAAAATCTCACCAAGTCTCAATAATGCAAAACTTAGGTTTGATCTTATTACTGCTTGAGGGTTTTCTTGTATTTTTGTTTCAATTTCATGGCTATTAAAGGAACAGGAACTTTAAGGAGAAAGCATTCTTACTTAGGAATGCCAAAAGCTGCAGATCTGTTACAAGGTAAAAGCTCCAAGGTGGCTGGAGGTGATTCTGCAGTGTGATCCAAGGCAGGGCTGACATCAGGTGAAGTGTCTCTAAATACAGCCCTCACATGCAGAATGTTGGGTCAAATCTGTGCCCAGACCAGCAGCCAGGTGTTTGGGACTAGATGGCCTGTGCTACTTCAAGTACTTTGGTCATTAATGACAGTGCTTCTCACAAGCAAGTTGGACCTGCTGTGGCTCCTAAACCTCTCACCACATGTGGCTCCTGCCACTTGAGCTGTGGCCTCCAGGTTAGAATTTGGATTTTGCACTGCCCTGGAGTGCTGGAAATGCCTGCATGTAAACAGAGAGAACTGGAGTGAACTACCTCCCTGCCTGCAATTTCCAGACAGATTTGGTGAGCAGAGCTCAGCCCTAACTCAGGGTATTCCTCAGGGCTGGAAGAAGAAATCTGAACGTACTTACAGCATGTGCTGGCACTTGAAAAACTGGTTCCAGCTGTGGGTGCTGAGCCTGTAGCAGCCTCTAGACGATCTGAGTCTGGCTGGAAGTCAGAGACCTTAAGGCAGCAGAGAGAGGAAATATGCAGACTTATGAAGAGAAATTCGTGTTCCTCCCAGGGACCTTGGGGACTAGTTGATCTCTACAGAAGGATGGTATGTTCAGCATGACTGAAAGTATTAGCTGGCTCAGCCCTGAAACCTCAGAACATTGTGTACACTACTCAAACCCAGTTTAGTCATTGCTGAAGGGAGGCAAAGCTGCCCTATTAGAAAACAACAGACACACACCTGTGCCTTGTCAGACAAGAAATGCTGAAAGGGTTTTCTTTATCTTCATTTCCTTTTCCTTTTCTTTTCAATTTTTTCCCAGTGCCTTTGCTTCCTTTCTGGCTGTCCCAGGATGAATCACACAGTCCAACGTGTCTATCTCTGTACTGAATGGGGCTGTGGAAAGCAGACCTGACTAATGCACCCTATAAGGAGAAAATTGTAACTGATGATTTTTAATTACAAGTTTCCTGCACTATGGTCTAGTTTTTCAGCTTATAATCATCAACACCATACTAGAGACTTAAGTAAATTGCTGCCTTTTCCTCTTCTGTAGCATATATAGGTCAGATTTTCATGTTTAACGGTTATTATCTCTGACACTAATTAGTGACTGACTGTCTGACAAAGGTCACATCTGTGTTTTCTTCATTGCATACAAACCCAGACAGGGCTGTGTGCTCACACCAACTGATTCTGCTAATTGCTCTGTCTTCTGGAGTAATTTCTACCAGTTCAAAAGCACTAGTTTGACTTGGTAACTGCTTTACACCTACTTTGTACTGCTGTCAGTGAAGGACAAGGTTGAGGGCGAAGGAGTGTCTGTAGTCATCACACCCGTAGCACATGTCCCTTGTTCACACTCCTGTAAGTCACAGCAATCACACTCCATGCATCCCTGACTTCTCAAGCTCTGTGCAGTTGCAGTCAAAGGGCCAAAGTCGTTGCCTTTCCACGAGAAAATGAATGGAGCTTTTATTCCCTGTCTTTGACCAAAGCACTTAGATGGTTTTAGGCCCAGCAGATTGTTTCCTAATAGCAGGCAAAATTATCACTCAGGTACTTTGAGATAGCCCTTTTATTTACAAAGAAAGTACAAAATTCTGTTTCCTTGAACAAAAAAGGAATCAGACAATAGAAGACTCTTTCTCTGCATGCAATTTCAGTCCTTTCAGCTAGCACTTTATCCAGAAGTGCTCCACCAGCCTTTTCTCTCAAGGTCGTTCTTACAGAGTTAATCTAGTTCTGCCTGGTTTTGAGAGAAGTTGCTGTGGTCAGACCACAGGAGCACAGAGCTGCTCCTCCCCACATACTCAAAGCCCAGCATTTCAGTTGGGACAACCCTTGAATGCATTAGCCTCTGCTCCAGGTTTGCTCTTTTGCCTTCTTTCTTAGGGCGACCCTTTCAGCTGCCTGCTTCTGTACCAGAGCTGCCTGTTTCTTACACAAAAGAGTATCCAACGAAAGGCAACACTGCACCTGTTGGGATCAGAAGCTTTGCCTGAACCCTGTGCCTGGGTGGCATTAGGGTTAGAAACTCAACATGTGTCTATCTGGTGATAAAAAGACAGACCTTTGCGTGTTTACTGTCAGTGGTGAGGAACTGTGTGGTGGGATTGGGGTGAGATGAGGTTCTCCCTGCCCAAGTGTAGTTTTTGCTATACAGTCCCTTTGCTACTACAGAGAAATACCCAGTTGACCAATAAGCAGTATGCATTTCTGATACTGGCTTGAGTTTCTCTGGCTTCCTTGTCCTACTCACCATCTTTAACCTTGGATTTGCTTGCAAAGAACTGCACAGAATATCCTGTTTAAGAAAGAAAGCCTGGACATCATCTGGGTTTTTTGTAATATTGTCCTGGACAGTTTCCAATCTGTTAATGAATGAACACTGACATCTAAACCATCCCCAGGGGAGGCTCAGGATCCATCTGAGTGCAGTAAGAGGTTCCTAAATAGTTGTAACTAGCTCATACTTCAAAAGAAATACATTTTGCTATTTTAAAAACATGCAACTTTTGGGAGGCTTTGAATATCAAGATTAATTCTCTGTCTAAATGCAGGAGAAGGCAGCACTGACTGGTGAGTCTCACTCAGATCTGGAAGGTTTTAATATTGCCTGAATTTGGATCTGATGTTCTAAAACCATACGGTATGACTGTGTCGAGTTTACTTTTTGTCCCCAGAGCAGACTGTGTGTGTAGTTACAGATTATCTCACAGGACTAAGGTGAAAAATACATTGTGGTATCTTTCAGCACTTGAAATTTTGACTTAGTGATTCTGGTTGGATAGATCACTGAGCAGTGTTTAACTGAAAGATTTAGTGGTACTCTGAACAAGACATGACTCACACCTGAACAACAGGGAACATAGATGAAAACACCCAAGGTCCTGTGGAACCAGCTGATGTGGTGCTGTGAGGTGTGGTTTGCAGTAGGCAGCAATATAAGATGGCTGTAGAAGCTGAGCAGAAGGGTCAGCACAGGGGGCATGTTTGGAGACCCGGATTATGCACCAAGGCATTAACGTTACCAAGTAAAGCTGAGCACAGTATTCTCAGCACCTGGCATCAGACATCTGCCTTGGATGTCTGTGCTGGGAGGCTACTCCACTCTCCAAGATGGTCACCAACAGTCCTATTTGGGGCTGCCCTTTGGAGGTGCCTGTCCCTTTTCATTGCCTCTGAAGGAGCACAGAGTCCCTGTTTAGCCACCTGAGCAATTAGCAGAGTGAGATGTTATTTAATATGTCTCAGTGCTAAGGTCTTCATCCTAAAGTGCTGTACAGTTAATATTATTGGAGATAAGGAGAATGCAAAGTCCAGAACAAGAATTCAGTTGTGGAGACACTGAAAACATTTGCCTTTGGAGGCTGGATCCAAATCTGTTAGAGAAATGGGCCGGGTCAGAGCTGTCATGGTGTGTTTGGTGGCAGAGAGAGAAGGGAAGGATGGAATCTGGGCTGTGATTTTTTTGTGTGAAGGAACAAGCACTGAATGCTCTGTCAGAGGCAGTTCTTTAAGCTGGGAAAACACCAGTCTCGTGTTTGCTTTCCAAGCTGGGCTGGTGTTTGTTCCGGGGTGTAACTGCACCTTCATGTTCTCATTGTTTAAGCCCGGTCTCCTCGGCAAAGCTCAGTGCCTGACTCTCCCTGTTTCAGAGAAGACCCTGTCCTTATTTTATTCCAAAGCACTGGGTTGACTGGCATAGACATTTGTGTTTATTCCACATGATGCAGACATGGTCACGATGCTCAGTTAAAGGTTACTAATTATCATCACAGCGTTGCTGTTCCTGACACCTTAGCAAAGTTCATGTAAATGAAGGTTCTAGCAACATTCTGTTTTACATTACACTGCCTAGGTTTGCACACCTGCCTAAAGGATATCAGCCTTACAAAAACAATGCGTGTTGTTTACACCTTGAGGACACAGGAAATGCCCTGCCCAGATGTCACTTATGCCAGTTCTCCATATCAGCTGGAGAAATCAAAGTCTCTCCAGAGTTTTATCCCTCTCTGGTAATTAAGAATTCACTTCATGCTGTAATTTCTGATTCCATTTTGCCAGGGATATATTCAGCTCTGGATCAGATGTTACTGCTTTCAGAACAAAGACATCTGAGTAAGATGATACTCTTTTTATGATAGTGTTGATGTTTTGACCTCATGCCAGCACGATCCAGGAACAATTCCCATTAAGTCTATTGATCTGAGTCTTTCCTCGAAGGGGACACTCAGGAAACCTTACCTGAATTATCTTTTAAAGTGGATTAGCTAAATTCTATTAAACCCTATGCAGATATTCATATTCACAATTAAGTGGCATTAATCTGATTTAGTGTACTTCACTCTGAAACTGCAGAAAGCTAAATCAAATGAAGGCCACTTTAATTCTGAGTAACAGCAGTCATGCCAGACTCCAGTGCAACTTCAGGAACCATTTCAAGTCACACTTGTCATTAATTCAGATTAATTTTTCTGACTTTCCCTGTGAAAACAAGGGACAATAAAATCATCACAGATGACCTGACCATACGTTCTGCCTTCCCCCTACACCCACCCCCAAATCATTATGGATCTAGTTCCTCCTGAATATAGGACAGCTGGTTTGGAGTTCTTGATCTGAAGGCTGCTGTTCATTTCTAGTCTCTAGTCAATGCTCTTTCCTCTTTCCTCACAATTTATATTAAGCACATCAGCGTAGAACCTTAGCATCTGTCCAGGCAAGAGGAAAAGGGTACTGCAGGCTGGTGTTAATGTCCCTGTGGTAGAGCTGTGCTTCTGGAAAAGTTGCAGTGTTATGTGCCTGGTTAAATATGTAGCTTCAGCTGTTCTGTATTGAGTACTATATTTACTTGTAGATTTAAAATAGGTAATTGATTTGGTAGCTATAAGGTCAGGGCACTTGCTGATTATTTTGTGCTTTGCTTTTCCTGATTAACAGAAAATTGTCTGTAGGTCTGCTGCTGCTGTCAAGGATTTCTGGTGTGATGCCTGCACAGACAAAATGTAGAACAGTGCTGCTGTGTACCCCAAACCTTACCAGCTTTGTGTTTTGTCACAGTTGCACTCTGAAGTACTCCAGCACTCAGCCAGCATATATTCCAACTCACAAAGGTCCTTGCGGAGGGAGGGGTATTGACTTAATCATGTGCAGATCAAATTTCAGGCTTTTAGAGTTTTGTGCATTTGCCAGGTACACTGAAATACAGACAGCAGCTCTTGCAACCTTCATATGACTTTGGCAGCAGGCACATGGCTATTCTGCATGGCACATGGACCCCCCCCTCTTCCCCTGGGATGGATGGCACCACAGCTATAGGCACACACCAGCCCTTTTCCCTACCTGGACTAGGTGCCAGGGAAAATTAGCCTCTGTGAGAAGCATCAAGAAGGTTGTGCAGGCCTGAGAGTCATTGGTGCAAATTCACAGCATTCAAACCCTTTGACCTAAGCTGTATAGTAAAGCACCTTCCCTGGGAGCAGCTGCATTGTCTGACCTGCAGAAAAAGGCCCATAAGCAGTAGAAAGGCACACAAGTGGTGCCGAAGGAGTGTGGCATTCAGGATGTTCATACTCCTCCATAGCCATCGCCAGAACCAGCTGAACCCACTGGGAGGCCTGGCGCTCTGGGTGCTCGCTGTACACAGTGAGTGGGCTGGAGGCCTGGGTGGTTTGTCTGTGCCAAGCTGCTTCCCATTGCATTTAATGTTGTACAGATAACAAACAAAATGACAGTGGAGCTGTTCTCACATGCACACACACCCGTGTGTGCCAAGATTCAAGCGCCCAGGCACAGCTGCTGCCTCATTTGTTTTAAAGCCTCTCTGCATATAACCACAAGCAGGCCTGTCCTGCGGCGCTCGGGCCTGGTGGCAGTGAGAGGTCTGTGAAAGCCGTCTGGAACCCCCAAATCTCATGTCATGGGCTTTTCTCACAAAAGTACAAGCTTTAAACCGTCCTGATCTGTGAAATTATGATGAGGGCATTACAGAGAAATGAACTGAGCCTCACAGTAGCTCTGGGAGAGAAATATTGCTTCTTATTTTATAGCCTGCTCAAGCGCTGCTTTTAAAAGGCATTTAAATGTTTCCCTCACATATTCTGAAAGATTAAAGCAATTTTTTTTCAAAAGCAGCTCCTGACTATAGATACCTATTTCTAGAGCCTGCAGGTCTGTTGTTTCTCAGAATGACTGCATATTTATACAGAGAATACTGAAATATTAAAAAATAATAAGCATTACTTTATTATCTTGTCTTTTTGTAGGATGGGTGGAAGATGAATTATCCAACAAAAGGGTTTATTCTTGCAGCACTGAATGTTTCAGAAATTCAGAGATCCTTCTTTTTTCCTTCTTCCACCTGACAGAGAGTTGCCTTTAGAGGAGGATTCCCAAGAGGCCACATACACCGTGAAGCTCAGAGGCAGGTAATCTGGTCAGACAGCCTGTGCCCAGTTCTGGTGGCTGGCTCCAGCCTTTGCTCATCACTCTGTGGAAGGAGCCTCTTCTGAGCACCTAACTTTAGGTGCAAAAATACTTCTCTTGAGGTCTGGCCTTTTGGGGCATATGTTGCCTAAATTAGGTGGAAACAGAGCAGAAAAAGCTTCAGAAATTCTAGTGAATTCTTTATAGTTTAATGCAGCTAAAACCAACCCATCAGTCACTGCTTCACCCATAGACTGTGTTCCTGGAGGGAAAACCTGTTGTTAGGAAAACAATCATTATCTTATCTTCAGACTTTGGAAACATTAACATCAGCTTTGTATAATGTATCAAAGGTCTGCTTACGTAGAGTGACAGCTGTGGAAAGAAACCTATCGTAGATGATTGGATAGGCTTGTACATACATTTAAAACATAATGTTGTCTTTTTAATTAAAAAAGACAGTGGAACAAATAGAGGCGATGCAATTCTGTCAGGTGCTGTCCATTCTGAGTCACCTCTGGTTTTACAGTTACATGTGGGAATCCTGATTTTAAAAACAGCGAAGAACCTTGAAGAACCCAAAGATGCCTGGTGATAATTTGCTTCCACAAGTACTGAATTACCTCTGAAATGTGAAGAGAACAGTATCTACTTTTGAACTAGACCACAAAACCTACTAACTCACATACACATAACGCCCAGTGTAACAGGGCCCCGAACCTTGGCAGAGCTATAGCTGCAGCCAAGACAGTAAACTCTTTGAAAATTAATATTGTTTAACTCTTCACATTAGCTAATTGGGAGCAATTTGAATTCTGCTCACATACCCTGCTAAATGTTGGCTAGTAAATACCTTAAATTTCACCTCACCTATCATAAATTCTAATCCTGAAATGAAATAGAGTTTGAAAGATCTCATAGGATTCTTCACGTTTTAATTTGAAATGAAAGAGAAGTGAGAATTCACACAGCTGAATTCAGCCACAGGCTAGCTAAAAAACCTGGAGTAGCTGAGGCTATCATCAACCCAGCCCAGTGTAGTTGTTGTGATCTCATTACTGACTGTCTTCAGAAGCAAGAGCAATTAAGTGAAGGGTAAAAGCAGTGCTAAGTCTGTCATTTATTGCATGAGCTTATTATTGGGGAAACAACCTTTAGACAGAGAATTTTTTTTCCCTCAGTCTGCTGCGAAGTGGGAAATATGGAAAGTAAACAGAACTACCTCAGACGTGCTCTGTCTCCTGGGGTAACTGCCTAGCTGCTTGGGTAACACAGTTTTTGGCTGTTTGTACCAGGTTTCATACCAAAGACTTCTGTTGTGGTACCCAGCAGCCCTATTTTGCCTGCTTGCGTGTACGTTTCCTGCAGGCGGCATCTCCTGATGACAGCAGTAAACATTTGCCTGGGAAACCAAGTTTATAGGGCACACCCGAACCAAACGGTGTTTTCCTGGAACTGGCTCCTGCTGAATGGGGTCAGGGTGGGAACTGGGAGGTTTGGAACTGACACCGGCGGCGGAACAGCCGCGCTGCGGGCGGCTTCACCAGCCACCTCGTTTCGATCGCCATCCGCCGGCATTTTCCAGGTGACCAGCGGAGGACGCGTCTCACGGTCCCTGTGTCGGCCTTTCGCCGTTTCCTTGCGTCACCTCTCACCGGCTGCCTGAAACTTTGGCAGCGGGCTGCCCGCCCGCCTGAGGGAACGGGGCGATTCCTCCCTCCCGGGGCGACTCCCCGGTCCGGCCCGCCCGCCCAGAGCGCCGCCGCCCCCAGCCGCCCTGCCAGGCCGCATCCCGCCTCACACCGCACGCCGAGGACCCGCGCCCCGCCCCGGCCCGCCCCTCCGGCCGGCGCTGCGGAGGCTCCGGCAGGCCCGGCCCACCGCGGGGCCCGGATTGGCGGCGCCGGGCAGCCCCGCCGCCTCTCCTCCCCTTGCTGCCGCCCGGCGCGGCGCTGGAGGCGCGGGCCGGGGGACGCCGGGGCCGCGCCGGGCAGTGCCATGAGCCGCGGATAAGGTAAGCGAGGCAGGGCGGGCCCTACCGCGCCGCTTCGGCCCGCTCCAGGCAGCGCCCGCGCTGCTCGCCGCACCCGCCGGGGCGGGAAGCGCCGCCGCAGCGCCCCGCGAGAGGCGCGGTTGCTCGGCGGTCTCCGCGGGGTTGAGGGCAGGAGGGGAAGAAGGGGCGTCCGGCGGCGAGGGGGGGCGGAGGCGGACCGGGCCTGAGGCGGGGAGGGGGGACAGGCGCTTCCCGGGGCGCCCCGAGGGGCGGCTGGGGCCGGGCAGGAGCTGATGGTGGCAGTGAGGGGCCGGCGGGCGCTGCTGTCGGTCCGGCTGCGGTGCCGGCCCGCGGGGACCCAGGAGGCTCGGGCGGGTCCTGGAGCTGCGGGGCGGCCGCCTCTGGGTGAGCCGGGGCTGGGCCGGGGCGGTCAGGTCAGGCGGGGCTGGATGCAGGATTTATTTTTACTGTTGGGCAAGGTCCGGCGGGATGGAGTTACTTCCCCTTCCATCAGGGTAACCGAGATGAAGGTTTGGCTGAGGTAGGGTATGCAGTTTGGCAGGAGCGCTGCTGAAGTAGAAGTGATACGTTAAAAACAAGCAGCAGAGGAAACAGCGGTAACGTCTATTCTTGCTGGAAGCGGCGGGGGGGGGAGGATTTCTAATTCGCTTTTAGTGTCAAAGGAGAGGGGGTTGTGTCTCCTAAAAGTGTTTGCTTTTTGTCCTAGGTGTCATCGCTTTACTTTCAGCTTCTCTTTTAATTTTCAGTATCGTCTGCGTTTTACCTCTGTGTTGCAGCTCAGTGCCTAAATCCGCTTGCTGTGTCTCTTCAGCATGTGTTAAACTTCCTTCTACACGTCTGTGCCCAACTTATTGATGATTTGTGTCTGTCAGCAAACGCCTTAAGGAACTCATGCCCATAATTTAGGGGAGTTAATTTAAATTTAAACTCGTGTATGTAACTTTGGTGTTGTAGCTGCGTGATAATTAGTGTAAGACTTCAGTGCTGTAAGATTATCTTCTGTTAAGATGCTTTGTCATACTCCTCTGTCTTCACACAACTCCTCTTTCAAGATGATCTTGCATGCATAACTTGGGGGAAAGCAAGGCAGGCTCTCTGTCTCGGGGCTGTGGGTTTTTTACAAGCAGATGTACCTTTTCTTAAACTTTAAAATATTTTTGGTTTGTTCCTGAATGCTGAACAAAGTTCAGGCAGTGCAAACGAGTGCCGTGTTTTAATTTCCTCTGAATTGAAAATGTGCTGAACTAGAGGTAAAAGTGCTTTAACTTAAGCAAAAGAAAGTAAACTAAAGTTTTTGATGTTAGAATTGACTTTTTAAGGCTCTGGAATCATGTGCTGTTAGGATATATGAGATGCTACTGATCTCATTGACTTCAAAGCTGATCCAACAAGCTGCTCTGTTGTGGGTGGCATACCATTAATACTCCAAGTAGGTGCTGAGGTTTGAGGTAGCGTGTCTAAGGCACTGTGGGATCTACCCACAGGTAAGGCACTTTCTTTCTTGAGCAGAAGACCAAGAAGGTAGTTCTGGGCTCAAGGACCTCTTACACTGGGCTCTCCTCATGTATGGTATCCCCTGTGAATTGTTTTGGTAAGCTGGGTACTTCTCTTGAGAACTTTGCTTTTGGTCCGTGCAGAGAACTTCTTTAAATGATGTATATGGCTTTTATTTTAGAAAAGAAAATCAGTTAATGAAATCCAAAGTGAAAACTTGAAGAAGGATACAGCCCAAAAAAGTACATGTAGTGATTGCATACTACTTCTTGCATGAAAATAACACTTTGTGGTTTCAAATATTAATATCAAATGCTGAGCTGTTTGTAATGAAAGAACTTTTAAGACAACCATATGACAAAGTAAAGAATATGCAGGAAACCCAGGCAGACTGTATAAAGCCAGTCATTTCCCTGTTGTGGTAGGTACATCAACAAAGGAATGGGAGGTAGGGAAACTTACCTAGTAAATAAGTGGGAAACGTAGCTGAAAAAAAATATAGCTAGAGGACTGAAGATGCATTTTTGTATTCAGACAGCTGCTCAGTTGATAGATTTGGGGACTGTGCTGCTCTGTCCTCACCTTTCTGTGTGAACTCAACCAAATCCGTTAGATGAAATCAGAAGGCTTGTCCTTTAGCATGACTGAAGGCCACAGACCTTACACTGTGTGAGTGTGCAGGTGACTGGTCAGCAGCGTGGCAGTGAACACATGTAAGGCTGTGTTTCATTTTCCCTTGTCCTGATCTCTGGATAATATCAAGGATCGAGCTTTAGGCTGTTGAGGCTGATGAGCTGAGTCAGTTGTGGTACTGAGTGCACAGAACATAGCTGATAGCAGCTCAGGAGCTGAGGAAAAATAAACTTACTAATTAGTATAAAATGTAGGATTTAAAAGAATGAAGAGTAGGGTAAGGAAATTCTGGTCTTAAACACAGGCTTGGAGCTTGGAGAAGTCTTCCAAATTTCTGGATTTTTATTCTTTTTCCTTTGGTAAGCTGGAAATTGTGGTGCAGGTGTCCATAGTAATATTAATTCGGTGTGCTCTAAAATGCTTATCCTTGAATAAGTAAGGCGTGTTCTAGAAGCCTGTAGTGCCCTGAATGAAACAATCAGATCACAGTGTATGTTGGGAAAATAAGAGTGTAACGTAGGCTTAGAGATTAGAGAAATAAAGAGTTAATACTGTGAGCCTTGTGTGTACTTGGTATTAGAAGAGACGTATTGTATTCAGAGTAGTAATCAACTCTGGGCGTGCATAAGGATGCCCCATCTGCCTAATAAAGGAGATGAACAATGACATTTCTTATCCTAGGTGAAGTGGACACTAGAAATGATGTGTTGTGATTTCAAGGAGGAGTTTAGCACAACAGTGAAACACTGTGAGAACAATACCACGTGTCAGGACAGCTGAAGCATGCAGCCCTTAAGGGGCAAGCTATACGTAAAGCAGCCTTGGCTTTGTACCCACCAGGTAGCAAGAGACCTGTTGGAATAAAATCCTCTACACAAAGTTATCTAAATTTTAGTTTACTGTCTTATATTGAGGTCTTGTTCTGGCCATCAGAGATCTTGGGCCTTGCTATGGTGCGTGCAACCTGCCTTATTCCTGGTGTCCTCTCATTGATGTAAGGCTAGAAGTTGGCCTTGTTTTAAGCAGGAGGCTCATACTGGCTCCAGAGGTCTCTTTCAGCATAAATTGTGCTGTGATTCTACAGCAGTTACAGAAAAGAAATGAAAAACATAAAAGCAACTCCCAAGTTTCATGTAGGGCGACATAAGTGTCATATTTTAAGATTCCAGGTAATAAGCAAGTAAGTTTATTGTTTTTTAAATATTCACTTAAGATTCTGGGGAAAACAACTTACGTGCACTGGCATGTGACATCTAGGAACTTTATTCACGAAACACTTTGTTTTCCAAGGTGCTGTACAATGACTAGAAGAGATGCTCCCTTCCTAAAGAGCTGTTGTTTCAAGAGACAACAGATGACTAAATGAAGGAAACAGGCAGACAGTATGAACAGGCAATGATTTAAGCATGTTAGCAGTACAATTACTAGGCTTTTTGAGGGCATCATGACAAAGGCAAGACTTAAAAGAGAACTTGGTGTACTGCACTGTTAGAACAGGATATTTAATTACCTTAGTTCCATCTTCATCTCCCTTTTGGCTTATGAAGAGATTTGTCGGTATGCCACTTAGAAGACCTTTGATGCTGGTGTTCAGGAGAATGACCAGCTCAGTGTGGTGAGAGAAAGGACCACAGCAAACTGAAGAAGTGGAGTGGTGCATCTTCACAGATCTCAAACCCATCTTGTCAGGAAGATGTGGACATCTTGTGCAGCTGCTTCTGAGTGGGAGGCTGGGCCCATGTCCTGCTGTGGATGCTGTGGAATTAAGCATTAGTGTTGAGAGAGGGAAGGGCTATGAAGAGGAGGAGGAGAAATGAGATTGCTCAACCAGGTTAGGCAGGAATTTACTTTTTCTTTTTTACATTTTTAAAGAGGTCCTCTGGAGGAGACTTCTGAGGCTCAGCTGGTGGGAAACAGTGCACTAGCTCCAGGTCTGCCAGGCTGCTTCATGCTCGGGATGTTTTCGCTGACATCTCTCACTGTCTCAGATACTCTTATTTCCTATCTGGATGTTGTATTTTGGGGAAATTGGTGACATTTGTGATGCAGAGCTGTCTTAAGTCTTTTCTGTTATCGCCTCACTATTTCTAAATGTTTTCTACTGTTGTTTCATGCCTCTATTGCACAGGTCTGTAGGGGAAGCAGGGACTTTGTTAGGCCTGCTGGGAAAGGACATGAAGTATGAAACAGACTGGTTATTTGCAAAATCTTTTTGTTATTGCAGACTGGAATAGAACTGGCAGATTTGAAGATCTGTGCAGTCTGGGAACAATTTCTCTAAATTCAGCTGAGTAACACAATCATAGATAGCTTGAGGAAAAGGAGTATTTAACCTGTAGGGAGCAAAGGCAAAACTCTGAAGTATGGTGTGGTCTGTTCCTCAGAAATTTCTCTCCAGTGTAAGAACAAGATGTGAGGCCTTAGGAGGCACTGTGCTCAACAGTGAAAGCTTTGGAATTGTTAGGTAGGATTCCCTGTACCTTCCCTGTGCCGGTGCGTACTGTTGATGGCTAATTTAAAAAGAAAAGTGTAACACTTGTTTATTGTAGAGGACTGTGGTAAGTGATCCACAAAGTAAAGGGGTGTTTTGGTTTGGTTTTTGTACTGCAAGTGGTTGAATTCAGCTGCTTTTCAGGATGTGTGGGACAGAATCCCAATTATGGTATCATAAAAATACACGACCTGCTGTACTTGTCAGAATTGTGAATTATCTGTTCTTGGACAGTTTAACTTTTTAAAGCTTCTGTTAACATGGCAAGCCCAGACGTTTGAAGGCAGAAAGTTACTGATTATTGATCGAAATCCCATTCCTGCCTAAGGCAGCAAAACGGGAAGATTGCTTGTGGCCAGGGATATTTAACTTACCTTGGCCTCTGTGTGAGGGCTGAGGTTTAACCACCTGGAGAGCACTTAAGTATCCTCTTCCTCAGAAGAACTGGAATGGATAGGAGTTGCTTGCATAGTGTAGGTCTGGAAGTACCTCCGTACCTGACAAATGCGAGTTTGAATTTTTTACGGTGATATTTAGCTTCTTTCAGACAGGTTCTTTGCTGGGTAATTTTGCACTGGAGGCTGCTATGTGCTAATGGAGTTTCATGAGTTTCGACTGTGCTCTCAGAGGAAAATCCCTTTGGGTAAGCATCCTAACAATGTGCCTGATGTCGTGTAAGACTTTGTTCTGTAATGCAGCTACCTGCCTGTACTGTTCCTGTGCTCTCTGCCTTCCCTGAAGCTCCTTGCTGTGGAACAAGGCTGTTACACTAATGAATTAGTTTTGATCCCAAGGGCTATGGATGTATCCCTTTTAAGACCTGATTAACAGATGCATCACCATTTCTTTTAATGGAGTCCTTGATGACCAGTATCTCTGGAAAATAAAAAGCAAGTACCTTAAGTTGAAATTGCTTAATTAAGGCACCTGAGAGGGGTTGCTTAAAAACTTCCTGTGTTAGGCAGGGCCAGTCCTGCTCCTGTTGGAAATCTGTGGAGACAGGAAGCAAAGCAGCAGGTTTTGACAACAGAGTATGTTGAGTGGCTGTGATATATCTGCAACATGTGGTAGTCCTGTAAGCTTTGCAGGTGTGTTTTGTTCCTACTTCATCTCCTGTGAAGAGTTCTGAGGTGTTGGTTTATTTACCAGCTGTCTTTACTATTCTGAGTGATGAGGCTGAGAGTTGGTGTCTTTGGAGGAAAATGAGAATATAATGGTAAAAAAGCAACAAACACTCTCTGATCTTGCCTGTCTTGCCTTCCTGCTCCTCAGAATTCCCAGCTCCCTGTCCATTGCCTTTCTCTTGTATTTAACTCTCTCCTTTCTGAATAGGTGCAGGGTGAGGATCTCTGCTCTGTTGTGCAGAGTCCAGCTCAATACAGAGCACAGCAGTTAAGTTAGTGTTCTAAAAGACAAGACGACTGATGGACAAAGGATAACAGGAGATCGATAACACATAGTAAACAGTGGTGTTTTCCCATAGAGGCCAGGAGGGTAGCACAAATGAATTGTTGCGTGAGCTAGCCTTTAATATTCATTATCTAGTGCCTCTGTGGTTTATAAACCGTTATGCTCTCTGACCCTGCTGGTATTGGATGACAGGAATGTTGCAGAAAAGTGTCCCTTAGTGCTGGGGAACGTATTGCGTGTCCTGAACCGCTTATCCTGTCAGTGCACAATTGTTAGCCTGAAGCTGTGAGAAGACGGGATGGTCAAGCTTAAAAGAGGATCTCTTAGAGTATGAAAATGCAGATTCAGGAGTTGAGGTGCTCTTCCAAAGCATCCGAGTCCTAAAAAATGCTGTGTTGGGTTTTTAGCAGCTCATGAAGGGGACTGGGAGATGCAGAACTCTAGATCTTACTCTGGATTTCACGTGTGTTGTTTAAATTATGCTTCAGTTGTAAGAGAGGACCACAAAAGTTTATGCACAAACCAAGCTACTATCTCCTTTGGTACTGGGAATTTCCAAGCATGTGACAGAAGGTAGAAATGTAAATGCAGCTGCAGTGAAGTTATGTTCTGAAATTAGCTGCAAAAATAATTTTGTTTCACTGGAAGTTAGGATTAGGACTGAGGAAATAAAAATGTCTGCTTTATAAACCCAGTCAGGCTCAGAGAATAAGGGTTCTTTGAGAGGGAGATAGTCATGCTCACACACTTGTGATTGTGGCAGCTTGATTAGGAAATACAGCTTAACATGTGATACTAACAGTAGGCAGTGAAAGTCCCCATCTAGGACTGATGCTGTCTGTCTCTTGGCTCTGAAACTTCCAAGCATGGAGAACCTGCCTGTGTGAGGCAGGTCTCCAAAGGCACTGTCTGGCTGAGGCTGGGAATGATGATCCTGCAGCAGCTGCAGAATTCCCAGAGCATTCCCCTACCTCCTGCCTGCCGCTCACCTCCCACCTCTCCTTCCTGTCTCTCTGCCCCACAGCAGCCAGTGTAGGGTAAGGATCTCTGCTCTGGGTGCCTTCCAAGCTGGGCATTTCCATTCTGCTTGCTTAATACCTCTGCTGTTTCTGTTGCCTGGAGGGGCTTCACTTCTTTCCTAATACTCTTGTGTAACGTGTGGGGTTGAACGCACCAATAAACGTATTTTGGTGGGAAATGAAAGTGTTCCATATATGCCTTCTCTTGTTTGTAACTGCTGCAAAGTTTGATAAGACTTATCACTCTTTGACCTTCTCAGTAGCAGTTCTTTCTGCCTAATCGCTTTCACATTTCTTCCTGTTCAATTTGACTTGAAGTATTAAACAAAGGAATCAGAAGAAGGGGGAAGAACTAAGGGGGGGGAGATAATCCTACATGTCTGTCAGCTCAAAAAATGTGCTAGTTAATAGAGGCTTTACCAGATCGTCAGTAAACCTTCTGAGCAAATGAGTGACAACTTTATGAAAGTATCTTTATGAAGGGGGGGAAAAACCAGCTACTATTTATCTGTTACTCTGGTCAATAACAAGAGGTGTGGATAGAGAAGGGACCAGCCGTGTATGCAACCTGTCTCCTGTTTTGTAATTCCAGTTTGCATTCCCTTTGGACCACAGACTGAGGTTTCCAAGAGGTGGCACTGTCTGGAAGGTAGAGGCAAACTGAAGCTCTGTGCCTAACAGTTGTAGGGAACTTGGAGTGCCTGAAAGGATTCATTTAGGGGTGTGATGTATTTAAGAGCATAACTCTCCCATTTCTTTTGTCATGCAACTCTGAGATGTGAGCTGCTTTATTCTTTTGGAGCACTGACTGGAAGCCTGGCTTTTCTGATGTGTTGGGACAGCTCGTCAGCTTCATTTCTATTGGCAAGGTTTTAGGAACTCTAGCTAGATACTTATTAGTCTTTCTATCAAACTAAAACTTCACAATTTAAGTAACTATGAGTAAATCACTGTGCTGCAACATGAGTATTGTTTTAGTACTTTATGTTCCCAGTATATATTTTTTAAAATCTTCTTGGATCCAGATGCCTGAAGAGGTCTGTTTACTGATGAAAACTGCTGGGGGATGACTGTCCTGCACACTCCTTTCTAGTCCCAAAAATGGGTATGGTGTAAAGAGTGGCTTTTCAGGCAGCTTCCTCCTCCAGTACCCCAAGCCACATAATGCTGGTTTGTGTGAACCGTTCAGATCTCAGACTATTAAAGAAGGCATTGTCCTGCATGATTACACTTCTGTCTCCTTCAGAAGAACTTTTGAGGGGATGTAGTCTGTTCTATGGTTTTATGGAGAGGAGTTTGTCTTGTGGTGTGGTTATGAATGAGAGCTGAAAAGATTTCTGTCCCATGTCTAGATTTCCACTTGCACTGGTTTGTTTTTCTTGGAATTTCTTGACTTTTCCCAAAAGAGCAACCAATCTGGTCTCCAAAGCTGTGATTACATGCATCATGGCAGAGACAGCTCCTTGGGGATGGGTGCAGCTTCCTCACTTCAGTCATCAGTTTTGTCACCTTGTCCTGGAAGAGAACTGGAGCTGCCACCCATGCTTGGCTTCTGACCTGACCCCTCTCAGCCATGAAAAGCCTTGTTTAAAGAGCCACACCCCTGAGGTATGGGGAGGTACAGGGAGGTGTGTGTGTACTCACAAACTTGCTAACAGCGTGTGTGATTTAGAGCTTGTGTAGCTGGCTGACTGATAAACAATGCATGGTGGATTTATTAAGCATGTATATAAGAACACTGCCACATGCCTGAAAGTAGAATTGCCTGCACAATACAGTAATTGAACAAGGCAGGATATGGCTCAGAGACACTTATTTGCCTTTGCCCTTTTGAATCCATCTGGTGGCTTTTGCTGTTCTTTTATCTCCCAGCAAATCAAGACCTTAGAATTGATGACCTAAAATTCATTTCCTCGAAGCTACTTTAATGACACTTCTCTTCCTGTGCCTGCACAAAATGTAGCCCACATAGAGTGAAGCATATTCGTTGCTCCCTGTTGCATGAAGTAGTTGAGACCAACATACATCTGTTTTTCTGTACAATGATCCTGTTGAGTCAGATTGCTAGCAAAGTTTTTTTTCTTCCTTGTATCTACCTGCAATAGTTTCTTAGCAATTAGGATTTAAAAGTATGTTACGGGCAGTGCTCCTAATTTTCTGACTCAGTTGATTTCAGTAAGTCAAGCCTGTAAAGCAGCTGTCTGGGTCAGGCAATCTGTAATCGGCATATAATATGTTGCAATTAAAATGTATGGTGGCTTTTAGTAATAGGAGTTACCTCAGTCACTCTTGGGAAACAGAGGGGAAAAAAATTAACCCACCAAGATGCTGTAATTTATTAAACTGATCTATTAAGTATTGCTCACTTCTGTGTCTAATGCAAGAACTGGAAGGGGATGCAAATCAAGCTAGTGGTTTTGATTTGAGTATCCTGGTCTTGGCAGGGACTTCTTCCATGTTCTGGACAGCAAAGTCCAGGGAAGATTCTTTCCAGCTTCTCTCGATTAACAAGCTTACACCTTGAAATGTTTAGAGTTATAAATACTATGTGAGCAATAGGGAAACACCCATTTAAATGCGAACACACCTACAGATGCTTTTGCTAGACAGTTCTATTTCTTTTGCCATAATACTTTTATAGATTTTGTAAAGTCTTTGAATGTACTGCAGTAGAATGATTAGGAATTGCATGGTTGCTTCAGCCCTGCGCACTGGAGTGTTTTTTTCTGTCTCTGTTTTTAATCATAAAATGCTTAAACCACTATTTATTGCAAAATTAATCTTTCAAGAGACTATACTGAAATGTATATGACATATAGAAGATTTTTGACAAGCTGAAAAAACCCCAAGGCCCCTTTTTTCTTGATAGTTGGAAAGCTGGGAAAGTCTGGGTTGTTTGGCCTAATGGTAATAATTGAGCCTCACTTAATGACTTTGCCCATCAAGGTTTGACCGTGTTTCTGTTTTGTGTGTTTGGGGGTTTTTTTAAATGAGCAAACCCATTCCCTTTAGAATGGGAAAAATTGAGGATGAAGTTTCTTCAGAGTTGACTTTACAGTTTATTAATCTTCTATGGATCCTTTTATGTATGAGAAGTTAAAGGAATTTAAAGCATAGAAGCTGTTGTTAGCAGTTTGTTCTCTGCGCACTTGTTGGTAGAATGAGATGGATTGTCTTTTCTCCAGCTACTTTAACTGGGTTCTTAGTCTTTGCTATTGCAATTTTAAGAAGGGAATCCTGTGTGATCGTATTTGTTCACAGTGCTGTGTGAATGTTAATTTTCAGTTAGGTAAGTCAAAGCACCCTCATAAGAATACTGAAACTCACAACAACGTGATTACCTGCTCGGGGCTTTCAAAGAAGACTAGAAATCTAGTCCATAGGCCAGTTCCCTCCAAAATCAGCTCACAAAGAGCTTTTTGGTTCGTATGGTGCTGATTGGTGTTTCTTGCCTTTGCAGTTTCCAGGTAGCACGAAGGCTGGTAGTACCTTTCTCCGTTAATACTTCCTGGAATTCAGTGTCGGGCAAGCCTGCTCAGTAACAGGGAGAGGCAGCCTTGCCAGTAGCTCCAAGTGCTGGGAACAATTTTTTCTTGAGAAACTTTGCACAACAGTCTGACTTTTGGCTTGAATTACTTCTGAATTACTGTTTTCCCACCACTTCTTGAACTTTCCTGCAACTCTGAAAAGGCTCGTGTGTTATGAAGTCCTATTTATTGACTTTTTCCTAAGCTTTGGGCCCTCTGGGGATTCTGCTTTCAAAACTTCGTGAGAAATCCTGTTCAGATTTATCTGGAATGCATTTTATGCATTTTTCAAAGACACTTTTTGCTTTCCTTAAGTGGAAGAGATGCAAGAAAGTAAGCAAATGTAATCAACAAGACCTCTAGCAGTAGTTCCATATGTTAGCAGCTGTAGCTCGGTATGTATCTTCAGGTGCCATACATTAACTTTCATGTGTAAGTACACCTGCCTTGCTATTTAAGTATGAATACTTTCATGTTTGCATTGAATGTAGAGCTGGCCCTCCTCTTTCCTGCAGACAATTCAGCGCTCTGCAAGCAGCCTTGCTTTGGTCAGTTGTTTTGTTGCCAACTGCCTGGGGATCCCCAAGTCAAACAGTACCACTGGAGCTGGAGGCTGAGCAGGATCAGAAACCAGATAATTCTCAGATAGTGACTGTGTGGTGCCTGGAGCACGCCGTGGTCCTAGGCATGTGAAATCATCTCTACTTCTCTAGGGAGCTCTGTATTTCTTGCACTTCATGGGTAATAGGGTGGTTAAAGGCAACAGCCATGACTGTGGCTGGCTGGGAAGAGCTGGAGTTAATGAGCTGCTTCTGGCTGAAGCTACCTTGGTAAAAAAACCCAGCTGTGTGAGTAACCTTCTGCAGACAGCAACACAGGCGTTGCTTTTAGCTGAAATGCATTGAGCCATCCGTTCCCAAGAGACGTGTAAAGGCACGTTCCCAGGCAGGTGGCAAGGCAGGGTGGCAAAATGTCCTCCTGACACTTGCATATGTGAAAGTGTGAGGACTTTGCTGGTAGAGAGGAGGGCTCATCAGGCACATGCAGTATTGCAAAGGTAGTCTACTCGTTTGAGTTTTTGAGAGGTTGTGTGGAAAGATGTGTTGTTCCCCCAACTCCCCATCCCTCTCTCCAGGCCTTTTTCCTGCTTTGCTGTGACTTTCTAGAATATGTGGCATCACTGGTCCATCATGGTTCTGCAGCACTTACTAGAGCTATTACCTTGCTGCTTAGGGATCTGTCCTTGTCCCAACCCAACAACTTCTTAAATGCTGGAGTCCTGTTTAACTAAACCAGAGAATACCTCTTTCTTTTGAAAGCATCTCTGAGAAGTATAGGAACCATGAGTGTGTTTTGTCATGTCAAGTAAAAAAGCTTTAAAGCCCAAGGTCTGCTGTACATGCTGATCAATGGGATATGGTTCATAATTCTGTAAATTCCATTCCTTTTTTTAATCACCTTTCACAACTGCATTTTACCTCGGAACCTAGAGTTGAGTTACCAATTGGTACTGCTCACCAGTGTGTCTGCCTTTAGCTTCATGTGGACAAGCATGTTAATTTAAAACATATTTTCAGCTGGTTTTGTATGAAGGTGTGTGGTGGTTGGTTTAACTTCAGAGTTGCTGTGAATACTGAGTAACTTTATTTGTTAGTGAAAGGAATGTGAATGTAAAAGAGGTCTCGCATGCTCACTTGTTACCTGTTGGCAGTTCTACCTGTTGATGTACATTTGAATTGTTGGGTAAAATAAGCTGTAATGCAACTCTAAAAAGCTTTTTTAAATTTAGGATTCCGGGCAGCTTATTTTACTTCATTTTGGAAACTTGTTTTACTGTAAGTCAGAATTTCCCCTAAAGATTTTTATAGTGACCTTTAATTTAATCAGTGATGCGAACAGCATTTTCAACTGTGGGCTAATCCGCAGAGGTTTTAGATAATCTTTCATCAGATTAATGAGGAGTTGTTTTTCTTTTCTTTCCACTGAGATGAGGGAGTTTTATATCCTACCTTCCGTTTACCCTCTTGATAAGATCTTGTCAATTTTTATACATAAGCTTTTTATGCTATATTTCTGTAGTAATAGAATATTTTCTGTTGAGATGCAGAACTTCGGCAGCACCAGCAAATCCTGATTCAGTCTCTCCTCCCTTTTAGAAGAGAACAAATGCAGGAGTTACATATTTATTGCTCAGGATTGCTAACAGACCAGCGTTAATTTTGTTGTGATGTGTTTTCTTTTATTCCCCTTGGGCTTGTCAGGGTTAGCCTGAAGGGTGCTTCACCCAGGTGGTGAGCGGTTTTAGAAGAGGGAAGTGGCCAAAGCTAGCTTTAGATTGTGACAAAAGTTTGCTTCTTGCTGTAAGTATGTTCTGGTTTGAATGCATTTATTTCTAAATCCCTTACAAAAGGAATTTCAGATCTAGGTCTGTAAACCTCTGCTGTTCTGGGGCATTTCTTTACTCACTCATGACTAAATGATTTATTTTGGGGGGTAATTTTGATGCCAGCAACTGGAGAGGTAGTTATTTAAAGGTATTTAAGATAGTTTTTGATGACTGTAATAGATGATATGGGAAATGAGTAAAACCTGTGATGGAGGAAGAGAGGGGGGATTTGGTTGTGGTTTTGCTGTTTTGTTTTGCTCTGTGGCAATCAGGGAACCAGTTAAAGGTCCCTTTGAACTGTTTAATGCAGAGTTTTTTGGAAGGAAAATGCTGCTTGCAGTTATGAATGGTAAAGAATCAAGAATAAAGGAGAACACATGAGTGGAGAAAGTATAAGGTGCTGGAGTTTTTATTTATTGTTGTTGTGCCTACTGGGAATAAATATTCTGTAATGAAATGACCCTCTGGTGTGGTGTGAATCTAATGCAAAGAGCAGAGGAATATGTTACGGAAAACGTGTAAGGGAGCTGAAAAACAAAAGTCGTCATTGTTTGAGTTGACAATATGGTAAAAACAACTTTTTGTTACTACCACAGTTCTTTTCACAGTGCTTTACTAACACGTGTTATCCTCTGACTACTAAAGGGCATAGCCTGTCATCTTGCCTTTAGTTGGGAAATAAACACAAGCAGAGGTGCTGAAATGGAGCTCTGTTTGGGTTGCTTGTTGAGACCCTGTTTCTGGACTCAGCTTCTAGCTAACATCACCACCACTCACCCCACACCTCTTCCAGCTTCTCCTTTGGATTTCAGAGAAGCAGTTCTGTTGCAATGTAAAATTTGACCTCTAGTGATTGAGAGGTGCTATGCTGATATGATGGCAGCAACCTCTCTGTCTGGGTGCTGTTGGGTTGGTGGAGCTGCAGAAGTCCTTGGCTCGGTGTTGACAGGCTTCAGCTCCAGCAGCTCCCAGGGAGGTGTTGTGCTAGCTTGCTGTCTCGCACTGTAGTGGGCTCGCTGCTGCCCTGTTCCTTATCTAGTGCTGGTGCTTTGTTGGATCTGAGTCCTGCTGGGACCGTGCCTTCCTTCTGATGTCCCACAGAGCACAGACATGGTTCTGTGAGCTTGGCCTTTGGGTTACAGGCCAGAGGGACAGCAGCCTGTCCCACAGAGATTCCTTCTCTGCAGAAAGCCTCTAGTGTTTCTGGGCTTCTCCATGCTCTTGTTTTTCAAAAGAATAACTCATGATTTGTAGCAAAATAAAGTGACTTTCCTCTAGCCACTGCTCACTGTTTTTCTGTGAGGTATCACATCTTTTGTTTTGGGTATTTATTGAGCGTTTCTTTAACTTCTTTTATCTCCTAAGTTAGGGAAAATGTTCAATATCTTCTATATACAACTTCAGTCTTCAGAAAAGCTGTAAACATGAAGAAGTGATTTTTTTTCCCCCTTGAGTTTTTAGGCAACTTTTAACTGCTTACCTTCTTGTGTTTGTCAAAATGAAACTGCAGTGCAGCTTGGTGAAGTTTTTGGCGTGATGTGTCATGGAAAGAGAATACAGAAGAATAATTAATCGTTCATCAGTGAAGGCAGAGAAACTAATGTGATGGCTGACCTTTCTTAGGTCTTTGGGGAAAATACTAATATAGACTAGACTCATTAGCTAACATGAAACAATTTTTATTTGATTATTTTTGAAGCATTATAAATACAAGCTTGTGTTAAGGACCTTATTAGCAGTGCCTGTCCTCAAAATTACTGGAGTTATTTTTTTTAAGACTCCTTATTTGCCATTGCAATTAACTTGACCTTTCTGTTCTAGACTTCAGTAAATACCCCCTGTTACTTATCTCTTTGATAGGTTCATAGTTTTCATTAAAAGTGTCATCTCATTAACAGTATCATCTCATTGCTAAGGATGTCTGATTTAAGTACCCGTAAGCGTACCTAAATGCTGGTTATTTAACTTCTTACCTTAAAAGCATTTTCACAAAAATATAATATATTTTTAAAAACTGAGGCTCAGAAATAACTCCTGATGGAGGTGTTTTAGCTGTTAACCGGCCTAGGTCTGATAACCCGGTTGACCTCTGTTAGAGGTGTGGAGGCTCTCTGTGTGTGTTAGGGTATAGAGTGGGTGGCATTATCTATTTTGCTTGTGATCTGTGTTGACTTCTGTTGAGCACATTGGACTACATTGTTTTAATAACACTTGATTGTATTAAAAAGTTCTTAATTTCTGTGCCTAGAGTTAAAACAGGTTTTACTGGAGTTGTTTGTTCCTGGTTTTTTTCACCCTCTGTATCTGCGTGAATTTGAAAGGTGAAGCAGAACTTCCTTCTCTCCTGTTGGCAAGCAGCTTTGGGGTATTACCTGCAGGCTGGGTAACTAGATCCCTAACACAGATTTCACAGGGTGATTGTGTGATGGTAATTGCCAACACTTTCTATGTAGTTCATTTAAAAGTAATGACTAGTGGATGTGAAAAGAAGAATAGGTGTTAACCATGGAATACATTAACTCATGGAGATGCCAGGGGAATTTAATTTGTTGTAATTAGAGACTTGAATGGGCATAGAAAAGGCTGTTGAATTTTTTTTATATTCTCTTTTTGTCTTTTATATTAAGATGAAAATTATGTGACAGGTGGTGTCCCAGGAGCTGTTATCTTCAGTGAGATCATTCTGGGCCAAATGGGAACTGGCTTTCTAGACCGCTTCTGTGGCAAAGCGATGGTAGCAGACTATTGGAGACGTAAACTTGAGATGATTTAAAACATTGCTTAAATAAAGATTGTAACCTATAAAAGATCACTAATACTGTGCTTTGTTTTCAAGGGCCTGAGAGGAAGGATTCTAGCTCTTAACAGAAGGAATTTTGTCTGTTGCTGAGAGCTCTGTTTGAGCTTATTTGAATAAGTTTAAAGAGTATCAACAGTCCTCCTGTGTCCCTCCGTGTTGGAAGAAAGATATCTTAGAATTGTAGGGGTTGGAAGGGACCTCGAGAGATCATCGGGTCCAACCCCCCTGCCAAAGCAGCTCCCTAGGACATATCACTCAGATAGGCGTCCAGACGGGTCTTGAATCTCTCCAGAGAAGGAGACTCCACCACCTCCCTGGGCAGCCTGTCCCAGGGCTCCCTCACCCTCACTGTGAAAAAGTTCTTCTGCATGTTGGTGCAGAACTTCCTATGCTCCAACTTGCAGCCATTGCCCCTGATATGGCTGATGATACTGGTGAAGTCTCTATGAAATCAACTGGAATCTGTAACTTCTGAGAGCAAACAGGAATTTCAGACCACACTAGTGTGTGGAGGTATTCCCAGCAGGGAAACATTTACTGTGTCTCTTGCCCAGTTTGGGAGCAGCAGCTTAGTGCATTGGGGTGGTCCTGTCAATGCTAATTATATAATGTAGATGTTGTAAAGATATACTAAACCAAATACACTGCTTTTCCTTCTTACCAAATGGAGGGTGGGTATGAATCCTATATCTGCCTCCAGTCTGACATTTGGAAATGACTACTGAATAACCCAAAATTATAATAATAAGCCCCATCGGTCCTAAACAAGTACTTTTTTCCCCAGTTTAGGCAATGGCACTTTGCCAAAGCAGGAGATGCTTGTTCAAAGAGCGATGACAAAGAAAGATTATTGGGAAGGCAGGGACATAACCAGTTAAAAATATCTTTCCTTGTCAACAGCGATGGCAATCTGCATGAAGTCAAATTGCAGCACTATCAATAATCAAATTAGCGGCTTCCTGAACAGCGCTCAGGGCTTGTTCTTCTGATGCAACTGATGGATCCAGGGGAAAGTATTAAAATGCATTTTAATGACCTGTAAGACCTTTCCCTTACTTAGCAGGAAAGGAATTTTTGCTCTCTGGAAAATGTTTTGGTTGGGTTTTTTTTCCTGGTCTGTTTATTAGCAGTGAATAGGAGAAATCCTCTGGGAAGCTTTGGACCTTGCTGCAGTCTTTTATGAAAACATTTTACTGATACTTGTCTGGATGTCCCATCAAGTAACAGCAGTGTGATTGGAATAGCTGGCTGTTGCAATGTTTGTGAGTTCAGTTACCCAATCTGTCCTGTTTCTCCAACGGAAGGATTACGAAAAGTGTTGAAATGCTCTATCCCTTATTTCACTGGTATCTGGGGCTAAGTTGAACTGTTGTATGGCTGGATAAAACAAGTATGATGTATGCAACTTTGACCTGTTCTTTTTTTGCTTTGAGCATTGGTTGAATCACTGAGTTGTGAATGTGAAAATAATTGCTTTGCTTTGTGAAGTTGATGGTGTCATTATACCAGGCATTTTGGCCTCTCTAAGTATGAATGTTTGTAGAAGAAAGTTTGCCTTTGCTGATGTAAATATAACTCATGGGGGCTCTGAAAGTGTATGCAAACAGAAGTCAGTCTCAGCCTGTTCTCAGGAACTGGAAGAGAACTGGATATTGTTTTCTACCTGTAGGCTTTAAAATTATAAAGCTTCCAAAAGGCTAAAGGTGCTCAACTGGGGACTGAAACATGAGGAAATAAAGTTCTATGACCACAGCCAGAAGTCATGTATAGCAAAAATGTTATAAGAGCTTTATTCCTTTGAGTTCTCTTCTCCCTGCGCTGTGGATTGACCTTTTCTGTGGTTTGCTGGAAAAGCTGTAGCTTCACATTTGTCTTCTGCTGAGTGGCTGAAGTGGCTACAGGCGGCTGTTCTGTTAGAGAGCAGAATGGACATGAGCAGACAGTGGGCTCGGGGTATCTCATGCCAAATGGTGGGGATACAATAGTTAAGCTAAATGAGCTGATTTGATGCCTGGTAGCACCACGGGTATCTTTCCAGTTTCTGAAAAATCAGTGTGTTTTTGTGGGGCATGACCTTGGTTTCTTCAGTCCTGAAGCACTTCTCATCTGGTAAATGAGGTTGACTTCTATGTACTTATGTGTAAAGCAGACTTCTGCTGGTGCGCTGTTTCCTCAGTGCTGTGGTTTCTGGGGCTCAGCTGAAAAAAGGGGTGTGTGAGGGGGGGTCTGCCTGCTGCAGGGAAAGGGCAGAGGGTTTGTCAGTTCTGGAGAAGGCTCTGTGCTGTTGGGCAAAAGCAGCTATTGCTTGGGTGCTTGGTTATTTCAATAAACACTCCCAATTAGTCATTCTGGTAGGTACAAGCACATGTCACTGTAGTGACACTTCTAAAAGGTGTTGTTGCCTAACTTGACCCAGCGCTGCCAACACCTGGGTGTCCTTGTGTGTCAGCAGATGCATCACCACGAGCTGGAGAGATGTTGTCATATGGGTAAAACACATCCTCAGCTTCTGCGCTCGCTCTGCTGCTCAGGAGGAAAGGGCTGGGCAAGAATAGGTTCTGTTCCTGGGCAGTGTGCGTGGGTTGTGCTGTTTCCTGGTGCTGTAGCCCTTTAAAAGCAGTGCCTGTAATTGAGGATTGGGAGCTATTGGTATGTCCGTGATGGAGCTGCAGTGTCACAGTGTAAGAAGTGGAAGTAGTTGGTTGGCAGCTTTCTCATTCCACTCTGCAAAAGCACTGAAAGTTCAGACCTTTAGGGGAAAGGAATTATTTTCTGAGTAGACCCCTTCCCTTCCAGGTAAAAGTTTATGCTGCTTTATTATTTGAAGCCTGAGGATCTGAGATGATTATTCAGGCCTGCCTCTTACATAAATAAAGCCAATACCTTACATTTGTAGAATTAACAACAACAAAACCCTAAAAAGGCAGTGAGAGAAGGTGGCTTTCAGAAGAAGGATCAATGAAAACACATGCTTCTGCAAGTAGTGATGTAATCTGCAAACAATTGGTTCAGAATTGTGCACCCTCAAACAGGGAGGCTGGGAACAGCTCTCCAAGCAGCAACATGACCTGCCTTGTAGCAAAACCAGCCTATAAACAGGCTTGACTCCAAAAGTTAAGGAAGATAAGATAAGGAAGGCTAAAAATGATTTTCCCAAATAGAAGTGGTTGTTCCTGGAAATCAGTCTTCTTGGCTGAAATATCACTTGCCCCAGATGATGAAGGCATTGGATACTACAGAGTTATCTTGTAAGTTGTGGGCTGAGGATGCCGAAGTGCCAGCAGGTGGATGGTGTTAGTGTTCCGCTGCTGCCCTGCTGATAATGCCGGTTTAAGAATGTGCTTTCATAAGAGATAATTCATGGTACAGTAGCATGTTTAAGGGTAAGCAAATATTGGCTAATCAAGAATTTCCTCCCTTTCTATGTGAACTAGTTAATCATGATAAAAAAAATGTGCTTTTTCCTTAAGCAGTAAAATCTTTCTTATTTTTAGTAGGTGCAAGGAAACTTCATCTGTTTCAGGTAATTAGCGCTGTATTAGCACAACATGGCAACTGGTGTTTAAACACCTGGTAATTAACCGTGCAGTGCAAACACAGTGTGCTAAAGAGCTAACCAAAGCCATGAAGTTCCAGCTGACTGAAAAGAACATGTTAGAAATGTTACTTGGGGATGGGCAGGGTACTTAAAATTTTTCTGCTGTGTTGGTAGATTCGAGATGTGTGGTTAGTGCCCAGTGGGCAGCAGAGAGAGGGTCACCCGTTTCAGGCTGGTGACAGCAGCATTGTGTGCAGGTGCAGCTTGTGTGATGAATTATGGTTTATTGTTATTTGTTGCCGTAGTGTACATGGTTGTGATGGCTCAGTGACTTCCATGAGCAGCACCAAAACATGAGAGGTGTGTGACAGCTGATAGTCCAGTGCTAGGGAAATGGAAAGAGAGTTGGGATACATACCTTGTATTTTTTTTTTCCACCTCACCAAAATAAATTTGGGTGTATTTGTATAAAAAATGGGGAAATTTGCAATTTGAGCTCTGTGACATGGAGCTGTGTCCATGGGAAGCATGGATTGTGCATGCTGCTGGTTTCCAAGTGTGCTAATCCAACACAGAGATGAAAGACCAACTGTGAGACTCCCCCAGCTGTGTATACGTAGAACTGATAAATGCATGTCCAAACTTCTGAATAGCTGAGAGCTATTCTCTAGAGAGAGGGGTAAATAACTACTTGGCCCACAAACGTGTCGGGAAAGGTGAAGTCTGCTGAGCCCTTAGTGGTCTGCTTGGTTACGCCTCCATCACTGAAAGTGAGTTCTTCACCACATAATCCTTCTGAACTGCTTTTTAAATGCCAGCAAGGGCCTCTTGTTAATTCAGCCTGACAGTCTGATTACAGCATTTTAATGGCTTCTGAAAAATAATTCAGTTACTGAAGTGGTAAACTTGCTGTCTTGATGGAGAAGATGAAGTGCTGCCTCACAGCTGGAAAAGCTGTAATCCTTGTAATTCCCTATCCATCTCTGTGTATGGTCACCAGTGCCTTGGTTGAATTGTGATATTTCCTCTCTATGTACATACATGCTAAGTCTGCTTCCACTGGTCAGTAAAATGCAATCAGCACCACGTGGGTGGATACAACCCATGTAAACAGCATGTGTGTTGGTGTGTCTGTTCTGCACCGAACTCATCACAGGTCAGCGCTTTCAAACAGTACTGTTGCCATGTTAGAGCTCTACTGAAGTGCCCTCACACATGCCTACAGCAAAGCTGCTGGCAGTAAGAAAGTCTTTGGGCATGTATGTTGTTTGAGGTAGATCTCAAGCATGGCTGTCTCTGCTTAAGTCTGACTTGGGTCTTTTTCACAACAGTTAGTTTGATGCTGTCCATTATTGAAGTGTCTGCAGCTACTACGTCTTGCTGTAGTGGGGTTCTGCTCAAGTACGTTTGCAAAGGGTGTTGAGGAGGATATTAAAGTGAAGTTCTGTCCAGTAATGCTGTTTTACCTGCAATTATTGGACTAATATTGGACTAATGCTGATTGTTTGTAGCTTGCAAAGCCTGGAAAGACAAAGACCATGTGGAGACTTTTACATGCTTCTGACCTTGCTTTGAATTTTAAATTTGACATTTAAAAGAAAAAAGAAAGCATGAATTATTGTCTGTAGGAGGAGCTGAGAGTGAGGAGGGAGAATTTCAGTGTGCTGGTGTGGGCTGGGGCTTCTGGAACTCAGAAGTGTTTCTTGTGGGGAAAACAGGAAGGTGGCACATCAGAGATGAGCTGTAATTTCAGAACACTCCAAGGTAATTTGAATGGCACAGCATTGCTTAACATTGTCATTTTGTGCTGTGTGGAGATGTTACCTAGCAAGCAGTAACCTGGATCTGTAATTTCAGCATGTCTTCGGTTTGTTGTTGTTGGGCTTTTCCTTGCTTAAAACTGTGTTATATTCTTCCTTTAGGATCATCTGAGAGAGTCTGGTAAAGCTCTTCATCCCTAATCCATGATTGTTAGCTGTCCTGAACACGTTTTTCTCCTTGTCTTTCTCTGAGTCTGTTCTTGTGTTCAGTGATGCTGGGAATGAGGTACTTAAGCAGATGTGAAGGGGATATTAACTAAAATATAGTTATGCTTTATTCAATGAAATAAGTCTACAGTCAATTTCTATAGTTCCATGATTTGACCAGCTGCTTTAAACCCACTGAGATGAAGGGTGTCCAGTGCTTTAATTTTCAACTCACTGACCTGTTGCCTATAACCCGTCTCTTGCGTTTGACTTAACGCTTGAAAATAAGGATGTCTGAGGAAGGGGAAAATGCATTTAACATAGTATTACTTTTTCTTCACAGACTCTGACACATCTCTGGGACCTGCAATGACAAGTCAGAACAGTAGCCATGCAGAGAAAACTGGTGAAATGTCCTCAAAGCAGTCGGCACCAAAAGTGCAGGTCCAACGATCTGTCTCTCGAGAAACCATCACTATTCATTTCTCTGCATTTGGGAAGGAGGAAGAAGAGGAGGAAGAGGAGTTTAAGGAATTTCTTGATGAGGAACTAGATGACCAAAGCATTGTAACAGCACTTGAAGCCAAGGAAGACCTCTGCTTTGAGCATACTGGCCATGATTTTTCTGGTCCAGCTACCTCGCTTAACATGGCCAACTCCGCATCACTACTGTCCTCATCGCCTGCAGTGCTGCCAACTGCAGAGACTGTAAAGCTGTTGGATTCTCCTTCCACGTCCCAAGTATTCGGTGCAGTGCCACTAGTCCTGTCTCCATCACACTCATGTCATACAGTTAGCTTATCAGGTGCACCACTATCGGTGGAACAGAAATCCAGCCTGTCATCTTCCCCATCCTCATCCCCTTCCAGATCAGTTGTTTGCTCCAGCGGATCATCCACAGTTTCTAGTTCAAAGCCTTTTAAAGGTTTAGTCAAGTCCCTTTCAACAGATGTGGAACCAAAAGAACCCACCCCACCGATGCGACATAGACAGCTAATGAAAACCTTAGTGAAATCTCTGTCTACAGACACTTCTAAACAGGAGTCTGAAGCTGTGTCTTACAGGCCACCTGACTCAAAACTGAACTTGCATCTGTTCAAACAGTTCACTCAACCTCGAGCTACAGGTGGTGATTCCAAAACTGCCCCTTCGTCCCCATTAACATCTCCCTCTGACACTCGTTCCTTTTTTAAAGTACCTGAAATGGAGGCTAAAATTGAAGATACTAAAAGACGCCTTTCTGAAGTAATCTATGAGCCTTTTCAGCTGCTCAGCAAAATAATGGGTGATGAAAGTAGTAGCCACAGGCCCAAAGCCTTATCTTCAAGTGCTTCAGAACTCTCAAACCTTTCCAGTTTGAATGGCCATTTGGAAAGCAATAACAACTACAGCATTAAGGAAGAAGAATGTGATTCTGAAGGGGACTTCTATGGAAGTGACTCTAATTTGAATAAGAGTGATCAGGCAAGAGCAGCTGAGGAACATGTGAAAGAGACAGAGACCAGGAGCTCTCAGTTGGCAAGCACAAAGGACGTGAGTTCGAAAACTTCTCTCGTACTTGAAAAATGTTCGTTGTCTGCACTGGCAAGCAGAGAGGATGAGGAATTTTGTGAACTGTATTCTGAAGACTTTTCCTTGCTAGAGGATGAAAGCAAAAATGATAAACCTACTGAAATCTTGCTCGATCCGGAGATGACAGAGGAAGATGGTACTATACTCAGTAGTGAAGATGAAAATAATCTGTATGTGCAACAGCCTAAAGTACCAGTAAAGACTTTGTACTTCTTAACACTGTTAGTCTATGCTTACTTTATTGTCCCTCTCCCTGGCTACTTAAGTGGACTTTTATTTGGAATGGCCCTTGGATTTATGACAGCTGTCTGTGTGATTTGGCTTCTTACTCCACGTACTCATGAATATCTCAAATTGCATAAAAGTATGAAAAAGCGATGGAATATGGGAGCTCTTGACATCAGAGAACCTGACATACTGAAGGTGAGGTCGTGGTGGGTTTTGTGTGTGCACTGTTTTTGATGGAAGTAGTGAACTAGACTTTGAAGGTGTAAATGAACCGTTAGTAGATAGTCTCGGCTTAGTGTCAGGCTGCTCTGGCAGGGGCACAGGTGGGTTAGTTAGTATCCAAGAATATGTAAGACTTCAGTGTCTGTCAGGATTAGTAGAAAACCAGAATTGCTTCAAAAGTAAAAGAGAAAATGGTTTTGCTGATGGAATTCAAATGATGCAGCCAAACTGCTGAAAGCAAGTAGTGTCAGAGCTTGGTGTATTGTGCTTGAATCTGTGTCTTGGGAGGTGTGTTTTCTTTCTAGTGTAATTTGACTGTCTAGGCAGCAATGTGTCTGTCTTGTCTGTCTTAAGCAGATTCAAAAGTGTTGTGTTCAATTAAGTCTAGATAGTTGGAGAGCATAGGGATTCTCCTCAAACGTTAGCTAATTAGAATGGGAGAGGAATGAGTGATGAAAGGGACCTACTGATTGGTTATGGTGTCTGTCTTTCTGCCTGCTGCTGTCTTGAATGTTGTACAATACAGATTGCAGCTCAGCAAAATGTGTCTGAGAGCTGAGCTTTAAATAAAGCTCTTAAAAATCTTCCCTCCTCTTGGCCCTTCCCCATCTCCACCTCTGTTTCACAACTGCAGGTTCGTACATCTGGCATGTTGCTGTCTGTCCAGCTGTGATCCCTATGACTAACCACTCAGTTCCTTCAGTGGCTTTGTGCTGCTGCTTTGTCCCTGTCCTGCCTCTCCTATTCTCTGTCTCTGATGGATTTAAATGTTTTCCCAATTGCAGAATTCTGAACAATCCACTAGTTTCTTATGTGCAACAAGCATTTCAGAGTGATGGTGTGGTACCACCTTCCCTTGATAGCACTTGCTTATCAGAGTATTTGTGAATGCTTTCTTGTATTTGTGGACGTGTTAAATCTATCCTGAGATTTGAGAAGGTGCATCTCCAGTTGTGTAACAACACAAAGGTTACACGAGTTTAAATTATGATGGTCTTGGTTATGTGCTATAGAACCTATAGTGTATTGTCAGTTAAACTCATTTATCTTTAGGTAACTGAAAAGTTAGAGGAATGGGGTGTCAAAACCAACTTTTGCTGAATACAGGCAGCAGGTGTGTGCCCAGCCCTGATGCTGCCCTGCTGTTCCCTGTTTGTGCTGGATGGTGTGAGTTGTGGTCTTTATTTGCTGTTGTGATTGCTCCTGTCTGTACATTGCATGTATAAATCTTGACAAACTTTTAGTTCTGCCCTTGCTGAGGTGCAGAGACCCTGTGTATAAATTTGCCTTGATGCTTGAAAGCTGGTAAAGATCCTGATATTCATTACTGGTGGGTGTTAAGCTGTCTCTTTGAGATCTTAGCTGTTATTCAGGAACCTTTAAACTATATTTTTATGCTTTTATTCAGGAGATATGTTTTATGAGAATAGCTGTAGGCAACAAAAGAACTGTGTGGAGAAGTTTGTATGAATGTAGATTAATGTTTTGTATGACCTGATAAGTATTTCTTGGACTCATTAACACACAAGGTAATTATGCCTGATATGTAAAACTCTATAAAAGGGCTTCTTAATGCTTCAGTTTAAAAAACAGCTTAGTGCCCATATTGTAGTGGAACATAATGTAATACAATTCAGCAGATTGCAAGTTGCTATTCCCACCTCATACAGCTATTTACCATTTGTGTGTGTCAGAAAGAGCATTGACATTTTAGATCATCTGAAAAATGAGATAAAGACTTATTCTGTAACAAAACTCAGGTGAATACAGGAAAATCAAGCTTGATGCTCTTACATAAAGATGTTCTTTTTAGAACTTGTTGGTCACATATTCTGGCCTGGACTGTTTTCATGCCATTGTGATAAATGCTGTGAGTAAGATCCCTTTATGGAGCTCTGGGAGTTGGGATTCTGCCAAACTGCTGTCAAGCTATTTTTGTACAAGTATGTGTGTGCTCTCCCCATGTAAATACTGTTTGAGAAGTTTGTGTTTCCCCAGCTTCAACAACTAGTGGAAAATTCCCCTCAGCAGTTGCCTGAATACCTGAACATGAGTATTGTCATTGTCCCCCAGATTGTTCCTTTGTAGTGTGATAGAATAAAACCCCCTTGTGCTGGTTAGTGTGTGTTTCTGTAGATTTCTGTACTTGTTTCACTCTAATGTCTTTAGTATCAGAGGGGGAACATCCCCCCAACCACAGAACATACACGAATGCCCCACATCTTCACTGTGTGGATCTTTATGTGTGTGTATTCCCTTAGTCTGCAGTTCTCTAGCTTGCTTTTCCTTTTTTTTCCTCCTCTGCCCACATTTTTTTTTCTTTAATGCATTAGCCTCTTCCAGCTTCCTTACAGCCTTCTCAAGTGTGTGTTCCTGTGGATGGTGCTGGCTCATACAAAAGGTTTTAAGTAACAGCTAAAATGGAAATGATAAATTCACCCTTTCCATTAGAAAGAACTTTTATGAGAAGATTGTGTTGGCAATGCCTGATAGAGACACGAAGCTTTTTTGAGCCACAGCTGTACAGAAGGAGGAGGCCTTTTACCAGCAGCTGTTCTTGAATATCACTTGGGGGATTTCATGTTTGATAGTGGCCTCTGGCAGGCAAATGTGTTGCTCAGTTGAGGTGATGGTAAATTCTGCCCACCTCAGACCTTTTTGTGCCTTTAGGTTCCCTGCAGTAAAAGCCCAAGAAGCTGCATTACTTTTTTCCCCCTCATTTATCAAGGAAAATACTATTGAAGTATTACCAAAGACTGGCAGTGGGAAGGACATTAATGCAATTGGTGTGATTTCAGTGATGGATGGTCTTTTAAGAACGTTGGGACTGGAGCCTTCGATGAAATAATTTAATGATGATGGATATTAATCAAGCTGTTAATATCATTGAGAAATTGTGGGAGTAGTTTTAATCCAGACTTGGGCTTGTATCCTGAAGTTGACTTGCTGATTCTTGTAATTATTTATGTGTTTGAAAGTATAATTTTTACTTTAGACCTGGTCTGTGCTCCAGCCCCGCGATGTCCTTCATAAGGATCTTCTGCTGTTCCCCCCAGCAACCTCCTGTCCCAGTTCAAGGTGTAAGATACCTGAGCTCTTAAACTGAGTGATGTTTAAAAGTTGGTACTCTGTGAGGCCTGACTGTTGCTCTTACTGGCGTGAATTGCTTTCTTGAAGTGCAGGCTGAATAAGTATTTGCAGTCACAAAAGAAGAGAAGTAAGCTGGTGGGAGCCCCTGTGCACGTGCTGCTGTTGCACAGCCCTGTGCACTCTGTGGTGACAGAGGTGTCGCGATGCAAGGCAGAGGTTCATTGAGAATGGGACAGATGCTGTTAGCCCACGTGTGGGCTTCTGAACAATACCTGTGAGCTTTGCTTCCCAACACTCTATCCAGATAGTTTATCAGGTTAGTTACCAGTCTGATGGTGAAGCACTTTCTCCTCATTTCAGCTCTGAATTCAGAGCAACTGCTGACCTTTACAAATGGAGATCACAGGATCAGTGGAAATGGCAGGCAGCTGCAGTGTAGGATATGACTGTGGGTATTGTCCTCTCTGAATTACTAAATTTCTTATTTTAACAACTTCTCTAGTACAAAAAAGACCCATCATATAGTCACTCCTCCCCTACACAAGGAAATCCATTGTTGGTTTAGTAGTTTGGGAAAATTATCTGTTGTTAGCACGTTATGGTAACATAACTTCTCTGTTTAGATGCATTGCAGAACGGTTTCCGTAGGCTGGGAATCTTTTGTTCCAAATTGTTTCTGCAGAGAGAGGGGCGGAGGTATTTCTGCTAAAACTGTTCTTAAAATGCAGGAACTTTGGAATGAAGTTTGGAGCTGCTTAGATAACCTTCTCAGAAATGTGGGGTTCTCTAAGCTAACTGAAACAACTTGAAAAATGAAGATTGCTGACGTAAGAAGGCAGACAGTAGTGTTTCCCCCTTTAAAGGCTGTTAGAGATAGGAGGAAAAAAAACTCCTGCAGCTGGCACACACTTTCAGATTCATTAAGAGTGAAGAATCGTCATTTGGTGAAGTATCAACATTTCACTCTCAGCCATAGAATGTTTCTATGTGTTACAGAATCACTTGAAAATTGAGTGCAAAATGGAAACATCCTTAGAACTTAGGGAACCAACAGTTTATGTACAGGAGGGTTTGTAGTACTGCAGTGTGGTATCTTTTATCCTGACTGTTGGCTAGGTACTGCCTGAAAATAACCCCCCAAATACTTCAATTGGAACTTAGCTATTTTTGGACTTGTGGGCTGTGCATGAAGCAGACAGCCTCTTTCTTGTGTAGAAATATCTGTGTAGGGAGCTGTTCTAGGTGAAAGTGTGTTTGTCTTGTCAGTTCTAGGTTTTGAACATTCAGTAACAAAGTGGTTATAAATCATTTAACAAAGTGTCAAACAGGTTCTTCAGTCCCTAAAATCTGAGGGTTGTGCTGTGAGAAGCAGCCTCTGCACTTCTGCTGGGTTGTTCTGTGCAGGGAGGCGGTAGGATGAGGTCTGAGACATGTGTTTGGCTGGCTGTACCGCTGATCCCTTTGCTTGAAGTGGAAAGCCTGGGCACATGGTAGGGATCAGAAAAGCAGGTGGGACTTCCCAGGGCTCCTGAATGCCAAAAGTGGGAAGCAGAGATTCTGGTTTTTTTTTACTTTTGTCCTTTAAGTGCGGTGTGCTGTGTGGCTGCTGGGAAGGAGGTGTCAGTCTCCAAAATGACTAGTCTGTTGTGTAGCTGTGTAGGATAAGAAAACATGGCAGAAAAGCTGGTACTGGCACTATTCTAGAGGAAAAGGGATAAGAAAGGTGCTGGTCAAGTGGATGGTATACCATCTGGATTCAGACCCCTGTGCTACCAGAGTTCCACTGGACTTAGTTAAGTCACTTAACCCTTTTTATCACAGATGCGGCAAGGGCATCTCAGGACGTGCAGGAGAATGAAACGACACATGACTATAAGGTGTTGGATAACAGTTGTATAACTGCTGTGAAGGTATAGCAAAGTTGAGTGCATCTGATGTGTGTCCCAAGGTTTTATGCCTCAGCTATCAGCTTTTAATCTTTGAAGCTACGTTCATGTACTTCTGGCTGTGGTCAAGAGAAGGATGTGTAAAGCACAGCTTGTCTTCATTGCCACGTGTCCTCTGTTCAGCTCAAATGCTGGTGTTGGGAAACTCCAGCTGGTTCCACTTCAGTCAGGATGTTAAGGAAACTTCAGGAGAACTCTGACCTTCCAGTCTGGGTACAAAACTTACCTGGAGGTTACCACCCCTCCTGAAAATAACACAGGAGTTGGTTACAGTTAGGAAAAAGGCTGGTGTGGCTGAGCTTCATAGAAAGATCCACTTTTCAAGCGTCCCTTTCCCTTCCTCCCAGCTTATGTGGTCTTTGAACTGCTGTGCAGGAGACTGTGATAAACTTCAGAGGCAGCATGTTTGCTTGGCTGCAGGCTTCAGACTTGGATGTCTGAGCTAGAAATAGCTTGGACGCCTGATCCGGGGGGCAGGTGGGAGTCTGTCCGGAGACCTTCGGGCCATGTGGATATTCCAGGTCTGCACAGAGTGAACGGCTGGCAGTGGCTTTAGGCAGCTCGTGTGATGTGTCTGTGCTTCAGTAAGTCCAACTGGAGTTCCTGGCTGAAAATTAATTGCTGTCTCCTCAAAGAAGCCTTGGCATAATAATTTCTAGGAAGGAAATGGGATGTGCTCAAGCATACATCAACCCTGCTGTGCAGGATCTCGATGGTTTATAGAAAACCCCTCCTCGTGCATTTTATTTACCATATGGTAGTTGTTTATAGCCCAGCGTAAGCAAAAAGAATCCCCAAACAAGAAACTGCTTCAGGGAATGTGTGCTCATACATGTGCATCTGTTAATAAGAGATGCAGTCCGTTTTGGAGCAGAGCAAAGATGAATGACTTAATCTTTCCTGAATGTCGAAGAAATGCTAATTTATCTAGGTTTTTCATGGTTTATAGTGAAATTGGAGCTAGATGTTGGAGCAAGCAAAACAGTTATCACTGTTACTATGGCACCTAAGTCAGTGTATGCAGTCTACTTTGAGAAATTACACAGCACTGAAGTAAATGAGAGTTAAAATAAATGTTACGTTTCCATGTGTGGGTGGAAACTTCTTTAATAAGTTAGAAAGTTGCAATAGTTTCTGGGGTGTTTTGCTTAAGGTAGTTACAACTTCTTTGTTTTGAACCCCACTGGGAAAGCTGGTTGAGCTCTCCCCACTTTGTTCAGCAGATACTCTTCCCCACTATGCTCACCTTGGTGTTCATGGAGATGCCATTACACTTGTGCCTTAAAGGTACATCTGATTAAAGCAGTCTCCTTTGTTTTCTGTTGATATTAATGAATACTGAGTAAGGTTTTGATGTGCAGGTAGCGGTAATTACCACTGATGTTGTAGGGTAGGTTAAGAGAAGGAAAACTTGTTCACCTTTGAGTACTCTGGCTTGTCTGCTGCCCCATTCATCATCTTTTATTTGCTGTGAGGCGGTGTTAGGACAGGAGCATCACCCCTGTGGTTGGAGCCTATGCTCCCGGGTGGTTGCAGCAGGGCTGGTTGGTTTGTTTCCTTCCCTTCACGCCACAGAAACGAATGACATTTAATCCCCACACGTGTGACTCCTGTGTTATAACTGGGCAGTTAAACAAGAGGTTAACTGCTGTTCAAGGGTGATGGTGTGTTAAAATAAACTCCGTTGGGGCCTTCTGCTCAGTCCTTAACTGTTGGTGATCACAGTGTCAGTGTTGTGTGTAAGAGCAGGCAGTTTACTTGGCTGTGAGCGGTGACTGAGATGCCTGGGCTGGCTGGAGGTAGGCAAGCTGTCGGCAGCTTGTCCTCACGGGCTGCTCCTGGCTCTTCCAGCAAGCCTGTGCCTGCAGATCTCACAGCGTTCTGGGAAGATGGGGTGGAAGAGCACTGCACTACACAGACAACTATTTTCTCAGGAAACAAAGTGTGTGCTTGGGATACAGTCCTCATCTCAGGCTTCATCAGCTTGGTGCTGCCTCATTGACAGCATTTACTGCTTTGTGTATCTGTACGGTAAGTGGCAGCTTTGGCAAGAGCTTGGATGTTATTTAAAACTGATGTATGTGCTTGGTTCTCCAGCAGTTTAAAAGCCTGTTGACAAGTGTTTTCTTCTCTAGGGATGGATGAATGAAATTTATAATTATGATCCAGAAACATACCATGCTACGCTGACTCACTCTGTCTACGTGCGACTTGAAGGAAGCACCTTAAGGCTTTCAAAACCCAATAAAAATATCTCCAGAAGGGCTGTGTACAATGAGCCAAAGCCTGAAGTCACGTATATCAGCCAGAAAATTTATGAGCTTGCAGAGAGCAAGGTGAGTGTGCCTTAACTTACCTGATTTTAACAAAAAATACTTTTAAAATTTTTTTTTAAAAAATTTCTGCTGTTCTAGTTTCATGTGCTGTCATCATGTAAACAAAACTTGCCGTGACTAACTTGCAAAAGATTGTGTTGAGGAGGAGGATTGAGCAGGATTTAGAAAAAAGGCACAAACCTATTTACACAGTAAAGGAAAATCATGATTTTCCTCTGTTGGTTCAAAGCAGAAGCGAACACGTGGGAGTTCAGAGAATTGTTCCCTGTGTACATTTTATTATAATCTAATATAATCGTTGGTGGTTGTCTCTATCCCAAGGCACTTCAGACAAAATTTGCATTTCATTTGAAGGGGAACACATGCTGTATATGGATGTAGAACAGGGGAGCAAGAGGTGGCTGGGACAGGATTTGCTCTTGGTACCCACCGCCTAGGGAAGGAGATGGGGATTTTTGCTGTTGGAAGAGAATAACGCTGGGACAGTTTTCCTACATCTTATTTGCCTCCCTCACATCTCTGAAGAGTTGCCATATGCAGTTGATTCCATTGGTATTGCATTAAGTAATACATCAATACCCCATTATTAAAATAATGGATTTTTTTACTGTGCTGCATCAGTTGAGAGCCTTGGCAGTGCTGCTGTAGGAGGAAACTCTGCCTCAGTTGGCTGTGTGAATTAGAGGGAGACAGGAACCAGGGCAACAGTGAAGAAAACCTCCCTTCATTTCCCTGAGTCAGTATGGGAAAGGAGCTTCCTTCAGCTCTGCTTTCTATCCAGGGAAGATGGTAAAAAGATAAAGCCAAAAGTTAGGTTCCTGCCTATTGCACATTTGTTTTCCTGTAATGAAGACAAACAAAGCTATCACATGCTGCAAGAGCACTTGACAATTGTTCTGCATGATAGTTTAGAAAAATTTCAGTACTTCCCCCTCCTCCCACCCTCACTTGGTTGCAAAAGTGCTGATGCCCTGTGTATAACTGGCAAATTCTGGCCATTCTCCAAGGTGTATACCTACAGACATTGGAGAATGTGGGGTAAGTTCAGCCCCTAGAATTTAGAATTTTAAACTCTTACAAGTCTTCCCATCACTTGCATTGTTGCATTTCTCTCTGAACATAGTGAATTTAAGATATAATTTATAAATAAAGTAATAAAATAACTGATTCTCACTGTGTGACTTGAGACTCTCAATTTGTGAGGTGGGCCTGAAAAGTTGAGATTTAAAACTCAGTTTAGATTCTCATTGCCTACCCAGTGGTCAGAGAAGTAAGGTTCTTGGGGTTTTTATTTTTTTCCTGCATAACTGAGAATAGGATCTTTTAAAGAAAAACTGAGTTTTCTCCATATGGTTGTACAAGTCTAAGCTACTTGAGTGGTCTTTGTTTTAATTCCAAGACTGTGGCTCACCAAAGGCCTAGTGACAGTAGTTCATTGGATATTAACAAGCTGCATGTTGAACCACTAAACCCAGCAGGTGCAGGGTAGGATCTGTCCTCTCATGTTCCTATGTTCTTTATACGAATATAGAAACATACAGGATAGATCTGAAACTTAAGGTGATATAAGCCTTTTGTTTATCCTTTAGATTTCCCTGGTCCCTAAGAGCCTGGCACGAAAACGCATTTGGAATAAGAAGTACCCTATTTGCATTGAACTTGCTAGACAGGATGACTTCATGGCTAAGGCCCAGCCTGACAAGGAGAATGCAGAGGAAAAGGTATCTGGTGAAAAAGGGGACTTGAACAATGAAGAATCCAAGAAGCCTCAGGATGGAGCAAAGTACACTAGCCAAAAGGATCAAGTGCTTTATCTCTTTGGAAGGACAGGTAGGGAGAAGGAGGAATGGTTCAGAAGGTTCCTTCTCGCATCCAGGCTGAAGTCTGAAGCAAAGAAGCCATCCAGTGTATGTGGGAGCAAGCCAGGTATTCACATTTTGTATTCTAGTAAAAGTGTTTATGAAAAGAGAGAAAACAAAGTTATGTTTTCCCAGTGGTGGTTGTAGCAACTGTGGAACCATAGCAATCTTTGCAGACAAATAATAACAGCACTCTTCTTATCTTGGCCTCTCATTCCCACCTTCTCACCCTGCTTTTTCCTCACTGGCTACATGCCCTCAACTGTTCTTGCTATTTTAGACTACTATATGTGAACACATTATTCTTCACTGACTGTAACGGCCACTGTTGTTTTTGTTAGGATGAATTGTTCAGTCCTTTTTTTCTCCATGCTGTTGGATCTGATGTCAATATTTGCAGTATTATGCCCAGTCCTCTTACTACCCATTCTTCCTCCTCCATCCTTCCTTCCACTCCAGTTTCCTGTAAAGACTAAGGAGCTTTCTCATGGGTTAATGTTATAAGCAACATAAAAAGTCCTCTACTAATCTATATAGTATCCAGCAAACATGTTAGTCCACAGCATTGATCAGATGTTTGAAATACTAGTTTAAAACCATCTTCTGATATAATTTTAAATTCAAATGACTCATGCTTTACTGTCTTTATTCTCTGAGAAGCTTTTCAAAAAAATTGGTTAACATATTTCTGGCACATAACTTCTTGAAATGCAAATAAAAAATTAATGGTTAATTAAAATTCTAATGGTTACATGCTTTTGACAGTCCTTTTAATTGTAACAGCCTATAATTAAATGCGGGGTGGAGGCTGAGTTATGGGTACATTTTAATCACCTGACTGTTTGGCATTCCTCAGTAGGGCTGTTGGGAATTCTGCCATGTCCATATTCAAATATGCTATTGATCAGCTGAGTTTTCTAGTCCCATGTCATGCTGAGTGTTGAATCATACCAAATACTGACTAATTTGGGTGCACCTAAGCACACAGTAGTGGAATTTACTTTTACTTCTCAAAATGAGAAAGCACTACAGTGAATAGTCTTTTCTTTCAGAATAAATCGTATCTATGAGCTAATTTTATTCCTTGAAGTGTTGGATCATACACTCTGCTGCTTGACTGCCAGGTTCCTTCTCTGTTAAGCAGGTATTATTCCTTTTAATTCAGGAATATTGCCCACACACAGCAGAACTGAGAGCCAGGCGGGGGTTCTTACACACAGCCGAAGCAACAGCAAGGGGAGTGCAGAAGATGTTGTGTCCCAGCCGAAGCACAAGGACCTGGCTGGCTGCGTACGCCAGAAAATGCTGCTGGACTACAGTGTTTATATGGCAAAGTGTATTCCACCTGAAAAGAAAAGCCCTTCAAGCAGTCCAGTCCTCAGTGCAGAGAGCAGCCCTACAGCTGTGAAAAAGGTAAAATACAAAGTCTGTGGGGGGCTCTCACACTTGCCAGTTCCATGTTGACCACAGTTTATTCTTAATGTAGCATACAAGGTTTTCATTGATGTAGTTTGGTTTATTTTCCCCCAAGAAAGTCTCTGGTCTTTTCTGCCTTTTCAATGTCTTGTACCTAAAAGATTGTACAGCTGAAAGCAATATGGTGATAGATTTTCTGTATTAGGAGTGCACAGGTGTGTCCTACAAACCACTGGTCCAAAAAGAACTGATATCTTATGCTTAAGATTAAACCAAACTATGCTCCACAAACATCACTTCCCAATAGTAGTATAACGTTAAATATTTTCTGTGTTTATTCTGAAGTGGATTGAACTAAAAGCATGTTCTTGAGGGGTCCTGGCTTGTTGAAACCAAGTGGAATTTTTAGTCCTTAGTAGTAAAATAGATCTTCCATTTCTGCTGATTTTGGGGAGCTAAAGGCCTTTTACTGTTCCTGAGTGTTTGAGCCCCAAGTGGGACAGAATAGTCCTGTAATACAAATATAAACTGGATGCTGGCTATAGGAGTTTTTCAGTGCAGATACCACACTATAAAATCCGCTCAGCCCTGTGTCTGGGTTTGCTCATGTGCTCTGGATCGCATGAAGCAGTGCTTTCATCCTTGTCCTGAGAACTTTTTCTGTTGCATGTTTCAGAAAGTGCTTAACTTCTTCAGTTCTTCTCAAGAATGATGTCCTGACCCTGCTGCCAATGACTAGGGTCAAGGGATTTCCATTAGGGTGTATCTGATGGTCTCTGGCTGTGCTTTTATGACAGTGGGACAGTTTTTCCTCCAGTATATCCGCTGCTTGTGGTGTTTGGGGGACAGAAATGGAATTCTCTTGTGCAGACTCCAGCTTTCTTTGGACAGTCTTGCTGAAAAAGATAAGGCATGGATGGATGGATTGTATGGCTTGAGTTTTTTTAAGTGTCTCTTAAATACTAAATGGTGTGTTTACTATCGCGTAGTACGTGGCAGCGTAATAGTGAGCAAAGTCTGTCTTTGGCCTCTTGGACTGCATTTGAATCACTCTTAATAAACAGAACCTTAATATTAAGTATGACACTCGCAATAAATGGATATTTAATGCTAAGTGTGATCACCATTCATTTAAAAGATGTGATTCATGTCATGCATCATTGTTGACAGACTTTCATATGATGTCCAGAAAGGAGTAGGAGGCTGTGGTATAGCATACAAATAAACACATCTCCTGTTCCTCTGGGAAAAAAAAGGTACACTAGCCCCTGACAAGCCCTGCAGCAGTGATGAATTCGCTGCTGAATCTGGCATGTTTCAGAAATCATTCTATAAATAGATCAATGGTGCTGGCAGGAAACTTGCGTCACAGCAGAAGCTACTAACCCAGGAGCTCTGCCTGTGTGAGAGTGCAGCCATTCAGACCAGTCACTGCCAGGAAATGATGTTCAGAGTTGTAGCATCAACCCGACTCCTCTTAGAAAGCACTGCTCTTCTGCTGGTTTTGGGGTTTCTGCCTGCAATAATGAAAGGTGAGTTCTCCTTTCATTGCAGGCAGTTGACAGGTGTTAAGTTTTGTCCTTCCTTCAAGGAAGCCTCCTGGTTTTCATGACACACAGGATAGCCTGTACACACCCACAATTATTTCAGCTGCCTTTGCTTTCATGTCTGTAGTCAGTGATGCAACACCTGGCTATGTATGTCCAATTGTTTTGAGACCAAGACATAATCCTCCTGGACTGTAAACAAAGCCTTTAATGCAGCAGAAGGAACAATATGGTTTCCTAAATCCTATATGCAAACCCTGGAGGATTTGCTTCCTTGTACTGCATTTGTTTATCATTTGTTCGTTTATTTGTGATGTTTTGGAACTGGATTTAAGGATGTAAGATGGGGTCTTGCTTTCCTATGTGGTAAAACAAAAGAAGAGTAGAGTAGCTGTTCTTCTACGTCCTATTTGGAAGAGTGTCTTTATTACAGACACATTTCTGAGCCTGCCCACGCTGGCCTTATCTGCTCTCTTTGCCAGAGGTTAAACTACATACCACTTTCTCATTTAATTGCCAGAGGTGGATCTCTATCTATGTGGTCTCCTTCACTCTGTTGCATGTCAGGATGATGACAAGTAAGCTCATGTCAGGCCAGCTGCTGTGCCTGTAAAGCTGCTGTGTGTACTGGGCATTTTGTGTTAGCTGGCCAGGGCTGGAACATGGAACTTCCCCTTGTAAATGAGGCCTTTTCTGACCTTAGTTCATGGAACTTAAAGAGCTGAGTAACCTGGTCTGTGTTTTCAGTTACCAGATGCCCATGTAGAAGCTGAAGAAGAAGAACAGGAGGCCTGGGTGAATGCTTTGCTTGGAAGAATATTTTGGGATTTTTTAGGAGAAAAGTATTGGTCTGATCTAGTGTCAAAGAAGATCCAAATGAAACTCAGCAAAATAAAGGTAATGGATCTGGAGACCTGCATGGCACGTTCCTCGTGGAGGAAAACAAGCACATAGTCTTTGAGTTTTAAAGCAATAAACTTCACACTTCTACGGAAAAGACATAATGGGGTGCAGAGTTCCAGTTCAGGTTTGCTGTCCATTTCACAGGAGATTTTCAATTACTAACTTCACAGATTCAGAGCTGCAGTTGAATTAGCTCTATGTGTGTGTCTGAAGCTTTTGTGTGAAAAGATTTACTTTAGGGATAAATAGAAGTGCTTATAAGTTCTGAAATCCGCTTTGGGCAGTTGTAGGTTGCTGCTGAGGTGGAGGTTGGGGAGTCACAATTCTAATGTACTGCTGTTAACCTCAGACAGGCACTGCTGGCAGGAGAGGTCACTGGGAGGAACAGACAGGGAAGAGCTGTCTGTGGGGTGATGGGATGTAATGTGCATCAGGGATATAATTGTGCATAACTGTGTAAGTTCAAAGGGTGAGGGGCAGAGGGATGTTTGTGAATGACTTCTGGGTCTTCCCTTTGCATTCTGTGGCTTCTGAACAGCAGCAGTTAATCATGGGACTGTTCAGCTCCTGATGTTTGGGGAGGAGTTTGCCTGTTCCTAAAGGCAAAGGAAAGATGTCTTGCTGACAAAAGCTCTGAAATTTAGCTGCCAGCACCAGCTGTGAGATGGTGTTGCTTGTGCTTTGGGAGATGAGCAAGTAACCTCATTCTGCTCTGGCTGTTTCCATAACTGTGACAGCAGGGTCCCCAAACATCTCATTGGAAGCAGTTTAAGTGGAAAGACTAGGAGTGGGGGATGGATGTGTTTTTGATATGTTATACCACTGTCTGTTCACAGGAGATAGAATTTCTATCAATTAGGAATACTTAGAGTAAATAGATAACAATTCATCATGATTCTGTGCCTCTGTTATACTAAAATTATGATACAGATTTGAAATCTAATGTGCTGTGAAAGTATTTGCTGAAGATAAAAATAGTTGAGACATTGCTATAACTGCAACTAGCTATAAAATATATAACCAAATTAAAATCCAAAGAAGTCTTTGTTTTCTATTTAAAGTTTAACTCCTATTTTACTGTGTTCTTCAGTTTTTTATCTGCTTTGACCAAAAAGCACACTGGAGGTTTAAGGTCAGTGTCTGAACTTCAGCATAGTTGTAAAACATTCCAAATTCAGCTGCTGAATCTCTCCCTAAAATACTGTTTTGAAAATGGTAACTGTGAAATCCTAGAATGTTCTTTCACTGGTTAAAGTTTCATAAACTTTCTTCTCCCAAGGAACAGTTCCATAACATGGTTTTTACATTCTGTTCTTCTAGCTACCATACTTCATGAATGAACTAACTCTGACTGAGCTTGACATGGGGATAGCGGTGCCGAAGATCCTTCAGGCCTTCAAACCTTCTGTTGATCACAGAGGTAAAAGAGATGGTTCCTCTTCTGATTTTGCCAGGTTCATGTCTTTGTACCTGTGGAAAACAGATGTTGAGCTGTTTATTTCGAGGGTGTTTTAATCAGAGGAAGGCTTGTTTAATAAAAGCTGATTCTGAGGAGACGCTGAGTTGTTGCTGTTGGACATAACATTTGGGGGTTGGACCCGAAGATCTCTTGAGGTCCCTTCCAACCCCTAAGATTCTGTGATAACAGTGGTTATGTCCAGGTTAGTATAACCTTTTATAGATACAGAAACATGATCCTGTCGTTCCATTGGAAATAATGACTGAGCTAAACCAAAATTTGCATGCAACAGAGATCAGATTCAGGTCTGTTCTCTGTCAGGGACTGCAGAGCAATGCACATCCCCTTCGAGACAGATCTGGTTCTGTACCATAGCAGGAAACAGGTTTGGCTCTCTTAAACATTGCTGCCTCCTGAAAATGGTGATTTAGAAAATACAATTGCAGTAACTCAGAAAACAAGAATCTAGTACTGCTTTGATAAGAAACTTCAGTTTATTAAGGGTTTATTAGCTTATCTTCTCTCACTCCCTTCACTGCTTTAGTTACCAAACTGTTACACTGGGCTGTTACACTTGAACTCGAGGTGAAGTTCCTAATTGGTCTGAAGGGAAATACTTCCTTGGAGGACCTGTTATGGCACAGCTATGGATTGCATCACAAACAACTTATTTTTATTTGGAACTACTCTTTCAGCCCTTAGATGAAGATATCAATATCGTTTCTAGATGGTGCTAAGACCAATAAACTGGTAGTCAGGCTGTAGTAATTTAATTAATTCACAATACTCGTTAAGACTCTGGAGAGGCTCTAAATTGCAGGCCAGCAGTGAGCTGAACTTAGAGTTGCAGTAGAATATTTGGAATGGCTAGAATAAACATGGATGGAGTAAAGCTTGAAGAGGCAACTAGCTGAAAATTGTATGACCTTCAATCTTTAGTGGCTCTTCTGTGCAGTGTTTCTAAGGGAGGAGCAGACTATTGTGCTTGTTTAGTATCTTCTCAGAGCATGAGGTACGTAGCACCAGGTCTTTCCATGCAGTGCTGCCTGGAGGGGACTGTGGTCCTGAACTCTCTTTGGAGTTTAAGGGTTCTGTTTGTAGGGTGGTTTGTCTCTTCAAGATCTTAGTGCTGCTTGCTATTCTTTAAAGGTCAAGCAACCATGGTTGCCCAGGATGGAGGAACTGGGATAGAATTCAGCTGTGCACAGGATTAGATAACAAGCCAGTTTCTGCTTAGAACCAATTTAGGCTTCATGTTTGCTCATATTATATAGTTTGAACCTGGTCGTTTTAAGGTCTATTTAACTGTACTTCCGATGTAAGACTCATTTCTCTGCTGCTCTTACTGCAGTGCTCTCCTCTGACTCAGATGAATTGTTGTCATCAGACCTTTGCAAGAACACCAGGTGCATGAAATTTAGAAGGAAATAAACTTTATCACTAATATTAAAAACGTTGTGCCACTCAAATCACTGCCTAGAAACACGAGGAGGTCAGGAAACTCTAACCTTTCCCTCAGAAAAACATGACAACAAAACAGACTAAGGGGAATTTGAAAAATTCTCTTGGCCATGTATCACAGGTTACCTAAAGCTGCTGCTGTATCCATGTGCCATTGTTTGCCTTATCACACTGGAGACCTGCAGCTCTTTGGGGAAAAGCCTTATCTATAAAACACTGGGTACTTTGCTCTCCCTTTCTTCAAAGTATGTTTTCCACTGAGCTTTATAGAAAAGGCACATTTGCAAAGAGCACATTGTTTTGTTGTCATGAGGAACAAAAACTGTCTTTTAAGAAAAATAAAAAACTAATGGCTGGAATAAGTTCATGTGCAGGGGACTAAACCACATTGCTGCTTTGTGTCACGTGCACCCTGCGTGGGACAGCGAGTTCTCCACAGTACTTAACGATACCCTTCAGTGTTCCCAGGAGCAAAGTGCCTTCACTATTGAGTAGAAATTTTAAGTTAACAGAAAACAGTGTGAAGACATCTTAAAATCATTAAATGTGTGATGCTTGTCAAGTGGTTTTGTGGTTTCTTTTGAAATGAACTTGTGCTTTGTGGTTCTTGTCAGTGTTTCCCTTTCCTTGGATTCAAACACCTTCTGAATTCTTTTCTCTCTTCTCATGACTTTTGCTGTGACCAAAGGCTGTAGCTCTAAGTCATGGGATGGGATTTAGGAGACTGAACCCTTTCCTGCAATTGACAGCAGTGAGAACAATTAACTCCTTCAGTTACACTGTGATAAGCCACATTTATGGTAGAATTTGTAATCCTTTTAACTTCATCCATGTTGTCAAATGACAGGTGAACTCTTAGTGTCTGAGGTTTTCAGTGCTTGCAGTGAACAATTCCCAAAATAACTGCTTTTGTTATTTTACTGAAAAGGCCATAAACAAGGGGATGACAATTGGAAGTGCTTGTTTTTGTAAGGGTAAATGTATTTGTGGGAAAGTTGACCTATGAATAGACCACACATGGAAAAAAAAATCCTAAAACTTCAGGCCAGTGTCCAGAACAAACACTTGTCAGAATTTATTGTTTTAAAGTGTTTGAGACAGCCATCTGAGGGAGCTCTTTGTGAGGCTTTACATTGGAGTTACTAATTGTGATGTGCTTTGTTTCATCCATAATTTTTTATCAGTGCTTGATTACAAGGAAAATACTTCTTGTATGACATGGCTTCTCTAAGTAACTAAATTCATTAAGTGACAGTGATAAGAAAAAAACCCTCTTGTTTCTGTTACTCCAGCCCTGTTTGGGTGGCAGCATGTGCTGTAGCATTCGCTGTACTTCTGTCAAGGGTAGAAAACCAGCTAACTCTGAATAAATTCTACCATCTGCCCAATTATTTGCCCCTCCATCCCCTACATTCCCTTTTTCCTCAAGAAAATGTGTATTGATGTTTTCTGGCCAGAAGGAATTTTCCCTCTCAGTAATGGCATCCTTAGAGCAGATCAAATTAAGCAGAGAGTGGCATTGATGTTTGAAGTGTGCTGACTCACTGGTTATCCAAAGGGGCTGTTCAGTTGTTTTCTTGTTCCTGATGATCTCACTATTACTGCAGAGAGGAAAAGAAATCTCCATAAGCTTGTGTTTTGAGTTTGTGTCTCTTGTTTTAGAACAGCGTTAGGAAAACTGTATGATGGAGAAGAATAGTTGGGGTTAGTATAGAAGCAGCTGGCCTTCAGCACTGCTCCAGCATGTTCCCTGGCAGTGCATCACTGACCTGCTCTTTGGGAACCATGTCTGTCTGCCACTGTAAATGGGTGGGATCAGGGACAATGCCATCCTTCTGGAATGTTTTTGCAGAAAAGAGAAAGTGTGTCTTTTCCAGATCAAACAAACCCAAGGAATAGTTACCACTGATTGCTTCCGAGTAAGTAAATAAAAGGAGTGTGTTACTGGTGGATGTGCCAGGTACTGGTGGGGCGTATTGTGTGCAGCTGTAGGGTCTGGAAATGGAAGAGGCATAACCTGGCCTTGGTGGCATTTGATTTCTGATCTCTGCATCATCAACACCCTAAGGCTTATTTCACTTGGTGGGACTGCAGAGTGTCATGTTACTCCCAAAACAATTATTTTGATAATTGCAATAAGTGAATAGTCTGCCCAAACTTTAACTTAGAACAATTCTAGACACAGAGTATTAAGTAATGACCCCATTTGCTGTGAGCATCAGAACAATCCCTGTATCTGAGTTACTGAGCAAACCATTTTGGACTTCTCCAGTACATGGTTGTCAAAAGCAAAGGGGACTGCAGGGTGTGACAAGCAATATTGCTCTGGGATTTCAAGTCTTGCTTCATGTGGATGGTGTAGGTAATAGAGGAGTGTCCCTGTTTGGTTTGGAGCGTTACTGTAAATACCTCTGAAGTGAATCCCTGATTGTATTCTCTTTATCGTGATTCAGATCTCTTCAGCAGTTTAGGTGTGTGTAAATCGCAGTCCTTCTTTTAGCTCATCAGCTGTGCTCAGTGATCTGTCTTTCAGCACAGTTTTGATTCATATCTGAACGTTCACCTTTGTTACATAAGTTTAATGGAACAGAGAACTTGCTTAAAGCTTTTAATTATATGTGAATTAATGACATGACTGTTTGACCAAAAAAGTTTTCCTCTTTGGAAAAAGCATGATGTATAGAATTGTTTTAAAATAAGTTTGGCCTTGACATTAAAATAAGTGATTGTGACTGTTCTTAAAGTGACATCTCTTTGGTTTCGTTGTTAATTTCAGGACTTTGGGTTGATTTAGAAATGTCCTACAATGGGTCTTTCCTAATGACCCTGGAAACCAAGATGAACTTGACCAAACTTGGTAAAGAGCCGCTTGGCGAGGCGCTTAAAGTTGGAGAGATCGGCAAAGAAGGGTAAGGTATTGTGATGGTGGAGTGGGGTGAGAGCTCAGAGAGTGGCATCTGCTCTGTGTATGAGCAGCTCTGGCTCTGCAGTGTACTGAAAGGAGTCGGGGTGGCCTACGTGGAGTGTGGAACTTGGCCTTTCTGTGCAAACTGAATGTTTCATTATACCCTTGATAATTACCTTAAGAGGCTTTTGTAGTACAATCATTTTTACATATATATCCATAGATTTTTAAGTATTCTGTGACTAAAATTTTGGTTTCTGCCTGCTTTGGGGTCTTTGCCAATGAGACCTGAATGTTGGAGAGAGACATGTATAAGTGCTCCTAGATGGGCCAGCTACAGTTGTAAGCTGTGTAATAGTAACTGTGGAAAGTCGATAGGCTGCAATCATTACTGAAAGGCTTTTTCAGTAGGTTTATTGCATCATGGGAATAATCACACCCCTACTTTAGTCTCCAGTTTTCCTCATATCCCACTTCCATTAACTTCGTGTGTCTAAAGTGCAGTGCCTCATAATGAACTAATTAGAAAAATACACATACTGTAACTTGTATTTGTGCTTTCCCTCTCCTTTTACCGTGGTTGAATTTCATCAGTCTGGTTGCTTATGTTAACCTGGTGAGTGACACCTGTCAAGTACCTGTCCTGTCAGCCCCAGAACACTGATTCTCCTTGTGCTGGATTCAATTTGTACTCGAGAAATCTGCTGTTTCTGAGCAGCTGATGGTCTCTGATTTAATGTATAACCACTGCCAACAAATCAAGAAAATATTTTCTAAATCTGGCCACTTGTTTAGAAGGGAATAAAATGTTGTGGTCTTTAATGTCATAGCTCTAACCATTTATTCTGAGAGATCTTGAAGTGATGCTTACAGCAGCACTGTATATTACAGTGCAGTCATGACATGAAAATAAATGTGGAAAAGTAATGGCTGAATGATCTCATACACTGGTAGGAATTCAGAGGATTTAAAATCGACCTAGATTCTTCTTGTCACTGCTTGAAATAAATATTTCTGAATTTACATCAGAAGAATTGGTAGGTGTGATTTGAGAAAAATCCCTTTATCTTGTGCACCCAAACACTGAAGGGTAGAGAAGGAAATGTCTGTACAAACTGAATTCTTCCCCTTCTTCCTCACTCCTCTGGATTTTCCTTGTGGAAAATCTGTCCAGTGGAAGAATGGCCTCAGAAATAATTAGTGAACACATTGATTTCATGTTTAAAAGTCAGCTTGATTCTAGCTGGGCAATAGACCCCTGGCAACACAAATGTAAATGTCTGTAGCTAAGCAACCGATTACTTAAGGTATAACCATTAACTGTATTGCTCCCTGCACGTGGCTGTGATGCTTCAGATACTCAGGGCCAGGGACTGTGCCAGCTCCACACAAAGTGCAGTCTGATGTGTTCTGGTTTGAATGAGAGGTGGGGCTTTTCCCTTGAGTACAATGGATATTAAAACAAACTAAAGACTCTGAGAAATACAGAGCAGTTTGATTCCTATCTGTGCTTTCCATTGTGTTAGGTAATTTGACTGGCTTTTTTAATTATCAGTTGATGATTGCTGCAACAAATCAAACTATCCTGCTTGCATCCACAACTGTGGTGTCTGCAGGTGCTGCATGTTGGTTGCTTACGCTTACTCCTGTCCCTCAAGAGCCTAGAACAAACCCCCCCCCTTGAGATGTAGGAACCACAAACTCATGTAAGAAAGGATCTGCTCATCCAGAAAGAGGAGGGTGAGGGAACAACACTGATTTTTTTCCTGTCCTTGGATATGGTCAGTGTAAAGCAGGGTTCAGTGTTGCGGTCCATTCTACTGTCACTGCTGCGTTACTGTTTGAAATACAAGTGTGCTGTTACACAGCTTGATAGTTCTGCCTTGGGTGTGCTCTCAGGAAAATGCAACCCTCAAAGAGGGTTGAAAACTATTTAATCACCAATTTTATAAAAATTAATACAGTGGTAAATTGTACCATCCCAGAGATGAGGCTTAGGTACCCAGCAGGGTAACCCCGCGGTACCGCAGTTCCATACCCCACCAGTCCTTTTCCCTATGTTCTATCATGTAAAAACAAACCGACAAATAGCAATTCATCAAATACTGTGCAGTCTGCTCAGGAACAATACTGTAGCTCCAAAGTGTTTTTCTGCCAATGTTTGTCATATAAATGGCCTATTGTATGCAGAGATCCCCATAAATCTCACTCAAGCTTATTTGTTCTCGCTCTGTTTAATGCGAGGAAATCTTGTGGTCTTGGCCAGGCGGTGGGTGCATTTCAGAGGGCCTCTTACCTTGGCAAATAAACACCTTCTTACAAGGTGACAGCTTCCAGAGCCTCATGTGCTGGGCACGCTTTGCACAGGGCAGTGTGATGTGCACAGGGGAGCCAGGTGAAGGCACACCCAGCGAGAAAATGTGCAGTTTGAACCTGACCAAAACCCATGAGCTTCTCTCTGAGCAGCAGCTCCAGCGCTGCGATTTGGGTCAGTGATGTGAACCATCCACCCCCCAGGTCCTCAGGGAGGTGGTTCACTTCAGTGTGCTGCTTCTACAGGGTAAAAAGAGGTGTACAGTTCTGAGTCCATCGCCTGGGTAGGAAATTCTTCTCTATGCTGGCAGGTCATGGGATTGCTGCTCCAGTTCTTAAACAGGCAGTTAGGAGGGAGTGCTGTGCTCTGTGAGCTGTGTCTGAACTGTCCTTCTACATTAGGGCTTCATGCAGCAACCAACTGCAGCTTATTCTGTGTATAGGATAATAGACATTAGCCTCAGTCTATGACCTGTGTGAGGTTAGCAAATGCTTCAAATGAATTTCCAAGAACACAAAAAAATAAAGATTCAGCCACAAACTGTATTGTGAACAAGCCATAGAACATTGTAGTGCTGGGTGTAGTCACTAGGGCTGAAACCACGTGCTTTTGAAGCTTGGGTTGTGTAACTGTTTCAGGCTCTTGCAGTTGGTCTGATGTGCTAATACTGAAGGGTGTTTGCTGTGTCCTTGCTGAATTTTAATCCGTTTAAAAGATTTGAATTTTTTTCTGTGATTGTGTATGGAAACTCTTCCGTAGTTGAAGTTTAGGAATTAGTTACTACCCTGTGGTATTTTTTCCCCTAGAAGGGGCACTTAATTGATCTTATTACTTCCATTTTTCCTCCCCTCCACTCCCCATGACATTCTTTGCCTTATTCCATCTTGGAATCTCTTCAGAAAAAAAATAACAAACCAAAACTTTAAATCCTGTAAAACAACATTGGGTGTTTTAGAGGAACCTAAAAATTCACAAGCCCGAAGGTGTCTCTAAAGGGAGATTATAGGCTAAGTTTGTGTGGGACAAAAGGATCTCTGCAAAACCCCCAAGAAATATTACTTCCTGGGTTTTTTCAACACAAAATCGGTAAGTGATGACATACCACAGGTACAGTACGGTGAGTTGCTCATTTGAGACAACATGGCTCTGCCAGCATGAGCATTGTGTGTTTGCTTTTGGAGGGAGAGGGCAGCGATGCGATTCCCTTGTGCGTAGCAGCGTGTTACCGCTGCAGGAGGTGGGTCTGTGCTGTAGAACTTGCAGGTATGTCTGAACAGACACAGTGGAATTTACTGACATGAGTTAAAGTGCAGTGAAGAGTTGAGTCCCATGTTTGCTTTCAGTACAAGACAGGACTGCACGTTCTCACCTTGCAGTTTAAAAGCATGCCTCTGTCAGAGTTTAAAAACAAACCCACTCCCTGCCCTTGTCCAGCCTACATACTGCTCAACTTCCAGGGAAAGCCACAAGCAGCAACAGAGATGCTTTCAGATCAATTAAAATTTTGAATAATCCCCACCTTTGATTAGAATATGTAGAGTAGCCGTGCCCTTGTGATCCTCTTTTAGGCAGGTTTACATTTCACTGGAAGAAACAGCTTTTCTCTTTCAAAGCTAGTTCTGACAGACTGGTTTCCAAGCCATTTTGGTTTTGTTCTCTTACAGTTTATAAAAGAGGAGGGGACATTTCAGTCTCCAACAGAAATGCATGTGATGTCAGCCAAAACTGTACATGATAAATACCTATTTACAAATACTCTGTTTGACCTGGAAATCACATTGTTTCAGTTTCAGGCCAAGGGCGTATTGTCTTGCAGACAGTGACGAGGAATCCTCCAGTGCTGGGTCTTCAGAAGAGGATGATGCTCCTGAATTGGCAGGAGAGAAGCAGGTGACTCCTGGAGCAGAAGGGTGAGCTGTCTGTGTACTGGCCGTTGGTCCTTTCCTCCCCACTATGTTCCCAGACTTGGGATAACCAGTACCTTTTCCAGCCCTGTAATGCTCCCAGTCACACAGCGTGGCATGGGGTGAATATAGCCCAGCAATTAAGCAAACACAATTCGCCCATTTCTTGAGCAGGGAGCAGCAATCATGCTGTGTGCTGCAAACTGAAAGGAAAACTGCTCCGTTGACTTTTGCCATGCTGGGAGCATTGTTCACCCTGCAGCTTCTGCAGTGACCTGTACAGAGCTCCACTTGACACCACCGAATTTCTTCACTATTAGATTACAGAGGGAGCCAAGTCTCTGGGCCAGAGAATCCATGGGGACCTTCCCCTGCATGTCTTACCCGGTAGCAGAGCCAAGAACAGGATTTTGTATGTGAACTTGAAACACTCTGTTTGTATACAGCATTATGCCTATGCTGATCCTGCTGATCCCTTATTTCCAGCGGGTTCTTTTCTTTAAGAAAACAACCATTATTCAAGCCTAGCTTTCTTGTTCAGGGTGGTTGGGTTTGGTTTTTTTCTTGTTGTTGGTTTGGGTTTGGGTTTTTTTGCTTTTTCCTTGCAGGGCTTTGGGTGTCTGGGCTATGCAATACTGCCCTCTGATGCTGTTCAAGAATCTAAAAAAGAAAAAGTAATTCCTAATTTTCAGTTTTGCCACGTCATTCCTTGTTTTGGCTGCTGCTCTGGTTTTTTTGCTTTCTGCATCTGATTGAAACTGTGCCATGTGGTGAGAAAGCTGCAGTCAGCCATAAATGTCTCAGACAATCACAGTGTTTCCTGTGTCTAAACACATCTTGGTGATTTTACAGGGATATACCAATAGACTCCATGACATATTCAGAATGTTCCAAGAAGTTCCCTTAGAGTTTACTCCTAAACCCTTTTGAAAACAATGTGGAAAATTGTTGGAATTATTTCAATAGATGCATTTCATATCTTTTAAAAATACATAGGTCATATGAAGAATTCTTTATCAAAAGCACACACAGGGATAATGAAGTAAAATATTGAAAGAATTTCCTTATACCTATCAAATCTGCATTGCTACCACTATAGAATCTGATGAGAGAGTAACTCTTTTCTCTGGGTAAAGATCCTGCTGGTGTAAAATGCAAGAGGTGAAATTAATTCACCCTGTTTGTATTAGCTGAGGAGTCTCTTATGCTGGGGCAAGGAGAAAACTCTGTGTAAGAATGACTGTTTTTCTCCCCTCAGTGTCTCTGCACTCATTTTAAATGCTACAATACAATAAAATAAAAGCATGTTTGACACACAGTTAGATAGGTTAGATGTGATAGTCAGACCTTCTCTGCTGACAACTTGTGCATATGTCTGGGTGCATCAGTGTCTCGACAGTTCTGTTGGGATGATAACTGACAGTTTGTCACTCCCCATGCCAGCCTGCTGGCATAAGTGATGTATTTGCAACTTTTGAAGAATGTTGTGTTTCCAGTGCCATCTGGGAAGAGTGTTGGGGCTGGGCAGAATTTCTGCCAGACACTTGCAGCTGACAGCATACGGCTGCGGTGTGCAGGCTCTGGTATGAACTGTGTGGACCTGTGAACATGTATCTGTTACAGAATTTTTATATCAAAAACTCTAATGATTTAATAGGAGATCCATGGGTATCCTAGCAAAAAATAGGTTTTAGAAAATTACCTCAATGTACTCTCTATTCTTTATCTAAAGGTATGTCGGAGGACATCGGACAAGTAAAATCATGAGAATTGTGGATAAAATTACTAAGTCAAAATACTTTCAGAAAGCAACAGAGACAGAGTTTATTAAGAAGAAAATTGAGGAGGTCTCCAATACTCCATTGCTGCTAACAGTTGAAGTACAAGAGTGCAGAGGAACACTAGTGATTAACATTCCACCTCCACCTACTGACCGAATATGGTAAGAGGAACTTGGGCAGAACTGGGCAGTGTTTCAGGTGTGTGCTAAGAGATTGCAACTAAGAGGGGTTAAAGTATAGCTGAAATGAGTTCTAGAAGAGCTGCAATATAAACTAGTTGTAAATGAGGTAGGAACTGCTAGTAAGGGAACACTACCAGTAAGGGAATACTGCCAGTTAATGCATTTAAGTATATGCTTTGTTTGAGTGTTTATAATTAAATAAATTATTCTGTATATTTCCCAAGGTATGGCTTTCGAAGACCTCCCTACCTGGAGTTAAAAGCTCGGCCAAAACTTGGTGAGAGGGAAGTGACTCTGGTTCATGTAACTGACTGGATAGAGAGGAAACTAGAGCAAGAGTTTCAGGTGTGTTTCCTTTCAGTTTTCACTTCAGTAATGGTAGTTTTGGTCTTGGGGTGGGAAGTTTAATTTTTGCTTGTCCCCCATTTCATTCAAGGCTATTCATGTTCAGTGGAAGGGATGTTAAGAACTCACTGAAGCTGACTTCTGGCATGGTCACAAGCCCATGTGTAGACCTGGATGGTAATCTGGTTTAGTACTTGTCGGAATGGTTTAGAGACGAAAATGCTGTTTCTTTGAAATAGGTACTAGGTCAAATTTGTAGTATTTAAGAACATGATCCTCAGTGTTGGAATGATAACTGACAGTTAATAACTGATTTAATGGGCAGTGCAGGATCTTAATGTTTCTGAGCTTCACCTACAAACATAATACAACAAAATGGCTTGAGTTAACAGGTGCTTTAGGGTTTCAGTATGGGCACCTGCTCAAACACTGCTCAAGTCAAGAATCTTGTTGCATTTTTTAACTAAACTAAGGTTTCAGGTGGCATATGAAATGTAACTGGATTCAATTGCATCTCTTTCACAGAAAATCTTTGTCATGCCAAACATGGATGATGTTTATATTCCTTTAATGCACTCAGCCATGGATCCCCGCTCCTCTACGAGCCCTCTTAAAGATCTGATCACAGAGGTCCCCGATCAACCATGACACGTGAAGATTCTTGCAGTTTACAGTATTATAAAAGTTATTCTCATGGTTTTATAAACTGTGCTGTAGTTCTCATCCTTAACTTGTGCCACTTTCCCCCCCAGGGACTGCCTATAACCATACCTTTGTGCTCACTTGCCTGGTTATTGTTCCTGTGTACTTCAGTTACATGAAGTTCCATTCCATTAAGCAGTTGATTTATTTTTGTACTGGCTGCCATTGGGATTTTAACTTGGAGGCTGAGATGACCTGTTCTTTGGGGGCGGGAGGAGGAACCTAACTGTAATAGATCAAGGAGCTTGTTGACACACTTTTGTTCAGCTTATGTTTTCATGCTATGTTAATGTGCATTAAAGCATTGCAAAAGATTGTTTGGCAGCAAAGGAACTGCGTGCCAAATGGAAAAAAAGTCCTAACTAAGGAATGAATTTATAAAACTGGAAGAATATTTTTCTTTCTCAGGCAGTTGGAGGTGTAGAATGAACTGTTTTATGTTCTTTCACTTCTGCAGTCAATAGCTTGTGTCAAGCAATTGAAATATGAAACGCTTTCAGGATAAAAGAATGTAAATTGGATGTATAGGTAATATTGTGATTCAATGTGGTATATACATATTACTTTTTTTTCATATAGAACTTGTGCTTTTTTTGGGAAGCAAGTAGCCATAAAACACACCCAGTGATCCGCAAAAGTGGGACTGTCAGAGTTCTGTAAATGAGGAGAAAACAGTTGGTAAAGCCATGAGACCAAACTATAGTGAGCCGCCTTAGAGTGAGGTACAATCACCTTGGTTCATGATTAATTCTGAATGTTTCTAAAGACATGAGCACACACATGAAGTGTCTAATACTGCACATTACCAGAAGTACTTAGTTATCCTACTGTGTATAGAGCCTCTTGCTACAAGGAAACACGAGTTTTTTTCTTACAGGAGTTTGTTGCTGTGAGTCTCTTCCATTGCACTGTGTTTACACGCAAAGCAGGGGACCGGCTCCTCAGGTGACAGCTGTGCCACTCCAGGCCTCAGAGCACTTGGTGTTCCAGTAAGCACCTGTGACCGAAAGGCTTTGGCCCCCATGCAGTGGTTCTTTGTGAAATAGGAATTCAAGCATTGCAGTTGCTCAAGCTGATAGCGATGTAATTAAAGACTGTTTCTGCTAATTAATGGCCAAAATTAAGGGGAGGGAGGGGAAACTGCCTTTAATTTCTATCGGATATGATTGAAGACTAAATGTATGCAGTAAATTGAATATTCAGACACTACATATCCACTATTTAACATGTAATATTTTTCTGATACTGTGTTGCCAACTGTTCATGGATGTCAGAAAACATTTTAGTTTACAAAGAAGGTGAGTTCTGGCTCTCCTTTTACAACATGATTTGCTTTTTTTTTTAGAAGTAATTTTTAAAGGACTTTTTTGTATGTTGTGTTGTCACATTTGATGTAAATCAATTTCCATGGGCAACTTGATGATTTGCCATCTCTAAATGAAGCTATATTGAAGGTTTTTTAAACAGCACCTTGCCTGAAACATAAAAGAAAACTAGCATTTAATATATTTAAAATTAATTCTATATTTGAACACCTATTTTGGTTACCTTTAATTGAAATATTAATAGGTTATATTTGTTACCTGAACTCCTCCTTGACCATTCCAGGCTGTGTATATTCTGGGGTTTGCTCTGATTACGTAGGCATTATTTGCCTTTCATGAAGTCTGCATGTCTTGTACGCAGGTCTTTTATATGATTTAATTTCTATGTGCAATAACTAAAGTCAAAAGACTAGATGCACTAATGTGTAAACAGATTTAGACTTATTACACAAGATTGTCATATTGCACTTCATAAACTGTGGGTAACTACAATCTGCTTGCTTTGTTTTATTAAATAAATTTATCCCATGTCAAACTTACTCAGTTAAAATGTATTTCTGTGTAGTACTTAGCTACTCTCTTTTACAAGTTATTCAAATACCACATTAGGCAGGCAGCTTTCCAAGAGGATTGTGCAGTGTCCTTTTCTGGTATTTTTATATACTAGAATTGTACTCATGATATTGTGTCATGACTGGCTTTTTTCTTTCAAATAAGGCTTACAATTTAAGAACCTGCTTGGCTTGGCTCCTCATATGTCCAGGTGTAGGTATAGAAAACACTGCAACACCAGCCTCACTGCAGCTGTTACCAGGGGCAATAGACAAAGGACCTTAAGACAGCTGCAGCTGGTTTTCATGGGGGTTAAACTCCTACTTTATACACACCACAAAGGAAAGCTAAAGCACCTGGCACTCTGCTGTTAAAACTAGCTCACCTCCTCACCCAGGTGCTGCACTCCTCCCAGGCAGGAGGTCCGGGCCTTATGTCTGTCTCCAGTCCCTTTGCAAACTGGCCCCGGAACTCCTTCAGGAACAAAGGGGGAAACCAGCTCCGGGGCGGCAGCCAGGCTAGTGCCAAACGCACCGCACCGCCAGTGCGCGAGGGACCTGGCTCCCCTTCCAGCCCCGCACTACCCTTCACCTCACAGTAGGCCCAGGACCAGAGCGCAGGTCTCTCTGCAGGTCTCCCCTCTGCGCCACTCGCTGCCGCCGCCTCACGGCCGGGCTGCGGCGCCATTTTGTGCCGAGGCGGGAGGCCGCCCGCTCCCCTCCCGGGGACCTGTCACTTGCTTTTAAAAGGGCCACTCGGGTCCGGCCGAGCAGCCCCAGTTATGAAGCAGCGTTTCACTCTAGCACTACAGCTTGGCCAGCGGCGCCGCGGGCAGGGCACCCCGCCGGGTCAAAGGCAGTGCGGGGAACGGGGGGACGCGCACGCAAGAACCAGCCGGACAAGTTCTGGGGATGCACACAGCTTTATTTACCAGGCAGCTGCCGCTGGTCGCAAGGGCCCTGTAAGACACAGAGGAAAAAGAGAGGGTTACAGATGCAGGGCACCACAGCCGCCCCGCGGAGTGGGCGGCTGCCAAGGCGCTCAGTAGTAGGTTTGCTTCATGCCTGTCAGCAGTCTAACACGTGTCAAGAGACATCATCGCGGCCCGGCCCGGCCCAGCCCACCTGTCCCCCCACCGCTCCAGCCGATGCGCTCACCTCCACCCGCCGCGCCGAGAAAGAGGCCGCGTGCCTACCTCGCTCCCCTTTATGTAGCGGCCGGCGTCCCGCCCCGCCTTGTCTCGCCCAATAGGGATCAAATCCGGGGCACGCGCGTTCCGGGTGCGGCTGCGCGCGAGGGTGGGCTGTCGCTCACAGCGGCTGAGGCGGGGAGGTGCTGAGGTGGCGGCGGCCGGCGGGGTAAGGGCCTGAGAAATCCAGGTTACCCCCCACCCCGCGTCTCCCGGCGCGCTGGGGAGCGTTATTCGCGTTTTCGTCGAGTCCTAGAGTGGGTTGAGTTGGAATAGCCTACCTAGTCCTAGCCCTCCCTCCACTAGACCAGCTTGCCCAAAGTCTTCCTCGTATCTCATAGATCTCCCTTCCTGCAGCCGAAGGCCCTTCCCCCTTGTCACCAGCCTCTCCCCAGCTCTCCTGGAGCCCTTTTTGGGACTGGAAGGGGCTCTAAGGTCTCCCCAGAGCCGCCTTTTCTCCACGCTGGACCACCCCAGCTGTCCCAGTCTCTTTCTATAGCAGAGGTGCTCCAGCCCTCGGATCATCTCCGTGGCTTCCTCTAGACTCACTCCAGCAGCTTCTTGTCCTGGCGACCTCAGCGCTGGATGCAGTGCAGCAAGGGGAGGTGTCATGAGGGCAGAGCAGAAACAATAGTGCTTTTTTCTTTAGTAGTTTGCTCTAGTGCTTTGTTGCTGTTAAGAAAAATGGCTTAATATTAAAAATGTAAAACCTCAGGCACTGCTCAGGCCGCAGAGCTGCCTACCTCCGAGGTGGTTCCTCAGTTTCTGAGGAGGTGCCCAGGGAGCAGGAGGGCACACAGTCACTCATCTTCCCTGCCTCCTGCGAGGCTGCTCGGCGGCACTCGGTTAAATAGCAATAATACAATTCAGTAGCGGCCTGCCCAGTGTTTGCACAAATGGAAAACTCTTCCCGTAAAGTAGCACGGCATGAAATTCAGCTTCGAGCTAACAAAATGGCATACCGAAAGGTCCGGCCTCGGGGGCGGGACTGCAGGCTCGCGCTCAAGCCGAGGGCCGCGCTCCCGGGGAAGGGAAATGCTGCCATCCTGCGGTACCCGCAGCGCCCGGGGCGGCAGCTGGCTGGAGGCAGCGGGGCAGAAGCAATCCCGTGCTGTATCCTCGTGGTGTGTGTGTGTGTGTCTGGTTCTCAAACAACATTGCATTATCTCTCCTTATCACCGCCTGCAATTACCCGGAAGGAGGGTGCAGAGAGGTGGGCCTTCAGCCAGAGGACAGGAGGAAATGGCCTCAAGCTGCACCAGGAGAGGGTCAGATCAGATGTTAGTGAAAAGTTCTTCACTGAAAGAGCTGTTGTGATGTGGAACAGGCTGAGTCACTGACCCTGGGTGTGTTTAACAGATGGGTAGATGAGGTACTTAGAGATATGGTTTAGTAGAGGACAGGAACGGTTGGACTTGATGATCTTAAAGGTCTTTTCCAACCTGGTGATTCTGTGAATGATTATGAGGACTTTCTGTATGTGTGGTAGAGGTCTAGATGTGTTCCTTGTGCATGTTGTTGCCATGGCACACACAAAGCGATGTCGTAGATGGTCTGCTTGATCTCAAATGGTGTGAATGCTCGAAGTCCAAGACTGCCATAAAGAACGCTGTCAGTACTAGAGAAACTCCAGTGTGTTTTGTAGCTCGAGCATGGAATCATTGAATCATCATGGTTGGAAAAGACCTTCCAAGTCCAACCATCACGTTCTTATATATTGAGACTTGCAGTTCAGGTGATAACTGTGTCTCTTGCTCATATAATCAAAGGCACGCTTATTAAAAGAGGGAGCTGCCAGAACTCGTCTGTTATGTGCATATGGCATACTTAGTACTGCAGCTCCATTAATGGTATCAGTATTGAAAAGCAAACAGTATGTAGCAAGGACAAAGCGTCTTTGTTATATAAATAGGCATCTGATAGGCCTTTGCGAAGCAGTGTAAATTTACTAATTTACTGTCTTATTTTTACAACTTATTCAGTTTGATTCAATGTATATTGTGTTTCTTTTTACCTGTTCTGAGGAGATGGGATCGAGTTTATAGTCAGAGGCATGCTTTTTTTTTTATTTCTTCTTCATTTTTTAAAGCATTGCACTGTACGCCAGGGTCAACAGAGCCTGTGTAAATATATACAGTCATAAATGTGGCCCGGTCTGCTTTGAAAGTTAAAAATCGAGAGGGAAATTGTACCGGGCAGGGCGGTGCTGGAGCAGGGCGGCCATTCCTTACGCCTGAACATTAAAGATCCCAACCAGCAGCAGCCAGCTTGCTGTCAGTGCACCCCGCGTCTGGAGTGTCAGGGGCTCCTAGCCGAGCCGGGCACGGCGCGCCCCGGGAGGCTCCGGCAGCGGAACGAAGCCAGGGGGCGTCGCCAGCCGCCTCCGTGCCCCGGGCCGCGGCTCCGCACGACTCCCGCAGCCCCCGACCCGCTCCGCGCCGCAGGCCGAAGGCCGCCGCGAGAGGAAGGGAGGGAGGCAGGCAGGGGTTCCGCGGCGAACCCGAGGCAGGCCGCGCTCCCCGCCGCCGGCCGCCCGGGCAGTACCTGTGCGCGGCCGGGGCCACCCGCGGCTGACGTCGGTGGCCCGGGTCGGGCGGCTCCGCCCCGCCGCGCGGGGAGCGCCGGACACGCTGCGCCCGGCAGCCGGAGCCGATCGTGGGGGAGCCGGCCGGGCGCCCGCGGACCCCCGCGGGTGGCAGCCATGGAGCCGCTCCGCCGCTGCCGCCTCCTCCTCGGCCTGGGCGCGCTGCTGGTGCTGCTGTCGCCGAGGCACGGGGTAAGGAGACGCGGCCCGAGCTGAGCCTGGCCGCTGGGCCTGAGGGGAGCTGGGGGAGCTGCCCCGCGGGGGGGGGGGCGGGAAGGGCAGGGACAGCGGCGGCGGCGCCCCCGGCAGCCACGGGGGTGGGGCGGGCACGGCTCACCGGGGGTGCGGGGCTGCCCGGGCCGGTGAGGGCCAAGGGAGGCCTCGTCCCATGCAGGCCGGTACCCCCGCTCGCAGCGAGGGGAGCCTGAGGGTACGCACGAATGTCCCGGTGGGCTCCTGTCGGGGCTTTGCCCAAAGTTTGCCGCGGGTGCCGGCAGCCCGGCGCGGCGGCGGTGTTTGCCAAGCCGACAGACGGCCGGTTTTGCTATCGTTACTGCCGTGTGCCCGGCTATGTGCGCGGGGGCGGAGGGGCTGCAGCGTTCCGGCCTGACCCCGCCGAGCAGCCGTGAACCTGCTGCCGTGCCCTCCGCTCTTACGTGTGACACCGTACCTGAGCGCCTAGCACGTATAATGAGCCTTGAAATGTAAAAACCGCGGTTCATTTTCCATAAAGTAATTGATGAAAGTAGGGCAAAAACTTTTGGAAGCTGGAACTGTGTAGGGGGATAGAGGAACGAGCGAGATGTCCTAGATCTTTGCTGTCTCTTAACAGTGTGTGTGTGGGAGGAGGGCTTGTTTTCTGTCGGGGAACTAGCAAACAAACAAAACACCTCTCGCCCCAAACCAACCCATTCTATCTGTGTTGATATCCAAATACAGATGAGTAGCTGTGTCCCCTGGAAAAGTTGCTGTATGCTGTCTTAGGATATTTTGATCATTCTGTTTCCAGCACGCAGGTAGCAGTATGTGTGTGTGGTTGGTTGGTATCCAAAAGAGACTACAGCTCTAAATCAAAGGTGAAAGACAAAGTGCACAAGTTGCTACCCTACAAAACCTCTTAAGAAATAACCAGGTTGGTTATAAGGTGTTGCATGGAGTCATAAAAGCACTGGGAATGGTGAAACTGGTGTGAAGCAGATGGAATGCTGAGCAGATTATTTGTATGGAGGTAATAATTTAAACAGTGTATTTTAAAAGGGTGATGTCTGCCGTGTTTGTACTGAGATAGAAATCAAAGTCTTCGGAGAATTTAATTCTGAAGGGTGTTTTTCTGTATAACAAACTCTCGGGATCAGGAGACAATGAAAAAACCATCTGGTTTCCATTGTACTGAAGTGTAGCAGAGGAGAGTTTTAGGTAATGTTCTTTGATGGATTGTTCACTGTTACCTGAAAATGCTGGTGTAATATATGGGGTTATAGTTCAGGTTAAGCAAGGCTGGAGGCTTTGTTTTTTTTGCCTGGGTTATAATAGCTCCACTCCCCTTCTTCAAAAGTAAATGCATTTGGTACTGAAGCAGTGTAATGTACTTACTATTTGCCACTTCATTAGGAAACTGGAAAAAAAATGCAGGCTGTCAACTAACATGAAAGTCTTTATTGTAGAGTGCTAATACCTTTGTCTTAGTCTGGGTTGCAAACTTGGAGTGAGATCTCTTCAAGGTCCTGACAGGTTTGGGAGCGAGATTTTGCCAGGCAAACACTGATTTGCAACTCATGAAGTTATAAAAATAGTACTCAATAAGAAGTACCTTTAAATACTAAAAATATCTTTGAATCAACAGATGATTACTAAGTTCTGTATAACTGTACTTGCATAACCACAAAACCAGAATTGGGCTGCAGTAGAATTCAGCTCCCTTTTTCTCTCAATTTCTCTCCTCTGGTCTCCCTGTCCTGCCACCTCTCCTCAGAACAGTATCCCATCTTGGGTTCGCCATTTCTCTGTTTCTTACCCTGGTCTTTTTGCTCTGCCAGCTGAAGTCCTCACCACGACTTCCAAATTGAAATTATGCCTTTACAGAACTAGCTTTAATTTCTGTGAACTTGGTCCCAGTCATCTTGCCTGTGATTAACCCATTTAACTGGGAGAGCTTATTTAGAACTATTAATATTGTTTGAGTAATAAATTCCCGTGAAATAGACTGGCATAAAATTCTTGGTATTGAGGTGAAGTGAAAAACATGTGTGCAGATTCTGCTTTCTGGTGATGATCTGCTCTGTATTTTCTTTGTCTGATAAATGTACTCTTTGTTCCTTTATATCCCGACTTTAATACTGTTTTCCTACAATTTAGTGTTCATAAAAAGGCTTCCTTTCTGGTTTTATCTTTATAAGATGAAATGTTGTCTCTTATTAGGTGACACACTGTGTAGCTCTTGGAATTGGCCTAGGGATGTGTGGGAACACATTATAAAAGGGCTACATCTCAGATATTGCAGTGGGAAATGCAACAGTGCTATCAGTAAATAAGCACTCAGCGTAAATATACAGTAATGATTTATAGGTCTCTGTAGCTTGGGGAGAAGAGTTTTGTAAGCCGTGGACATTGCAAACTATGCTTGTTTCTCTTTCAACGTGGAGTCAGTGGAATGCAAAAATAACAACCTCTCTGGGATTAAACTGGCACTTAGAACATCTGTCTGTGCCCTCCCACCGCCCATAGGACTGGTTTCAGTGCTCTCTTACACCCTGTGCAGGGGCAGCACATGTGTGCTGCTCCTGATGTGGGAAAACCCTAGCTTTAGCCAGGTGTCTTGTCTGCTAATGTGTTCTTTATCTCAGCATGAGGTGTTTTTTAACTGATGGGCATGGAAACCTGTGCAAGGGAGCAGGAGGTTTGAAAGAGGACCTCTTGAAGAACTATGTTAATTAATGTGTTTTATTTGTGTTGCAGATCATGGTCGCTCAAAAAATAGTATATTAAAGTTTAAAGGTTTTTTGGGGTGGGAATGCAAACTTGTCTCACACATCTAAAATTATCATGGACAGTTCTGTCCTGGTGTGTAAATTCATGTGTTTATAACTCTGTCCTTCTACCCATTTTCTTGGTGGTGTTTTTGTGAATGCTGAAATAAGATTTGGTCTTACAGAGACCCAAGTCAGAAAACTCAGCTGGGAGTGGTGTAGAGCACCACTCACCCTTCAGTCAAGGCAGGGGACAGCTGGAGTCACCTCCCTTAGTTTTCAGTTTTTCCTGTTGTGGTATGAATGGGCATAGAAATGCAAAGTCACTGGAACTGGGTTGTAGTGTTGATGAGAAATGCCTAATAAAGGCATGTTGGAATTTAGTTTAAGATGAAAAGTTCTGTAGATTTTATTTCATTTTCTAACACAGATACACCTTTTTTTTTTTTTGTCAGGTCTTTCATATATTAGCTTTATTATTAGTTATCCTGAAAAACTCCCTCAGTAGTTTACTGAATTTTACAAAAGGTTTCTTCATGGTATGGTTTTATCATGTGTAGTAAATTTTGGCCTCTAGCTTGGCAGTGTAATTAGAGGATAGCTGTCAAAACCAAGGTAATGAATCATATGCTATCTATAATGAATATGCTGATTGCTTCCAGTGTGTGCTAGTGTTTAATAGTACTTTGTTTTGCATCCTAATTGGTTTACCAATTGTGGTTCCAGTAACATAAATTATAGTATAGGCCTTTTCTTACTGGGAGGAAAGCATCAGGTGCTGATAATGCTCAAGTTGATTTTCAGTAGTTTTTTAGTAAGATGCACGAGTGCAGCCTGATATATATTAAGCTAATTAGAGAATGTAGATTTTTTTTAGCTCGAGTGATTGATTATATATCTTGTTAGCTTTGTTGTTTGGTAAACCAGACATTACCAAAGAAGTTATGAGGATGTAAATTGTAGTTAGTAAACCACCTGTTCTTTATCATCCATCAGCCCTTACAAATTAAGTCTGGTACATACGTATTCCTACTTAAGACTCAGAAAAATATTACCTGCCTACACGTGGCACTGTGATTCCTCTCCTAATGAGCACTCCGTTTCTATGGAATCAGTAACACTTCTCAGGGTCAGCAGCTCACCATCACACATCCACTGTCACTGTGTTTTCCTGTTCTTAGTCATACTTGAAGAACCTTTTGTGGTATCGTGCCCACAGCAAAACATATTTCTAGGTTACAGAGTGGTAACCTCAAGGAACGGGGTGGCCTGGTTTTCTTTCTGACTGCTGTTTCCACTGACTTTAGTGGGATTTGGGCGTTCTCAGTGACCTGCATTTCGAAAGTGCTTGCTGGTTTTAACCAGGTAAATTAATAGAAGAAATCATTCCTGTGGGGGGGTCTGTTTTCTTGTAACACAATAAAACAAAACAGGGCATTGCTCTGCTAACCCTTAAAAAATGGAAACGTTGTGGTGACCCAAGATAATAATCGTCTTTGAGACTGAACTGTACCATAGATCTGTACAAAACTGGAACTTGTTCTGCAGCTTTCACTGACCTTTCTTTGACTCCCTATGTCCTTCGCATTTGGTTTGTCCTTGTGCTGCTCTGATTTCTGAAACATTTTATCTAAAAATGTGATAGATCTGGACTGAGGATAAGATTCTTTTGTGAGGGTTAACCAGTATTTATGAAGTGCATTTCTATTTGTATTTATAAAATGTGGTTTCTGTTAGGTATTGTGAGTGATCTGGAGGGTGTATGTACAGAAAGGTTTTCATACTCCTGTGACTGCAGGATGTGCAGAGGAACTCTTTGCGCATTAGTTAGTACTTCCTATTTGATCCCAAGTACTAGCAACCTTCTGGTGATCTGGAAGACAATATGGGTTACTGATGTTTTGATGAGAGTTAATTCCATAATTTCTATAGCCTTGATGCCACGATAAATAGATATTCAAATGTTAAATATGAAAGTGTTATATCTGCAGCAGTTACTATGCCATCTACTAATACTTGATACCCAACTGTAATCATAGTTACTTTACAAGCACTTTTTTGTGATGATACATGCTTTAATCATTCTGTGTAAGACAGGAAGAGAACACACTTTGTGCAGAGTATCCTGATTCTGCAAGATAAGATAAAAGATAAGAAAGACTTGTGCAGAGAATAAAAAGTAGCCTCAAAAAACCAGTCTTAGCCTGTGTAGATGGAAGATGCAGTGGATTTGCTCTATGTTGTATTTCAGTTGCAGCTACACTTCAACACTAGTCATTATATTCTGGGTGTCAAATTCTCACCTGCAATTTCAAGGAACTTCAATAATTTTCACTTCCTGCCCTTAACAGTTGTGTGTTCTTGCTCAACTGGCCGTGTTTCACTCTAGATGCAGTTTCACTGTATTTGTTAACTAAAAGGATCAGTTTAGATAACAGATGTTTATGGCAAGTCTTTTTTGAATGAAGAGCAAACAGTCATTCCACTCCTCTAAATGCAATGTTTTTGTTCACAGAGCAGGCTTAAGCTAGATAGAACTTTCAAAGAAAAGGGTATTTCTTGTGTTCCTTGAACAGGAGTGGTACCCTGTACTTTGGTGTATCTTTTGGGGCCACATCTCAGCCCACTCACTAAATATTCCTACTGTAAATTTGCATCCCCACTGCTGTAATTAATTGCCTTGCACCAATGATAAAGTGAAGGCATTTGTCTGTGTGGTGGGAGGTAACAGGGCAGAAGTGAGGAGCACTAGCATTGCTTAGTTAGCCAGGTTAGGTACTGTAATTCCTAGATGATTACAGTGTTGTACAGGAAGCAGTTCCTTGTTTGCAAAGAAGCCATATCTTTTGCATACAAGTAGCTATAAAGATGTTTCAATGCAAGCCAAAGCCTCCCTCCCTGGTATTTTTCAAGGAGTTTTATGCAGACAGCTAGGCAATGGCAGATTTAACAAGTAAATCTTCATGAGGAGGCAGGTTGTGCCTCAGAATTAGATGGCTTTCAGCCAGAAATGGATATAATAATGGTAGTGTCTTCCCGGTCTGGTTGCAGAATTGGTGGATCTGGGTTGTTAAATGCACGAGGAAGATGGGGAGACTGGACTAGATGATTATAAATCAGCTATGCTATCCTAAGTTGTTTTAGGAGTTCATTTACAAAAAGACCTAAAGGGCAAAATTCTCATTACTTTAATGCAGTGGCTGCAATAGTTTGCTTTAACAAAATAATAATTTTTACAAAAGAGTGGGAATTCATAACTCTACAGTGCAGCTCATCTTTGCTCGTACGTACAAGTCAGGTCATTAGGCTGGAAGGAGAAGTTCAGTTCTGATGAGTAACATCTCAAGCTGCGTGTTTTATAGGCCAGCGCAAGAGGAACTGTTACTCAGTGTCCCTGTTTGAGAAAACACTGCAAAGTTTGATTCCAGATGCAGCTGTAAATGGTGTATTTAAATGCAGATGTCTGTACAGCCTGCATAATTTAACAATACCAGATCATGAAAATTGTATTTATGTGGTAAGATACATCTTTTTCTCCTGGACCTCCAGCAGTTATTTCTGATCTATGGTTTGCATGTTGATCTTTGCTTTAATTTCTTCTGCACTGTGTTGTTCATATTTCTCTGCTCCAGCTGTATCCATTATTGCTGGAAAGAACCATCTATAATATTTGTAGGTGTAACCTGAAAGTTGGCTAGTTATTACTTTAATATATTATTCTTTTATGATGCTGAAGTTGAGTTGTGCTAAAAATGCTGTTTTCCAATGAAACATTTACTCCTATGCCCGTGCATTTTAATCTGGCAATTGTGTATTTGGCTTTGCAATGATTCTAGCATGACTGATAATTATTTTTTACAATTTAAGTCATTGCAGAAATTATTAGTAATATAGAATGCGCACGCTTTCATTTCATGAACTGTGGTAGGTTAGGAATTATATTTAACTGTGAAACCTCCTAAATACGGCAGGTGTCACGCAGCTGAGCAGTGCAGATACAGGCTACAAATAACAAGTGAGAGCGGGTAAACGGAGATGGGTCGCTCTTAGGGGGCACGGGATCGTCTTTAGGCAGGAGGAGAAAAGCAGACATTAAAGTATCCTGGGTTTTTTTTTTTTGCTTTGTGCAGTGAAACACCTTGGACACATAGCCTCACTGTTCCATGATAACTGCATAGTTCTGAGGCCTTGGTGTTTGTGTGATGCCCTTTTAACAAAACTACAAGCTCTACAATAGGTAGGCTCAAAAGCTGCTTATGTTACAGGAATTACAGCACGTGCCAAACAGCCCTGTACCCATATGCATAAACACAGAGTGACAGGTCCCCCAGCAGAATAATTAGAATGTCAAATTGAGGTTGGAATCCTGCAGCTGTCTGCTTTCTAGGAGATACCTATGGACCTGTGGCCTTTCTTAAACAGTGTTATTTGCTATCTACTGTAGAAATACACGAAGTACAAAAACATAATTAAGAGGCTTAACAGTGTGGATCTCCTCCAGCCTTTAAGCTGCATCTATCCTAAATATTTTGCCCTTGTTCAGAGGCAGCCTACATGCTTGCAACTCCAGCCTGTCTCTCGGCCTTATAGAATATTGATCAGTCTTCATTTTTATTTATCCATGTTCTACCCAGACAATGCCTTTTAATCTCTAGGGGACTAAACCTTGGCAAAAGTATGTTCTGTTTGCTTGGTGGTAGCATGGCTTTGACATTAACACTTCAGTTCTCTGAGCTGCTTTGAAGTTCCTTACCCTGGCTATCTTATCACATAGTCTTTGTATCGGTTCTTTCCTAGATCATCCCCATCTCTGGTTACTCCAAAGTGCGGTGCAAGAAGACACTGATTAAAAAATTGAAAATGGAGGTTGAGTTGTAAATAGAGTATTCACTTAAAGCGTCTCCCAGTTTGTCTCTGGGAGAGCTTAGTACAGTAAGCAGTTCCATAACAGTGGCAGGAAAAAAGGAACTGCTGAACTGAAAGGGACAAGAAAGTTGTCCAGTGTAGGCAATGTACTGTGTGACAGTTTTGAGGAAACTCTGCAGCAAATAATGACATACAGTGTATGGCTTTTTCTTTTGCAGACTGCTAGCTCGGTAACTGTGCCAGAAACACTGTTGTTTGTTTCAACTCTTGATGGAAGTTTACATGCTGTCAGCAAGAGGACAGGAGCAATCAAGTGGACTTTAAAAGAAGGTGAGCAGGAGGTGTCCTGATGTCCTCTACTCAGTAACAGTAATATCAGTCAAATTAATGGAGAAGTCCAACTGTTGTAGGGCCTGGTAAAGACTTTATTTTCTTTCTTATTTTTTTCTCTTGCTCCAGAATTAAGCTACAGGGTTCTGGAGCCAAGTTCATCTCCATATTTTCAATTGCAGATCTTTTCAGATTTATAGGTTTTTTTCCAGAATAATTAATCTGCAGCAGTATAGTTAGCAGGTATCATGTGTCATGCGAATGAATGCAATATAAGCAAGCATAGGACAGAATAGATGCCAAATGAGTGTCAGCTCGTGGAATTGGTGGCAGAAGGTTTGCATGATTGTCTCTCTGGGATACACTCTGTTCACTGGTGCAGTGAATGTCAAGCAAACCTTGGGTCTTTTTTTCTACTGTCGATGTTTAGGAACAGCACAGGGTTTTTAAAATGAGACCTACATTTGTGTAAAGAAATGTAACATTGCTCAGTGACTGGAAGTGATTTTGTAATTTTAACTGCTGAGCAGAGATAGCTCTGTCTTCATGAAAAATTCAGTATAGTACAAACATGTTTTAGTGGCACTCTGATTACATGTGGTAGAAGTGATAGTAGTGTTATTACTTCAGGAAATAAATTACAAAACAGGTCAAATAGATAGGAGTCACAGCGATTGCATCATTATGTTCTCTATTTTTAAATCTGATGTCAATTTAGTAGGTGAGCTGAAATGGTAGGAAAGGGCTTGTGCATGGCTGATGTTTGCAGTACAAACCAGTTCTTATTTGTGAAGCTATTCATATTTGATTACAAATCTACCAGAGAAAAAGTTAACTTCATAAATGAGCTTTTGTGGCTCCTCTTAGTTAATAGGTATGATTAAATTTTCTCCCCTGTCTCCTCTTTAAATTTAGACTTCTCCTTTCCCTGAACAGGCTTGAATAAGAAAAAAAAGGAAGTTACAAGCCTCCTCTCTTTATTGTTGCTATAGGCTACTGCTTGCTGTTTTTTGCTTGTTAAACAAATGACATGAATATACTACATAGTCCTATCCTAGAAGGGTATCATAACTGGCATTTATTTGCAGCCAGACTTTGTAAGTGACAAGAGGGTTTTTGAGGAAGAAATGAAGTCGATTTGCTAGTGAAAACAATCTTGGTCAGAGTGTATTGCTCAAGGAACTTCCCTTGTTTAAAAAGAATTGTTGCAAAACTATTGTTGGTACAGTAGAACTGCCAGACTGGATAATCTTGTTTCATAGAACTTTTTTCCTTGCTGTTGCTAAGTATGTATTATATCCTGTGTCTTATGGACATGTTCAGTTGCTTTTTGCAAAGCACTTAATGCCCATTAGTTTATTTCTGCACACAAGGGTCAATTAAAAAAAAGTGGCAATTATTGTTACAAGATGCTTCGCATTAAGTGTATGTGGCATAAATTGGTGAATTAATCTATAATTAGAGGGGGTTTATTTATTTTTGCAAAACTGTATTTGTTGATGGTCACCCTGAAGGTGAAAGCCCAACAAAGATGCCACAGTATTGGAAACTAGTAGCTCATGAAAGTCTTTACCATCTTGCTGTGCTAAATCCCTGGAGAAATTTAATTGTGCAGAATTCATTATTAATATTAATACAGAGCATTTCCCAGTAGGAAGTTGCATGGATTGCAGGCAGTGTTCTTGCAGGTGCCATTTTACCCTGATTATCAGACAATAAACCATGTGTTGTAGTTCAGATGACCTCCACAACTCTCAAAGCACATGAAGTGCTGCAGAGGCATTCATCAGGAAGAGAATGTTTTATTACTGCACTTAACCAGCAAAGTATTTAACAAAGGGCAATTCATATACATTTTATTTTCATTGGGGAAAAAACCAAGGCAGTGTTCATTATCAGGCAGTACTTAAACAAACATGAAAATCTTGCCATGTGTGGTTTGTTTTAATTTAGCATTGAAGCTTATCTTAGCTATGCAGAGTAAATGAGCCAGTGGTTATCACCACAATAATATGTTTGGGTTTCCTGCCTTCATGTACTGCTGGAAAGAAAGGCAGTCTGAATACCTCTGCTCCCCATAAAGTGGGCAGAAGAATGTGTCAGGTAGTAGTAGGACTGTCTGTCCAGTAGTTCAGAGTTAAAGCTGTGTTCCCTGCAGTTGTATGTAGGAAGATTTGGGACCTGTTTGAGTGTACTTAATGCCCTATTTTCCTGTTTGCTTGGATGGGTCCCACCTTCTGACAGCTCTCAGGATTTTTCAGTGGCCAGGTAACTGATGCTGCTCATTCCCTGGGCTTTGGAAATCTGGAATATGGTTGGAAAGTTTATAGAACCCATGCTCCTCCTGACTCCAAATTTCTGAGAGGCACATTTGCTCCTGCTGTGGCCCCACAAAACCCTTTGAAAGGGTGTCGCACACATTTGATGAGAGACTAAGTAAGGCTCTTAGTGCCACCTCTGATCAGCAAACAGAGCTGTCAGCTCTAGTGAATGTGTGATAGACTCCTGTGTTTTCTGCACTTGCTACTAGCAACATACTTAGAGAGTATCCTAAGTAAGATTACTTAAGATGAAATCTCTTCCTCAAAATTGCTGGAAATGAAACTTCTCTCATTTCTTATAGATCTCAGCTCCATGCAGCAATTTAGGCTTGCTTTTATGTGCAGGTAAGAAAGCAGACAGTGATAGAGGTGGTGATGAGACACCTGTTGGCAAGATGGAATCTGGAGAATACTTTTTTCCTTAATGTCAGACTTTATGCTCACAATTCTAATTTCAGCGTGAGCTTTAAGAATGTGATTTAAGAGTGTCCTGTTCTATCATGTCTTTGTAAAAATCATCCTGTATATGTTAGTTAACTCAAGACCTTAGGTTAATGATCAGGATATTGAACTTCAAGATGTTCATAATGTAGTGTTTGGGACTGTACTCTCAGACAGATTATTTCTCTGTTCTTCTCACAGTTACTTCTGTACTGTTCAAAGTGATCTCTTTCTTTTCATTCACCAGCTTTTCCACTAAGAAATAATGCAAAGTAATTTTCCAGAATGGCGTATATGTATACAGATTTAGGTCTAGTTTAGAGCTGGTGAAGTTTTTTTAGGATCTTTAGTTCTCTGTAACAATGAAAAAAAAACCCAACCAAACCAAACCAGTGGTTCACAAAAATTTTAAACGTTTTGGTTTCTAATACCTTACTCATAACCTATGGAATTCAGTGGACTAGTTGTGATGAGACAAAGATGTAAAGACTGTGCCTCTTAATGGTATATTGTATGTAGATTCTAAAGGGCAAATCTGAGGTCTGTAGGTCCTGCTCTAATAACAGTGGTTATTCCTAAGCAAGAAGCAATACCTTTGTGCAGAACTGTAATGAGTAAGGGTTGTCAAAAGAAAACAATTGTAGACAGTACTCTTTTCAGCAAATTCCAGAGGACAGCTTCTTAGCATCTTTAACCTCATTTACTGCAGTTGCAACAGCAGGCAAGGATGACACGATTTTAAATTGGCCCGTTAGCCCAGTTCTTACGGTGGGGCCTCAGGTCAGGAAACCGTTTTTTCCAGCTCATTCCAGTGGGGCAGCGACTTACTCATTTACTGTTTCAGAATCTCCCACTTCTTCTTTTTTGTTGTTGCTTTTCTATGTTCTAGCTAAAGGCAGATTACAGTGATGAAAATGTGCATTATAAAAGACTTGGGTTTTGGTCAATTTTTATCTTAGCAGTTGATTGTGAAATATGGAGGAAAGTCAGGTGCATTATAGTTAGTGTTAGTCATGCTTTTAAAACTGTATATATGACCTTTTTTGCACATATGCATGCAAAATATGAGTTAGAATTATTGTAGAAAAATATGAAATGTGTTCTGTGCTTCTGCCTGCTCACAAGCAAATGATTCAGGCACAAGTATTTTCTGGCCATGATGCAACCCAAACTTTATTGGGATATCTGCCTGTTTCCAGGTCAAAATCTTAATTTCAGGGAAGTGTAACTGAACCCAGTAATTTACTGCATTACTGGACAGGGATTATGTTATGAGGTTTCTAACAACTGCTGCATTTGTGAATAAATTTTTAAGAGTTCTAGAATAAATCCTTATAATATAGGATTAATGTCCTCTTAATTCTTTTTTTCTTGACAGTTACCTTCCAAATCTTTTTATAAACTTGAAAAAATACAAGCTTTTCAGTTCTCATGGGATCACAATTTTGAAGTCTCACGGTGATGAGGAGAGGTATGGGCAGTCTTATAACAGCATCTCTGTTCCACCAATGCCCTTGAACTCCCTGTGATTGTTGGGTGTTAATATGCTTTGCTGAATTAATTTAACCAAGAGTATCAGTAGCAGTAATTCTAGTCATAGTATGTGTGTGTGCTTGTTTACACACAGGGGTGTATTACCAGAACGGAAAGTTAAAACTGGTGTGTATTGAATGGAGGAGTTTAATGAGGGAATCGTTCATATGCTCTGCCTTAGTGGAGGCTGCAGGAAAAATGAATTGGAAACCCTTGGAAGTATCTATAGAAAACTCAATCTTCTCTCTAGTACTGGAGATATTTGCAGGGTGGCATCCTGCTTCCTAACTCATCAACATACACTCCATAGTTGCTTTGGCATCTTTGTTTTCTTAGTCTAGAAAGTGGAAAGCTTATGGACAGGATATCTTACCAAAAGCTTTATGTAGGACGTTGCAAGAAGTTGGCTTTTCCCGTGCTACAGAGAATGGATGCTTAAGGGAGAGACAGATAAATTTTTATTACAGTTTTGTCACATTTTCTCTGTAAAGTTTTTGTTCTGATTCAGAATACTTACTGCTTTGTTCAGTGGTTATTATCACTGTTGTTGGTATTGGAACAGATCGAGCCTATTAGAATGATGTACCTAATTACAGGGAACTGCAGTTCAGGGAAATTTTGAAAGCTGGATTACATGATTACAGACTCAGCATGTTAACACTTGAGTGCTGAGCTGCTGAGGAGAAGATAAGGTCTCAGTTCTCTGACTTTTGCAAGGACTTTTTGTGCTTGACCTGCTGTGGATCAAAAGCTGACCTCAGCTGTAAGACTAATCACTCTTTGTATTCAAGCATATTAGAACTATTGTAAGCCCTGACGATAAATTAAACTCCAGATTCTCTTTTATCTCAGAGTGAGTTCTTATTTCAAAACCAACATTGAAATAAAGTTGGAATACATCCCAAACCACATGAAAGTGAATGTGAAGAGTTCATTGTCTGTCTTCAAATGTCTTTGCAGAGCTATGACCTTAGTTCAAGATCACGAAAGTGTTAAGAAAATGAGAAAATTTACATTGCCCAGGTAGCTAAAAATGTAGAGAAATGGTTCTCTGTGGTCATGTCTTGCCAGGTTGATGGTGCTAGTACTGGAAGGAGAATTCCATTCACTCCAGAAAATAAACTCTGTCAGGTTGTGTTCACATTGTGAGTAGCCTCCTGTGTGTAAAGGAACCAGATGTTGATACTAAATGCTTTCAAACTGTTCATATATAGCACTTAAATTTTGCAGGAAGCCATCAGAAAAATCAGTGTTTTGGTTCATGTGCCAGTAAGTACTAAACAAATTTCCTGCTGCTTTGTAGTAACATCTTAATCTGTTCCATCTACCACTTTTATCACTGTTAGTAAATCAAATTTAAGTTACTAAGAAAATGAGTAAAAGCAGGATTTTTTTCAGTTATGATCAAGCTTTGTTGTTCTTGATAGTGAAGGTAGGATATTTAAGAAAAGTTTTAAGAACTTTTTCATGAGCATGATGCTTCTGTGCAGCACACACTGAACACTGTGGCACTTGTCCTAAGGCTTTCTCATTTGTGTATCCTGATATGCAAGATTGCCTCAGAAAAACTCATGACATAAGTTGAAGGGACATTCAAGGGATTTCTAGCATCACTTATTAAAGTGAAGGATACATTTATTGATGAAATTGTTATAAGTGACGTCTTTCAGAAATACAAGATGGGGAGTAAAAGATTAATGCAAATAAATATTGCACAGAAACTATATGTGTGTTTCTTCTTTCCCTGTTATGGTGCTACATGGTTGATAAAATCATGCAGCATTCCTCAGACCTTTGAGATAGTTTGAGTCTTCTCTTTTAAACGGAGATCACCCAGTCTTAGAAAATTAAGTGGAAACTGATTATTACTCCAAAAACGCTGTATTGCATTATTATGACTCAGTGTATTTTGGGGTCAGAGAAGGAACTATAGGAAAGCATTACTAACCAGACTCTCCTCCAAATGTCATGGACAAACCAGATTATGCTAGAGAGCATAATCTAATTTTTTTAATTTCCTGTAGTTATTCAGGTTTTCTTGAGCATTCTTTGGAAACACCACCACCACCCCCCCCCCAACCGTGAAATACTAATATGTGTGAGGAAATCACATTCTGTCCTGTTCTGCTGTAGAGTATGTGTGGTGTTAGGTCAGTAACAGTCTAGCTGGGAAGTTTGAAACTTGATTCACATAGTGATGGTTTGCTGCTGTAATTTCATATAGCAACTTCACACTTCTATATAATAAAGACAATAAGCAATCCTTTTATTAAATTTAGAAGTTTGTGATGGTAATTTGGACAAGAAACTATTTTCTTATGCTTTGCCTGTGCTGCCTAGAAAGTGATTTTAAAGAAGATCCCCTTTACTGTATTTAAACAATGTATATACAGTTGGTTTTCACTTCAGGAACAAGTTGCACAGCTTTGTTATCTCTAATGATGGCTTGAGGAGATGTTTGTAGATAGGATAGAGTTGTTGAAGCACTGTTGAAGATTGCTGTTGTCTAGCAGTAGTTGTCATCACCACAGGTGACACATTATTTTTTACCAGATGAGATACTCTCTGTTCATCAAGGGACTTGCAGAGTTGATTTGGCTTTTGCCTTTGCAACGCACATAGCATTAGCAACGCACATAGCATTTGCAACGCACATAGCATTTGCAACGCACATAGCATTTGCATTAAATCTTACTTCAAATGAGGCAGGTGACATTTTCTGCTGATTTATGCTGTGCTTTTTTTTCCCCATGAAACTGAGAGTTTCCCTTCCCACAAAGCATTTATAATTATAAAAACTCTAGGCTGTTTGTCTTCTTTTAGTTAATTTCACCTAGGCTTGTGGATGCATTGAGTATATAAACTCACATCTGTTTGCTTTTAATAGTTCAATTTAGCAGTTCAACTCCAGAGTTGAACCACTTTATGTAATGGTCAGCTAATGAGCTTTCTTTCTTCCTTTCTTTCTTTTCTTTGATAACAGAGAGATTATGTTGTAAGTCTGCATGTTTTTCATGAGATACTGTACAGCCTGTGAAATGCTTGAAGCAAACACTGAGAAATAATTGGCATATCATCAACTGGAAGTTTGGAGCAGGGGGAGTCCCTCCCAGCATACCCTGAAACCTGTTTCTTCACACAAGGGATAGAAATGAATTGCTTGATGTAGTTAATGGAGTACAGGTCTGACCGAGCAGCATGGTCTGTAGAGACATATGGAACAATGAATCACTTAGTTCCTTTGTCTGAATGTTAATTATTGTTAGGCCCTTTTGATGTGTACTTGTGATAGGATGTGGAGCTCCACACTTGTGTAGCATTCCCATCTTACACTGATGAACAGTGGTAATGCTGGTAATTCATCAATAAGAGAAAAATCGATCAAGATAGGTGGTCTTGATATCCATCTTCTGTGACTGAATGTCAGTGGCTGTTAAGAGTACCAGCTAACTGCTCTCAGTGTTTTTGCTGCGCTGTGTAGGAGGCTCTGAGTAGGAGATAGCATGACTCTGCTGTGTCCGTGCCCTGCAGTGGGTCTCTTCCCAGAGCTGGCATGGAGGTCGGCAGGGTCCCTGCATTAGAGGATTTGCTGGGATGTAGGGGGAGGTGTGTTTGGTGCTGTTCCTGCTGGCGCGGTGGTGAGTAACCGTGTGATGAGAGAAATGGTTAAAGCACACAATTTGACAAGGTTGCTCACCAAGGAGTGAGTTTCCTTGGTGTAGTGTATTCAGTGCTTGAGTAGCACACTGCTCCCTCTCCAGATAATTGAGTTGTTCCCAGAAGCTTAATGTGCTTTTGAGTAGTTAATTCTGACAGCTTTGAGGATGTATCTGGAACATTTTGTAGGCTTACAGTGGAAATACATAAATACATATGTAGTTACGTTTTGAACAAAGCTGCTTTGAGAGTGCTTACTTTGTAAAAAGAAACTGATGAAAATAGGAATAGCTACTCATATTGTGCTTTCTGTCCCTGATGTTATGGGTGCATCTTTTGGTGGCTACTGTTTTCAGGTGCACTGCTGTTAGAGGTCTGATTGGCTAGGGGTTTCTTCTGGTTTTTTAATCTGTTCTATAAAAACAAAGAGACCTGCTCCTAGGCCATTGTTATCAGACCCAGCAGTTGGTGTGGTGCAATATACTACAGGGGAGAGAGGCTTTGCAAGACCTGTGTAATGAACCCTGAATTTCTTGTTCTTGTCTTGCTTAGCTCTGCAAATATCACAGTATACTTGAGCTGTCCACAATCTGTGCCAGTTTCCCAATCAGAGGCTCTTAAAACACCATTGCTTTTGTTCTTCCTTCCTGTAGCATCATGATGTTTGCATGGAGCCAGAACAGGTGAAAAAACAGTATTTGTTTGCTCATTGCTCTTTCATCTTACTTGGACTTATGCTAGTGCAATGGTTTGATTTCCCCTGTGGAAGTGAAGATACCTTGCGTCCTCCTGACTTCTGAGTTACTTTTTGCCTGTATAGCCATAAATATGTGCACAATTTTGTCTTGGAAATTGCAGAGTATGTCTTACGGCTCTTGGAACTTCTGTGATTTTTGTTATCAGGAATGAAAATCTCCCAATTCAGGATTTTTTGAGGCCTCAGTAATTTTTAGGACACATTACCTTCCATTAAAATCAGCTTGTTATTCTTAATATATCTTTTGGTGGAATAGGATTTACATTGAGCATTGTCAGGTTTTATTTTGTAACTTCTTTTTGTTGATGAAAGCTGAACTGTGATCCTGATCGCTCAAAATACCAACTATTGTGAGATTGTACCCAAACCACCTGATTTTTATGTAATGTGGATTCTTGGATAAACTTTAGTGGTGAGATTATTTAAGGGAAAAAATAAGATTTGAGGGAATTTTGAATAGTCCTTGTTAGACTTCTGTTTTTCTTTTCATGCTAATCACAAAGGTTTTATCTTGAAGTAGGAAGTGGAACTAAGATTTTTCTGACTTGCATGGACTCTTGCTCTTAAGTCAGTGGCAGCCTTCCCATTCATTTCAGGAGGTGTAGCACTAAGGCTCTCAGTTTGTGTGCTGCATTTTAAATTAACTTGGGAGTTGGCTAGAAAGCATGTGCTGTACCTTGGTTTGAAGTTTGTGGAAGCCCTGGGGTGAAAGCAGGTGCTGCAGGGTGCAGTGAGCTGCCTCCTGGGCACCAGCGCCAGCGGTTATACACACGTATCGGAAGCCAGGGTTTTATCAGCATGTATACAGGCAGCTCCAACAGCTGTGCTGTCCAGGTGAGAAATAAGGAGAAAACTCAGGATGCAATGCAGTGCTGCTATCATTTCCAAGTCTCCTCTCAGGAGTAGCATGAATAAAACTGAGCAGAGAACTTCAGAAGTTCTAGAACTCCTCAGGTGCTTTGTACTTTCCCGTTTTACAAACCAAGTTTCATGACCACGTATGAGCAAATTGAGGCTGCTGGGGTGGCCCCTTTGAAAGTCTGCATCAGACTTTCAAAAAGGAACAAGTTGTTGCAGGCCTGACTTAATCCCAGTGTGCTCAAGGGATTGGATTGCCAGTGTTATGACTTTTTCTCTCCCTTTGTGCAGATCCTGTCCTCCAGGTACCAATCCATGTGGAAGAGTAAGTCTGTTTCCTTTATCTCATTTACTGCTTGTTTGATTTTTACTGACACCTTGAAATTTGGTTTAATTTGAACTAAAACAGTCTGTGTTTGAGAAAGGTTGCATACCTTGCAACATCAGTTTAATGTGGTTGAGAGAGCAGAGACAGAAAGGATGTAATTAGCTGCGTATGAATCTCTTATTTGTAGTACTTAGAAGAAGCATCCTGTCTGCAGTCTGTTCTCTCTGGTGTAGAGATCAAGGTCGCTATCAGTGCTAGCGCCGGAATCGAGCAAATGACAGAAACAGCTAGGGAGCGATCCCTTGTTCTTTTTCTCTTCAAATAAAAGACTAAAAATAATGAAGCATAGGAAACTCCAACCCCCCACCACTACCAGAATCTTCAAATGAAACTCTCAAGCTGTTACTTCAGAGCAGCTCCTCCAGAATAGAAATCGCACGTTTAACTAAAAAATTCAGGCTTTATGTCTCCGAAGTCAGTGTTACATCCTTTCATTTTTGTGGTTAAGTTTTTTGTTTGTGTCTTGTTTTTGGGTGTTTGGTTTGTGTTGGGGGTTTTTGGGTTTGTTTTTTTTTTGGGAGGGGGTGTTTTGTTTTGCTTTTCATGATGGGGCTTGTTTGAGATTTTTTTTAGTTTGGGTGGGAGGTTGCCTTTATGTCTCAAATTCTGGCAACTCTTTCTGTTCCTTGCCTTCCTTATGCTCTCTGTTTGGTTTGTTTTAAATTCTGTGGCCTTTCAAAAGCATGTATAGATTCATAGAATCAGCAGGGTTGGAAAAGATCATCAAGGTCATGAAGTCCAACCGTCAGCCCTGCACCATGGTAACCACTAAACCATCCTGAAGCCCCACATCTGCCTGTTGGGTTTTTTTTAACATCCCCAGGGACAGTGACTCCACCACCTCCCTGGGCAGCCTGTTCCAACGCTTCACCACTCCTTCCCTGAAGAAATTGTTCCTATTATCCAATCTGAACCTCCTTTGGTGCAACTTGAGCCTGTTTCCTGCCATACTGTCGCTAGTCAGTAGGGAGAAGAGGCCAATTCCTGCCTGCCCACAGCCTCCTTTCAGGTGGCTGCAGAGAGCTGTGGAGATGAGGCTCTTGTAGGAGCTTTCACCCCACTGCTTGGCTGCTGTGTTTGGATCTTTGTGAAGTGGTGGAGTTGCCATCGCTGGAGGTATTTAAAAGAGATGTAGATGTGGCCCTTAAGGACATGGCTCAGTGGTGGACGTGGCAGTGTCAGGCTAATGGTAGGACCCAGTGGTCTTTTCCAAGCTAAATGATTCAGTTCTATGAGTCTGTGAAACTTGTTTATGTTTTTTTCATTTTCATAGTTCATAAACAAAACTTCAAAAAATGGGTAATACAAAATTAAAAATGTAACTTCTGCTGAGCTTCTCTTTACAGCCAGTACTGACCATAGCTGCTTTTATGTTCTCTGAGCAGCACATTACATTTTTATCATTTATAATTGCTGCTTCAATCCTAGGCCAGCATTTCTTCCAGACCCAAATGATGGCAGTTTGTATACACTCGGTGGCAAGAATAGTGAAGGCCTGACTGTAAGTATGCTTTGTAAATTCTCCTCCCTGGTAATTTTTAGAAACGTGCCCTCATCAGTCTCACCCAAAGAATAATCCCCAAGGGAGCTCTCTGCTTTCTTACCTGTACTTTGAAGTTCTGCAGGCTTTTGTACTGCCTGATGGAAGTGTCCCAGTTTCTTGGAAGAGCTCAATCAAATTGGCCAAAAATCAGCATCTGCTGCCTGTGCCAGCTGTTACGAGTTTTGGGAATGCCAGTGCACTCCACTCTGCTGCGAGCAATTCTGCAGAGGGAAAGCATACTTTAGTTTATCAGAGCAGAAAGTCACCACCTTTCTTGGGACTGACAGAGAATAATTTCTGCTTGAAAGTATCAACATCTGACATGTTGTCCACTTGTGCTGTTTTTCTGTACCTTGCTGAAATAAGGATGATAAGTCAAATTTCTGTGGTATTACCCAAACACTGAATAATCTCTGTGTGACATATGTCACTTTCCCCCAAATACTTAATTTTCTAAAACCATCTCTCAAAAGACAGGATTAATGTAAACTCTGCTGACACCTTTAGGAGGTATCTTTATAAGGTTTACTAAGCAGACAGAAATGCAGATCCTTTTCAGAAGTCACCAAGCCATGTAGCCTACAGATACTAGCTAACATTTGGCTTTTATTTTTAAACTTTGTGGTGTTTGTCTTCCCACCAGTTTCTTTTCTCTAGCAGCTGCTATTATTTCTCTTAAGAACTTCAATATTGTTAAATATTTTAGTATTTACTCACCACTGCCCTCCTCACCCCAGTACAGCCAGATTGTAACTTGCAAAGTGATTCTTGGTTCTTTTCCTGGGTGAGTTCAGGAAGCAGCAATATACTTTAATCTGTTCCTTTATTCTGTTAATCTCCTCTCTTTTAAGTTAATTTTATTTCTGTTTAGAATCACTATTATAAAAATTTTAAGCAAGAGTAATTACATTAAGTAAAGTTAGCAAAGGCCTGATGGTTACTGTTGGTGCAGCTTGTCCAACACTCTTGCTACCTCATCCCAATGGGAGTTTCTTAAAGCTTCGTAAGGGTTGTCCCCTGTTCTGTCAGTGCCGTACAGGCCTGGCAGCATCTCAAGAGCTCTTCAGTCGCCCCCTCAGCAGTTTAATGTGTGTGAAGATGTCTGGCCTTTCTAATTGTCCTTGTACAGTCCTGCAGAGAACCATTTTAGACCTGTTCTAGGTAAGGCAGTTCAATCAGAATATGATGATGATAGACCTTAAAAAAACAGTCTTGGCCTCCAAACATCTCAGCTGGAAATAGTTCTTCCACTCTACATGCGGTGAAGACTGTCACACCAACATGAATAGGCTTTTATTTTTTTGTTTGGTTTTGTTTTTCTCCTTAGAAACTTCCATTTACTATTCCAGAGCTGGTTCAGGCATCTCCCTGTCGCAGTTCAGATGGGATCCTGTACATGGGTGAGCTCAAACTTCATTTCTTTTAGTCCCTAGTATGTTCAGTGACTAGACAGTGTAGAGACCCTCAGACTGCATGGGAATAGGCTTTACTTTGGATGTGAGTTTGTTTTTCATGAACCTTTCTGATAACAGAAATTCTGATTAATATTGAAATTCAGTTACTGTTTAAAGATTAAAACCCAACCACTTTTCCTGAAGGAGAAAATAGCCTTTCTAAGCCCTCAGTATCCTGTATGGGGCTTTTTACTTTCTTGAGATGCTCTCTCTCAACCAAAAGTGACTTCTGCTTAAAATATTCTTAACCTTATGTCATTGATTGCCTGACAATTGTAATTAGATTAGAAATCACACTGCAGCACAGTTAGACATCCTCTGTTATCTGAGATGCAGTCTGTTCATTTATACTAGAAGTAATAACAAATTTATGGCTCTATGTCCTGACCCATTCTAATTGCAGATGGATTTGGGAGGAGAAAGGGAGAAGGAAGGACAGTTATTACTGATCCCAACAGTAAATGTGTGAAGGGTCAGGATGGACTTTGTGTTGCTTTTAATCTCCTGAAGGGTCAGTGCCTACTTCTGGTTCTCCATTTTGTGAAAAAAGGAGTGAAGCTTCTGAACAGCACACACCTGTTAGCATCAAAGAAATATTTAAGGTTATGGCTCATGTAGACTTGAATGGGATGTGAGGATCACAATCCTTAATCAAGCTGAAATGTGTAGATCCTCTAATTTTTTTCCACCTGCTGTTCTTCAACACGGGTTCTTCCATCTCCTCTTCTGCTAGCTCACAGGTTCTTCTGTGCTCAGAACTCGTTAGATTTTATGAGCATGAAAAAACCATCCAGCCAGTAGTACTTGCCATTCTAAACATTGTATTTGGGTTTTGTTGTCAACATTTGGGATGGGCCAGTAGTGATAAATGAAACTAAGCCTGACTGTATGGAATTGCTTTATTAAAAATGCTTTATTCACACTAAGTTCATAAGTTCGTAAACTGAAGGAGAAAGAAGGCTGCAAAGCTTGGTGGAAGCACAGTTTTCCAACTGAATGCTAATGTGGTTTAAATTATGATTTCAGGTAAAAAGCAGGATATTTGGTATGTGATTGACCTCATGACTGGGGAGAAGCAGCAAACCTTGACCTCCTCATTTGCAGAAAGTCTTTGTCCGTCAGCATCCCTCCTGTACCTGGGGAGAACAGGTCATATGGTGGTTCCTTTTTCTGCAGCTTGAGAATTTCATGATGATGTTGTTAAAATTTAGGATGATAACAAATGACCTTGTGATGAGTTAATGTTTTCAAGTTTATTTGTTAAAAAACTTCTGTAAATTACAATTTGGGCTGTACACAGAGAATAGTAACTCTTTATAGCAGTGGAGACATACTGGGTTTTTTTAAGCTTTGGCAGCAGGCACGGCCCATTATTCTTCTTGTGACTAAGTGCAATTTATATTCTATTTAACAGTGCATTCCAGTAGCAGCTGTGAACCCAAGTTTGCTCTGTAATGTATAAAAACTATTTAAGGAAAATGGAGATACAGTATATCAAAAGCAATATTCTTAATAACTGTCAAAATCAGCTGAACACCATCTAGATTGGGACTAGTAAAGAGGACTAAGTGTTATAGACTTGCTCTTTAAACCTCTGGATGTGTCCTTTCAGTGTGATAGTTCAGCACCAGAGCACGGTATGCTGAAGTTTAGGATGCAGGGTAAGGGAATGGGGGTACACACAAAGGAGCTGTGCAGTACACACACAGTACTAGGACTATGGGCACAGTGTTCTGCTGGCTCCTTTGGAGGTTCCTAGAGATGGGATGTGAGGAGATCGGGGATTATCCTTACAACTATGAAGTGTTTGTCTGTCAGGAGTGCTGGGAAAAGGAAATGCAGAGCACAGCATGTGGCATGAGTGGTGATTTGAAGAGTGTCTCAGATTTGAGATGATTGATTCTATCCTCTCATAGGTTTTTTTGCTTCACAGACTGTATATTTTTTAACAGAGTACACGATCACCATGTATGACACCAAGAAGAAGGAGCTGCGATGGAATGCCACCTACTTTGATTATGCAGCTACTCTGCCTGATGAAGACATAAAATACAGTAGGAATTTAATTGCTGTCTTCCCCCACCCCCCACCCCCGCCGCCGGCCTTTGGCCATGGATTCTGCATATACAAGCAAAATTATTCCAATATTTTTCTATAATAAATAGATCAGGCTGATTTTTCTGCAGTTGATACATAGCTGCCAGGCTTTTTACATGCTGTAGTATCTAGAGCCTGCTAGGTAGCTTCAGGTAAAGTGAAACTAAGAAGTTGCAGCTCTTGAAGATATGACTCTTTAAAATTTAGTGGCAGATGGCTAGAGAGGAAGCTACCTAAACTGTGGTGCACACTCAGAAGCTATTGCAGTGCTATTGCATTGCAACTGAACTTGTATCTACCTAATTCTGACCACTGATGAGCTATTCTTTGGCAGTGTAAAGAGCAGCAATCAGATCATCTGTATATTTGTGTTTTGTAGAGATGTCCCACTTTGTGTCTAATGGAGATGGGCTGGTGGTGACTGTAGACAGCGAGTCTGGGGACGTGCTGTGGATTCAGAACTACGCTTCTCCTGTGGTGGCTTTTTACATCTGGCAGCGTGAAGGGCTGCGGAAGGTCATGCACACTAACGTGGGGATAGAAACTCTGCGGTACTTGACCTTCATGTCTGGGGAGGTTGGACACATTACCAAGTGGAAATACCCTTTTCCAAAGGAAATGGAGACCAAGAGCAAACTGACGTGAGCATGAATATTCCTGTTGTTCTGTTTGACAGAGCTTTGCCATTTAAAACCTTCTTTATATACTTGGAATTAAAGGGTTGTTCTACAAGTTTCAAGGTGAATAAAAGAATCTGTAAAAGCAGCTCTAGTTCTCCACCCATCATCTTATATCATATTTGATCATTTACTGTCTAAAGGCAGATGCAAAAACACCCCTATCCTAAACTTAGGAAATGCACGTTCCTAACTTTTGTCAGATGTTCTGTGTTGAATAGTTTCTTACAATATGGAACGGAATTGTTCTTTGTAATGGGAATTATGAATAACAGTACAGAGCAGTTTGGCAAATATCAGTTAGTGAATAATGTAGTAATAGGACATGAGTTCTGTCAAATGAGTAATTGTGATGTGAATAATCAACTATTAATGCTTTCATAATTAAAAAGAATGGCTTCATAGTACAGCAGTACAGTTTTACAGACACAGGCTTTTCAAGATATTAATATTGATGATTTGAGAAATCATGTATTAGTTCTGCAGGATTGTGCTGCCAGGGTTTTAGCTAAGATGGTAAAACATCTGTTTGTTTTCCAGTTTCTAATGCTTATTGTTTTTTTCCAGACCTACTCTATATGTAGGGAAATACTCCACAAGTTTGTATGCATCGCCATCCATGGTGCATGAAGGAGTAACTGTTGTGGTAAGTTGGGAGCTGCAAGAGTTGAATGACACCTGCTGGAAAGTGTCTTTAGAGAATTAGTGCTGTCCTGGGCTTAAAAAAAAACAAGTTGAAATGGAAACATACAGGAAATGCATATTAAAAGGCAACTTTGCCATAGTGAAGTGGCAAGGGGATCTGATGAAAATAGAAAATTAAACACTGAAGGCTGTATATCTACAGAAATTTGGTTTTAAACTTCTGATTTCTATCAAGAAATGCATAGCAAATTAAATCTTTCATGAAAGAATTAACAGTAGGCCTTAGAATGCATGACCATATTTCAGGAATTGTTTCAAATGCTGCAAAGAATCTGTAGCTCATCAAGAATTGTGCCAAACAAGCTTAGCAGGAGTGGAGCAGGGGTTGCTCTGCAGTATGGTTGGAGCATTGTGGTTAATGTTAAAATTGGTGGTGTGTTCATCAAAGTAACTCCCTGTGGATAGGAAGCTGCGTCACAGTTTTGTTTTGCTCATGCTGTGGTTGTCCATGTAGGAAATAAAGATACTGTTTAACTTTGCTAAAACAAGAGAGAGTAATCTCATCTCCAAGGCAACACCAACTTGGAAGGTCTAATGTCCAAGGCTGGTGAAGTGGTTTCTGAGGGCACGAGGCAGTGTTTGCTTATGGTGACTTTGCTGCCAGAAGTTTTTGCTTGCCCACTGATTTTGACCTCCATTTTCCAATGTAACTGCCAGTTTAAATATTACAGGGACTCAGTGCTTCCCTAAGGTAACAATCTCCTCTCTCCCCAGCCCCGTGGCAGTGCCATCCCCTTACTAGAGGGTCCTAAAACAGAAGGAGTCACAATTGAAGACAGTGGCGAGTGTGTGATCACCCCCAGCACGGATGTCAAGTTTTCAGGGAGGCTGAAAAACAAGAACAAGCTCAACTACTGGAACGACTGGCTCTTGATAGGTACCAGGCTCCTGGGGTGGCTGGGCCGCTCGCGTGGCCTCCCATTGCCATCTGGTGGGGAAGTCTCATGTTTGCCAGCTGCTGTACATCAGTCCCAACCACTGCCTAAACTCAGGCAGTAGTAACTGAATTCCAGTAATCGTTTCTAATTCATCTTCATTTGCATATCAGCTAATGTAATTAAGTATACAACTGCGTGCTGGGTTTCCTGAGGCGTCTGCTTTGTTCAGTGCATAGGATGAAGAGTGCTTAGCTTGATACATAGAAAGTTGTTTATTATTTATTTGCCCCTCCATCAGGGAGGGGAATAGATAATGTCTTATTTCATGTAAATGTTGTATTCTGGTGCCTTTGGATTGTTTTTTTTATTGTGTACAATGTTATTTTAATTCTCATCTTATGGCTAAGCCACAGCCAGTGCTTGAGCTCAGAGTTCCTCAGGGTTGTGATCGCTGTGCCTGGGGCTGCTTTGGATAAAGAGAGGGGAAGTTTTGAGCTTTTGTTCTCTGATATTCCCAAGCCTTTTCTAAATCAACTTTGTATATGCTCTGATGCTGATCAAAGATGCTGAGATCAAGGGATGTATTTCTTAAAAAGAGACAGGCTTTTATTTCAATAAATGTGTTCTATTTAAAGGTCACCATGAAACACCATTATCTGCCCCCACAAAGATCCTAGAGAAATTCCCAAGCAACTTACCTAAGAGGCCTGAAAATGTGATTCCAGCCGACTCGGATAAATCCACTATTGAAGAGGTTTGTGATGAGAATAATCATCTTGCTGGACAACTGAAGAGTGTAAGGGAGCACAGGTCGGGGAAAGGCAGAGAAGAAAAGCGACATGGAATTACTGACACTTTGTGTCTCAGGTTTTGATGCACTTACCAGGCAGCATCCCTGGTATGATGATTCCTTCTTTCCAAATTAGGACTCACAGCTGCTTCCCCCCCATGTTTAAAACTTTCTTTGACTTTGGTAGGATTAGAAATTATTGCAAATGATTTAGCAGAAAGCCAGGTGTATTGATGCTTCATCATCCACTAAGCTGCAGTGCTGACAGACCTTTCTTTGCCTCTTAGGTCATCGATATAGTGGAAGGTTCCAGAACGGAAGTGCCTCCCGCAGTTCCAAAGGCTATTGAGGAGAAACTTGCTCGGGCTGCGCTGCGCCCAGAGGCCCCGGTGGACTCCATGTTGAAAGACATGGCCACCATCATTCTCAGCACTTTCCTGCTTGTGGGCTGGGTGGCTTTCATCATCGCTTACCCAATGGTAATGCAGACTTGGCTTGATGTGCTGTTGAGACTTGTGAGAGTCGGTAATGTTTTTACAGCCCCAGAAATGATACAGGAGTTAGAAGGAAACACACTGCAGTGATTGCTCTGGGCATATATGTCAAATCTGGAGGGGTTTTATTCCGTCCCACCAGTTCTGGTTTCTGTGTGTGTTACTCTTTTCATGGAGATGATCATAACACCATTAGCTTCACTTCTCTCTTCCCGTCAGGTTTTCCAGCTTTTGTATCAAAGCTATTATCTTTTTATAGTTCTAAGACACATGGTCAACTGAGGAATACTTGGCTTTTGCCATATTGACCAACCAGTGCAGTTCTCAGCTTTGCAGTGGAAGCAGAATGAAATGGAAGGCGTAAGAGGGAAAGTTTCCCAGCCTGCATGGCTGGTAGTGTTGTTACAAGGGAGTTCCCCCTCTCCTTTGTATGTAGCTACCCCAATAGCTATAGAGTTGCCTTTTGTGATGTGACTTACCGAACTGAGGCCCTTTCTCACAGAGTGTTCACCAGCAGCAACAGAGGCAGCATCAGCTGGAAGAGAAGATACAGCTCTTGCAGCAACAGAAGCTGCCCTTCCATGCTCCCAACGATCTACCCCCAGAAGCAGATTTCTTGGACACGTCCTGCGGACGGACAGAGAGCTCTGCCACCAGCACACCAAATGTGTCCCCCAGAGCATCCAACCATTCTGTGTATTCCAGCATCTCCACGTCGGATGTTGGGAGCTGCCCCTCCACTGAGCAAGAAGAGGGAGGTAAAGTTGATCGAGTGTCTTTTATTGTGACACTATATTTCCAGGGTGTGTAGTGATACAACATAAGAATTAAAATACTTATTGATGGCACTTCATAGGTCAGGAAGCAGAGAAGGACTCATTAGTCTGACCATTTTAAATGAGGGAGCAGGTGGTCCATGCCCTGACTTTGAGCAGCATTATTTGCTTTAGAAAAGCATCCAGTTCATAACTGCCCAAGGTTTGTGCTGTCCATGGCAGGACATTCCTGTAACCTCTAGCCATTCTAGGGAGAGGTTTGTTTAAATAAAAATTCATATCATGATGATTAACTGGAGTCAAGAAACAAGGATGATGGAGGGCAGTCTACCTTCCTGCCTGATCTTCCTGGGTAGTTGTTTGTTCCCTCAAAAGCTATTCCAGGGAACTGCTAGTAAGCCCACTGCCATAACTGCCAGTCAGCAGTTTCTAAATTCACTAAGTGACCTATAAAACTTGTATCTGCTGAGAACCAAAGGTCTTTCATGCTGTCTTGAGACATGATCCTTCCAGACCTTGTGTCAGGTGTGTACAGAATGTTTTTGACTCTGTTGGATCATTTGGTCACCAGAGTATTCGCTTACTCAGTGTGAGCACCATGTGCAGATGTTCTGCTTTGGTCATCTGCGTCGCTGATGTAAACACAAGCAGAAAGACTTCACATATGGGCCCAGAAGGATGTACAATGAGTGGTAAAAGGCTGACTTGCCCTATCCTAAACCATTCTGTGTTTGTTTTTTTGTTCAGATGAAGATGCAGAGAGAGTGATGGTTGGCAAGATTTCATTTAACCCAAAGGATGTATTGGGACATGGAGCTGAAGGGACAATTGTGTACAGGTAGAAGACAGTATGTGTATTTAGTATTAGATAGACCAGTGAACGTCTTATTTGGTCTTTAAAAAAACCCCACGCACCCACCCAAACATGTATGTGATATGAACAGACATGAAACTTTTTCAGAAGTACTTTGCATGTGTCTGGAACTCATGCAGTGTTTCTTCACTAGCAAAAACTATTTTAGCAATGTTTAATGACCAAATGTCTGTTTCTTGCATGAGAAATGCTTTACTATGCCTCTGCAAAATGTCTTCTGTTCTCACCTGCTTTGTCTAGAGAGGGTAACAGGGTGGTGTGTCTTTCCTTCCTCTCTGCAGGGGCACATTCGATAACCGTGATGTTGCAGTGAAAAGAATCCTTCCCGAGTGCTTCAGCTTCGCAGACCGGGAGGTGCAGCTGCTGCGCGAGTCAGATGAGCACCCCAACGTGATCCGCTATTTCTGCACTGAGAAGGACCGGCAGTTCCAGTACATAGCCATCGAGCTGTGTGCTGCCACGTTACAGGAGGTGAGGAGGCACTTGCAAACCTACAGAATTTTGGGGGGGTGAAGCTGCTGTATGTGTGTTACCAGCTGGTACAATTTACTCAGCTGAAGCACTTTTTTGTTTTGATGAAGGGGCTGAATTTCCTGTTTATGGAGCAGGTAACAGTAAGTCATGTTGTGACTGAACCTTCTGTTGTTCTGGTGTAATTTACAGTATGTTGAGCAGAAGGCCTTCAGTCACCATGGCTTACAGCCCATTGCTCTCCTGCAACAGACGACGTCTGGTCTGGCTTACCTGCACTCCCTTAGTATTGGTAAGAATCCTGCACACTTCAGTATTGGATGGAGAATGGTCTATTTCCTTAATTATAAAAAAAGAAGAGAAACTGGTCTGGTGCTGGGACTTCCTTATTCCATCCCAGAAGAGAGTTGTTGAAGCTCCACTGAGTGCTGGCAGCAGCAGTGTCTGTTCTTTCACACCAGCCTCATACCTGTAACACGCTGCTGCCTTGCAGCAGTACAGCTACTCATCATGTTTGTTCAGGGCGCTGCATTTTTCGGATGAAGTCAAACTGTGGTGCCTTGCACTGATGCAAAGAAAGTGATGAGGCTCTACTAAAGACCATAGTTTGAGGTTACGATTTTTAACCTTGTCAAAAGTCTACAGTGCAAATACACATATTGTTGGGATTGCCTGGAGTGGATAAATGGGTGTGTTTAATAGTCCATAGGGACCTGAAGCCCCACAACATCCTCATCTCGATGCCTAACGCTCATGGGAAAGTCAAAGCGATGATTTCCGACTTTGGCCTGTGCAAGAAGCTGGCAGTGGGCAGGCACAGCTTCAGCCGGCGGTCGGGTGTGCCAGGCACCGAAGGCTGGATTGCTCCAGAGATGCTGAGTGAAGACTGCAAAGAGAACCCGGTAAGTCTTTGCCTTTCCCTCGGGCTCTTGGGAGGAGGAGGTCCCACTGGAAGCAAATAACCACCCTGTGATGATGGCTTAAAGTTTTCAAGGGAGAAAAAAAGTGGTCTTGCTATTAAAGGTCGTTTATTTGCAGACATACACCGTGGACATCTTTTCAGCTGGCTGCGTCTTTTATTATGTGGTATCTGAAGGCAGCCATCCCTTTGGCAAATCCCTGCAGCGGCAAGCCAACATTCTGCTGGGTGCATACAGCCTGGAGTCTTTAAGTGCGGGGAGGCACGGTAAGGGAAGCGCGGTGAACATAGAACTTTGCAGAGCTTAGTGACCATTCCATGGGTGTTACAGTACCAGCAGCAATGACACATAGTGACTCACAACCCAGCAGTGGTGAAAGCTGTACTCCAGAACACTCCTGAAGTAAAGTTCCTAAAGTTCTTAGAATTAGCACCCAGTGCTCTGGGGTACAAAATTTGGAACCCTGCAAACTCGACTGTAGAGTGGGTTCATGTGTTGGAAGAGTTACTTAATGTAATCATAACCATAGATTCAACACTACCGCCTTTGCTTGTCTGTGAAGGCAGCGCTTGAGCTGCTGGGACTCATGTTCAGGATTGTGTTGGAGGAAGTATAAAACATCAGATTTCCCTACAGCCTAAGAACTGTCACCCTTTTCCTTGCAGAAGACATAGTTGCCCGTGATTTAATAGAGCAAATGATAAACATGGACCCCCAGAAACGTCCGTCTGCCAGCTGTGTGCTGAAACACCCCTTCTTTTGGAGTTTAGAAAAACAGCTCCAGTTCTTTCAGGTTTGTTTTAACCTTTTCAGATGTTTCAGTTCTAAGGACTGCTGTAAACATTCAGCTCTCGCACTGCGTCTCTCAGCTTTCTGGATGCTTGAGGTGACAGCAATGAAGAAGCAAAGCTGTAGTGCCTTGGTGGTAGCTATGAAGCAGAAGCTCTTTCATAGCAGGCCTGGAACATGATGCTGGGCAGGCGCTACGACCAGAGCAGCCCACCGCAGTGTGTGTACACTTAATTGCAATGGGCATGGGAGCTGAGGTTCTTTCACTCCTACCTCCAACTCTGGTACAAGGCTCGGGCAGATGGTGAAACAACTCCTCATCTCAGCAACTTAATGTGTAATGCAGTGTGTTGCGCTTCAGCCCCTGCGAGAGTCTGGCATTGGCCAGAAGCAGCATTTCTAAATTGTTGGGAAAAGGTTGGAACTAGAACTCGAAGTAACCTGAACGTCTCTTCCAGGATGTCAGCGATCGGATAGAGAAGGAATCTTTAGATGGTCCAATAGTCAAGCAATTAGAACGAGGGGGAAGAGAGGTGGTGAAAATGGACTGGAGAGAGCACATCACTGTTCCTCTTCAGACAGGTAAGGGATAGTATTTTAGCAGAGGAGAAAGTCCCGGCACGCTGGGGCACAGTGATAACGCTGTGTTTTGGCACATGACCATTATTTGTCAGCAAACTGTTTCTTCAAATGTTTATCCGTTGGAACGCACTGATAGGGATGTGGGGCTTAGGTCTGAGGCCACCAACCACACCTGCATCAAAACACAAAGAGAACTCTTACCTCTTCTTTTGCAGATCTTCGAAAATTCAGATCGTATAAAGGAGGCTCAGTACGGGATCTTCTGAGGGCCATGAGAAACAAGGTAAAGGAGTAACCCTGTGCTCTCAGGTACTGAGCTCCTTTATGAGGGGCTAATAGGAGGGGACTGTGTCCATCAAAACACATCTTGTAGATGCTGTTCCAAGGACCCTGAACACAAACCCTCTGCCTGAGCTTTCACCTCTTCTCTCCTTTGCAGAAGCACCATTACAGAGAACTGCCTCCCGAAGTGCAGGAGACCCTGGGCTCAATCCCAGATGAATTTGTATGTTACTTTACAGCTCGTTTCCCTCACCTGCTCCTCCATACATACCATGCTATGCATATCTGCTGCCAAGAAAGACTGTTTCAGCATTACTATGATCAGGACTCTGCAGGGCTGAGCCTCGCAGGAGATGCTGTTTGAGAGGAGACAGAGGAAACCTTCTTCTCTGGGACCAACATTCCATGCACAAGGCTGGGAAACAGACCTACCTATACCAGGGAAAAGTGGGATCAAAGAGCTGAATTCTCTCTCTTGGAAGAACCCAAGCTTCCAAAAGTGCCTTGTACCTCCGCCTGTGCTGAGTCAGGAGATGGTAGGAGCCCAAGGAGCAAGTGGTAACTTCAGAAAAGCAATGAACCTTGGTGATGGAGTTAGTTAGTCCAAGGCAGATTTCAAGACAGTGAAAATGGAGAGAGCAAAGGCTGGACATAACCATCCCCCAGTACCCTGTACTGTACGTGATCTGGTAACTGAGCTATTTTACTACAAAGAATCAGTGATTGAAATAATAAAATTACTAGGGGCTGGGATCTGCAAAAGGAGCCTTTAGTTGTAGCAAATCATGGAAACCTGCCGTTGCACTACTGCCAGGTCATGCATTGGCACACCACAGTGAAAGAGAATCAGGCATAAGTATTTATAAAAAGTACGATGTCTGCTCAATCAGTACTGCCCTAGGAAAAATCAGTCATTGACACTTGAGCAGACACAGTAAAGTGCTTGAAAACTCACAGGTTTACCAACTGAAAATAAGCCTCACTGTTTGTTTAAATATCTACCAGTATTCACAGGAGAGCTGAAGGGTCCTTGACTGAGATCACACCAGAAAAATACAGCTGTGGCAGCTGGGAGCTGCTGGTGAGAAGGTAATAAGATCTCTTGGGGCAAATGGTTCATCCTTTCTTATCATGAGGCTCCAGTTGCAGAGGAAATGGGCCCTAAATAGGAAAGGGACCAGTGCCATTAAAGACAGTTTTAAGGGGTGCCATAGAGCTGTCCAAGCAGTCCGCTTGCTGTTTGGGTTATGGACAGTATCCCAGTGTGAGCCCAAGCTTTTAAAGATGCAGTATTTCTTTTTTATTGGCCCTAAAGCTGTGACAAAGCATTAAGCATGTGTGAAGGATGAAGAGATGCTGAATTCTAATATAGGTAAGCGGGGTGTTATTTTACAATATATTTATTTAAGATATTTATATTTATTTAATTTTTTACTACAAAGTGGCATCACATGGAAGTGGTACCAGTATAAAGCATGCCAAATCAGTCTGAATTGGGTCTGTGTTTCTATTTAATCGTACTATCACAACTGGAAGAGGAAAGTGATACTGCATCTTTCACTGGAATTCAGTAAAGGAGACCTTGAAATGTGGAAGTTTGTGTGACTGTGCCATTGTGTCTTAAGTGAATAAATTATTGACAGTAACGTGTATGATTGGGTACGTACAGTGACTTTTCTGGAGCTACTTTACAGGAAGGTTTTTTTTCCCTATTTTTATGGTGTATGAGAGCAATTTACCTAAGATGCCAACTGTGCAAGTTACTTTTTTTTTAAAAGCTTGAAAAAAATAGAATGGTAGTTTTACCTGAGAAAATGCAAAGCCTATTTCATATTTTTGTACTTCTTGTGTAAAGGTCTTTTATAAATCCACTAAATAAAGACTTTTCTCAGATTAAACAAAATTAAACTTTCTGGTGAGGATGTGTGCCTGGGGAAACGAACGGGGCTGCTGCCAGGTACACCTGGGGCAGCCTGCAGCCCTCACCTCCGCCTCCAAACTAGGGGTGGCAGGGGTGGGGGGTGAGGAATGGGGAGGGGGGGATGGGTGGGGATGGGTGTGTGTTCTCCGCTGGCTTGCGAGCGGATGCACCACCCAGCACCACCCCAGCTCGGAGGGGGCGGGAGTTGGATGAGCAGGAACGTCTCTGCAGCTGCTTCCTGTTCTCAGAGCAGGGGGACTGGAGACGCGACAGGGTGCAGAGTGGTGCCTATGCCCGAGCCTGGCACCCCAGCAGGTCGGAGCACCTTCCGTGTTCCGCCGTGGGACACCCTTTCCTTGCAGGCGCTGGCAGCACCGAAGGTTCCCTCACCCACGGCCCTGTAAGGTAAGCGTCCCGCCCCGTGCCGGTGCTGCACAGACAGGTTACTCTCAGCCTGAGTGGGAGCGGGCAGGGGGCACTGGAAAAGCGAGGCTCTCCCTGGCTGCCCAGCGTTCCTGCATCGCCCCACCTCCAGCATCCCCCTGGGAAAAGGGCTGCTTGCAAGTGGGACAGGGGACAGTCCCAGCAGCTCAGGGGGATGGGTGCAGACATCTCTGCAGCCCCCGCTCCCCCCCTCGGCCATGGCTGCACCCCTTTCCTGCCCACCCATGCAGGTGATGGCAGCCAGGCTCTGCTGCTGTGGGTGCAGGCTGTAGGGGACAAACTTGCATTACACCCCAACCCACTGGACAACCCTCCCCGCCCCCCAACCTGCTCTTTTAAATTGGGGCGGGGGGAGAGGGCAGGGGCCCATAGGCATTCTCTGGCAGAGAGAGGGGCTCTAGTGACAAAGCCACCCTTCCCCCCCCCCCAGTTTCTATTCTCCATCAAGTTTCGTTTTCTCCACAAACACTGCCTGACGTCACTTTGCAGAAGTGGAAGTGACAGAGGGTGGGGCACCTCAACCCCAGGCCTGGACGTGGTGTGATGGCCAAGGGCACTCTGTCAACACCATTTCAGGGCCCTCAGCCCCATTTTTGAATGGAGGCAGCACTGATTCCCACTGACAGCCAATCTCCAAATACTTCCCCAGCCACCTGCTGTTTAGACTCACTCCAGCAGGATCCGCTCCCACCTGTAGCACAGCAGAGCCACCCAACAGTGCCCAGAACCTTGGAGCCACCAGCTTCAACTAAAGCCATTGGCCACGCTGGTACCCCCTCAGCAGCTTCTTACAGGGCTACCCAGGCACTTAACCAGCTAAGGGGCACTTGCTCCATGGTTTTTTCCCTAAGCACATTCCCTGGTCTCCTGGGACACAAAATCTCACCAAGTCCGCCCCCCCTTCCATGGAACTCACCTCTTGCCAAGTGCTGTCCTGGGGAGTGCTCCTTGCCTTCTCTCTGCAGCAATGGAGCTGGCTGGGCTACAGCAACCTGTGAAGCAGCACAGAGCTGAGCTCTCACAAGGAACAGCAGCATCAGCAACACGATGCCTGTCACTGCCACCCTCACTGTCCATGGCTCATGGACAGTTACTGGATCCATTGCACACACATGGTGCTGCGCTCAGCAGACGGGCTGCATGTATCCCCTTTTTCCCAGAAGCAGCTGTTAGATGGACACAGCTGTCAGCACATGTTTCTCCAGCATGCCTGCCCCGCCCCCCCCCCCCAAAAAAAAAAAAAAAAAAAAAATCTTCTTCACACCTATGTGTGGCAGAAGCAAGAATAGCTGCCTTCACTCAGCACAGGTGTACACAGGCACCACAGCTGGGGCTGTCAGAGGTACCGAAACAACCCTGGACCAAAAATGTGGGGAAGGGGTTGGGAAAACAGAACATCAACTCCAGCCAAGCCAGGACTGTTAACTAGAAATCTGAAAGTTGGTTTTTTCCTCCCTCCAGGGTTTCATGCGCTAACAGCAGGATTTCCTTCATCAGCAGCAATGGGTATGTGTTGCTTTCAGAAAGTTTGTACTTTAAACTATAAGAACAACTTGCTTTTTAGTATCTGCGTTTCAGGGTTCACCGCTAATGGGTAAAAAAATTCATCAGTACTCAGTGACATCTTAGGGTTCGTAGAGACACAATCTTCACTTAGAAAATAAACAGACTCCTGGAGGTAAATGATCTTCCCACACCCCTCTGGTTCAGATTTCAGCCCATCAGTTCTGATAACCTTAGAAAACATTTTGGGTTATTTCCCTGACTGTCTTCAGAGGATAGTTTCCAAACCGCCCTCATTTCCTGCTTCACTAATTGTTAAGTCTTGTACCATTGCTTAGGACTGCTTTTGGTTAAGGCTAAAGATGCTTTTAGTCATGAGAACTGACAACTTTGAGAAGACACAGTAGAAAAAAACACCTCAGAACATGGCCAGTTTCTCAAGGATTCCACGGTCTTGTCAAGAACATGAACCATTTTTAGCTCGTATTACTAATACAGAATTTTAACTTTAGATTACAGGACATTGCCTGTGAGCAAATGGGACGAGAACCATGTTCAGTGCTGGTTAGAATCTACTGGAATCAAGAAAGAGTATATAGAGAAACTACATGCAGAAGAAGTAACAGGTCCAGTACTAATGGAACTGGATGAATCTTTCCTCAAAAGCATAGGTATGAAGGGAGGTCAAATCCACATACTGCTCCGCAAGAGAAAAGAACTTCTGCCTCTCCAGGGAAATGCACAGCAAGCCAAGCGTTCCAGCAGCAAACCGCCTGACAGAGCTGAGTCACAAACCGACCCAGCAAGACCCAGAAACACACCCACTCCACAAACAAGTGGAGACAGCTGTGGGCCAGCAGATAAAACCAGCAGCAACACCACAGCTTCCACTTCTGGCAAGAGGGAAAAGAGAAGCAAGAACTCCCAACATGACAGTACTGATGAAGCCTTACAGCTCAGCAACTATCGCCCATTTAGAAGTCAGAATACTGATTTCAAGTATGTGAAAGACAGAGTTCTCGCTCCAGAGTCGGGAGTTAATGGCTTAATCACTCCTTGCCATGAGTTCAAATCCTTCGCCATTGCCGCAGAACTGAACAAAACCCAACTCCAATCAAAATTTGCCTGTGAAGTGATACGCTTTGCTTCAGCCTGCATGAACATCAGGACAAATGGCACCATACACTTTGGTGTCATGGACAGTGTTGAGGACAAGGGCTGGCAACACGGCCAGATCGTTGGCATAAAGGTCAAAAACCGAGACTACTTCATTGACGCGTTAGATTATATAGAAAAATGTTTCTGCAAAACCGTGCAAGAAATTGCAAGGAAATGCATTCACCCACCTGTTTTTGTGGAAGTGATTTCAAAAGACTCTCAGGAACAAAGATTTGTGGTGGAGGTTGACATTGAGCCAACATCCAATTTAGTAAAGAAAAAATATTTTGAAGTGTCTTTGCCCAGATACAACGAATCCAGCCAGAAGGTGATCCTGACAGATCAAGCTCTCTATCAGAGACTAGGAGCAAAGTCGGAACGTGTAGTGGTCAACAACATAGCTACTTTTATTCAGGGTTTAGAAGACAGAGATGCTCAAAGAGAAAGTGCTGAGCTTTCCAGCACACAAGTTCATACTGAAGTATTTCAAAACTTGGGAAGAAAGCTAGCAATTCTACTCAACGATGGCAAAAGCTGCATGAATGATTCCCTACGGTACATCCTTGTCACAAACAGATGTGAAAAGCATGATCTGAACTCTATCAACTTCTTAATGCACTTGAACATTTTCTGTGTCTTTGACTTTGATGAGCATTCTAACGTGTCTGGGCTGTGTAGCAAGTACAAAGAACACCACACAACAAGGGTTTATCTTTTACAGGATTTTTCCAACGAAAGCAAGACTGGCAACCCTTCCTCACAGAAACATTTGTCCCTGTTTGATCAGACCAGCTGGATATTCTGCAATGGGCGCAGTGACTTCCATGGGAATGAAGAATCTTGTGACGAAATTACATGGATTAGAACAAAAAAGAAATACCTTAAGAAAGCAGTTACTCGTATCTGTGATGAAATCCTGCCACACCGATCCTTCATTGTGCTTTTCCTGTTGCTGTCACCAGTGCAGAAGCCACTTGTGGACACTTTTCAGGAATTCTATACAGAGATGAATGGCACAGAGTACATTGTTTGCATTGCAGAGTCCAAGGAAAATTACAGTAAGTGGGCTAATCTAGCTCAAGTGTCCTGCAGTATTGAGACACTAGAACAATGCAGTATTGTGGGTATGAAACTAAGTCACATAGATGCCACCATTCAAGCAATGCTGCCTTCCACAGCACAGCCCAGACACCTGCCGGTTTCCACTAAAGGAATCTGTATCCTTCCCTCGCTGGAAGAGGAGAAACTCTTTTCCCTAGAAATTCTTTGTGCTGATCAATGTGATGACATCAAATTAGATAATTTGACTGAAAAAGAAATACAAGAAATAGAACAAAATTTTTACCGAGGGAGAAAAATCATCTGGGAGAACTTCTGGCTTGCTGACAGAAGACGCTGTGGGGAAATCATTGAACGTGAAGCATGTAAGGAAGCTAGCAAACTCCTAGATGAAATTTTACATGGAAGCACACTCAAACATTCTGTGGCTAAACTAAAGGTTTTTCACCACCCTGGAAGTGGTGGAAGCACAATAGCACGGCAAGTCCTATGGAAAAGAAGAAAGGACTTAAGATGTGCGGTTATCAAAACCTCCTATCCACCTGCAACGGTCTGTGCGCATGCGCTTGCATTCAGAGATTATGAAGAAAGAGATCTCAGTCACTGCCTTCCCGTGCTCCTTCTGATCGAAGATTATGATGAAGACTATGTGGAAGAACTACGGAATGACTTAATGGACGCTGTAGCCATTAGGAAAATTAGCTCCCCTAGACCTTACTTCATCCTCATGTGCTGCAGACGATCCAATGACCCTGAAAGGCTTTGCAAAGCTTCTCCACTGGACACAGTTGCCGTCACTCACAAGCTGATGGACTCAGAGAAAATTCTGTTCAGAACTAAACTTGAAAAACTGAAGCAGAAAGATGTCAAGCCAGAATTCATACTTACATTTGTCCTGATGTGTGAGGAATTCAATGAAACATATGTGAGAGACTTTGTAGGGCACATATTACAAGGCATAGACAGTTCTTCTCGTGACACATATTTAATGCGCTATGTGGCTTTACTTAACTTTTATGTACCTAATTCCTATGTTTCACTGTCACACTGTGAGGCTTTTCTGGGACTGGGGGCATATACAGAGAAGAAGTCAAGAGCATACGATTTCAAAAGTCACTTGAGCGAACAAGCAAGAATGATTTTTATTGAGCTGAGAGAAAGTACCACCTATATTTCCTCTGTTCAGATAATACACTGTCTGGTTGCAAAAGAAATTCTGTATCAGCTTTCAGGGAATGAGCCTCAAAGTCAACTTGCGCTGACACTGCTTCAGGAGAAGATGCTCTTTGAAAACAGATTTGGACGAGAGGAATTCATAAAGTTCATCAGAGATCTGTTTATTCGTCGTGATAAAAGAAGCAGGGGTGACAATACAGACACTCTTTTCTCCCCATTCATTGAACATGTCTGCAAAACTGAAGGCTGTGAAAAAGCTATAGTTGTTTTAAAAACTGCCTATGAACTCCTTGGAAAAGATGCTTTTTTTGCCCAGCAGCTTGCCAGATTGCACTACAACAACGAAAAATTTGAAGATGCAGAATACTGGGCAACAGTTGCAAAATCTCATTTGCCAAATGATTCTTATATTTTAGATACAGAAGGTCAGGTCTACAGGAAGTGGTTTAGTTTCACTGTGGATAAAATGACAGAGGAGGACACTCAGGAAAGCATCATTCAAAAGATAGAGATTGCTCTTAAAGCTATGAAATGCTTCAGGGCTGCCCAACAGGCTGCAAAAGCAGAGTATGATACGATGAACAACGCTGGCTATTTTGGAGAAGTAGAAGTAGGATGTCGTCTTCTTAAATTTTTGTCTACAGTCCAGGTATTTCACAATGAGTCAGAGGGGCAACATTCTCAGCTTGTAAAATACCTGATCACAGATTACATTCCTAAAGACATTGAGAAAACATGGGGACGGCTTCACTCCCGCTTGAAAGGCTTACGTCAGAACCTGTACAATGCTCTGGAATGGATTTCAGAAGACCTCAGTTACTTCCAGACAGACAAAAACCATGACGGGGAAGAGGAAGATGAACAAGGCAAAAAGGAAGAGCAGGTCTATAACCCCAGGAAATGGCTAAAAAGGCAGTCTGAAGTATATGCCAAATTCTTTATCTCAGCATCACTTCTTGAGCAGAGCAACGACAGCCCTGAGAGCCAGCTTATTAGAAGCATGAATATTTATAAGAGTGGTGGAGGCAGCGTCACTAACATCCTATCATTCTTAACAGACAAGAAAGAGAACAGGTCAGCTGAAAAGCTAGAAAGGATCCTGAGTTTTTATACAGAAAACCCACTGCAGGATAAGCTAGACGACAATGATCTGATCCATTATATTTTGTGCCACATCACACTTGCATGCTTAGCACCGGGTTCAGCCAAACTTCTTCCACTGCCAACTCTTCGTGAGCTCAGTATAAGGTTCTTAAAAGGAAAAAGACCAAGGCCAGCAAGCGCCCATTTCCTGCTCACCTTGCTGTACTGGCCAGATGAGGCACTGGACAAAGAGCCTAACCCAGATAAAGATGAAATTCTAAACTCAGCTCTGCAAACCCTGAAACGTTTATACGAGGTCAAGATGAAAGATGTTCCCACCAGGAAGAAAAGAATCTACACTCACTTTTTCCTGGGAAAGGGTTATGGCTTAAGTAAGATTGTTGACAAAACTAAAATCGATAAATTAATCAGTGGGTCCTTACATGAGAAGAGAATGAAGTGGCTGCATGGAACTATATGGAATACTGCTGGGATTCATAACATTCTCAAAAGAGTTTCTGGTTGGACCAAGGACAGAAAGTTATTTATACGTGGCCACGTGAAGGACATTCCTATCTTGCCACTCCATCGCGATTCGGTGCCCCATGGAAATGAAAACGTGACCTTTTATTTAGGCTTTTCATTTAACGGCCTCGTTGCCTTCAATATCCAGGTTGAGAATAATCCAACTGTCAGCAGAATTCACAGTACTTAGTACATAAACAGTACCTGCTGTGCTGCTTGAAGATACAGCACTGAAACTATCACATTTAACCAAAAACAGGTGGACTGCATTGGCTGAATGCCAGAGAGTAAGTAGTTCATTATCTTGCTACAACAATGACCAAATATGCAAAAACACCTGTCAAACCTGCTAGTAAAAAACACTTTGAAACAGAAGCCTTTGATATTTTTGGTGTCTCCAGAAGTAAGATTTCAAACTCAGAATCACAATTTCAAATTTAGAATAACAGAATGTCCTGAGTTGGAAGAGACCCATGAGGATCATCAAGTCCAAAACTGAGACAGCAGCAGTCAAAGCATTTGGTTGGGGAATAAAGGGGAGAAAGAGACCCACTATCTGTCCTCCTCACCTTCAAGTATTTGTAGAACTGAGCTCTGGAATAAATAGGTATAGGAGGGATCCTGCTCTTCTCAGCTCACAGGTGAGGCTCTAAAATTAATTTCTGGGTAGTTCTGATCAGTAACAGAATTGGTCCACTGGAACCATGTTTTTCTTCTTCCTGAATCAGCAACAAAAAGTTTAATCAAGCTTACACTGGCTATATACTGCACTAACTAGCATGTACCATGTATGAAATACATGCACCTATCAACAGCAAGGCAACGCCCAGTACAGAACAGGAGCAGAGGGAAAGGAAGCCATTTAAGTTGACTTTACAAATATCAGGGTAAAAAAAAAACAGGTATCTGATTTTGTCACTCTTACATTGCTTTGCCTTGTAAACATATCTGTATGTGGGGAGGGATGCAGACACATGTAAGCCGTTAGATAAAGCTTGATGAAGTGTTTCTGCAGCATTATGCAAGGAATGCCCACAGTACTTGATTTAATTTGCCTACTCTATGTATCCATGCTTTAGAACATTGTCCAGCCTCATTTACTACTAGAAAAATGCAAGTTAAGTTTGTTGTCAGTGTGTCTGCAACCACTGTGTCACTTTAAGTTTCCAATAATAAAGCCATCTCTTCTTCCTGGAGCCTCACATTGTTTGATACTATATTATAACTAAAAATTGCAGAAACAATATAATGTAACTTGAATTTTAAACAGATGAACAGCCTTCAGTAAGAACCTCCATTTCTACATGAAATTACCCTACCTGAAGATGTAGTTCTAACAGCAGCAAAGTATGATTTGCTTTGCCAGCTTCGGTCAAGATCTGGGGACAGAGAACAGTAAAAGGAATTGCAAGCCACTACGAATTCAGAACAAACAGCATGAGACCATGGATTATTCTAATAGTCCAAGACTTCACCTTCTGGCCTGAAGAAGCAGAAACAAAGCTTCTGGCGAGGCAATATTTATCTCTTCCTCTTGCCTTCAACCAAAGACAAAGTGAGGGCTGCACTTTTTGCTTAGGAAATACAGGCTTGCAGATAAGCCAATACTTCAGGTTTAAGCTTTCCCATAAGGGGTAACATGGGGATGTGTACATTTGAAAACTAAATTGGGAGGATGCAGCTTTCTTCAGTCTTGCCTGGAGTATGCATGGTTTCAATCCAGATCAAAAATAGGATACAGAAACTTAGCAAAAAGCATGGAAGCTAGAACAAAACACTGAGAGCTTAACCGTTTATATAACCTGCTTAAATGCTGTGGCTAAAGCATTGTTATTATGATGAAAAATGCCAGAAAACTTGGCCTGGAACTTGTTTCCTTCCAGCCTGCAGACACCCCACTCAATACTGTAGGTAGCCTGCACCACTGCCGACTCTCCAGTCTTTCCTTTGAAGCCCAAGCTGGGGTCTTGCTTCTCAGGGATACCCATTTCTGCCTCTCAAAAGCTAAAAGCATAGATCCGAACTCTTCATTTCTTCAGTATATCATAAATACAATCCTCCCACACACCCCAATGAAAACCAAAAATTCACAAGAAAAGCATAAACCTGTGGACTTACACTTGGGGTCCTGTGTTGCAAGAGACAGTCCTGATGCTCACAAGGTAGAAGGTACAGACGCATCCTTCTGACTACCTAGATTCAAATTCCCCAAGCACCTGACAAATCAATGAGTGGTAGTGCTTTAATTGGTCAGACAACATGCAACCCCTTGCTCTAGCAAGCTCCTGGGACAAAGCAGTTGCCCTGTTTTTTCAAATGCCCCCTCAGATTTCCAGAGAACTGAAAGGGCCAGAGAGCATAAACTCCCATAAAGGGTTCACGCACAGTAGTAATCTACCTAGGAGAGTCTTCTACTTAGTGTAAAGCTCCACTTCATGACACACATCCTACTCAAAAATGCCATTAATTGTTCCAGGTAGTATAGCGTTAAAATAATGGATTTATCTTCCTTTTACGATCTCTTCAAAATTAATCTGTAAGCAGTAGCAGCTAAATGAGACCAACCAGCTGCACCGAGTAATCCATTTTCATCCTGTAGAAAGAGTTGCAAGGACACACACCTTCCAAGCTACCTCATCTCTCCAGTGTTCCGCCGTAATGGTTTGTTCTAAATCCCTTTAAGAGCATGGCCTCTACCAAGTTTTACAGAGAGCCTCTTAAGATTCTTCCCTCCACATTCCCCAACTCTTCCAACCTGAAAGTAAATTTTTTTGTACAGTCAGTTCAGGAGGACAGCCCATCAGCAGCAAGAGTAAGTTACAGGTTAAGCAGTCACAATTAATTTGCTTATCCCCAGGCACAAAACACTTAAAGCTCACATGAAAGAGGCTGTGCAGTTTACGATCAGCTGGTGCATAGTTATTCAAACTGTAAAGTGAGTGAAGGTGGATCTCAGACACAGACTTTGGACAGCTATCATCTCTTGCAATAATGATTTAAAGAGGTCCTCAAGAGGATAAAAACCACACAAAAACAGTGGTTCATTTCTGTTTAATTTGAGACTGTTACAAAACAGCAGAGACACATTACAAGTTACAGATGTGTGTATATGTGCAATGATCCATTCCTGAAGCATACAGTTCATAGAAGTTTCCCAGTGGATGCAAATGATGATAGCTCCATATTTTCTTGAATCTTCTTTATAAACTGAATGCTATAAAAATAAGCTAGTCACTGTTACCGTTATTTGCATGCATTGAAGTGATGCACATACTTACCAGTCTCTTTCTTGAAATAAATTTGACACCGGTATTTTGTCATCTGTCTTTTGAAAAAGATTGGTGATGCTATGGCTTTCATGCTACTTACACAAAATCAGTATGTACACAAAAAGCCTGGCTTCTCTGGCTGTACTGGTACCCAGAGCGGATGTAATTCCAACATGTGCTGTAAGGGACACTTTGATAAAGTACTAAAACTGGTTTGGAGTTGGGGTTTGCTGCACGACAAACATAATCTCTGAAGGTTGATTCAGAGTCGTTAAGCAGAAGGCTAAAGGAAAGAGCGTGAACTGAGCCACTGTTCTGTGTATGTCATACAGGAACTGAAAGGAAGACTTCTGAACCATGTTAGACTGTACAGCTGCTGCAATAACATATCAGAAGTATCACAGCTGCAACTCTGGACTGATCACCTGGTTATGAAATATCACACCCCTAGTATTGTTTTGGTCTTGTCTCAAAGAAAATAAACTTACATTACTGTAATTAATTGCCATTAAGAGGTGCATAAAAAGATTATGTTCTACCTGTTCTACCAGATCTCATATTAGGATCTACCCTGGACAAATATACTTTTTGTTGGTAAGATCCTAGAGAACACCACAACCCTTTAGTTATCTCCACCGATTGCCGAGCTGGTGTACAAGTAGTGCAGGTCAGCATCCAACCTCTGCCAAAATCCGAGAATTCACAAGGTAATTCAGCAGCCAAAAGCAGTCAGTAACTCATTCCAACTTACTACTGAGCATTGCATTAAGTGCCAACTGGAGTCAATCAAGGAAGTTAAAGGAAAGCTGCATACATTCTGTTAATAGGGTAACTGCCTCACAGCGAAGTATCTTTATTACTCATGCACAGCTGCCATTATGGTTTAGGAAATACAGGAAAAGTTGTAAGTTTTGCTACTCAACTTTCCTTTTTTTTTATTCTAAAGAGGAAAAACCTGTGCAACATTATTCAAAAGTTTGTATGTAGCTAGTTTTGCACACAAAGCAATTTAGTATCAGTGACAGACAACTGATGTAGAGATGTCAGGAGATTGCCTGGGAAGATACAATCAATCCCCTTGAAATATTTTGTTAGTATGATGAGTTCTACAGCAGTGTGTAAGACATCAAAATTCTAAAATAAGCAATATTGCTGAAAGCATCAAGTCACTCATGAAACTCTTTCTATCAGCTTGATAGAAGTAACATGTATGTTCAGCTACCACACTAGTGTATGACCTTTCCAATACCTAGTTTCTACAAATTATCCAATGACGTCAAAAGCCCTTCAAATTCACAGTGATACCACACCCTTGAGAAGTGAATTAAAACCCAGAGTTTTACAGTTCCCAGAGTTATACTATGTACTACAGCACAAAAGGGTTTTTACCTCCCTTGCCAGTATGTAGAGATGAGGTACTCATAGCTCAAAACCTCAAAGAAGTATGCAGCTCTTCTGGAGACAGCTCCATCTTTTATCAGATCACAACCAAGCTCTAATTATTTTTTTTCCAGGTGCAAAATGCCAGAATTTCCAGAATATGTAATAGGGCAGAAGAAAAAAAAGAACTGAGCAAGAGCAGTAACTCTGGGGGTAAGACAAAACAGTTGGGCAAACCCACATTTGGAGGAAGCCTCGAAGTGCTAAAATGGGCCACCAAAACAAAAATCAGAGAGTAACAAGCTCCTGGCTTACCTGCCTACCAACAACAGAAATACCTGTTTGCAGGAGACACTCATTAACCATAGCTGGGGAAAATCCAAAAAAAGATTACATTACTGCTACAGAGTTTTTACAGACCAAAGCACTTATCCCTCAATACAACAATCATAATATCCTGTAATTGGTTCACTGATAAAACAGCCTTTTTTATAATAAGCATGTTACCCAAGAAGTGACTTCAACTTTGGATCTTCACACTTTTCAGGAACTCAAATGGCCATTTTTTAAGGTTCCACATTAAGTTTTCCTTAGAAGTGCTTGTAGGTACTATCTACCCAAAAGTGTAGTTAGAACCATCAGATCTTCCCCCTCCCCCAAAAAAATTTTAAAACTCACTACTGCAAACAGTAGCAGGTAACCAATACATTCATTCAGAGACCAAAATACCCTTCATGTATTTAAGTGGTATCATTTGAACAAAGTATTTCAAATAGGAACATCAGGTACTTACAGATTAAACTAACCTGTACTGGCAGTGCTGTGGAATTTTTCTTCTCTACCAGTAAGTAGCAAATGCTGAAATTCTGCTGCTAGTTAACAGAAACACAAATTGTATTAAACCAAGGAGTTTAACCCATAATTTTTCATTTAAAAAGCTGCCAAACTTCAGTTAGTGCAATTTCTTGCTTAAGAAAAGCATATGACGTAAAGGCAACTATAAAACTGCGTCCAGTTTGCCCTTTTCTATTACTTTTCACACATGAGCCAGAAGTTTAACAAGGTAATCCTGTCACCTACCACAAAGAAAGAAAGTTACAATACTTACATTGCCAGGTTCCTTCATTAAACAGTCTCATAAAGTGTGCTTTCTTATTCTAGACTTTACAAATGAAAGAGCAAAAGGTATTCTCTTCCACTAAAATTTATGGGAAAGAAGCTGGACAATTCAGTGCAAGTAACATATATGCAAGTAACTCCATTCAAAAAGTAAAAGTGCTCTGCATGACATCTTTTATTTCAAAGCATTAGGTATTTCCTAAGTTGGAAGGCTGAAATAGCTCTTTTGTTGCATGGCATTAATTTCTGCTAATTCAAAGCTGCTGTTAGTGGAAACAGTTCCTAAGGGCAGCAGAAGCTGAAATTCTACACACAGACCCTTTCGGAATAGCACTTGAGAACATGGTTGAGATTTAGCCAAAATTTAAGAAATACATTTTGAGATGCCAGAAGCTTGATTCTGATATCAGAGAGTTAGCTAACAGAGATGTGCTAACTGCTAACAAGGGAATTTTCAAGGAAGCTTTCAAGCTCTTGAAGTTGTGTGCTTGCTTGTTTTATTAAAGATGATACTGGCATTAAAATTCTATTTTCTCAAAACTTTCTACTTCTTTAAACCTTAAGGTAAGTTCATGGCAATATTTATGGAGAAGTTAAATTCACTGTCATTAAAACAGCAGTGGCACTCATCACTCTCACCGCAAGAAAACCCTTAAGAATAAAACAAGTTATAGTAAACTTGCTCAGAAGGCATAAGCACCTGGCTATTTATTACAGTGATCTGGTATGTAAACACTAACCCTAGCAGACAGTTGGTCCCATGGACAGTCAATACTGATCAGGATGCCAAGAACAAACAACTGAAGACATCCTGGATCCTGTGGTTCAAGACAGGATACAGCTGCCTGCAAAAGCAACAACCTGAAGCGCTTGGCTCCCTCAAATAGCCATTCACAAGACAGAAGTGAAAATGCATTCACTATACAACAGAATCTACAAACACTGTGCTTGAAGAGTCTTATTTCTAGTAGAGCCTTGATGAGAATCTGGGCTGTGACAATCAAGACTGCGTAAGCTGCTCTTCTCGTGTACAAAAACCATTCTCAAAGCTTTTCAGAACTTCAAAAAGAGTGTTATGTACATTATACTTCAGAATCACTTCCATTCTATCCCAACCCCTTTCAAAGGCTGTCTCAAAACTATTCCTTACTGTAAACTAGTATTTACCTACCCCAACTATTACAGGAAAATATGGCAGTCACTGACAGCTGCATTCTTACAGAACCCAGTCACTACCATTATTTTACTGGTCTGATTATTTTAGAAGCATACACATTAAAAGAACTATTTTTTCTGGAGATAGCTGATTTCTCAGAGTATTTAAGGGCTACAATCTTTATTAAGCAAGGCACAGAACAAATTATGAACTCATCAGACAATCCAAAATGAAGAAAAAAACTTGATGCATGGTACGTACTTTATTGCCACATCTCCCGTTCACTTTTCCTGTTAAAAACAGCATGTGCAAGTTCACTCAATTTAGCAGAATAAAAGTAATTTTTGCCCTTTAAAAGAAAAAGATCACATACCTCTACTTAAACCCCAACAAACTCTGAAGACGTTCTTCCATTAAGTTCTATACAGGTCAAGTCACTAAAATACTATGATTAGAAAAGAAACTCCACAGTGAGATGTCCAACTCTGATACACAGACTGCTGCAATAGTGACAGCTGCACTAAGGGAGCGTCAGTAAAAAAATCACCACTGCCCTTCAAAATAAAGAGCTATCCCACTTAGATCCACACGAGGAGGCAGGGAGGAAATTGCCACTAACAGAACTTCACAAGAAGAGCAAACTGTGAACCACTTGCACTAGATGAGAATTTTACAAATTGCTTTAAAGGCCTGCTGGTATAGTATGGACAGAGATACTCTCAGCAACCAGCGTGGAGCCACCTTGCACTTGCACATGTCTCAGGACAGAACACAAAAGAAATGAAAAATGCACACCATACTTGCTGCAAATACTTAGACAAGCATCAGTCTGTGGTAAGAGTTCAGAGTAACATGAACATTATCTGCTAAAGCTACTAACTCTCAAAGAGGGGGGAAAAAAAAAAGACCTGTCCAGTCCTTTAGAGACTTACAGAAAGGACAGGAATGCGAAGGATGGAAGTGAAGGATGTGTGAACTACCCACAAATTACAAAACAGTATCTGTAAATCAGCAGGAAAACCCAGTGCCTTTAATTTCACTCTGTCTAGATCTGAAAGGCATTTAACAGTAACCTGGTTCTGGCCAGGCCAGAACTCACCTCCCCCAGCAGCCAGCACAGGTGAGATGAGACAGTCTGGGCTGTTTTCTACACCACCTGCCGTCACTCCCCCACGGCTCCAAGACAACAGACAATTGACAAGATGTTACTGTATGGATGAATCTTCCTGCAATTGTCTCAAAGCAGCTTCAAGAACAAATCCACAGCAAGGTGCTGCTGAGAAATGCTATGTTTTACTCTCAGAACATGACAAAACACAAAGAAGTTTTCTTTTCCTCTGAAGTAAGAGCTGATTGAGCTTAAACAATGATACAGTGCAAACAGGAACTGCAATTCAGGCATTTTTTTCCTAGTTATCTTCAACAAAAACCAGTTAAAGAAGTATCTCCAAATCAAAACTTTTAGCTCTCACCAGGTTATCAATTTGTGAGATATAACCCAAGCGTGGATCTAAGTAGGATACTCTTACCAGATGCTAAACAGCATGTGTGTCTGAATTTTAGCTATGTCTGATGACAAGCCAAGTGTGAGCAGCTAGTGCTGCATCAGTCTTAAATGGAAACTGAATAACCAAGTTCAGTATCAGGCATCTGAAGTTTGCTTATTTTTCATTTTGAGTCTCTAAAAGATTCAGATACTTAAAACAAGTACAAACCATACTGCATGTTATTTTGTTACACCATTTCCTTAGATGATCTATGGAACTAAGAACTATCCTGATGCTTCTATAGATGGAATATGTGAAACAAATCCTAGCTGCAGTACTGTATCTTCATGTGTAGTCCTCATCTTCACTGTTATCAAGGGTAACACCACAATGAGAATCAGAAAAGCAAGGTCATGCTCAGTAATTGTTTTGAAACAGGTAACGGAGGACATGTCAATTTCCCAGTCAAGACCAGGCATCTGTGGGGGGTGGTGGTGGGGCTTTTACAGGAAAAATGCAAAGGGCAGAGTAAAACAAAGAGTACAAGAGGAATGTGAAATCCACGCTTTGAACTAAGTTAGGAATTACAACTTTATCCTCTAGCTGGAATTCACATCACTCATCATTTAGCAAAATCTTGAAGAAATGAAATATAGTCCATGCTCATCAAAAAACACCACACAAATAAGATCTCAAAAATTAAAAAAGCTAAAGCCTGACTCCAACATTTGATCTTCTATTTCACTGCTGGTGGGCTGCAAGACCTCAGACATAACCTGTTCTTCTGAAGCTGTCATTAAGCAATTTAAAGCATTCAAAGCCAATACACCTGCAACACAGTGAGCAGCAACACTAAGGCTCATTTGTCTTCACAGAGGGTAGAGTTTCTCGCTAGTCACTGTGTGAAAGAAGGAACTTCAGATAACTATGCACCTAAGCTTATTTGGAATATGCACCATAATTCCACAAAGTTTCAAAGTCAGTGCCATAGCTCTCAGTATTGTTGCAAGTCACTACACTGTCAAATTTGGTGTATTTGAGAGGCTGACAAGGTGTTTTTTCCTGGAATGGGTAAAACTGAAAAATGTGCAGCTTTGGTTTCTCATTTTTCTTTTCTACTTTATCAACTTGAATCTCTATTTCTTCATAGGGCTCTACATTAATATTTGTTGTGGTGCAGCTCACATACTCAGCAGTTTTAAGAGCTTAATCTCAAAGGAAACTGTATCCTCTGATTTAGGCTACACAATTTTGTGACTGAGTCACTAGTTAAGGCCTAAGTATTTTAAAGCACTCCAGCAGACATCTCCTCAGAAGAGGGAACACTAGTAATTGATATTTACATGTCACTATTTCAGAGACTACACAAAGTCACATTACCAAAGCCAAGTACAAATACAACACAAATGCAATGCAGGGGAAGAGGGGGAAGGGGCAGTGTGGCTGAAGGACTACCTGAGCAGCCTTGAAGGAAAAGCATTCCGCCAAGAGAAAAGGTACCCCAACATCTTAAAACACGTTCCCTCCCCCTAAGACTCTTCAAAACACAATAATAAAAAGATTAATATAGAGCCCACCTACCAAAAGAGAATTAAAAAACCTAAATTAAAATAAATGTAGGGGCCTTCACCAAACTTGCTGCAAGTTTGGGGACGTAAATATCCAACAGCCATAAAGCTGTGAAAGCCCCCAGAATGAATAAAATAAATCCCACTTGCCTCAGACTGAACAGGGCAACACTGAGACTCTGCCTCAGCCTGTCCTATGGCAGGGCTATAGGAAGAAGAAAAATTTGAATTTTAGAAAAAACATGACCCAATTAATTTAAAGACATGCATTCAAAGTTAACAAATTCCAGTGATCAAGCAAACAAAAGAAAATGAATGCAACAGCACCTACTGTGTTAGGCCCAAACAAAACTCTTTGCAGCTGGTAGCTATTTATGAACTGGACAGTTTTGCTTTGCATCTTGATCAATGGAACAATAGTCAGTTATCTTGGGGCATTTTCCCCATAACTGATAGTATTTACTGTACTAGTTCACAACGAGTTAAAGATTCCATCAGCCACTGAAAATGTTCACCCTCACCTTATTGTTTCTGTAGAAGCTAGACCAGTACAATTATTAAGATATTTACTTTAAGTGTCATTAGTTACCATTTTAAATTGGAGCTCCAGCTCATGGACTGGTGTATCAGAGTCTCAATTTAAGCAAGAATCATAATGCCCTTCTTGCTGTTTATAAATCTGAAGCATTCCTGGCACAAAATTCTTTTGATTCCTTTAAGATAACTGCAGGTTATATATTCGTTCAATTTTATCCCAGTTTGACGTTAAGTTACACAGCTCTATGTAAGGACTGCTCAAGAGCTCCATACTTTCAAATAACTGCAGAACCACAGAAGGCAGATGCAGCTCAATGTGTTTCTAGAAGCTTGTTTACATTATCCCATGCATGCACAGGGCGAGGACTAGTTGTCCACTTAAATTTTTATACATCCCAGCCTCAAATTTATTAATCAGCACCTAAAAAACTCAACCACAGAAGTAAAATTCAAAAGTTCCAGAAGAAATTTATGTCAATATAAGCCAGGTGAATTTTTATTTTATTTAAAGGAATCTTTGCCAAAGCCAGAACGATATTCTAAGTGGTAGCATGAGAGAGTCATATTTAGACTTCTGAAAAACTAGCCAGGGATTTTCCAACATTCTTTCTGCCAGTGTCACCTTTTCTGCTCCAAACATCAGTAGATAACAAGATCAGCCTCTCATAATATTGAGAGAGCATGCATAAAATAATTTAGAGCCTTTTAAAAGAAGCCCTACATGCCAAAAATCCTAACTATTTGGCTGGAAGTATTTTCCCCACCTGTGTCAACATTTTCTTACAGACGGTTTATTTTGTATTTAACATTTGTATTACATTCCAATTTAAAGATTCATTAAAATCCACCTGCAAGTTTTGTCTAAATTTACCATGGCAAGTCTTACAGTAACAACTGAAAACCAAAGCTTCTGCCTATGCAATTATATTGCTGGAGCGGTGCAACATGTAGAAGAGATGCTTTTCTGTAATTGTTAAAGCTTCTGCAATGTCTTTCCAGGGAGAGATTAAATAAAGCAAAAACCAGTCTGCATGGCTAGATTATATTAAGGATTTTGCTGACAGAATTATGTTGCTTAAACTCAGTACTGCAAAGCAAGCTTTTATCTTTATACAAGCAATTACTACATTCAAATTAGTTTTCCTCTTTTTGGGAAAATGTGCCATAAATCCAATTCTCTGAACATTAAGAAGCAGTATCCAAAGAAATGAAGGCAGCAACCAACAGACAACATGTGCACTGGAACACCTGCTTGCTTACAGAAGAGTACACACATGAAACAGAAGAATAACTAAAGGTAGCCACATCACAGCTCTTACAACACAGAAATGACAGGAGCAGGAAAAGAAGTATCCACATGAAATATAACGGAAAAGTTGTTCACCTGCATACTGGAAATTATTAGAGTACTGTATGAATAACACGTGGCAGTGCTCAGTTGAGGGATTATCAAAACATTACTACTATGGAAAAGTCAATCTTGAAATGCATACAAACTATAAATCTGTGTAGCATCAGCTACAAAATGGTACTATTATAGGAGCAATGAGGCATTCACTATTTGAAAGAGGGAAATTCTTAATTAACACAACTTGCAATATATGCTGAGTTCACAGTACATGCAGTAAGTAAGGTTTTCAAGTATTTATCCCAGGAAAAGTAGGGGTCTGAAAACAATATACCAATGAGTTACCGAAAGACACCAAAGGGAGAAGGTATTTACTTTACTAGGGGTGGGAGGGCAAAGCATCTTTACAGCAGCAATATGATCTTCAGAAAAAGCAAGGAGTTCTATAGTTTTAAAAGCAGAAGTTAAATTTGTATGTTACAAATTGATCTTATGTGTAGTATTACAAAATGGATGAATTTAAGACACTAAAAGTCTCCCCAGTTTTTTGTAGCTATCCTTCTTCAATAAAGCAAAACAGAAGAAAACCAGAATATAAAGGCATTGCCTAAGCATAACGGTTTTATCTGTTAGACTTATATACAAAGCAAGATGAAGAGTTAACAGGTGGTCTGACATTAAGGCCCACTCAGCACAATCTGCAAGCCAAATACTGCACATTTGACAGGTGATCAGCAGGTACCAGTAATCAGAAAGAACTGCTTCTCAACAGAGGCTTGGAGTTATGGTCTTAAAACTTCTAAACACTTCAGGAAGTGCCCAGTAATTATTAATGGTTAAACTAAGTCCATTCAGCTGCAATTAAGAGTGTACTGTATGCTTTAGTGCTTCTATGAGCCATTCCATGACTCCAGGTTCGAAGCTGAGAAACAATGTAGTATTTTAGCTGTATTGCACTTTTGGACATTAAGAAACAATACAGAATAAAGCCACATGGAAGTACTCAATTGCAGCTAGAAATCCCTGAGACTATCAAGGGAGTCAAAATGATGAGTGTTATAATTAAGTGAAAACTCCCACCATCAACAAAAAACCATTTGTGGAACAGCCAGACACAAAAATGCCAATAATCTAACCTACCCTAAAAGAGGGCATATGCCCATAAATTAACTTGCACAAATAAGGCTTGAGGCTGGAACATGTATCTGAAGTTGACCTGCAAATGAAAAATTCACCACCTCTTCCCCCTTCCCCCATTGTAAAGAGGATAGCTCTCAAATCCCTAGCCTTCAGTCTTCCTCTACTTCTCCACTCTAACCAGAAATATATCACACACAGAGTCTTGTTAGACATTCAGAGAATTCCAACCTTGACAGTAACTCATCACCCTACCCTCAGATAAATGATTAATTCCTATGGGGATAACCCCTCTCATAACTGTAATTAGAACTGATAAAAAGGTCTTTTACTCTAGACACTTCCTTTAAATGGCTGAAGAAACTCAGCCAACATCTGATAACGGCACACGGACAGTTTACCTTCAGACTCTTGCAATTCGAAATTCTAACCTTTTGAAGTAAATATACAGCATGGAATGTGCAAACCTTGCCCCCTCTGTCACTTCCATACACTGAGAAGGGCAAGCTACTTTTTCTCTTTTGCAGGTCAACTTCAATACAACATCAACTAGAAGTCGCTCAACCCTGTGACATGCACTAAGCTTCTAGAAATCTTAATCTAAAAGGTTCCTGAAATTCATATGCATTGCCACACCAAAAAGTCAGTAAAAGAATGAACTAACAGGACACAGCTGGCACTAGGATGTCTTGTAAAGCAATCACTTTACATCCTACAAGCAAGTGCCAGGACTAGAAATCATTTAAAATTTATTGAGGACAAGAAAGCACAAATAAAGAAACATATGCATTAAGAGAAATTACAAACAGGAGTTAAGATGTACCTCCTGCAGCCTCATTTTTGAGGAGTCAGTTAATAAGTGTACGGGTCTTTGTCTACTCAGACGTGCAGCTAAGGAGTGACTTAATTTTAGAACAAGGAATTCAGATTTTATCAAAACAGCACCAATAATTGTGTTCATTACACCAATAGCTACTATGGCATGCATCTGTACAAACCTTTCAGGCAGTTGTCCGCAGCTGGTCATGAATGAAAAGGCATATAAATTTTTCTCTTCTTTTATTACAATGAAGTTTATAACAGTACAGAAAAGTCACACGACCTTAGTGGGTCAGTTTACTTAAACCCTGAAACAGGATGAACTCTCAATACATTAAATATTGTTACAAGTTCAGACTTAAATGTACAAGTAGTTGGAAACAGTTACAGCCCTCACCAAACTATGTTGGGGACATGAAGTCCAACAGCACTTGAAGCGCTGTGAAGGCATCATTTCACAAATAGCAACATAATGTTACAGAACTTGCCTTTAAGGTGGTATGTTCATGTAATTCCAGCGCCTTCACAATTTAACGAACCATATTTACTATACTTCACTTCTAAAAACCTAGATGAAACATGAAAAAGAAGCCATACAGTATAAATTGCAACATCAGGAAAGGTTCCTGTTATTATTCCAAATAATTTTTCCCATGTAAAGTAAGAATGTCCAATAGCTCCTTGCATGTGGGAAGATACTTATTTTTTAAAAGTCACAATGAAGCCTTAATTGACGGAAGCTCGGCTATATTAACAGCACAAGATGAGAAAAGGTTTAATCTCCAAACCTATTAGAGCGTGTGTAGTAGCATCAGTAGCGGCCACCCTGCGACATTACAGGAGGTCTCATTCCCATTGGAGGTCGAGGAGGTCCACTTTGGTAAGGGGGTACCATCGGAGGTCCCTGACCGTATGGAGGCATCGCTCCAGGAAGATATCCTGGCATGCCCTGGTGATGAGCACCATACTGACCTATAAACAGAACATTTAAGATGCAAAGAATTTTATTTAACTATTTTCTTTCCTTTTTCTTTTTTTAAAATAATGGGCAGAAGTTGTGTTTTGTGAAAAGCTTCTCACAGACACACACTCTGCCAGTATATGCCACTTAAGTTTTAAACATCTGTTACAAAGACAACTCTTTTCTTGAAAAGCAAGCTGGGAAATTTATGATTACCATGAGGTGGCATGGGAGGTCTCATTCCTTGTTGTTGTGGAGGAATTCCTGGCTGTGGTGGCATCATACCTCCAATTGGTCCAACTGGTGGATTACCCAAGGAAGCTTGTCCTGGTCGAGGAAGATTACGCTGATACTTAGGCAACTGTGCCCTTCTCTCTTCCTAAAACGAGGAACACACAACCATACACATTTGTAAGACTAGAACTCACCAAAAGCAAAGTAAATAAAAATGTAACAAAGCAGATTATCGGTACTGAACTGTTTCATCTATCTCACAAATTCAAAGACTGCTATTAGTAGCATTACACAGCAGCACATGGATTATTCTCCCTTCTTTCAAAGTTACTGTATTAACACTGGCCAATCTAGGGTTTTGTATGCAACACACACTTTCCTCCTCCCTAAAGAAAGCTTCTTCCTTGTAACAAGTTGAGACAAAAAAAGCCAAACACTAATCCGGAGATAGATAAACTGAAATTAAGGTTCACTTGTTTTAACCATAAATTCTGTATTTCTGACTGCTGTAATAGTGGCACCAAGACCACCTCAAACTGTTACGTCTTCTGTCCTACACCCATTAGCTTTATCCATTTAACCTTAAGTTTGAAGTCATACACAGAAAAAGTCTAAACTTTGAGTTAGGCCATCTCCTACTGCTAACAAAAGAGAGGCTTCAACCTGCAGCAGGATCACTGCAATGGGCCAGTTGTTGCTTTGCAACCAAAGTTTTCTCAATTCATGGTTCTGTTTTGTTCATCTGGCAAACTCCACACTCTCACTGTTATCAGGATACTCATGATGCAGAGCAGAGAAGAAATTCTATTTAAGCAGCCGTATCAACATAAATAGCATTTTTCAGTAAGACAATGAATAGATTTTAACTTACCAGTGATATATCCTCATCTGGATGGATCAACTTACTGGTTGCACTGGTTGTTGTGAGGGTAGCAGGCTTACTTGTTATGGATGTAGCTGGTTTAGCTGCAGTACTGTTTGTCGTGCTAGTGGTTGAGGCTGTCGACTGCGTGTAAGCAGGGAATGTAGGTTTTGGGGGTTCTGTTGTTGTTGCAGGTGTAGAATTCAATGGTTTGAAATCAGTACCAACTGGACCTGGAACAGCTGCTGCAGCCTGTGAAATACAGAGGTAGATCAATATTTATTTCTCAAAGCATAAAAACAAACACTTAAATGATGTCTGTTAGACCTCTGAGACCTTCCAGTAAGATACATATTAAAACAAGCTTGACAAAAGTAAAGTTCAGCCTCATTGCATACTAGAGCAACTGAAAACAAGACAAAATAAACCCCAGTATATAGACATTTATACACACACATTGGAAAATCTAAAATTTGCAGGTCAAAAGCCACAACTAGAAAAAAGAAACAACCACCAAAAAGCCCCCCGCTATCAAAATTTTCTTCTCAAATACAGTTTGGTGTCTTCTTTTCCGAATTACTTTTATTAATAGCCTGTACTTAGAAATTCATTGTTCTCTCACTAAATTATTAGCATACTTTAGCAACCATTAGTTTAGAGTACAGCTCAAAGTGTTAGCATTTGTTAAAATTAGATATTTAAGAAATGTTTTAATTAAATATTTAAGAAAGCTCTATTGTGTCAGGGTTTTTAAGCGTTCTCTCTAGGAAAACACTGCAACAGTTTCACAAGACTATGTCTCTCTATAGATCTTTAATCTTGCTTGTGAAAACAATCAACTGAAGGCAGATATGATGTCCACTACATTCCAGCATATCACCTTTCCTAATTTTTTTCTTAAATTAACTGTTAGACAAGAAAAGTTTGCTTTACAAGGCTTTCTCTGAAGACACAATAATCTCCAAAGCAAGTGTTGAGAGAATGCTTTGTTTCTAGTCACTGTACATTTACAGTTATCTGAACTTTCCAAAAGTATTTCCACTTTTTTCACGTAACGCAAACTGCAAAGTTCCCTACATTATGATGTACCATATTAAACAACATAAACTGAAAAAGCCTTCACCATGCATCAAGCTAATCACTGCCCACTAAAATGCATTGAACTGCTTTCATGCTTTTTTAACCCTTTAGAACCAGGATGTAGCATTTCATTCTTTCACACTAAGAGAAATCAGGCACTTTGATGTGCTTATTTCTAATAAGATGCAACTAACAATCAAAGCTTATGTTTAGCTGGTAAAACCGCAGAAACAGAAATGTAACAGACATTATCTGAAGAAACAGGAATGTAACAGAAATAAGATATTTAGTCAATTTTAGATTTTACAGAATGGTCCAAAGGGTTAAGTTGCAAAGCAATTTGTTTTTTAACTGTGACTTCCTGCGTACTTGTGCTGTGCTAGGAAACAGAGCGTTAGAAGATGCTGACAGACTTTCTGAATTGGAGGAAGCTGCACTTGAGCTTGTGACAGGTGTCCCCATCTGTAGCATAAAAGAAAGGAAACAGTGAAAAGTCTCCAAACAAATGGGTGGAAAGTATCCAGATGAAAGGATTTCTTATGCTAAGACCTTTCTTATGAAAGGACTGTGTTTTCGTAAATGAGTATCTCCCCTGCACAAGTCCATAAGGCAAATAGTACACTACCAAGGTTTCTGCAACATACTTGAGAACAAGTGAAAACTTCTGGATTTATACATGAGTGAAATCAAAGGGTAGAGGTCACAAGCCACTATCAATTCCCCACTTCCCTCCCCAAAACATTTCAACAAATTTTTACTACCCTAGCTTACATCTAAAACGTCTAAGTAAAAAAGCCCTCTTAATTCAGGCAATTTTTAACCCATTTAACAGGACTACAGCATAAATCAGCCCATCAGTAGAGAGCATGTTGTGAAAAGGGATTAAAGGAAGAAGTGTTTTGCCTACTCCTTTCTTCCCCATGTGCTTACAGAACTTCTGTCTGGTTTCATGGCTGTTACAAGACACACCTACACTGATCTGAATTTAAGGATCAAGATAAGCAAGACACTTAGCCAATCATTTCTTGGGCCTCCTCAATAACAGACTCTGTTGACACAGTGGCAATTTGAAGAATGTAATAGTAGATTCCAGGCTCTGACATCATACCTGCCCTGCACTTGGGAACAGTGGTTTAGTAACTGGAGGCTGGGGGGTAGGTGCCGATGCAGTAGGGGCTGGAGGCCTGTTTAGTATGCCTGGTGCTGTAACAGGCTGTGCTTGTGTCATTGGAGGCATCCCAGGACGAGGACCAACAGGCGGTGGCATACCTACAACCACAAAGAACCAGTAATAGATCAGGCTGAAGGAAGTAAGAATACTCCTTTAGAGGACTGCATTCCTTAGAACAAAGTCTCCCCAAGTAAGATATATATTTTTAAGGCAACAGTAAAATAAAACATGACAAACAGTAATGCAACAGTTACCAGTGAATATTCATACATAGGCAGTAACCTCAAACACCTCAGAGCTGTACTGAATTAAGCTGTTTTCTACAACAACTTCAACAAAGAACAAGTTTATGCCCTCAATGTAGCAATGCAATTACTGCTGTAACTGTTTCCAACACCCTGAGTCTATGCTGCCAAGTGTGCGGATAAGATTGTTACAAAATCCAAGAGACACAAACATTATTAAGGGTATCAGAACTCTGAATATAGATCAGTCTTTAGCACAGCAGAATGGTGACACGGGGCTACTTTTTGTAGCCTATCATCACAATCCATGCACATCATATGCGTGGAGCTGTGTAAGTTCAGAGATGAGAAGTGAACAGCTCACATGGGTTCCACCATATTACTGTGAAGGAGAACTAGGCTGTAGCTATCCTAGGGGCTTGTGTCCTTCTCCAGTGAGAAATGCAGGCAAACCAGAAAATCTCAAGCCATCACAGCATAGATGCTCGTCAGATGGCTCAACATTTTCAACTATTACAATTTCTAATGGCCCCAGACACTAAAACAGGGATGAAGAGAGACTAAATAACACAAAAGCCAGAAAAAATGCATTAGAAAGAAAAAACTACATTCTATATACCTTTACAGTGGTACCAAACACATAATTATTTCTAGTTAAAAGCCATTAAGTGAACTCTTTTGACTGTACACAAGAATGGCTTCTTTGGCAATCAATCCACACCAAGATAACTCTGTATATTCTTTATATGCATTCTTAATCTCAGTATAAATAAATAAATTTAATGTAGCTCTCACCATAGTATGAGTTCGACAACCCTGACCTACCTGGTGGCATACCAGGCATAAGAGGTGGTATTCCTGGCCCAGGAGGCATCATTCCACCCATTGGCATCATCCTAATAAAACAGAAAACGAGTACTCGTATGAACATTCATGATAAGCTCATAAGACAACTGGCACATACCTGTATTAGATGAAAAAACATAGTAAATAGTTTCAAGCAGCTCTCAAAGGCATTCAAAACCAGCCAACACCACAGTTAGAAAAAAACCCAACCAACCAAGAAAAGCCCCACAGACTTTTAATCTGAATTTCAATTCCTCCAGCTTTCACTTCCACTACTAATAAAAATTTCCAAAACTGTTCTCTCTCTTGAAATTTATTTCAGTCTATTAATTTCACCTGTGTTCCAAGAATCAGAAAATTTGAAAGTAGGAAAACCAGCTAACTCAAATCACATAAAATCATTGAACATCTGCTATTACTCCTTTCTAACACCACAAGTCTATTTGTGGTTATAGCACCTTCATACTATTTTCATCTATTTTCCTTCCTCTAGTGAATTGCAGGCAACCCAAATCTGCAAATTACCTACAAAATACCAACAAGAACAGAAAGAAGAAAGGAGAAGAAAGCTTCTGGAGTTCACGTTACAATAAAAGCTCCCTATGCTAAGGATTAGAAAGTTAAAAAAAGAATGCCCTTTTCTAAGTCCTTTTTACGGTATGCTTGTCTGTGTAACTCAGAAAAGGTTGGTGGTTGGTTGGGTTTTTTTCCTTGCTGATACCTGGAGAAAGAGATTGGTCTATATTTCCTAACAGAAAGGTGGCATCTGAATGTCTCCTTTTATCCTTATCTACTAAACCACACTACAAATAATACACATTTGCCACCTAAATTATACATGCAACCTTTAAAATAAGCAAATTCCACCTGCACAGGCCTGCAAAGTGTCTGTAACACTATGTGCTATAACATTAGGAAACTACAGGTGAATAGCATAGCATGACTTAGTCGGAAGGCACCTTAAAGCCCATCCAGTCCCACCCCCTCCCCCATGGTGAGGGGTGCCCTCCACTGCCCAAAGCCCCATTCAGCCTGGCCTTGAACACTGCCAGGGATCCAGGGGCAGCCACAGCTTCTCTGGGTATCCTGTGCCAGGGCCTCAGCTTATATAAATCTACCTACTTTCAGTTTAAATATGCAGTTCCCTTACAGGGAACAAGTGAAGCGTAGCTTAAATTTGCTTAATTTTTTTCCAGACACTCAAAGCAGGATTAGGGAAACAAAAGAATGCTTACTACTTTAGTTAGCAAAATAAGCAGACAGGTAGAAGCCAAGTGCACACCAGAACCCCACTAAGAAGCAGTTCCTATTTGCATGACAAAGTCAAAACCCTCCACCATTGCTTTTTCAAAACTGAAGCAAATCATCATAAACAGGTGAGTATTCATTCTGCAAAGCAAACTGCACCCCAGCCTTTCTGTTCCTTGCCTAGCACTGCCACAAAAAGAACCATCACTGCAAAAGCAGTAATAGATGGGAATATAGTGCCACTGCCCCTTATTTGGGGTACTGGCTGCAGAAGGCAAAGTCAAGTCTTGCTGCCCACTGTTAGACCCCAAGGAACTGCTGTCGCGAGATGACAGAGACTGCAGGGACAGCACTGACAGCGTTAGAACTAGTGTCACACTACAACTGAAGTTGCCTCCTAGGACCCAATTCTTCTTCGCTCAGTTATAAACAAAACATCACCATGGTAAATAGCAAAAAAAGGTAGCTTAAATTAGGTAAAAGTATCATGTAACACCACACCCTCCCACCTAAAAATTCACCAAAATGCAAGTGAACTTTTGCAAATTAATTTGTAATTTACTAGATGCCATTACATTCACCTGAAGTCAAAGAGTTGAGAGAGAACGAAGCACCAGCAAGCCAAACACAATTCTGTTCACTTTCCACCCAGAAAAGCTAGTCATGAGCATCCACAAGATGTCCAACCATGACATAATTTTTAAATTCATTGTCTCCCAAAAAGAGAGCGACCTTTCACCTCAGTGAACTTTAAAACTTAGAAGCGAAGTTCCTGCAGCATGTCTTCCAATGTAAAGCACACATGGAGCTGTACCCCAGCTCAAGACAAGCTGAAAGTTTCTAAGAGTCTATTTTACTAACATTTTGTAGAACCCATTTCTCTAATAGCTTTGTAATACTCATTTAGATAAAGCATAAAAACTTCAGCTATTATACAGTAACAAAAACTAACAAGACATTTTCCCCACATTCTTAGGCAATACTCAAGAGGTTTTCAGTAAGACAATTTCAAGCTTATCAAAACATGACATAAAATGGCATAATGAATGTACCTAAAATTACATTAATGAGATGCTTACATGTTTCCACCACAAAATGACTGCATGTATTTTCTCTGTTGATGTAATCTGTGAAAATTTATGACAAAATCAAAAATCTAACTGTGATTTTCCAAACACATTGTGACAGGGTACTGTGTCAACCCCAAACAAGCATAAAAACCAATAGCTTTCTTTTTCCCAAAACACAACAAATTAAAACATCCAGTATTTTTTTCCTTTTAGGTCCATGACTGATAAACAGATGCATGACACATGTGCAATATACAAAGGAACAGTGGTTCACAGAAGGCTCTAAACCAACACAACAAAACAATTTTACATTATTATACTACTATTCAATTAAGTCAGGAGAAAGGCAACATACTTTATATATAAACTCATAGCTTGGCTATATTTTAATGTTGGTTTACAGCCATCCAGTTCTTTGGTTAGTCTTAATATTTGCTTAGTCTTAATATTAAGGTTAGAGTTCATGAATTCCTATGTACATTTTTCCAAGTAGTTTTACTTTTTCTGTGACAGGTTAAAACACACAGTATGAACATGTAATGAGTCTTTTTTGCTACTCACCCAGGTGGCATTCCAGGCATAACTGGAGGCATTCCAGGCATCATAGGTGGAACACCAGCCATTAATGGTGGTATACCTTAGAAGAAAAATAAATTTTAAACAACTGACAATACACTGTCACTAACAAATATCATCTACTAAATTCAGAGGGCATAAATGCTTTACAGGAAGCTCTGTAAGATTGAGTTTGGAAAAAACATAGCAATTTAAGTTGCGTTGCTTGTAAACAATCCGCAAATCTGACAGATTCCATTGTTCTCAGGCCCACAGGACACTGCAAATTTACTGGGGAGTCTTCAAAGACCATGCTTTATCATTACAGAAAATATTAGAAGAGACCAATTTTTGCTCACTGTCATTGATCAAAATCTTTTCCTTGATGTATCTGTGGTCTGTGTTTAAACTGCCTATTCTTTGTTAGCAGCCTTTCTGCCCTGTTCCAAAATCTTACAGAACACCACAAACAACTATTACTGGTAAGCTTATGTTTAATGTACTAATCTGTCTTAATACCAAATTAACATTCCTTCAGTCTAAGATACCTAATGCTGATGCCAAATCTACTTCACAAAGACAACACGTGCACTCACACAGAATAGAAGAAGAAAATAAGAGAAACTGTTTATGTGCACCTCACAAAACTACTTTATGCAGCATTCAGCATGACTAAGGGCAGATTATTATTTCAGCATACAAGCAGCAATTTGTACTTCAATCCAGTTTCTCATTAACTGCCTTAAAACACCAGCTCACCTGGAGGCATCCCAGGTGCACCTGGCACAGGAGGCAGTCCTGGTTGCGCCATAGGGGGAATGTACCCCTGCTGTGGCTGAACTTGCTGGGGTTGAAATGAAGTTGAAGCTGCAGATTCATCATCTTCGTACTCATCAGAATCATCCTGTTGTTTCTTTTTTTGGCTCTCTGCTGAGAAATAAAATTATATTCTATAAAATTCTTTTTATCTGGAGTATTCTAGATGGAATAAAATTATTAACATTTAAATCTTTCCAGCGTGTTCAAAGATTCATAGAGTTAGGAAGAAAGAATAGGTGACCCTATCTATAAAATATAAAGGGAAGGAAAGTGACTCACATTGTAATAAACATCAACATGAGAGTCTTCCTTCATGTCAGTCTCACATGCGTGAATAAGAAAAAGCAGCATACTTAAACAGCAAAGAAATCTAAGTATTTACGCATCTTCGCACTGGCACTTAAGCCTGAAAAATAAAATCACCACCCCCATATTCACTAGGTAATTGCTGTAGCTGCGCAGGCACGCAGCCATCTCTGAACAGGAAAAGTATCTCATCTTTCTAAATGACTGGCAAATGCCTAAAGCTGCAGTTAGAGAATGCATTAAACCCAACCCCTGCTCTTCTGAAGGGCAAGATCTGTACCACCAGCTCCCTATCAGTAAGCAGCAGACTAGAGAAAGGACAGATGTCCAGCTAGATCACACTTTACCCTGAGTTTTTTGTTCAAGTAACCTCCTCCGTTCCTCCATATCTTTTTCTGGAATGCCCTCCATGCCATAGATTTCCAGTTCAATGTCTGTTCTTCCAGGAATAGCATTTGGAACAGCATCTATTGTTTCTTTGTGTACCTAGAAAAAGAAAATAGAAGCAAGTCCTCCTGACCACAATTCAGGCTAGATTCTGCGTGTTCTTCAGACAGTTTCATGATACAAAAGAACACCCTTAATCAGATCTATCCGGCCAAGTACTTTCCTGGTGTTTCCTAATCACTGTTAATTACTTTTACACTTCTAGAAGAAATTCATAAAAATTTTCTTCTGAACACCACACCAAGACAATTCCTTCACTCTTCCTACAACCCAAAACCAACAGCACCCATTTCTGCTGCATACTCTCAGTAGTTAAGGGTCTGGAAGCATCCCTCCTCCCCCCTTTTTTTATATTCATTATTAACTCATATTCTAAATACCAGTAAGAAAAGCTTATGTAAGTCTAAATCTTACCTGCATACAATGTATAGCTAAGCCAGGTCCTGTATACAGTTTCTTATGACATATATGGCATTTAAAGTGCTTTGCTTTTTGATGCTGTATAAGGATTTTTTCATCATCAAAATCCCTGTTACAATACCTGTTGGAAATACCTGTTAAGGAAACATTTAATCCCGAAAATGACCTAACACTAAGCCAAGTAGCACTACTGTGATTTTTAAGTTAAAAAAAAAAAGTAAGCATCTCTGAGCATTCAAAGCATGACAAATAATTCATAGATGTCTGAAACGAAACCTCCTCCTCCCACCTTCTTCGCACCAGTACAAAACCAGCAAGATCGTGCATGCTATCAGAATCATCAGTATCATAATTTGATTCCATACTGACACATGCTTTTCAAGTTCCAGTTATTTCTAGTAGACTCATTCTTTCTCTGCATCTATATAAAGTTGCTAAAGCATTAAAGGAGAAACTGACTTGAAATCCACAAGAGGGAAGTGATACTAAACACAAGTATCTATTTCATAACTAGTATCGCTAGCTAACATTTATAAAAGAGAACAAAGGCTTTCATTAAAAACATGTTTCCTTTCTCCGCCACTGAGCTATCAATTCTTATGACACTGCATAACTTCCCGCAGTCATTACAGAATTGTTTTTAAACAAAAACATTTTAAACAAAGAACTTTCTGGACATCTATGCAATAGAAGAGGCAACCTAGAATTTCCTCTTTGCAGGTCAACAGTAGTATTTCAGGAAACACGCCAAACGTAACTTTATTAGCAAGCAAATACGGACTCGTTATTAGTTCTTCCCTGTTAACATGTCCCTCACTTCCACCAGAACTTGAAATATATTAATAACGAAAACAAGCAGAGATGCCTTCCAACATGAAATGGTAAAATATCTCAGAATAGTTTATAAATTCCTTTATTAAACAATTCTAAATTGGGCAGAAACGTTTTGGAGAAAAGGCAAATCTGCAATAACCCCCAAATAGAAGGCAGTGGTCGAAGAAAAACCCGCTGTATTTCGAATACTGGGAAATCAGACATGACTTCAGTGCAGCAAACACGAATCTGAAAGCCTCCCGCCCCACCCCCCCAAAAAAAAAAAAAGTTTTTAAGTCTTTTAACCACATCTGCTCAATTTCTTCTTAGATAGGTGTATTTATCAGATGCAGGGCTTTCTTCCGTAGACATCCTTCCCCCCGGGCGACAAAGACCGTTCTCCATTTTCCCTACGAAGTCGGCAGTCCCGCCGGGCCTGGCCGCAGGAGCGGCCTGCCGAAGAAGCCGCGGCCTGCCCTGGCTTCACGGATCAGACGCGAGGCCGCGGCCGCAAGCGAAGCGGGCGGGAGTGGGCGGACTAGGCCGCAGGGGGGGAGGGGAAGGGTAGAAGCAGAGGAAGGGCACCCCATCCCCGCGCCGAGAAGCGCAAAACCAGAATGTGACCGAGCAGGGAACCAAATTGTACCGCGGGTGGAAAAAAGCGCCCCCTCCACCACAGCGAGAAGCTGGGAAAGAACAAGATAGAAGAGCAGAGACCCGACCGAACCAGGCCGCCCCGATCCCCCGCCCTACTCCCCACACCCGCCTCGTCCCACACAGAAGGATACCAGCACCAAGGCTTCAGCTGCTTCTTCTTCTTACGACCCATGGCGGCGGCACCTCCGACCTACGCAGAAGGAAGACAACCGAACTCTTCCCTCGTGAGCCGCAGCGCGCACACCACCCTCTCCACAGGGACGACCCGAGCAGCCACAAAATGGCCGCCACGTCCCGTCCTGGCGCCACCGCCTTCGAGCTCCCAGCCTGCCCCGCGCCGCGGCGGTAGGGGGGAGGTACCCACGTGCCGAGCTCCTGCCTGTCCCCTGCGCCTCTGGGGCTGTCCCATGGTGCCTCGCGGTGGCGGCTGGCCGCCATTTTCTCTCAGCTCTTGCTGGAACTGGTATTTCCCTTACGAAACCAGGTTTCGGAAACCGGTATTTCTGAAGGCAGCTCTCCACCGTGGCTCGGTGGCGGTTACTGTAATCTGTGTAGTCGGCTGTTGACAGAGAACCCGGCCCTCCAAGAACGCTGTACAGCTGTGTCAAGCCTTTGCCTGCTGAAGTGTCCCCTGGGCTGGCCCCTCTCACGCCCCCTCAGGCCTGGTCCCATGTCAGCTCCCCAGGCACCCGGGCAGCTCCTGGGAGACCTGCCAGCTTCTTGCAGCTGCCTGGCCACAGGCTGGGCTAAGAGCTGCTCCCTGGCCCATGGGAAGGTCACACATCTATGAGGCTCACGGGCCTATGAGGCTGAGCTAACCGATGTGGTGTTTTAACACGCAGCGTTTCAGAAGCTGAACAGGCTTTCTGAAACCAGGCTGCACAGCTAACGCTATCAAACGGGACGGGCCCCGATTCTGAGGGACTGTCCGTGCTGACACAGGCATGGTAGCAGGTGCTGCACTGTTCAGTAAGCTGCGGAAGCACAGGAGTTGCAGCAACAGGAGCCCTCCCAGCGTTGTCCGGTACAGCTCTGCCCCGCGTGAGGGTCTCAGGGCCTGCTGCACCCCGAGTGCAACCCCGCAATTAACGCTCAGCCCCCGCACCCCGTTCGCAGCTACCAGGGGCCAGGCGCAGCCTGCCCAAAAGAGAGGGTACGCCCGCGGCAGGGTAGGGGGGAGGGAAGCCGTAGCGCAGAGCCCGCCCTCCAGCCTGCCCTGCCTCCGGGAGCGGCGAGCTCAGTGCCGGCAGCGGGCAGGCCGCTGTGAAGAGGCACGGCCCGGGCGGAGGTAGGGGCCGCATTCTCCGCGGCACAGACAGCGGCTCGGGCCGGGATGTTGCCGGCACTGCCAGACGGCGACGAGCGGGAGCTGGAGAGCAGCGAGGAGGGCGGCGGCGCAGGCGAGGAGCGGCGGCCGGAGCGGCATAGCAGCACGTACCACAGCCTCTACCGCTACCGGAGCTGCAGGTGAGGGGACCGGGGGCCGCCACCGAGGCCGGTCGGTGTCCGCCCCACGGGGAGACTGTTTCCAGGTCTTATCAGCTCCTAGCTGCTTGTCTGCGCTGTATTTCCCCCTTTCCCAGGAGGTCTTCCCCCATAAGATCCCGATTCCCTGTTCCTGCTTTAAAACCCCCTCACGCCATACCTGTCGCTGCTGCAGCCCCTTTTCCCTGCTCTGTGTGGTAATGCTGTAAAATCAATCAGAAGAACGGCTTGATTTTCAGATCCTCGCAGCAGGGAGCAGACAGTGGGGATGGGAGTCCCAGCAGCGCGGCGGCAGAGACACCCTCCAGCGAGGACTTCAGGTAGAGCCAATCTGCACAACTGCATAATCGCCTGTAACGCCCCATTTTTCAGTCTTTGCAGTATTGCTGGTAGGTCAATAGGAATCAAGTACATTCAAGTCCCTCAAAGCAGAAACTGCTGCAAAAGCATATTGAAATCACCTGGGTGCTTTTTCTGGAATACCTATGGAATGGACACAATTACAGCGCTCACATAATGTACCAGATATTAGCTATCATCTTTGAAATCTGTTTTCTTTGCTACTAATGCTTGACTGTTCTGTATTCACAGAAAACAGTTTTAAATGGACACGTTCTCTTTCCACAAACTCTGCAATAGAGTTGTTGCTCTGTATTACACCCAGGGAAAGATAGGAACAAAGAGGGGCAGTGACGTGTATCTGCTGAGCAGTTAGGCATCAGCTGACACCACAACTCCAGACTTCAAATCTGGGGGACAAACCACTGAATGTGTTTCTCTTGGGCCCAAAGTGATGGAACAAGTTAGCTGTAAGCCGAAGAGATGACAGCGGAGTCCTCCCCCTCAAAGCAGGTGGTTCTGTGCTTGTTCAGAGAAAAAACTGTAACATTTGCTTTTTGCTAACAGTTTCTTCTTGTTTTTTAAAGCCTTTCCTTGCTGGATACTAACTTACCAGCTGAAGCGGAAACTGAATTGCGCAGTTTTATTGCTAAGCGTCTTTCTAAAGGAGCCCTGTTTGAAGGAATGGGGAATGTAGCGTCAGTGGGGCTGAGGTAAAGTTTGAAAATCAGTTGTGAATGAGAAACTGAAGAAACATTGGCAGCATTTCACATCTTGCCATCTAGTGCTGCACTTAGGTTTAATCTTGATTCTATGTTCTCAGTCTATTGCTGCTGTTAATAACAGCTTTACATAGTGGCACTTTCCTCTTTTTCTAGGTTGCTTTGAGAAAAATACTGTAGTAAATAATTTACTGTTTGTGTACTTTAAAAGTACTACATATGGCTATTACTATTTCCTTTTAAACTCCTCTGCTGGTATCACAGAGGAAAAGAGTACTAAGAGCTCTATTTGTGATCATAGGAACCAGCGGTGCTAGTGGGTGAACATTCTTTACAGAAATCATCATGTCTGCTTTTTGCACTTATTTATTTTGATGTGTCTGTAACAAAAAAATGTTCTTTTTCTTCCTGTGTAGCATACCAGAATATAAAGTTGGTTGTTACTACTGTCGTTTCCAACAAGAAAATCTTCTAGAAATGACAACACTGGAATCAGAAATCAATGTCCCAGAATATGTGGTTTGTTTCTTAGGTGGCTCAGAGAAAGGGCTGGAACTATATCCTTATATTTAACTTTCTGTATCTCTGTGGAGAGGGACATGGTATAAAAATGAAGGTCCCATTATGTCTGTTTCCTGCTTGAAATCACCTTGTTTGTGCACACCTTCCAGTAACTGAAAATGTTAATCACAGCCACATACTGAAAGGGAAAAACGCATGTCTTAAATTATTTTCCTTAAGAAGATACTTTCAGACTTGAGCTGGACAAGTACATTCAAAGTCTAAAGATAAACCTTGATTTGGAGGTAAGGCCTAACTTTAAGTGGTAAAAATTACTATTTATGCAAACTAATTCCTAAGACAATCTGAAAGATTTCATCTATAGAGACAAAATAAGTGTTTTAAGCAGCAGTAAGACAGTTAGAGATACTTGATTAACTAGTGACAGTGAATGTCTCAAGTGTTATCAATCACACAAGTTGAAGGGGGAGAAAAAAGGGGGGACTTTTTGTGCCAGCCATTAATCTCTTAATGGTTGCTTGCAGTTAAATTCAGAGGGGAAAATGACTAATAAAAGGTAATGGCCTACAGGAAAGTTATCAATGCCCACCTGAATTCTAACCACCTCTGAATATTGAGGATGGATTTTTAGTGGACTTCTTGTCACAGTTTTTCTAATGGAAACTCTGCATTTTAAGCCTCTCATCCCATCTGCTGTTGTAACAGTCTTTGTTCAGTATATACTGTAATAGCACAGTTCTGTCTAATTCTTAAAATACAAATCCCTTCATTGCTGACAAAGTGTGGCTTTAAATGTCAAAGTCATTATTTTAGTTTGCTGCAGTTTGAAATTAAGAAGGCTCTGACATCCAAGTATCCCAGGTTGAAGAGATTAATAATAGGCTTCTATTTGTGTAGAAATCTAACTTGTAGTTCAATTTTTGATGTTTCAACCCATTACAGCAAAAAACCCTGGAGACCTGTGTTAGCCCCTGCTTGAGAAGCTGGTTTGAGAATGCCATATGTCCTGTTCAGAGAGTGGTGCAGCTCTTCCAGGAGAAACTCGCCTTTTTGTTACATGCTGTAAGTGTATTTCAAACTGAGTAACTAAAAAAGGGTCATAAGGAATCTCTGCGACTCCAACATGTTTAATTTGGGGCAAGTACTTTTCCCCTGCTTTATTGCTAAGGAAACACATGGCTATTTCTTCTATCAGTTGTCATGGTTAACTCATTTCAAAGTACGTAGTAGTGGTCAAGTTGAAATTAGAATGAGAAAATTAGAAACAGCATGAGAAAACTGTCCCTGCTATAATTTGCCTGAACCAAAAGGGATGCTACACTGTGTATGGACCTTGTGTGATTCACTGGAAACAAACATTAATCCTAGCTGTGGTCCCTGAGTTTGAGGGGGCTTTGGATGGAATAGCTAATTGAGTGTAACTGCTGTATTTCCTCTGAATGCATAACCAACTGCAGGGACCATCCTATGGAGCATTCCCTTAGCCTGTGCTCTTCCTCTGAACAGAAGGAAGTCCCACATCATGTGTTTATTGCTAGTGATCGCAGTATGGCAACAGAAGTAGCATCAAAGTTGCATCCAGCTTTGTTTTGGTTTGTTTTGGTTTTGTTTGTTTGTTTTAAGGCTTTGAGTTATACTCCAGTAGAAGTAAAAAATGCAGATGAAAGAACAGAAAAAGACATCAGCAGGTAAAGATACTTTGAGACTAAGAACCTGTGAGTAACCTGGGTTTTGGGTATGACAGCCTCCTGTTCTTGCTGTCCAGAATTGGTAAAGAAGCTAGCAGTTCACGGGAGCTTTTTGTGTCAGGTTTCTGGCAGCTGCCAGCCTCCAAGGACTCGTGCAGGAAGGCACAATGACCTCCTTGTGTGTCGCCATGACTGAGGAGCAGCACAAGTCAATGATTATCGACTGTGGTGGACCTCAGCCTCAGTTGCATAATGCAGGTGAGATTACAGCTGTGAATATCCCTTCATGTTACTCACCTGCATCCATCAGCTCCCAAGAATTGAGAATATGCAGGAGCTCGTGGGTTCATGCCCAGAAAGTTTGAATTCTGGCTAGAAGGTACATCCCTGGTTTCCTGGGAGCAGATACACTGGAACTCTGTTTTGAAGTTGACTGATGATAAAATCCCTGATGCATTTAGTTTGTGGACAGTGAAACGATGACTTGTAAACTGCTGCCAAACTTCTTCCTGTTGCATTTTTGACAGATGTTGTGAAAAGGGATCAATCAGAACAATTTCATGTAATCACTGTAGCTATGCTTGCTTTTCCTTTCCATGTGTATTCTTAAGACTTGTTTCCTGTATACTATTATCAGTCATTAAGTGAGAATGATTAAACCAGGTGAATGGAGCTGTACATCTCTGTTGAGCTCATGTACTTTTTCTAATCTCTTCTCTGTGTTCCTGAACATTTAACAGGGAGCAACAGGTTCTGTGAGGACTGGATGCATGCTTTTCTGAATGGTGCTGAAGGTGGAAATCCATTTCTCTTCCGGCAAATTCTGGAAAACTTTAAATTGAAGGTACCTGTTCATATATGTTACACTTGGAGAAGACATCAGGGTTACTGAGAGAGAAAATACTCTTTTTGCAGCAAAGAAGATCTTTAGGTTATTTATGATGTCTGTACATCATTAACTGATTAATTTCTTAAGTACAAGTTGAGGACTGGCTGACTGTAGTTCACAGCCCTAGGATGTAAAGCAGTGTGAAAGTTTCTTCAGTGACTCCTCCAAAGCCATTTCCTCATATTTAAAATAAACCCAGCTTTTTTCTTTTTGTCTTAAAATACTGTTAATTTTAGCTGTGCCACACAATCTCATGTAACACAGATTCAGTAGTTACATTTCTTAGGTGATCTGTTGTCATAAAGAAGAGAGAGAACTCTTGATACAGGTTTGGACATGATCAAGTTGTGGTGTCCACACATTTTGCATCGTTACAGTAACAGTGGTAATAAGAGTCCCAGTAGGCAGTTCTTCCTCTTGAAGTAGTAATAGAAAATGCCTATTGGAAATGCTTTTGCTTCTCCTGCTACTGTCTTTCGCTGTTCCACATGACAGTGTATTCTTTCATGTGGAAGGGTAAGGCAATGTGCTGTTACTCTTTTCCCAGGCCATACAAGACATTAACAACCTGAAGAGGTTTATCCGCCAGGCTGAGATGAACCACTACGCCTTGTTCAAGTGTTACATGTTTCTAAAGAACTGTGGCAGCGGAGATGTTCTTCTGAAGATTGTCAAAGTGGAGCATGCAGAAATGCCAGAGGCCAGAAACGTGGTGACTGTCCTTGAGGAATTCATGAGAGAAACATGAGTGGCTTAATATTATCTTAATTATTCTGTACTCGTTTGAAGGTGTCATAAATCATTAATTTCTTATATGTAGCTTAATTTCACTACTGCAGGATTTTTAATGTATATTTAAAGTCAAACCTCAGTTGTGGTTTCCCCTCCCTTTTTCTCAGAGAAAGCACTATGAGCTTTCTTACTGTGTAAATATCAGATCATACAAACTCCTGCATAGTTTTCAGAGCCTAAGAGTCTCCATCTGACTTGCTCTTTTTTCTGAGGAAATCATGACCCTTGGGTTTTAAAGTCATTGCATGAAAAACCCCAACCAGATCCCTTATCTGGCAAAGCATTTCAGTGTTTTATATATTTTAAATAACTTTTAAATGATCACATCTAATTAAGATCTGGTTACTTTTGTTTTAATATATAAAGAAGCACAAACAACTGGATAAATCATAGTAAATTAATTAATCATAGGTGTTTCTATCAGAGAACACAGGTAACAAGTCTGTAGCTAGTTTCCACATTCTACTTGGATAGTGGCACTTTGTTCTTTGGGTACTAGATAAACAACTTCTTACCTGGCATGAAATGGAACTACTTGAAGAGTGACCAGAGCAGTAGGACTCAGTTTGTATGTGCTTGTACATATGTATACAAGTGTTAAATTCCCATTCTTCATTGGTTTGTGTTGTCATCAAGACCTTTGTATGTTCTTAGTTCCCATTTTGCATAACTAAATAATCGTATGGTTTTCATTTGTAGAGAATTAAACCTGAAAATTCTATAGTCTCAGTATTAACTTCAGGAGTTAAGTATAACTTCAGAATTGCAGCTCACAATGAAATGTTTTAAAGTCTGAATAATTAAATTGCATTTCAGCAATGAATTCTTACCCACTTCATGGACATTTAGACAGAATATTTGAAGAAAATCTGAAATAAAAACTCAGGAGGCCTCTAAATGAGGCTTCTGTCTGCAAACCTGATAGAAGCAAAGCTCTGCCTTGCTACCCACTTGTATCAGGGTGTTTTAAGCGCCTGACTTAGGGCATCTGAACAACTCTGCCTGAAATAGGACCTGCTACCAGCCTTACTAATGCACTTAGATTTGCTTATCCTGCCAGTGCTGTGTACTGCGATGGTAACAGCTGAACTCTTTCCTGTGACCAGTGTTCAGCCTGTTAAGGTTTACAATAAAACACATTCAAATCCATAATCACATGCCTATGTGAAGTTACAGTGAGTCTTGTCCTTGATGTTTCGTGTTTAAAGTCTGTATTCACACCACAGAGGAACCACTATGCCATGTGCAGGAGCCTGCAAGTGTCACACTGGCAGCAGAGGTGACACGTAACATGGATGGGTGGTCAGGGAGGAAGTGAAAGCAGGCTGAAAAATGAGCTTGAATCCCAGGAGCAGGCAGAATATTTCATGGGTGCTTTTGCTGTAGTTGTGGCATATAAAACAAACCCCTTACTCTCCTATGTTTGGTTCTTCTCAGAACTCAGTGTATTCTTTCAGCATATTGTATTCATGAGTGAACAAAACACATCACTCCTCATTACTCTTGCACATTTGTAACAAGGTTGGAGCACTTCAGAATTTTGCCTGCTGAGGAGGCAGGGAAGAGCTGGGTGCAGCTGAGTGTGGAGAACAGGCAGCTGTGATCTGGTGGGAGCATAAGAAATCCTTGCACAGGTATTGTCCTGTTACGTGTGCCTGCTGCTGGTGTAGCTGAGCTGGAGCCTCTTGGCTGGGCCTTAATATTTATACAGAGTAGGTCAGTCCCAGGCACAGCAGTGCAGGTGAGGAACTTTCCCTGAGGCACAACCACGTTTGCTTTGCTCATCCTTCCTTCCTAGAAGTTTTTCAGAAGAACCTGGTGGCAATGCTGAACAACCTGCGTTACCTCTGAGCTGACGCTGTCTTGGACTAGAGCTCTTTGGATGTCTCTTACCACCTGAATGATCCTATTGTCCTGGGACCTGGACTACACTCATTTTTTAAAAAGATTTTGTTTTCTAGGTAAATGATAACAGATTGCTCTTCAAAACCCAGGGATTTTTAACCTTAACTGTAAAACCTGGCTTAGTTTCGTTGGGGCTTCTCCAAGCTGATGTATCCATCCCACTGAATTTGTACTGTTACATGTGGATAGCTTCAGTCACAGCTTTTTCTGGTGCTTTTTTCTGGTGGCTAGCATTACACAGAACATAGCTCCTTGCTTTCTGAAGCCTTTTTCATTTTGCTTCTCCCAGCTTTGCAGTGACTTTGCCAGTCAGTTACCTCACTACTAAACTCAAGACATGAGTTCACATACTGAATTACACCCGCTAGTTCATAAAGTTACAGGTTTTACTGGCATCTTCTCACTAAGAATTCTATTTAAAACAAACCCCAAAAACCAAAAAGCAAACCAAAACTAAAGAAAGTGAAACAAAAGCATAATAAATAATACAGAAGCAGCTGGTTTAGCTGCATGAATGCCTAGAGAGTAGTATACACTTAACTTTCCCAGCAATCAGCTATTCAAAGCTCAAGATGAAACACAAAAAGGTCGGAAGATGCTGAGTTATGCACTTAATTTGCAAACTTGAACAATTTTTACTGTGGTTTTAAGGGTCTGATTTAAAACCCTTTAAGGAAAACTCAAAACAAATGAAAACAACCAAAAAGCAAACCAACCAAAACAGGTGAGCCAACAAACCAATCCCCCCAAACCCAACCAAACAAAACATCCCTCAGGCCTACGTTAAGAATGCAAGTTCAGATCTAACTGCTACAGACCTCTTGCAGTTTCAGAGATCAGGGTCTGGTTTGTTCTGTGGTGTTTTCTCCCTCTTTACCCCAAAAATAGCAGCATATAAAACAATTCATATTTCTCTTTCCAACAATTAGGAGCAATGCTTACTGCACAGAATACAATAGGAGCTAACAATATGATCATCAGCGTTATGAGTTTGTGTGATTGAGGCAGAGTATTGAGCTGACAGCTTTTGACTGCTTCTCTGCAGCCGAAATGCTGGGATTTGCAATATTCCTGGCCTTTGGTTTACCTTTCTGAGAGTATTTCAGGCAACAAGAAAAACCTATGGTGACAGCAGACAGCAGCACTTCCTGTATTAACTGACAAAACCCTCCTTATCCTCTTGCTGAAAGTGCTCAACTAACAAATAAAGAACTTGTAGTGTCTCAGGAAGCTCAGTTAAGTACAGAAAACCAACAGCAAGAGCTGAGTCCCACATAAGGGGAGGCAGATCACTGCTACCGTAAGAGTAATAGACCAGACAGGAATTGCTGCTTGAGACATCCTCATTTCCTTAAATTACACATTAACCCAGTGTTTCCCAACAAAAAGTATTTTTCAGAACAAGCCTTCCCCTTCCACACTGGCAGAAGAATTTTTATTTTAGTTTTCTTAAAAATATCTAAATCCACTGGAGGTTTGCTGCAGAACTTCCTGGGAAAGTTGTTCCCATTACTAATTTGAGAGATGAGAATGTTTCAGTTCTGAAATTTTAAACTGTTCAGTACAGTCTAAAGTTAGAACCCCCCTCACCCCAGTTAAAGAACCATTAAACAATCTAACTCACTTGGTCGACAACTTCCCTGCAGCTCTGAGGTCACTACTGCACTGAAGAGTTAGGTGTCAAGTGGTGGGACAAGACCTGAATCTCAATACAATCTCAAGCCACTTCTGCATTCTTGTTATATCTCATGGAGAAATAAAGCAGCAGCTCGCTCTCCCCTTTATCTTTTAGGCAGACACTTTGAGAGAGACATAAAAATGAGTTATCAATGTCATTATTAAAAGATTACACTGCAGAGCTCCAAACCAATTGCTCTTTAGTTAAGTACTGTGTTAACTGTAGGCAAGCTTACAAAATTAAGATTTTTTTCTTGGTTGCTTTTTGGCATGTGATGTAGAAAAATCTCCATTTTATTTTAAAAAATAAGAAAAACAGAAGACAAACAAAAAAACCCACCAACAAAAAAATTTAATGGATTCTGCGCTCAAATAATATTGTTACAACAAAAATATACAGAATGTACACAATACAAAAATACCTGGAACGTACCAGAGCATCTTACCTTGCAAATATCACTTTGTTTTACCAGCCCTTAACGGGAAAGTAGAATTTGTTCAGTATTTTAAGGCAGAAAATTACATTGTTTAGTGCTTTGTGTTTAACACTTGAGTGTATTGTCAGCATTCGTAGCATAAGCATGAGCAAAGCTGCAGAAATCTGTATTATTTGCAAACTAAACTAGACACCGTGGGGGAGTCAGGAGACAGTCGGTGACTAACAGATCTATTGGGTTCACTGAAAATTAAGGTACTTTTGCTACTTACATCAGGCCTAGGGAATATTTTGTGCTCTGTGTTGTAAGGTACCCTGAAACATAATTTTTATCTACTACTACTGGCATTTCAGAAATACCTAATTAGAAAGCTTTTTCCAATTAATGATTAATGATGACATTAAAAATACATTTACCTTTAAACAAGCTTGGTTTCTGTCCTATGTGTGATTCTTTCTTTATAAAGCTGCAAAATGCACTGCTTTCCTTTATAATCAGCTCTTGGCATCAGTGGTGGCAGAAGGAACTTCTGAGTCGTGTCACAGCACTGTAGAGCAGCCACTACTATAAAAGAAACAGAACAGCAGCAAAATTCAAAGAGGCTGAAACCCCAGAGGTGCTGGCCTTTGTTCTCTAGATCCCGGGTTGCCTCCAGAGGTTGCTGGTGTTGAACTGCATCCATATTCTCCAGTCCTATTTTGGGTAAAGCCAAGTGGATTGGGTTTCCAGAGCAACTGAGCTGAGTTTGGGTCTGTGTAAACAGACTGAGCTCTTTACTCAATGAAGTATGTGTAAAAGTCCTACCCACGATACTGTGAGACTCAATATTGGCACAAACCAGCAACTGTCTTGTGAGGTCAGCAGATAGAGCTGGTACTAAAATAACAGCTGACTGTATCAGACTCCATCCTTCATACCCCAATTCAAATTGAAACTATCCACTCTGATTAAAACATCTGGGCAGTACAATTCATCAGAAGCAGCAAGGGCTTGGGATACAGAATCCCTGAGCTTTATTTCTAGTGCAGCAGCCTCAGACTATGATAATTTCTCTATCCTCCCTCTTCCCCATTGATAAAATTCTTCCTATTGCTAAAGGAGCAGGTAGTGAAGAATCACATTCTGCCATGTAAGAGCTAAGATTCCTCATCAACTGATGGGGAAAAAGTGACATGAGATGTCTTAAGGACTTAGCAGAAGTAAATTCATCAGCATTTTACAACTCCTCTACACCTGACTGAAAGAATGTTTCTGACAACCTCATCTCCTATCACCTGTTACAACTCCCCCCTCCTTCCTGTATCATTACCGTGTGCAAAATGATCTCTACCTGCCTCCCAGCATCTAGGAATAAAAGGTGCAATTTGCAAGCCCCATGGAGTCTGATCTACCCAGTTCTCCTCCTTCTTCCTCCCTGCAGCTGAGGCCCTTCTCCCAGGGTCTTCTCTGGTATGAGAGAATCAGCAAGAGGCTCGGAACTGGACCTCATCTGTGCTGGTATCCCTGGAGGAGCTCTGCAGCCAACTCCAGGCTCTGCATCTCTGCGCTGCTACTCCCTGCACCCCTCCTCACTGGCCCCTGCTGTGTTATACTTACTAAATGGGAAGGCAGCACAAAAATGTGGGGTTTTCCCCCAAGCGCTGTGTCCTCACTCAAGATCATCAGCATAAAATAACTTCCTCTGAGGGGCACTGTTCAAACCTGTACATCAGTCCTTGCCTCTGCTCTAGCACTGCACATCCATCAGGTTCAGTATTTTATCTGTTTGGTGCAAAATCCTGGCAACAGCTGAAATAAACCCAAAATAACCACCCAAACTAGCCCGTCAGGGGCTGGAGGGACCTGGAGGGACCCACTGCTGACCATGACAAATTGGAACCACGAATGAGCAGGATGGAGAATATTGTGTCTCTGACATCAGCCAGCAGCTTCAAGGACATCTGGAGGTAAAAGAAAAGCCTGTTTGCTCTGAGCTGTCTGGTGCTGCAGCACTGTGGCACTCCTGTGTGTGTTAGAAAACAACTGAACTGATTTCCTGATCCTCTGTAAAAACAGAACAAGTTTTCATAATATAATTTTAGTGATAAAAATGTAATTATAAAAGCTTAAGCACTTGTGCTGTTCCTGGCTCCATGAGTTGACAGATTTGTAGCAGATAACAGGCTCTGTGTACAACCTGCTCTATGCATGGGAGAGATTTCGGCTCTAACAGGCAGGAATGTGAGAGAGTTTCATTTCTTCACAATAAATCTAGGACTGCTTTAAAGTCTGGCCTTGCTGATCCCCAGCTTGCAGACTTGCTCAGACAGGGTACAGGGACACAGAAGTCAGAAAGATGAACAGTAATTAAAAGAACAAGTTATATGCTCAACCTCAGAGCTGGTTTTGACTAGCTCATGTAAACTATGTTTATCTATGGATAAAGGACAGAAGATGGGCACCTGGGATGGCTCTGCTCAGGTCCCTCCTGAGCCAAGGCAAAGGTATGTTGGCCAGGGTCAGGCTGATGAAAAACCAGGCGACCTTTGAACTTGTAGCTTGCTGCTTCACCCCAGGGCGCATCACTGGCAGGCACAGAAATGTTCCTGGGTTTAAAGGCATTTGTAATCAGAAAGGCTTAGTGATAGGTGAGGAAAGGAATGTTAACCGTGCTTCTGTCAGTATTCTCCTTGTGCCCTGCTCCCTGCTGCTCCCCGGGGAGATGATCTCCGCCACTATGAAACTCAACGACCACCTCCTGACCTGACATGATGCATGCAAACTATGACTGCTTTGACCCAGACCCAAACTGCAGAGACAAAGTGGCATGGGGAACTAATTCCCTTCTCCAAAACTAACAGAGCTCTGACCCTTCTCCCTTCCTCTCATTCCTTGATCTGAGGGCCCACAAGCAATGTGCTACTTGCCTTGCAGAAGGTGCAGTTGCCCTCAGAGATCTCATTTCTGTGCAGAAAGGTAGCAAAGTTTGTTTCTTTTGCAGGTAAGGCTTATTCCAGGCTGGAGAAACACTTATTTTCTCCCCCATCCTCCTCTTTCCCCAAGGCAACAGGAGTGCATACTGTGGGAGCAGAACTTCACCCTTCCAGAGACATTGTTCCCGTAAGAGGCAAAGAAGGGGGCAGCTGATGAGCACTTGTGAATGTCCCCTCTCAAAAGACAGACTCCTGGTTTGTGGTATCATCTGGCAGCGCTGAAAGCCCACAACACCGAGACATTGTGCTAGAGAGCAAACACAAGTGCTGCAGTGCCCGTGAGAGGTGCTGTGGGGTGAGAGGTGCTGTGGGAGGCTCTCGTGGCCGGTGCCAGGGCGCCAGTCTGCAAATGGAAAGGAGAGGAGCTACTCTAGAGACTCTTGTGGCTGCTGTAGCCAGGCCATTGAACTAGGTGGGGAAAGGGGAGAGAAAAGGAGGGCATCCACCTTCCCAGGCTGTAGTTTGGCAGCTCGCTAAAGCGAGAAGCAAAGTAACATAAGCACCTTAAAGAGAAGTGTACCTACAAGCAGTGCTTGTGCTACACATGTTCCAGTCGGGTCCCCAGGTCCGTGCAGGCAACTGTGTGGGCTGTGCTACAGCCCAGGTACAGGGTGTGATAACCTGGGCTTGGCCAATACTAAAGAAAAAGGCATCACTGCAATGAGCTGCTGCTTGGACTCCCTGAATATCCACTGCCTTGGCAAGAGGCATCCTCAAAATTTCACAGTCACTTTAAAACCTGGTTTGGCCCCAAATGGACTGTATGGCTGTAAAGACGAGATAGTTCCCACCCTGTGCTGCTACAGGCAATCCTGGTCCCACTTTTCTAGTGAGAACCTGCTGGAAGGGTTGAGATCCTTTCTAGAAGCTCACTGCAGGCCCAGTGTTAGATCAACATGGCCAGAAACAAAGTGAGAAGAAAACAGCACCTGATTGTCACCTGATACAAACAGGATTGAACATTTGCCCTCCTTTTCTCCATCCTTCAAACAAGAATCCCCAGCCACATTCTCTAGCCACAGCAGGCTGGGGAAAAATAATTAAAATCAAGTGAAACATGCATGGTAAAAGTCACCTCTGGCTGGGTGTCCACAACACTCAGAGTTCCCAAGGTTTATAGTGCAATTTAATTTGACCTGTCCTTGAAGACCAGTTTCTATCCCTTTGGGTGATCAAGTTCTGCTGATCCATTTGGAAGGTGGGTAAGACAGGTTTCACCATAGGCTAAAATATCTTAGGAACCATTCAAGTAATTAGACAGTGGCACTGGTATGGCTGAACAGTGAGATGTGTCCATGGAACCAATCCCAAGCTGCCTTGTGAGTACCACACAAATCTCTAATTAGTAAATATCCACTCTTTTTCCCTTTCAGTGTTCATAACATCAAGATCTGTTCAACAACTGGCCCCGATTCCAGCACTGACCTGGCAATACAAACATCTCATACAAAATACTGACGTGTGCTAACGAACCAAGGGATAAGTGCCCAGGTACAGGCTGCCCAGTGGCAGCCCTGGCAGTGGAGGAACTGCAAGGCCCAGGCCAGCCAGTATTACAGTACCTGCTAGATCTGTGACCAAACCATCAGCCCATTCTTTCGTGAGATCTTTAAGCATCTCCTTCAGCACACACTTGTGTTCAAAAGAATAATCCTCCCCTAAGTTAAATACAAAAATAGATCCTCCATCTTCATTCATTACACCAAGCTGACAGATCAGTTCTGCTCTTGAGTTTTCTGTCCCCTGTTTTCAAGGAGGAGGAGGTAGCTTTAAATCCAACAGGCTGTAGGCAAAAATGTTCCAGAAGATGGCAAACAAGACAAAAATTACATAAATAGATAGGAATATCCACCACAAAGTCTGGTCTTGGAGTCTCTGCTCATAGTTCCTCAGGATGACAACACCAAGGGTGATTCCAACCATTACCCCTCCCAGGTGAGCCATGAAGCTGGGGTGTGGGCACGGTGGGTAAGCGGAGGGGTGGAATCGCAGCCACACAGCTCTTCCAAATTCAAAGCTCACTGGAACAAAGGAGGAATAAGGCATTAATTCTTTAGGTGTATCCCTTCTTCAGTTCATCTTGCAGGCAGCGCTGCATCCCTAAAGAGACAGAGGGAGAGACTGCCTTGTATGGAGAGCACAGGGGAGCTGGGAAGCGATGGCATTGCTTGCTTGTGAATTCAAAGAGGAGACATTTAAGTCCCAGACCTTCACAAACCCCACGAGCTGCAGGTGCTGACTGATAACAAACCCTCCTCTATGAATGCTCGTGTTGAAAGCCAAAATCTGCATTTGACAGTGACCTGGGTTCTGCTGCCAGAAGGTCCAGCTGCAAGCTCCTACCCAGACTGCTGCAAAGTCAAAACTCTCCGAATCAGCATGAACTCTTGTAACAAGGACAAACAGAACAGGATCAGGTGTGTGCCAGGTACTGTGTGATACTTACTACAGATCAAGGCAACAGCCATGCGCAGCAGCTTGAATTGGCACTTCATTCCTGACCAGTTCTGGAAGAGACAAGGAAAAGAGAGTGATGCTGTGTGCAAACCTGGAGGATTCTACAATCAGGTGGGCACTAGAAGAAAATCAAAGATGCCCATCCCTTGAGTCCCTTTTCATGGCCTTTGCCACCTGGCTGTGAACTCTCCGATCACCACACAAACACAGTTCTGTCAGTCACAGAGGATATACATAAAGGATATACTGCAGATGTCCAAATTATTGCCACTCCATAACTTCTTTGCTTTACAGTCTTACTGACTTCCCTTGCCTGAGATCCAGCTGGTGTGGTGGGGTCCTTGCCATTCTCCATTGTTCAGATGGACTTTGAACAGGTCAGTGGGATATTTCACTTTAGTTTCTGACTTGTGAAAATGCCTGAATTTACCTACCCTGCCAAATGCTGTTGTATTAAGCCATATCAAATAAAATCATGTTAAGTAGCACCCAGCATTCAACACAAGCACAGCTCATGATGATTCACTCAGGGGCCCCTCACTGTCACTGGCCAGGTAATTCCTCCAGGCATTCAAGCCCTACTGTCCTTCTCCATGCCGCTGCCTGTCCCTCCAGCTGCCTAAAATCCTGCAACTTGGATCTTCTGCAGAGCACATATGAATAATAAAGACCTCAATAAAAGCATACTAAGGGAGCAGTGCCATGATGAAGCCTGGATTTGGCCTCTGTCTTCTGACTTGGTCACTAATAAATATAGTGGAATAAGAATCTCTGAACGATAGCTGGAAATCCTGGGAGAAATGTTAAAATTCCTCCTTTCCAAGATGAAAAAGAGATCATGTTCTGTGGAAACCAGATGTATGACATCAGTAGTAATAGTATTGTTGTTATTGTCACTAAATGGAATTTTGCCTGTTGAAAGCAGTAGGAGATACCAAGCTAGCCAGGCTTCTTGTGACAAACCACCTACTCATCTCTCTGAAGGAATAAAAAGTGCTTTCAAACTCTTCAGCCTAACTTTAATGACACCCAGCGACTTTTCAGCCCACTGAGGAAATATTCTGCAATATGTACTACATATATTCAAGTTTTATGTGGGATCAGGCTGTAAATCACTTCTGTGACTGCAAAAATGCAATCTCTACAAAATAAGTAACTAATTTTCTCTCTCCACAGAGATATCCAACTCATTCAGAAGGCTCTGATCTCATGCTGATTAATACTGTGCTGCTTCCTTCTGTTACAAGTCCCATATAGCTGTTTTGAATTCCTCTCCTCACTCTTTTCCTTAGGGTGACATGCTTTACTGCTTCCCCCTGTTGGTTATGTATTTAATTCCAAGAATATTTATTTTTACAAGCAGGAATGCTTTCATTTCCTTTGGTTACCAGGAGACACAAGGGAACAGAAGATTCAAGAGACCCTGCCTGCAACAGTCCCTCCTCTTGCCAGTGCTCTCAAAGCCCCTGTGCTCTACCAGCAAGAGGCCAGCATGTCTTTCAGCACACGGGAGCACCCCAGCTTGATTCGAAGTGAGCAGAGAGAGAGAACAGGGGAAAGAAGAGGAAATAAACCCTGTAATGGAATGGGAAAGGCAGTAAAAGTCATTTCAGATGAGAGAAGATGCAGGGTGTAATGGAGATGTAGTAGTAATTGCTAATGCTAAATAGATTTAGAGGAGGTGAATGTCTGAAGCACTCTGGGAAAGAAACTTGTGAAGACTCTCCCAACACCTCCTGCAGAGCCTCTTCCTCTGAAACAACCCAAAATTCCCTCCCATGTTCCCCTCTGACACTGTGAATTTCAGTGTGAAGAAGCCCTGTCTCTACATCATGACAGTGTGAGACAGAGGAAGCTCCCACCTGCTTCTGTTGGCCCTGCGGCTGGGAGCACAACTCGCACTGGAAGTGACTGTACATAGGGAGGCATTTTGCCCACAGAAACCCTGTTGTACAGGGGGTGCCCCTCTCCTCCACTCTGCCAGTCACTTAAACTATCTTAATTTGGCAACATCCCTCCAGCTCATCAATGTTCCAAAAAGCTTGAAGTCAGCAAAAAAGGATGTCTTCTGCTCGAGAAACCATCCACGTCCCCCAGCAGCTCCCAGGGGCAGCACTGGTGTGGCTGCAGACCCAGCCTGCTGACTTCACTGCCTACAAGCACTAAATACGTTTTCCTTTTGGCTTGACACAAGCACCACGGTGCACACACACACACGTTTCCAGCAGTGATAAACAGCCCTTCTCTGTCTGTACTGCAGCCTACTCAGATTGCCTTCCCACTCAGGCCCAGAGGAGGACACACTGACATCATTTCTATGGCTATTCTGCTCCGACATTCCTGGCCCAGGGCAGACATGCAGCCCTGTACAATCACAAATCCTGGTGGCAGAAAACCAGCTCTCTCAGCAAAGCCCAGTGGGCAGCTCCAGAGAGACGCAGGCAGATGTGCTGGGCTTTGCCACCACCTAGCTGAGGACCTTGGATGAGTTCCTGTTCCAAGGTCTTAGAGGAATGATGCTGCTGGTATTTACTGACCTTTGTGAAGTACTTTATAGGTGAAACAGCAAAGAGAGGCATCAGCAGTCTCCCCAGGGTTCAGCTTCAGGCTAGGTTTTACAAATGCAGATAAGGGATATTCTGAACACAGACCCACCCCACACGCTGGATTTCCTTATGCATCCTCTAACATGAAATGGCACATGCAGACAGAAGCATGTCTGCAACTTCTGCAGAGCCAGTCAGCTTCTCCCTTTCCAAACATCTGTTAGTCCTCAAGGAGAGCTGATTGCCTGGAGCCACCAAGTCTTGGGTTACCAGAATCTTTGGTTTCTTCTGGCAAGCTGCCAGGCATCAGGATACCAAACCACCAACTGCAGTGTAACATTTCCATTCCAGGACCACACCAGTGAGACAAAACTCTTAACTGGGGCAAGCTCAGAATGCTCTGAGTCAGGGCCTGGTTCCAAGCCCTTCAGACTACTGGACCCAGCTCTCTTCTGAAGAGGTTACAGTCACTCTGGTACTCACCATGACTATATTGGCCAAGTGAGCTGAGACGAGAGCGTACACTCCTCCAGAGGAGCCCACCACGGGCGCAGTCATATCAGCTACTGACACTGCCAGGGACCCTGGGGGAAAGAGCAAGGGTTTGTGACAGCTGCCAGCCAAATCAACACACTCTCCCCTCCCTACATCCCTGCTACTGCCTATTTTGGGCTAATTGCTGCAGCTCAGTAACACAGAGAGAAAGCAAAGGGGGGACACAGAAATCAATGGACTCGTAAAGTCAGCTCAGTCCTATGGTACCACCACGACTGATGCTTTTGCCCCTGGTTACAAGGCAGCACTGCATCTTCAAACCAATGCTGCAAAAGGCACTTCCACCCCGATTAAATAACATGGAAGCTCGAGACAGAAAACGTCTGTGTCTTGTTCCTCACCAGCTGCAGACTGGGGACCACTTCAGTGCTTATTAAAATAACAGGCAAGGGAGGATGGAGCTGATCTGCTAACTTCTTCGTCTGCATCAAACAGCGTGACGTTTGTGCCATGCTTAGCCCTGTGTCCTTGTGCAATTATTCTTTCCACAGTCTCTCTAGTGGAATGCAGGATTTATTAGTTCCCAATGCAGCCTGTTTTACAAAGGTTTTATCTGCTCATTATGGGAAAAATAAAAACCATGTAGCTGGGAAAAAAAAAAGCACCATAAATCTTGAACTAAGACAGTCAGTCATGGTCTGAGTTGCACTGTGAGGCCCCTGGTTGTTTTCACATTCTCCCTGGTTTAGATGTTGATTTGTTGTCAGCTAACTCCCATCACCTCCAAACTACTGTAAATGCCAAAAGTAAAGCAAAGCAATATGGCACAAACTAAAAATCAATCAAACCCCATGGCTTTAGGATTAAATTAATTTCTAGATTCCTGTGCACTGCTCACATCCTACAACCAAATATTTCTTCCTTACTCAGGCTGTAGCAAGGAGACAGCACAGGACAAATGGAGAAAGAACTGGCCCAGGACCTAAAAAAAACCAATCACTCTTCATGTAGGGAGCCTGTGATGCCACCTCTCTTCTAGGCTTCTATGGACACAAGAGGAAAGGATCAGCATGACCTCCACGCTCAGGAAGACCATCTAAAGCAATGCTATTTTAAAGCAACAGGAAGCAACAGGTTGTTGGGTCTGTTTTAGCAGGTCTCCTAAACACAAAGCCTTTGGGTAGTTACAAACAGATGTCAAGTTGTAGGGTATTTCCCACTTCCAGCCTCCAACATAATTTCAGTATGCAGAAGATGAGTGACTGCTCTTCTACACCCAAATGTCACAGAACATTGCTCCTACACAAAGGCAGTGCAGACCATTTTCAGGCACTTCTCCATCTGGGGCATCCAGAGGTATCACCCACCTGCCACAACTCCAGCAACATACACAAAGCTGATCCTCGCAGCTCCATGCACCATCTCCAGTGGAACCCCAACCAAGAGCTGAAGGACAACATTGAGTCCAAGGTGTTCTATCCTGTGGCAAGGAAAAACAACAGTTGTCCTCTTTTCTCTTTGTCTCCCTTTTCTGCCCTTGAGAGAGAGAGATCTTGGAAAGGAAATAAAACAGCACCAGCTTGTAAGACTGGGAAAAAGAACAGTTCCTGAAAAAAAACCAGACCAAGAGCTGTGATGTCTCTTCCCTCCTTGCTGCTCATTATCTTTTTTATATCCACCAGATTCTTTCAACCAAAGACCTCACAGCACAGTTTGCTCTTAGTGAGATGACTTCTTTTTCCTTTCTTTTTTTAAAGTAGGGAGTTTGAAGAAGTTAACCAACTTGTCAAAAAAACAGCAAGATGGCAGCAGAGTCTGGAACAGAAGACAGAAACCTGACCTGCTCCTCTCTTCTGCCCTCCTAATGACACAGCTTTCCCTGCACATACTGCGCTGCCACGACAGGAGGCAGATACAAAGTCAAGAGCAAGGTAAGGCTATCAGTTGCCATTTCCTTGTGACACATAATGCTGCTTTACTGTCTGTGCTATCTGACCCTCATGCTCTCTGCTGTGCCTGCTTCAGTCTGGCCTCTGGTAAGGTGCCCAGTGAGACACAAGGTATATTCACTGAAGCTCTCTGCTTACCTACAACCCTTGTTTTCATCACAAAACTCCTCCTGAACACAACAGGAAAGGTTGGGTGGAGACTAATCTTGTAGAAAACCCCTCTGTGCCATCATGCAGGACCCCTTGCTGCCTAGAGGGAGAGTGTGACAGCTAAGTGGTGTGTATGTGGGGAAGATTCCAGTGCAGCAGTTTCCAGTGCAGTACTTACCAGAACTGTCCTGTCCTTTCCAAAGCTCTATACAAATATTTACCTGTAGGACCTCCCAGTGAAGTCACAACACCTGGCCTCTGAATACAGTCTCTCTCCACGCTCTGCTAGTGCCTTAGATCTACCCTTGGGCCCACAGCTGTGACTTTGCTGAGTGGCCACATCACATTGGACACAGGGGTGTAGGGTGAGTCTACTTACAAAGCAGGGGGAACCTAGATGATGCAGCAGTACCCTTAACAGAGGCATCGTTTGTGGGAAAGAGTGCAACACAGCCAATGCATTGAAAATCTATATCCTATTTTATACTAGAAAAGGATTGCTCATAGCCACCAGCAATCTTTGGTTTAAGTTATCTGCATTTTCCCTGTTTTGGTCTCTCTTCATGTTGCCATAGCAATTTCCCATACCCATCAGTGCATACGCTGATGGGGAGACACAGCAATGACAGAACTGTTTCCTAAATGAGAACTGAGAGTTGGACCAGAAAAAACCTGTTAGAAATGATACTGCAGGAAACAGTCCTTTCCGGATATCTCAACAGGTTTGCTTCCGCTGAGTTCCTCTCCAAAGATGAATTTCCCTCCTGCATGAGGCATCAGAACCACAATTTGTCATCATGGGAAAGTGCTGCATATAGCTGAGTGTTTTCATTACCTTGGTCAAGACTTCTGAAGCCAGTGGGCACAGGCATATTCTGGTACCTGTTATGATCCTGTATGTTCACAGAACTTAGTAACTAGATCAGGAACAGTCAGCAAAGGTCAAACTGAGACCACAGAGAAGAGCCAAAGCATCCAAGTGCCCTTTTACAGAGGGGACAGAGAAGTTTTGGCTGGCACACAGTCAGCATCATGAGGCACCTGACATTTTCACACAAAGCACTGGGTCTTCTTTCTCAAAGGAAGCTTTTGTGAGAGTTCAGCAAAGTTTATCCTAGACTTAGACTCTGAAGTGACTCCTCTGATTCACAGCTGTTCTTAAAAGACTTTCCAGGAGCGATCCAATTCACTTCTCCTCCCCATCATGCTAAGAGCTTTGAAGGCTCCACAGTCAATAAGCACCCATAAAATATAATTAGCCTTTGCCAGTGCTGAATGCGTCATTCTTGAAATGACAATTTCATTGATTTATTAAAGACTTTCTCCTTCCCTGGGACCAAATAAATGGGCCTAAGTATCAATGCAAGTCATTAGTTATGGCAGTGTTACAAATGCGTGGGCCCCACATCATCAAGGGCTGCTTTCTATGAAAGCATGAGGGCTGAATTTACAGCTCTGCCGCCTTTTCAGCCCTTGACAAAGCTCCAGCAGGACCAACACACAGCCCAGGCATTTTTGGAATCCTTCTAGAGGCACACGAAGCCAAGCCTTAGCAACTGCTGTCTTCTTGGACACCTTATGGCTGTCACTTGCTCTCAAAAACCAGACAGAGTGCTCTAAATTAAGGAGCAGTCCACATTACCATTTTAAAGTCTCAGCTGGAAGCAGGATAACAATAGACCTCATGTCATTGTGTTAGCCCCTCATTTGAAAACAGAGGAGAATGATGGGCTTCCACTAACAAATGTTATTACCTTTCCAAGATTTATCTGTTCTTCTGATATGAAAGGAGCTTAATACACAGAAGTCAGTACTAAATGAACAGCCTAACTCCAGACACTGCAGATAAATCATGGGGCTTACTGTTGCAGCAGGACTCTCCATTGTTTTGAAGACTACATAGCTAAAGAACTTGGAATCCATTGCAAAACCAGTGAGCCCCCTGCACAACACCTTCCCCACTGCTCTTCTCTGAGCCAGACACAGATGTGAAATAAACCTGAGGTATTTTTAGCCAGTAGAGATCAAGAGTGCTGGAGTGCTGCCTACAGCAGGACAGGGTGACACTGCATGGGTTAGGGGAGGTGCTGCAGGTGGTACAGGAGGACATCTAAACACTGCAGAAACTGTCCTTGTGCAGGTGCTTCTCTTCGTTGTGGGTATCTGCTGTATCACTTACGTACCCACATTGCTTGGTGTAAGAACACCACCCCAACACCAGACAAAAACCCAGATACAAATTAACTAACATTAAATAAAATACAGTGTTTCCTCTTTTACCAGGTCAGTTTTCCCCACATCCTCAGCGACAGAAACTTCAAATTCCCATTTTACATAAGCAGCCTCACCTCTAAGACCAACAGATTCCATTTGCAGACTAAATCTGCACACAGTGGACTTGAGAGGGATTTGGCATGCAGAGTACAAATGCTGCCACATTCAAAATTTTCAACCATGATGTTTTTCCTTGACTCTCCTTGAGTAGAGTCTGTTCTGTCCTATGATTTTTATCCAAAGACATGAGGCACATCTTGTGCCCAAGGGCAATTACAGACCAATACAGTTATCATGGCAGAGAAGAGACATCAGCATGTCTTCCATCAGAGACACTGAAAATTAAAAAGATCAGTTTGATCTTTCTGGCCTTTCATAGAACACTGACTAATGGGAGTATAGGAACAAAGGGTCTTTATTCAGTTTCAAACTATAAACTACTGCTAAAGAGCTTGTTGCTGTGATCTTTCAATGACAGAATTAAAGAAAATTGTAATTATCTTCCAGGAATGTGTGAAGATAATGATCTGAGAAACTACTCAGAGGGGGTAGCATGTTTTGTACAGGGATGAACTTTGCTGTGCCACTCACTCATCACCATGGAATCACAAACATCATACAATTAAGCCTCTCTAAATCTTGGGAGGACTGGCATAGTCAAGAAGAACAGAGTTAAATCCCCACGCCTTGCATTCTCTTCCCAAGTCTGCCACATACCTCCCTTAGGATGATGGAGGATTCATTTTATTGTACCCCTTCATTTTGCATTAGATGGACCATGCTCTGCCCATCTGGTCAGCTGAGATTGTCAACTCTTCAGAACACTGGTGTTTGGGTAGTGTGTACAAAATAGGAGTTCAATCTTGACTCAAGCTTCTAGGCATTATCTCGGTCCCTCCAGAGGGGACAACGATACTAAGTGATGATGTACCATAGACACAGGGAATTGACTTTTCCAACCTCAGACAGGAGGTCTAGGAAGAATACACCATGAAGGTTTTAAATAGCAGTCCAGCATCTTTCCAGATTTTTTTCTACCTCTTGCACAGCTTCTTTAGAGGGACACTGGGCTTCAATCTGGTGAGTTTTAGGAAGCATGCTGTGAAGTAAGTGCACAATAAAAAGGTGCAGTCCCAACACTGCTGGGGAGAAGAGCAGCATATGTTAAGGTTCTGTTGCCTCCTCCCTTCAGAGAGTGGCGAAGGTTTGCCCCTCATTGTCCAACACTCCAAAACAGCTTCAGATTTCTATATGCAATTTAGAATTGATTTTAAAAAATTTATTTCTGAGCTGGTTCTATTACTTCATCTTCCTCCCCCCCTCTGGGGAACCTGAACTATGGGGATTCTCCGCCACGTGTGAGTACTCACCCTGCATGCATGAATATGTAGGTTAGGTACCTCCAAGCCTGAGCACGGAGCTGAGGATGGTAGAGTAACGCGTTCTTCAGGTATAAGGGATGGGTGACTTGCAGCACAAATCTGTCTAACACCACACCGTTGTAAAGAAAAAAGGCAACCTAGAAGAGCAGGGAGAATCCATGGTTAGCAAATGCCTTCTCTTGCTAAAAAGCACTTCGTAGCTCAAAATTATGGAGAAGCAAGTCAAACGTACAATAATTTTTCTCCCATTGACATCCTCACACAGCATGGAAATTGCCTGTTTTGAGGAACCTGCAGCATATTGCTATAAATCTGTATGTGGCTTTCTCTGATACACCAGCCACCGAGTCAGACACCTACAAGCTTTGGGCTTGTCCTTGTCTGGCTCTAAACAAGTCCCACTCTAGCCCTCGTCCTTGTCCTAGCAAACCCTTTGGCAGTGAGGCATGGGTTTCCAGAGGGCATTAAGGTACTTGCCTCTACGATAGTGATGGTAATCATGAACCAGGGTGGTGGGCAGCAGGTGTAGCTGTCGTAGTACCACTTGCGGTCTATCTCTCGTGGCAGGGTCTCGTATGCAACATGCCGGATGAGCCTCTGCGAAAGGCTCAGCCCCGTCTCCTCCAGCAGCGCCTTGCTGCACAGCCTCCTGTTCCCCTGAAGGATGGCCTGGCGGAAGCTATTTGACCTTTTGTTGCTCATCTGCACAAAAAGAAAAGGAATAAACCATGAGGACAAAGCAAGACCTGGCACCGTCTTGGGAAGAGCAGAGCTGGTTTGGCAGCACGGGGCTGTAGCTGCAGGAACTGAGTCTCAGCATGCTCACAGGGTAACCTCACACAGGGCGCGAGGAACACCGCTACCAAGGTTTGCTGTCACAGTCCAAACAAGTGAGTTCAGGGCAGAACACTGGCACAGCGAAGCAAAGACTGCTGATCCACCTGGCTGAGCTGTCTGGCCCATTCTCCAGGCTTCACCCACTGTCTTCACCATCAGTTATCACAATCCACATTCCTTTGTTTCCCTTCCCTCAGCTCCCACTGCTCCATCACACTTCCTGCACCTGCCATCTCTTGGGGCAGAACCATTTCTTGAATGTAGCAGCAGGTACATTCCAACCCCTGTGTTCTGGTCCTCATTGGCAGGAGTTAGGTCTGGGCAAGGAAAATTATCCCTTTGTGTGCAACAAACCATCAAACCAAACTGGTGTACAGGCTGTCTTAACTGCTATAAGCTTACAAGAAGGAAGGATTTCTGCTTTTAAAGCAGGCTTTGGAGTATACAGCTAATTTGTATATGCATTATCATCTTATATGCATGGAATTAGCTATCTATCTTTTTGAACATACACTTTCCCAATTTGGATGCATAATTAAAGCAATTGCATTTGCAAATTAGGCAGATGGAATTTTATGCCTAGCCTGCTTGGTGGAAAAACCCCAAACAACCAACAATCAGGTCTGAAAGAGCCTGCTCCAAGATTTGGATAATTGCTCATTAGCCCCGATGTCAAACAAACCTGCTGCATTAGAGTCACTATCTGTGCTGGCTGAATCTTCAGCAGGAAGGGTGAAAAGGAGAACTCTGCCAAAGACCACTGCTGGGGACCTACAGAAAAGGCAGCAAAGAGAACGTGACAGCCTGGTTCTTCTTCTGAAAGAACTGCTAACTGATCTGTGAAACCATCAGCATCTTCAGCCTCTCAGAACTAAGTAAGAGACAATGTTCACCAGCACTGGCTTCCAGTTGTCTTGGATCACGCTGGTGTCAGCTAATATCCCAAAGGCAGCAAAGCCCAGGCAGCCGGGTAATTGCTCCAAGCTGGACCAAGCTGCTTAAAACACAGTAATCACTGCAGGGAGCCACCTCCTGTTAATCACAGGAGGCTGCCAAGGGGCCATCTGAGGTGATGGCACTGCAGCCCATCTCCCAGCACTGCCCATCCCTCCTTTCCCTTCCATTTGCAGCCCATCCTTCCAATGCAGAAATTCACCCACACACGCAATGCTGACAGGCAATTGATCTATTTTCCCCTAGTTTTAAAACCATGAAACTGTGTTGTTCTTTCTGAGTTGTTTTGGAAAGAAAAATGTTTACTCTAAAAACTTTTCCTCCTTGCAATTTTGTATTTCTCCTTTGCTCTCTCCTTCAGTTGTAAAAGAACACTTCTGGCAAAAGCAGCAGAAAAGGCAGAGAAGAAAAAGAAATCCATCCACAAAAATCTTTCTTCCAGTCTTCTCAAGTCTATCATCCAGAAGCTGTTAGGTAAAACTAGGGAAGAAGAGAGGAAAAAAAGTTGTTGGTGATCTTTCTATTGCATCAAGAAAGCCTGCTCATACTGAAAGACAGTATTTTCACAGAGAAACATCCACCAGGTGGAAGGCTTTCCTTAGCATTGAGAGATGCTTTTTGGTAGGTGACAGACATCTCCTGTTTTGAAAGGTACCTTTAGCCACCCAATGACATCACCACATCCACAGAGGGAAGTTTCACTCCTCATTAGTTGTGAGTGGTCTGTCAGAGACGTTCTGTCCATGCTCCCTCACTGAGCTCATTCTTCTCCCTCCGGCTTGTGGACAAGAATAAATTCAGACTGAAACTGTGATTTTTCCTGCTGCAGATGAATATACCCAACAGGTGTCTGAAGCTGGTGCTAATTACAGTGATGTGTGTGATTTTCCTGCCTGCCACAAACTGGTCAGTGCCTTTCCCTGCTGCAGCACTTCAACAGAAAACATAATTTTGAGAGTCAACCAAGGAAAATCATCACTGCAGTTCAGCATCAAGACCCAACGAATACATGGATGACTTGGATGCTCAGTGCCTGTTCAGATTAGGTCTCCCAGTAGGAAGACATTCTGCTAGTGTCCATCTGCAATCTTTGCCCATCATACCAATGAGGAAATGATCTTGAAAGAGGCAGCGCAGCTGAGACTGCCAGGGCTCAAGCAAACACAACAGTCCTGGGTCTACTCACACAAACCCACAGGCCTTTGGATCATGCTTTTAACCTCAAGCAGGGAGGTGACAGGCATGAGGAGAGGCAGAGGATTAAGTCGCTACTGCTGCTCTCACCAGTTCTTGATGAGAAGCCTTCTTTGTTCCTCAGACTGGCTTTGCTAGACTCAAATCTTCCCAAACAGAGAGTCTTCCAGTCTGGTCACAATTTGCTGACTTGATTTTGGAATTGCATAATATTGGTATTCATGAGCCAAGTATTTAATCATCAGTTGAAAGAACACTGGGGCCATTGTTGGCCTGCACAGTATTAGGGCTCCAGGACAGCCCACCCTACTTCTCTTCATGCAATCGATGTGGGACTTCTTTAATGAGAGTGATATTAAAGCTGTAGGCAGATGTGTACAGCAAACAGTGTGTGGGGAATGAAGGTGGTGGTGGGCAACAACACACTCCATTAGTCCTGCAAGAAGTTATCATGCAGAGAAAAAATAAATTTCCCTTGCAAACCAGCCCAGCTAGCATGAGCAGCGACCATGCACTGCCACCTCTGCCCTTGGGTATTACCATTCCAAAACTAAACAAGATTTAAGTGCAACAGCTCTGCTCAAAGGATGGGTTTGAAACATCTGCCAGAAAGCAATACTTATTTCATACTTAGATCTGAACCTGTCCCCACCATTGCAAATGTCAAAATTTAGACCATCTAGCATGGGATGGTGCCAGCCTTTGCTGAGTACAAAGCCCTGCTGCTGTCCAGGACACACACCGATCTTCAACTAGTCTCAGGTCATCTGCAGTTTGCAATGGAAACTGCCCGTTCCCACTGGCAGACAAATTCCTCTGGGTTCCTTGGCTACCTGTACCACTGCTGCCACCTCAATCAATAGCCAAGTCATGGAGTCAGCTCCCCATCTCCAGTTTCATGGGTTCTGCAGGACCCTTTTTGTGGCTTTTATTCAGCCTCACTCAGGAGGTTCTGAAGAACATGGATTTCTGCCCATTATGTATTGGCATCCTTGAGGCTGGTCTACAGCTATTTTTAAACACATACAACACTGTGGCAGGCAATGCATTCAGCCCTCCAGCTCTGATCCTCCAAGACACAGAACACTAAATCAGAAGTTAGCACAAGCTTTTTAAAAGCCTCTGTCAGCTCCAGTTTTATAACCCACTTTGCTTACAAATGCAGCCTTTCCAATCAACTCTGCTTTCAAGATTCACATTTATTTCCTTCCCTCACTCTGCACTTGTACAAAATGCTAACGTGGGTAAAGCCTGCTTCTCCCAAAACGCATACCTCAGCATCAAGTTCATCTGTCACAGATGTTCCCCTCCTCTGAGCCAACCTGGCAGCACTTTCCCAACAGTATCAAATGCAAAAAAAAGCAAATACCAACATGCTGATTTGCTCTGATCAAGCAGCAGTTTACTCTGGGGATTCAAGGAAAGTTAGAAGCAGGAGAGACCAAATAATTAATCCTGGTCATTGCAGGTATTCCCTGTGCAAGGTTTTGCCTGAACTCCAATGTGCCAAGCTTACACTTCCCAGCACTTCAACCAAAAAAGGTAAAGCATATTCAGATTTCAAGGTTAATTGCAAGAACACTGCTTGCAGGACAAGACTAACATTGGGATTCAAATAATGTATCAAAACACAGCAAGTTTGAAACTTCAAACTCCCCAACTCCCCTCATTTTTCCTTGGTGTGGGAAGGATTCCATAACTCAAATTAATCCAGATTTACTTTTATGAAATGATTTAAAAAACACCTTTGCAACATTTCCCCCTCATGTATGTATTTCAGATAGATACACAGCTAATGCAACCATGTAAGCTGACATTGTGCCTCTTGAGTTGCAACTGCACATGGTGGAAACAGCTGAGGAACCCCAGGTAAGGACAGAAATTTCTAAGCCAAGTTCCACTTCCATTGGCATAATGCTTATCTGCCAGACTAGTTCACTTGGAAGAAAGGTCTTTCTGCTGCTGCTGTGTGTAGCTGGTATCTAATGGACTCACATCAATGTACAACTGAATACATTCCACAAGCAGCTCCTGCATCCCAGTTGTTAAGTTTCAAGATGCTCATCTGTCCCTCTGATGGCTTTCTTCTCCACTCAGGAGATGCACATGGCTCTTGGAACACCAAAAATCACCACTTTTCTCCAAACAACATGGAGGCAGTATGAGTGGAGTATCCAGCTCCTGGAAACACGCCTTGAAGTGAGACGTTTGCACCTCAGTAAGGGCTTTAATACACTGAGAAGGAAGAGATGGGTAAGGACACAATCACATGACCGCTCTCATCTACCTCCTGATAAAACCTCTCCTTACAGCTTAATAGATCAAATACTGAAGTAAGAGACTTTGAAACCATTTGTCATTAAATGTTTATGATTATACCTCTGAATAAAGACCAGGAAGAGAACTCAGGAATTCTGTGCTTTCAGCCAAGGCAGTGAGTCAAGAATAGAGAGCACTTAAAGGGGTGTCCCCGCTGGAAGCTGAAGGACATCCCAGAGCATTCCAGATGGGAGTCCTCTTGACGTCTGGCAGAGCATCTGCCCTGGTTCAACAATGCAGCTAACTGGAATCACAGAGGGCATGAAATGGAGCTACAAACCTGCAGCTTTGCCTGCAACAAACATTTCTAGCTTATCTATAGTGAGAACAAAAAGATAAACAGCAGACAAGACCGCTGGAACTGAGGTACTGGGTTATTCAGCAATAGCATTTTAAGCTTAAAACACTCACTAGAAAGTGAACAATGATTTAGCAGGAAGAGGAGAAACTCATTTGGGCAAACTTTTGTCTTGCCTGGGGATTCGCCTGAGAATTGGAAATTGAGGCTTTATTGCTTATCTTCCCAGTGACTCAGGTAATAAAGAATTATACACAGTTCCTGCGAAGCCGTGCTCAGCTAAGCCTTCAATGCAGGCTGTCAGCTGGTTCAGTAAAGGACATGCAAAGACACTGCAAGTAGAATTTATAGCTACTTTATGTCTGTGCTACAAAGAACTTCTAAGTACCATTAAAAAACTCCAAGCAAACCGTGGTTTAAAGGCCCTCTCTAACCTCCCCATTATCTGCCAGAAAGAACACGGTATGTAACTCCTCAAAGGCTCACCTCCACGAAGATAGAGCTGCCCTCCTGGTGCTGTCACACACACACTCACAAAGCCAAAATATAAAATTCAATGTTTTCTCCTTTAGAAAAGCTATTTCTTGCCTGAGCTACAGGTCTCCTTTCCCTGTTTTCCCTCATTTAAGTTCAAGCCAGGTTGGAGGAAGTACAAGTGTTCCTATTGCAAACAGTGACCAAAGGGATATGGCATACCATAGGACGTCATGCTCAGCATATAAAGCTGGGTGAAGAAGGAGGAAAGGAGAGGACGTCTGGAGAGATGGCATTTGTCTTTCCAAATACCCATGAGACATGACTGAGCCCTGCTTTCCCAGGGATGGCTGAACCCCTGCCTGCCCATGGGATGTGGGGAAGGAATTCCTGGGTTTATGTGGCTTTTGCTTTACCTATTAAACTGCCTGTACCTCAACCCATGAGTTTTCCCACTTTTTACTCTCTCATTCTCTCCCCATCTCACCAGGGGAGCGAGCAAGCGGCTGTGTGGTGCTTAGTTGCTGTCTGGGGTTAAACCACAACAAAACCTCATCCCCCAGTTGCTGTTACACTTGATAAGGTTGAAACAGCCTCGAGAATCCCATCAAATGACACAGTCAATGGCATCTTAGAGGTTTTATCCTTACCAAGTTTCAGAGAAGTTGTCTAGAAGGGACAGTTTCAAAACACAACTTCATTAAATCAAAGCACAGTAATTCTACACCCATAGGGCTTCGACTCAGGACTTTGTAAAGGTATTAGCTTGTTCTAAGTACATGTTTAAGAGTCCTTAGATGGAGTGTACCTTTAACTATCTTTCTGTACTGCATTACAAACTATTACAAGTCTACTAAAGTGTTAAAACTAGAGTGAGAATTCATTATTTTGCTTTTTGTTTTTCTTTAGGATAGCCACACAATTAGTTCAGTAGACTGATGAAGCTGTAAAGTGCAAGTCAAAGCCTCCACTGAACCAGCTCATTTCCCACTTGTAACATTCCAGGACCCACTTTGGGCTCATTGGTTTTGTCTGTGGATTGTAACACAACCTCACAGTATTTTATCCCTCCATCCATTCCTGCTTTCTCTTCAAATGCCTCCTCAGATCACCCTGCTGAGGACAGAACAGCTAGCATCCAAATCTTAACCTTTGTTACTTCTACAGCATCCACCAGCATGGACAGAACACAAGACTCCAGGTAGTCATTTCATCTCCTTCACGTCCCATTTTTAGTCTTATTCTTATGATTCCACCATCATAACAGTAACATTCCACCATCATAACAGTACCAGACAGTCTTCCACCAACAACTAATCGTGTTCCAGCCTCTTCCATGAATAAGTAACTACTGGCATCTTCCTCTCACCTCCTCTGACAGCCAGTAAACCTACATGTCTGTCACTCATGAAGAAGAGCAGAAGCTGTAGATTTCTTAGCCTGCATCTGCAGTTTTATTTCTTCACTCAAAGAGGCAGTATGTGCAGTCTGGCAGTACACTGAGCAAGCCAGAGAGGAAATCACAAAAACTAAAGGAAATTTTTCTCTGGAGACTAAAGTGTGCTGGCACCAGGAAAGTTTGGCTTAATGTGACCTGATTGCTGTTACACAGTGCCTAAAAAAATCTGTGTTACTCACTGAAAATGAGGTAGAATTAGCCTGTCCCTAGAAGATAGCAGGGCCAGGGAAAGCAAGGCAGGTGTTAGTTCTTGATCTGGAAAAGAAGGATGTGTGTTTAGTATATTTTGTTCACTACTGAGATGCTACATCAGCTTCCAGTTAGTACAACATTAGAGCTAAACATTTCCTTTGGAAGCAGCAGGGGTTTTGTTTCTTCCAGGTCAGGTGAACTCTGTCTCCGAGTTTACTAATTCCTCCCAAACATGCTGAAATACTGTCGCCTTCAGGGAATGACATTTGTCCTCAGCTCTTCAAGACCAAACACAGTTCCCCAAGCAAATGATCATCAGAGAAATGATTCCCTAGCACCTGGGTCTTCTTCCACTGGAGAATTGCCCTGACCATTCCAAAACTGTGAACCCCAAAAGAAATGAAACTCCTACCTCCTTCCAACTCTTGGAGAAACTTCTCCTTGTGCAAGAGCAAGGCTAGGAGCTACCTATCCGATTTTCACAAGAGAGTATAAGCTATCACCACAGCCTGAGCCGGTTTCATATTGCCCCTCTGTCAAGCTAAGTAAGATCTCAGAAGCTCCATTGCTTCCCCTTGCCTCTGCTCACATGTCTGAAGAGGAACACATCGAGAGGGTGAGGACGTGGTAAAGCCACGATCCAGGCTGCCCAATGCAATAATCCAGATTGTTAGGCAGAGCATGGAAGGGAGATTAGCCAGAGAATAAGAGGCTGAGTCTCTCCAGGGCATCACTAGTCTGTTCTTCAGCTCCATTACCATTCACAGGGCATTATGCAAAGCAGCCCAGGACTGCCAGCCACAACTGCTGTTCAGCAGGGATCCCAGCAAGTAACACCTCAACTGTAATTGCTACTTGTAGAGAGGACACGAGCCAGAGGTAAAGTTAGTTAAAGAGCTTTGTTCATTATCTCCTCCTGTGGTCAACACTGTCACAGGCAGATTCTCGCTGTGTGCTTTCAGCATGTCCCCACAATGCAGAGAAGCAGCTAGACAGCAGCACTGCACCAGCCATCTCCACGTGTACAGCAAACACTTCTGCTGCTCTGCTCTCACACACAGAATATGAAATCCCATCTGACACTGCTTTCTGCCATTCTTGCAGACCCCAGCATAGGAACAGAAATGGGTATGATTGCAGCATTGTGTTTTACAACTACAGGAGATGAATCTCAAACGTACAGAGGATACATAATTCCCAGTGAGTTGCCTATCTGATTTTTTTCCAGCCCTTTCTGTTGGCAGATTGCACCTAGAGGCTTCAGCTGCCCTGAATTTATTCATTACTCAAATTACCTATTGCATGATTTCAAGGGTCTATTCTCACCCTATAAAATTTTCAATTTCAGAAATCTAAGGTGCTTTGCTGAAATGAGAACAGGCATGGTTTTTTTGTTGGTATATCTGGGTCTCATTAAGGTGAGGAGTCCTAGAACTATATTTTGATGCATCTAGAGGTTCACTTTGGACATTAGGGGATAAAACAGCTTTGCTCAGTAGCACTCCTTCAGTTGGGGATCAAAGTCTGAGAGCAGAGCTCTTGGTGCTCATGGTGATATTGGAGCATATGGGTGTAAACATTTATAACTGCCCACTCTGGGACACAGAGTATCCTGGAGGAAAGAAGTGTTAACACTATTGCTCTATGAGGATTGTGGCCTGCAGTGCCTTCTGGAAATAGTAATTTCAAGGAGTTACAGCACCTCCTGTGATCACTGATAACATCTTTCGGCATCAGACTCACCAATAAGTAGCCAAGGACCCTGCAGAATATGCAGCATCACAGTCTCTCACACTTCCAGGGAACCCAACAAAGATCAAGGGTTCTACAAGGCTGAAAACAGGGACAATCTTCCCTGCTCAGTTGTTATCAACATGAGCACAGTTGACAGAGAAAACAGAGAGGATATCACATCCCAGGAGCTGACCACTGAAGACAGAGCTCTCTTGATGCCCAGTGGTCAAACCCTACTTTCTACCAGGTTCTATGAGACAATACAAGTTTGCACTAATTTTTGCTGGGATAGAGTGAATTTTCTTTCATAGTAACTTGAGCAGGCAGCTCATCAGCTCCTTCCATCCCCATGCTTGGAAAGAAACAAAAAGAGCTGCTTCACACACACACACACACACACACACACGAGTCCCATTCCTCCCTTCCACATCTCTGCCTTGACAGCTGCACTGCAAGGCATCTCTGATACTCAGCCCCACTCTTCCCCTCAAGGCCTCTCCAGTGGCCAAGCCTTATTATTGCAATTATACCTCTGGCTCAAAGTTTCAGTATCTTGGACACATTTGTGAGGCTCTGAGATTCTCTGATCAGGTCAGAGTACTTGTTGGTGAATACTGATGGAGAAGAGGAAGGCCACACACACAGAACCATGCTTATAAAGCCTCTCTGGATCTAACAAAAGGTCAGCCTTTCCCTTCCCCACATCCAGCACCATCGTTTTTTTGATCAGAGCAATTCTTGCCAAGCTATGGAAACAGATAAATTAACCTGAGCATAGAGCAGAGATGGCTGATGATCATCAAGCGCAAGCAGGTACTTAACCACCACCACAGTTTCCAAGATTGACAGCTATGCAGTAAAGGAAATCACTCATTTCACAGTGACTCTGCACCAGCCATGTTGTTTCTTTGCATAAGGAAGTTCGCAGGGCAGGTTTGGGAGCAGGAAACTAGGGAAAAGAAAAGGAGTCCTAAAAAGCTTGGATGTTGGAAATCAATCACAACTAGAGGAGGAGTGAGAAGAGAGATGCCATTTGAAAGTAAATTAATGTTCTGGTATTTGCATTGCCTATTGATCAGAAAGTGCAGAAAATGCAGCAGCGGGTAGTGGGGCTGGTGACAGATCAATCAATAGCTTCTCTTCAGAACCCATTCACAGCAGTGAAGGGAATCTGCCATTCTGCAGAAATCACCTCAGGTGGGTGTGAGCTGGCAGGATCTCCCATTCCCCAAAGGAGGTGGATGTCCAAACCTTTCACCTCCCACCTGCCTCTCATGAGCTTGTGCTGCTCTGGAGCTCAGTGCAGTAGGAGAGGAAAAAGGCCAGATCTATTCCCAAGCCTGTTGCCAAGATGCTAGCTGGCCCTAGGCCATCATTTCTGTAAAATAAATGATATGATACCTCTTCCCGTTACCTCAGTGTTGTGCAGCTCAATTAGTGAATGCTTGTGTGGTACTTCCAATGTACCAAACTGTAGAGCAAGCAGCTGTTACTATAAATACACTGCTGCTCCCAGAGTCTCATTGACCACACTGTTCATTAAGCTGGAGCTGAGGAAAACCTCACACTCCCTGCGATCTATTTCATAGCTGCTACTTTGTATTTTACTGTGTACCTAAAGGCATGCAAGAGGCTAACAAGACAGCTTGATTAGATACAGCAGGTCGACCTCATTGTCACAGTAATGTCACCTTCACACTGACCATGGCCTGACCGCGCTGTGACCAGGACCCTGGACAGCTGTGCCCCACTGTTACACCTCCCTGATGAACGGGAAGGCAGGACACTGGGCAGACACTAAACTAAGAATGTGTGCATGAGTGAGCATGACAAACGAGGGGATGGAGCCCCCATGTTGGCTGCAGCAATCCAGTGAGATGCAAGTAATTACAGTCTGCATCCTAATCACATCAGCTTCCCCCAAAACCTGGGAGACGTCACTGACTTTCACTGCTCTTTGGGTTTTCCATGCAAGCTTCTCTTACTGCTGCACTGAGGTGGGGAATGGCAGAGCAAGAGCAGGGCAAAGCTCCTGGAACTGCCACTGCCCAAGATACCTATCTGTGTTGGCTTGCCAAACTGCCTCAACTCGAAACAGAGAGATCCCTTCACTAATTGACTCATTAGTAGAAATAGAGAGGCATCCAGATCATGACTCATGCAGTCTGAGACATCTCACCTGGGATAAAGTGAACACGACCTAGAAACACTTTATCCCTGTTGCTGTTGATGCCTACAGCAGTGCAATATGACTCCACCCAGCAAGACAACACAACGTTATCTATATATTTTGTCTGGAAGTGGTGAAATCTATAGATAAAACAGGAGACATCCAGACTGACAGGCCTCTGCTTGCAAACAAATGGCTCTATGACAGCTACCAACTGATACTGAGCAAAAACCAGCAGCAGTCACTTTTCATGCTCCTCTTACAACAGCTCCAACAGTTTCTTTTCATACAAACTTGTTCCCCTGGAAAAAGCAGCAGCAACTTGACTCTTGGCTTGAGAGTTCAGTCACCAGTGAATGCTTCAGCAAGCCCATACAGCTTGTGATGTGGGGGCACAACAAATGCTGGTGCTGACCGAGAGAGGGAAGGGGAGAGACTGTTCCTCAAGAGCCAATGTTTTAAACAGAGCCAAGGACTCCCAGGCTCTGCCAGCCAGAGCACTCACCAGGTTGACAAAGTCCTGGTAGCAGATCCTCCCCTCAGAGTTGCTGTCTGCCAGGGCCAGTAGGACCTCCAGCTTGTGGGGGTCCAGCTCCGAGCCGTGTCTCTGGAGAAGGGAGCGAAACTTCTCGGTGCTGATGTAGCCAGTGTTGTCAGGATCAAACTGGAATAGGAGGGGAAAGTGCCAAAATTAACCACTCCACATTACACACAACTCTGCCCTCCTTTGCATTCATCACCTCCAGCAGACCCAGAGGGACCCCAGGGGCTGCTATAGACTGCGGGCATGAAGTGCCCTGCAATGGCCCCATCTCTAACCTCCTTTTACTGCCCAGGCACTGCAAAGCACCCTGCTGAAGAGAGGGGTGAAACCAGGCACCATCATTTGTGCCATCACCCTGTCTCCAGCCCAGCTTCATCTGAGTCATCTCCCTTCACCTTCCTGCCCTCTGCATCATCATTTCTCTTGGATATTTTTTTTGTATCTCTCTCTGTCTGGACCATCAAGCAAACCAGAGATGCAGTCTGTGAGATAAAACATGCTGAAAACAGTTTTACTCCTGTATTTCCTAACACAGTTGCAACACAGGAATATGCCATCCCTGCTCAAGCCCTTTCTGTGTTCAGTATTTCTGCCTGTCACCTTTCTAGACCACCTCTACAGATGCCTTGGAAATGATGTTTGACCTGCTGAAGAGCTCTTGATTTTAAGAAGGATTGGAAAGAAAGTCTCTGGACAGGGAGCAAAGCAGATGAATGTTATGTCAAACGAGAAGTGACAAAGCAGCCATGTGCCATTTTCAGAACGTAAACCTGAGTGATTAGAAGGAAAGTCCCAGGTGAGATTTGGAGTGAATTCCACTCTGGTCAAAACATTTGGAAAAACAAGTTTTCCCTCAGACTAAGTGGTTCATCTCCTAAAAATGTCACTGACCAAAAAAAGAGACAGCTTTGTGGGCTGTCAACCCCTCTAGCCCATGCTGAGCTCCCCCCTCCTCAAGGGGCTGCCAGCCCCCAGGCAGGCACACCCCCAGCCCCAAAAAGCCAGCGCTGGCACCATGCCGAGCAGCTGCTTTCGTGCTTTGAAAACTAGTGGATGCAAGCTGCAGGCCAGCCCTTGCTAGCTGCGGAGCAGTCTGAGCTCTGCCAGCTCTCTGTTGCTGGGTGATTTGCCTGGGATTTCCTAAACTTGGCTGTGAGGACCCTGGTGCTCGCTGGCCTCCTTTTGTAGATAATGATATCAAGCTTGTTGGCTGGACTGAATGGCTGTCAGGGGGCAGGGCAGCCAGGAGGGAGGCTTTTCATGGAAACATTTGGGACATAAAAGGCCTTGGCAGAGCCTAAAAAGGTCCTGACAATCCCCGCTCTTTCCTAACAGAGAACAAAACCCGAACAAGCACCAGGCCTTCAATCAGCCACTGCCGTGGCAGGGAAGAAGGTGAGAAGGGGGATGTGGCAGAGGATGCAGCCTGCCAGCGCCAGGCCTGGCACTGTTCTCAGCAAGCAGAGCAGCTATAAAACAGACCGGCCTTGGGCACAGGCAGCTTGTTTGGAAGACACAGCGTGCACGTGTGAGGATCTGGCTCCATCTCCTTTCCAACCCGAGCGCCTTTGTCCCGCTGCTCCTGCAGACTTTGCTATGGCTGGCTGCTTTGTTCAGCAGGAGTTGTCTGACCTGAGGAGGGGAAAACACAGCCCCTTACTGGAGCAGGGCTTGTCTGCTAGTTTGTCAAAGCAGCAAGAAAGCTGCTGGACAAGCTGATCACACAAAGCAAGAGACCTGCAAACAGAGCTGAGTGCTCTCCCCCGCCCTCTGCCAAGGATTGTTCTGTCCTTGCAAGGTGGCCTGGCTGTACCTTCCTGACAGCTGGCACCCAGAGCCAAAGGTGGATTTCATCAGCTGTTTACGGTTAAACAAGGGCTTAATATTAATCCCTGGGGAAGTTTAGCTCCTCTGTTCCCCCCAGTCTGATGCTCTGAGTTAACAGATCAAATTCTAAAACCAACCCCCAAATCAGGGCTGCTCTACTTAGGCTCAGCTATGATGCTTTTTAGCTGTTGCTGGGACCCCCAGGCCAGCCTGAGTTTGCAGTTCCCAATCCCAGAAGCACAGAAACCCAGGAAATAAAGTATTATTAGCATAATACCTGAGATGACCTTCCTCAAGGGGAATTTGCAGAAGCTGGGAGATGAGTCATTCAGCGGATGGATCTAACACCTGCAGTCCCACAGACTGTGTTCATCCTTGTTTCCTGAAAACATCTGACCTAACCAACATCTTACTTAACTGCACCACTTTAACTATATTTTGACATTCAAGATGTCAGAACCTACCTTGTCTAGGACAAACTCATTTGCTCCTTGAAAGCTTAAATGCCTCCCTACTTTGAGGGCCAGGGCCAGTGACTGACGCACAGGACTCTCCCTCCCCGCTGTGCTGTGTGTTCACTGTGTGCTTTGGAATGACTAAGGGCCACAGTGACAGGGACCACGACTATTCCTTCAAAGGGCAAAAGAGATACAGAGCAGAAGCAGATAGGCTCCCGAAGCACAAAAGAGCTGCTCAGATCACAAGCCACTTTTCCCAGACTCTGTTCTGCTTCAAAGCATTCCAAAAAGAAACATTTTGTAACCAAGAACAGGAATTACACAAGGGCTTCAGAGCTTCAAACCAAGGACACACAAGTGGCTCCAGACTCACCGTGGCCAGAGCAGATACAATTCTGTCACTCACGACAGGACTGTCCATACCTGTGAGTGGCTGCTGGCTTCCAAACAGACAGACGGCTGAAGTCTGTCTGGTGACTATGGATGACCCTGTGCTCTGAGGATGCTTTTTCCTCACAGCAATAGGCACTGGCATCCCTCCTTCAGCTCACTGTCTTGCGGCTCATCCCACCGCAGTCAGAGCTGTGGCAGAAGGTAGCTAGCATTGTCAGCACTGCAAACATGCTGGGGAGCCTGTTCTCCTCTTTCACGTTACTATTATAATTTTCTTTCTGGCACTAAATTAATGATACTAATTAGAAATAGGTTGGGATTAAAACAGACGATCTGAACAGCATGAAAGAGTAAGAGGTGAATAATGAACAACTGGCATCTCAACCAAAACGGCTTGCCTCAGAGCTGGACTAGACCACTGCTTCCACAGCCTGGAGCAGAATGTTTTACTGTAAACCCCAGCTGTAAGGAAGCTCTCTTATTTATGTTTAAACAATTTTTTTTCAGCATATAAACTCATCTGTCACCACAGCACTCAAAATCCACCCCAACACTTCAAACTGCCTCAAGCCCTGTTTCCAATAGCACAGCTAGTCACAAAACTCAAGGGGCTGAGCTGTTCCCCTGGAACACATGTCCCCATGCGTGGCAAAAACCATGTGTGATGGCACACTCAAAACTCCAAGGTCCATCAATTATAAAAGAGGCAACTGACCTTTGCTAGGCGTTTCATGTATCTATCCATGAGGATCTCGTTAGGAGGCAGTTATCCCACAAGCCCAGGCGAGCACCTTTGTCTCACTGAGAGCAGACAGCAGCACGGCCGCGCTGAGCCCCAGTCCAGCCCCAGGGGAGAGCTCCCCCAGCAAAGCCTCTGAACAGCCAAGCCAGCACAGCACCTTCCTTCAGCATAGTTATTTCTGCCTCTGCCCATCTACTTGGGCAGACACAACCGGTGCAGGGATGAGGAAAGGCCATGTGCCCCTCCTCACCCCTCCAAACAATAGGACACTAACAGCAATTTCATGCAAGGTTTCCTCCGCATTTCAATGACAATCATCCTTAACTCCCTTGATCCTCAATGAGGGTCTTAAGCAAAAATGTAAATATGTTAATGACTGTAGCAGCCATCTGACCCAGGACCTTAATACCCTGGCCCAAACCAAGATTTTTCTTTTCCTATTTCTTCTTTATTTTAGAACAGACATTCCATAAACTGAAGGACCCATCACAAAGCTACAAGACAAAAACAACCCCACAAACTCTGAAGGAAATAGGAAATATGGTTGAGAAAACAAAATCTCAAAATGATCCTCCTCTTTAATTAAAGACACATCAGCCACGGCTGAATGAGCAAGTAGGGTGGAGGCTGGTGCTACAGCCAGACAATGGGTATCTTGGGAAAACACAGACATTTCACACAGCGCAGCCAGCTGCTCCTCTGCCCCGTGGCAAGCAGCTCTCTGGGGCATCGGAGCAGCTGGAGAGTCAACAGCTGAACTGGGCGCAACATGAGGATCCTTAGCTGGCTTTAGGATTGCAGATCTACGCTGCCACCCGTGGCTTCCCCATCGAGGGGCTTTGTCTTGGCATGGAGATATGACCCAAGCTGTACGTTGTCTTCGCAATGGGCAAGGCTCCAAGCAACTTCATCTCATTTAGAAGTTGGCTTTGAGTTGGATCAGTCCCTTCAAACCTGAATCATTCCATGGCCCAGTGGCATCACTTCTGGGAGAGGCTGGCCTGGCTTTGAGGCCTCCTGGCACTGACCAGACCAGGAAGCAGATTCTGGGATTAAATGCCCTTTAACTTCCCCTCCTATTCTATGGGAATGACATGTCCTGCCTTATTTCCCACCAGAAATGAGCTATCAATACTACACCTGCTTCTTGTTCACATGTAGACACTTTTCCATGATTAGCACTGGAAAGGGAGAGTCAATCCCCTGTCCATCTTCAAGGGTTTCAGAAATCACTCTGAGCTGTGCTGGACTGGAACTCAGCCTTTTAGATGGCACATTTTGCAATCCAGGAACAAGGAACAAGCTTTGGAAACTACCAGATCATCTCCAGCCTCACGGACCGTGCTGTAGCTAAATCAAGGGTCTCCAAGTCAATGCATGGAATTGACAGACTCCAACCTGAAGCTGTAAAAAGACATCTCAGACAGGCATTGACACTCCCCAGAACAGCCACACATCTACCAGAGCCCATTCTCTAACCTTCTAGTTTCTGGGGCCATGCTTTGAGTCGGTGAGAGGTGGGTTGTTTGCTTTTTTGTTGGTTTTTGTTTGTTTGTTAAACCAACAAAACCCAACATGACAACAATACATGCAGCATTTGCTGCTTTGATGAAGATTAAAGGAATGACAGGATAGAAGATGAAAGTCTGGCTTATAATCCAAATGAGAGGGCAAAAGCAGGGGCTGTTTTATCAGGAGTTTGATCAGGGCCTGGTGCTGATTATCTTCTGAGCAGCTTAATGAACCTGCACTTTCTCCCAATAGTGGGAGTTGCACGCGAGAGGAGGAATGCTGGTCCAGAAGAGAGGAAGGCCAGTCAAAAGTAAGTGCCTATGCCTCCAGTTCAAGATCCAGCTTCCCATCATCACCCGATTCCAGCTGGCTGAACACATGTGGTACAACATTAGCACCAACTCAAATGAGACACATTCTCTTCTGTAAATAAGGAATTTACCCAGAGCTGCCCAGACAATATGAAGTGATTAAGGGCTGTCCAGCAGTACTTTTAGCACATGTTAGATTGCTTCGACCTGAGGTGAACCCAAGGGCTGGAAACATCACCCAGCTCTCAAAAGTCAGATTGCATTTAAGCACAGAGGATACCCAGTAACACACCAAGCTGGGCCCCCAGACAGACCCACTCCCTGGAAAGCTGCAGTGAGAGAGCACAGAGCTATGAGGCTCAACGTTCACCTAGGTGAGGGGGTGTTTGCAGTGCAGATGGCCCGCCACCTGGACTCAGATAACTGTCTCTCTGCAGACAGCACGTGGCAAAGTGGAGATGGAGGGACCTGGTATAAGATTCCCTTTTCTTTGAAGAGCAGAGTAGCCTGAAGGACCAGGATTGTCAGCTAGCTGGCCAACCTGTATAGACATTTTCACTCTGATTTATTTCTCCTGCTATCTTAGGTGCAAAGACAAGGAGGGACCTATGTTACTACCATCTGTTGTTACCTTCTACAAATGCATTTCATGTAGACAGACTCTGGAGGCATGGATTCAACATGGACAGGAGAATGAAAAGATTCAGGAGTGTAGCACTGCTCAGTTGTTAGGCAGACAGGAAAGAAGGTTGTGGGTCCATTTTTGATTCTTAGTACAGCCAAGATTTCTGGAGCAAGCCCAGATGCCTCTTGTAGTGCCTTGACTTTTCCCCACCTACAAGGCACAAAGCAACGCACTGGTGCCTGCGTGATCCAGCCCAGCCAGGGCTGGGGAGTGCACACGGAGCATTATCACTGGATGATAGCTGCAGTGGCAAAGAGCAATTAGCAAGCCACAAGGCCAAGCAGCACAGGGAGAACACAAATAGAGCTGGGCTTCTGCCAAGAAATATAACTGACTTCCCAAAGCCAATGGTAGCTGGACACTACACTGAACTCCTCGACTCCACAGAGGTGCAGACCACTGGTTCAAGCCACCAAGAAAATCCTGCATTCAGAGACCTCAGCCTATTGTGCTCAGCCAAGTACCCAAATCCATGTTTCTATCTCCATACACATTTTTAATGCCACTCTTTCCCCATCCTTCCTCTGCCTCTGGGTTTCTTGCTGCAAGCCCTTACACTAAGAGATGACAGAGCTGAGATAAGCTCATAGCACCTGTTGAGCTAGCTTTCAGTCCTCTATCGTCTCGACAACCCACCACTCCGAGCGATCCCACCACCTCTCTTCAGACCAGCCTCCTGGCAGAACACTCACAGGAACGAGCCTCCAGCCTCAGCTGGGGAATCACACACAGTGTTCAAGCCACCCAGAACTAAATTATTCAAAATACGCCACTGTGCTGGCTTTGAAACTGAAGCCACTCCCCTGAAAGAAGCCAGGGTAAATAGAAGCTCCATTATCAGCCGTAGTACAAGGAAGGAGATGCAGCACTGAAAGTGAGGGAGATAATTACATGATTAACGAGACAGCATGGAAGGCAGGAGGTACCCTCCACTATGCCACAAGGCTTAATGCAAAAAGACATGTTTATAGACTGAGACTTCTCCAGTTCTGCTTCTTCCTTCTTTATTATTTATGTAAGTGCATTAAGACTAATGGAAAGAAGCTGAAGCACTCTAAAAAGTGGTGGGATATTTTTTAGGGGGAAATAAAATTTTTAATCTCTATCCAGCACTAGGCACCTGGCACAGTTCACTGGACAGACATCCTCAGCTGCAGCACCTGGCTGGGCAGGTTACAGCTCAGTCATGTACCACACACAGCCAGCCCAGCTCCAGCCTGACTACCCACACACTTCCAAGACCGTGGACAAGATGAAGCCTACAGGAGATCACTCAGTGACTGCCATAACCAAACCCACCCTAACAGTTAAAACCTTTTCTTAAATCCTTAGGCAAGAGGTTTTAACACTCTTTCCAGATCTGCTTGTCAGCACTGGCCCAGATATTGTTATATGTACAAATGCCCAATGTCTTGCTCTCCCTTTTAAATTCCTCCAGTTTTTAGGGCTCCATAAACTCTTGAGGCAATGAGTTCTACAGCCTAATTAAAATAGAACTCACTTTTCATCTGGATGGCGTAAGGCATTAAATATCAAAAACTGAAAACAGCAATATCCATCTACCATGACATAGGATATTATAATGTACCACTACATAATTATTGTTTATGCCTTTTTAGTCATGTCTTACTGGAGGTTCTCAAAATCCTGTATCAATATTAATTACAGCTCTCAGGGCTTCTACATTGTGAGAGGACACAATGTGTAGGCCACTTCATTCAGAGCTGAAATGCAATACACTCTGGGTGGGATGCTGCAGTTATTTGGACTGCATAACTCAATAGAAGGCATACAATGAACAGTCCGCCTCACAGCCTGGAGACAGACAGGGTCTAATCACTATTTCTATAAGGAAATTAAAAACAAAACCCCCAAAACCCAACCCAACACATCACAGTCAGAATAGCTGTTCAGTTGGTACTATATTTTAGGCCAAGTTCCTGCAGTCAGATCCCTGCTTACCCCCAGGTTAACTGAAAGCACACAAACATTTCTGGTGACAATGCTGGTGACAATGTCTCCTGTCACAGCAGCATCGCTGCTGGGCAGCTGAGGCAGCCAAGTCTTCTCAGTCAGAACTGGGGTTTGGTCCAATATGGTCTGGAAACAGCAGCATAGGAGATACCAATGCAAAAGCACCAGGAGCAGTTTAAATGCTTCTGTTCTGTATTTGGACAAAAGCTCAATGAATTATCTCTATCATAGGAGATCAGTTAGATAGTTTTGAATCAGAAGCTCAAGGTAACTTGCATCCAAAAGATTTTTAAAAGCCAGTAATGATGCCAATTCTCTGTAAGCCTGGGAACACTGGAGAAACATTGAGATGGTTTTTTTACCCTTTTTCCAGGTTTGAATCACCAATCCAGCCCTTCCAGCCATGGCTCAAAAACTCCTGTCCAAACATGGTGACAGGCACCCACACCGCTCCCACAGCTGCAGGGCTGTGACAAGATTTTAATGGGACACAGCAGGTCTGTCAGCCTAATAGCACCCACAGCAAATGAACGTACGGCCAATATTGAGTAGGACTGGCCTAACGTCAGTCAGAATAGGCTACAAAAAATAGATTATATGTTCAACTGAAATTATCAGGATGAGGATACAAACTCAGTACAGGACCCTAAGACAAGACTGCTGGCATAACTGATTTCTGCAGGGCATCACCAGACAGCCCTGTGTTTGAAGGCTGTGACATAAACTCAGGCTGCCACACATTCAACATGCTAAAAAGTCTGACTATTTGACAGGGCTCAAAAATAAAACTAAGCTAGAGATGGAGATGCCCTTAATGGGGTCCCATGAGACTTCATTTTTTCCCCCACAGAATTATCATTAGTGGCCAGAGAAAGCATAAGATAACTCTGCATCATGCTCTCAGCTGAGCTAAAGCAGCAAGTTACTAAGCATGAGCTGGGTCTTTAGGTAAAGCTGGGTGCTTGCAAACAATGCATATTACAGTAAAAACAAAGAGAGAGCCACATGGCCAGGAGCCAAGAGTGCCAGCCAGCTTCCAGGATGGGGACTGCTATCTTCAGGAGCAGCCACTCAGGGGAAAAAAATGTCCTTTGTTACACCAGGTTCTCTCTCAAGGTAACACTGCCTTCAGAAGAGGAAACACGACCTGCCGGCTTGTAAATGAGATGCCATTACCTCTGCATTTGGCACCTTGCTATGGGTATAGTCTGTCTGGCTCCACTGACAGCCTCAATTCATTAGCGACTGAAAGGGAAGGTTAAGGAATGATTTGATCACTGTCCAGAAGAGCTGCAAAGGGAACAGAAATTTGGCAGTAGAGGCTTCTCCACTATGACAAAGGTATAATCGCATCTAGGAGCTAGAGGTCAAAGCTGATTAGATTTAGATGAGAATAACCAGAAGTTTTACAAGTGAACTGCGAGTTTCCCTAGGAGATGAGGTGTGGGTGAGGTCAAGCAGAGGACCACTCAGACAATCTTCTGGCCTTCTTTATGAGAGACTAGAAGATTCCAACAGTTCCCTTCTGACCTTACTGAAAGTTCTTAGGGCTCAGAAAAAGTTAAGCCAAACAAATGCATTTAAAGCCCCAACTAACAGTTTCATAACACACACACAAACCCAGAATGACCCATCTATAGTGGAATCCAAACCGTGCTTCTGGTTAGAAACACTGTAGGGCAGAAGTCCTACTCAAGGACAGGGAAATGTATTTAACTTGGCCTGATTTTACATCTGGCTGTGCTCACTCATAAGGACTAGTAGCTACCAAAGAAACTCCTCTGCTTTGGTTTAAGGGTAGAAAAGATTTGTCCAAGTGCCAAAGCTGCACAACCACACTTATCAGGGGAAGGGCTCCTTCTCACAGCACTGACAAGTCCTCACAGAGCCTGGCCCTGCCTGAGCCATATCAGGGACTCCCTACTGCCCCGGGAGACAGCACTGGATACTCCCTTCACAGCCTCCCACACACCAGAGCGCTCATCCAATCAGTCAAACCCGCGCTCCCTGACAGAGCCCTTCTCCTTGCCTGCCTCCGCTCAATTTCTGCCTCCTTTACCGATAATCAGATTTCTCACACAGACAGGGCTCACACATGCTTTAAAGAGCACCTGCTTTCTTTGACACGCCTGCATGCTCTTCCCAGGCTCTAGTCCAGGCTGGCTTGAATGCAGTTTCACCATTCAAAGCTGAAGCCCCCCACGGGCACCCAAGCAGACCTCCCACTTAGTTTTCCTGACAGGCTGCAGTAGAGACCAGCGCCTTCAAAAGGATGGGTTGATGTCCACACGCTGCCAGCGCAGGTGTGAGCTGTAGGGGATGGGGTGCACAGCAGCCTGGGGGACCTTTGGCAGAGGCCTGTGGTCCATATTTGCCGTGTCTGTAGCACAAGCACAGCCGTGGCTGAACTAAGACTGAAACACAAGCCTTGGCTACTGCAATCCACAGGCTCCATTTCCTGGGTAACACAATATGTGTTCAAGTGCAGAGATGGCCTTCCAAAACTGATGTGACCCCAATGCAGATGATTAGAAGAAGGAAGCAGGGAAGGCACAGGCAGCAACCATAAATTGAGGGCCTGTGTAATTAAGAGAATACATGTTATGCTCCTCAGGAATGAGGAAATCCAAATAAGCTCCCAAAGAGTCACTGAGAGCTGCAGTCACTGCAAACAAAAGGGAAACAAGCCAGAAGGAAGAGACAGAAAGACCAGACTGACAAGGAAGGTTAGGAAATGGCAGTGCTCTTCCTATTCATGCATCATGCTGCATCTCTGGGAAGGGGGAAAGGGGGATGGGAAATCTCACCTGCAGGGTAACTAGAGAGACAAGTCCTCCTAAAACAATGTCACCAGGCTTCCACTGGGGATTAGTTACCCCCTCAAGTGGGGCCAGCTTCTAGCAGAGCATCCTCACAGAGCACACTGCAGACTGCTGTGCTTTGGATGGTCACGGCGATGGGAGTGCAGAGACACAAAGGGAGGGCTGCGGAAGGGGCAGGAGGAGAGGGCAGCCCAGACTGGCTGAGAGGAAGCCCAGATGAATGGAGAAAGGCAAGCAGAGAGGTGAATGAGCAAGAGGTGATGAATGGTAGGAAGGGCATGGAAGTTTTACACAGGGCAGAGAGCACAGATGTGAATGGGGAAGACTGAAAGATGCCGCTTGAATGGAAGGGGAAAGAGGGAGGAGAAATGAGGCAGAGTGAGAGCTGAGCAGCACAAAGTGAAATAGTGCAGGCAGAATAGCTTCCCACATGGACTTGACAAGGCCTTAGAGACAGACAAGTAACATAGCATGAACTTTAATCCAGGAGCAGAAAAGCTGCCTGGAGCAGACAGTGTTACTGCCGTCTGTCCCTGTATAATCCCTCCACCATCGGGCACCTCCTTCGCTCCCAGTCAACAAATTCTCATGAACCCAGAGCAAATTGAGCAGCAGCCACCAAAGGCCAGACGGCCCCATCAAAGGGAGTTGTAGCAAAACTGAGCCAGTGGCATGGAAACAGCTGACAGGATAAAGCACCAAGATAATTACAAGCAGCAGCCCAAGAGATGAGAGTGTAACACTACCCTAATGCTGGGACACAGTGCAATTTGCAAGTAAGACACAGGAGCATCATTTATTATCAGTGTTATCTGGAGGGCTTTCTTCCCATTTTGTAAAGCCAGGATAATTTTTTTTCAAAACAAAACTTCTCCAAGAAAAAACTTGGAGATTTCAATCATGCCAAGACTTTCCTGTGAATTTGCCTCAGCTCTGAACATTGATTGTTTAGGATAAGTTCCCTCAGGTTCTACAAGGCCAAAACATTGGACATTACCATTTTCAAAATCTTTCATTAGAACAACTGCCATTTATGTTTATGCTTAGAGTGCCCAGATAGTTTGGCTCAAGTCGAATTAAATATTTTACTGAAGTAAAAAGCATTTTTCCCCATCTTTTGGGGATCTGCAAAAAACCCTCTCTCTATCGTTCACTCAAGGTGAAAGCATGCCCAGGAAGTATGCTAAGCTTGGTGACATCCACAAACAAGTAGAAAAGATGTCCAAGTGTGAGAGGCTTTCCTGGAAGCAGGGTAGATGAAGGGGTTGATGTGCATTTGTGCAGGCATACACACACATGGAACAGTGGCGGGGGACAGTAAGGGTCTCAGAGCGGCTGCTGACAAGCTTGAACATTCCAACTTCACAGGCCAGTTGAACCCATGAAGAACTAGTACTGCAAACAGAAGAGAGCCTTGGTTTTCCATCTGCCAGGCTAGGCACAGCAGATCGCGTTACATATGGCTCTGGGGGGAAGGGAAAGCCAATGTGAATAATTCCCAGTTGGGTGAAAGAAGCGCGGGCTGTGCAGCTGCTACAGCCTGAGCAAGCCCTCACAGCGTTAGCTATTGCTCTGGGTCAAAAGAGCACACCATTTCAGCCTGCTTCCTAACTTGTGCTTCATCCCAGCTGCTTTCCTCTCCCTTTAGTGCCAGCTATCTCTCCAGAAGAAATCCAAACAGGAGGAGAGGTTGCATGCGCCTGAGGGAAGCAACAACACAAGGCAGGTCACTGCTTCCTCTAAAAGCATCCAAGCAGGGTCAACACCTACTAAAAATAAATACAGAACTACACGCATACACCCTTCACAGGAGAAGGATTCACTCCGATGGACAGCCAGGAGCTCAAATATGCAGGAGGTTCCTTGAATCGTGTCTCTGAGGAACTGGCAGCTATTACACCTGAATCAGACAGGCCTGTGCTGCTGTCTGGGAGCTGACAGGTCACCCTCCTTCCAGGAAGGGTTGCGGTGGCACCCATGATGTCAGGGACCAAAAGTGCCGCTCCCGCCCCACCCCACGTCCAGACTTGTGAACTCTAGCTCTTTTCTGCTCTCCAAATCCAAGTGTCAGACAGCCAAGGCAAAGCCACTCCCACAGGACGGTCAATCTTCTTATGCAAATGAACTCGGGGGGGTAAATTGGGGCAGTTACAATGAATCCTGACAATGTTTGCTTTGGTGTGTGCTGATGGTAAATACAGCCTGAGCTGCTGTCTAAGGATGGTGGTGAGGGGAGAGTTGTGCTGAGGGACAGTGGCTCAGCTTCCCAGAGGGGTGAGGAGGAAGCAAGCACTGTTAAACGCAGGGATATTCTCAGAAGCACGGAGCTGATGGGCAAGGAAGAAGGCAGATGCTGCATATAAGTCACTAGCTGGGAGTCTCAAAAGTATTCAGAGAAGCACAGAGACCTTGCCATGGAGCTGTCCCTGCCCCCAGCATCCAACCTTCCTTCCACGGACAGAAAACTTCCACAGCATTCCTCCAGATAAGGATCTCAGCCCACGGGATTCAGACACTTAAGCAGAGCTCCCACCAGAGCCAAGACTGGACACAGCACAAACACCCGGGCAGTTGCTGGCAGTGTCCCGGCTCTGCACATAGCTCTGGCTCAGTTCCTCCTGCACTGACAGCTCTGCCTCTTGGTTATCTCCGCACGACTCAGCCCCATGAATCTAATATATATGCTCTACTTTTGTTGCAGCCCTCAGGGCCCATGCAGGGCCATGGAGAAACCTAAACAAAAAGCAATCGCTGCCTGAAATCCTGTCATGCAAACAAGACTCTTCCCACCCATCGCCACAAGGGCTGAATGGAAAGGAACTGAACACCCCTGCCCACCCCTGCCTGGTGGTCTTTTTGTCTCGTGACCTTCCCCACACAAACACAACCCCACAACAATCAGACAGGCAACATAATGCGCCAGCGCCGGCTTTCCCAGCCCTTCAAGGCAAGCTTGGGAGGGAAGGGGGGAGAGCTGAAAGGATTTGGGGATGAAGAACAAGATAGGATGGGCAAGGAAATACCAAGGAGTGCTTTAATTTCTACTTGCACAGCCCCACAAGCCAGGATAAAAGTAGCTTTAATGAAAGAAACAAAAGAAACATTAACTTAAGTGGTTTAAAGGGACATGGGAATACCAGCCAGTGGGATTTTCATACCATTAAAAAAAACCCCAAGTAAATCCAAAAATAATTCTAAACCCTGTGAACATCTTTTAACAAGAAGCCCACAAAACTGAGCCCTTTGGCACAAACTCTGCTTATTTGGCTATCTTTAAGGCAGATTAGATAGAAAGGTTTACCTTTAGACTGGGAGAAGAGTTTTTTGCAACAGGTGTAGGTGTAGACATTATCAACATCGTGGAAATTCAAGCTAGTGTGACAGCTTTGAGACATAGAAAGTTTCTGGCAGTTTGTCCTAACTATGGAAAGAGACAGTCACTGTCACCTGTGCTCAGAGTCAATGTGCCTCCGGGCACCAGGCTGTCGTACAAGGGTCCTGTCCTTTTGGTTACTGCAGACAGATAGGGAAAGCAAGGGTCTCCAGGGTCTTGTTAGGAGCAGATCAGGAGACAAAATAAGGGGAAACACCTACCTTCTGAAATGCCAAAAGATTCTGTGCTGCTCCCTCTACATGTACAGGGAAAAATACACACCTCACAGGAAAGGAAACCAAGTAATGCAGAAAGAAATCAAATCTCTCAGGGACTGGATTCAGTGAACTTAGCAGGACCCTCAGTTACACTTCAGGGCACTGGAAATACGTACTATGTACCCTTACAAGGGAAAGGGGCCCTGCTTTTGTGAAGAACTAAGATATGTGTCCCAAATCCTTGGCAGCCACAGTGGTAACAGAAAGCAAAGCTACAGGAAAGCACTTACGTGATTTACAGATACATTAGCCACCCAGCGAGCACGATAGAGTAAGAAATGACATCTTAACTTGTACTGCCAGCACCCCCACAATGCCGTTACCGTTAAACACATCCTTGATTAAAGTGCTGCCATGGTGCAGTGGAAGCTACCTCACAAGCCCGGTATGAAATCACCTCTATGGGATGGTGCAGTTCATGTAAAGAGATTGAAAGTCTTGACAAAGGCCATGTGTAGCAGCAGGACGCCTCTCCCAAACCCAGCAGACAGCACAACCAGGCCACATCTGGCCAGATGGCCCCGGGAAGGAGCTGCGACTGACTCCTGTCTACGTCCTGACATGAACTGGAGTAACTGGAGAGAAGCAGCACTGAGCCCACACACAATTGGCAAACCTCCCACAGCAAGGATACTGCCTCCTGTCAATCCACTCCAGCCTTAATCTTCTGTGGAAAGATCCCATCAGCACCGTACTAAGAGGCAATCTTTCAAGCCAGATGCTAACAATTAACGATAGTGAAGATGAGGAAGGAAGGGACAGATGGAGAACAGATATAACCAGGCTCTGCTCATTGCACTGAGAAACTTGGAGGAGCTGGGCAGGAGACACACAGGCAAGACTTTTAGCTTTGCTGAGCCCTGCAGTAAAGTACTGCATGTAAGCATGACGGGACAGCAAATCTATTGCACCCCAGAGATAGGATCACACGGTTGGAAAAGACCTTTAGGATCATTGAGTCCAACTGTACCTGTCCAATGCTAAACCATGCCCCAAAGACACAAGCCAGTGACAGAGTGAATCACGGTCTCATTCTCACTGGAAAGGAAGAAGCTGTGGCTCAGCTGTGAAGCTGCTTTAGACCCTGCAGTATTTATGTGAGGAACAAACCAGTTTGAGGATTTGCACCCCGAGTCTGGGTACTTCACCAGCATGGAGGGGAAACCAGAGTTTTGACAGCTCGTTTCATAGACAAATTCTTCAGCAAAATCCCTCCTCAGAAATGAGATCACTCAGGCAATAGCATCACCTTCAGCACAGTTACCCTGTAAGCTAGCAAGTTAACTGGAAGCTGGCCATCAGCCTCTTCACCTACCAACCAAGGGAGGAAACACAGCTAGAAAGCAATTCAGTCCAACTACCATGGCCATCTTCACCACAGAGCACTCTCTCCTTAGCACTCCTGTGCTAGAAATTCCCTCTGTATAGACAACTGCTTGCTGTAGCAAGTAGGGAAGTACAACGGGCTAGATTGCTTAGGTGAGATTAATTCCTGTCCTATCGCATAGAATAATTAATTTTACTTTACATTAGTCATTATTATGGCAATAAAAATGATATGGCCACTTTAATTAACCAGTGTGGCTTGTTCCAGTTCTCACCTCTACCAAGTTTGGAGGCAGCTAAAGTAAAACTTATTTCAGAAACTGCCAGCTAGTGCCAGCAGAAGCAGCAGGTCCTGGTGAACAGCTTCTCCATTCACTCTTCCCAGGTCTTGTGGACCTGGCCCCAGGAGAAGCTGAAGTAAGAATCCCTCCTACACCAAGGAAATGTGACAGTCTAGGTAATTTTCACCTGAGGGCCAGGAGGGAGGCTGATGGAAAGGGGGGAAATTTCTTGAGGTCTTTTTCAGTCCTACACATCTTACTGTTGCTTCACCCTTGAATGACATGAGCTGGCTGCTGTGTGCTGAGCCACATGCTGCAGCTGAGCCCAAAGCAGTCCAGAGTTCTCAGGTAAGCAGCTGGTGGGTGGAGTGGCCTGGCCAAAGTGTCAGTGTGCAATGCTGCCTTCTGCACCCCAAAGAGTGATCCATACCCAAAGATGCCAAATTCCTGCAGCTGCCACTGAATTCACTGACTTGAGATATCACTCTCAAGAACCTTGAGCCCTGACTATTTGAGAGGCCAAGCCTCCAGAAGAAAAGCAGCTGGGTTTTGCCTATATACTTGCCTGATGTCCCTCCAGGAAACACAGCAGCTTTATTATATCAACTCATAGCAGACTGTCAATCCCTGCAATCACAACTAGTTAGTTTCAGGGTCAAAACACCAGAACCAAGCACTCCTACTTGCCTTTAGAAGGCTCCTTTTTCCAAATGCCATAGTGTGGGAAGAAGTGTTATGAAGGTACCACCCCCAGGCTCAGCCACCCCACCCCAGTACCTCACCCTGGCTCTGTGCCTGCTGCCTGCCCAGCAAATACGGTTCTTTCAATGGCCTGCTCAGAAACATAGTGAGCCGTGTTCTGCCTAACCCTGGCACACACTCTGGTGAGAACAGAGCAGTTGGAAGCAGTACCCACAAAGTTGTGCATCACTACAGTAATGACAGACTTCCCACAGCCAAACTCTGCTGCACTGAAACCACCATCATTTAGAGATGCTCTGGACAAGGAAGATGCTAGCAAACAATGTTTTCCCTGACGTGAAAGACACTGGCTGTTAGCAAGGCTTGGCACTTCACCTTGGAGAAAACAAAAAGAAATAAACCACAGAAGCCTAAGGGCTTCATCTGAGCCCAGATATTCCATTCTCCTTGGCACAACTTCATGGCGTGTATCGCAATATTCTCTCTGCATATTTTCTAGAGCCTTGTCAGACAAGGCTTGCAGCCCCAGCTGGCATAAGGGATGGAGAGCTGAAGTATTTGTCTTACAGTGCTAAAGAGAAAGAAGCAAGGAGCTTTTCAGAATGCAGCCTCTCAAATCTGAGGCATCATCACAACCTCAAGTTCTTGAAGGATGAAATTTATCATGTGAAAACTCTACCATGGAAGAGGTGCATATTGTGTGAGTTTCTGTTAATAAAGCCCTCAGTAAAAGAAATTTAATATTTCTATGTTTACATGTTTAAAGAAACACTGTAAAATTAATATCAGGGGAAATCCTCACCCTTCTGAAATCAGTAATGAAATTAGCATGGGGCCCAAAGGAAGCAAATGAGGCCACTTCAGAGTGGCCAGGATTTCATCTTGTGTTTAAACACCCACGCTGGCAGATCTGCATTTATTTTAATGACCCACCAAATCCTTTTAGTCCTCTACATCCCTCCATGAAAGCCTAATAATGAAAAATCACCTACTAAACCTTGGCTTTTCCTGAAAAATAGTATCTAAACAGATCTCCAAAGGCAGATATTTCTGTGGACACAGTGATTTGGACTGCAAGGCTTTGCTTTCAGATACCATCGCATTTCATATTTTCACAGCTTCCTTGGAATAACATTTGATACAGAAAACGTGTAAGTGATACTCACAGACAAAAGACTAGCCAACCCTCTGAAACCATGGGGCCTCTCCATTTGTATTGCCTTTGTAACAAATATAGACTGAGCCACAGGATTCCAAGAAAGAGATCCTCAGGCGACTTAAAAATTCAAGCAAACTATGGCCATGCAACATTAAATGCATTCTTTATTTATGAGCATCAAATTCACCTATTAATGGATCAGTCATCCTCTGCAGCTACTAATTTGCATATCCAGCCTGCAAGCTGCTGAGGGGCCAGTGGACATGAAATACATGAATACATTACCTCTGAAAAAGGAAACTAACATCCATTGCAATTTGATTTAATGATCACATTTGCTTTAGGAGCAGCAGCAGTCCCTGCCTGACAGCCACACACCCCGTCTGAGCAGCCCAGGTGCTGAAAGCCTCTCTGCTGCACGCAGTGTTCATGCCTGAATCACAGTAAAGCCCCATGTAAAGTGGGAATTCCTTGGAGTTAAACATTTTTACCAAGTGACTAAACCCCATTGTCCATGGACTAAACGCACAGGCCAGATCCTTGCTATGGCAGACAGTCCATCCGAACACACATTAAAACCCTGGAAGGATTTCTCAGCCTTTCTGCCAAGGCAGGCAGCAGTACCAGCTTTAATGTAACAGCACTTTTGATCTCGTAACAGCTAGAGTGGTGCTGGTACATCTATTATTCCTCCTGGAATGGAGCCATGCTCTGATACCACACTTACAATTCATTCTTTTTGTGCACAGCTATCTCGAAACAGAGGTAAGAGCCTCTCAGCAGCATGTACCTCTTCTCCCATCCCAGGGAGGGGAATGACTCTTTCCAGTGACCGATGCAGGGCCAATTACAGCTATGGTTAAGGAGAAAGGCTTCTATTTTAAGCTTGTTGAAGAGTTAACAGGGTGCTGCAGGCTAAAGGATGGCCATGGCTGGGGGGAAGTCTTCCATAAACTGACTCTCCTGTTTCTCAACTGGTCACTGTGCAGATAGACAGCAGCCCAAAGACTAAGGGGCAATCCCATAGGAAAATGGATTTCATTCCTTCTTTACGTCTGTAGCAGTTTGTGCCCCACTGTAACAAGACATGAGCACAGATCTCCTCCTCACTCCATGTTCCCACCTGTGAAACTAAATTAACTGATTCTGGAGAACCAGCTTTTAAGGCCTTGAAGAGGAAGGGCTACTGCAGTGCTGAATAAAGCCAACTCTTGACAGCCCACAGCCACTGCAATGATAAAAGGAAAAACCCTAAGGTGCGGAAGAGTCAGGTCCTAAAGGAAACTGAAAAGCTCACAGAAAAGATGAAAGAAACTGAACATGGAAAGTAAATACTGCTTTGAACATCTACTGAGCAGAAATCCTTCCCAAAAGTGACAGAACAGCAGTTCTGATCAGGGACTCTTGGTCTGGCACTCAGGCTGTTAGGCGAGACCCACATCTCCTGTGATCTGCCCGCAGGGCTCACTCAGACCCATCCCACAGACATCAGCTACAGTCACTTTTCAGAAAGGAAGGACAGGAGTTCTTCGTTGACCAGTGGGGAAGAAGCAAACACCACTTGTTTATTTACAAGCCTTGCTACTCTAACTTGTTCCTTGCATCAGATGTCCCAGTGATAAGTACCTGAGGGAAAAAAAATAGAAAAAGAAAAAAGGAACAGCAGCAAAACCACCCCCCTGCAGCTAATCCAATTAAGACACAGGATAAAGTTGTAGAGGTTAATCAGATCTGAGCCACTGGGTCTCTCTCTGCTGCTGCTTAGTGACATATCTGGCAAGCAACACCACTGAGATGAAGGCCTGGAAGGAACACCACTGATCTAGCCAGCCCCAGAAGACAAGTGCTGCTCCTCTGCTGCACCCAGCAGAAAGAGGGGAGCACGCTCCAGGGCAGTACTGTCAGTGGTCTGCTGGGCTCAGAGCTTGGCTGTCCTACTAAGGAGGGAGTGAGAAGATGTAAGAAATGTGCAGGTACCAAGGTCAGTGAAGGAGCAGGGCAATGAGGCACCCCAGGTGTCAGAGAAGAGATATTCCCCTGCAGCCCCTGGAGAAGCCCATGGTGGAGCAGGTTGTTCCACCATAGCCCGTGGAAGATGATGGAGAGCAGAGACTCCACCGGCAATCTATGGAGAGGACCCACACTGGAGCGGGTGGAGACCTATGGAAGACACTGTGGCCCATGTTGGAGCAAGCTCCTGGCAGGACCTGGAGAGAGAGGCTCATGTTTGCTGGAGAGAATTGTGACTCTGTGGGGGACCAGGCTGGAGCAGTCAGGGCCCCACAGAAGTGACATGATGAGCACTCTACTACACAGGACTTTGCTAGACTCCTCTGTTAGATTGTTCCTCCTTTTTGGTACATTCTTTCATTCAAGGACAGCAACTGTCACTGTGTTTGAGTTTCTTAAAGGAACTAAGATCCATGGCCCCCAAAATCAGAACTTCTGCCCTTCCTGTAGGAAGTTTTATTCTTTCTTTAAAGACAAGGAGTTTTACAGCAATCAGCCATGAAACTTGTTAGGAGAAAAAAAAAAATACATTTTATACTCTGGACTTGAAACACAGAACATTTCAGATTAAAAATAGCTCCCTTTTTCACTGTCTGCCAGATCTGGGAGGGAGGTGAAAATCCTCAGGGACTTGATCTGATGCGTGAAAAAGCAGAATTCTATAGCAGTGAGTATGCACACACTTATTTTAGGTCAAATAATAGCTCTGCAATAATACTCTGCTTAGCAGAGAAAACCAAAGCTTGGGACAGACCCACACCAGCTGGTACTCTGGTACTGAGTACCATTACAATTCCAGTACATCCACCAGAAAGAGAAGTGGGAAAAACTTTAAAATAAATAAATACAGTATTTCAAAAATCTCATCATGCCACAGGTTTCCTGCCTTTAAGATGGTTCCTCCTTAAAATTCCAAATACCTGCTCCTGTCTCAGAAATCATGACAAGTATCTGACCAAGACAAGAGGCAGTCTGTCTGCATGACCTGTGTGTGGGCACAGACCTGGCCAGCACACAACTTCCCCACAGCAGGTTGTTCCTGATCAGGCTCCCTCATTCCATGGCCATGTAGTGGGTCAGCAAAGGGGTCTGGTACTCAACCTTCCTCCCCGCCTTCTCAGTGTGGGGAGAGGACAAGCCATGCACTCCCTGCAGCCTCCTGCGGAACCACGGCTCACGCCTGTACAGCTTAAACAAAACGAACAACTGCATGTCTTCCTCCAGAGCACCCTGTGCTCTGCAAAAGGGGCACCTCTGCTCTTTGGGATGATGAGTTAACAAGCAGAAAAGCACAGCAAAGCTGCATCCTGTGTCCCAGAGAGCAAAGGCTCTAAGCAAAGCTCTGCCACCAGCTAAATTGATAGACTGTAGCAATGAAGAGCAGGAATCAGCAGGCAAAGCTTTGACACTAACAATACAGGCAGTTAAACATCCAGTATCAAGGGCTACTGAGTATCACAGGAGCCATGGGACAGAAGAAGCTTCCCTTAGTCATCTGATTAAATGGAAAGAAGGGCCAGTCGTTCGCTCCCTCCAAATTGGTGTAGAATGACAGAGTCTGGATCATCTATACAATGTTGGTAAGTGCCTTGTCACTGGCAAGGAACACAATACCAAGGCACTTGGAGACATCTGCATACTGACGTCACCACCACAACTAGCACACACAGAGCATCCTCATCACAGGAGCCAGGTCCTGAGCAGGGTTGATTCTCTTTGCGTGCCAGCAGCAGAAATACCACCCTGGAGTCCCCACTGGGAAAGAACTCATTCAGCTACACTTCACAGAGAACAGTGAGCCAGGAATGACCTCAGAAAGACTACAGTGCTCACACTGGAGAGCATCTTTCCTCAAATTAAGTGCTTTGGATCAGGTCAGGTGTGTGCAGTTCAGGCTGGCTTACAGTACAAGAAACCATCCGATGCAGCTTTGTGTCAAACCCCTGCCCACACACCAGCTACATAATTAATGAGGATGAAAGACAACATTATCCCAAGCTGCTACTCAAATGCTCAGTGATCAGTGGAGTTTGTTATATTCTGCTCAGCCTTAGAAGTCAACACAAGAAACATACTTCATGCATCGTACTGCATGCTTGGTCATCGTCCTGCATGCCTGGTCATTAAACACAGGCTTATAAGCCCATAAAGTCACTGTTGCTTGCAAGTGTGGAGTAATTTTTTGCATGAGCTAGTTTGTTTTGCAGTAGGCCCAAAAGTTAATTAGTTTTCACAGTTTTATTACTCCACATGGTCAAATAACAGCCTGGAGCTTCCAATCGGCTGGAACTACATAAGGTCCAGAAAAATCTCACTGTGCTTTTCCAGACTGTTTCTTGTGTACATAAATCAGCAGCTAGCAAATGACTCTCTGCCCCAGCTCTTCCTGGCCACCCGTACCAACCCTAAAACATTCCATTAATCAGTGCAGCAATGGCAGCTCTCAGCCCATTGGCCACAGAGGGAATAAGGACGGAAGATGCCGTTTCAGGCACATACGACAGTTCTTTGTGAGATATTTTGGTTATCACCACCCTGGGAGAAGTCACCCTATGCATCTGTCTTGTTGAAGGGGGCTTGCAGCATTTATATCCCAGCCAGCTTCAGCTCTCACATACAACTATGAAGCTATGCTGCTGCTCTCTCCAGCACAAAAGCTGTTTCCTGTCATACCTGACCAGTAGGTAAAGTGGCCATTGCCCTCATTCATATAAAGAGGTGGCTTTGGCCTCTCCAAATGCTGCCGAAGGCAATGAACGCAGGCAGGAGGTTCCCATCAGGTGAAGAGCACACAAGCAAGCCAGCCCTACAGCCTCTGGGATACAGACTGGCTGAAAAGCATTGCAAGAGCAAAGAGCTCTGGTGGGGATGCCAAACACTGGGAAACCCTCTAAAAAAAGCCAACATACACTCTAGTGCACGGAGTTCTAGAGAATGTTTCAAATGTTGAAGGCACAAGAGTAATCCTGCACACACATGCACAGAGACACCCCCAAATGGCTCCCAGGGCAAGCCAAGGCGTGATGAAGCAGCAAGGGAGTGCTATAAAGATGCTTCAGACCCTGCATTTAGGGTGGAAGGCAGTTATTCCTCCAGCTCTTGTCTCCAGACACAGCTCACACCAACGACAGTAGCCAAAGGACTACGTCCCGCGCTCTTCACAGCAGTCTCCCCAAAAGGGGTTGCCTAAATGCATCAAGCAATGCACAATAAATGTTTCTCCAAAACAGAAGACACATGAAGGAAAAATGTTTGTACCTTCCCTGCTGATAGGGAGAACAACCCAGAGACATAAACCCAATGATAACAAGACTGTGTGCAAAGGCAACTCCTCTCTTGGCAATTGAGAGGGAGTAGCTGTGGGAAGAGGCAGCAGTTCACAGAAGATGGAACCACAATAAACACTTTCATTCTACTCCCCAGTGCAAACAGCGAAGCTAAAAAGCAACACCCTTCCATGGAGGCCACTGCCTGTAAGTGAGGAAAGACACTCCAGACCCACTTCCCATTATTTGCCATCATGAGGGTAAGGAAACGTGAGAGGAGTGTCAGGAAGCCAGTTGAGGGAATAAGTGCCTGGCTCTGTTTCAGAGCAAAGGGGCAGAATTAAAACCTGCTTTGCTTTTCAAACCCCTTGAGGTGCACACCATTCTGGTACCAGCCCCAGCAAAACATACCGCTGATTAAATGATACATATAATGGGTCCAGGACAACTGTCACACTTGTTTTTGAGTGCTTTGCTAGACCAAGTCAGAGCACACAGGAGCAAGTCCTCCAGCAGTTTTTGTGAAACTTTCCATTTTTCACCTTTTATGCTATTGATCTTTTCCCTGTCAAGAGGTAAAAGCATGGCTGCGTCTTGCTGGCTGTCATCAACAGGCATCCCCACTGCAATCATTCATCACAAACAACTATGCTACACAGAGCAAGGTCTCCATCATCACTGGTACCTAATCGTGAAGGATCAGAGAGGCAGAGATGCCTCCTGGGAGAACACTGCCCTGAAGGAGTGCGTGGGACCAGAGGTTTGATGATAGTCACAAACAACTTTGTCTGCTGCAACCTCATTTATTTTTTTCCATGTAACTCCGGGAACCCCACAGTATTTACAGGCTACAGCAGGTTTCAAAGATCAGGAAGAAGAATGGTTCCTAGGGGTAAGATCGATCTTGCTTGTTTACAATCAGTTTCATACATTGTTACTCTTCTCACTAGCAACACAGGGTCATGGCAGACAGCTGTTCCTAAGCAACAGGAACATACACTAAGAATACATACCTCTGTGCCTTGCAAGTGCTGGGGCTTTAGCTTTAGAGTTGAAGAAATCCAAGGTCCAGGTGAACCTGGGTGTGATCACAGAGAGCCAGGACTATCACTGTGCATTTCATCAATACCTATAGTCTCTGTGTATCCGATACGAATACCTGCCGTGTCCCCACCAGTAGCTGAACTGGAGGTGGTGGATATGAACACTCAGGAGACTGGAGGAAGAGAGAGAAGGAAGTGACTGTCCCGAATGCTACAGCTTGAGCAAACACTGCAAGCTTTGAACCCCATAGAAACCCAGAGCATTCAGAGCAGCTTTCCTCAGCACCCTCTATGTACAACAGCACAGGACAACACCCATCATCCGAACCCCATAAACTTTGTCTCGTGGCGTGTTGGTACCGAGCTGGTTTCAGACCAACACATTGTGTAACGCCGAGTGCGGAGGCAGAGAGAGATCACAGCTTCCTTGGCTGCTGTCAAACTCACACACGCCCACTGCTGCATTTCATTTGCAAACGTGCCCCGGTACGTTCCCACTGACTGCAAACACCAGGAGACAAAGGGAACGGTACACTTCCTACTGCAGAACCCAAACACTTACTGTCCAGGTCTGGGAGAGAGGAACTTTAAAAGCCCTGTGTATATTATGGGCATGAGTGATGACAGTGTAAAAAAGCACCCCTGAACTGATGTCCCCTCACTAAGCAGGTGGTTTGTCCCTCTAGAGACAAGCTGATCTCTTCCCTGTCATAACAGAGCACATAAGCACAGAGCTGCAGCTGATCTGCAGAACAGCATTGGTCTACTCAGTTTACAGCTTTTCCTCCCCTTTCTTTTTAAGCATGCAAGCTTAAATGCTTTTATTGCTTCAGTGATTTTCTATGTGCAAGACAGGATTTGAGAATAATGCCTTAGCAAGGATCTGTGCCCCTAAAAACCATTGCACACATCCAGCTGGAATGGCAGAGTGTGCACTGCCGAAGTCTCTCGCTGCAGCTGGGATCGGGAGGCAGCACAGACACAAGGGCCTGAGAGCAGCCTGCCTTCCCTCTCGGACGCTGCGCTCTGCCCGCAGGTTTCCAAGCAGCTCAGACTCGAAGGTACACAAATGTGTAATGAGTAGGAAGCCTCCTGAGGCACTTACAAATCTAGACATCAAGCTGCCAGTAACTCACGAGCTGTGTAAAACTGACTCAGCCTCCACGTGCTTTTCCGTGTATGTGTGTTATGACTCCCTGAAACATTTGGGAGGTGTCTACTTCTACCAGCACAAGCTCAATAGCGCTGTGTTTGCTACACCGCTGACGTCTGGTTCATACTGATGGGTTCTGATCCCAACTTTTTTGCGCTAAACAAAGCTAACAGTCTGTGTACAGGCTGACAGGATTCGAGAGAGGGGTATCTGAATAATCAGGCACAGGGGAAATGGGGTAGCTGATCACAAAAACCTTTCACACTGCAGGGAAGCTATAAATGCATGCAAACCCAGAAACCAGCACCCAGCCTAAGGGCTAGCTGGTGTTCAGTGTACAGAGGTATAGAAGATTATGGAGGAACTTGGGAAATTTTTGCTGTTCATTCTGCAAGAGGGAGGAACATCATTAGTGACCTCCGGGTAGCTGTTTCATGCTGAGCCTTCACTCCAGGGTTTTGTGGCTAAAAGCCAAATCTGGCTGTAAGCCTTGAAGTGCTGGGAGATTGCCATCCCCAGTAACAACATTGGGGATGGACACAGGCTAATCCAGGCACGGTAAAAGACAAGTCATTACCCTGAAGAGCAAATAGCCTCTCAGGCACCTCTTTGCTGCTCAATGCCTCTGTTTCCCTCCTTGAAGCATAAACTCCCCTCTCCCCTTTCCTGGGGGCTGCTGTATTCAAAAGAGCCTCCAGTAGAAGGCAGCATGAGGTTGATAATCCAGACAGCACCAGCAAACCAACCTCCTTCAGCAAAAATGGATCCTCTCTTAGCAGCCCATTCTCCCGTTCAAGCCTGTCCACAGGGCAATGAATTTGAAGGGACTCTCTCTCTTCTCCCAACCCTACTACCCGAAGTGGAGGAGTCAAAGGGTTAATGCTGCATGACAAAGGTCAGCCCAGTTTAGGGAGGGAGGAGAAAGGAAAGCATTGTGGCCACAGACAGCATCTCCCTGCGACCAAAATGCCACTTGAGAAATGTAAAGTGATGGCGTTGCTCAGAAAAAAAAAAAAGGCCTGAGAGCCCTGCCTAAATCCCAGGGCTTTATCACTCACAAAAGCCCAGCCCCTTGAGTCATTAATCGTGTGCTCCATGGCTGGGCGCCTCAAAGAGCAGCAGATGACACATGCCCAGCTGCTACTGCCGCCCCTCCTCAAGGTAGCGAGGCAGGGGCAGGTGCACTCCAGTGCCCGCTGCTCGAGACGAATCTATTCTCCCTCCTTGTCCTCTGCCTTTCATCTCCTCCAGCAGCCCTCGATGACAACTGTAAATGGGATTAGACTTCAAGGCATGAGGCAGATGCAGAACCCCCTCTGTGCATTGCCAAGAGACCCTTGTAGCGTTTAAAGTGTCTTTCCCCTTCGCAATGCACAGCTCGGTAGAGGGGGAGAAGGGGGCAAATTTCTTGTCACACTCATATTAGTGTCTAATACAGCAGACAAGGCAGACCCTGGTTTTAGGGCCAGGATGCAAATCAGTTATCACCACAGACAGTCTTCCCACCAGCACCTCTCATTCTCCAGTTCATGTTAGGAGTTGAAGTAACAAGCCTGTGACTATTTCCTAATTCCAGTTCCTATCACGTCCTCTTTGCAGCACCACTCCACTTAAACACAGACATACATCCTGACAAACACTAATCTAAAAAGGCAGTGATAGTCCAAAATTTAGACAAGGACTTAAAGGTCACACACAGCCCTGTGCTTAGCCCCCCTGTCTATAAAGCTGCTCTCGCTGCCATTGCCCCCTATTCCTCTTCTTCAGATCCTGCTCCTCCTGCTCTCAGGGACTCACACAAACCAGTGGTAAGGCATGAACAATTTGTCAGAGAACACAGTAAAATTTCCAGGCACAAACTGCTGCCCAGAGCTCCGAGAGACCTGCCTGGCCAGGCCTTCCAAACACAGCTGGCAGGGGTCAGCCAGCAACAACAGCCAGGGAAACTTCTCAGCAGCTCAGCAGTGCCCCAGTAAGCAAGCTGGAATTTCTCTTACATTGTGGGAAACAGTGCATCCTGCTTACATGAAAGACGGTCCAGAGAAAAGGAACACAGCTCCAATGGTGCAAAATAATTTACTTTCTTGGTTACCACCAACCACCGTCATCGCTGCCCTCATTTTATGGATTGCTTTGCAATTGCAGTTGTGCAGAAACCAGCCCTTATTTAAGGATTTAAGAAAGCTGCCAAGTCAGCATATTTTCAAGCCTATTTTAATGTTTTATGAGACCATGGCCGAGCAGGTTCAGCTGCACCCACTGCTGGTAATGTCAGCAATTGAACTCTTCCTGGCAAGTGCACGTCTAGTCCAGGGTATCTCTACAGTCTTATTTCTAAGCTGAAGTTTTCCATTAGCTGCCTACACAGACTGGGTAACTTGGCATCTCTCCGCATTCTCCATAAACTCTGTTCATCTGTTGCCATCACACCCACGTACAAGTCTCAGGAAGGAATCCAGGATTTCTGAAGCAGCTGCAACAAAAATACAGCCTGGATTGACAAGCAATAGGATCAAGGTGCTGAGCCAGTGAGGAGGGTCTTTTAAGAGAGTTTTGCGTGTGTCTATTTAAAACAAGCATGTTGTCATGACTACAAACAAGGGTAAGGGTGAGAAGAAGTGAGAACTCAAAAGATGAGGGCTGATAATGTTAATTCACCCTAGAAATTTCAGCAGCCTTGGGGATGGGGAAAACAGAGAAGACTATACAGGCTTTCAGTATCTAATAGGGCTAAAAACCACCTTCCAAAAGCAGGTCTGCTCTAGTAATGAACATTGTTCTCCTGGATAGTGCTTTTCATCCAGCACAGCCAAGGGCTGGATAATACCGATTAGCTGCAGTCGTCTCTAAAGCAGGGGCACTGGGGACATGGAGGCAAAGAAGGGCACCCAAGGCTCTAGAAAGGACACAGGAAAGCAGGAACAGCCTCTCAAGAGATTCATCTGCAGATTCACTCTCTAGCCATCAGATAACTTGGCTTCAACAAGGACAGTGAGATGTTCTCATATCTGCATGCAAGGTAATTAACAAGCGATCTTACTAGCACTGAGGCGTGTGAAGCCATCAGGACCTGCTCCTGGGATTGTCTCGTTTTTAAGTTTAGCAGAAGATTCACCCAAAAAATAGTGGTTTGGCCAGGTGGTTGTGGAGGGATGGCAAGAGGAAATGCCTTGCTCTGCTCAGAGCTTGGATTCCATACAGACAGAGCAGAGTGCTCAGCGACAGTGCAGGCTCTGCAGAAGGCAGCAGATGCGAAGCTAATGTGTGTGTGGGGGTGGAGGGTGTTTATGAGAACAATAAATAAATGTATGAATCCCTATAAAAGTTCCCATATAAAAGTGAGTTAGAGCTGCCCGAGGGCCATGGCCTCGTAATAAAAAACGCATCTCATAAGCACAGCATGATGCAGCAGCTGCACTGTAACTGCCGAGCTGCAGCCATGAAAAGCCGCAGGGCTGCCTGCTCCCCAGCTCTTGGGTGAGGGGCTGACCCCACCAAATGCAGGAGGAATTCTGGTCCTTGCTTCAGCGTAGTCAGGACTTTTGCCCTGGGAGGGGCTGCTTTCACCCTCAAAGCCTTGGAAGCAATTCTGGAACTGCCTTTTCACTGTACTTAAGTTCTTTTACTTCTGAAGAAGATGCAAACTGCAAGATGCTGGAGAATCTGGCTTGAGTCACTGACAGTTCCTAATGTGACAGAGTAGAGCTGGATCACAACAAAAAATTCCTCCAGGAAGCATTGTCAGTCACTCCTCTCCCCCCAGATAAACAAGCAAGAAGCACTGCTTTAAGGCTGAGTAGTAATTTTCATCAAGAAGGTTTGAATTTTTAATTTAAGACAGGAGAGGGGGCATAAAAACCCCTCACCAAATCCTTTAATTTATATGTCTAAATAGAAATGTGCTAAGCTTAAATAAAAGTGTTGGGGGGGGTTATATATATTTTTTTTAATTTCCCTACAGAAAAAAATTACTAACTTCTCTCCCCTGCAAAAGACATGGGGGGGAAGTGCTGCCCCCTCCCTCACACTGCTTGCTGTCATACTCCATCACCCCAGAAACAAGAGACTTGCGGAATCCCAGCCAGTGAATTCCCAACTGCTCTAACACTTTCTCCTAAGCCTTCTCTTGCTCTGCTGCTCTTCTGGGATGGTGAACGCAGAGGCCCACATGTCTCAGCTGAGAGGCGACTCTCAAGCTTTAGTCCCAGCCAGTGAGGCACAGACACAGAGGGCACATGAATCTGCGGCCATCCGTTCCCACTCCAAGCACCCATAAGCCAGGTTGTGTCTCCCAGGGAGAGCTGCTGCTGTTCCAAGTTTCAAGACACAGGCTTTCCCTAATGCCATTCTTGTGCTTCATGTGGATGCCAATCAGAGCTAAAACCGCTCCCCTCTCCTACCAGTGCAGAGCTGCTGGGAATAGCAACCTCTATCATGACAAACAGCATCTTGCAATTTTCTGCAGGGCTAATTGCATTGCTGATGTAATGCTCAAGGAAGACGTCAGCTCCTTGGGTTTGCCCACAGGCAACAAGGACATTATTGATTTATTGAGGATGTACAACTATGTCACAGGTTGCATTCTCTTTGATAATAAAGCCTTACAGACAAGGCTTAAATTTCAGTTGCAGCCTTAATTGAAACATAGCTAATTATTGAAGGCCTGCCTTTAAAGCCCATTCCCTTGTCACTGGAGTAATGTTCTGTGAAAAGAAAGAAAGAGAAA